>OV743431.1:56760011-58034467 GCA_928269145.1 Agriphila tristella | reverse complement strand
ACAATATTGTATAAGTAAAAAGCTGAAACATTGCTTTAAATATAAGTATAAGAAAGAACTAGAAGTAAGAAAAGCATTGTAACAAAGATAACAAATTTTCGTGTAAATTTATTTACCCCTGCTTATATCAATAAAGATAGAAATAGGATAATAGTTAGGCGGGCATCCCACCCGTTAAAGAATAAAAGATGATGGATGATAGAAAGATATAGTATGTAGAATGAAAGTACGAGAGGCATGCATAGCGAGAACTGGTATGAATGAGGAAACCAGATGTAAAAAGACTTGGACTTTGTCCGGGGAGCAGAGAAAAAAAAAAAAAAAAAAAAAAAAAAAAAAAAAAAAAAAAAAAAAAAACCTAACCTAACCTAACCTAACCTAAACTAACCTAACCTAACCTAACCTAACCTAACCTAACCTAACCTAACCTAACCTAACCTAACCTAACCTAACCTAACCTAACCTAACCTAACCTAACCTAACCTAACCTAACCTAACCTAACCTAACCTAACCTAACCTAACCTAACCAAGCCCTTTTTGAAACATCCAGAGTGCCCCCACACGTCTGTGATTTTTTGCGCGGTCGCTTTTGATTTTTCCGAACCTTACATTTTTTGCCCGACGGGGTTATCTTCTTTAGTTTTCTCACAATTAATTATTTCTTTTTTTCTCATACATCTTAGTACAAAATATATTTTTCGCCAGCACGCGTTGATGTCTTTTGTACTAGGACAGGTCAAAAATCCGGACCTTAGGTAAACTTTTTCACCCTCTAAATATTTGAAAAATTCTTAATAAATTCAATTTTTATCTTTTTGCAAATCTGTTTTTAAAATAAAATTTCTTAGCCATTAAGGCTTATTTTACAGTAATTTATATTTATCTATCTTTAAAATCCACTTAATTATTCCAATTTTTCAATTTTTTTCACAAAAAATCTTTATTTTTGACCAAAATCTGTTAATAACTTTTTTCCATTTCAACGAATTTTAAATTTCTAAATTTTAATAAATTCTTCTTACTGTTTGGCGTTTTTCTTTTGTACAAAGTCTTGCTATAATTTCTATAGTTATCGCAGAAATTAATTTTTAAATTTGCCATTTTTGATCAATTTTACTCCTAAAAATTTAATTTTAGCAAACGTTGTATCTTTTGTTTCCGTAGTTCTTTTTTAGTTCTGTTTACAGTATAACATTGCTCCAACTTTTATCTTTCTTACTAATATTCTAATAAAGCTCTTACTTTAAAATTCAATTTTTGGCCAGTGTTCCAATGTACTAAGGTTTCCCTAACCTAACTTGGACACTCTTTTTGAATTATCTTTTATAATATTAAAGCAACTGCTGTTTTGTTTTTATATCTAATTAGAACTCTGCGCGGCGTTTATTTTGAGTCTATAACCGCGTCTGTAGCGGGTCTTTTAGATTTAATATTTCATTTTTAATTTTTGAATTTTAATATTTTTATTTTATTAATAAAAACTTAAATATAGCATAAAGCAGTGTTTTTCTTTTTGTTTTTAATAGATTTTGCTAAAACCTACTTAGTTTTAATAAAAACAAAAAACTAGCTATAATAGATAAGAAAATATCAACTAACCTAACTTGAAAATTACTTATCCTAACTTAGACTACTTGTATGTGCATATCTTTTGTAATTTTTGTGGTACTGTTATATTATGATAAATTTCAAATAGAACTCTGCGCGGCGCTTGTTTAGAGTTTACAAACGCGTCTGTAGCGGGTCATTTGGATTTTTAATTCTACTTTTAATTTTTTTATTTTTAAATTTCATTTTACTGATAGGAAATTTATTACAGCACATAGCTGTGTAATATTTCTTGTTTAATATAGAATTTGCTGAGTCCTACTAGTTACTTTTTACAAAATTTAATTAGCTGCAATAGGCTGAAAAATATCTCCTAACCTAACTTTTAGCATAATCTAACCTAACTTTTTGACGTTTTTCTTAATATTTCAGAGAATTTGCATGACAGGAACATAGTTTTTAATTTAAAACACGCTTTTCAGTGAGTTCTACCTGATTCATGATAAATATTTAATCTTACTTGCTTAGCTTCTAAGATCTCGGCGATCGTAAAATATATTTTTTCTTCTAAAATTTTTCTTAGGTATCCAAACCGTGTTTATTGAAAAATTTATATCTCAGTAAATATATGTTATAAAAACGCCATCTTTTTTTATTATAGTAGTATACCTTTGCGCCTACGTTATAACACATTAAATTAAAACCCGATTGCGTATGGTTAAGCGTGAGGCGGTGTGACGCAACAGGCAAAAATTGTATAAATTTCTTTAGTTTTTAGGTAATAACTTTGCTGTCTTTCGAGCAATTTCTAATTAATTCATAAATAAGTTTTGTGCTCAGCGCGGCGCCTGTTTTGAGTATACGGGTGTGACTGTAGCGGGCTTTTTGAATATATTATTCTATTTTCAAAATTTTAAATCTATTGAAATTACTTTATAAAAATGCCACTCATATATTCCCCACCAAGTACCCCTCAGAAAAGACACATAGGACCCGGGACAGGAGGTGGAAGCTCGGACACAGCCCAGGGTGGCTTGATTCGAAATAGCCCTGACCTGGGGGACGGCTCGAGCGTCACATCCCCGCAAACCGGTGATAGTACCGGGTATACCAATAAGGGTCCGGAAGTGTGCTTAGGGAGAACGAGCGCTGTATTCACGGGAGCGAGAAGAACGGCTGAGGACATTACTTTTTGCGCCGAAAGAATTAAATTCATATTATTGAAAGATCCCGAAAACAAACAATCATTGAGAAAGACGGGTAAGGCGGAGATTGTTAAATTGTGTGAAGAGATAATCGTGAATGTGCGGGGGAAAACAGGAGGAGAAAACAAAGTTACTGATAATACTTTTTCATCCCTTCCAACCCAGTCCACTCCGCCGCTCATTTACAATGACACTCCTCTCGAACCCTCGCCCCCTTCGTTCACGGTCCCAATTGATACCCAGATGACAACCGATGTCAGCACGATCTTACAAGAGGTAAAAGAGATCAAAAAGATGCTGCTCCAGGATAGAAAAACCTCTCACGAAAATAAGGAGAAAACCTCGCGCGTGGACGCGACTGCCTCTATCGATCAGCCGAAAAAAACGTATGCTTCAGTCTTGGCGGGTAGCCCCCCGCCAGCACCGTCTTTGCCGGCCCTGGTGATCTCCTCTTCACGTGATACCCCCCCTGCCGAAATCTATGATACCCTTAAGAAGGTCCTCGACACGGCACATCACGATGGCGTCAGACCAGTCAGGGTGTCCCGACTTTCCAAGGGGAAAGTAAAGCTGGCATTCAGCGACCAGGAGCACTTGACTGCGGCAGAAAACAAAATCAAAGATGCCCCACCGACATCAGGGCTGAAGGCGGAGCGAGAGAGGAAGTTGCGGCCCTTAGTGATAGTCAAAGGCGTTCATAAGTCCCATGGCGAGGACAACCTGGCCAACTTAATCTTGCAACAGAACCTTGACACCACCACCACTGAAGCTGATGACATTAGGCTGTTGTTCACTAGGAAAAACAGGAACCCGGAGCTCTATAATGCCGTCTTTAGGGTGTCCTCGCAGACCTGGCGGACGCTCACTGCCCTACGAAAGGTGAACATCGAGTTCTCATTTGTCCACGTGGAGGATTTCTCCCCGCTCAAGCAATGCAAAGATTGTCACGGATTCGGGCATACTGTGAACACATGTAAAGGCCAAAAAATTTGCCAAAAATGCTGTAAGCCGGACCATGGTGACTCAAACTGTACGGGTGGGGGGGGTTCCCCCACGTGCGTAAATTGCACCTCATTCAATAATTACAACAACAGGAGGGAGAACTCCAAACCCATATCCACAAACCACTCATCTTTTGACAGCAATTGCCCAAGGTTAAGGGCTATGCTGCAACGCGTTCGGGACAAAACTGACTATGGCCAGTAACCACAGAGACATCAGTAGTTCTGCCCGTAATTTTGTGAGTTCTCCCTCTTTGCCTCCCTTTAATTTTGTAAAAACAAATATAATTCAGGTTAATACAGACAGGAGTTTTGATAGCTTTTGCCAGTTGGGGCGTTATTTGCACAAAAATCGCTCAACCCAAATTGCTCTCATCACAGAACCCTACACTGGCAAAAGCAATGCAGCTAAAAACATCTCCGGGTTCATAACATATCAGCTCCCATCACCTGACCGCAAGGTAAGAGCCGCCATTTACATCCGCGACAGGTATGCAACTGACTGCAGGGCTATTTTAGTCACCCAACACTCTTCCCCGGATTTGGCCACGGCATTGCTTTCCATCGGCAGCTCCAGCCTTCAGATCTCCTCAGTTTATATTCCCCCTGACGTTGACCCCTCTCCATACCTGGACCAGCTCTCGGCGTGCGCCCGTCCATCCGATCTTACCACTCTTTGCATCATAGCCGGTGACTTTAATGCTTGGCACCCTATGTGGGACAGCACAAACCGATGCAATCTTAGGGGTTCCGAGGTGGCAGATTTCATCATCAACAACAACCTTGCCTGCCATAATGATGGCTCTGCCACCTTTGAATGTGTGACGCATGCTCGAGTTCGTCAGAGTGCCATCGATCTCACCCTAACTACGGCTGAACTCCCCGTATTTAATTGGAACGTGGACGCACACGCACTGGAGGGTAACCAACACCTGGCCATTCAATTCTCCATCGGCTCTTCCTCCTCCTCTGACCTCACCAACCCGGCCCCTTTCTCCACCCGCAGATACTCTACCAGGGGTAGAGTTGATTGGGATGCATTTAGGACAGCCCTTACCACGATCATTTTTAATTCCAGCATCTCAACCGATTCGATTTCTCGAATGAGCGAGGAGGAACTGGAGAGTTGCATTCAACACTTCACCTCCCTCATTCACCGGGCCGCCGAGGAGGTCTTTGAGACCCATAACAGCACGGGCTATGGCAGGCGCCCTGGTTCTGAGCCTTTTTGGTCCACGGAGTTGGATGAGCTGCAAGCGGAACTCCACAGGGCCAAGAGATCCGCACGTATTACATTTGCCCGCGATTCATCTCAGGGGGAAAAAGACGAAGCGCTTAGGGTTCTACAGGAGACAAAAGATAAGTTTTCAGAATGTGTGCGAAAAACATCCGGTGATAGTTTCAGGGAGTTCTGCAGCTCGCAGTCCGCAGAAAAAGTATGGTCTATTACAAACCCCGTTCTTAAAGCTGGGAAACCTAAGCCCCCTCCAGCCACCATTCGCACCAACGATGGGAACTATACCACAAGTAGTCCTGATACGGCGGAAGCCCTACTTTCTCACTTCTACCCTCCGGATCCCCCGGAGCTTGACACTTTAACTCAGGCCACTTTGAGACGGGACTGTGTGACGCCGCCGAATACTGACAATGACCCACCCTTCACCCAAGGCGAAGTTTTGGAGGCCTTGGAGGCCATTTCACATAAAAAGGCTCCTGGACACGACGGATTGACCTCAGATATCTGCTTGACAGTGTTCAAGTCCTTCCCGGGGATTATCACAGGTTTTGCTAACAGGTGTCTACAACTTGGGTATTTCCCAAAATTTTGGAAGCTGTCAGTCCTCCGAATCATACCGAAACCAGGGGATCACAACCCCTCCAACCCCAAAGCGCACAGACCAATTGGCCTGATAGCGGTGTACGGAAAAATGCTAGAAAAGTTGATAACGGAGCGCATCCTCCACGTGGCCGCAACCCAGGGCCTACTTAATAACCGGCAGTACGGCTTTAGAAAAAATACTTCAACCGTCCACGCTTTATCCGATGCCATCGAGCACATCAAGCAACAAAAATCCAAGGGTTTACATACAATTGCAGTCTCTCTAGACATTCAGTCTGCTTTCGATCGGGCGTGGTGGCCTGCCATTCTGGATAGGTTGAAGAGGATAGGATGCCCGTCCAACATTTACAAAATCGTTTCAAATTACCTCACCCCCAGAACGGTAGTCCTTAACCATGCCGGATCGACAGCTTCCCGTGAGACGCAACGGGGATGCGTTCAGGGTTCAGCCTGTGGTCCTGCGTTGTGGAATTGTGTGCTGGATGACCTGCTGGACATGCAGCTCCCAACTGGTTGCCGAATCCAGGCTTACGCGGACGATGTTTTACTAATTGTTTCTGCCAAAGACGCACACCAGCTGCAGGTGACGACCAGCAGGGCACTGGACAGTATAGCGGAGTGGGGGAGAGGAGTTAAGTTGGTCTTCGGA
The DNA here is from genome assembly GCA_928269145.1 of Agriphila tristella. Lineage (NCBI taxonomy): Eukaryota > Metazoa > Arthropoda > Insecta > Lepidoptera > Crambidae > Agriphila > Agriphila tristella. The sequence goes on along the minus strand of OV743431.1, from coordinate 58,028,223 downwards.
CCGAGTAAGACCAAGACACTGGCCTTCTCCCCCACGGCCTCAAGGACCACCGTACGTATGGATGGCGTGCAAATCAAGTTTAGCACTAATTTCACGATTCTGGGAGTTGTCTTGGACAACCGATTGACGTTCAGAGCCCACGTGCAGCATACGATCCAGAAAGCTAAATCAATTTACAATAGGCTTAGCATTTTCGTCCGGCCCACATGGGGCCTCCACTCTGAGAACATCAAGACAATATACAAATACGTTATTGCTCCGATTATCACGTACGCGTCCGGTATCTGGGGACACGCAGCTAAAAAGAAATATGCCAGGCGGGCTCTCATCTCCCTGCAGAGGGGTTTTGCCCTTCGTATCATCAGGGGTTACAAAACAGTGTCTGCAAATGCGGCAACTGCAATCGCGGGTCTCCTCCCGCTGGATCTAGAGGTACTTAGGGTGAGGGAGATTGAATTGGCCCGAGTCACTGGCTCCACCTCTTACCTACCCTCAGACATCCCCTTTGAGGCGCCCACTCCAGTCTCCCGGCTTCTTCATCCTGCTGAGCGCATCTCTATAACATATCAGATCGCCCCCACCCAAGAAATGATAGACGAAGCCTGTTCCGAACGGTGCGTGCAGATTTTTACAGACGGGAGCAAGCGAGAATCTGGTGAAGTCGGGGCTGCGTGCGTCAGGGTTGATCCTGACGCTCGCATCCACGACAGAACCCGTCACTATAAATTCAAGCTCCACGACGCATGTACCGTTTTTCAGGCGGAGCTGTTTGCCATATATCAGGCCTGCCTCATTGCCGGGACCGGTGAGTACCCTGAGGCCCAAATCCTGTCGGACTCCAGAGCGGCCCTTGATGCCCTGGGCTGCAGAAGCAGCACCAACCCTCTGGTGTCCCTCATACAAAGGGCCGTGGTGGACCACGCCCACACCACGGGAGGAACTATCACCTTCGTCTGGGTCAGGGGACACTCGGGAGTCCTCGGCAATGAGCTGGCAGATGACGCTGCTGGGAGCGCCGCGTCTTCGCATCGGTCTCCATCGTACTACAACTTCCCCATTTCACACACTAAATTCCATGCACTCCGATCCGCGAACGCCGCATGGGAGGAGAGATATACCTCCTCCGAACAGGGCACATACACCAGATCTCTTCTTCCCACCCCTGGGGCCTGCCTTGATTTGACCTCCTCACTCCCGCACGACTTCTTTTTAACACAGTTCATTACGGCGCACGGAGCGCACCTCACCTATCTCAAAAGGTTCCAAATTGTATCTTCAGACTGCTGCCCTTGCGACGGCAACTCTGCACAAACCCCCAGCCACCTGATTGAAACTTGCCCACGTTTTGCGTCTCATCGCCAGAATTACCTATCGGCCCTGCCCCCCAATATCAACATCGAGTCCCCATTCCATCTCCCTGATATAATGAGTTCCTCTCGTTCATCAGCCATTCTAAAGATGTTTTCCAAATTAATAACCCAAATTTACACAAGACTAAAATGGTTTAATAGCCCTGCCACGCGGCCATAAATATTTAACAATTTAAGTTTAAACACGCACACAACCTATCGACTTGGTTGTTACTGTGATCCCGTGCCGGCCTGCGCACTGCTTCGCCTGGGGATACGGTCGCTCGCTACCTAGTATATGCGTCATGCAAATTATTCTCTAGTCTTAAGATTTATTTACCTGATTAATGTTTATATATAATTACAAGATTACCGGACTGCCGGCGAGACCTCCCATCAGAACTACTGCGTCACAAGTCTCGCTTCTCGGGTAAAGCACGAGCCCGGCCATCTGTCTTCGTCTTCGGCCCCGTTTTATTATCTTTGGCCTGGCTTGACTGTCAGCTCCTCTCCGTTGGGGCATATCCAAATGGAGGGAAGCAACCCACCGACAACGCCACCCCCGAGGTGGGCTAAGAGGTAATGCCTCGCGCGCGGAAAACAAAGCATGGCAGATCCCGTCGGCAGTCTGCCATATTGTGTTTTATTATTATTTATTCCTGTGTTTTCTCCTCCTCCTATCTTCTTCCACTATATTTCCTCTGTCCTCTTTCTTTTGTATCCTTCTATCCTCCTCTAACTTACTACCTCTTTTTCTTGCCACAGTCCGGCATCAGAAAGCAAAAAGCCTCAACATGGGATGAGCCCGATGATGCCGGACAAAATTTAACAAACACATTCAACACCCCACAGTAATAAAAACTGTCTTGTTTTCAAAAACTCACTTCCTTAACAAAAAGTGTCAAAAAAAAAAAAAAAAACCTAACCTAACCTAACCTAACCTAACCTAACCTAACCAAGCTCATTTTGAAACCTACAGAGTGAACTTACCGCCTTGAAAATTTTTTAGAGCCTCCATAGAATTTTTCCAAACTTCCTATTTTTTGTTCGACGCACATCCATTGAGTAGTTTTTGCGTAATAAATTTTTTTCCGAATTTTCATACTTGGAAAATGGTTCCCATATAATCGAAGTAACGCGTTGATGTCTTTTATATGGGAACCGTCGACCTTAGGTAGACTTTTTGGACTAAAAATTTATTAATTAAATTCATAACTTTTGATTGATTTGTCGTAGCTTAATTTTGTTTTTAGATTTAGATTTTAACGCCCTTAAGGCATATTATTGCATCATTTTTTTTAATATTTTCTTAGTTTTTCGCAAGATATTAAGGATTTTCAATTTTTTTTACCTAAAATTATTAAAAATCACCCATTATTTGTTGATATTTTCGTCTGGTTTGAACCGATCTTTTTAAATTTAGTTTTATTAGATAGCTTAAGTTAAAACACAACTTTAATTCTTATAAAAAAAATCCAAAGAGTCAATAGTTTTTCATCAATTTTGGTTTTAAAGTTCCGGAAATTTTTTGTTTTTATTTAAAAAGATTGAAAGTTAGCAAACGTTACTACTCCGTCAATTCTTATTCAATCCATTCTATTTTTGGTCAAATCATAGTTTACCCTTGCGCTTCTTAGGAATATATACAAACTTTGTCGTATCGCTGAAATCCACAGAGTAAGCGATCGGCGAAGGGAGTGTGTTTTTACCTATTTTGTAAACAAGTGTTTTAATTGAATAACTTTGTTAGCTTTTAAGTTTTTGGTATAAAAGTTTTAATTAAGTAGTAGATCTCAGCGCGGCGCTTTTTTTAGTGTAAAGAACGTGACTGTAGCGATTCTATAACTTTTTATTTTAATTTTTTCTTTATGAAAATTTTAATTATTTCATTTATTTTTAATAAATTCATTTTTGTTTAGAAATTATTTAAAGTTTAGTAGTACGTTTAAGGTTAATAAACTCTTCATTTAGTTATAAATTTTATTTTCATAATATTTAAATTTGTGAAGATTTTCTCATTTTTCTGTGAATTAAATTTGTATTGGTGTGAAACTTTAATACTGCCATAATGGGCACGCCTAGAACACCCCCTAAAAAGAGAGGTACAGCAAATATAGCTAGCGCACAAATTTCAGATCAGCTGGCTCACGAGAATCAGTTTGCGTTGCTCGATTCGACTCCTGAGCTGAGTGAACCTGAGCTAATCTCAAAAGATAAAAACCCATTTGCCCCACTTGCCGAACTAGAATCTTCCATGGATATCACCATCACTGAGTCTGATAATTTGGCTGTCATATCCAAAGTCGCCAAGCGAGGCACAGCGCGCTTTAACCATGTCAAAAACATGATCACGCAGGAGATTCAAAAGATCAGAGATATCACTAAATTCCTCAAAAGCGACAAGAAAAATGATATCATCCTCGCATGCAACAACATGGAAAAACTCATCTCGGATCAGGCTGATGACTTTACGCGCGAATGTCGCAGGATAGAAACACAGGTGGACACAAGGGAGAGGGACAATATGATCGCCTCTGTTTCTAGCAACCTGAAGGAGGAGGTGGTACTGCTGGTCAAGGAGTCGGTTTCTTCCGAGATAGAAAATATTAAACGAACTGTCAGAGAGACAATTTTGGAGAACTGCAGTACCTCAACCCCCTGCAACGCTAACGCGGATAACCTGGAGAGCATTATTCCGAAAATAGCATCCGCAGTTGCCAAACAAATACCACCCCCAACGGCTCAACCCTCATTGATGCCACTTCCGGGTAAATCATATGCGGCGATTGCTTCGCGTCATAACCAAAATAATGTACCACAAACCAAAAGCTCTAAACCGGCAATAATGGTGACACCTAAAGGCGAAGTCAAATCACGGCAAGATGCTATTAACGCATTTAAGAAAAGCGTAAGCTTTAAAGAACTGGCTTTTGCACCAGCAAGAGTGCAAGTAGTGTCGAACAACAAACTGCGTGTTGAATTCGACAATAGCGCTCAAGTCGACAAAGTTCTTAGTAAAATTAAAGAATCGGATCACGCAACTGCGGAACACGCTAAGAGGCTCAGACCAATGATCATGCTCAAAGGCATAGACAGCAACACACCTTCTGAGAGCTTGGTTGACACCATTACTCTGCAAAACCCGGATTTGGAGATTCAAAAAGATGAGTTAGCGCTACGGTTCAAGCGCAACAACAGAAACCCTGAAGTATATTACAATGCGGTTTTCATGGCTAGTCCAAGACTATATCGCGCCATTATGAACCTCGAACGCGTAAATATTGACTATCAACGAGTCAGGGCGATGGATTTCTCACCTTTTCTACAGTGTCATAAATGTCTTCAATTTGGGCACACGAAGACTTACTGCAAGGTGGAGAAATCCTCCTGTTCTCATTGCGCGTCCTCCAATCATGCTGTGGAAAACTGCACGGAGAAGGAAAAGCCTCCGAAATGCTACAATTGTCATAGCCATAATCAGAAGTTCGGTATTAAGGCCGACACCAAGCATAAGGCAAACGATGCAATCTGCCCAAGGGTCCGTGCAATGAGAGAGAGAATAAACGAACGTGTCGACTATGGTAGCAGTCATTTTTAATCGTGAAATGAAAATTATTCAGTGCAACACAGACCGTGCGCTACTCAGTACACAAGAATTTGTTCTCTCTTTTATTAATGGACCTTACAGTATTGGTCTTATTCAAGAGCCATACGTAGGTAATGGCAACTGTATGAAATCGGTTCAAGGATTAAATATCTATCAATTCACTGGAGGAAATAGAGTTAAAGCTTGCATCGTCACCAAGCCGACAGTGGGGCCTATCATTGGAATGTCCCAACATTGTACCCCCAATCTTTCTGTCATTCAGCTGACACACCAACATCGGCCTTTAACTATCGCCTCTGTCTACATCGAACCTCGCGACGATGAGGACAATACTCTCGAGCGATTGGACTTCCTCGCCAGGTCAACCGGCGGACAGAACCTGATTATAGGCGGCGACCTTAATGGATGGCACCCTCTGTGGGGTTCTATTACAGCTAACTCACGAGGCAACGATATTTTGGAACTAGTGAGCGCTAACGACCTTAGCGTATGCAACACTGGCACAACTCCAACATTTGTAACAACTACTCACGGGCAACAGCGAACATCCATTATTGATCTCACCATAGCTTCAGATTCTATTCGAAACAGAATTATTAATTGGCAAGTCAACTCAGACTTATGTCCGTCGTCTTTTCATAATGCCATTGAATTCTCGGTTCTCACTGGACACCTGCCTGAACACAGGCCGCAATCTACCTCCACATTCTTATACAAGTCCGAAAAGGCTAATTGGGCTTTGTTCAAGCAGATACTCGATGAAATGATGACCGTCTCCGATATTTTAGACGTCAATTTAGAAACATCTGACACCATAGACTTGGACAATATAGTGGCTGAATTCACCAATGCCATACATACAGCCTGCCGTTGCTCAATGCCGATCAGAGGTGGCCGCACGAAGGTTAAAGCGCCCTGGTGGACTGATGAGCTGGAATCATGTAAACAAAAAGTACTCGAAATTCACCGCAAACTTCACTACGCGAAACTACATGGATTCCCACTGGATGAAATCCTTCAGGAACAAACCATGGCTAGAGAAGCATACACCGAACTCATGAAGACGGAGTCGACAAAACACTTCCGTGAGTTCTGCGAGCTCCAAACCAAAGAAAATGTCTGGTCGCTGACCAACCGACTCATGAAGGAAGCAGCGCCAAGAACCCCTCCGGTCACTATCAAAGTTGGTAATAGATATACTACGAGTGGACAAGAAACTGCCGAAGTAATACTGGACCATTTCTTTCCAAACGACACACTCGACTGCGACCCTAGGCATGAGGAACTTCGTTCGATGCAGTCTCTCATTCCAGACACCCCAGACGACCCTCCCTTCACTGTTGGGGAGGTCCTAGAATGCTTAAGTCAGATAAGTCACAAGAAAGCTCCTGGGCTAGACAACCTGACAGCTGATATATGCAAACAGGTTGCCTCTTCTTACCCGGACTTCTTAGTGGCTCTTCTCAATCGCTGCCTCTCACTTGGATACTTCCCCCAACAGTGGAAGGAAGCGTACCTCAAAATAATTCCGAAGCCAGGAAAAGCCGATCACACTTCCTTAAACGCACTCAGACCTATCGGACTCATTCCGGTTTTTGGCAAGCTGCTCGAAAAACTGTTCATCAGACGAGTCAGCTATGCAGCAGCCAAAGCTGGAAAAAGCAACCCGTACCAATTTGGCTTCACGGAACAGCTTAGCACTGTCAACGCCCTCAGTACGGCACTTAACAAAATTAGATCTGCTAGAGACACTGGCAATCTCACCTTAGCTGTATCTCTGGACATCAAGTCGGCCTTCAACAACGCCTGGTGGCCGGCGATGTTCCAGCAGTTGCGCAATAAACAGTGCCCCAAGAATGTCTTTCAGCTTATCCAGAGTTACGTCCATAATCGAAAAGTCACCTTTGACCATGCGGACTCACGCGTCACACGAATAATGAGCAAGGGCTGTATCCAAGGGTCCGCATGCGGTCCTATTCTCTGGAACATCACACTGGATGAGTTGTTTGACATTCAGCTCCCTGATGGGTGCCATCTACAAGCGTTTGCCGATGATGTTTTACTTGTTGTATCGGCTCGCACAGTGGCCGGACTTGAGATGGCAACTAACGAGGCATTAAACCTTATTGCAAATTGGGGATCGAGCGTCAAACTGACGTTTGGGCCCGAAAAAACTCAGATAATTGCTTTCAACAGGAAAGCTGAGACCGCCAAGATCACCATGGCTGGGAAACAATTAAAATTCACTGACCAAATTAAAATCTTGGGGGTCATTATTGACAAGGGTCTAAGGTTTGGTGCACACGTGCGATACATCATTGAAAAGGCAACTCGGGTGTTTCACAGGTTGTGTCTGTTCACCAGACCAACCTGGGGGGCACACCCAGAAAATGTAAGCACAATTTATCGCCAGGTCGTCGAGCCCATGATAACCTATGCGGCGGGTATTTGGGGACAAGCAGCGAACCTACTCTACGTGCAACAACTTTTACTTAGCACACAACGTGGCTTTGCCATCAAGGCCATTCGCGCCTTCAGAACTGTCTCCACTACAGCTGCCTTGGCTCTCGCGCAATTTGTGCCCCTAGACCTTAGGGTCAAAGAGGTACACACGATCGAGCAAATGAGGCTAACTGGAATCTTTCCCGAACTTCCGAGCGACATCCTACTGGAAAAACCTATTCCACCGAGTGAATTGCCGCATCCCAGTGAACGTACCTCTCCACAATACACGAGAGTCACCAGCCAACAAGAGGCGGATCAACTGCACCAGGGTACAGCGTACCAAATCTACACAGACGGAAGCAAGCAGGAGGACGGAACAGTCGGCGCTGCTTTCGTTTGTTACGCCCCTGGAGCAGACAGCCCATTAGTGACAAGGAAACTAAAACTACATAATGCTTGTAGTGTATTCCAAGCGGAACTCTTAGCGATTCTCCACGCCTGCCGCTGGGCGGAGAAGAAACGGTATCAGAGAACCATAATATATTCTGACTCCATGTCATCTTTACAAGCCATTCAAAACCGCAGCAACACACATCGGCTCGTAGCGGAGATCCATGGCATAATACTGCGTAACCCAGAAAGCATCCAATTTGCGTGGGTTCGCAGCCATGTCGGCATAATCGGAAATGAGACAGCGGACGCCGCAGCTGGACAGGCGACTCATCTCAGGCGCAGCCTAGATTATGACCGTTTTGCAGCTACTCACGCTAAAACCCAATTGCGAAAAGGCAGCCTAGCTACCTGGCAAGACAGATATGCTACAGCCCCCCAAGCTTCTATAACAAAAAATTGGCTTCCTACTATAAGCGACTGCAAGGCTGCAAAGATATCTTTGGGCATATCATTTGCGTTGACACAAATATTGACGGGACACGGATACCATAAGACCTATCTTCACAGATTTAAAATCACGGAAGACGATCTGTGCCCATGTGACGGACAAACCAGTCAGGATTTGCAGCATCTCCTGGAAAAATGCCCAATGTACAATAGACAGCGAATAGACCACACAATATTGTGTCGAAACTTAAAAGTTAACCTATATAACATCTTGGAAGTAATAAAAAAAGAATCCACTGCAAATTCATTTACCAAATTCATAACACACATTGTAAACACCCTAAAGAGCTATAATAACACGTAGAAATAAACAATATTGCGTAGTTATACAACTCTACTAAAACACATCGATAAAACACAAATATCTATTAAATATACATATATAATAAAAATAAAGTATCTATAATTATATATATAATCTATATTACACTCTACACTATCAAAAAAAGAAGAAGTATCAAATCGCTTCTTCTAATTTGATTATAACAACTATACAGTGAACCACAAACAAACAAAATGCGAAACAAATAAGATTGTTAAAAAAAAAAAAAAAAAAAACCTAACCTAACCTAACCTAACCTAACCTAACCTAACCTAACCTAACCTAACCTAACCTAACCTAACCTAACCTAACCTAACCTAACCTAACCTAACCTAACCTAACCTAACCTAACCTAACCTAACCTAACCTAACCTAACCTAACCTAACCTAACTCAAGATCTTCGCTCGATCTACTGAACAACCCCAAGCTTCTTCATCCTCTGGCCAAAACCATCAAGGAGGATATCGCACGGATAAGGGAAGAAGGCAGGCAGGTAAGGCTTTTCTGGCTAAGAGCACATGTAGGCACGGCAGGTAACGAAAGGGCAGACGAGTTGGCAAAGTCAGCAGCCAGTGAAACAAAACCAAACCCCGACTACGCAGCGGTACCACTCTCATACGTTAGAAGGAGGATACGTGAAGAGTCAGTCCAGAAATGGCAGGACCGGTACGATACCTCAGAGACTGGATCGGTTACAAAAGTCTTCTTTCCTAGCGTAGCAAAAGCCTACGCCATCGTAAGAAAAACAAAACCGAACCACCTCCAGACACAAATCCTAACAGGTCACGGCGGCTTTGGGGAATACCTTCACAGGTTCCACCTAAGAAGCAGTCCGGGATGCGAGTGTGACCCCGCAATAAGCGAGTCGGTATGGCACGTGCTGCTCGAATGCCCGCGCTTCCAATCGGCTAGACACAACTTAACATCGCAATTAGACCTGGACCTGACAGCAAAAAATCTACACAAAATAATGGAGTGCAAGGACTCGAGGCCTGAGCTCCTCAAATTTATCGAACTGGTGGCGGAGATAGCGTCACGACGTAACAGCACACTCAGCGCACCGCCAACCGACAACACACAAAACCCACAAGACACACAACCCACACAATCAACACAGAACTTAAACCTAACAATACTAAACAAACCCACACCAATAATAGATATTCTAACAATAGCGGAAACGGGATGCCCAGGAATAAGGCTTAGAGGTGTCGCACTCTTCATGGACAACAACACCGAACGTCTAGGAATAGCCTTCTGCAACGCAAAAGCTAAAAAAAGGGTAACCATCTCCCCGGGACTCGGAGCCCTTCTCAACGGCAGCACTCGCAAAATCACCATGCGGCGCAAAGTGTTCAACGAGTTACCGACGGTGTCGATAGAGAATCACGAGTGTAGAATAGTACGGAAGAACAACAAAACTATCGTGCTATTCTACACTGAAGACTTCTATGGCATCACGGAATTTGAACGAATGAGCGCAGCTTTAGCCAATATAGGAAACCGAGACCCACCGGGACCCCCAAAGAAGATCAGTGTGGATGCCATGGTCGTGGAGTATATCACAGGCGAAACCAAGGACTACGAAGGAGCACTTCTGGCCTCAAAGCACCACGAAATTGTGGTATACGAGGACAGAGGACAGAACCTAAGTTTCCTTGCGGCCCAAACTAGCGAACATGGAACCACACAAGTCCCTACTGACTGCTGGGACCACCCGGTTGTGAACCCTAACATAAGCGGTTCCGAACGCCTACAACAACGGGTGCAAGAAGAGAAAAGCCAAGCGACGCAGAAGACAGACGACACAGGCGACCAAAGACGCAGACTTTCTTCGGTCACAGCGACCCTCAGCAAAGCATTCCAGGCAATCCCGAACCTAATCAATAAAAAAATACGTAACATGGGAAGAGCCCTGTCGATGGAAAAAGCAGTGGAAGAGTTCACTAAGGAGACCCCACGTCACAAATCTGAGTCACCTCAGCGTCCCCGCACAAGAGCAGACATGGGACAAGTGCAACCACCTAAACTAAGACCGGCCAACGGGCCACAGGACCACATGGTTAATGCGTTCCTTGAATTCGTGGCAGTTACCAAGGCTACACGCAAAGTTAGTACAGATATCTGCGAATCTATCTTGCAGACGTACCGTTGGAACACTCAGGAACTGCTACGAATCAAACTGGACGAGGCTGAGGCAGCCATTTACGATAACGACAAAGCACAAGTCCTAAAAGGCAGCATGTCGGGATCGTACATGGCAGCATACAGTAGGACATGTGGGTTCGTGCCCAAGGACGAAGAAAGGTCGGAGAGTCAGGGTCAAATCATCTTTCAAGCACCCCCCAATGACCCAATATTGGTGGTCGCCAAGTGCACCAAGGTGATGCTGGATGACAGGATACTTGAAATGGCGCAAGCTGTAGCAGGTGACCTGTACAAAGGCGGAAACCCGGTGCACTGGACGAGACCCAATATCACATGGGTCAATGGCGTCCCAGGATGCGGAAAGACGACGTGGGTAATGTCTCAGATAGACACTGAAAAAGACGTCATAGTGACCACAACCACGGAAGCTGCAAAAGACCTCAGGGAAAAGCTGGAACCTCGGATAGGCCACAGAGCAAAAAGACGAGTAAGAACTATGGCATCCTTATTGGTAAACGGTATGAATGAGGGCGAAACGTGTACACGCCTTATGGTGGACGAAGCCCTCATGAACCACTTTGGATCCATAGTCATGGCAATCCAACTCGCCAAAGCCAGCGAAGCCCTGCTCATAGGGGACAACAATCAACTACCCTACATCGACAGGAACAACCTCTTCCCACTTTTATACAATAGACCAAATCTGGTGACCAGCGTAACAAAGGAGCTCCTTTGTACGTACAGAAACCCACAAGACGTAGCGTATGCCCTCAGCGAAATATACAGCGGCATATACTCGTCAAAATCTCTCGTTAGATCCTTGTCGCTGAAAAGGTACACGGGCACAGTGATCCCGAAAACGGACGGTACCCTATATCTCGTCCACACCCAGGCTGAAAAGGCTCTCCTAATCAGCCAGGGTTACGGTGAACAATCGGGATCCCGAACCCTAACCATACACGAAGCACAAGGATTGACATACGAGACAGTGGTTATTGTACGTACAACTCCTCGAAAATCCCACCTCCTTGAAAGTGTCCCCCATGCCGTTGTCGCAATTTCCAGACACACAAAAACTTGCGTCTACTACACAGACTGCACCAAAGACGACGCAACAGCCCGTCTAATTCAGCGTGCGGAAATTGCGAAAACGGATAAAATTAGGGATTACAATCTAAAAATGGCAATACGACGCGGCGACACTAAGATCCGGGACCAAATGTTAAAAGATCTTAGAGGCCAGGTCAAGGTGCCAAATAAATAACATGACCAATCCAACAACATAATAAGGGAAAACGCTACATTTCGATGCAGCTGCCCGAGGGACTTACGAAGAAATCTACTAAAAATTTAAGCATACTAACAATAAGATATTGACTTATAATGTTGTAATATTAAGTTCCTATACTAACAATAAAATTAAGATTAAATTAACTGTAGCACTATCATAATACAACAAATGTAATAATATTAAGACTAACATAATAATAAAAAAAAAAAAAAAAAAAAAAAAATAAAATAAAAAAAAATAAGAAGCATGACAACAAAATTGCATGACTAAATGATTAAAAAAAAAAAAAAAAAAAAAAAAAAATAAACAACAAAAAAAAATAAAAAAAAAAAAAAAAAAAAAAAAAAAAAAAAAACAAAACAAAAAAAAAAAAAAAAAAAAAAAAAAAACATTGCATGCCAAAAAAAAAAAATAAGAAGCACTAATACTATTTTTAATGACGATATATTAGTTTAATTGTTTAATTTAGATGTATTCTATTGTAAAACGAGCTCAGCGCGGAGCAAATTGTATTTTCAAATTAACAAAATAAAGAATCAAAATAAAAAAAAAATTATGGACTACGTGTCTGTAGATTGAAGTTTAACTTATATAAAAAAAAAAAAAAACCTAACCTAACCTAACCTAACCTAACCTAACCTAACCTAACCTAACCTAACCTAACCTAACCTAACCTAACCTAACCTAACCTAACCTAACCTAACCTAACCTAACCTAACCTAACCTAACCTAACCTAACCTAACCTAACCTAACCTAACCTAACCTAACCTAACCTAACCTAACCTAACCTAACCTAACCTAACCTAACCTAACCTAACCTAACCTAACCTAACCTAACCTAACCTAACCTAACCTAACCTAACCTAACCTAACCTAACCTAACCTAACCTAACCTAACCTAACCTAACCTAACCTAACCTAACCTAACCTAACCTAACCTAACCTAACCTAACCCAGTTGCAGTCCGAACGCCGACCTGTAAGCAGCTAAACCACGTGCGCTCCGCAGTTAAAAAATCTAAAAAGTGGGTTTTTCTCATCGTATAACCAAGTGCAATACGTCAAAAGTTGCGCGCTCATGAGCCGCACACGGTGGTGAAGTGAAAACAAAAATCCGTTCACGCAGTGGAAAGTTACTCAAGGAAAAGTGAAAGTTTGGTGAAAAAAGTGTAAAAATTGGCCGGTTTTTTGCCAATTGTGCTGTCATCTCTTGAGACGCGTGGGATTTCGACAGCCCGCCGTGTGCGCATCAGCGCGCTCCACATTCTGGTGCTGGTTCCAGATTTTTAGCACTGATACCCGCTAAAATATTGAAGAAAGAAGAAATAACCTCCAAACACGTGGTCAGTCTTCCCGGGGCGGCCGGGTGGTTGGAAGGTGTTCATCAGAAGCGGTGCAGCCGGGCGAGTCATCCGACATATTGAACATCAAAATCGGACAAGAAACAGCTGAGTTTTTAGTTTTTAAAATTTTCAAAAATTTCGAAAGTTAATTTCCAAAAATTTTTATATGACTCTAAATTTGCTTTAAATTTTTAAAAATAGTACTCGTTAAACTCTATCTTTTGGTTTTTAAATTTTAATTTTTTGACTTATAGTTACGGAGATATTAATTTTCGAAGTTAGGGGTTGAAACTTCCCCCGCCGATTGTGCTTTGGTTTTAAGTGTTATTTCCAAAATTTCTTTTGTGTTGTGTAGACTTTAGTGTTATCTATTTTTAGGTACCACTTTCATATTTTTAGGACGTATACTTTTCTAAATATTTTAATTTTTAAGCTGTTTTCTTTGTTAATTTTTTAAGGGTGGAAGCTAGGGGGTAGGATAGGTCACCATAGGTTTTAGGTGTCTCTGGCATCACTGGAAAGCCCAAACACGGGTACGCTGGGGCTTAAATTCAGGATTTACCCTAAAATCCGCCATCTTGGATTCGAATCCTCACTTAGGGTAAAATTTTAGAACTTGTATAGCTCCCAAGTCCTTGGGCGTAGAGAGTCGGGATTTGCGGTATAGGGGTTGGAAATTTACCAACTTTCGCGTCCCGGGAAAATTTACCCCAAATTCCATATTTTTGGAATTTCGGGATTTCACGCCGTGTGGATTGTAGCCCACGACTCGCCAACCCTCCCAGAGAAAACCCCGACTCTGTAGGCCCAATAGTTTCAGCGGCAGAATTATTCCAAAATTTTTTGGAATTTTCCCAAAAAATTTTGGAATTGCTCTAGCTCCCTTGATATAAGTGCTAGCGTGTTTGTGCAAAAGGCTAGGGTGTTAGTAATTTTGCCCCCTACCATCCCTCATCATTGGAATTCCAAAATTCCTACTTTTATTTTTCGCATCGCCCCTAGCGATCTTGCGAGTTAGAACTCGCAAGGGCACTCCAACTGCCCCAAACCCGGGCTTCCTAGCCCCAATAGCGGCGGAGATACGACCCTTCAAAGTTGGCGTCCGCCATCTTGGACGCCATTTTGAAAAACTTTGGAAGGTCGTACCTTCTAAACTATTTGGGCTACGGGGCTGGGGATTTTTCCATAGGGGCCACCAGGGGGACCACTTTCCATCCGATAGGGTAAAATTACCCTATCGCCACCTTAAAATTTATTTTAAGGTAACCCCGCCATTCGACAGGTCTTGTGCCCCCCTATGGGAATATCCGAAGTCCCACTGTTAGGGGAGGAATAGTTTCTGAGTTACGGACGTTTTACCCTAAGTGAGGATAAATTTTTCAAAATTTACCCTAGGGATAGCTCGGAGACTATTCATCTCAGAACAACGAGCCGGGTGTCAAATTGTAGGGCTAGATAAGGGCTACAATCGCCCCTTAGGCTGCGTCGTGATCGGAGCCGCCATTTTGGCCGCCATCTTGTTTTTGTCTGAAAATATTATAACTTTGAAGGAAAAATTTTTAAAAATCAGCAGTTTTTACAAAAAGGTGTATTTTTACACCTTCTTCAAAATAATAAAAAGGTAGAGACGTAGAGTCGCAATTGGCAACTCTACATACTAAAAACTAATTTTGATAAAAATAGGTAAATATACCTATTTAAAATAAATTTTTGACCAAAAATTTGACTTTATACGTTAACTTAGGACTGCGCAGGCCGCTTTAATTATTGACAATTATATATACAATTATATATATCTATACACTTTACTATTTACACTTATTTTCTACATTATTTTCTCTTATACACTCTGACGATCTGCTCCCCTTCATTACCTCATCTGCACTTGCAAATATTCAAGATGCCACTTGCGCATACGCCAGCAGGCAGACCGATGAAGTCCCAGAGCCCAAGAAAAACCCCGGGAACCCCAACATCTGGCTCCTCGGAGCCTCACACTAGGGCTCAGGACCCCGGCCAGACTTTTATCAAGCGTGCTGCGGTAAAAAGGAGGTCATCTCACCTCATGGACCTGTATAAAAAGGGAGCATCTAATGTCCAGGAAAGCTCGGTCAGCGATCTCATCCAGGAAATGATGCTCATGATGGAGAACATCCCGGAGAAGATAAAAGGGTACTCGCAGATGCGAAAGGACATCAAATCTTTCCTGGAGGAGAGTGCTGACCGAAGTCTCACCATCCTTTTTGAACTAGGGAACCGCTTCGGGGACCTAGAGGAGAAAATGGAGACACTCCAGACTGCACCGCAGTCCATCACAACCACAGAAATGGCAATACCATCAGGCCACGACATGAAATTGGTGATGGAAAAATTGGAAGCGATTGAAAGTGGTCTGGGAGATGCCAACTACCACAGTGAGAAGCAGGCTAGGAAGCTCGAAACCATAAATGAGCTCATCACTCAAATAGATAAGAACGTTACTGAGTCCCACTGCAGCATGATTGATACCGTCACAAGTAGCCTTCCAGAGATGCATGCAGAAATCAAAACAGTGAGAGAAAACGTTGTCGCCGTAGACGGCAAGATTGAAAAAGTCCAGCAAACCTTGGGAACGGAAGAAAAACACCCAGCAGACATGCCTCCAAGTCGTAAACCTACATACGCTGAAGCCGCAGCAGCCCCCAAACCCCGACCGCCACCGGCGCTCCACTCCGTCGTTGTGACCTCGGAGGACGCTGAAGAGACTAGCGGAGAGGTCCTCGAAAGAGTGAGGCGCGCGGTGGACGCTACTAAAGAAGGTCGGAAGATCGACAAAATACGCAAAGCGAAAAACCAGAAGGTAATAATAGGCTGTCGCGACAAAAACGAGTTAAACGAGGTGGTTGACCGGATAGAAGAGAAGGACACGAAACTAAAAGTTACTCGCATCAAGAATAAAGACCCGCTGATCATCCTAAAGGACGTCGTACAAAGTGATGACCTGGATGATCAAGCACTTCTTGATGCAATAGAGATACAAAATCCACACATCTATGATGGAATCACACAAGAAGCAAGAATGACAGTAAAGTATAAGAAAAGGACTAAAAATCCGAACGCATCACACGTAATTGTGCAAGTCTCTCCTCTCATCTGGCACAATATGTTGGAGACTGGTATACTCCACATTGACCTCCAACGGGTCAGGGTGGAGGACCAGTCTCCTCTTATACAGTGTTCACGCTGTCTGGCATATGGCCATGGCAGGAAATATTGCACCCATAGTGCAGACAGATGCAGTCACTGTGGAGGGCCACATTTGCGGGCCAACTGTGATGCTTGGCTGGCTAAATCTGACCCGGAGTGCTGCAACTGTGTGCACGCGGGGCATAAAAGCACGAATCATAATGCTTACAGCGAGGAGTGCCAAGTGCGTAAAAAATGGGATTACTTGGCCAGATCAACAACAACCTATTACACCGAATAAACAAGAGGCAACAACACCTAGCCAACTACACTCCACTCTTCAAAAACACAAATGCTACAAGTTAAATTTGTATTTAAATTGTATGCATAAAAACTTCTTTGGCCTATAAAATTAAAATACATATATTGATATATATGAAATTTTGATAACAACTCTACAAAATTCAAATAAAAACAATACCCAAAATTAGATCAACCAATAACCAAAAGTTATAAAGAAAATGTAACTATATAAATTAAAACAGAATTAAACAACCGTAAATATAACCGATAAATAAATACAGCAATTAATATATAAATATTAAATCAGACTCAATAAATATAAAAACACAACAGTGGAATGTATTTTATGATAAATAAAAATAGTTTGTAAATAAAAATTAAGAATAAGAAAAGGATAGAAATATATATCTTTAGCATATATATACACCTACCTAGAATATAAGAAAGTAAATGTAAAATATAGATAAATCAGTAAGTGTGTAATAGATGTTAAGAACTAGATAATAAAATAAGAATTGATATAGAATAACAGACAAGATCTGAAAATAATAAGATGTAATGATCAAAGTAGCCAAATAGACAATAAGATAAATGTTAATAAATAAGGAAAAGAGTTTAAATGTGTACTATTATAGAAAATATCTCTTCACAAATTGTAACATAACAATAGATATAAAGGAAAAGAAACAAGAAACTGTATTATAAAAGATGATAAGACTAAAATAGAATTAAGAATAATGTGTGGCAAATACTTTGTAGTTAAAACTAAATATAAGGAGATATTATAACAATATTGTATAAGTAAAAAGCTGAAACATTGTTTTAAATATAAGTATAAGAAAGAACTAGAAGTAAGAAAAGCATTGTAACAAAGATAACAAATTTTCGTGTAAATTTATTTACCCCTGCTTATATCAATAAAGATAGAAATAGGATAATAGTTAGGCGGGCATCCCACCCGTTAAAGAATAAAAGATGATGGATGATAGAAAGATATAGTATGTAGAATGAAAGTACGAGAGGCATGCATAGCGAGAACTGGTATGAATGAGGAAACCAGATGTAAAAAGACTTGGACTTTGTCCGGGGAGCAGAGAAAAAAAAAAAAAAAAAAAAAAAAAAAAAAAAAAAAAAAAAAAAAAAAAACCTAACCTAACCTAACCTAACCTAACCTAACCTAACCTAACCTAACCTAACCTAACCTAACCTAACCTAACCTAACCTAACCTAACCTAACCTAACCTAACCTAACCTAACCTAACCTAACCTAACCTAACCTAACCTAACCTAACCTAACCTAACCTAACCTAACCTAACCTAACCTAACCTAACCTAACCCATTCTGGCTCCGACCGCCGACCAGTACGCAGCAAAAGCACGTGGCTCCCGCACTTAAAAAATCGAAAAAGTGGGTTTTTCTAAGTGTATCTTAGTGTGTGATACATCAAAAGTTGCGCGCTAGCGAGGCGCATCCGGTGGTGCATCGATATCAAAAATCGGATCACAGTTCACGGAAATATAAGTGAAAAAGTGAAAGTTTGGTGCAAAAAGTGAAAATTTTCATCGGTTTTTTGCCCACTGCGTCCGCATTTCTTAAGACGCGTGGGATTTGAAATTGTCGGCGTGTGCGCCTCAGCGCCCTCTATCTAAGGGTGCAACTTGCCGATTTTTCGCGACAATAGTCGCTGAAATATTGGCAATAAACAACTTAACCTCTCGACACGTGGTCGGTCTTCCCGGGGCGGCCGGGTGTCGAAAAGGAAAACATCAGAAGGAGCGCTGAGCGACGAGTCACCCGACACTTCAAGCACCGCCGAGGGACTGATAGAAGATAAGTTATTTTAGTTTAAAGTTTCGAACAATTATATCTTCAATTTTTTATATGTGATTAAATTTTCTTTAATTTTATCTAATTAGAACCCATTAGGCCCTACCATACAAAATTTTAATTTTTCAAATCGCTTGGATAGTTTCCGAGATATAATTTTTCGAAGCTAAGGGATGAAACTTCCCCTTGCGATTGTACTTCTATCTTAAGGTTTATATTTAATTTGTTTTTTGTGTGTTTTAGCCCTTTATGTGCTCTATTTTTTGACATTTCATTTGTAATTTTAGGACTTATAGTATAGGAGCTATTTTAATTTTAAGTTTTATTTTTGACTTTGTGCTTTAGGGTATTAAAGCAGGGGGCTGGAGGGTCCATATTTGTATAGGACTCCTCCCCGGACTTCCAAAAAGCCCAAACACTGGTGGGCTAGGCCTTTATTTGAGAATTTACCCAAACGGCGGCCATTTTCCTTTTTTATCCTCACTTTGGGTAAATTTTTAAACGGCCAATAGCTCCGAAGTCCTTGGGCTTAGAGAGTCGGGCTTTCCGGTGTAGGGGTTGGAAATTTACCAACTTTCCCGTCCCGGGGAAATTTACCCCAAATTCCAACTTTTTGGAATTTCGGGATTTCACGCCGTGTGGATTGTAGCCCACGACTTGCCAACCCCCCCAGAGAAAACCCCGACTCTGTGGGCCCAATAGTTTCGGCGGCAGAATTATTCCAAAATTTTTTGGAATTTTCCCAAAAAATTTTGGAATTGCTCTAACTCCTTAGATATAAGTGCTAGCGTGTTTGCGTCAAGGGCTAGGGTGTTGGTAATTTTGCCCCCTACCACTTCCCATCATTGGAATTTCCAAATTCGCACTTTTATTTTTGCCCCCCCCCCTAGCGATCTTGCGAGTAAGATCTCGCCAGGGCATTCAGATAGGTCCAAACCCGGCGCTCCTAGCCCCAGTAGCGGCGGAGATACGACCCTTCAAAGTTGGCGTCCGCCATCTTGGACGCCATTTTGGAAAACTTTGAACGGTCGTACCACCTAAACTATTTGGGCTACAGGGCTGGGGATTTTTGCATAGGGACTCCCCGAGAGACCTCTGTCGACCTGGTAGGGTAAATTTACCCTACCTTCACCTAGAAATTTATTTCTAACCAACCCCACCATCTGACAGGTCCTCGGGCACTCTATGCGAAAATCCAAAATCCTAGTTCTGGGAGACCAATAGTTCCCGAGTTACGGGCAAGTTACCCTAACTGAGGATAGTTTACCCAAAATTTACCCTAGGGATAGCTCGGAAACTATTGGTCCCAGAGAGTCGAGCTTGGTATTGGACTGTAGGGCTGGACAAGGGCTACAACTGCCCTATAGGTTGCGACTCGGTCGGAGCCGCCATTTTGGCCGCCATCTTGTTTTTCTTATAAAACATCACAACTTTTTGGAAAAAATTATTAAAAATTCGCGGTTTTTACTGAGGGGTGTATTTTTATACCCTCTCTCATATATTTAGGAAGTAGAGACGTAGAGCTATTTTTACCAGCTCTACATAACAAAATTGACTTTTTTATTTTAACTTAAATTTTTTCCAAAAGATAGCTAATTTGACCAAAATTTTTGACAAAATAGATTGCGCAGGACGCACTCAAAGTTTTTGACAGTTATATTCTATATAAACATTTACACTTCTACACTTTTTACACTTTTACACTATACAAACTGACGACACTGCTCCCTTTTTACTCTTGACACCATCTCTAACGAAAAAGTCATGGCATTCGTACATACGCCACCAGTAAGCAAGTTAAAGAAAGCCCAAAGTCCCACAAAACAACCGGGAACCTTACCACCTGGCCCCTCGGAGCCATCAACTGGGACTTGGGATCCAACAGAAAACTTTCTTAGACGCAAAAATGTCCAGCGCAAATCTCTCGACATGAAAAGGACATATGAGAACTTCCCAAAGGAGTTCAGTAAGAAAAGCTTTGGTGATATTCTCCAGGAAATGATGGTGTCCATGGAAACTCTACCAACAAAAATAAAAGAGTACCCGCAGATGAGGCGAGACATAAAAGAACACCTAGAATACCACTCGAAACGCGGCCTCTTGAGTCTTTTCGAGCTGAGCAAACGGTATACCGACATGGAAAAGGAAATGCTCAATCTCACAGCGCAGGCAGCCTCTACATCCAAAACACCCATTGCTGCAAGTGACGACGCCGTGGCGAGTGGCGAGATTGACTCCCTGAAGGAGGAGTTGGAAGAAATCAAGCTGCTCGTCACGGAGTCACACATGGACTTGAGGAAGAGATTGCAAGAGCAAAGCAAAACCCTGGCAAGTCAAGGTGCGGCACTCGAAAATGCCCCACAGTCCACAACATCCCAGGCGACAACACCAAGCCAAGAGGGGAAACAGCTTATGAGCAAACTGGAGGAGATTGAAGGAAGCTTGGGCGATATCGCCTACCATAACAACAAGCACCTCGCAAAGCTGGAAGCCATGGACACGACACTTAACACGGTGAGCAAGAACATCTGCGACGCTCATAAAGACCTGAGCGAGACCATGGGTGCAAGATTCTCAGACCTGAGTATTGTTACTGGTGTGGCTAGTAAAAATATCACAGATGTGGGGCACAAAGTGGGAGCAATGCATGCGCTCTTGGAACAGGCAGACCAACAGCCAAAAGCGGCGACTCCGTCTCGCAAGCTTACGTACGCAGCTGTCACTGCGGCCCCTAAACACCGCCCAGTCCCGGCGCTTCACTCAGTCGTAGTGACCTCGAACGACGATGGGGAAACCGGCGGGGAGGTCCTCGAAAGGGTGAGACGTGCGGTCGACGCCACTAAAGCGGGTATAAAAATCGATAAGATAAGAAAGGCTAAAGACGCAAAAGTTATCTTGGGATGCCGGCACAAACAAGACCTTGAGCAAGTGACTGCAAGGATAGCAAAACAAGATAAAAACTTGAAAGTCACACATATCGCAAATAAGGACCCATTAGTTATACTAAAAGATGTAATTATAACAGAGGATCTAAAAGATGATGCACTTATTGCGGCAATTCAGACACAAAATTCAAATATTTGGGAAGAAATAAAAGAAGAAGAAAAAAGAATTAAGATCAAGTACAAGAAAAGAACTAGGAACCCGCATGCGTCACACATAATCATACAGGTCAGTCCTTTCCTGTGGCACAGAATGGTGGAGGCTGGTGTTCTCCACGTTGACCTTCAGCGGGTCAGGGTGGAGGACCAGTCCCCGCTAATTCAGTGCTCGCGCTGTCTTGAGTACGGGCACGGGAGAAAATACTGTACGTATGATGCAGACAGATGCAGTCACTGCGGAGACCCACATTTGCGAGCCAACTGTGAAAGTTGGCTGGCCATGTCTCCTCCGGAGTGCTGCAACTGTGTGCATGCGGGGCACAAAAAGACAGATCACAGTGCATATAGTGAAGAATGCCCAGTTAGACAGAAATGGGACTACCTGGCTAGGTCTACGACATCATACTTTACAGATTAACACGGCTATCCATCTATGCCACTCTACTCCACTTAAACATTTAACATATACTACAATTAAATCTGGGAATTTAAATTGTAGTAACAAAATTCAGCATCCCGCATAAAAAATTAAAATTCATATAATGAATATATGTAATTTTGATAACATATAACTCTCTTTTTAAACTTAAATTTTTAAAACAATAAAACAACTTTATTTTAGGAATTAGCAATAAAATTTTAGGAATAATCAAATTTATTTTGGAAAATCTTAAGTATACTCAGGAATTAACATAATACATGAAAAGAATGTAAATAATAAAGGTAAAGAATTAGGATAGGATTATATATTTTTGAATATATACAACTACCTTGAAATAAGAATGTAAAATTAGAAAATAAGAATTCAATGTTACACAAAAACCTCAAAAATTTAAACAAAAATTAGAAAAATTGTACACTTCAAATCAGAATAGTATATCGTATTTAGGCAATTAATAATTTAATCGTAACAAATTTTAAAATTGCAAAGTGGAGTAAATCCTATGAAATATGTAAGATGTATATAAATAAGTCGGAAAAGAAATAGGTTAGTCTTATATATAATTGGTATATATAAAAAACTACCTGAAAAATTAAGAATGTAATAGTATGTAGATTATAAGGAATACAAAGTAGATGTAAGAATTAAAGACTTTAACATGTGTACTGCATGTGAGCAGACTGATAAATAAGGTTTAATGTAATAGAATGTAAGCCAGGTGTAAGAAATAAAAGACAATAAAAAATGGTCCTTTATTTGTAAAAACATAAAATTGTAATAAACTGTTAGAAGTAAGAAAGAAAATGTAGCAAATAAAAATATACTAAAACTTATAAGTATAAAAGGTGTTGAAAATAGCAAATAAGATAATAAGATAAATGTAAGAAAAGAAAAGAAATTGTAACTAGCAGATAAGAAAATATATAAGATAGGATATAAAATAATGTAAAATAGATGGAAAAGAGAAATAGTATAAATGTAAGTCAAAAATAAAATATTGTAATAGTTGAAAGAAAATACTATAAGTATCTAACTTTAAGAGAATTGTAAAATGGTAATATTGTGTGGCTTTATTTACCCTGATGTTTTAATAAATAAAGAATAAAATAAGAAATAGGTATAGGCTGGCATCCCACCAGTTAATAGAATGAATGAGAACGGAATGTAAGAAAGAATAGTATGAAGCATGAAAGTGCGAGAGGCATGAAACGCGAGAACTAGTATGAATGAGGAAACAGATATACAAAGACTCGGACTCACTCGCGTCCGGGGAGCAGCGAAATAAAAAAAAAAAAAAAAAAAAAAAAAAAAAAAAAAAAAAAAAAAAAACCTAACCTAACCTAACCTAACCTAACCTAACCTAACCTAACCTAACCTAACCTAACCTAACCTAACCTAACCTAACCTAACCTAACCTAACCTAACCTAACCTAACCTAACCTAACCTAACCAAGCTCATTTTGAAACTCCCAGAGTGCTCATATGCTTACCCAAAAATTTCCTAATACTCTTCGATTTTTTCTCAAACTCCGTGTTTTTGCCCGACGGGTCTATCTTCATTAGTTTTCTTGCAATTAAATAATCCTTTTTTCCCCATACATTTCAGTACATAAAATAATTTTCGTCGATGCGCGTTGATGTCTTTTGTACTGAGCCATACTAAAAATTCCGACCTTAGGTAAACTTTTTGCATCTTCAAAATATTCAAAAAATTCACAGTAAATTCAACTTTCATTTTTTCGCTAATTTGTTTTCGGATTAAAATCAAGTAGCCCAAAAGGCATATTTTCGCCTACTTTTTATTCATATTACTATAAATTTAACTTAATAATTGCAGTTTTTCCTATTTTTTCACTGTCAATTCTTTAATTTCACCGGAAAACTGCTCTCAACTTTTTTCAGTTTTAATAATTTTCCATTTTCTAAAAATTATCAAATAGTACCTACCGTAAGACGTTTTTCTTCCATACAAACATTTGCTCTTATCTCAATAGTTTTTGAAGAATTTTAATTTCAAATTTCAAATTTTTCCACAATTTTGCCCATAAAAATTCAACTTTAGCAAACGTTATATTTTCTGTTCCCTTACTCCGTTTTTGTTTCTGTTTTATGTTTAACCTTTTTCTAACAATAACCTATCTTTCTTTTGTACGAACATATCTCTAGCCGTAAAGTTCGATTTTTGGCAAGCGTTCCAAATCTCTTAGTTTTACAAAACCTAACTTGTACTACTCTTTTCTTATTATCTTTGACAATATTAGTGCTATTGTTATTTTGTGATATAATTCAATTAGTACTCTGCGCGGCGTTTGTTTTGAATGCTCAAACGCGTCTGTAGCGGGTGATTTGAATTTATTAATCCACTTTTAATTTTTCAAATTTTCAATTTTTTATTTTATTAATAAAAAATTTAATACAGCATTTGGCTGAAATCTTCTTTGTGTTTCTTATAGATTTTGCTAATACCTAGTTACTTTTTAGTAAAACGTATAGTTAGCTAACATAGTTTAGAAAATATCTCCTAACCTAACTTGTTTTTAACCTTACCTAACTAAGATCACTTGTTTTTGCTTAATTCTTATAATCATTATATTATTGTTATTTTGTGATAAAATCCAAATATAACTCTGCGCGGCGCTTGTTTTAAGTGTACAAACGTGTCTGTAGCGGGTGTTTTGGATTTTTAAATCTACTTTTAAAAATTTAATTTTTATAATCTCATTTTACTAATAAAAAATTCTGTACAGCACGTAGCTGTGTAGTTTTTCGTGTTTTATATAGAATCCGCTTAATTCTAATAATTTCTCTTTTAAAAACCAAATTAGCTTCAATAGTTTGGAAAATATCTTCAAACCTAACTTTTTACTTAACCTAACCTAACTTTTTGTCAATTTTCTTAATATTTTACGTAATTTGTTTGACAGGAACACAGTTTTTCCTTTAAAACGGGCTTTGCGGTAAGTTCTACCCTATTCATGTAAAACATTTAATTTACTTTCCCGAACTCCCTAGATCTCGGCGATCGTATAAAATATTTTTTCCTTGAAATTTTTTCTTGGTTATATAAACTGTTCTCACTGAAAAATTTATATTTCAGTAAATATATGTAATACTAACGTTATTCTTCTTTATTAATTTAGTTTATCTTTGCGCCTACGCGATTACACACTAAATTTAAGTCCCATTGTCAAAGGGTAACTGTGAGGCAGTGCGACGCAACAGTCGAAAATTGTAAAAAAATCTTTAGTTCTCAGGTAATAACTTTGCTGTTTTCAAGGCAATTTCTAATAAATTTTTAAATAATTGTTGTTCTCAGCGCGGCGCTTGTTTTGTGTATAAAAGCGTGTCTGTAGCGGGCCTTTTGAATATTCTATTCCATTTTTAAAATTTTAAATTTTATTCTTAATTTATTTTACTAATAAAAATCTCTTTAAAGTACTTAGTTACACAATTATTTCTATTATATATTGATTTTACTGAGTTTTCTTTATATCCATTTGAATTACACTTACAGCTTCAATAGTTTCAATAATATTAAGTAAGTTATTCTGTAACTTAACACTAACCAAACTTTATTCGTTTTTCTTAATATATCACACAACTTTGAAGGTAGAAATATAGTATTTGCTTTAAAACACGCTCCTCTGTAGGACCTGTTCGACTTACGATTGGTCCATTATACAACTAATACATTTCTCATAATTTAGCGTTCAGAATTTATAATTAATATTTAAAATGCCTACCTTACCACGTTCTCCTATAAAGAAACCGAAAACAAACCAACAACCCCCCAATACTTCTGCTGCTTATAGAACCAGGCAAGCTAAGGCCAATCAGGCTGTTAAGCAGCTAGATATGACCGAAGACGAATCTGGAAAGTTAACTCCCACTTCTCCAACGACTACAACAGGCGGTGGCGCTGCTACCCAGCCTCCATCACCACTTCAACTTGACTCTTTGGATAATACTCCAACTCCACATGAACCACCTACTTTTGAAAGCTCGCCCCAAGAAAAACCAAGAAATCCTACTCATTTAAGAAGCATAAATAATGCAAAATTGATGTCCATCAAGAGAGCTATTGATACAGCTACAACCGGAATACTACGGGAAATAAACTTGAAACCTGAAAATGTCCCGAAAATACGGAAGGAGGTGGAAAAGGAGGCACTCAAAGAATCGTCCAAGACCTCCACCGACGATGGTAAATCAGTGACACGCTCTAACAAATTAAGTATCTTCAACATCCTTACTGACCTAGCTTCTGAAGTCACAAAAACAATTGATACCTTTTACAGAGAAAACGCGAAAATCGAGGATGAGGCCAGGACACAGGAATTCAACCGCTCTATTTCAGAGACCAGGACCGACCTCCAACAGGAATTTAACCGCTCCATCTCAGATACCAGAACTGACCTCCAACAGGAGGTAGCAAAACTAGTGCGCGAAACCGTCTCAACCGAGATGGCCAAACTCACTGAAACGGTGAAGGAAGCCATCAAGGCCAACCCCCCCACAGCAACGAATACTTCTTCAAACAAACCGAAATCGTATGCAGAAGTTGCACAAACCTACAATAACCACAGTGCCAACGTTAACAATAACACTTCAACTACCGCTAACCCCGTAAACAAAACAAGCAATCCTGCACTAATTATCACTGTTCCCCACGCAAAAACCAGACAAGAAGCAATTTCTAAATGGCATAAAGCCATCTCATTTACCAACGTTACCTATGCGCCAGCTAAATTTCAAACCGTATCCACCAATAAAATTAAAGTAGAATTCGAAAATAACGCCCAATGTAGCGAAACCCTCAAACGCCTCGAAACAAGTAATGAGGTAGACGCAGAAGTCGCCAAAAAACTCAAACCCATGTTCGTACTTAAAGGAGTATCCAGAGACATTTCGCCCGAAGAACTCCCTGACATAATAATGAACCAGAACGAACCAATAAAGGAAGCCCTTAAAACTACTAATGCTGAACTGACACCCTGCGTAACCTTAAACAACAGAAACAGGTACCTGTATAACATGGTCTTCAAGGCCTCACCAGCGGTTTGGCACGCTGCTATGAACCTGCAACGAATCAATGTGGATCACAACAAAGTCCACATCTCGGAACATTCCCCATTGTTACAATGCTTTAATTGTCTCAAGTTTGGACATACAAAAGTCAAATGTCCAAACACCATTAAATTCTGCAGCCACTGCTCAGAGGAAGGCCATGTCTACAACGACTGCCCACAAAAGGCGAATAAAAACATCACCAAGTGCGTCAACTGCCTCGTGCAAAATAAGAGAAACAAAGAAAATACTCATAATACTTCCCATCCAGCCACATCAAAGAAATGCCCAATCAGGATCGACTATCAGATCCGATTGACTGACCGTATTGATTATGGCACAAAATAATACCTTCACATCATCCAAACGCACACTTCTTTGTACACAAGTAAATATTGCACGCAGCAGAAACGCACTACACGAACTAAAGAAACACCTTTCTGACAATAACTGTGACATCTCATTTATCACCGAACCATACACACGTAACACTAACACAGTTGACAAAATTCCTGGATATACCATTTATCAGTTCCCAGACACTACCAATACTGAACCAGTTAAAGCCGCAATAGCAATAAAAGAAAACTGTTGCTCAACACTCGGAATAACTGAATACTCCACTCCGAATCTTTGCATCACCCGAATAAATAATAAAAGTAACACCAAACATACCTACCTTATCTCCGTATACATTGAACCAAAAACTGATAAACATTCTACCCTCAATAAACTAGAAATATTCCTGGCTAGACATCCAAACTCCACACACATCATTTGTGGTGATTTGAATGGATGGCACACATTGTGGGGCTCTAAATCCAACAATCAACGTGGTAATATGGTATATGATATGATAATCCTCAACAACCTAGAAATCCATAACATCCCAGGCTTACCAACCTTTCATACCGTCACTCACGGCAAACCTAGACAATCTACCATAGACCTCACACTTACCACTCAAAATAATCAAACTTACATCACCGATTGGACTATAGACCCTAAATTCTGCGTTTCACCTGATCACGACCTCATTCAATTTAAACTCCATACCAAACCTCATTTAATAGATAGAAATTTAGGTCTTTCCACATTTAAGTACAACACCTCTAACATCAATAACAAGGAAACTACAGAAGCATTTGTTACATCAATTAACTCACAACTCCCGCAAACTAACATATCGGAACTGACCCTCTCAGAACTCGACTCATACATCCTAAAGCTTACACAAATTATCCAAAATACCTGTAGCCAAGTCTTTCCTAATAAAAAACCTAGACAAATCAAGCCTCCATGGTGGACCAAAGAACTGGACGAGATTAAAAAGAAAGTCGTACAAAATCACCACCAGCTTAGCAAACTCGTAAAACGCAAATTACCAATCGAAGAAACTGTCAAAGCCAGAGAAACACTCCGCAACGAATATTCTGCTGCCATATGTAAAGAATCCACTAGTCAATTTAAGGAATTTTGCAATAGACAAAATAAAGAAGATGTATGGTCCGTAACAAACCGAATCATAAAAACTAAACCCATCACTCAACCCCCCAGCACCTTAAAACTTCCAAATGGGACTTTTACCACTAATCCCATAGACACTACTGAAGCACTTCTCACTCAATTTTTCCCCGACGATACAACTGATACTACACCTACCCAGACCAAAACCCGCAATCTCATGAACAACCCAAACCAACTTAGCCCAGACGAACCCCCATTCACTTTCACTGAAATAATTGAAACTCTTAAAAATATGAACCCTAAAAAGGCCCCTGGCACCGACCATCTTACAGCTGATATATGCACTAAGTTTGCCCAAAACTTCCCGAACGTAATAACACCACTGATGAACCGCTGTTTAGAACTGGGTTACTTCCCAAAAATGTGGAAGCATGCCTACGCTAAAATCATCCCTAAACCATCCAAACCTAACTACAGTGATTTATCATCTTTCCGACCTATTGGTCTTATAAACGTCCTTGGAAAACTCCTTGAAAGACTCATTACTAACCGTCTTACTCACCACATGAACACTAATAACTGTAGCCCCAAAAATCAATATGGTTTTAAAACTCAAACCTCCACAATAATCGCCATTAATGATGCACTTAGTATAATACGAGATGCTAGAAAGCGCGGCGAACAAGTCGTAGCCGTTTCTCTCGATATTAAGTCAGCCTTTGATCGTGCTTGGTGGCCCGCGATTTTCAAACGATTAAACTTTATTAAATGCCCCAAAAATCTATATCATCTACTACTAAATTACATCATGGACAGAACAGCTGAAATTAGATTCACTAATCACAAAACGACAAAAAATTTGACCAGAGGATGCATACAGGGCTCAGTTTGCGGACCTATCCTATGGAACCTGCTGCTGGATGAACTTCTGGTTAAATCTCTTCCTCCTGGTTGCCACATTCAGGCATATGCGGATGACATCTTACTCATCTGCCACTCTAAAGAATTAACAACTTTACAAAATAATATTAATTCAAGTCTACAACTGATCACCGACTGGGGAAACTCAGTTAAACTAGAATTTGGACCCGAAAAAACCCAAACAATTCATTTTACACCTAAAGCCAATAGAATTAATATCGTTATGAACAATAGACAACTGCAATTTAAAGATCAAATCAAATATCTTGGAATAATCATTGATAACAAACTAAGCTTCATAAAACATGTAAACTACACTCTCGATAAAGCCAAAAAACTACTCAATAAACTAATTATTTTTACCCGACCAACCTGGGGTGTCCACCCCGATAACATTAAAACTATATACCTACAAGTAATGGTACCTATCATCTCTTATGCCGCTGGCGTGTGGTCAAACGCACTCAACTACAAAAGTGTTAAAAAACGACTTCTCTCATTTCAAAGACTAGTAGCCATTAAGATAATCCAAGGTTTTAGAACAGTGAGCACCGCAGCAGCTATCTCCATAGCCCAACTCACTCCTCTACCTGATCACATCGCAGCAATATCTGATATTGAAAAAACCAAACTCACCCATACGTCACAATTTACACCTTCAGACATTCCTATCGAAACACCTACTCCACACCACTCCTTACCACATCCATCTATCAGGAACGGTATCATATTTAAAGAAGCCGTAGATAATAACGAACTCAATAAAATATTAAACCCTGATTCATTACACATCTACACTGACGGCAGCCGACATGACGATAAGGTCGGTGCCGCTTTTGTAGTTTGCAAACCCGACGGCAATAACATCACCAAAAAACTGAAGCTTCACAGATTCTGCTCTGTATACCAAGCCGAACTCTTGGCAATTGAACAAGCCACTGCTTGGTTGTTACATCAGACATCATCTGCTGTCACTATCATGTCTGATAGCAGATCATCACTCATGGAATTGAGTAACCCAAATACTACTCACCCACTTGCCTCTTCCATTCTCAAAAATATAATTCTATTAAAAAACAAAGGATTCCTAATTGACTTTATTTGGATAAAAGGTCATGCAAACGTGAAAGGCAATGATGCCGCTGACCTAGCAGCCAAGGCTGCAGCCAACATGCACTCCATCCCGTCCTATCTACACATCCCGATTTCCTACTTCAAACACCAAAACTCCCTCCTCTCTCTAACTGCTTCCAATAACCTATATAATAACTGCACCCATACTAAAACACTTTTTCCTACACTCACTGAACTCCATACATTCCTTGATATAATTCCTCCTCGTTTCGCCATCACACAATTCATTACCAATCATGGATATCACAAACAATACTTGAACCGCTTCAACATAACTCCTGACAACTACTGTCCTTGCGACAACTCAACTACCCAAACATTAGAACACCTTTTTAAATACTGCCCAAGATTTAGCTCACAAAGAAATGATTATTTAATAACCACAAACAATTTAACTGATCCATACAACCTAAATGAGATAATAACCAAAAATAGATATTCTGAAGCATTTAAAAATTTTATCAATATAATTATCAATAAACTAAAAGAATTCAACAAAACATGAAATAAAACCATAAATAGACTCATAAGTACATAAGAAACCAATTAAAATTCTTATCATGTAGATAACCCCAAGTGTATTCCAATAGCACAAGGGGTATTCTAAGGAAATAATGAATACTATAACTTTCAAAAAAAAAAAAAAAAAAAAAAAAAAAACCTAACCTAACCTAACCTAACCTAACCTAACCTAACCTAACCTAACCTAACCTAACCTAACCTAACCTAACCAAGCTCATTTTGAAACTCCCAGAGTGCTCATATGCTTACCCAAAAATTTCCTAATACTCTTCGATTTTTTCTCAAACTCCGTGTTTTTGCCCGACGGGTCTATCTTCATTAGTTTTCTTGCAATTAAATAATCCTTTTTTCCCCATACATTTCAGTACATAAAATAATTTTCGTCGATGCGCGTTGATGTCTTTTGTACTGAGCCATACTAAAAATTCCGACCTTAGGTAAACTTTTTGCATCTTCAAAATATTCAAAAAATTCACAGTAAATTCAACTTTCATTTTTTCGCTAATTTGTTTTCGGATTAAAATCAAGTAGCCCAAAAGGCATATTTTCGCCTACTTTTTATTCATATTACTATAAATTTAACTTAATAATTGCAGTTTTTCCTATTTTTTCACTGTCAATTCTTTAATTTCACCGGAAAACTGCTCTCAACTTTTTTCAGTTTTAATAATTTTCCATTTTCTAAAAATTATCAAATAGTACCTACCGTAAGACGTTTTTCTTCCATACAAACATTTGCTCTCATCTCAATAGTTTTTGAAGAATTTTAATTTCAAATTTCAAATTTTTCCACAATTTTGCCCATAAAAATTCAACTTTAGCAAACGTTATATTTTCTGTTCCCTTACTCCGTTTTTGTTTCTGTTTTATGTTAAACCTTTTTCTAACAATAACCTATCTTTCTTTTGTACGAACATATCTCTAGCCGTAAAGTTCGATTTTTGGCAAGCGTTCCAAATCTCTTAGTTTTACAAAACCTAACTTGTACTACTCTTTTCTTATTATCTTTGACAATATTAGTGCTATTGTTATTTTGTGATATAATTCAATTAGTACTCTGCGCGGCGTTTGTTTTGAATGCTCAAACGAGTCTGTAGCGGGTGATTTGAATTTATTAATCCACTTTTAATTTTTCAAATTTTCAATTTTTATTTTATTAATAAAAAATTTAATACAGCATTTGGCTGAAATCTTCTTTGTGTTTCTTATAGATTTTGCTAATACCTAGTTACTTTTTAGTAAAACGTATAGTTAGCTAACATAGTTTAGAAAATATCTCCTAACCTAACTTGTTTTTAACCTTACCTAACTAAGATCACTTGTTTTTGCTTAATTCTTATAATCATTATATTATTGTTATTTTGTGATAAAATCCAAATATAACTCTGCGCGGCGCTTGTTTTAAGTGTACAAACGTGTCTGTAGCGGGTGTTTTGGATTTTTAAATCTACTTTTAAAAATTTAATTTTTATAATCTCATTTTACTAATAAAAAATTCTGTACAGCACGTAGCTGTGTAGTTTTTCGTGTTTTATATAGAATCCGCTTAATTCTAATAATTTCTCTTTTAAAAACCAAATTAGCTTCAATAGTTTGGAAAATATCTTCAAACCTAACTTTTTACTTAACCTAACCTAACTTTTTGTCAATTTTCTTAATATTTTACGTAATTTGTTTGACAGGAACACAGTTTTTCCTTTAAAACGGGCTTTGCGGTAAGTTCTACCCTATTCATGTAAAACATTTAATTTACTTTCCCGAACTCCCTAGATCTCGGCGATCGTATAAAATATTTTTTCCTTGAAATTTTTTCTTGGTTATATAAACTGTTCTCACTGAAAAATTTATATTTCAGTAAATATATGTAATACTAACGTTATTCTTCTTTATTAATTTAGTTTATCTTTGCGCCTACGCGATTACACACTAAATTTAAGTCCCATTGTCAAAGGGTAACTGTGAGGCAGTGCGACGCAACAGTCGAAAATTGTAAAAAAATCTTTAGTTCTCAGGTAATAACTTTGCTGTTTTCAAGGCAATTTCTAATAAATTTTTAAATAATTGTTGTTCTCAGCGCGGCGCTTGTTTTGTGTATAAAAGCGTGTCTGTAGCGGGCCTTTTGAATATTCTATTCCATTTTTAAAAATTTTAAATTTTATTCTTAATTTATTTTACTAATAAAAATCTCTTTAAAGTACTTAGTTACACAATTATTTCTATTATATATTGATTTTACTGAGTTTTCTTTATATCCATTTGAATTACACTTACAGCTTCAATAGTTTCAATAATATTAAGTAAGTTATTCTGTAACTTAACACTAACCAAACTTTATTCGTTTTTCTTAATATATCACACAACTTTGAAGGTAGAAATATAGTATTTGCTTTAAAACACGCTCCTCTGTAGGACCTGTTCGACTTACGATTGGTCCATTATACAACTAATACATTTCTCATAATTTAGCGTTCAGAATTTATAATTAATATTTAAAATGCCTACCTTACCACGTTCTCCTATAAAGAAACCGAAAACAAACCAACAACCCCCCAATACTTCTGCTGCTTATAGAACCAGGCAAGCTAAGGCCAATCAGGCTGTTAAGCAGCTAGATATGACCGAAGACGAATCTGGAAAGTTAACTCCCACTTCTCCAACGACTACAACAGGCGGTGGCGCTGCTACCCAGCCTCCATCACCACTTCAACTTGACTCTTTGGATAATACTCCAACTCCACATGAACCACCTACTTTTGAAAGCTCGCCCCAAGAAAAACCAAGAAATCCTACTCATTTAAGAAGCATAAATAATGCAAAATTGATGTCCATCAAGAGAGCTATTGATACAGCTACAACCGGAATACTACGGGAAATAAACTTGAAACCTGAAAATGTCCCGAAAATACGGAAGGAGGTGGAAAAGGAGGCACTCAAAGAATCGTCCAAGACCTCCACCGACGATGGTAAATCAGTGACACGCTCTAACAAATTAAGTATCTTCAACATCCTTACTGACCTAGCTTCTGAAGTCACAAAAACAA
Organism: Agriphila tristella; assembly: GCA_928269145.1. NCBI lineage: Eukaryota > Metazoa > Arthropoda > Insecta > Lepidoptera > Crambidae > Agriphila > Agriphila tristella. Next base: position 57,993,826 of record OV743431.1, on the reverse strand, counting down.
TTGATACCTTTTACAGAGAAAACGCGAAAATCGAGGATGAGGCCAGGACACAGGAATTCAACCGCTCTATTTCAGAGACCAGGACCGACCTCCAACAGGAATTTAACCGCTCCATCTCAGATACCAGAACTGACCTCCAACAGGAGGTAGCAAAACTAGTGCGCGAAACCGTCTCAACCGAGATGGCCAAACTCACTGAAACGGTGAAGGAAGCCATCAAGGCCAACCCCCCCACAGCAACGAATACTTCTTCAAACAAACCGAAATCGTATGCAGAAGTTGCACAAACCTACAATAACCACAGTGCCAACGTTAACAATAACACTTCAACTACCGCTAACCCCGTAAACAAAACAAGCAATCCTGCACTAATTATCACTGTTCCCCACGCAAAAACCAGACAAGAAGCAATTTCTAAATGGCATAAAGCCATCTCATTTACCAACGTTACCTATGCGCCAGCTAAATTTCAAACCGTATCCACCAATAAAATTAAAGTAGAATTCGAAAATAACGCCCAATGTAGCGAAACCCTCAAACGCCTCGAAACAAGTAATGAGGTAGACGCAGAAGTCGCCAAAAAACTCAAACCCATGTTCGTACTTAAAGGAGTATCCAGAGACATTTCGCCCGAAGAACTCCCTGACATAATAATGAACCAGAACGAACCAATAAAGGAAGCCCTTAAAACTACTAATGCTGAACTGACACCCTGCGTAACCTTAAACAACAGAAACAGGTACCTGTATAACATGGTCTTCAAGGCCTCACCAGCGGTTTGGCACGCTGCTATGAACCTGCAACGAATCAATGTGGATCACAACAAAGTCCACATCTCGGAACATTCCCCATTGTTACAATGCTTTAATTGTCTCAAGTTTGGACATACAAAAGTCAAATGTCCAAACACCATTAAATTCTGCAGCCACTGCTCAGAGGAAGGCCATGTCTACAACGACTGCCCACAAAAGGCGAATAAAAACATCACCAAGTGCGTCAACTGCCTCGTGCAAAATAAGAGAAACAAAGAAAATACTCATAATACTTCCCATCCAGCCACATCAAAGAAATGCCCAATCAGGATCGACTATCAGATCCGATTGACTGACCGTATTGATTATGGCACAAAATAATACCTTCACATCATCCAAACGCACACTTCTTTGTACACAAGTAAATATTGCACGCAGCAGAAACGCACTACACGAACTAAAGAAACACCTTTCTGACAATAACTGTGACATCTCATTTATCACCGAACCATACACACGTAACACTAACACAGTTGACAAAATTCCTGGATATACCATTTATCAGTTCCCAGACACTACCAATACTGAACCAGTTAAAGCCGCAATAGCAATAAAAGAAAACTGTTGCTCAACACTCGGAATAACTGAATACTCCACTCCGAATCTTTGCATCACCCGAATAAATAATAAAAGTAACACCAAACATACCTACCTTATCTCCGTATACATTGAACCAAAAACTGATAAACATTCTACCCTCAATAAACTAGAAATATTCCTGGCTAGACATCCAAACTCCACACACATCATTTGTGGTGATTTGAATGGATGGCACACATTGTGGGGCTCTAAATCCAACAATCAACGTGGTAATATGGTATATGATATGATAATCCTCAACAACCTAGAAATCCATAACATCCCAGGCTTACCAACCTTTCATACCGTCACTCACGGCAAACCTAGACAATCTACCATAGACCTCACACTTACCACTCAAAATAATCAAACTTACATCACCGATTGGACTATAGACCCTAAATTCTGCGTTTCACCTGATCACGACCTCATTCAATTTAAACTCCATACCAAACCTCATTTAATAGATAGAAATTTAGGTCTTTCCACATTTAAGTACAACACCTCTAACATCAATAACAAGGAAACTACAGAAGCATTTGTTACATCAATTAACTCACAACTCCCGCAAACTAACATATCGGAACTGACCCTCTCAGAACTCGACTCATACATCCTAAAGCTTACACAAATTATCCAAAATACCTGTAGCCAAGTCTTTCCTAATAAAAAACCTAGACAAATCAAGCCTCCATGGTGGACCAAAGAACTGGACGAGATTAAAAAGAAAGTCGTACAAAATCACCACCAGCTTAGCAAACTCGTAAAACGCAAATTACCAATCGAAGAAACTGTCAAAGCCAGAGAAACACTCCGCAACGAATATTCTGCTGCCATATGTAAAGAATCCACTAGTCAATTTAAGGAATTTTGCAATAGACAAAATAAAGAAGATGTATGGTCCGTAACAAACCGAATCATAAAAACTAAACCCATCACTCAACCCCCCAGCACCTTAAAACTTCCAAATGGGACTTTTACCACTAATCCCATAGACACTACTGAAGCACTTCTCACTCAATTTTTCCCCGACGATACAACTGATACTACACCTACCCAGACCAAAACCCGCAATCTCATGAACAACCCAAACCAACTTAGCCCAGACGAACCCCCATTCACTTTCACTGAAATAATTGAAACTCTTAAAAATATGAACCCTAAAAAGGCCCCTGGCACCGACCATCTTACAGCTGATATATGCACTAAGTTTGCCCAAAACTTCCCGAACGTAATAACACCACTGATGAACCGCTGTTTAGAACTGGGTTACTTCCCAAAAATGTGGAAGCATGCCTACGCTAAAATCATCCCTAAACCATCCAAACCTAACTACAGTGATTTATCATCTTTCCGACCTATTGGTCTTATAAACGTCCTTGGAAAACTCCTTGAAAGACTCATTACTAACCGTCTTACTCACCACATGAACACTAATAACTGTAGCCCCAAAAATCAATATGGTTTTAAAACTCAAACCTCCACAATAATCGCCATTAATGATGCACTTAGTATAATACGAGATGCTAGAAAGCGCGGCGAACAAGTCGTAGCCGTTTCTCTCGATATTAAGTCAGCCTTTGATCGTGCTTGGTGGCCCGCGATTTTCAAACGATTAAACTTTATTAAATGCCCCAAAAATCTATATCATCTACTACTAAATTACATCATGGACAGAACAGCTGAAATTAGATTCACTAATCACAAAACGACAAAAAATTTGACCAGAGGATGCATACAGGGCTCAGTTTGCGGACCTATCCTATGGAACCTGCTGCTGGATGAACTTCTGGTTAAATCTCTTCCTCCTGGTTGCCACATTCAGGCATATGCGGATGACATCTTACTCATCTGCCACTCTAAAGAATTAACAACTTTACAAAATAATATTAATTCAAGTCTACAACTGATCACCGACTGGGGAAACTCAGTTAAACTAGAATTTGGACCCGAAAAAACCCAAACAATTCATTTTACACCTAAAGCCAATAGAATTAATATCGTTATGAACAATAGACAACTGCAATTTAAAGATCAAATCAAATATCTTGGAATAATCATTGATAACAAACTAAGCTTCATAAAACATGTAAACTACACTCTCGATAAAGCCAAAAAACTACTCAATAAACTAATTATTTTTACCCGACCAACCTGGGGTGTCCACCCCGATAACATTAAAACTATATACCTACAAGTAATGGTACCTATCATCTCTTATGCCGCTGGCGTGTGGTCAAACGCACTCAACTACAAAAGTGTTAAAAAACGACTTCTCTCATTTCAAAGACTAGTAGCCATTAAGATAATCCAAGGTTTTAGAACAGTGAGCACCGCAGCAGCTATCTCCATAGCCCAACTCACTCCTCTACCTGATCACATCGCAGCAATATCTGATATTGAAAAAACCAAACTCACCCATACGTCACAATTTACACCTTCAGACATTCCTATCGAAACACCTACTCCACACCACTCCTTACCACATCCATCTATCAGGAACGGTATCATATTTAAAGAAGCCGTAGATAATAACGAACTCAATAAAATATTAAACCCTGATTCATTACACATCTACACTGACGGCAGCCGACATGACGATAAGGTCGGTGCCGCTTTTGTAGTTTGCAAACCCGACGGCAATAACATCACCAAAAAACTGAAGCTTCACAGATTCTGCTCTGTATACCAAGCCGAACTCTTGGCAATTGAACAAGCCACTGCTTGGTTGTTACATCAGACATCATCTGCTGTCACTATCATGTCTGATAGCAGATCATCACTCATGGAATTAAGTAACCCAAATACTACTCACCCACTTGCCTCTTCCATTCTCAAAAATATAATTCTATTAAAAAACAAAGGATTCCTAATTGACTTTATTTGGATAAAAGGTCATGCAAACGTGAAAGGCAATGATGCCGCTGACCTAGCAGCCAAGGCTGCAGCCAACATGCACTCCATCCCGTCCTATCTACACATCCCGATTTCCTACTTCAAACACCAAAACTCCCTCCTCTCTCTAACTGCTTCCAATAACCTATATAATAACTGCACCCATACTAAAACACTTTTTCCTACACTCACTGAACTCCATACATTCCTTGATATAATTCCTCCTCGTTTCGCCATCACACAATTCATTACCAATCATGGATATCACAAACAATACTTGAACCGCTTCAACATAACTCCTGACAACTACTGTCCTTGCGACAACTCAACTACCCAAACATTAGAACACCTTTTTAAATACTGCCCAAGATTTAGCTCACAAAGAAATGATTATTTAATAACCACAAACAATTTAACTGATCCATACAACCTAAATGAGATAATAACCAAAAATAGATATTCTGAAGCATTTAAAAATTTTATCAATATAATTATCAATAAACTAAAAGAATTCAACAAAACATGAAATAAAACCATAAATAGACTCATAAGTACATAAGAAACCAATTAAAATTCTTATCATGTAGATAACCCCAAGTGTATTCCAATAGCACAAGGGGTATTCTAAGGAAATAATGAATACTATAACTTTCAAAAAAAAAAAAAAAAAAAAAAAAAAAAAAAAAAAAAAAACCTAACCTAACCTAACCTAACCTAACCTAACCTAACCTAACCTAACCTAACCTAACCTAACCTAACCTAACCTAACCTAACCTAACCTAACCTAACCTAACCTAACCTACAGCTACAACCGGAATACTACGGGAAATAAACTTGAAACCTGAAAATGTCCCGAAAATACGGAAGGAGGTGGAAAAGGAGGCACTCAAAGAATCGTCCAAGACATCCACCGACGATGGTAAATCAGTGACACGCTCTAACAAATTAAGTATCTTCAACATCCTTACTGACCTAGCTTCTGAAGTCACAAAAACAATTGATACCTTTTACAGAGAAAACGCGAAAATCGAGGATGAGGCCAGGACACAGGAATTCAACCGCTCTATTTCAGAGACCAGGACCGACCTCCAACAGGAATTTAACCGCTCCATCTCAGATACCAGAACTGACCTCCAACAGGAGGTAGTAAAACTAGTGCGCGAAACCGTCTCAACCGAGATGGCCAAACTCACTGAAACGGTGAAGGAAGCCATCAAGGCCAACCCCCCCACAGCAACGAATACTTCTTCAAACAAACCGAAATCGTATGCAGAAGTTGCACAAACCTACAATAACCACAGTGCCAACGTTAACAATAACACTTCAACTACCGCTAACCCCGTAAACAAAACAAGCAATCCTGCATTAATTATCACTGTTCCCCACGCAAAAACCAGACAAGAAGCAATTTCTAAATGGCATAAAGCCATCTCATTTACCAACGTTACCTATGCGCCAGCTAAATTTCAAACCGTATCCACCAATAAAATTAAAGTAGAATTCGAAAATAACGCCCAATGTAGCGAAACCCTCAAACGCCTCGAAACAAGTAAAGAGGTAGACGCAGAAGTCGCCAAAAAACTCAAACCCATGTTCGTACTTAAAGGAGTATCCAGAGACATTTCGCCCGAAGAACTCCCTGACATAATAATGAACCAGAACGAACCAATAAAGGAAGCCCTTAAAACTACTAATGCTGAACTGACACCCTGCGTAACCTTAAACAACAGAAACAGGTACCTGTATAACATGGTCTTCAAGGCCTCACCAGCGGTTTGGCACGCTGCTATGAACCTGCAATGAATCAATGTGGATCACAACAAAGTCCACATCTCGGAACATTCCCCATTGTTACAATGCTTTAATTGTCTCAAGTTTGGACATACAAAAGTCAAATGTCCAAACACCATTAAATTCTGCAGCCACTGCTCAGAGGAAGGCCATGTCTACAACGACTGCCCACAAAAGGCGAATAAAAACATCACCAAGTGCGTCAACTGCCTCGTGCAAAATAAGAGAAACAAAGAAAATACTCATAATACTTCCCATCCAGCCACATCAAAGAAATGCCCAATCAGGATCGACTATCAGATCCGATTGACTGACCGTATTGATTATGGCACAAAATAATACCTTCACATCATCCAAACGCACACTTCTTTGTACACAAGTAAATATTGCACGCAGCAGAAACGCACTACACGAACTAAAGAAACACCTTTCTGACAATAACTGTGACATCTCATTTATCACCGAACCATACACACGTAACACTAACACAGTTGACAAAATTCCTGGATATACCATTTATCAGTTCCCAGACACTACCAATACTGAACCAGTTAAAGCCGCAATAGCAATAAAAGAAAACTGTTGCTCAACACTCGGAATAACTGAATACTCCACTCCGAATCTTTGCATCACCCGAATAAATAATAAAAGTAACACCAAACATACCTACCTTATCTCCGTATACATTGAACCAAAAACTGATAAACATTCTACCCTCAATAAACTAGAAATATTCCTGGCTAGACATCCAAACTCCACACACATCATCTGTGGTGATTTGAATGGATGGCACACATTGTGGGGCTCTAAATCCAACAATCAACGTGGTAATATGGTATATGATATGATAATCCTCAACAACCTAGAAATCCATAACATCCCAGGCTTACCAACCTTTCATACCGTCACTCACGGCAAACCTCGACAATCTACCATAGACCTCACACTTACCACTCAAAATAATCAAACTTACATCACCGATTGGACTATAGACCCTAAATTCTGCGTTTCACCTGATCACGACCTCATTCAATTTAAACTCCATACCAAACCTCATTTAATAGATAGAAATTTAGGTCTTTCCACATTTAAGTACAACACCTCTAACATCAATAACAAGGAAACTACAGAAGCATTTGTTACATCAATTAACTCACAACTCCCGCAAACTAACATATCGGAACTGACCCTCTCAGAACTCGACTCATACATCCTAAAGCTTACACAAATTATCCAAAATACATGTAGCCAAGTCTTTCCTAATAAAAAACCTAGACAAATCAAGCCTCCATGGTGGACCAAAGAACTGGACGAGATTAAAAAGAAAGTTGTACAAAATCACCACCAGCTTAGCAAACTCGTAAAACGCAAATTACCAATCGAAGAAACTGTCAAAGCCAGAGAAACACTCCGCAACGAATATTCTGCTGCCATATGTAAAGAATCCACTAGTCAATTTAAGGAATTTTGCAATAGACAAAATAAAGAAGATGTATGGTCCGTAACAAACCGAATCATAAAAACTAAACCCATCACTCAACCCCCCAGCACCTTAAAACTTCCAAATGGGACTTTTACCACTAATCCCATAGACACTACTGAAGCACTTCTCACTCAATTTTTCCCCGACGATACAACTGATACTACACCTACCCAGACCAAAACCCGCAATCTCATGAACAACCCAAACCAACTTAGCCCAGACGAACCCCCATTCACTTTCACTGAAATAATTGAAACTCTTAAAAATATGAACCCTAAAAAGGCCCCTGGCACCGACCATCTTACAGCTGATATATGCACTAAGTTTGCCCAAAACTTCCCGAACGTAATAACACCACTGATGAACCGCTGTTTAGAACTGGGTTACTTCCCAAAAATGTGGAAGCATGCCTACGCTAAAATCATCCCTAAACCATCCAAACCTAACTACAGTGATTTATCATCTTTCCGACCTATTGGTCTTATAAACGTCCTTGGAAAACTCCTTGAAAGACTCATTACTAACCGTCTTACTCACCACATGAACACTAATAACTGTAGCCCCAAAAATCAATATGGTTTTAAAACTCAAACCTCCACAATAATCGCCATTAATGATGCACTTAGTATAATACGAGATGCTAGAAAGCGCGGCGAACAAGTCGTAGCCGTTTCTCTCGATATTAAGTCAGCCTTTGATCGTGCTTGGTGGCCCGCGATTTTCAAACGATTAAACTTTATTAAATGCCCCAAAAATCTATATCATCTACTACTAAATTACATCATGGACAGAACAGCTGAAATTAGATTCACTAATCACAAAACGACAAAAAATTTGACCAGAGGATGCATACAGGGCTCAGTTTGCGGACCTATCCTATGGAACCTGCTGCTGGATGAACTTCTGGTTAAATCTCTTCCTCCTGGTTGCCACATTCAGGCATATGCGGATGACATCTTACTCATCTGCCACTCTAAAGAATTAACAACTTTACAAAATAATATTAATTCAAGTCTACAACTGATCACCGACTGGGGAAACTCAGTTAAACTAGAATTTGGACCCGAAAAAACCCAAACAATTCATTTTACACCTAAAGCCAATAGAATTAATATCGTTATGAACAATAGACAACTGCAATTTAAAGATCAAATCAAATATCTCGGAATTATCATTGATAACAAACTAAGCTTCATAAAACATGTAAACTACACTCTCGATAAAGCCAAAAAACTACTCAATAAACTAATTATTTTTACCCGACCAACCTGGGGTGTCCACCCCGATAACATTAAAACTATATACCTACAAGTAATGGTACCTATCATCTCTTATGCCGCTGGCGTGTGGTCAAACGCACTCAACTACAAAAGTGTTAAAAAACGACTTCTCTCATTTCAAAGACTAGTAGCCATTAAGATAATCCAAGGTTTTAGAACAGTGAGCACCGCAGCAGCTATCTCCATAGCCCAACTCACTCCTCTACCTGATCACATCGCAGCAATATCTGATATTGAAAAAACCAAACTCACCCATACGTCACAATTTACACCTTCAGACATTCCTATCGAAACACCTACTCCACACCACTCCTTACCACATCCATCTATCAGGAACGGTATCATATTTAAAGAAGCCGTAGATAATAACGAACTCAATAAAATATTAAACCCTGATTCATTACACATCTACACTGACGGCAGCCGACATGACGATAAGGTCGGTGCCGCTTTTGTAGTTTGCAAACCCGACGGCAATAACATCACCAAAAAACTGAAGCTTCACAGATTCTGCTCTGTATACCAAGCCGAACTCTTGGCAATTGAACAAGCCACTGCTTGGTTGTTACATCAGACATCATCTGCTGTCACTATCATGTCTGATAGCAGATCATCACTCATGGAATTGAGTAACCCAAATACTACTCACCCACTTGCCTCTTCCATTCTCAAAAATATAATTCTATTAAAAAACAAAGGATTCCTAATTGACTTTATTTGGATAAAAGGTCATGCAAACGTGAAAGGCAATGATGCCGCTGACCTAGCAGCCAAGGCTGCAGCCAACATGCACTCCATCCCGTCCTATCTACACATCCCGATTTCCTACTTCAAACACCAAAACTCCCTCCTCTCTCTAACCGCTTCCAATAACCTATATAATAACTGCACCCATACTAAAACACTTTTTCCTACACTCACTGAACTCCATACATTCCTTGATATAATTCCTCCTCGTTTCGCCATCACACAATTCATTACCAATCATGGATATCACAAACAATACTTGAACCGCTTCAACATAACTCCTGACAACTACTGTCCTTGCGACAACTCAACTACCCAAACATTAGAACACCTTTTTAAATACTGCCCAAGATTTAGCTCACAAAGAAATGATTATTTAATAACCACAAACAATTTAACTGATCCATACAACCTAAATGAGATAATAACCAAAAATAGATATTCTGAAGCATTTAAAAATTTTATCAATATAATTATCAATAAACTAAAAGAATTCAACAAAACATGAAATAAAACCATAAATAGACTCATAAGTACATAAGAAACCAATTAAAATTCTTATCATGTAGATAACCCCAAGTGTATTCCAATAGCACAAGGGGTATTCTAAGGAAATAATGAATACTATAACTTTCAAAAAAAAAACCTAACCTAACCTAACCTAACCTAACCTAACCTAACCTAACCTAACCTAACCTAACCTAACCTAACCTAACCTAACCTAACCTAACCTAACCTAACCTAACCTAACCTAACCTAACCTAACCTAACCTAACCTAACCTAACCTAACCTAACCTAACCTAACCTAACCTAACCTAACCTAACCTAACCTAACCTAACCTAACCTAACCTAACCTAACCTAACCTAACCTAACCTAACCTAACCTAACCTAACCTTTTTTTTTTTTTTTTTTTTTTTTTTGGCCAGGGGGAAATGCCTTCGCATACCCCCCCGCGCGGGGGACGCGGGGGTGGTTATGTGGTGACTCCACTAAAACCCCCTGGGTGTTCCTCAGCCGTTAGTGCGACGGGCCCCGGGAATATTGTGGTATTCCTTCCGCAACCCGACGCCGGTTGTCCCTACGGACCAATCCGCAATTATTGGGAGCTCAAAAGCTCCCCCAATCGGTGAGGCGCGCCGGAACACAAAGCGCGCCATTCCACCACGGGGACCCTGGAATGGGCTACGGAAGTTCCCCGCTTCCGTAGCCCGGTCCCCTTAGCTGCGACTCCTCCGAGCCATCTGCCCGCTCAGAGCCCGCTGCCTGCCCGCCAACAGTCTCGACGATCTCCATACCCTCTTCGCCACCCTGCTGGGTAGACGCCTGCTGGATAGTTGGCTTTATTGACTTCTTCTGCTTAGGAGGATTGCAGGATATTCCCCCCAGCATGTGGTCTGCTTTAATGTTATGCGCAGCGCACACCACGCAGCGCAACGCCTTATCACAATCTTTGGCCTTATGGCCAGGATTGCCACATCTAAAACAGAGTTCACTGCGATCAGCGCCTGTACACCTAGATTTTACATGCCCTGCCTCAAGGCACTTAAAACAGCGCATCTTTCTTTGTGGCAGTATTTCTATCCCCGCCGAAACCCATCCGACTAACAACCTCTTCTTTCCGCCCTCAGAGAGCTTAATAGCTGCAGCCACCGGGCACCTCACTAGTGCAGACCCTAGACCAAGTCTGTTTTTTCGCACTTCCCCGACTATAACGCTGTCTTTGTTGCAACCACCTTGCTCAGCTACAGCCGCCTGAATATCGACAGCCTCGACCGAATCATCCAAACCCGAAACACGGAACGCGGTGGTCTTCATCGGTCGCGTCACCTCAACCAAATTTGGGTCAAGAATCTCCTGCAACCTGCTGAGCAGCTTTTCAGCCCTTTCGCTGTTATTGTCACCTGGCACCTCCAGGAGACGAGCACCAGTAGCCGCCACTTTACATTTAAGGCCACCTGCAACTATGCTGTGATCGAGTTTCCCCTTAGCCCCAGCAAGAATATCGGCATAGCTTACACCTTTCTCCGTAGCCTCAGGCCGCAGTTTAACCACTACCGCAGCCGACTTGGGCAGACGAAGCCGCACTTTTTTCTTTTTGGAAGTACTTTCCTTCTCGTTAGGCCCCTTATCTTTAGCTTACACTGGAACCTTTGACTTCTTTTTACTTTGTGTGACCTCTTGCCAGCCTTCCTCAGCTGAACCTTGAGAGGGCAGCGCAGACTGCGTCTCCTGCGTCGTCTCCTGTCGAGGTGCCACTTCTGTTTTAGACTCTTTAGCCTTTTTCGCCTTTTTCTTCTCCTTTTTTGCTCCCTTCCCCTTGACCGGGGTAGGAGCTTCCGGTAGAGGTGCCGACTGAGGCACAATTAGCGGCACAGGACTAGCCGCTGGTTTCCTTCTGTCTGCTGCTAAGGGCGGCCTTATATTCTCCTCCGGTGGAAGCCGGCGACTGAGACCCTCAATACGGGCGCTAACCATGGTACCGGCTTGCTCAGCAATCAACCGTTGGAGCTCCTCCACCGTCATATCGCCAACGGTGTTTTGACGACGACCACTTATGTCCGGGATGGGGGCCATGTTTGACGCCCCCTTAAACTGTTCGCGAACCAGTTTTAGCTCGCGCCGGATCGCCGCCATCTCCTCTCTCAGCCGCTGATTCTCAACCGAGATACGAGCGTTTTCTTCTTTTGCTTGTTTTAAATCAGCTAAGGTCTTCGCAAAACGCTCGTCTATCTGCTTGGTACAATCCGAGGTGTTACGGTTGTACATCTCGCCTAGCATATTTTTTATCAGGTTTGCCGCATCTTTCAAGGCCTTAATACTGGTGCCCTTCAGATTGCTCGACTTTGCAGCGACCTCTAAAACCACCTCAACACCGTCCATACCGCGAGCAAGCACCTCACAGTTGGCCATCAAGCTCGGATTCTCCAGACCGGATCCCTCTCTAGACCTAGGGGCCCGGCGAGGCTTAGCGGCTGATTGCGCCAACTCGCGATCAATTTCCTGCTCAATTGACCGAAGTCGGGAAAGCTCGGCCTGGGCCTTGGAAAGCCCAACGTACTCACCAGTCGTTGCTGGCCGGCCTCTTCCACGCTTATCAGTTACAGCGCTGACCTTTAACAACTGCCTCTCAACTCCATCCAAGACCTCATCTCCTGACACACTCGGCTCGCGCGGTCTTTGACGTTTCCGTCTTCCTACCGTCTCCACTTCATCCGAGACAAAGGACATCTGGGAGGAACAAGATGAGCTCCGACTCCCTCCCGTACGACAAAAATCGGTTCCAGCCGTCGACGCCACGGGGACCGGCGAACGTTCAATTCTAACAACTGGAACGCGAACTTCAGGCTGTTTAAAAGCAGCCTTCTCCTCCTCATCATTGGCAGCAGATGTTTTTGCTGCCGATGACTGCTTTAAAGCAGTCTCCTTCACCTTACCACCATCGGACTTCACGTCCCTTAAATTAGCTAATATTCTTTGTTTGAAAGCATTTCTATCCATACTGAACCCACGAGAATGGGGGAAATACAAAGTCCACCCGGGCAGAGACCCCATGCCCGGGTAAGCCTAAGGTTCTCGAAGCAGGGGGGTCGGCTGGTCCCCTGCTCCGTTGCCGTGTAGCAACTAGACTCCCTCTAGCCATTCACCCCCTCGCCATGGACTCGACAAAAAGCTTGGGGTTGGGGTTTTTTATGGAGGTTGTCTCCTCGCGGGGACACCCAATTAAGGGCAGCCCCACCGGCCCTAAGACATGACTAGGTCACCGGTTTGGCCGACGGTTGGCAAAAGTGCCCGTCCGCCGATCACGTTTTACCGCGACCGGACGAACCCGCCGCCCACGCTCGCACTGCCGCTTCCCGGAATCTCCAGGGCGCCAGTCGAGCCCGAACCAAGTCGCCGCTACCCAGAATATGTCTGGGACGCCGACTCGGAGCCTACACCTCCCACAAAAACGGGAGGGGACCAAGCGGTCCCCGCCAGGTAATTTTTTCTGAGGTTGTCTTCCTCTCGGCCCCCATCCGTTAAGATGGCAGCCCTCGGTCCCGCACTACGTACGGGGTAACGAGATTGACAGCACCAGGACAGAACTGGCACTGCCGCCACCGTACAAAATGGTGGATCACATCCGCAGAGCGGATCGCAGCCCGAAGGCCACCCATCTCCAGATGAGGCATCCCGGACTTCTCTCCTAGGAGAGTAGTGGGGAGCCGCATCCCCTATTCTGGTTTTTTATAGAGGTTTTCTCCTCGCGGTCCCCATGAAGGCGACCCCCGTTCCTGCACTGCGTGCAGGGCTACGGTTTTGTGTTTTTTATTGGGGTTGTCTCCCCTCGGCCCCCCGAAGCGGGCCCCTGGTCCAGCACTACGTGCAGGATAACAGGATTGTCGGACTATTAGCCATCCCTGTAAATGGGACCAAAATGAATTGTTCGCCATTTACAGTGACGCCCAGGGTGCACCGTCCCTCCTACTGCCCTTTCCAATCCACATACATGGACGGGGAAAAGCAGTAGTCGGGCACACTAGGAGGTTGTCCGACCACGCACCCCAACCTAACCTAACCTAACCTAACCTAACCTAACCTAACCTAACCTAACCTAACCTAACCTAACCTAACCTAACCTTTTTTTTTTTTTTTTTTTTTTTTTTTTTTTTTTTTTTTTTTTGTTTATACTGAAGAAAAACGCCTTTACGCGCTTCCCTTCCCGTAGGTGATCGGGAAGGGGGTATGTGGGACTCGCCAGGAGGGGACCGCAACATTCAGCGTTGCGGCTCCCTCCACGACTGCCTCCCGTGATCCCATCCAGCCAAGTGGCTCGATGGGATCTCGGGAGGAGGGAATACCCACTAAAAAACTTCAGTACCTGCCCTCGCGCCGCCGTCTGGTCATAAGGGGGCCCTTGTGGGAATCACCCTGATGTGACCCGGCGGCTGCCCAGCAACCCAGGCCTCCTCACTACTGGGAGATGGCCGGGCAAGTTTGGCCATCTCCCCTCACCGTCAGGGCCGTGCAAGGCAGGCAGTGGGTCACCTCCCACAGCCCGCATGGCCCTTGACTAGTGAAATAAATATGATATTCACCACCTCCTGCGCATTATCGCGGCTCCCGGCCAGCTTTATTATAGAGCCGAGGGGAGGAAGGCGGCGCAACAATTTAGTACTGCCGTCTACATTAGGGAACATGATGGGCAATTCCCCGCCTTCCGCAGTCTCCTCCACAGAAGGGTTACTGACCTCCATGATGGTCGGGGTTGGAATCACCCGGAGAAATCCAACTCCTCGCTCGAGACACTCACAGAGCGGTCACTCACAGAGCGGTCCCTCTGAGGCGAAGCCACGTTCCGTCTACGCTTAGGGCGTTTTTCCCTTGCAGACGGAGGAAAAGGCACGCGACTACCCACTTTCACTAGCTCTGGGGCAGTCTGACTCCCTTCCTCTGTTATCACATTTCCCTTATCTGAGATTGGTTCTGTCTGCCTTTCTGGTACCGGGGCGGCTTGACGCCCCGCCTCCGTCACCGTAGTCCCTTTGTCCGAGATTGGTATTGCCCGTCTCGCTGGCGGACGACAACTTTTACCCCCCATTACATGGTTAGCTGGCAATTTGGCTTCCACACACACCATGCACTTTGGCTGCGCCGAGCACTCCGCAGCCTTGTGCCCCACCTCTCCGCAGCGGTAACAGATCCCACTCCTATCTACCTCACATGGACAGCGCTGCCGCATATGCCCCGGCACCATACATTTGTAGCACCGGATAGGCAACGGTTCCAACACTTTTATTTGCGGTGAACTCCAGCCGATAAGCAATCTTCCGGAGTCCACCACTTTCTTTGCCGCCACTACCGGACACTTAACCATGACCGTGCCCAATCCTCTCGGACCCATCCTAATTTGGCCAACTTTTATTTGCTCCGGTGGACATCCACCCCTCTCCGCCAGAACTTCTCTAAGGTCAGCCTCCACCACCGAGTCATCAACTCCAGATACTCTCAAATCCACAGTCTTAATAGGTCTGTGGATATTTGCCAAACCATCTAAGGCAACCCGGAGTTTGGCCGCTAAGACATCCGCTTTTTCCCCACTCGTGCTTCCGGGAACCTCAATGATTCTAGCTCCTGTCTGCGTTACCCGCATATTTACCTTATCAATGCCCAGCTCCTGTATTTTAACTTCTTGGCGGGCCTTGGCAATGACCTTCGCATACGTCATCCCCTGTTCCAGCGCTTTGGGTGGAACCGTGACCACAATCGCGGAGGAGCTGGGGGTAGCCAACTTAGAT
This sequence comes from Agriphila tristella, assembly GCA_928269145.1. Lineage (NCBI taxonomy): Eukaryota > Metazoa > Arthropoda > Insecta > Lepidoptera > Crambidae > Agriphila > Agriphila tristella. The sequence goes on along the minus strand of OV743431.1, from coordinate 57,977,958 downwards.
TTCTTTTTCCTAGTTTTCCCTGAGTTGGGAGGTTGAGGTCCCACCACTGGAGCGAGAGCAGCTGGATCTGCTGCCGCGGCTGACGCTGCAGCCTCCGCTGCCGCCGCCTTGCGTCTTCGTTTTCGCTCGCCCTTACTTACTACTTCAGACCAAGTGTGAGGAGTGCCCGGGGCAACTGCTTCCGGATGTGACACTGATCGTGCACCTTCAGGTTCCAGTGGTACTGGCATTTGCTTCAAAGTAGGTGGCATCGGCGCTGACGTCGCGTTTTTCCCGTCCGCCGCCAGAGGTGGCCTCATTGGTGGCGCTGGTGGGAGCCTCCTTTCTAGACCCTCAATGCGGGCATCCAACATTGGACCAACCGCTCTCAAAATAAAAGCTTTAAGTTCCTCAAACCTATCCAGCGAGTTGATTTCCGGCACTGGTAACTGAGCCGGTGCATCAACCACTGTTTTGGGAAGCTGTTCGCGACGCTTTTCCGCCTCATCTGCAATGTCCTGCTTTACGACCTGGAGTTCTTCTCGGAGAAGCTCGAGCTCCTTTCTCATCCTTTCATTGTCCGCCCTAAGGCGACGAACCTCCTCGTCAGCAGGCAAGCGCTGCAGAACGTCCATGACCACTGCAATGTCCGCCCGCGCAGTCATTATTGCAACCTTGTGCTCCCTCTTTATGTTGCCGGACGTCCTGCAAATCTCATGCATCGCGTTGATCCATTTCTCGACGATGCCCACCATCTTCGGCATCGTCAAACTATCCGGGTCAAGCATGCTTACAACTGGTGACGGAGACCTGGAGTTTTTCTTCGCTGGATTCGGCAAAGTCCTCGCCGGGTTCGGCAAGGTCTTCGGCTTCTTCTTCTCTGGCTTTTTTAAAGATGACAAAACCCTCTCTTTCATCGCCTGTTTAGCCGCCTCATATTGAGCCTCTTTCAGCTCATCTCTCTGTTTCAGCCGCTCCAACACAACTTTAGCCTTTGCTAATCCGGAATACGGCCCCACAGGTTTAGTAGGATCGATGAATCTAAATCCTCCTACACTTTCAACGACACTTTCCGCAGAATCCGACACCGATTCATCCCCAGACATTCCTACAGCAGAGCGCTTGCGTGCAGCACTATGACGCTTTGTTCCCCGAGTTGGTGTCACACACCTGCTGTCATCCGCCAATGACATGTCTGAATCCTCAGCAAAGACATGCTTCGCAGCAGCGGCCGAGCGTGTGATTGACCCAGCTCTGCTCCCACTACTCTCTCTCGACTGTGCACTGTTTTTGCCCGGACCCTGTGCTCTGTCCCTTGTTTCAACCAAAAGGCGATAGTTGCCCCCCCCAGAATACGAGGAGCAGCCAAGCACCGGAGTGCTTGGGAGGGATTCTCCAGCTGCGGGGCAGCTGGTACCCTCCTGGGGTAGTTTCTGTTCACTATTCGCCATTTCATTATTTTCCGACCTACCAACCACTATGTTTTGGTTTTTATAGTGGTTTCCATCCACGCAGCCCCCACATGAAGTGGCGGCCTCCGGCCCCGCACCACGTACGGGGTTACGGTGCTCCCGATACTACGTCCAAAAGGACCGCTGGGCCTCCAAAAAGCCCTCGACACTCCGACCCGCACCGCCGCTACTCGGAAACGTCCAAGACGCCGGCCGGGTACTACCTCGCCAGACTATTAGCCACCACTGCAACTGCAGTGGCGCCCAGGGTGCACCACGTGGAGGTTGTCTGGCACGCACCCCAACCTAACCTAACCTAACCTAACCTAACCTAACCTAACCTTTTTTTTTTTTTTTTTTTTTTTACGATAGGAAAATGCTTTTCGCACTTCCCGGCATCGGACCAATGCCGGGGGCATGTGGGACTCACCCATGGAAGCCGTCGCGTGACTTTGCGACGGCACCACTTTCCGCCCAGCCGATCCCCCACCCAGCCCCTAGTGGGCTCGATGGGGGGCCGGAGGGGGGGGCATACCCACTAAAAACCTATCGGTGTGTCCTCTCATACCGGTTTTTGGCGGCATGGGATCCTTTGTGGGATTCTACCTGTGCCACCCCGGCCAGCCCGGTTCATCCAGGCCTACTCTGGGGTTCAGAAGGCGTCCTGCACACATCGGACTGCCTTCTTAGACGTGGGACTATGTGCAATGCGGGACATGGGCGCCCAACCCATCCCCGCTAGCCCCGTTGAAGTGGGAGTTGACGGGCAAATCGCCGCCGCCGTCCTCCTGGACGTCTGCGCCTGCGCGGATCCGCCCGGGCATCACCCTCGCGGTGCCGCTCAGCAGCCTCCTTCTGCGTCATAACTGCTTCGCAGAAGGACACCACGGCTTCCCAGGCCCTGTTGCTGCCCAGCATAGCTTGCACCACGCTGGGCAGTGAGAGGTCTGGACCCACCACGGCCTCGAGGTCGCGCCGCTGTCGACTCCAGGCTGCGCACACCTCCAGGGTGTGCTGCGCTGAATCTTGAGCAGCGCCACACTCGTGGCACATGGGGTTTGGTTCTCTTTGGATTCGATGCAGGTAGTCACCGAAACAACCATGTCCGGTCAATACCTGCACCAATCGGTATGTCAGCGCTCCGTGACGTCGCGTTGACCACTCACGCAATACTGGGCGGATCGCCCCGATGGTGCGCTGGCCGTACCTTTCATTTTCGAGGTCTAATTTCCAGCGCTCTAATACGGCGTCATACGCCTCTCGCCGGATCCTCTCCACTTCTTCAAGCGTCGGTCGTTCTCCACGAGCCCTTTGCTCCACTCTGTGTCTGTACACTGTGGCCAGCACCTCCGCCTCCATTTCCCAGGGTGGAGAGCCTGCCAACACTAAAGCTGCCGAACCCGCAACCGTTCGATATGCTCTAATAGCCCTTACTGCCATGGTTCTCTGTGGCTTCCGTAGGAGCCCGCGTAACCTAACATTCAAAGCCCTGGCCCATACCGGCGCCCCATAGAGGGCCATGCTCCGAACGACCGTCACATACAGGCTGCGACATGTCTCTCCTGGACCGCCAACGTTAGGGAGCAGCCGACCGAGCGCCAACGCCGTACTATTCAGCCGCGGAGCCATCCCTTTAAAATGTTGCAGGAAACTCCAGCGGCCGTCAAGAGTGAGGCCCAGATATTTAATCGTGGGCGTCACCTCTACCTGGACTCCGTCTACAACAATATGCGCGCCTGGGGGTGGTCCACCTCGTGGTCCATGGAACAGGATAGCCTGAGTCTTCTGGAGCGCCACTTTCAACCCAAGGAGCTTAATTCTTTTCACCACCAGAGTCGCTCCAACAGTGGCCAACCGAGCAGTTTCCGCGTAGCTGCTGCCCCGTGCTGTTACGATTGTGTCGTCGGCGTAACAGATGAGACTCATACGGGGCAGAAGGATGCATCGCAGCAACCAGTTATACCCTAAATTCCACAGGAGCGGCCCCAACACCGACCCCTGTGGAACCCCACAACCTATCTCACGAGAATGGATTCTGCCGTCTGATCCCACATATTTCACCCGCCGCTCCATGAGATAACTCTGCACCACTCTTTGGATATACAAAGGTATCCTATGGTATTTTAAACCCTCCAGGATACACTCGAAAGGAATCGAGTTAAAAGCATTGGCGATGTCTAGAGACACCGCCAATACCCTCTCTCCTCTTGCCACCGCCCGATCACTTATCTTCTTCAGCTCGTGCACTGCATCCATTGTGGATCGCCCAGCTCGAAACCCATACTGGCGCTCCGACAAATCTGGTCCTGATGTCGACAGATGCTTGTTAATCCGGTCTGCCAGCACGCGCTCGAATAGCTTAGCTGTCTCGTCAAGTAGCACTACCGGTCTCAAAGCTGACGGTGAGTCCGGAGGGCGTCCTTCCTTTTGTAGGAGACATAACTTCCCTTCCTTCCAAGAGGCCGGGAATCTTCCAGATTCTAAACACGCAGTGAACAAGCTGCGAAGCCGATCCCCCAAGTGCTTAGACGCCAAAACCAGGACGCATCCAGGCACTCCATCAAGGCCCGGGGCCTTCTTCGTGCCCCGGAGACGATCGACCACTGCATCGAACTCTCCCTCCGTAACGGGTGGGATGGCCTCTACTACTTCCGGCTCTCTAGACGGATGCACCATAACAGGGGGTGTAAACGGTACCCTCCTCGGAAACAATGTTGAGACAACCTCCTCCAAAAACTCAGGCTGGTAACTTTCCGTTGGAGGAGCCCCCTGGCGCATCTTGTTCCGCACCGTCAGGTAGGGTCTTCCCCAGGGATCCCTATCTAGCTGCTCGAGGAACTCCTGTCTTGCCCTAAGCTTAGCGTCCACCACAGCTATTTCGAGCGCTTTCTTGGCCTCTTTAAACGAGTCGTGCAGAAGCTGCTCCATTTCCACTGAATGCCCCCGTCTACGGCGGCATCTGGTATATGCCCGCCTTGCTTCGCCGCAGGTATCACGCAGAGCAGCGATTTCAGCAGACCACCAATATACGGCTTCCTTATCAGGGGGAGGGCCCAAGGAACGCGGCATTGCGGAATCGCATATAGCCGTGAGGTCCTCCTTCATCTTGACAGCTCGTTCGTCTACGTTTCCCCGCTGGTCAACCAACGCGGAGCCCCAGCTCGCAACAATTGACGCTTCTTCCGCCAATTCACGGTCGAACTGGGTGAGGGCCCACTTTGGAAAACGGGCACCTCCTTCCCTATGAATAGGTCTGGCCGCGGCTAAAGCGGCTGTAGGAGTTACCTCAAATCTAATGTAGCGGTGGTCCGAGAGAGTTTCAACTTCCTCCAAGACACGCCAGCCGGCGATACGCGAGGCTAAGGCAGGGGTCGCGAACGTTAAGTCCACGATGGACGCTCCCTGTCTTTTCACGCATGTGAAGGCTGTACCTCGGTTGACTACAGACAGCCCCACTGAAGCAGCCCAGTCTGCCACAATATCCCCCCGAACATCTGTGACGGGGGATCCCCAAGCAGCGGACTTTGCGTTGAAGTCTCCCATGACGAGGACCTGCATGGGAGCAAGTCTTCTCACGACCAGACCCAGATTATTCACAAAGGCCTCCAGTTCTGACACTCTTGCATTGGGGGAGAAGTAGACGCCAACAATGGCTATCCCTCCCCAAGTAGCCACTACGTAGCCCAATCCTCTATATTTCATGACCATTGGCTCATGTGAGGTCGGTTTGATAGTAATCGCCACCAAGCCATCAAGATCCCCTGCCCAATTGCGCTGGGGTGGCACAAAATATGGCTCCGAGACAACCGCCACATCGATTTTCCACTGCACCAGGGATTGCGCCAGCAAATCCTGCGCCCTAGTGCAGTGGTTTATATTACATTGGAGAAAATTGAGATGCCGCAACCTATCCATTAACGGTTTCGGTCATAACAACTTCCTCTGGCGCATCGCGCTCCATAACAGGGGGTGGAGGGTCCCGCGTCCCTGGGCCTCCTTTAGGTTTCACAAATGGGGGGTTGCATTTGCGTCCCGCCATTCTATGTCCAGCCGGGCGCTTGGCTTCCAAACATACAGCGCACTTAAACTCCTCCTTGCAGGTCGCGGCAACGTGATCCGGCTTTCCGCACCGGTAGCATAACTTGCTACGGTCTGTGTCAGTTGGACACCTCATACTCGTATGGCCTAATCCCATGCACCGGTAGCAGCGCATGGGTAGCGGATCGAGTGCTTTCACTTGGGCAGAGCTCCATCCTACTAGAAGCCTACCCGCCTCTATGATCAACTTGGCTGCGGAAACCGGGCACCTAACCAATGCCGTTCCCGTGTCACCGCCCATTCCAAAGCCCCGTATTGCCCCAACCTTGACTAAATCGGGATGGCATGCCCCCTTCTTTGAGATAGCGTCAGCGATGTCTTCTTTACTGACGGAGTCGTCAAGTCCAGTTATACGGAGGTCAGCACACTTTGTGGGCCTGACGACCTTAGCCATTCCACCCAGCACCTCTTGGAGCCTCTTCGCTAGTGCGTCCGCCTTATCTCCATTTGCCGATCCGGGTATGGAGAGGATTCTTGCCCCAGTTGCCGCCTGCTTGCAGCGCACGCTATCGAGGCCAAAATCAGCCAGCTGTAGCTCCCTCCTGGCCTTACCCAACACCTCGGCATAGGTCACTCCCTTGCTTGCTGCATCTTGGTCAAGGGTCACTACTACCGCTGCCGAACGTGGAGCCGTTAGGGCTTTCTTCCTATTCCTCCTCCTCTTCTTCTTTTGACCCTGATTGGGTTGAACTGCTGGGTTTGCGGCAGGTGAGGGTTGAGCAGCTGCTGCCTGCTTCCTCCGCTTTTTCCTTCCCCTGGCCGTATTCCAGCCATCCCCATTGGGAACTCCTGGAGCAGCAGGTGTTGCTGCCTGTGCCGCATACGAGGGCTGGATGCGCGAGGTGGAAGGAGCTGACAGACCTTCCTTAGGAACCGGGGCCCGTTGTGTCAACGGTCTTATTGCTGCAGGAATAGTAGGAGGCTGTGCCACTTCTCTTCCCCTGTCCGCCTGTAGAGGTGGCCTGACACTCGGAGCTGGTGGCAGCCTTTTCTCCAGGCTGGCCAGCCTTGTGTTAAGGATGTCACCCATTGTGTCGATGACGAACCTCTTTAGCTCCTCGACCTCATTGCCGGACAACGAAGAGACCAGCTGAGTTCGAGGGGGTTCTACTGGAGCTGAGAAACCACGCCGAGTGACTTCCTGGCGCAGACTCTTCATCTCATTTCTGAGAGACTCCATTTCCCTTCGGAGACGCGCATTTTCCGCCTTAAGCCTACGCGTTTCTTCGTTGCATGTACGATATGACAGCTCGGTGACCACGTCCTTCAGCTTTAACGCGGCATGTGTGAGCTTCTTCTGGAAGGTGCCCTTCAAGTTGCCGGACTTCTTCACAACCTCATTGATGGCATTTATACTCTCCGACGCCACCAGCTCCAGGTCCTCCGGTAATGCCTCCGTCCTTTCCTGGGGCACTTCGGGCCCTGGCAGATCTTCTGATCTCATCGATGAAGCTTCTTCGCAAAAGTAAGACTCACCCACGAAACTCTCAGCCTCGGCCGAGTAGTCAGAGTACTCGCGACAACGCTCGAGCCTTTGTAGATCCACCCGAGCCTCTTCCAAGTACACCTGAGTGCCAGCCGTATCTGCTTTGCTAGCCGCACCAGTCTTATTGGTCGCACCAGTCTCGCCAGTCGCACCAGCCGCGGCCTTCGCAGCCGCACTAGTCTTGTCAGCTGCACTAGTCTTGCGAGCCACACTAGTCTTACCAGCCTTACCATTCTTGCCAGAGCCACGGCCTCTCTTGGCTGCTCCCCCCTTCTTGACAGAGCCCGCAGTTGCCTGGCTCGCCCCCGACTCTTCTGATGAGTCAATTTGTGACACTGCACGTTTTCTGGTCGTTGGACCCGAACGGCTTGTGTTACTCCCACATTGGGAGCCTCTAACATCCTCGTCCGACACGGCATCGGAAAAAATTTGCTCGTTTTCTTCGCCTGAGCTTGGCCGAACGCTACGCTCACTTCCGCCCGAGCGAGGCCTAACTTCCTCAGGTTTTTTAAATAATATTTTATCAGTACTCATTCTGTTCCCACGATTATGGTGACAAGGTGTAGTCCACCCGGGCAGAGGTCCCATGCCCGGGTAAGCGTAGTGGTTATCGAAGCAGAGGGGCGCAGGTCCCCTGCTCCGTTGCCGCGTAATGACTGGTCCCCCACCAGCCATTCACCCCCTCGCCGCACAGCAAAGAGCTTGGGGTTAGGGATTTTTTATTGAGGTTGTCTCCTCTCGAGGACACCCAATTAAGGGCAGCCTCCCCGGCCCCCAACACATGACTGAAGGGTAACGGGTTGGCCGGCGGTTGGCATTAAATGCCTATTCGCCGGTTACGACAAATACCGTAACCGACGAACCCGCCGCCCACGCTCGCAACGTCGCTACCCGGAATCTCCAGGACGCCGGCCGAGCCCGAACCGAGTCGCCGCTACCCAGAATACGTCTGGGACGCCGACTCGAAGCCCACACTATCCGCCGAAGCGGAGAGGACCGTTAGGTCTACGTCCGTAATTTTTTAGAGAGGTTTTCTTCCTCGCAGCCCCCATCCATTGGGATGGCGGCCCTCGCTCCCGCACCACGTACAGGGTTACGAGTTAACAGCACCAGGGCAGAACTGGCACCGTACGGTGGCACTCATCCGCAGAGCGAATTGCAGCCCAAAGGCCGCCCACCTCCGTATGCGGCATCCCGGACCTCTCTCCTGGGAGAGTAGTGGGGAGCCGCACCCCCTTTTCTGGTTTTGGTCCACGCCGGCCAAAGTGGCCGGTAACCCCTATATCTGGGAGCCATTCCCCTATCCGCCACTCGGGGGACGCGCCCGGTAGCAGACCCAGAAAACTGCCGCGGGAACCTAACCTAACCTAACCTAACCTAACCTAACCTAACCTAACCTAACCTAACCTAACCTAACCTAACCTAACCTAACCTAACCTAACCTAACCCCAGTTACGCCGTACCCCTAGCCCCAAGCGCCACGATTCTAAGTCGCTCCGCGCCATAAAAATCGAGAAAAATAGTAAAAGTGCACCGATTTCACCAACGATTACACCATTCGACGCGCCGTGACGAGCCCGTCACGACAGTGTATCACACTTGTGTATTTGTGCAAGAAAAAGTGGTGGAAAGTGCGAAAAACCCCAATTCTGGGAGGTTAAGTAGTGTTCGGAGTGTATTTTCTCAACATTTTGAGTGGGAAACTTGGAAACGGCGACTGTGGAGGAGCATCATTTTATGAAAGGAAGCTGCAGGGTGAATTTGAGATTTTTCGGACCAGGATCCAGGGAGTTTTCTAACAAACCTCCAAAACCGCATGGACACGAGGTCATCGAAGGAGCCTAACTAACCATCAGCAACTACCACAGGGAGCAAGAGGACGTCGAGGCGGTCATTTGGACACCTCCAGCACTGCTGGAAATTGACCGGGAACGAAGATACAAGGTTTTTAGTTGAAAACTCGTTAGTTATAGTTTTAAGTAATTGTTTTCGAAAATCTAGCTATTAATTAGATTAGTAAAAATCTTAATTACAATTCTTATCTGTTTGAGGTTATAAGTACAAATTTTTGGAATTTAATAATAAGTACTTTAAGATTTATTCGAATTATAAGACCAGCGGGGCGCAGAGCCCGCGACTAAAAAGTTAAATAAATCCCAAAAATTAATCAATATTTGCCTGGATTTTTGAACACAGAAGGGTAACAACCCGGGCTATCCCGTGAGAATAAACTTTTGACTAAGTTTTTAGTATAAAGCGCAAACAAATACGATTTTGTAGCTGGAAAAAAGTGACTTTTATTTTTTAATAACTTAATTTATATGAAAATATAAATTAAAAATAAATTTAAACACATCACAGGAAAGCCCGTTTCACCCTCTATAATATAGGATTAAGTTTTTTAGTAGGCACCCCCAGGGTTCCGAGCGCGACCACCCCAAACCCTGTACAAACTTACCAGCCGACCGCAAATCTAAGTTGGCAAAAGATCGCGGAGTGAAAACCTACTTTTTCAATTTTAGGAAATTTAAAAATTTTATTGTTTAGGTATTTAGATAACTGTATTTGGTGGATTTGACAACAATAAAATAAAATTTTACTTCAATAGATCGCGAAATATCTGAGGGTGAAATTTTACGTTTTTAAAAAAGTGTGAAAACGTTATATTTTTGTTACTATAGCACTTTTAAAATTGAAATTTCGCGTACAGATAGGAAACGACCCGGACTATCCCGTGGACTTAGTTTTATAATTGGAAAATCAGGAGAAAGCGTAAACAAATACAATTTTGTAGCTTAAAAAATTTTCTCTTTATTTATTAACGCTTAAATTTATATTAAAATATAAATTTAAAATTATTTTGAATACATCACGGGAAAGCCCAGATCTTTCTCTACAATATAGAATTAAGTTTTTGATTATATACCCTCGGGGTTCCGAGCGCCACCACCCCAAACATTAACCAAGTTGTAACAGTGACCGCAAATATAAGTTTGTAATACATCGCGACTTGAAAATCGACTTCCTCAATTTTGGAAAATTCTGGAATTTTATTATTTGACAAATAAGGTATCCAGATTTGGTGGATTTGTCAGCAATAAAAATAATTTTCTCTTTAGTAGTTTCCAAAATTTTCAAGGGTGAATTATTGACGAAAAAATTTTTTCTACTAGCGATATAATTTCGAAACCACTGCACCCCCAGACCTAAAATTTTGGAATCTGATAGAAATCGCTCTGCTCTTCCAGGTGATTACAAAAAATTTGAGCTAGGGCTCAAAAAACATATTTATTGGAGCACATATGCACCTGGAATTGCAGCGTAACTTTTTTAATAAAATTATTATTACTTAAGTATGATACTTAAAAATATAAACCTTATATAAATAGTAAGCCCCTATTCTCTTCTTTAACATAGCTTTTGAATTGTTATTAAAAAGCTGATACTTTCCGAGCGCCAGCTTGTTGAAATTTTTTCACAAAAAATTCGACCGCAAATACTAAGTTGGTTTTGGTAATTGCTATAAAAGCTAATATCTTGGGTTCTACTGCACGCATTCGAAAAGCAATTACTGTCCGGGGATTTGTGGACCCGGAGGTACAATATCCGGAAAATTTTCCGGAACCGGAAGTTTTCCGGAATTTTTTCATCTAAAGCCCTAGACACTGCCACAAAAATCGAAACCTCCAAATTTCAGATTTTTCGGTCGAACGGTTCCCGAGATATAAGCATTTCCATTTTTTTCGGAAAACCAACCCTTTAACTAGAATTTATCAAAAAACTATACCTGTTGCACATAAAGTTTCTTGGGATAAAATCACCCTGATCTTTGACCCTACTCATTTCCATAGTAAAAATACCCTCTTTTTTTATTCACCAATAGTCCCAGGTTCAACTCCCGAGTGGTTAAAACCGTTTTTTGACTGTATCTCCGAAACTATCGGAGATAGAGCCAAAAGGACGAAAAATTTGACCCTTACGACTACGTAGTAGTCGGGGTACAAAGCCACCCCATAGTACCGATTCCCCCACCTCTCAACCCCCTACCCCTCATCCCTTAAATTATTAAAAAATTACTAAACTCAAAATTGTAACTTAAGTAAGCTTTTGGCACATACAGTCTCTTAGAATAAAATCATCCTCATCATTGACCCTACCCATTTCCAAGGAAAAAACACCCTCTATTTACCCATCAAAAGTTCCAGGTTCAGTTCCCGAGTGGTTAAAACCGTTTTTTGGCTGTATCTCCGAAACTATCGGAGATAGAGCCAAAAGGACGAAAAATTTGACCCTAACGACTACGTAGTAGTCGGGGTACAAAGCCACCCCATAGTACAGATCCCCCCACCCCTCAACCCTCTACCCCTCATCCCTTAAATTATTAAAATTTACTAAATTCAAAATTATAACAAAAGTAAGCAATTGGCACATATAGTTCTTTGGGAGCTAATAATATATACTATTGTCCCTACCCATTCCCATCAAAAAGTCAACCCCTAATTTTTCACCCCCTCCCTTAAACCCAAAATTTACAAAAAACTACAAATTTGGCGTATATAGTTTCTTCGAATAAAATCATCCCTATCATTGACTTTACCTATTTTTGCAGAAAAACACCCTTCATTTTCCCACAGAAAGTCCCGGGTTCGAGTCCCGAGACACCGAGTGGTTAAAACTGTTTTTTGGCTTTATCTCCGAAACTATCGTAGATAGAGCCAAAAGGAGAAAAATTTTGACCCTAACGACTACGTAGTAGTCGGGGTACAAAGCCACCCCATAGTACCGATCCCCTCACCCCTCAGCCCTCTACCCCTCATCCCAAAAATAATAAAAATTTACTAAATTCAAAATTGCAACTAAAGTAAGCTTCTGGCACATATAGTTCTTTTTGAACAACTACTATTTAATATTGTCCCTACCCATTCCCATCAAAAAAATCAACCCCTTATTTTGCTACCCCCTCCCTAAAAATCTCAATTTACAAAAAACTATAAGTTTGGCGCATATAGTTTCTTCGAATAAAACCATCCCTATCATTGACACTACCCATTTCCAAGGAAAAGACACCCTCCATTTCCCCCCAGAAGTTCCGGGTTCAGTTCCCGAGACACCGAGTGGTTAAAACCGTTTTTTGGCTGTATCTCCGAAACCATCGGAGATAGAGCCAAAAGGACGAAAATTTTGGCCCAAACGACTACGTAGTAGTCGGGGTACAAAGCCACCCCATAGTATCGATCTCCCCCCCCCTCAACCCTCTACCCCTCATCCCTTAAATTAATAAAATTTATTAAATTCAAAATTGTAACAAAAGTAAGCTTTTGGCACACTCAGTTCTTTGGAAACAAATAACACCTATCATCGTCCCCACACAGTCCCATCAAAAAATCCACCCCTAAATTTAACTACCCCTTCCCCAAAATTTACTACAAAATTCTAAATTAATAAAAAACTATAAGTTTGGCAGATATACCTCCAAAGAATTTTTTCATCCCTGTAATCATCCCCACTTGACCCCAGCGAAAAATCACTACCCCAAACCCCATCCATATTTCCTAGCCTATCTTCAACCCCCAAACCGGCGGGGCTTCTATCTCGGGAACCACTGGACCGATTTCAACCGGACTTGTACCTCCCGGTCTGGAATAATATATTCTACCTGACAGTGATCAATTTGACTCTACATAGAGTATATAGAGCTCGCAGAAATTAAAATTGAGTTTTTTGTACAAGATTTTAAGATTTTCACAACTCAATTTCAATTGTTTCAGTAAAAGTATTGACACCTGAACCTCTATTGAGATCAGTTTTAGTTGTAAGGACATTCTGTGATATAGAATAATTGTTACAGTCTTTGATCGAGTACTACTTTATTTTATTTTACTTTATTTAATTTTAAACAAAATTTTTTACAATCACAGAAAACTCTTATTGGATTTTAAACTCATTTTAGTGACTCCTGGGCCTTTTTTTGAGGACAGGCATTAGATTGTAAGACTTTTATAATATTATATTTTAAAATTTAAATTTATTTTGAAATTTTGGTTTATTTTTATTTTACTAGTTAGGACACCTGAACCTCTTTTGAGGACAGGAATTAGATTGTAGGACATTTAAAATAATTGTATTTAACCAATTTTATTTTGTATTTTTACTTTATTTCCTAGCTTTATAGTTTAAGACACCTGGACCTCTATTGAGGACAGGAATTAGATTGTAGGACTTGTAAAATAACTGAATTCACCAATTCATTTATCTTACTCCATTTTCGAGCTCTATTAGCTTAAGACACCTGGACCTCTATTGAGGACAGGAACTAGATTGTAGGACATTTTAAAATTTTGTATTTTATATTTTAATTTTATTTTTATTTTTATTTCAACTTTATTAGTCAGGACACCTGGACCTCTATTGAGGACAGGATCGTAGTTATATTTTTATATTTGACAAAACTGCTCCCCGGGGTCTTGACTCATTATTGACAACAGACACAACACTTTCATATATACGTGCACATACATACATACACAAAACACACACACACACACGCACACATCCACAGTTACACACATATACACACAAGCCTCATACACACAACATCACACACCAACACATCAGCACTCAATAGAACAAACAAACTAGCCGCTCTAACTACCTATTTCTGTGATATTAATTTTAGTAGAACAATCCAACTCTAGTCAATTTTAAATTTTAACTCGGATTTATTCTGTTCTTATTTTGATTTCAATTTAACTTTTAATTTTTAATTTAAATTTTTGCTTTTAATTTGATTTTGTATTTTAATTTGAATTTTAATTTTATTAGTTTTATTATTAATATTTATATCGTTTTTAACTTTAATCTGAATTGTAGTTTTAGCTTTTGATTTTAATTTTAATTTTATTTTTGAATTTTAATTTAATTTTGAATTTTAAATTTTGAAATTATTATTTATTTTAATTTTAGAATTTATTATTTCAATTCCATTATTATTATTTTAATCTAGTCAATTCAATTATTTTACAATTTCAAATTTTCTAGTCAAATTTTTAGGTAGGTAGTACAACTTTAATCTTATTCTAGTCAACTTTAATAGGTAGTTTGTGTTAATTTATTATTGTGCTGTTTACTTTTATAACTTTTACAAACCATTTTAGTCTGTTGTCCGTCCAATTTATTTTATTGTGTTTACAACTTATACAAATTTATAAATTATTTATTATCTTGTCAATTTTTAACGTTCGCAAATTCGCGTGTAACTTGAGACAGTCCTATTTGGTAATAAATATATCTTCGTCCCCTCCCTTAACAAACTCAATATGTCAAAAATCCCACCAAAAAAGTCGAACGTTAGAGAGGAATCAATAATTTATAAATCACCGACGAAGCCCAACAAACCGGCTAAATTAGAGCTCGAGATGATCCACCTTCTCCCGAGCATGAAGATTGAAGACATCGTAGAGCACGCCAAGAGGGCAAAAGAAAGGGTGAACAAGGCCCTGGAACCCAGTGCGAACCATAGGTCGGTGACGAAAGACGACAAGATCACCATACAAAAGGAGACAAGCGATCTAGTGGAAATGGTAAATGATTTAGCAGAAAGATTAAACGAGAAAGAAAGAGGTAGATTAAACAAAGAAGTAGTTACACATAAAGTTCAAAACATAAATAGTAGATTTGAAGAAGAGATAGGGAAAAAATTAGAGGATATATACACACTACTAGAGGAAACAAAGAAGGAGGCTGAAAAATGCACCAATTTACATGAAGGAAGCAAAAATGAAATTATAAAGAAAATAGAAGAAATTGAGAATAGAGAAGTAGAAAAGCCGCAGAAGGCAACATATGCTAGTGTTATAGGACGACAGAAGGTACCACCTAAAACACTCCACTCCCTCATCATCGCATCAACTGATGAGAGGCTAACAAGCGATGAAGTAATGGAGAGCGTGAAGAAGACGGCGGAAGAAGATGGCGATGGTGAGTGGATTAAAGTTCAAAAAATGAGGAAAGCGAAGAACCAAAAAGTGATTATAGCATGTGAAAACGAAAAAGAAGTGGAAAAGTTACAGAAGAGATTGGAAAAAGACAAAACGCTTACCATGGAGAAGGCTATAAATAAAAATCCGCTAGTAGTAGTAAAATTTGTGCGGGGGGACAAGAAGAAGGAACAAGTAGAAGAGGCAATTAGAAGGAAAATGGAAAACGTAATAGACAAAAAGAAGGATATAAAAGAACAAATAGATGCAATTTACGAAAAGCGCACAAGAAACCAGCACGTCGCACACATTGTAGTGAAGGTGTCCCCCGCGATTTGGCAGCAGCTGACAGAGTCGGGGTCTATCCAGCTCCAGTGGGGTATTTCCAAAGTGGAGGATCAGACCCCGTTGATCCAGTGCTCCCGCTGCTTGGGCTACGGCCATATCAAGCGGGTCTGTCAGGAGCAGCTGGACAGCTGCAGCCATTGCGGGGGCGACCACTTGTATGACGCGTGCAATGAAAAACATAGTCCCCCCAGCTGCCTGAACTGTAAGAAGGCGAACTTAGAGGACAAAGCACATAATACATTTAACGTAATATGCCCAATCAGAATTAAATGGGATAGGTTGGCTCGGGCGAAGGTGGCCTATTGCTAAGGTTCCGGCTAAGGATAGCAAACAAAATTATTTAATGATTCAAGCCAACCTCCAAAGAAGCAGGAATGCTACATCCGAAGCAGTAATCGAAATAGGTAAAAGGAAAGCCTGCTTCGCTCTTCTCCAGGAGCCCTACATAGGTAATAAAGGAGTCATGGGAGATGTCTCGGGAGTGCGGATAGTCCAGGCTGCCTATGAGATTGGGAAGAATAACAAAGCCGCCATAGTTGTAGGCAATAATGACATCAAAATTTTGCAACTTCCCAACCTCACAACAACCAATATGGTAGCGGCAAAACTTACGACGGCGGACTGGACTATCGGCGCGATATCATATTACTTCGAACCAGACATCGACATCGAACCCTATGTGGAGCTCCTGAAGAAGATGCTAAAGGAATTGGATTGC
The DNA here is from genome assembly GCA_928269145.1 of Agriphila tristella. Taxonomy (NCBI): domain Eukaryota; kingdom Metazoa; phylum Arthropoda; class Insecta; order Lepidoptera; family Crambidae; genus Agriphila; species Agriphila tristella. Next base: position 57,961,902 of record OV743431.1, on the reverse strand, counting down.
AAAGACATAATAATTGGAGGGGACGCGAACGCTTGGAGCGAATGGTGGGGTAGCGTGAAAAGTGACGAAAGGGGTATAGAGCTAACGGGCATATTCAACGATCTGGACCTGAATATATTAAATGAAGGAGACACGCCAACCTTTGACACCTGGAGAGGAGGCAAAAGGTACAAGAGTTCGGTAGACGTCACGTGCTGCTCGGAGGAAATGCTGGACAAAATCAAGGAATGGAAAGTAGATACCAGCCTCACAACCTCGGACCACAATGCAATCACTGTTAAAATTAGTTTAACTAAAATCAAAGAAATAAGAAATTCCAGGACCACACGAAAGTATCAAACGAAAAAAGTAGATTGGGTGAAATTTAAAGAAGACTGTAAAGAGGAATTTGAAAGAGAGGAATTAAATAAAGAGGCAATAGAAGCAATTAATAACGCGGAGGAATTTGAAAGTAGAATAGAGAAATATATAAAAAGTATTGAAAAAGCCTGTAACAAGAATTTAAAAATGAAAAAGTTTAAAAGAGAAGTGAAATTGCCGTGGTGGTCCGAGGAACTGGAGGAAATGAAAAAGGAGAAGAACAGAAAGAAGAATAGCATTAAATGTGCAGCACCGCGCCGCAAGGCGTGGGTGGTAGAGCAGTACGTGACGGCCAAGGAAGAATACGAAGAGGCGATGAATAAGGCCAGAATCGAGAGTTGGAAGGATTTTTGTGGCAAACAGGAGCGCGAGACAATGTGGGAGGGTATTTATAGAGTGATTGGCAAGTCAAAAAAGACCTACGAAGACTTGCCTATAGCCAGGGACGGCATCAACACCAGCCCGAAAGAATCGGTCCGCATAATGGCAGAAAGCTTTTACCCGGAGGACACCGATTTGGGGGAGAACGAGGACCACAAAGAAGTAAGAAGAAGGGCAGCCAAAGTGAATGAGGGAAATCAAGTTGAACCTGACGACCCTCCATTCACGGAGGCTGAACTTCTTCAGGCACTAGGCTCGTTCAATCCCAAAAAGGCCCCGGGTAACGACGGCTTTACAGCCGACATTTGTGCAGCGGCCATTACCACAGATATTTCACTGTCCCTGGCTATATATAATAAATGCCTACAGCTAGCAATATTCCCCAAGCCCTGGAAAATTGCCACAATAATCCTTCTGAGGAAGCCCAATAAAGAAGACTACACGCACCCCAAATCTTATAGACCAATAGGACTGCTCGCTATACTAGGTAAAATATTAGAAAAACTATTAATGCGCCGTATAAAGTGGTACGTGTTGCCAGAACTAAACCCATGCCAGTACGGGTTTGTGCCACAGCGCAGTACCGAGGATGCCCTCTATGACATGATCCAGCGGGTCAAACATAATCTGGACGGGAAGAAGATTATGGCATTGATCTCGCTGGACATAGAGGGGGCCTTCGATAATGCGTGGTGGCCGCAAATAGTCTGTCAGTTAAAGGACAAAAACTGTCCATTGAATCTGCGAAGGCTTGTGGACAGCTATCTTAGCGATAGAAAGGTAACGGTGAGATATGCAGGGGAAGAATTTAGTAAAAGTACAAACAAGGGCTGCGTCCAAGGTTCCATTGGCGGGCCCTTGTTTTGGAACATAATCTTGGATCCCCTGCTCAACCAACTCACCGTTGCCAACGTTTACTGCCAAGCCTTCGCAGACGATATTGTTCTGATAGTCGAAGGCAACACGGCCACTGATGTAGAAATGAAAGCCAATGCAGCCCTCTCCCATGTCCAGAAGTGGGGCGTGTCGAATAAGCTAAATTTCGCACCGCAAAAAACAAAAGCGATGATTATCACGCGGAAGCTAAAATTCGACACGCCCAGGCTGGAGATGGGAGGGACGGCTATTGAGATAGTAGATGACATGAAAATTTTAGGCGTCATTGTAGATAACAAGTTGCTCTTTAACAAACATATAGCATACGTTTGTAAAAAATCTATAGATATTTACAAGGGAGTCAGCAGAGCGGCACGAGCTACCTGGGGACTGCATCCGGAGATTGTTAAAACCATCTACAAAGCGGTCATAGAACCCATTATCCTCTACGCTGCTAGCGTATGGTCCAAGGAGGCACGGAAAGCAGTCTCCAGGAAAGCTCTCGACACAGTACAACGAGGCTTCGCTCAAAAAATCGTTAAAGGCAACAAAACGGTTTCCCTTAACGCTGCCTTAGTGCTGTCAGGTTTGCTTCCGCTGGATCTCCGGATCCAAGAAGCATCCCTGCTTTTTGAGGCAAAGCGTGGGAAACCCCAGGCAGCACTAAGTGGCAGAAAGGTTGAACAGCGAGCCTCGTTCATGAATGACACCCACCCCAGCAGGATGCTAAATTCAAAATTCACATGTTTGGACAACGCGGAAGAGGATGGCAAACTGGCAGAAGGCTTAGTGAAGATCTATACAGATGGTAGCAAACTGGAGGGGAAAGTTGGAGCCGCCCTGACCTGTTGGGAAGGGCCGATTGAAACGATTACCCGGAAGTTTAAGCTGGAACCATACTGTACAGTCTTCCAAGCAGAGCTGTATGCCATCCTCCAAGCGACAGAAATTATTATTGGCAAAAAATTCCAGGAAACGGCCGTACTCAGCGACTCGAGATCCGCCCTCCAGACGCTACTTGATCCAGACTCATCACACCCGATCACGAAGGCAATCCAGGGTAACCTTCAATACCTTAGAGACAACCAACAGCTCGTCTCACTATTCTGGATAAGGGCCCATGTCGGAGTGAAAGGGAATGAGAGAGCGGATCAACTAGCGAAGGAGGCGGCTCTCAAGTTGAAGACAAGACCGGACTATGACTGCTGTCCCATCTCGTTCGTTAAACGCCATATCCGGGCGGAAACGATCGAAGCATGGGACTGCAGGTATAGATCGGAAAACACGGCCGAGACCACCAAGGTCTTCTTCCCTGATGGGGTGGCGGCTTACGGTGTGGTGAGGAGGATGTCCATTGATCGACTGGCGGCACAAATACTGACTGGCCACGGAGGGTTCTGTGCATACCTGCACAGATTCAAACGCAGGGACAGCCCTTCCTGTATTTGTGACCCGGTCGCGATCGAGGACATCTTCCACATCATACTCGACTGTCCAGTACACAATGTCGATAGGTACACTCTGCAACAGCAAATTGACACTAAATTGAGTAAAGACACCCTGGAAGAAATTATGAATAATAAAAAAGAAAGAAACCTATTTATGGAGTATGCAAAAAAAGTAGCAGAAATTGTAATTAATAGAAATAAAGATTGACGAGATATGAGACCCAAATGACAGGAACCCAACATAATTAAGCCATTAAATTACAATGTATATAATTAAACTGTAATACAGTTAATGTAATACATAATATTAAGATATTATGTAAAAGAAACAAAATGTGTATAGTAAAGGATATTAATAAAATAAAGTAAGCAAGAAAACTGTAAAGTATAATATGCTCATAAAGTAAGAATAAGTAAACAAGCAATGTAATAAATGTAGGATGAGCAACAACAAATAATTATTAGAAAGCATATTACACATTGTGAAAACATAATGTTAGAAAATTAGAATAAGTATTTAATGTATTAAAATAAAGAAAGAACTGTATTAGAAAATAAGAGAAATTGTAACATTGAGAAAAGAAAAAGAACAGTAATATAAAAAAGAAGAACATGATATTAGCTATAAAAGCTAAGATAAAAAAGAGAAATAAGTAAAAAAATAAGAATGGCAAAAAAAGGTCCTGCCAAAAAGCGGGGAGCAGCCGCAAAAAAAAAAAAAAAAAAAAAAAAAACCTAACCTAACCAAACATAACCTAACCTAACCTAACCTAACCTAACCTAACCTAACCTAACCTAACCTAACCTAACCTAACCTAACCTAACCTAACCTAACCTAACCTAACCTAACCTAACCTAACCTAACCTAACCTAACCTAACCTAACCTAACCTAACCTAACCTAACCTAACCTAACCTAACCTAACCTAACCTAACCCCCCCCCTACGGGACCACCTTGACGTGGTGGGGGGGCTTACGGGCATAGTACTTTTTTTTGGTCCGACTACCTGGACTCCCTTAGACAGAGGTACTGGAATCGGTCTTTAACATCTTGACAACTCCCAAACCAAGCGTCCCAAACCCCATGGCGAAACTCACAGACAAAAACCAATAATGGAACTATTTAAAAATACTTCACATAACATGCTAGGAGGCTGTTCTCGGCAATACCGTTGGTCCTGGTCCCCATTGCCCAACGCTTCAGGTGGACGCGGGCGTTCCCATGCGGCTTACGGCCGTCGTCCGCGCTCGCCTTCCTCTATGAGGCTGTTCTCGGCAACACCGTTGGTCCTGGTCCCCATTGCCCAACGCTCCGGGTAGGCGCGGGCGTCCCCATGCGGCTCACGGCCGTCGTCCGCGCTAGCCTTCCCCTATTTCAACACAAAGCTTCGCGCCCGTTCGGGAGCGGCTGCGCCCGAACCTCTTACATATTTACATTTTTGCGCTCAAGCGCACAAACCAACCCCCACCCCATTATAAACCCACTTTAAAATGGGAAAACCCGTCTACGTCATCGGGCCCCCTTTAATTTTTTTTTCCACTAATGAACTGTAACAACATTCGCGCCCCGGGTGGGCGCGGGCGCTCCCATGCAGTTTACGGCTGCCGCCCGCGCCTGCCTATCCTTATGAACATAACCTGCACAAAATTGCACCTCTCTGCCATCTCTTTTATACTCACATTTTCACGCTTTAACGCACCAACCTGCCCGCATATTACTTTGCGCCACCATGCTTGCAGACATTGTATCACCTTACCAACTCGTGACCAACCTTGGCTTTTGCCGAGTGTTTGTCTCATCTCGGGCGTTACACCCACCCCTTTGAATTTCAACACTTAATCAACTTCGCCCCATGTGGGCGCGGGCGCTCCCGGGCGGGCGCGGGTGCTCCCGAGCGGTTTCAAACTGGTCGGGCGCGGCCGCGCCCGCCCGGGAGTGGCCGCTCCCGAACCTCTCTCGCATATTCACATCGTTGCGCACAAGCGCACCAATCAACGTTTACCCCATTATAAACCCTCTTCCATTTTGGAAAACTCTTTAGTTTTTCCACCAATGTATCGTAACAACATTCACGCCCCGGGCGGGTGCGGGCGTTCCCATGCGGTTTCTTGCCGCCGTCCGCACCAGCCCTCCCATATGTGCATAACCTGCATCAAACCAACATTCACCCTACTATAAACCCTCTTGTTTTTCCACCAATGTATTGTAACAACATCACGGCCCGGGCGGGCGCGGGCGTTCCCATGCGGTTTCCAGCCGCCGTCCGCGCCAGACCACCCCTATGTGCATCTCAAATCGCACCTCTCTGTATCGACTCAACAACATATCTTTATACATCACTCGTTCGCTTTACCGGACTGCCGCTGGGACCCTCCGCCCAACCTTTCTGCGCCACGTGACCAGCTCCTCGGGCGAAGCACGCACCCGCCAGCTACGCGGCCCTCATGTGCAGCACCGGCCCCGGCCCCAATCTCCAACGGCAGGCTGGGTGCGGACGTCGGCTCCTCACCACCGGGGCCTTCTTCGAGTGGAGAGGGGCACCTCTTCGACAGCGCCACCCCTGGAGCGGTCGGATCTTCATCGGGTCCCATGCGCGCGGAGTCTGGGCGGCACGCCCCCGCGGCAGTCTGACTAAAGCGCTTTTTGTTTTATTTTTATTTTATTTATTTTATTTATTTTATTTATAAAAAAATATTTCTTCTCCTCCTATCCCCTTCCTTCCTCTTTCTTTCTTCTATCCTCTTTCTTTTGTATCCTTCTATAATTCTCTTTCTTTCTCCCTCTTTTTCTTGCCCTTGCCCGGCACCGGAAGGCAACAAGCCTCACCAAGGGATGAGTCCGATGGTGCCGGTCCAACTCGATCCACCCCCTCCAACCTCCAATCACAGCCTTAACATTCCAGCACCCCCCCCCCATCCTTACTAACCATCAGTCTAAAAAAAAAAAACCTAACCTAACCTAACCTAACCTAACCTAACCTAACCTAACCTAACCTAACCTAACCTAACCTAACCTAACCTAACCTAACCTAACCTAACCTAACCTAACCTAACCTAACCTAACCTAACCTAACCTAACCTAACCTAACCTGTCGCGCTCGGACCGTCCTAGCGTGCACACGTACATCGCGGAGCTCGGTTACGCCCTCGTGGGCGCGGGTGCTCCCTTTCGGGCGCGGCGCCTCCCGATTGGAAACTTGTCCGCGCGCGTTTGAATAAAATTTAACGGCTAGTGTTAGGGACCTTCCCTTTTGCCGTGCTTGTGATACGTGAACGTGTGGCGTGCGCGTGTTTGTGACCTGGTGTGCGCTGGTCCGAGTTGGAGCCTGTTGCTAGGCGGGCGCACCTGCTCCCCGGGCCTAGTTCCGCACGCTGGCCTGCGGCTAGTGTTAGGGACCTTCCCTTTTGTCGTGCTTGTGATACGTGAACGTGTGGCGTGCGCGTGTTTGTGACCTGGTGTGCGCTGGTCCGAGTTGGAGCCCGTTGCTAGGCGGGCGCACCTGCTCCCCGGGCCTAGTTCCGCACGCTGGCCTGCGGCTAGTGTTAGGGACCTTCCCTTTTGTCGTGCTTGTGATACGTGAACGTGTGGCGTGCGCGTGTTTGTGACCTGGTGTGCGCTGGTCCGAGTCGGAGCCTGTTGCTAGGCGGGCGCACCTGCTCCCCGGGCCTAGTCCCGCGCGCTGGCCTGTGCTGGAGCGCGTGCTGCGGCGGCTCCCTGTCCTCGACTTTGGCTTCTCTCGCCATCGCGGAGAAGTTCCGCCTCAGCTCTACGGGTCCGTAAGTACCTTGCCACTGTCTCTTTCACCTGCGCTTTAATAAATCTCGCACACTTACTAACCCCCGCGACACTGGTGGGCCAAGCCCTCCTCCTGCGCTGCACCCATCTGCGTCCAACAGATACATCTGGACCCCCCTCACCATGCCTACAGTTAGGTCCCCAGTAGCGGGCCGACGTAATACCCGCTCCACCTCCAGGAATACCACTGACCGCCCCGAAAGGGACCCCTCAGTGATTTCCCCTAACAGGTTTTCAATACTAGAATCCCAGGAGGTCATGGAACTCAGCAGCCCCGAGCCCCCACTGCACGAAAACCCCGTGACCACCTCCTCGCCATCCGGCTCTCTCGTAAGTACTGATAACGACAGACCAAGTAGCCACTCACAGAACCCTATCACCAACACGCTTCAGGAGGACAGGAATGCCGCCGACGACATCGTCTCATTTGCTATCAGAATTAAGGAAACCCTAATCGTCGACCCAAACAGCAAAAACAAATCAGTCACCGGTGAACACAAGGCTCTGATCAACGGATGTTGCGACGCCATTATCGCCAGAGCGGGTGGTAACTCACCACACACTCAGGTAAATTCCCGCTACAGCCAACTCTCTCAATGGGCTTCGTCCCCCTCGCTACTGACTTCACAAGCCTCCTTCGTGGCTCCACCTGCGCGGAGGGCCCTTTCCTCGCCTTCGGGCGCGAGCTGGGCCTCGCAACTCTCCGAGATCATTAACCCCCTCATCGAAGGCCTAAGGAAGGAGATAAGCAGCCTCAAGACCTCCATCGGGTCCCTCGAGGAGCGCCTCAGGGCCCCCGCCCCCTCTCCTTCCCCACCATCCGCGGAAATGCAATCAACTCTCGAAAAGGTAACAAATATCCACGAGCTCCTCACGCAGAACATCCCACGGGACTCCAGCGCGGGCGCCTGGAGCTACCTGGTACCGCGCGCGGGCGCGGCTGCTCCCGCGGGCGCGGCTGCTCCCGCGGGCGCGGCTGCTCCCGCGGGCGCGGTGGCTCCCGCGGGCGCGGCTGCTCCCGCGGGCGCGGCTGCTCCCGCGGGCGCGGGTGCGCCCGCTCGGGCACGGATGCGGACTTACGCTTCGGCTCTGGCTGACGCCCCTCCCCCGGCACCTTCCCTACCGACCCTGGTCGTGTCGGCACTCACGGACGATGCGCCGCCCGCGGCCTTGTTCGACAGCTTGAAGGCAGCCCTCAATACCACCCAGAGCGACGGCATCAGACCGGTCAAGGTCACTCGACTATCCAAAGGTAAAATCAAATTGACGTTCAACAACCTAGACTCCGCAGCCCAGGCTGAAGTAAGAATCAAGAATGCCCCCCAAGCTTCAGGCCTCAAGGCTGAAAAGGAACGGAAACTCAGACCCATGGTGATAGTCAAGGGCATCCACAAAAGGCACGATGAACACGAACTCGCGGACCTTATCATAAACCAAAACTTAGACACGTCAACCACTAAGCAGGACGACATCAAACTACTCTTTGTCAGGAAAAACAGAAACCCGGACTTATACAATGCCGTTTTCAGAGTCTCTCCTCACACGTGGCGGACTCTCACCAACCTCAGGAAAGTTAATATTGAATTTTCCTTCGTCCACGTTGAGGAATTCTCCCCCTTTAAACAGTGTCGTGGCTGTCACGGCTACGGCCACACTGTAAGCGCCTGCAAACACCCTAAACTATGTAACACATGCGGCAAACCGGGCCACGAGGGCCCGAACTGCCCCTCGGGGGGCAACTCCCCCACCTGCGTCAACTGCACAAACTTCAACAATAGCCTCGGGGGAAAAAGGGGGAATCTTAAGCCCAATCACACTAACCACTCTTCATTTGACAGCGAATGCCCCAGATTGAGGGCAATGCTGGAGAGGATTAGAGACAAAACGGACTATGGCCAATAGCCCGCTCAACTTTGACAGACTCTCTCCCCCAGCTAGCGTCAGTTCCCCCTCTCCCCCTCCCCCTTCCTTCATCCACGGCAACCACGGTGGAAACACCGCCGTCAACTCCGAACCCGACTTTGTTCGCACCAACTGCATCCAAGCCAACACGGACAGATGCTTCACCAGCTTCTGCCAGCTGGGACACTTCCTGTCCTCCAATCGATCCATAAATATAGCCTTCGTCACCGAACCCTACCTCGGCAGGGGCAACACAGCCAAATACGTCTCGGGCTTCACCACTTTTCAACTACCATCCCCGGACTCCAACGTCAGGGCGGCCATATATATCAGGGACAAATATGCCATCGACTGTAGGGCAGTTTTAATTACCCAACACTCCTCTCCGGACCTGGCAACAGTCTCCTTGTCTGTCAACAACACCCACCTTCATATCTCTTCTGTATACCTCCCCCCCAACACCGATCCCACCCCACACCTTGACTCCCTCTCTGCCTGCATGTTCCCTCCCGATTCGGATATTCCTCACATCTTCGCGGGCGACTTTAACGCCTGGCACCCTATGTGGGACAACTCCAACAGGATCAACTCACGAGGGGACAGCGTGGCCGACTTCATTATAAATAACAACCTTACTTGCCACAACGACGGTTCACCCACATTCCACTGCGTCACCCACTCCCTGTCCCGACAGAGCGCCATTGACTTTACCATATCGTCCGCCAACCTCCCGGTCATGAACTGGAGAGTGGATGAGGAGGTCTTGGCGGGCAACCAACACCTGTCCATACTTTTCTCCTTCGGCAACCGCTACTCTTCGGACCTCTCCAATCCCGCCCCCTTCTCGACGCGCAGGTACGCCACGAGAGGCCGGGTCGACTGGAACGCCTTTAAGGCTGCCCTCGACGCCCACATGCTTCACTCCGACATCTCGGCAGCCGCCATTGCTCACATGGAGGCGTCAGAGCTGGAATACTGCATCCAACAATTCACCTCGATCATACACGAAGCTGCCGGTGAAGTCTTTGCTTCCCATGGCAGCACCGGCTATGGCCGACGCCCCGGCTCCAAACCCTTCTGGTCTGAAGAGCTGGGGACCTCACGGTGTGACCTGCATCGGGCAAAGAGATCCGCGCGCATCGCGTTCGCCCGGGACTCTTCCCCGACAACCAAAACTTCCGCACTTGAAGCCCTACAGGAGGCGAAAGCCAGCTTCTCTGACTGCGTCCGCAAAGCCTCCGGGGATAGCTTCAGAAACTTCTGCAACACCCAGACGGCTGAGAAGGTGTGGTCGATCACCAACCCCGTCCTCAAGGCTGGTAAACACCGTCCCCCACCAGCGACCATCCGCACCGCAGACGGCCGCTTCACAGCCAACAGCGCGGAAACGGCGGACGCACTTCTGTCTCATTTCTACCCCTCCGACCCCCCCGACCTGGATTCCCCCACTCAAACGACACTAAGGGCGGAAGCCCAGATACCACCACCCACCAATGACGACCCCCCCTTCACTCAGTCGGAGGTCCTCGAGGCAATCGAGGCTATCTCCCACAGAAAGGCCCCCGGTCACGACGGCCTCACCTCAGACATATGCATCACTACCTTCAAGTGCTTCCCGGAGATCATCACCGCCTTGGCCAACAGATGTCTCCGCCTGGGCTACTTCCCACACTTCTGGAAGCTTTCAATCCTCCGCATAATCCCCAAATCCGGTGCCCACCTGCTCTCCGACCCCAAGGCCCAAAGACCCATCGGGCTTATCCCGGTCTACGGCAAAATGTTGGAGAAACTTCTAACCGAACGCTTCCTTCATGCGGCCGCCACGCGCGGCCTTCTTAATGACAGGCAATATGGATTCAGGAAGAACACGTCCACGACGCACGCCCTGTCCGATGCCATCAACCATATAAAATCTCAAAAATCCAGGGGCCTCCACACAATTGCCGTCTCACTGGACATCCAATCAGCCTTCGACAGGGCCTGGTGGCCCGCCATCCTGGACAGACTGAAAAGATCTCACTGCCCCTCTAATGTATACAAAATCCTCGCCGACTATCTGACCCCCAGAACGGTAATCTTAAACCACGCTGGCTCCACTGCTTCGCGCACAACCCAGCGTGGCTGCGTCCAAGGCTCGGCGTGTGGTCCGGCCCTCTGGAACTGCGTCCTGGACGACCTCCTGGACATGCCACTCCCCGCCGGCTGCCGCATCCAGGCATATGCCGACGATGTTCTCTTGATTGTGTCCGCCAAAAACGCGCCCCAGTTGGGTGCGCTGGCATGTGAGGCCCTGGACGGCATTGCTCAGTGGGGCAAAGGGGTCAAGTTATTCTTCGGCCCTCACAAAACCAAGGCCTTCGCCTTCTCCCCAACGGCCGCCAAGGCCAGAATTCACATGGACGGCACAGAGATAAGCTTCAGCCCCAACTTCACCCTGCTGGGGGTCGTCGTGGACAATCGGCTCAATTTCCGGGCTCACGTCCAGCGCGCCATCACCAAGGCCAAAGCTATATACAACAGACTGAGTATTTTCGTCCGCCCAACTTGGGGGCTTCACTCCGAAAATGTAAGATCCATCTACAGATTTGTCATCGCCCCCATCGTCACCTACGCCGCTGGTATCTGGGGCCATGTTGCCAGTAAAAAAAAAAAAAAAAAAAAAAAATACGTCAGACAATCTCTCACTTCCCTACAAAGGGGATTCGCACTCCGAATCATCAAAGGATACCGCACGGTGTCCGCCAACGCTGCCGTGGCCCTGGCCGGCCTCATCCCACTGGATCTGGAAGTGCTGAGGGTCAGAGAGATCGAGCTGGCCCGCGTCACTGGGCTGACCCCGCTCCTCCCGGCGGACGTACCATTTGAATTTCCCACACCCACGAGTCAGCTACTCCATCCCTCAGAGCGAATTGCCATAACCTACAGCATGGCACCCACCCAGGCCGAGGTGGACAGCGCATGCTCCGAAAGATGCATCCAAATATTCACCGACGGCAGCAAGTCGGAGGAGGGCGATGTCGGCGCGGCGCTTGTCAGGGTCGATCCGGACGCCCGAGTGGGCGACAGAGTCAGAACATCTAAATTTAAGCTCCACGACGCCTGCACAGTCTTCCAGGCGGAGCTGTACGCAATCTACAGGGCCTGCCGCGTTGCCCTGTCTGGGGGCTTCCCTGAGGTCCTCATCCTGTCTGACTCCAGGTCGGCCCTGGACGCCCTGACCCACAGAAGCAGCACTGCCCCCCTCGTTTCCCTGACACACAAACTGGTTGCGGATCACGCCCGCCTGCACACCGGAGCCATCCGCTTTTGCTGGGTCAAGGGCCATGCAGGTATACCGGGCAACGAACTGGCTGATGAGGCAGCCAAAAGAGCCGCCCTCTCCCACTCCTCCCCCTCCTACTCCAACTTTCCCATCTCCTTTGTCAAATACCACACTCTCCACTCCGCCATAGCAACTTGGAAAGACAGATATTCCCTGTCGGACCAAGGCGCTCACACCAAATCCCTCCTGTCCACACCTCGCGCCTGCTTGGACCTCACAAAACTCGTCCCCCACAACTTCCACTTCACACAATACCTCACCAACCATGGCGCTCACCTCTCATACCTCCACAGATTCCACATTGCACCCTCCGACCTGTGCCCATGTGACTTCTCTCTCCCGCAAACCCCACACCACCTAGTCGTGGACTGTCCCCGTTTTGCCAAAATGAGAGCCGATTATCTCCTCTCCATTCCACCTAACCTCAAACTCAATCTCCCTCTGCATCTGCCTGCCATCCTTGAATGCAAGCGCCCATCCTCGGCGGTCAAAAGATTCCACAAGTTTGTTGTTAACATATTCTCGGAACTAAAATCTTTCAACAAAGCCCAATGCTGACCCATCGCCCTCGCCGCTGCGTCCTTATTGGCCACCGCCTCGCGGGCGCGGCTGCTCCTGGGTGGGCGTGGTTGCTCCCGGCTGGGTGCTGCCGCTCCCGACTGGGCGCGGTGGCTCCCGGATGAGCCCTTACAACCCGACTGTTCCTTGACCTCATTAAGTGCCATGATGTTGCCTTGTTGTTGTATTTAAAATGAGTATTTTGTTTCCCCGACCTGTGCGACCGCCGGGTGGGAAGATGGACCGTGCCTAAGGGGGGCTTTTAATTCTGATTATGTTTGTCTATTTCTAGTGCCTTCAAAGTTACTCTAACAAACGTGCGGTAAAAACTTACACTATCTTTTTATTTCTTCATGCCTTCTTATTTTACTCCCCGTTTCCCCCTATGCCAGGCCACCAGCGAAGAGGGGTTCACTAGGATCTCCCGCCCTCTCTCATTAGATAAAACCATAGGTAGGACTCAGGCGGGAGGGACATGAGTGGATGCCCACGGGTGCGGGCCGCCCCGTACCCTTTCCCTGCCGAGAGCGGCCGCACCCGTTTGGGAGCGGCCGCGCCCGGTCGGGGGCGGCCACTCAACAAATGTTGCATGCAATGAAATTTAATAGGGACACGACAGTAGCACCTAGCACCTAGCACCTAGTTAAGTAATTAAGGCAAAAAAAAAAAAAAAAAAAAAAAAAAAAAACATTTAAAAAAAAAAAAAAAAATAATAATAATAATAATAATATATACATATGTATGAATAATTAATGTATACCTAAGATAGACCTAACATAGCACCGTAAGATTCACAGTTTTGTACAGTAAGTTCTCTGCAAGCGACCCTTTACTATTAATCACACCGTTGCTGGGCGCGGGCCCTCCCGCGCACAACTATCGATAGCCCGGGAGCGGCCGCGCCTCCTTTTTTTTTTCATTTCTTTTTCTAACTTTGGGAGCGGCTGCGCCCTCTCGGAAATGGGTGGGCCCGGCATTGGCTCCTGAACACCTCTCTCAAGAATTACATACGCCCCATATAAGCGTGGCATGCCTGGCCCACCCACGTCCCTAGCTTTAGTGCAAGGTCTCGCTGACGGACCATTGTCACTGTTGTTTTTATATCGCTTCATACTTATTTTCACGGCTACACGATGACTCATATAATAAAATTAACCCAATTACTTGTGCGGCCCTCCCTACGCCCGCCCTACCCCCCCCCCCCTATCCCCCCTCTCCCTCTCCTCACCCATCCCCGCCCTTGCCATCACTGCACACACCCGGCCCCTCCCCCACTCAATCACCCAGTCAGGCTCCGTACGCCTCCACGTGCGGACCTATTCCCCGTTGCCAGTGCACGCTGCGGTGGTAGCAGCGGCTCCCGCACGGGCGCGGTGTCTCCCGCGCGGTCGCGGGTGCTCCCACACGACTCGGCGCGACGTCCCACGGGCGCGGGGGCTCCCAACTAGGCGGGCGCGCCCACCGACGGGCAACTCACCAGCAGATACAAACGGTCCACCAGCGGTCGACATCCGTGCAAGAACCTTGCCAGAGAACCCATGCAGTCCGACATGGATGCGGTGGAGGCCCCAGGAGCCAGCGACGCCGCACCACAAGCTCCGCCCCGGACCCCTCCGGAAGAGACCTCCCCTGCGCGCAGCCCATCGATTCCGCCCGCACACCCACAGGACCTTCCTCCGCTGCCTCCCTTGCGACGTTCAATGGGCACTTCACCCCTCCAAGGCCCTCCACCTGGCGGCCCTGCTGAGCCACCGGTCTCCATACTTAACCTGTGCCAGGCCGCCCTCGGCCTCATCTCCGACCACACGGCAGGCATAGAAGGAATCACCCGGCGCCGCTCACTGGCCTGGGCGGAGGATAGAAGGAGGGCAATTGCGAGCACCTGCCTGCAGCTCCGGCTCGAGGTTGAGGCGGTGGTGAACGAGGCGAATATATCAATCTCAGAAGTGCTTCAGACAACATCGTGCGACGATGCGAGCCGAATAGTCCGGGACATCATATGCGCATGCATCCAAAACCTGTTGCGCTCCATTCTGGCGGATGTCAATGAGACGGCACAGGCCACCATCGCACTAGTCACCACAGGCGACCCGGCTCCGCACTCCCCATCTTCATCACCACCATCACTTGACACCCTGCTTGAGCTGACATCCGACATCAAGAACATGAGGACCACCCTGGACTCACTCATCCAACGCATCGTCGTCGTCCAAGCCCCACCATCCATGCACTCGATAAATCACCCTGATGTCTGGGACCGGCCGGGCACCGGCTTCAGCGCGCGTCCCTTCGAAGCCCTCGCATCTGCATCGGTCGCCTCCACCACCACTGCCTCCGCAGCCACCTCAAGCGGCTGGCAACCTGAAACTGGGAGCACCCCACTTATCAACAACCACCACCACCAGCGCCTGTCACTTGCCGCCATGCCCTCGCCCTCATCAACAACGGCTGCTGCAACGATTGCCTCCGCAAGTCCGCTCAGGGCCGCTGCCCCGCTGTTCTTCTTCTCTGCCCCGGTGCCCCCACCTAACTCGCCCGCCCCGACGATCCGCACCCGAGTCATGGAACCCCGGCGGCCGGACATGGGAGCGATTCGCCCCGCGGTGCGCGGAGGACAACACGACCTGAAATCCCCCCTATCCCCCCCCTAAGCATGCGGCGGCCGCACTCGCCTCTTATCATCTCTATGTCCTCTGTGTTAGCATGTAAGAGTGATATATTTTTCTTTCACATATTATTTTATATAAACTCTCTCGTACCTTTCGCCTGTGTATGTCATCAATATCAACATAAACTTGTATGAGTAATAATGACTTGTTTTGCCTATTGCTCCGTCTCATGGGTATTTTCAGACGTAGACCCAGACCTTAACCTCAACTTAGATAAGATAAATTTATATAAATTGTATATACCACTACCATTACTGTACGAACTTACTTCGCTGGCTTAATTGGCATAGAGGGACTCGCGCGCGCGCTTCTCCGGGCGGAACCGCGCCCACCACGGACGGGTGCGCCCGCCCGAGAGATAGAACCTTTCTCTCCGTTTTATTGCTTAACGCGCGTCTTAATTCATCTTCGACGACCCCGGGATCGTCGCTTCGCCGTCGTCATCATTCTGCTACGTACTCCTCCCCCCTTGGCACCACGCTCCTCTCCCCACGTCGCCCCCAGGGGGGAAGAAACAGCGCATACGCAAACACACTTCCCACACCGCCACAAGTAGCAACATCTGGCACATCTAGCAACCCCCCAAGTCTCCAACACGGCCTCGAACATGGCAGACGCATTCGCTTGCTCTGCTGACCGAAGCTCAGGCTCAACGTCCCGAGCGGCCTTGGGCCGGCCGGGCGCGGCCGCGCTCGCCCGGGAGTGGCCGCGCCCGAACCTCTCTCTCTCTTTTATATTCACATCTCTGTGCCTCAGCGCACTAACCTACCCGCTCGCTGTTCCGTGCGCGGCCGCACCTGCAGACATCGTTCCACCTAACCAACCCGCGACGGACCCTGGCTTTTGTCAAACGTTTGTATCGTCTCGAGCGTCACGCTTACCTCTTTGAATTTCAACACATAGCCTCGCTCCGTGCGGGCGCGGGTGCTCCCGGGTGGTCTCGGACTGCCCGGGCGCGGCCGCGCCCCCCCCCGTTCGGGTGCGGCTGCGCCCGAACCTCTTTCATACTCACATTTTTGTGCTCAGGCGCACAAACCAACGTTCACCCCATTACAAACCCATTTTAAAGTCGGGAAAACCCGTCCACGTCATCGGGCCCCCTTTTTGCAACAACATCAGGGTGGGCGCGGGCGCTCCCAAGCAGTTTGCAGTTCACGGCTGCCGCCCGCGCCTGCCTCTCCCTATATGCATAACTTGCATAAAACTGCACCGCTCTGCCGTGTCTTTTATACCCACGCTTTCGCGCTCAGCGCATTAGCCTGCCTGCACATTGCTTTGTGCCGCCGCGCTTGCAGAAACTGTGTCACATAACCGGCTCGGGACCGACCTCGGCTTTTGCGGAACGTCTGTCTCGTCTCGGGATTTACACCCGCCCCCTTGCATTTGTGTTTCAACACGTGCCCAACTTCACCCTATGTGGGCGCGGCCGCTCCCGGTCGGGCGCGGCCGCGCCCGCCTGGGAGCGGCCGCTCCCGAACCTCTTGCATATTCACACCGTTGCGCATATGCGCGCCGGCCAGCGTTCCCCATCATAAGCACTCTTTAATGTTGAAAAACCCTTCTGATTTTCCACCAACGTATTATAACTACATTTACGCCTTGGGCGGGCGCGGGCGCTCCCATGCGGTTCTCGGCCGCCGCCCGTGCCAGCCTTCCCTTACGTGCACTACTTGCACCAAACGACACCTTTCGACTCAACAACATTTATCTTTAAACATCATTCGTTCGCTCTACCGGACTGCCGCTGGGACCCTCCGCCCAACCCTTCTGCGCCACGCGACCAGCTCCTCGGGCGAGGCACGCACCCGCCAGCAACGCGGCCTTCATCTGTAGCACCGGCCCCGGCCCCGACCTCCAACGGCAGGCTGGGTGCGGACGTCGGCTCCTCACCACCGGGGCCTTCTTCGAGTGGAGAGGGGCAACTCTTCGACAGCGCCACCCCTGGAGCGGTCGGATCCTCATCGGGTCCCATGCGCGCGGAGTCTGGGCGGCACGCCCCCGCGGCAGTCTGACTAAAGCGCTTTTTGTCTTAGATTTATTTTATTTATAAAAAAAAAAAAAAAATATTTCTTCTCCTCCTATCCCCCTTCTTCCTCTTTCTTTCTTCTATCCTCCTACTTTTGTATCCTTCTATAATTCTCTTTCTTTCTCCCTCTTTTTCTTGCCCCGGCCCGGCACCGGAAGGCAACAAGCCTCCCCAAGGGATGAGTCCGATGGTGCCGGTCCAACTCGATCCACCCCCTTTAACCTTCAACCACAGCCAAAACATTCCTGCACCCCCCCCATCCTTACTAACCATCAGTCTAAAAAAAAAAAAAAAAAAAAAAAAACCTAACCTAACCTAACCTAACCTAACCAGTCGCGCTCGGACCGTCCTAGCGTGCACACGTACATCGCGGAGCTCGGTTACGCCCTCGTGGGCGCGGGTGCTCCCTTTCGGGCGCGGCGCCTCCCGATTGAAAACTTGTCCGCGCGCGTTTGAATAAAATTTAACGGCTAGTGTTAGGGACCTTCCCTTTTGCCGTGCTTGTGATACGTGAACGTGTGGCGTGCGCGTGTTTGTGACCTGGTGTGCGCTGGTCCGAGTTGGAGCCTGTTGCTAGGCGGGCGCACCTGCTCCCCGGGCCTAGTTCCGCACGCTGGCCTGCGGCTAGTGTTAGGGACCTTCCCTTTTGTCGTGCTTGTGATACGTGAACGTGTGGCGTGCGCGTGTTTGTGACCTGGTGTGCGCTGGTCCGAGTTGGAGCCCGTTGCTAGGCGGGCGCACCTGCTCCCCGGGCCTAGTTCCGCACGCTGGCCTGCGGCTAGTGTTAGGGACCTTCCCTTTTGTCGTGCTTGTGATACGTGAACGTGTGGCGTGCGCGTGTTTGTGACCTGGTGTGCGCTGGTCCGAGTCGGAGCCTGTTGCTAGGCGGGCGCACCTGCTCCCCGGGCCTAGTCCCGCGCGCTGGCCTGTGCTGGAGCGCGTGCTGCGGCGGCTCCCTGTCCTCGACTTTGGCTTCTCTCGCCATCGCGGAGAAGTTCCGCCTCAGCTCTACGGGTCCGTAAGTACCTTGCCACTGTCTCTTTCACCTGCGCTTTAATAAATCTCGCACACTTACTAACCCCCGCGACACTGGTGGGCCAAGCCCTCCTCCTGCGCTGCACCCATCTGCGTCCAACAGATACATCTGGACCCCCCTCACCATGCCTACAGTTAGGTCCCCAGTAGCGGGCCGACGTAATACCCGCTCCACCTCCAGGAATACCACTGACCGCCCCGAAAGGGACCCCTCAGTGATTTCCCCTAACAGGTTTTCAATACTAGAATCCCAGGAGGTCATGGAACTCAGCAGCCCCGAGCCCCCACTGCACGAAAACCCCGTGACCACCTCCTCGCCATCCGGCTCTCTCGTAAGTACTGATAACGACAGACCAAGTAGCCACTCACAGAACCCTATCACCAACACGCTTCAGGAGGACAGGAGTGCCGCCGACGACATCGTCTCATTTGCTATCAGAATTAAGGAAACCCTAATCGTCGACCCAAACAGCAAAAACAAATCAGTCACCGGTGAACACAAGGCTCTGATCAACGGATGTTGCGACGCCATTATCGCCAGAGCGGGTGGTAACTCACCACACACTCAGGTAAATTCCCGCTACAGCCAACTCTCTCAATGGGCTTCGTCCCCCTCGCTACTGACTTCACAAGCCTCCTTCGTGGCCCCACCTGCGCGGAGGGCCCTTTCCTCGCCTTCGGGCGCGAGCTGGGCCTCGCAACTCTCCGAGATCATTAACCCCCTCATCGAAGGCCTAAGGAAGGAGATAAGCAGCCTCAAGACCTCCATCGGGTCCCTCGAGGAGCGCCTCAGGGCCCCCGCCCCCTCTCCTTCCCCACCATTCGCGGAAATGCAATCAACTCTCGAAAAGGTAACAAATATCCACGAGCTCCTCACGCAGAACATCCCACGGGACTCCAGCGCGGGCGCCTGGAGCTACCTGGTACCGCGCGCGGGCGCGGCTGCTCCCGCGGGCGCGGCTGCTCCCGCGGGCGCGGTGGCTCCCGCGGGCGCGGCTGCTCCCGCGGGCGCGGCTGCTCCCGCGGGCGCGGGTGCGCCCGCTCGGGCACGGATGCGGACTTACGCTTCGGCTCTGGCTGACGCCCCTCCCCCGGCACCTTCCCTACCGACCCTGGTCGTGTCGGCACTCACGGACGATGCGCCGCCCGCGGCCTTGTTCGACAGCTTGAAGGCAGCCCTCAATACCACCCAGAGCGACGGCATCAGACCGGTCAAGGTCACTCGACTATCCAAAGGTAAAATCAAATTGACGTTCAACAACCTAGACTCCGCAGCCCAGGCTGAAGTAAGAATCAAGAATGCCCCCCAAGCTTCAGGCCTCAAGGCTGAAAAGGAACGGAAACTCAGACCCATGGTGATAGTCAAGGGCATCCACAAAAGGCACGATGAACACGAACTCGCGGACCTTATCATAAACCAAAACTTAGACACGTCAACCACTAAGCAGGACGACATCAAACTACTCTTTGTCAGGAAAAACAGAAACCCGGACTTATACAATGCCGTTTTCAGAGTCTCTCCTCACACGTGGCGGACTCTCACCAACCTCAGGAAAGTTAATATTGAATTTTCCTTCGTCCACGTTGAGGAATTCTCCCCCTTTAAACAGTGTCGTGGCTGTCACGGCTACGGCCACACTGTAAGCGCCTGCAAACACCCTAAACTATGTAACACATGCGGCAAACCGGGCCACGAGGGCCCGAACTGCCCCTCGGGGGGCAACTCCCCCACCTGCGTCAACTGCACAAACTTCAACAATAGCCTCGGGGGAAAAAGGGGGAATCTTAAGCCCAATCACACTAACCACTCTTCATTTGACAGCGAATGCCCCAGATTGAGGGCAATGCTGGAGAGGATTAGAGACAAAACGGACTATGGCCAATAGCCCGCTCAACTTTGACAGACTCTCTCCCCCAGCTAGCGTCAGTTCCCCCTCTCCCCCTCCCCCTTCCTTCATCCACGGCAACCACGGTGGAAACACCGCCGTCAACTCCGAACCCGACTTTGTTCGCACCAACTGCATCCAAGCCAACACGGACAGATGCTTCACCAGCTTCTGCCAGCTGGGACACTTCCTGTCCTCCAATCGATCCATAAATATAGCCTTCGTCACCGAACCCTACCTCGGCAGGGGCAACACAGCCAAATACGTCTCGGGCTTCACCACTTTTCAACTACCATCCCCGGACTCCAACGTCAGGGCGGCCATATATATCAGGGACAAATATGCCATCGACTGTAGGGCAGTTTTAATTACCCAACACTCCTCTCCGGACCTGGCAACAGTCTCCTTGTCTGTCAACAACACCCACCTTCATATCTCTTCTGTATACCTCCCCCCCAACACCGATCCCACCCCACACCTTGACTCCCTCTCTGCCTGCATGTTCCCTCCCGATTCGGATATTCCTCACATCTTCGCGGGCGACTTTAACGCCTGGCACCCTATGTGGGACAACTCCAACAGGATCAACTCACGAGGGGACAGCGTGGCCGACTTCATTATAAATAACAACCTTACTTGCCACAACGACGGTTCACCCACATTCCACTGCGTCACCCACTCCCTGTCCCGACAGAGCGCCATTGACCTTACCATATCGTCCGCCAACCTCCCGGTCATGAACTGGAGAGTGGATGAGGAGGTCTTGGCGGGCAACCAACACCTGTCCATACTTTTCTCCTTCGGCAACCGCTACTCTTCGGACCTCTCCAATCCCGCCCCCTTCTCGACGCGCAGGTACGCCACGAGAGGCCGGGTCGACTGGAACGCCTTTAAGGCTGCCCTCGACGCCCACATGCTTCACTCCGACATCTCGGCAGCCGCCATTGCTCACATGGAGGCGTCAGAGCTGGAATACTGCATCCAACAATTCACCTCGATCATACACGAAGCTGCCGGTGAAGTCTTCGCTTCCCATGGCAGCACCGGCTATGGCCGACGCCCCGGCTCCAAACCCTTCTGGTCTGAAGAGCTGGGGACCTCACGGTGTGACCTGCATCGGGCAAAGAGATCCGCGCGCATCGCGTTCGCCCGGGACTCTTCCCCGACAACCAAAACTTCCGCACTTGAAGCCCTACAGGAGGCGAAAGCCAGCTTCTCTGACTGCGTCCGCAAAGCCTCCGGGGATAGCTTCAGAAACTTCTGCAACACCCAGACGGCCGAGAAGGTGTGGTCGATCACCAACCCCGTCCTCAAGGCTGGTAAACACCGTCCCCCACCAGCGACCATCCGCACCGCAGACGGCCGCTTCACAGCCAACAGCGCGGAAACGGCGGACGCACTTCTGTCTCATTTCTACCCCTCCGACCCCCCCGACCTGGATTCCCCCACTCAAACGACACTAAGGGCGGAAGCCCAGATACCACCACCCACCAATGACGACCCCCCCTTCACTCAGTCGGAGGTCCTCGAGGCAATCGAGGCTATCTCCCACAGAAAGGCCCCCGGTCACGACGGCCTCACCTCAGACATATGCATCACTACCTTCAAGTGCTTCCCGGAGATCATCACCGCCTTGGCCAACAGATGTCTCCGCCTGGGCTACTTCCCACACTTCTGGAAGCTTTCAATCCTCCGCATAATCCCCAAATCCGGTGCCCACCTGCTCTCCGACCCCAAGGCCCAAAGACCCATCGGGCTTATCCCGGTCTACGGCAAAATGTTGGAGAAACTTCTAACCGAACGCTTCCTTCATGCGGCCGCCACGCGCGGCCTTCTTAATGACAGGCAATATGGATTCAGGAAGAACACGTCCACGACGCACGCCCTGTCCGATGCCATCAACCATATAAAATCTCAAAAATCCAGGGGCCTCCACACAATTGCCGTCTCACTGGACATCCAATCAGCCTTCGACAGGGCCTGGTGGCCCGCCATCCTGGACAGACTGAAAAGATCTCACTGCCCCTCTAATGTATACAAAATCCTCGCCGACTATCTGACCCCCAGAACGGTAATCTTAAACCACGCTGGCTCCACTGCTTCGCGCACAACCCAGCGTGGCTGCGTCCAAGGCTCGGCGTGTGGTCCGGCCCTCTGGAACTGCGTCCTGGACGACCTCCTGGACATGCCACTCCCCGCCGGCTGCCGCATCCAGGCATATGCCGACGATGTTCTCTTGATTGTGTCCGCCAAAAACGCGCCCCAGTTGGGTGCGCTGGCATGTGAGGCCCTGGACGGCATTGCTCAGTGGGGCAAAGGGGTCAAGTTATTCTTCGGCCCTCACAAAACCAAGGCCCTCGCCTTCTCCCCAACGGCCGCCAAGGCCAGAATTCACATGGACGGCACAGAGATAAGCTTCAGCCCCAACTTCACCCTGCTGGGGGTCGTCGTGGACAATCGGCTCAATTTCCGGGCTCACGTCCAGCGCGCCATCACCAAGGCCAAAGCTATATACAACAGACTGAGTATTTTCGTCCGCCCAACTTGGGGGCTTCACTCCGAAAATGTAAGATCCATCTACAGATTTGTCATCGCCCCCATCGTCACCTACGCCGCTGGTATCTGGGGCCATGTTGCCAGTAAAAAATACGTCAGACAATCTCTCACTTCCCTACAAAGGGGATTCGCACTCCGAATCATCAAAGGATACCGCACGGTGTCCGCCAACGCTGCCGTGGCCCTGGCCGGCCTCATCCCACTGGATCTGGAAGTGCTGAGGGTCAGAGAGATCGAGCTGGCCCGCGTCACTGGGCTGACCCCGCTCCTCCCGGCGGACGTACCATTTGAATTTCCCACACCCACGAGTCAGCTACTCCATCCCTCAGAGCGAATTGCCATAACCTACAGCATGGCACCCACCCAGGCCGAGGTGGACAGCGCATGCTCCGAAAGATGCATCCAAATATTCACCGACGGCAGCAAGTCGGAGGAGGGCGATGTCGGCGCGGCGCTTGTCAGGGTCGATCCGGACGC
The DNA here is from genome assembly GCA_928269145.1 of Agriphila tristella. Classification (NCBI taxonomy): domain Eukaryota; kingdom Metazoa; phylum Arthropoda; class Insecta; order Lepidoptera; family Crambidae; genus Agriphila; species Agriphila tristella. The sequence goes on along the minus strand of OV743431.1, from coordinate 57,938,610 downwards.
CCGAGTGGGCGACAGAGTCAGAACATCTAAATTTAAGCTCCACGACGCCTGCACAGTCTTCCAGGCGGAGCTGTACGCAATCTACAGGGCCTGCCGCGTTGCCCTGTCTGGGGGCTTCCCTGAGGTCCTCATCCTGTCCGACTCCAGGTCGGCCCTGGACGCCCTGACCCACAGAAGCAGCACTGCCCCCCTCGTTTCCCTGACACACAAACTGGTTGCGGATCACGCCCGCCTGCACACCGGAGCCATCCGCTTTTGCTGGGTCAAGGGCCATGCAGGTATACCGGGCAACGAACTGGCTGATGAGGCAGCCAAAAGAGCCGCCCTCTCCCACTCCTCCCCCTCCTACTCCAACTTTCCCATCTCCTTTGTCAAATACCACACTCTCCACTCCGCCATAGCAACTTGGAAAGACAGATATTCCCTGTCGGACCAAGGCGCTCACACCAAATCCCTCCTGTCCACACCTCGCGCCTGCTTGGACCTCACAAAACTCATCCCCCACAACTTCCACTTCACACAATACCTCACCAACCATGGCGCTCACCTCTCATACCTCCACAGATTCCACATTGCACCCTCCGACCTGTGCCCATGTGACTTCTCTCTCCCGCAAACCCCACACCACCTAGTCGGGGACTGTCCCCGTTTTGCCAAAATGAGAGCCGATTATCTCCTCTCCATTCCACCTAACCTCAAACTCAATCTCCCTCTGCATCTGCCTGCCATCCTTGAATGCAAGCGCCCATCCTCAGCGGTCAAAAGATTCCACAAGTTTGTCGTTAAAATTTTTTCGGAACTAAAATCCTTCAATAAAGCCCAATGCTGACCGTTTGTTCTCGCCGTTGCGTCCTAATTGGCTGCCATTCCATGGGCGCGGCCGCCCCCGGGCGGGCGCGGCTGCTCCCGGGTGGGCGCGGCTGCTCCCGGGTGGGCGCGGCTGCTTCCGGTCGGGCGCCGCCGCTCCCTGTCGGGTGCGCCACCCATCCCCTTTCACCCCCACCCATCCCCAACCCACCCCCCTCCATCCCCTACTCATCCCCCTCCATCCCCCACCCATCCCCCTCCATCCCCCACTCATCCCCCTTCATCCCCCACCCATCCCCCTTCATCCCCCACCCATCCCCCTCATCCCCCACCCATCCCCCTTATCCCCCCCACCCCCCTCACCCCCCCTCACCCATCCCCCTTCATCCCTTACCCATCCCCCTCATCCCCCCCTCATCCCCCCCCACCCCCCCTCATCATCCTCCCCACCCCCCTCAACCCCCCCTCACCCACCCCCCTCACCCACCCCCCTCACCCCCCCTCACCCCCCCCCCCCCTCACCCCCTCACCCCCCCCCCCCTCACCCCCCCTCACCCCCCCTCACCCCCCCCACCCCCCTCACCCCCCCCTCACCCCCCCTCAGCCCCCTCACCCCCCCCCCCCCCCCCTCACCCCCCCTCATCCCCCCCTTATCCCCCCCATCACCCTACCCCACCTCACCTATGCTTCCCCCCACCCTCACCTCACCCAGCCTCGCCCGGGCTCAGACGTTCCCTTATTTGGGCATGCTGCTGCTTCATTCCCCTGCCCCCCACCCCGCACAAACCTATATAAGTAATCTCGCACAGCCCGATCTCTCAGTCTGCTTCCAACGACGCCTGGCAACGGTCATAGAATCACAGATGCACGCCACAACAACCACCACCATGTGTTCACCACCACCCACGAGCTGGAGCCTGCTTTCTCTACCGCCGCCTCTGCACGATCCACAGCGCACGCCGCCGTCCCGCGGCAAAATCGAAACCGCCTCCAAATACTGCCAAACGGAAGACATGCCCCGCGACAGGTGCCCCTTCTGCCTCAGCGGCACTGGCACCGGCATCAGCGATTCCCCCCCCCCGGGCGGGCCCAATGCGGCCCCACCTACTGGAACGAACAACCCTGACCTGGACACCTCGGTGTCCTCTTCGGGCGACCCGCCGGGCAACCCCGCTGGCACTTGCCCTGCCCTTGACGTTGGCGAGGGGGCCGACGCGGCCACCACCATCACCTCTACCGTATTGATTGAACTGGAGGCGGAGGACCCTCCCCGGATGCCGCGCCCGGTGCCGGAACCAGCCGCCTTCTCCACTCCGAAGCGGGAATGCCCCGAAATGGCCTCCCCGCTCCCTGACAGGCCCCCCTCCCGCGCGACCAACTCAGACCCACAACCTCCATCCCCCCCCCCCTCCTCCCTTGCCGTCTCCTGTCTCCACTACCTTCTCCCTTGGAACGGTGGCTTCTCCCCTCTCTTTCGACTTACCCTCTGGCCTCTCCTCCCTCTTCAACCTTTCGCTAGCACCCGCTTCTTCCGCGTCTACTCGCGAGGGAACCCCATCTCGCCCCCAATCACCCTCTCACCCATCCTCCCCCCACTCTCACCCCCCCTCCCGCCCCTCCCCCGCCCCTGTCTCCCCTCTCCCCCCCACCAACTCCTTCTCTCCTCGCACCCCTGCCGGCTCCCCGCCCCCGGTCCCTCTCTCGCCGCACTCCCCCGAGGTCTCTCCGCCCCCCCTTCCCACCATGGAGACGAACTCCCCCACGCCCGCATCTCCGCAATTGACCCGCCTGCGCTCGCGCCTGCGGCCAACGTGCGCCCCTTCGGCTCTCGCCCCCCGGCGCCTCTTCTCGCCTCCGTCGGCGGAACCGCCGGTGCTTGCACCCATGCTGGATCCACCGCCCCTATCCCTGCCATCCCCCCCCCCACGTATCTCCACGCACAACGCCTCTGGGGGCGGAGGTGGCGCCGGGGGCCGGGCGCGGGCTCTTGGGCTTAAGCTGTGCCTTCTATGCGGCACACCTATTTCGGGAGGCCACGTGGGCCGCCACTTCGCCCGCAATCACGAGGGGTACGCCTTCAATATCCGCCATCCCCAATATCCAATCCCATACTACCTCAATTCCGACCGCCCTCTTACCAGGTGTCCTGCACACCTCCGCCCTGATCCCCTTTCCCTAGCTAATATTCCGGGGGTAAACAATAGTTTTCTAGGCCTCTGCGACGGGCCCGGGGCTTAGAGCCAAACAACCCTCTTTTCTCTTTTTCTTCTTGATCTCAATAATGTGCCATGATGTTGCCTTGTTTTTTTTTGTGTTTTGTTTACGTTTTTGTTAATGTGCCATAACGTTGCCTTGTTGTATTTAAAATGTGTAAAGTGCGTATGTCGTTTCCCCCACCTGTGCGACTGCCAGGAAGGAAGATTGAGCGTGCCCAAGGGGGCTCTTGTTCCCGTTTGTTTTTTTTTTTTATTATATATTATTATGTTGTTCGTCTATTTCTAGTTCCAATAAAAGTGACTTTAATAAACGTGCGTTTTTACTTTACTTCCCGCTTCCCCCTGTGCCAAGCCGCCAGCGAAGAGAGGCTCACTGGGATCTCTCCCCCCCACTATATATGATCATAGGTAGGACTCAGGCGGGAGGGTCTGAGGCGGACGCCATTAGGTACGGACCTCCCCCACTCCCGTTCCCTGCCGGGAGTGGCCGCGCCCGAGGGGGTTAAAAACGCCCGGTCGGGAGCGGCCGCGCCCGGTCGGGAGTGGCCGCGCCCGGTCGGGAGCGGCCGCGCCCGATCAAGGGCAACCAGCCGATTGGTGTTGCATGCAAAGTAAGCACCCACTTAAGAGGGACGTTGCATGCAATGAACTTCAATAGGGACACCACAGTAGCACCTAGCACCTAGTTAAGTAAATAAGGCAAAAAAAAAAAAAAAAAAAAAAAAAAAAAAAAAAAAAAAAAACATATATATATATACATATGTATGAATAAAATGTACACCTAAGATAGACCTAACATAGCACCGTAAGATTCACAGTGTCGTACAGTAAGTTCTCTGTAAGCGACCCTTTACTATTAATCACACCGTTGCTGGGCGCGGGCGCTCCCTGCGCCCGCGTGGGAGCGGACGCTCCCGCGCACATTTATCGACTAGCCGGGAGCGGCCGCGCCCCCCTTTTCACTTCTATTTCTAACTTTGGGACCCGCCCTCTCGGAAATGGGTGGGCCCGGCATTGCTCCTGAATACCTCTGTCAAGAATCACATACGCCCCATATAAGCGTGGCAAGCCTGGCCGACCCACGTCCCTAGCTTTAGTGCAAGGTCTCGTTGACGGACCATTGTCACTGTTGTTTTTATATCGCTTCATACTTATTTTCACGGCTACACGATGACTCATATAATGAAATTAACCCAATTACTTGTGCGGCCCTTCCCATGCCCGCCCTACCCCCCCCCTATCCCCCCCCTCTCCCTCTCCCCACCCATCCCCGCCCTTGCCATCCCCCACTCAATCACCCAGTCAGGCTCCGTACGCCTCCACGTGCGGACCTATTCCCCGTTGCCAGTGCGCGCTGCGGTGGTGGCAGCGGCTCCCGCACGGGCGCGGTGTCTCCCGCGCGGTCGCGGGTGCTCCCACACGACTCGGCGCGACGGTTCACGGGCACGGGGGCTACCAACTGGGCGGGTGCGCTCACCGACGGGCAACTCACCAGCAAATACAAACGGCTCACCAGCGGTTGACATCCGTGCAAGCATCTTGCCAGAGAACCCATGCATTCCGACATGGATGCGGCGGAGGCCCCAGGAGCCAGCGACCCCGCACCACGAGCTCCACCCCGGCCCCCTCCGGAAGAGACCACCCCTACGCACAGCCTAACGGTTCCGCCTGCACACTCACAGGACCCTCCTCCGCTGCCTCCCTTGCGACGCTCAATGGGCACCTCACCTCTCCAAGGCTCCCCACCTGGCGGCCCTGCTGAGCCACCGGTCTCCATACCTAACCTGTGCCAGGCCGCCCTCGGCCTCATCTCCGACCACTCGGCGGGCGTCGAAAGAATCACCCGGCGCCGCTCACTGGCCTGGGCGGAGGATAGAAGGAAGGCAATTGCGAGCACCTGCCTGCGGCTCCGGCTCGAGGTTGAGGCGGTGGTGAACGAGGCGAATACATCTATCTCAGAAGTGCTTCAGACATCATCGTGCGACGACGCGACCCGAATGGTCCGGGACATCATATGCGCATGCATTCAAAACCTGTTGCGCTCCATTCTGGCGGATGTCAATGAGACGGCACAGGCCACCATCGCACTAGTCACCACAGGCGACCCGGCTCCCCACTGCCCATCTTCATCACCACCATCACTCGACACCCTGCTTGAGCTGACATCCGACATCAAGAACATAAGGACCACCCTGGACTCACTCATCCAACGCATCATCGTCGTCCAAGCCCCACCATCCATGCACTCGATAAATCACCCTGATGTCTGGGACCGGCCGGGCACCGGCTTCAGCGCGCGTCCCTTCGAAGCCCTCGCATCTGCATCGGTCGCCTCCACCACCACTGCCTCCGCAGCCACCTCAAGCGGCTGGCAACCTGAAACTGGGAGCACCCCACTTATCAACAACCACCACCACCAGCGCCTGTCACTTGCCGCCACGCCCTCGCCCCCATCAACAACGGCTGCTGCAACGATTGCCTCCGCAAGTCCACTCAGGGCCGCAGCCCCGCTGTTCTTCTTCTCTGCCCCGGTGCCCCCACCTAACTCGCCCGCCCCGACGATCCGCACCCGAGCCGTGGAGCCCCGGCGGCCGGACATGGGAGTGATCCGCCCCGCGGTGCGCGGAGGACAACACGACCTGAAATCCCCCCTATCCCCCCCCTAGGCATGCGGCGGCCGCACTCGCCTCTTATCGTCTCTATGTCTTCTGTGTTAGCATGTTAGCGTGATATATTTTTCTTTCACATATTATTTTATATAAACTCTCCCGTACTTTTCGCCTGTGTATGTCATCAATATCAACATAAACTTGTATGAGTAATAATGATTTGTTTTGTTTATTGCTCCGTCTCATGGGTATTCTCGGACGCAGACCCAGACCTTAACCTCACCTTAGATAAGATAAAATTATATAAATTGTATATACTACCACTACAATTACTGTACGCACTTACTTCGCTGGCTTAATTGGCATAGAGGGACTCGCGCGCGCTTCTCCGGGCGGAACCGCGCCCACCACGGACGGGTGCGCCCGCCCGAGAGATAGAACCTTTCTCTCCGTTTTATTGCTTAACGCGCGTCTTAATTCATCTTCGACGACCCCGGGATCGTCGCTTCGCCGTCATCATTCTGCTACGTACTCCTCCCCCCTTGGCACCACGCTCCTCTCCCCACGTCACCCCCCAACACCGGTGGGGGGGAGAAGGGGGGAAAAACAGCGCATACGTAAACACACTTCCCACACCGCCACAAGTAGCAACATCTGGCACCTCTAGCAACCCTCCAAGTCTCCAATCCGGCCTCGAACATGGCGGACGCATTCGCTTGCCCTGCTGACCGAAGCTCCTGCTCAACGTCCCGAGCGGCCTTGGGCCGACCGGGCGCGGCCGCGCCCGTCCGGGAGCGGCCGCGCCCGAACCTCTTTTATATTTACATCTCTGGGCCTCAGCGCACTAACCTGCCCGCACGTCGTTCTGTGCGCGGCCGCGCCTGCAGACATCGTTCCACCTAACCAACCCGCGACGGACCCTGGCTTTTGCCAAACGTTTGTATCGTCTCGAGCGTCACGCTTACCTCTTTGAATTTCAACACATAGCCTCGCTCCGTGCGGGCGCGGGTGATCCCGGGCGGTCTCGGACTGCCCGGGCGCGGCCGCGCCCCTTTCGGGCGCGGCTGCGCCCGAACCTCTTTCATACTCACATTTTTGTGCTCAGGCGCACAAACCAACGTTCACCCCCCCACTACAAACCCACTTTAAAAATTGGGAAAACCCGTCCACGTCATCGGGCCCCCTTTTTGCAACAACATCAGGGTGGGTGCGGGCGCTCCCAAGCAGTTCTCAGTTTACGGCTGCCGCCCGCGCCTGCCTCTCCTTATATGCATAACTTGCATAAAATTGCACCTCTCTGCCGTTTCTTCTATACTCACGCTTTCGCGCTCAAGCGCATCAGTCTGCTTGCACACTGCTTTGTGCCGCCGCGCTCGCAGGCATTGTATGACATTACCAGCTCGTGACCGACCTCGGCTTGTGCGGAGCGTCTGTCTCGTCTCGGGATTTACACCCGCCCCCTTGCATTTGTGTTTCAACACGTACTCAACTTCACCCTATGCGGGCGCGGGCGCTCCCGGGTGGGCGCGGTCGCTCCCGAGTGGTCTCGGACTGGTCGGGCGCGGCCGCGCCCGCCCGGGAGCGGCCGCTCCCGAGCCTCTTGCACATTCACACCGTTGCGCATATGCGCGCTGGCCGGCGTTCCCCATTATAAGCACTCTCTAATATTGAAAAACCCTTCTGATTTTCCACCAATGTATTATAACTACATTTACGCCTTGGGCGGGCGCGGGCGTTCCCATGCGGTCCTCGGCCGCCGCCCGCGCCAGTCTTCCCTTACGCGCTCAACTTGCACCAAACGACACCTCTCTGTTTCGACTCAACAATATTTATCTTTAAACATCATTCGTTCGCTCTACCGGACTGCCGCTGGGACCCTCCGCCCAACCCTTCTGCGCCACGCGACCAGCTCCTCGGGCGAGGCACGCACCCGCCAGCAACGCGGCCTTCATCTGTAGCACCGGCCCCGGCCCCGACCTTCAACGGCAGGCTGGGTGCGGACGTCGGCTCCTCACCACCGGGGCCTTCTTCGAGTGGAGAGGGGCACCTCTTCGACGGCGCCACCCTTGGAGCGGTCGGATCCTCATCGGGTCCCAAGCGCGCGGAGTCTGGGCGGCGCGCCCCCGCGGCAGTCTGACTTAAGCGCTTTTTGTTTTATTTTTATTTTTTTTAATTATAAAAATTAATTTCTTCTCCTCCTATCCCCCTTCTTCCTCTTTCTTTCTTCTATCCTCCTACTTTTGTATCCTTCTATAATTCTCTTTCTTTCTCCCTCTTTTTCTTGCCCCGGCCCGGCACCGGAAGGCAACAAGCCTCACCAAGGGATGAGTCCGATGGTGCCGGTCCAACTCGACCCACCCCCCTAACCTCTAATCACAGCCTAAACATTCCTGCACCACCCCCATCCTTACTAACCATCAGTCTAAAAAAAAAAAAAAAAAAAAAACCTAACCTAACCTAACCTAACCTAACCTAACCTAACCTAACCTAACCTAACCTAACCTAACCTAACCTAACCTAACCTAACCTAACCTAACCTAACCTAACCTAACCTAACCTAACCTAACCTAACCTAACCTAACCTAACCTAACCCCCCCCCTACGGGACCACCTTGACGTGGTGGGGGGGCTTACGGGCATAGTACTTTTCTTGGTCCGACTACCTGGACTCCCTTAGACAGAGGTACTGGAATCGGTCTTTAACATCTTGACAACTCCCAAACCAAGCGTCCCAAACCCCATGGCGTAACTCACAGACAACAACCAATAATGGTACTATTTTAAAATACTTCACATAACATGCTAGGAGGCTGTTCTCGGCAATACCGTTGGTCCTGGTCCCTATTGCCCAACGCTTTAGGTGGGCGCGGGCGTTCCCATGCGGCTTACGGCCGTCGTCCGCGCTAGCCTTCCCCTATGAAGCTGTTCTCGGCAATGCCGTTGGTCCTGGTCCCCATTGCCATACGCCCCGGGTGGGCGCGGGCGTTCCCATGCGGCTTACGGCCGTCGTCCGCGCTCGCCTTCCCCTATGAGGCTGTTCTCGGCAATACCGTTATACCGTTGGTCCTGGTCCCCATTGCCCAACGCTCCGGGCAGGCGCGGGCGTCCCCATGCGGCTTACGGCCGTCGTCCGCGCTAGCCTTCCCCTATGTATGTAACTCACATCAAATTTACGCAACATTGTTTGGGCGCGGCAACTCGCGACCAACCTTAGCACCTACTTAACGTTCGTCTAGTCTCGGGCGTTACGCCCACCCCTTTGAGTTTCAATACAAAGCTTCGCGCCCGTTCGGTAGCGGCTGCGCCCGAACCTCTTTCATATTCACATTTTTGCACTCAAGCGCACAAACCAACCCCCACCCCATTATAAACCCACTTTAAAATGGGAAAACCCGTCTACGTCATCGGGCCCCCTTTAATTTTTTTTTTTTTTTTTTTCTTTTCCACTAATGAATTGTTATAACATTCGCGCCCCGGGTGGGCGCGGGCGCTCCCATGCAGTTTACAGCTGCCGCCCGCGCCTGCCTATCCTTTATGCATAACCTGCCTAAAATTGCTCCACTCTGCCGTCTCTTTTATACTCACACTTTCGCGCTTAAACGCACCAACCTGCTCGCACATTTACTTTGCGCCATCGTGCTAGCAGACATTGTATCACCTAACCAACTCGTGACCAACCTTGGCTTCTGCCAAGCGTTTGTCTCATCTCGAGCGAAACCCACCCCTTTGAATTCCAACACTTAAACTTCGCCCCATGCGGGCGCGGGCGCTCCCGGGCGGGCGCGGGTGCTCCCGAGCGGTCTCGAACTGGTCGGGCGCGGCCGCGCCTGCCCGGGAGTGGCCGCTCCCAAACCTCTATCGCATATTTACATCGTTGCGCACAAGCGCACAACCAACGTTTACCCCATTATAAACCTTCTTTATTTTGGATAACCCTTTTGTTTTTTCTACCAATGTGTTGCAACAACATCACGCCCCGGGCGGGCGCGGGCGTTCCCATGCGGTTTCCAGCCGCCGTCCGCGCCAGCCCACCCCTATGTGCATCTCAAATCGCACCTCTCTGTATTGACTCAACAACATATCTTTATACATCACTCGTTCGCTTTACTGGACTGCCGCTGGGACCCTCCGCCCAACCTTTCTGCGCCACGTGACCAGCTCCTCGGGCGAAGCACGCACCCGCCAGCTACGCGGCCCTCATCTGCAGCACCGGCCCCGGCCCCGATCTCCAACGGCAGGCTGGGTGCGGACGTCGGCTCCTCACCACCGGGGCCTTCTTCGAGTGGAGAGGGGCATCTCTTCGGCAGCGCCACCCCTGGAGCGGTCAAATCCTCATTGGGTCCCATGCGCGCGGAGTCTGGGCGGCGCGCCCCCGCGGCAGTCTGACTAAAGCGCTTTTTGTTTTATTTTTATTTTATTTATAAAAAAATATTTCTTCTCCTCCTATCCCCCTTCTTCCTCTTTCTTTCTTCTATCCTCCTACTTTTGTATCCTTCTATAATTCTCTTTCTTTCTCCCTCTTTTTCTTGCCCCGGCCCAGCACCGGAAGGCAACAAGCCTCACCAAGGGATGAGTCCGATGGTGCCGGTCCAACTCGATCCACCCCCTCCAACCTCCAATCACAGCCTAAACATTCCAGCACCCCCCCCCCATCCTTACTAACCATCAGTCTAAAAAAAAAAAAAAAAAAACCTAACCTAACCTAACCTAACCTAACCTAACCTAACCTAACCTAACCTAACCTAACCTAACCTAACCTAACCTAACCCCAGTTGCAGTCCGAACGCCGACCTGTAAGCAGCTAAACCACGTGCGCTCCGCAGTTAAAAATTCTAAAAAGTGGGTTTTTCTGACCGTATCGTAGTGTGCGATATACCAAAAGTTGCGCGCTGACGAGGCGCATCCGGTGGTGAAAAGTTTTCGAAGATCGGATCACAGTGCACGGCGTTATTTAGTGAAACGTGAAGTTTAAGTGCGAAAAGTGAAAATTTTGACCAGTTTTTCGCCCACTGCGTCCTCATTAGTAGAGACGCGTGGGATTTTGACATATCGGCGTGTGCGCAGCAGCGCCCTCTATCTTCTGGTGCAGTTTGCTGATTTTTATCAGCAGTATTTGCTGAATAATCAGCAAATACCTACTTAACCTCTCGCCACGAGGTCAGTCTTCCCGGGGCGGCCGGGTGGCGAAAAGGACGCAATCAGGAGGAGCGCAGCACGGCGAGTCACCCGACACATCGCACGTCGTCGTGGGACCTATAAAAGTTAAGATTTTTAAATTTGAAATTTCAAAAACTTATATCTCGAAATTTTTCCCCATGATTAAATTTTCCAATATTTTATATAATTAGTACTCATTAGGCCCCTTTATACAAAATTTAAATTTTTGAAATCGAATTGATAAGTCCCGAGATATGATTTTTTGAAACTTAGGGTAAAAACTTCCCCTTTAATTTGTACTTCGGCGTTAAGGTCTTTTTTGAATTTGTTTTTTGTGTATGATTGCCCTGTGTATGTACTATTTATTGTTTTTTAGTTTGTATTTTTAGGGTTAATATTGTGGAAGTTATTCAAAATTTAAACTTTTATTTTAACTTAGCTTTTTAGGGTAGGTAAATAGGGGGTAGCAGGGTCCATATTCGTTTAGGACACCTCATCGGACATCCAGAAAGCCCAAACACCAGTGGCCTAGGGCTAAAGCTACGAATTTACCCTATTTTCCGCCATTTTGTTTTTGTATCCTCACTTAGGGTAAAATTTTGGACCGTTAATAGCTCCTTAGTCCTTGGACTTAGAGAGTCGGGATTTGCAGTGTTGGGGGTCGAAAATTACCATCTTTCGGGCCCCGGGTAAATTTACCCGAAATTCCATATTGTTGGAATTTCGGGATTTCACATAGTGGACGGGGTAGCCCACAACCCCCCCACCGTCCCAGAAAAAACCCCGACTCTGTAGGCCCAATAGTCTCGGCGCTATAATAATTTGAAAATTTTTTGAAAATTTTTGAAAATTTTTTGAAATTACTATAGCTCCCATAATATTACTCCTACAGACTTCGCGTCTTCAGCTAGGGTGTGTATTATTTTGTCTCCTATCCCCTCCCATTCTCCAATTTCCTAAATTCCCACTTTTATTTCCCCCCCCCCCCCCTAGCGTACTTGCGAGTAAGATCTCGCCAGGGCACTCAGATAGCCCCAATCCCGGCGTTCCTAGCCCCAATAGCGGCGGAGATACGACCCTTCAAAGTTGGCGTCCGCCATCTTGGACGCCATTTTGAAAAACTTTGAACGGTCGTACCACCTAAACTATTTGGGCTACAGGGCTGGGGATTTTTGCGTAGGGACTCCCCCAGAGACCTCTGTCGACCTGGTAGGGTAAATTTACCCTACCTCTACCTGAAAATTTATTTTCAGTTGACCCCACTATCGGATAGGTCTTTGGTCCCCCTATGCGAAGGTCCAAAACCCTAGTTTTAGGGGACCAATAGTTTCGGAGTTACAAGCGATTTACCCTGACTGAGGATAGTTTACCCTATTTTTACCCTAGGGATAACTCGGAAACTATTGGTCCTAGAGGAACGAGCTTGGTACCAGCTTGTAGGGCTTAGCAAGGGCTATATTCGCCATATAGAACGCGACCCTGTCGGAGCCGCCATTTTGGCCGCCATCTTGATTTTATGTAATTTTAGTGTAACTTTTAGGAAAAAATTCTTAAAAATAAGCGGTTTTTACTGAGGGGTGTATTTTTATACCCTCTTTCATATTCTTAGAAAGTAGAGACGTAGAGCCACTTTTACCGGCTCTACATAACAAAATTGTATCTTTGGATTTTACTTGGAAATTTTTCCAAAAATATTAGTTTTGACAAATAATTTTGACTATTTAGATTGCGCAGGACGCATTTAACATATTCTTGACAAATATACACTATATACATATATATATTTATTACTTTTTAATATTATACAGTATACAATTTGACGATACTGCTCCCCCATATATATTTTGATCCTCTCCTAAAATGGCGTTCGTGCATACACCCGTAAACAAACCAGGGAAAGTCCAGAGCCCCATAAAGCAACCGGGAACCCCACCATCTGGCTCATCAAGGCCATTGACTGAGACTCTGGACCCAACTGAGACCTTTCTGAATCGAAGGAACGTTGCACGTAGGTCTATTGACCTGAAGAGGACATACGAGAAATTACCTAACGAGTTCGCTAAGATCACCTTCAGCGATGTCCTCCAAGAATTGATGGTGTCAATGGAAAACGTTCCAATAAAAATTAAGGAGTATCCGCAAATGAGGAGAGATATCAAGGAACACTTAGAACAGCATTCGAAGCGCGGCCTTTTGCTCCTTTTTGATCTGAGCAAGCGGTTTACAGACATGGAGAAGGAGATCCTCAAACTTACATTACAGGCTGCAACAACACCTAAAGCAGCCACAGCCGGAAGTGGTAACACTGTGACGAGCGAGGGGATGGAATCTCTGAAGGAGGAGCTGAGAGAAATCTCGCTGCTCGTTACAGAGTCCCACATAGACCTGAGGAAGAGACTCCAGGAACAGGGAAAAATGCTGGCAAACCAATCCCTTGCACTTGAAAATGCCCCACGGTCTACAACACCCCAGGCGACTACACCAAGCCAAGAGGGAAAACAGCTTTTGTGCAAATTGGAGGAGATAGAGGGTAGCTTGGGCGATATCGCCTATCACAACATCAGGCACCTTGAAAAGCTGGAGGCTGTGGACGCAACACTGTCCACAGTGAACAAAAACGTGTGTGACGCTCACAAAGACCTGAGCGAGACCATGGGTGCTGGACTTTCAGATCTCAATATTGCCACTGGTGCGGCCAGTAAAAATATCACCGATATGGGGCATAAAGTGGAAGCAATGAAAACGCTTTTGGAACAGGCAGACCATCAGCCAAAAGTTGCGACTCCATCTCGCAAACTTACGTATGCAGCTGTCACTGCGGCCCCTAAACATCGCCCAGTCCCGGCGCTTCACTCTGTCGTTGTGACCTCGGATGACGCTGAGGAATCCAGCGGGGAGGTCCTCGAAAGGGTGAGGCGTGCGGTAGACGCTACGAAAGCGGGCATAAGAGTGGATAAAATCAGAAAGGCCAAAAGCCAAAAAGTCATCTTGGGATGCCGCAATAAACAAGATCTTGATCAAGTGACCGACAGAATAGCTAAGCAAGACCAAAAGCTTATAGTCACGCACATACAAAATAAGGATCCACTAGTTATCTTAAAGGATGTGGTAATAACATCGGATCTGAACGACGATGCGTTGCTTGCGGCGATAGAAAACCAAAATTCAAACATCTGGGAAGAGTTACAGGAAGAAGAGGTTAGAATAAAAATAAAGTATAAGAAGAGAACGAGAAACCCGCACGCAACGCACGTTATATTGCAAGTCAGCCCCGCTTTGTGGCACAGAATGGTGGAGACTGGTGTTCTCCACATTGACCTCCAGCGGGTCAGGGTGGAGGACCAGTCCCCACTTATACAATGCTCACGCTGTCTGGCGTACGGGCACGGAAGAAAATACTGCACGCATGATGCAGACAGATGCAGTCACTGCGGAGGTCCACATTTGCGAAACAATTGTGAAGATTGGCTCGCTTTGTCCCCTCCGGAGTGCTGCAACTGTGTGCATGCAGGAAATAAAAAGACTGACCACAGTGCTTATAGCGAAGAGTGCCCTGTCAGACAAAAGTGGGACTACCTTGCTAGGTCCACCACATCTTATTATACGGATTGACGTTACTACCATGCTATTACCACCCCACTCCACTATACTCCCAGAACACTACTACAAATTAAAATTGTTTTTAAAATGTAGTAACAAATATTTGTCAACCTCTAAAAATTAAATACCATATATTGAATATATGGAATTTTGATAAAAACGATAAGTATAATAAAATATTAGGTAAATTATTAAATATATTATTCAAAAATTGCTAAAATTTTACAACATATAAATATGAATTAAACATTTAAAATCAGAAACAAAATAGTCTCTTTATAAAAATCAGCTATGAAATAGGATAGTACTATATATTATAAGAATATATATTAACTACCTTGAAAAAGTAGAGTTTATAAATGTAAAAGTCAGATAAAAACGCAATAATATAAAAAATAAATCATATAAATATATGTAAGAAAATGGAAAGTATAAAAATACCGTAAAAGTAAGCTTTATAAAGCATATATAAAATTGTCATTTAAATTAAAATTATAATACAAAATTTCTAAATTAGTTTATTATTACCCCATAGTGGAGTAATTCCAAAATTATATAAAACAGTATGCAAATAAGAGTAAGAAAAGAAATAGGATAGTTATATATATCATAAGTATATATATAAAACTACCTAGACATATAAGGTATATATATAAAATGTATAGAATTAAGGAAATTGTAGTATACGTTAAGAAGTTGGAATAAGTGTCGACATCACTAAACAAATAACAATGTTATTAAATTATAACCAATGTTACCAATTGTTATAAGATGTAATATAAAAAAGGACAAAGAGAACCTTGGATCCTTGAATATGTAAGTAAATTACAAGATTGTATTAAATTGTTAAAAAATAAGAAGAAAATGTAGTAAATTAAATTAACTTAGAACTTGTAATTATAAAAAGGTGTAGGAAATAGCAAATAAGAATATAAGATATTTTTAAGAAAGGAAAGAAAATGTAAATAGAAAATAAGCAAATATTTGAATTAAGATATAAAAGAATGTTAAAAGATAAAAAGAGAAATGTGTAAAACTATAAGTTATAATTAAAACATTGTAATGTTAGAAAGCAAATACTATCAAGCATTTAAACCTAGAGAGAATTGTAAGTTGGTAATATTGTGTCACTTTATTTACCCTGTTGTTTAAATAAATAAAGAATAAAATTAGAATAGTTAGGCTGGCATCCCACCGGCAAAAGAATGAATGAGAACTGGAATGAAAGAAAGAACAGTATGAAGCATGAAAGTGCGAGAGGCATGAGACGCGAGAACTAGTATGAATGAAGAAATTAGATAAACAAAGACCTAGACTTCGTCTGGGGAGCAGTGAAAAAAAAAAAAAAAAAAAAAAAAAAAAAAAAAAAAAAAAAAACCTAACCTAACCTAACCTAACCTAACCTAACCTAACCAGTACTAAGTCAAATGCGACACCACGACCACGTCGCTCCGCGCAAAAAAATCATTAAAAATAGTATTAGTGCTCAAACATCACCAGTGAAAGTGCCCAGTGAGAGTTTAGTGCCTAAATCACCAGGATTATTGTTTGCAACAATTTATCCCGAAGGACTCCGGTGCTACGAAGCGCTAAACTCCAGGACGAATACCGCGGAAACGGTGAGAGACCCCAAATTGTCCTTTATAACAGCTTAAAGCCGGCGTTGTGGGCTATCCATCAACGGTTGAACCAGGCAAATCCAACATATCCCCGAGGAGGTACGGCCGTCGAAAGGTACGAAAAATCTTCATACATTCGGGTAAACGACCGTGGACCGCGACACGTGCCCGCCAAACTGGCGCCGGTTGTCGCGGAACACGTCACTCGACCACACCCTGAGACACTTTCGACGGCCCGAGGAATCTGGATGACCAGAGCTGAAGACAGGTATTGAGTGCTCATCTGGTGACTGAGGGAACTCCTGAAATACCAACAGCAGAGAGCTAGTGCCTGGGAATTATTCACTAAAGTACCAGGACCTCAGACAGCCTGCGCCAGAAAACATCCCTGGCAGCCCGAGAAACCTGGAAGACCAGCGCTGAAGAAGGTCACCAAGCACCCATCAGGTACCCAACAGAACTCCTGGTACACGAACAGCTGAGAGTCGTTTTTTGGACTTCGCCATAGAGTGAACCAGGAGCTCGAACACTAGACACCTGTCACTTCAAAAGGCAGCCGGAGGGGAAAGGAAGACCATCTCTGAAGAAGACCAAAACGTGCTCATCAGGTGACGAAGGAACTCCTGGGATACCAACAGCAGAGAGTCGGTTACTAGACAACACTTACGGCAGGACCAGGACCTTTGTAAGCACACATCTGAAAACGCTGCTGGAAGCACAAGGAGCCAGAAGACCTCTGCTGAAGAAGACCTTCAGGTAATCAAGGGAACTCCTGGAACACAAACAGCCGAGAGTCGGTTCATTGACTCCGCACACCATCGGACCAGGACCCTGCAGACACCACATCAGAAAACCCCACTTGCAGCCGCAAGATCCAGAAGACCAGCGCTGAAGAAGACCAAGGAGTGATCTCCAGGTACCCGAGGGAACTCCTCAAATACCAACGGCAGGAAGCTGGTTCCACCACTAAAGACTTAGTGGGACCAGGGCCCTCCTCCCCCACCCCAGCCAGTCCATAAACCCCTACCCCTCTCAACCCCCCCTCCCCCCCCCCCTCCCCCCCCCCGAGTCCCCCCGCGAAACCCCCCCTCCCGACCCCCCCCACCCCGCAGCCCCCCGCGAAACCCCCCCCCCCCGCGGCCCCCCGCGAAACCCCCCCCCGCCCCCCCACTTTTGGTTACCTCACCCCCCCGGAGCCTAACTTCGTCATCTTTGGTCCTAGAGACCCGTGATTGGGCTCATTTGAATCGGCAGAAGAATTCCAGTCGATTGGCTCCGAGGGATTTCCCAAATTCCGCATAGTTAACTAGAAAAATAACAAAAACCATTGTAACATAGTATTTTAATAGTATATTGTATCACATTGGCTCTAAATTTATAAATTATCAATTTTCCCAACGACAGCGGCTTCGAAATGGCGTCCCCATCAGAAAAACCTATCAACATTACCGCAGACTCCTGCGAGAAAGAAGGTAAGGAGCCAGACCAGGCCTCTAAGACAAGCCACACAGAAACAACTTCCCCTACCGCACCCAACCCACAAACTCCTGAGGAAGGTGAGTCATCAGAAACAAAAACCCACACAGACACACACAAAAAACCACACCAACCATCCACAAGCAGGAATATTTCATATACTCCTGTCCCAATCAAAAAACACAGGTCAGGCTCCAGGGTGCATAAGAGAATCGGGGTACCTCAAAAAGGTCCCTCAGATCTAAGCCGTAAAATATCCCTGGAGCAGGGCCTTACCAAAAAAACGGCAGGCTGTGCGCTGAGACGCGCAGTATCCATAAAAAACGCACAAGCGCAGGCACGCAAAATGGCAGTCGATGACACCAGGAGACTCGCCGACGTGTCAATGCTCGACACCTCAATCTGCACACCAAACATAAAAACCAGAGAACATACAAGCCATCCGGAAATAAACACCCCGTCGGTGTCGCATGCGAGGGTGGACCACTACAGTGTAGTATTCTCTACCACAAAAGAAAAAAAGGAATCACCCTCGGATAGCGATCCTGAACCGGAGATCCCAGCCAGCGCTTCAGAGACTGATCAGCGCGAATTGGACCTCTGGGAAGGGAATTCCGACGGCCCTCAGTCAGAGGATGACTGGACGGACACCGGCAGCGAGGCCAGTGGAAGAGTCAGTATACTCCCACCGGTAGGGTCACGCACCGGGGTTTGTAAGGACCTCGCGACAGAAAGAGCAAGGGAGTTCCTGATGGCAGGGAAACAGGCAATCGAGTCCTCTAAGACCTTAAAGCGGGAGATACGGGCCACAGCAGTAGAACAACTCCAAAACCTCTACGAGCTGGTGCTATCCTTGGCTGACTCCAGGAACAGACACCGAATAAACCTTGAGGTGGAAAGGACCAGGGCAGCCAGAGAGATGGTCAGAGTGGAAAGGACCTATAATAAACGCTTAGAAGATCAAAAAAGGGATTTCGAGGAGCGTATGAAGGAGACGAAGGACGCACTGGCGGGCACCCAAAAAGCAGTAACAGGGGTGCAAAGCTGGCTTAACTTTGAGATGGATGGCCTGATCAAAACAGTCAAGGCCATCCACCTGGAAGTGAGTGACGACCCAAAGGCATCCGCCAGTAGTCAAAAGCCCACCTACCAACAGGAGGCAAACTCGACTTACCCAAACCAATGTAACCACACCGACCACACACCAGCTCTAAACGAGCTCTCAAAAAGAATAGGCGACTTGGCGAATGACATCCACTACATGAAACTATACTCGAGGGAGGCCGGAGAGACGGTGAGAACACCTCCATCGTCAAGTCCCACAACTACCAAAGAAACCACAGATCACACGACAGCGGAATCTATCAACTCCTTAACGCAGGTGATAAACGCGCTTAGGGGAGAAGTAGAAGGCATCAAAACCAGTCTTCTTCCCAAGCCAGCCACCAAAGATGAGGTCCGCGAGGTAGTTCGTGAGGAAACGGCCCCAGTAAACGAGAAAGCCAAGGTTATCCTAAGAGAGCTAGAAGAGGTAAAGGATATAGCCTATACGAGCGGCAGCCCAAAGCCTGCAGGCGTCATGGGCCTTGGAACGGAAATGGCCTTAACTGATGCAGCTGCTCAATTAGAGGACATTATAAATCCTCTCAGAGCGGACGTATCGGAGGCGGCAAACCAATCTAGGGCCCTTAACAAATCGCTGGTATGGATAAACTCCGCCTTGAAGCAAAATCCACACACTCCTCAGGCTCCACAGCATGTGCCGCAACAGAACACCTACGCTGCGGCACTAAAGAGACCACCACCACCAAAGCCGAACCATTCACTAATCGTCTCGTCGACTGATCCCACCAAGACCGGGGATAACGTAATAGAGGCGATTAGGACAACCCTAGATTTTAAGACCACAGGAATAACCGTGGATAGGGTTCGCAAGGCAAAAAATAGGAAAGTGGTACTCAGCTGTGAGTCAGAAGAGAATGTGAAAAAACTCCAACACCAAATTAAAACGAATAACACGCTCCAGGTCCAGGAAGCGAAAACCACAAACCCACTCATAAGAATTAATAACGTCATGAACCACCACGACGACCAGGAGATACTGGACAACTTGAAGGCCCAAAATAAAAAACTATTTGAGGGCCTAAAAGGAGAAGATCTAAAACCTAAAATGCGCTATAGAAGGCGGGCTCGCAACCCTCTTCAGTGTCATCCTGTGTTGGAGGTTTCACCAACCCTATATAAACGCATTTTGGAGGCAGGAACAGTACACATAGGCCTAGGCAAAAAATCGGTAGAGGACCAGTCCCCCCTCATCCAATGTGCCAAATGCCTGGGTTTCGGGCACACAAAGGCCCTGTGCAAAGAAGGCGAGCAACGCTGCAACTACTGCAGTGAAGCTCACCCGTGGCAAGACTGCCCGGCCCGTAGGGACAATCTGCCTCCGAGATGCAGGAACTGTATCAAAGCAAAAAACGAAACAGCCAACACACCGCCCCATATGGCATACAGCGACATATGCCCAGAAAAACAAATATGGGACAAAATAGCGCGGTCCAAAATCTCGTACTGCTGACGCCGTGGTGGTAACGGCGAATACTCTCCCTAGTAGTGGAGGACACACGAAGTTGCATTTCATCCAAGCAAATCTTCAAAGGTCCAAGCAAGCAACATCAGAACTACTCAGGGTGGCAGAAGAAACGGGGGTTGACATAGCACTCGTACAGGAACCATACGTAGGTTCAACTGGAGTCGTAAACCAACCCCCTGGCACTAATGTCATCCAGTGTTCAATAAACCGGCAAAAGCCTGTCAAGGCTGCAATATTCGTCTTCGGCGACAGGATGAGGGTAATCCATGACCCACAGCTTGTCACCGAGACAGAAGTTGCGGTTATCATTGAAGCCGGTTCAACAAAACTTGGACTTGTGTCCATATACTACGAGGGAGATCAAGCAATAGACCAAAACATTGAACACACAAAGTCCATTTGTAAACAGCTCAACACCAACAACCTCATCATAGGAGGTGACACAAACGCGAAGAGCCACTGGTGGGGAAGCGCGTCAGAAGACCTGCGAGGACAAGCATACAACTCTTTTCTGAACGAAATGGACTTCCAAATCCTAAATACCGGCGACACACCAACCTTCGAAGTATACCGACAGGGCAAATTATGTTCTAGCCTAGTCGACGTAACAGCTTGTTCAGTCTCCCTTTTCGGAAAAGTGGCCAACTGGAGAGTAGACAGAGGTCTAATCACTTCTGACCACAATGCCATCACCTTTTCACTGGTGTTGGGGGAACGCCTGCAGCCACAGGTTCGCCCCTCCACCAAAAGGTACAACACCAAAAAGGCAAGATGGAGTGAGTTCAACGAACATCTCCACAAGGCACTAGACGAAAATGGAATCACACTGACCTCAATAGAAGCGGTGAACAGCGGAGAGGAAATGGAGTCCATAATACAAGCCTACTCAAAATCTATCGAGGAAGCATGTGAATATGCAATTCCGAAAATAGGCAAGAAAAAGGGTAAACCAACACCACCTTGGTGGACAAAAACTCTTGACGAACTGAAGAGAGAAGTCCTCAGAAAAAAACGCAGGATAAAAAACGCAGCACCCCCCAGGAAAGAAACCGTCATTCAAGACTATCTAAAGGCCAAAGAGGAATACCTTAATAAAGCATCAGAGGCCCAGACTGAGAGTTGGAAGGAGTTCTGCTCTTCACAAGACAGAGAAAGCATGTGGGACGGGATATACAGAGTACTCAGGAAGACAACAGGGAGACAAGAAGACATGCTCCTAAGAGGTCCCGATGGCAAAACACTCAGCCCAGAACAATCAGCAAACCTTCTAGCGGAAACGTTCTACCCAGAGGACTCTGTATCAACAGACAAACCCCACCACACAAACCTGAGAAAAGAAATGGAGAGCAGAACTCCAGAGGGGAGCAAAGAACTATCGGCTGACGACCCACCCTTCACCGAGGCTGAAGTAGAGGCGGTGCTTAAAGCACAAAACCCCAAGAAAGCCCCCGGGTCCGACGGATTCACAGCCGATATCTGCGCCACAGCAATCCGAAGCGAAAGGGAGATATTCATGGCAATTGCAAATAAATGCCTAGCTATATCATACTTTCCCAAGCAATGGAAAACAGCCCATGTAGTCATACTCCGGAAGCCGGGGAAGGACGACTACACCCACCCGAAATCTTACAGACCAATAGGCCTTTTATCGGTACTAGGGAAAACTCTGGAGAAACTTCTGGTGGGACGGCTGCAGTGGCACCTACTGCCAACTCTCAGTCCTAAACAATACGGTTTCATGCCACAGCGCGGGACAGAGGACGCCCTCTATGACCTTATGAAACACATCCGGACGGAGCAAAATGCGAAAAAGTCCATTATAATCGTTTCATTGGACATAGAGGGCGCTTTTGACAACGCGTGGTGGCCGGCTCTCAAACACCAGCTTCTGACCAGGCACTGTCCAAGAAACTTATATAAACTAGTGAATTCATACCTCACGGGAAGGAGTATAACAGTAAACTACGCAGGCACTACCAGTGAGAGGGAAACTACGAAGGGTTGCGTCCAAGGATCCATTGGCGGACCGACCTTCTGGAATCTCATCCTGGATCCCCTGCTACAAATACTGTCAAGTGAGGAAGTCCACTGTCAAGCTTTCGCCGACGACGGGGTTCTAGTCTTCTCGGGGAAGTCCATAGCCGGAATGGAGGATACGATCAACACAGTGTTAGACAAGGTAGTCAAATGGGGTGAGGAAAACAAACTGAACTTCGCAGCACACAAGACGAACGTAATGCTGCTAACAAAGAAACTAAAGTACAGTCCCCCCGAAATCTACATGTCAGGGACTAAGCTAACACTTGTTGATGAAATCAAACTCCTAGGGCTCATAATAGACAGGAATCTCAACTTCAACGCGCACGTGAAGGCCGTGTGTAAAAAAGCAGCCGATATATACAAACAGCTGGCGTGCGCCGCGAAGGTGACCTGGGGACTAAATCGAGAAATAGTAAGAACCATCTACGTCGCGGTGATAGAGCCAATAGTAACTTATGGGGCGTGTGCATGGGCAGAAGCAACAAAACTAGAAACAAACAAAAAGCCATTGGAAGCGCTACAACGAAGTTTTGCTCAGAAAATCTGCAAAGCATATAGGACCACATCACTAACATCAGCATTGGTCTTATCAGGAACCCTGCCTCTGGACCTCCGTATCCAGGAAAACGCCGCATTATACGAGGCAAAAAGAGGCATCTCGACCGAATTCCTACCACCAGAGAGGCAGCTTGAGCAAAAGGTGAAGTTCCTAGACTTCCCTCACCCAGCAACTCAAATAACAACCGAGTACGAGCTCCTCGAAAATATGGACCCCGAGACCGTAGAGACCCATCGAGTGAACGGCCCGCAAATTTATACGGACGGCAGCAAAATGGAGGGCAAGGTCGGTGCGGCCCTAACGTGGTGGGAAGACGGAAGAGAAACGTCCTGTGAGACCTTCAGTCTTGACCAAACCTGCACAGTCTTTCAATCCGAATTATATGCACTCCACAGAGCCATAGCAAAGGCTAAAGAAAGCAAAAGGGAAACAGTCAACATACTAAGCGACTCAAGATCTTCGCTCGATCTACTGAACAACCCCAAGCTTCTTCATCCTCTGGCCAAAACCATCAAGGAGGATATCGCGCGGATAAGGGAAGAAGGCAGGCAGGTAAGGCTTTTCTGGCTAAGAGCACATGTAGGCACGGCAGGTAACGAAAGGGCAGACGAGTTGGCAAAGTCAGCAGCCAGTGAAACAAAACCAAACCCCGACTACGCAGCGGTACCACTCTCATACGTTAGAAGGAGGATACGTGAAGAGTCAGTCCAGAAATGGCAGGACCGGTACGATACCTCAGAGACTGGATCGGTTACAAAAGTCTTCTTTCCTAGCGTAGCAAAAGCCTACGCCATCGTAAGAAAAACAAAACCGAACCACCTCCAGACACAAATCCTAACAGGTCACGGCGGCTTTGGGGAATACCTTCACAGGTTCCACCTAAGAAGCAGTCCGGGATGCGAGTGTGACCCCGCAATAAGCGAGTCGGTATGGCACGTGCTGCTCGAATGCCCGCGCTTCCAATCGGCTAGACACAACTTAACATCGCAATTAGACCTGGACCTGACAGCAAAAAATCTACACAAAATAATGGAGTGCAAGGACTCGAGGCCTGAGCTCCTCAAATTTATCGAACTGGTGGCGGAGATAGCGTCACGACGTAACAGCACACTCAGCGCACCGCCAACCGACAACACACAAAACCCACAAGACACACAACCCACACAATCAACACAGAACTTAAACCTAACAATACTAAACAAACCCACACCAATAATAGATATTCTAACAATAGCGGAAACGGGATGCCCAGGAATAAGGCTTAGAGGTGTCGCACTCTTCATGGACAACAACACCGAACGTCTAGGAATAGCCTTCTGCAACGCAAAAGCTAAAAAAAGGGTAACCATCTCCCCGGGACTCGGAGCCCTTCTCAACGGCAGCACTCGCAAAATCACCATGCGGCGCAAAGTGTTCAACGAGTTACCGACGGTGTCGATAGAGAATCACGAGTGTAGAATAGTACGGAAGAACAACAAAACTATCGTGCTATTCTACACTGAAGACTTCTATGGCATCACGGAATTTGAACGAATGAGCGCAGCTTTAGCCAATATAGGAAACCGAGACCCACCGGGACCCCCAAAGAAGATCAGTGTGGATGCCATGGTCGTGGAGTATATCACAGGCGAAACCAAGGACTACGAAGGAGCACTTCTGGCCTCAAAGCACCACGAAATTGTGGTATACGAGGACAGAGGACAGAACCTAAGTTTCCTTGCGGCCCAAACTAGCGAACATGGAACCACACAAGTCCCTACTGACTGCTGGGACCACCCGGTTGTGAACCCTAACATAAGCGGTTCCGAACGCCTACAACAACGGGTGCAAGAAGAGAAAAGCCAAGCGACGCAGAAGACAGACGACACAGGCGACCAAAGACGCAGACTTTCTTCGGTCACAGCGACCCTCAGCAAAGCATTCCAGGCAATCCCGAACCTAATCAATAAAAAAATACGTAACATGGGAAGAGCCCTGTCGATGGAAAAAGCAGTGGAAGAGTTCACTAAGGAGACCCCACGTCACAAATCTGAGTCACCTCAGCGTCCCCGCACAAGAGCAGACATGGGACAAGTGCAACCACCTAAACTAAGACCGGCCAACGGGCCACAGGACCACATGGTTAATGCGTTCCTTGAATTCGTGGCAGTTACGCGAGGCAGCTGCCCGAGGGACTTACGAAGAAATCTACTAAAAATTTAAGCATACTAACAATAAGATATTGACTTATAATGTTGTAATATTAAGTTCCTATACTAACAATAAAATTAAGATTAAATTAACTGTAGCACTATCATAATACAACAAATGTAATAATATTAAGACTAACATAATAATAAAAAAAAAAAAAAAATATAAAAAAAAAAAAAAAAAAAAAAAAAAAATAAGAAGCATGACAACAAAATTGCATGACTAAATGATTAAAAAAAAAAAAAAAAAAAAAAAAAAAAAAAAAAAAAAAAAAAAAAAAAACAAAACAAAACAAAAAATGCTAATTAAAAAAAAAAAAAAAAACATTGCATGCCAAAAAAAAAAAATAAGAAGCACTAATACTATTTTTAATGACGATATATTAGTTTAATTGTTAAATTTAGATGTATTCTATTGTAAAACGAGCTCAGCGCGGAGCAAATTGTATTTTCAAATTAACAAAATAAAGAATCAAAATAAAAAAAAAATTATGGACTACGTGTCTGTAGATTGAAGTTTAACTTATATAAAAAAAAAAAAAAAAAACCTAACCTAACCTAACCTAACCGGCAGGTGCCCGACCCAATTCAGACCCCTGAAAGGCGCAATTCGAGGGGTGGCGGGCCTGAACCGGGACTTCCTGGGCCTTGAGGAGGAGGGGACGGATTCTGAGTCGACGGGGGCGCGGGCCGCTGGGGACGAGACCTCTGAGACCTCCGAGGGCGAAGAAGCAGACCTGGAGTGATTCCGGCGGCGGGTGCGACCGGGGCGGGTGCGACCGGGGCGGGTGCGACCGTCGCGGGTGCGACCGTCGCGGGTGCGGCCGCCGCGGGTGTGACCGTCGCGGGTGCGACCGTCGCGGGTGCGACCGTCGCGGGTGCGACCGCCAACCGCGCCCACCCCACCACCCCACTGCATCCCCTGAATCAACAACCACGTTTTATTTAAAAAAAAAAAAAAAAAAAAAAAAAAAAATACAAAAAAAAAACCCAAAAAAAAAAAAAAATAAAAATACAAAAAAAAAAAATACCAAAAAAAAAAAAATATATACATAAATGAATGAACCAAGTACCCAATTAACATAATACCTTAACTTTTAAGATTGTTTGTATCTGCGGTTGGTCGCGGGCGCGGCTGTCGCGGGTGCGACCGTCGCGGCCGCGACCTGCCGTAAATTAATAACCATTCACCCTACTTATTGCCTTAACATCTAAGAATGTCTGTATTTACGGTTGACCGCGGGCTCGACCGTCGTGGCCGTGTCCGTCGCGGCCGTCGGGCCCGCGTCCAGCCGTTGGGCGCCCATTTCACCTCACCATTGTAAGCACATTATTGTATAAAATTTAACCACCAAGTATCTTTTCAACATGTTTAGCCTTAACACTTAAGAATGATTGTATCCAAGATTGGTCGCGGGTGCGTCCTTCGCGGGTGCGTTCGTCGCGACCGCGGTCGTCGGGCCCGCGACCGACCTTTGGGCGCCCTCCCCACCTCACATATGCATCATTTTTACCTCTGTACCACTATCCATTCAAACCAGTTCTTTGTGTGCCTTGCCATATATATCATTCGTGTCTATCGCCATAACTTAGGTCCTATAAATAAATAAATATGTAAATTTTAATATAAACACTCGGGCACGGTCCTGAGGCGCCCGGCCCCCTCCCTCTCTCTCTAACTCACCTACTCAGCTGCTCTGCACCTCTAGTTGGGACTCAGTTTGACACTCGCCCCCGGGACGGTTGAACTCATTTGTCTGGTTCGCCGGTTGTTAGGGTCAGTGGCTCGTCGCCGCGAACGGCATTGCCGCGTCCGAGGCGGTGGCATCGATCGATCGTGGCGGGGCGGTTGCAATTTGGGCCGCCGCCGGTCCCGGGCGTGGCACCGGTGCCGCGCCCGTGATCGGCGGCGGGTGCGGCCAAGTGGTCGCTGATATTGCGGGGTCGCGTCTTTCTTTCGTCTTTTGCTGCGCGCGACTCTAACTCTAATTATTATTTAATATAAGAAATTGTAAACCACAACTCAAATCAAGAAAAGAATATGTCATCAACTTAAACAAGAGACTTGTTATAAATAACTTAATAAAAACAAAAAGTTGCAAAAACATAATGTATGAGTGTACCGCGGATGCCTTGACGTGGCCGCGACCGCGATCGCTGCTGCGACCGCCCCGTCGTTTTCGTCACGGGTGCGACCTGCCACAGGCGCGACCTGGCGCGGGTGCGACCGTCGCGGGCGCGACCTGCGACGGGTGCGACCGTCGCGGGCACGACCTGTCGCGGGTGCGACCTGTCGCGATTGAGGCGGGGGGTAGCGGCGGTGGTCCGATGGCTGGCGCGGCAAGGCGGCTGCGATGAGCGACAACGAGGTCACTGCGATGAATAAAATCTGTAATAATACTATGTGCGCGTGTACCGCGGCTGCCTTGTCGCGGCCGCGACCGCGATCGTTGCTGCGACCACCCCGTCGTTCTCGTTGCGGGTGCGACCTGCCACAGGCGCGACCTGGCGCAGGTGCGACCGTCGCGGGCGCGACCTGCGACGGGTGCGACTGTCGCGGGCGCGACCTGTCGCGGGTGCGACCTGTCACGATTGAGGCGGGGGGCAGCGGCGGCGGTCCGATGGCTGGCGCGGCAGGGCAGCTGCGATGAGTGACAACAAGGCCGCTGCGATGAATAAAATCCGTGATAACACTATGTGCGCGTGTACCGCGGCACCCTTATGTGCATCTCAGATCGCACCTCATTGACCCAAAAGCATACCTTTACACATCACTCGTTCACTTTACTGGACTGCCGCTGGGACCCTCCGCCCAACCTTTCTGCGCCACGTGACCAGCTCCTCGGGCGAAGCACGCATCCGCCAGCTACGCGGCCCTCAACTGCAGCACCGGCCCCGGCCCCGATCTCCAACGGCAGGCTGGGTGCGGACGTCGGCTCCTAACCACCGGGGCCTTCTTCGAGTGGAGAGGGGCACCTTCCGACGGCGCCAACCCTGGAGCGGTCGGCTCGTCATCGGGTCCCTTGCGCGCGGAGTCTGGGCGGCGCGTCCCTGCGGCAGTCTGTTCAAAGCATTTTTGTTACATTTATAAAAATCTTTCTTCTCTTCCTATCCCCCTTCTTATTCTTTCTTTCCGCTATCCTCCTACTTTTGTATCCTTCTATCATTCTCTTTCTTTCTCCCCCTTTCTTCTTGCCCCGGCCCGGCACTGGAAGGCAAAAAGCCTTACCAAGGGATGAGCCCACCGGTGCCGGTCCATCTTGCCCACCTACCCCAATCTCCTAACACTGACTCTTCACAACCCCTACCACTACAAACAGTATAAAAAAAAAAAAAAAAAAAAAAAAACCTAACCTAACCTAACCTAACCTAACCTAACCTAACCTAACCTAACCTAACCTAACCCCCCCCGTGGGACCACCTTGACGTGGTGGGGGGGCTTACGGGCAAAGTACATTTTTTTGGTCCGATTATCTGGACTCCCCTTAGACAGAGGTACTGGAGCTGGTCAATAACACCCTGACAACTCCCAAACTAAGCGTCCCAAACCCTATGTGAATAACCTGCATAAAATTTGCACCCTTGTATCGACTCAACAACATATCTTGAGCAACATCCCTTTGCCTACCGATGGTCTCGGTCCCCATTACCCAACGTTCCAGGTGGGCGCGGGCGTTCCCATGCGGCATACGGCCATCGTCCGCGCTACCCTTACCCTATGTGAATAACCTGCATCAAATCGCACCCTTGTATCGACTCAACAACATATCTTGAGCAACATCCCTCTGCCTACCGATGGTCTCGGTCCCCATTACCCAACGTTCCAGGTGGGCGCGGGCGTTCCCATGCGGCATACGGCCGTCGTCCGCGCTACCCTTACCCTATGTGAATAACCTGCATCAAATCTCACCCTTGTATCGACTCAACAACATAGTTATGTTCGACTCAACAACATATTATCTTGAGCAACATTACTCTGCCTACCGATGGTCTCGGTCCCCACTACTATGTGAATAACCTGCATAAATCGTAAACCCCAACTCAAAACATGTAAATTGCATACACTAAGTTCAAATAATAAATAAATAGAAATCCTACCCTTACCTAACCTAACCTTACCCAACCAATTCTTACCTCGCCTCTTCCAAACTAACCTAACCCACCACTCGCCACTTTACGGGACTGCCGCTGGGACCCTTCGCCAACTCTTTCCTGCGCCACGCGACCTGCTCCTCGGGCAAGGCACGCACCCGCCAGCAGCGCCGCCCACTTCCTCGACAGCGGCATCGGCCCTATCCTCCTACGGCTGGCTGGGTGCGGACGTCGGCTCCCCACCACCAGGGCCTTCTTTGTGTGGAGGGGGGCGCCTCTCCGACGGCGCCTCCCCTAGAGCGGTCGGAACCTCCTCCTCGGGTCCCTGCGCGCGGAGCATAGGCGACGAGTCCCCGCGGCAGTCTTTCCAAAACGTCTCACCTCATTAACATAAATTTCTTCTCCTCCTATCCCGACTCTTCTCTTTTCTTTCCTCTATCCTCTTTCTTTGCTATCCTTCTATCATTCTCTTTCTTTCTCCCCCTTTCTTCTTGCCCCGGCCCGGCACTGGAAGGCAAAAAGCCTCACCAAGGGATGAGCCCACCGGTGCCGGTCCATCTTGCCCACCTACCCCAATCGCCTAACACTGACTCTTCACAACCCCTACCACTACAAACAGTATAAAAAAAAAAAAAAAACCTAACCTAACCTAACCTAACCTAACCTAACCTAACCTAACCTAACCTAACCTAACCTAACCTAACCTAACCTAACCTAACCTAACCTAACCTAACCTAACCTAACCACTACTTCAATTGCAGCCGCATGATTGGCAGGTGCCCGACCCAATTCAGACCCCTGAAAGGCGCAATTCGAGGGGTGGCGGGCCTGAACCGGGACTTCCTGGGCCTTGAGGAGGAGGGGACGGATTCTGAGTCGACGGGGGCGCGGGCCGCTGGGGACGAGACCTCTGAGACCTCCGAAGGCGAAGCAGACCTGGAGTGATTCCGGCGGCGGGTGCGACCGGGGCGGGTGCGACCGGGGCGGGTGCGACCGTCGCGGGTGCGACCGTCGCGGGTGCGACCGCCGCGGGTGCGACCGTCGCGGGTGCGACCGTCGCGGGTGCGACCGCCGCGGGTGCGACCGTCGCGGGTGTGACCGTCGCGGGTGCTACCGCCGACCGCG
The DNA here is from genome assembly GCA_928269145.1 of Agriphila tristella. Lineage (NCBI taxonomy): Eukaryota > Metazoa > Arthropoda > Insecta > Lepidoptera > Crambidae > Agriphila > Agriphila tristella. The sequence continues at coordinate 57,908,531 of OV743431.1, read as the reverse complement.
CCCACCCCACCACCCCACCCCACTGCATCCCCTGAATCAACAACCACGTCTTATTTAAAAAAAAAAAAAAAATACAAAAAAAAAAAAAAAAAAAAAAAAAAACAAAAAAAAAAATACAAAAAAAAAAAAAATACAAAAAAAAAAATACAAAAAAAAAAAAAATACAAAAAAAATACAAAAAAAAAAAAAGTATATAAATGAATGAACCAAGTACCTATTACCTTAACATAATACCTTACCACTTAAGATTGTATCTGCGGTTGGTCGCGGGCGCGACTGTCGCGGGTGCGACCGTCGCGGCCGCGACCTGCCGTAAATTAATAACCATTCACCCTACTTATTGCCTTAACAACTAAGATTGTCGGTATTTACGGTTGACCGCGGGCTCGACCGTCGTGGCCGTGTCCGTCGCGGCCGTCGGGCCCGCGTCCAGCCGTTGGGCGCCCATTTCACCTCACCATTGTAAGCACATTATTGTATAAAATTTAGCCACCAAGTATCTTTTCAACATGTTTAGCCTTAACACTTAAGAATGATTGTATCCAAGATTGGTCGCGGGTGCGTCCTTCGTTGGTGCGTTCGTCGCGACCGCGGTCGTCGGGCCCGCGACCAACCTTTGGGCGCCCTCCCCACCTCACATATGCATCATATTTACCTCTGTACCACTCTCCATTCAAACCAGTTCTTTGTGTGCCTTGCCATATATATCATTCGTGTCTATCGCCATAACTTAGGTCCTATAAATAAATAAATATGTAAATTTTAATATAAACACTCGGGCACGGTCCTGAGGCGCCCGGCCCCCTCCCTCTCTCTCTAACTCACCTACTCAGCTGCTCTGCACCTCTAGTTGGGACTCAGTTTGACACTCGCCCCCGGGACGGTCGAACTCATTTGTCTGGTTCGCCGGTTGTTAGGGTCAGTGGCTCGTCGCCGCGAACGGCATTGCCGCGTCCGAGGCGGTGGCATCGATCGATCGTGGCGGGGCGGTTGCAATTTGGGCCGCCGCCGGTCCCGGGCGTGGCACCGGTGCCGCGCCCGTGATCGGCGGCGGGTGCGGCCAAGTGGTCGCTGATATTGCGGGGTCGCGTCTTTCTTTCGTCTTTTGCTGCGCGCGACTCTAACTCTAATTATTATTTAATATAAGAAATTGTAAACCACAACTCAAATCAAGAAAAGAATATGTCATCAACTTAAACAAGAGACTTGTTATAAATAACTTAATGAAAACAAAAAGTTGCAAAAACATAATGTATGAGTGTACCGCGGATGCCTTGCCGCGGCCGCGACCACGATCGCTGCTGCGACCGCCCCGTCGTTTTCGTCATGGGTGCGACCTGCCACAGGCGCGACCTGGCGCGGGTGCGACCGTCGCGGGCGCGACCTGCGACGGGTGCGACCGTCGCGGGCGCGACCTGTCGCGGGTGCGACCTGTCGCGATTGAGGCGGGGGGTAGCGGCGGTGGTCCGATGGCTGGCGCGGCAAGGCGGCTGCGATGAGCGACAACGAGGTCACTGCGATGAATATAATCTGTAATAATACTATGTGCGCGTGTACCGCGGCTGCCTTGTCGCGGCCGCGACCGCGATCGTTGCTGCGACCACCCCGTCGTTCTCGTTGCGGGTGCGACCTGCCACAGGCGCGACCTGGCGCAGGTGCGACCGTCGCGGGCGCGACCTGCGACGGGTGCGACTGTCGCGGGCGCGACCTGTCGCGGGTGCGACCTGTCACGATTGAGGCGGGGGGCAGCGGCGGCGGTCCGATGGCTGGCGCGGCAGGGCAGCTGCGATGAGTGACAACAAGGCCGCTGCGATGAATAAAATCCGTGATAACACTATGTGCGCGTGTACCGCGGCACCCTTATGTGCATCTCAGATCGCACCTCATTGACCCAAAAGCATACCTTTACACATCACTCGTTCACTTTACTGGACTGCCGCTGGGACCCTCCGCCCAACCTTTCTGCGCCACGTGACCAGCTCCTCGGGCGAAGCACGCATCCGCCAGCTACGTGGCCCTCAACTGCAGCACCGGCCCCGGCCCCGATCTCCAACGGCAGGCTGGGTGCGGACGTCGGCTCCTAACCACCGGGGCCTTCTTCGAGTGGAGAGTTGCACCTTCCGACGGCGCCACCCCTGGAGCGGTCGGCTCCTCATCGGGTCCCATGCGCGCGGAGTCTGGGCGGCGCGTCCCTGCGGCAGTCTGTTCAAAGCATTTTTGTTACATTTATTAAAATCTTTCTTCTCTTCCTATCCCCCTTCTTATTCTTTCTTTCCGCTATCCTCCTACTTTTGTATCCTTCTATCATTCTCTTTCTTTCTCCCCCTTTCTTCTTGCCCCGGCCCGGCACTGGAAGGCAAAAAGCCTCACCAAGGGATGAGCCCACCGGTGCCGGTCCATCTTGCCCACCTACCCCAATCTCCTAACACTGACTCTTCACAACCCCTACCACTACAAACAGTATAAAAAAAAAAAAAACCTAACCTAACCAGTCCCACCCCGCAGGCGCGACAGAGCGGTCGTGCGCAACTGATACGCTCCGTGGTCGCAGGTGCGACAAAGGGTCGTCGCAGGTGCGACAACCAGGTGCGACCATTCGACGTCGCAGCCGCGACAGTCGCGACAAAACCTCCTAAATCTTCCTGAAATGCAATGAATCAATAGTAAATGTGCTCAAGTGAATTAACCACGGAATCTACCGAGTTTTAAGTGCGTCAAAACCTCGAAAAAGTGACTTAGTTGCGGAAGTGCACAGTCGGCGTACCGTTTTGGCCGCGACAAGTGTCTAGCGAACTAAGAAAGCAATTAACCGGTAATACAGTGTCTCAATAAAGTGGCTTTAGTCCTTTACGAAAGCAAAATCTTTGGAAAATCGCTCCAGTTGTGAGTGACGCGGGTGCGACCAAACATCATAAGTGCTATAACTCTCTCGTATATGCAAGAAAACGAATACAAAAACAGTGATCAGTGATACAGTGACCCAACAACAATAGTGGCAGCATAGCGAGCGCCGTACTGGGAAGGCTGGAGCCCTGGTCGCGGGTGCGCTGTGCTGGTCGCAGGTGCGCCGTACCGGTCGCGACTGCTGAAAACTGACAGTAAGCTAGTGAACTAACTTTTACAACTTTTAACAACTTTTAATTGCAAACGCCAAGGCTCAGCAAACAGTGCACAAACTTTGAATGGTATAAATCACCGAAAACACCTTTTGGTCGCGGGTGCGTCGACCCAGGTTGCGGCTGCTACATGCTTGTCGCGGGTGCGACGTCCCCTGTTGTAGCTGCTTTTACCACCAAGCAGCTAAGAAAGGGCCGCAGGTGCGACGCTGAAGCAGGTGCGCCGAAAATTACCGGGCGCGACTGATAACGGGTGACGGAGCAGGTGCGACAGCGCAGGTGCGACGAAACAGGTGCGACGCTGCAGGTGCGACGTAGCGGGTGCGACGGAGCAGGTGCGACGTAGCAGGTGCGACGAAGCAGATGCGACGAAGCAGGCGCGACGGAGCAGGTGCGACACCTAAATCCTAACTGTGAATTCAACAACCAAACGTTAAACGTTAAACATGGAAGGGAATAGTGCGGTGGCAACCTCTGGGTCCCCTGGTCCCTCTTCTCTCAATGATTCAAACCTTTGCCACAGCTTTGAATCCGACGACTTAGGCAAACTCATTAAGGAGGCAGTTATACCTTATTACAACCAAACTGCTGATAACATAATAGCGAAAATGGAACAGATTGCAAATATTTTAAGAAGCAGGCCATCACCTACTAAAGAATCGAAAAAACAAATTTACGAGATATGCGAAACCACATCAAAAACATTGGACATATATAGATCAGTATTTATAGGTTTAGGAGACTGTGCCGCACGAAACGAGAAGAAAAGCCACGACGCTGATACCAAGCGCCAAAACAATTTAGACCAAATGGAACAATTAATATCCAAAGCCATGAAAACCACATTGTCCCAAGAAATCGCTAACCTAAAAGAATCAATACAAGAAACATCAATAAACCACCAAAACAATTTAGCACAAATGGAACAATCAATAACCAAAACCATGAAAACTACAATGTCTCAAGAAATCGCTAACCTAAAAGAATCAATACAAGAAACAATATTGGATAAAACACCCACGCCTACAAACGACTTGAACACCTCTCCTATAAATATTATTGAAAACATCTCTGACACCATTCGATCCACTATAAAGGAAGAACTCAACAACTGCTCCGCCCTGCAAACAAGACAGGAAGAAACCATACCCGCTTCCTACGCCACAATTGCGTCAAATCCAAAAACTGGTGCAAAATCGACTGCGCACCCCCCACTGAAACCTGCAATTATCGTGTCTCACACGAAAGAGGATGCCACACCAAAAGACACCTTAAACTCTCTCCGCTCTGCAGCCGACTTCAAGACCTTAAATTTTACACCATCTAAGATCCAACCTCTATCAAAGCGCAAACTCCGAGTCGAGTTTGACTCAGAAGAACAGCGCTCGGAAACCCTGAAACGCTTAAATCAAGACCCCAACCTAAAGACCGAGTCAGCGAAGAAACTCAAGCCCATGGTGATGATCAAAGGCATCTCCAAGGAAATTTGCAATAGTGAACTAACTCAGCTCATCCTCCATCAGAACCGGACCATCCAGGCTGCGCTTAAGGAAGATAACGATATGAACTTTAAATTTGTGCGTAACAACCGGAACGAGAATCTGTATAATGCGGTATATATCGTCTCTCCCCACGTTTTCCGTGCCATGATGGATCTCGGCAGGATCAATATCGACTTCATGCGAATTCATGTAGAAGAATTCAGCCCCTTCATCCAATGCCATAAGTGTTTGCAGTTTGGACACATGAGAAAACAATGTCCCGCTCAATCTGAAAAGTGCTCCCACTGCGCAGCTGCGCACAATATCGGAAGTTGCCCCTTAAAAGACGATAATAAGAAATCCCTGTGTCTAAACTGCAAAACACATAACGAACAATACAGAGGAAAAGATAACACCCAACATAGAGCTACCTCAAATAACTGCCCGCGTGTTAAAACAATATTAGACAAGATACAACAGCGGATCGATTATGGCGCGGAGAACTCAGGGGTGCACACTTTTTAGAATAATAATTTTACATAAATTTACTGCTTGATCAAGGGGTCGCGACTGTCATGGCTGCGACAAACGAGTTGCAGCCGTGCATGGTCGCAGCCGCGACCCCAGTAAAATAGACCTTAAAGAAATCAATTTGATCTAAAGCAACACTACTGTCTGGCAAAAACATTGTAACTAAGCAAACTAAGCATGCCAAACTATTACTAGTTAACGCTTAAAATAAAGACAACCCTATATTTTGTAAAACCATATATGTATATGCCCCTTTGGATGTGTAAATATTTAAACCTGGAAGGCCACGCGTGAACCTTTCAAGGAAAACACTTATTATAATCTGTGACAACATTGTGTGTATGTGCACCGCGGCTGCCTTGTCGCGGCCGCGACCACGATCATTGTTGCTGCAACCCCGCCGCTCTAGTCGCGGGTGCGACCTGCCGCAGGTGCGACCCGGCGCGGGGCAACCGTCGCGGGTGCGACCTGCCGCGGGTGCGACCGTCGCGGGCGCGACCTGTCGCGGGTGCGACCTGCTATGATTGCGGCGGGGTGTGGCTGCGGCGGTCCGATGGCTGGCGCGGCAGGGCAGCTGCGTCAAACTTGCCGCGGCTGCGCACGATTGCGGCCGCAAGAACTTGTACTCCCCTAACTTAAACTAAGAAAACATGTTAATAACTTAAACAAGGTACAAAATGCAAAAAAAAAAAAAAAAAAAAAAAAAAAACCCCAAAAAATAAAAAAAAAAAAAAAAAAAAAAAAAAAAAAAAAAAAAAAAAAAAATTAAATAAATTAACCAAGTACCTACTTAACTTACCTAGCCTTAATACCACTTAAGATTGTCTGTATCCTCGGTTGGTCGCGGGCGCGACTGTCGCGGGTGCGACCGTCACGACCGCGACCGTTGCGGCTGCGACCTGCTGTCGGTCGGCAGTTGCCGTCTATAATAATATACTACTTGGCCGATACCAAAAAAAAAGAAAAAAAATAATAATAAAATCTGTGATAATACTATGTGCGCGTGTACCGCAGCTGCCTTGTCACGGCCGCGACCGCGATCATTGCTGCGACCACCCCGTCGTTTTCGTTGCGGGTGCGACCTGCCACAGGCGCGACCTGGCGCGGGTGCGACCGTCGCGGGCGCGACCTGCGACGGGTGCGACCGTCGCGGGCGCGACCTGTCGCGGGTGCGACCTGTCACGATTGAGGCAGGGGGCAGCGGCGGCGGTCCGATGGCTGGCGCGGCAAGGCAGCTGCGTTGAGTGACAACAAGGTCGCTGCGATGAATTAAAATCTTTGATTATACTATGTGCGCGTGTACCCTATGTGCATCTCAAATCGCACCTCTCTTTACACATCACTCGTTCACTTTACCGGACTGCCGCTGGGACCCTCCGCCCAACCTTTCTGCGCCACTTGACCAGCTCCTCGGGCGAAGCACGCACCCGCCAGCCACGCGGCCCTCAACTGCAGCACCGGCCCCGGCCCCGATCTCCAACGGCAGGCTGGGCGCGGACGTCGGCTCCTAACCACCGGGGCCTTCTTCGAGTGGAGAGGGGCACCTTCCGACGGCGCCACCCCTGGAGCGGTCGGCTCCTCATCGGGTCCCATGCGCGCGGAGTCTGGGCGGCGCGTCCCTGCGGCAGTCTGATCAAAGCATTTTTGTTATACTTATAAAAATCTTTCTTCTCCTCCTATCCCCCTTCTTATTCTTTCTTTCCGCTATCCTCCTACTTTTGTATCCTTCTATCATTCTCTTTCTTTCTCCCCCTTTCTTCTTGCCCCGGCCCGGCACTGGAAGGCAAAAAGCCTCACCAAGGGATGAGCCCACCGGTGCCGGTCCATCTTGCCCACCTACCCCAATCGCCTAACACTGACTCTTCACAACCCCTACCACTTACAAACAGTATAAAAAAAATAAAAAAAACCTAACCTAACCTAACCCCCCCCCGCGGGACCACCTTGACGTGGTGGGGGGGCTTACGGGCAAAGTACATTTTTTTGGTCCGATTATCTGGACTCCCCTTAGACAGAGGTACTGGAGCTGGTCAATAACACCCTGACAACTCCCAAACTAAGCGTCCCAAACCCTATGTGAATAACCTGCATAAAATTTGCACCCTTGTATCGACTCAACAACATATCTTGAGCAACATCCCTTTGCCTACCGATGGTCTCGGTCCCCATTACCCAACGTTCCAGGTGGGCGCGGGCGTTCCCATGCGGCATACGGCCGTCGTCCGCGCTACCCTTACCCTATGTGAATAACCTGCATCAAATCGCACCCTTGTATCGACTCAACAACATATCTTGAGCAACATCCCTCTGCCTACCGATGGTCTCGGTCCCCATTACCCAACGTTCCAGGTGGGCGCGGGCGTTCCCATGCGGCATACGGCCGTCGTCCGCGCTACCCTTACCCTATGTGAATAACCTGCATCAAATCTCACCCTTGTATCGACTCAACAACATAGTTATGTTCGACTCAACAACATATTATCTTGAGCAACATTACTCTGCCTACCGATGGTCTCGGTCCCCACTACTATGTGAATAACCTGCATAAATCGTAAACCCCAACTCAAAACATGTAAATTGCATACACTAAGTTCAAATAATAAATAAATAGAAATCCTACCCTTACCTAACCTAACCTTACCCAACCAATTCTAACCTCGCCTCTTCCAAACTAACCTAACCCACCACTCGCCACTTTACGGGACTGCCGCTGGGACCCTTCGCCAACTCTTTCCTGCGCCACGCGACCTGCTCCTCGGGCAAGGCACGCACCCGCCAGCAGCGCCGCCCACTTCCTTGACAGCGGCATCGGCCCTATCCTCCTACGGCTGGCTGGGTGCGGACGTCGGCTCCCCACCACCAGGGCCTTCTTTGTGTGGAGGGGGGCGCCTCTCCGACGGCGCCTCCCCTAGAGCGGTCGGAACCTCCTCCTCGGGTCCCTGCGCGCGGAGCATAGGCGACGAGTCCCCGCGGCAGTCTTTCCAAAACGTCTCACCTCATTAACATAAATTTCTTCTCCTCCTATCCCGACTCTTCTACTTTCTTTCCTCTATCCTCTTTCTTTGCTATCCTTCTATCATTCTCTTTCTTTCTCCCCCTTTCTTCTTGCCCCGGCCCGGCACTGGAAGGCAAAAAGCCTCACCAAGGGATGAGCCCACCGGTGCCGGTCCATCTTGCCCACCTACCCCAATCGCCTAACACTGACTCTTCACAACCCCTACCACTTACAAACAGTATAAAAAAAAAAAAAAAAAAAAAAAAAACCTAACCTAACCTAACCTAACCTAACCTAACCTAACCTAACCTAACCTAACCTAACCTAACCTAACCTAACCTAACCTAACCCCCCCCCGCGGGACCACCTTGACGTGTTGGGGGGGCTTACGGGCAAAGTACATTTTTTTGGTCCGATTATCTGGACTCCCCTTAGACAGAGGTACTGGAGCTGGTCAATAACACCCTGACAACTCCCAAACTAAGCGTCCCAAACCCTATGTGAATAACCTGCATAAAATTTGCACCCTTGTATCGACTCAACAACATATCTTGAGCAACATCCCTTTGCCTACCGATGGTCTCGGTCCCCATTACCCAACGTTCCAGGTGGGCGCGGGCGTTCCCATGCGGCATACGGCCGTCGTCCGCGCTACCCTTACCCTATGTGAATAACCTGCATCAAATCGCACCCTTGTATCGACTCAACAACATATCTTGAGCAACATCCCTCTGCCTACCGATGGTCTCGGTCCCCATTACCCAACGTTCCAGGTGGGCGCGGGCGTTCCCATGCGGCATACGGCCGTCGTCCGCGCTACCCTTACCCTATGTGAATAACCTGCATCAAATCTCACCCTTGTATCGACTCAACAACATAGTTATGTTCGACTCAACAACATATTATCTTGAGCAACATTACTCTGCCTACCGATGGTCTCGGTCCCCACTACTATGTGAATAACCTGCATAAATCGTAAACCCCAACTCAAAACATGTAAATTGCATACACTAAGTTCAAATAATAAATAAATAGAAATCCTACCCTTACCTAACCTAACCTTACCCAACCAATTCTAACCTCACCTCTTCCAAACTAACCTAACCCACCACTCGCCACTTTACGGGACTGCCGCTGGGACCCTTCGCCAACTCTTTCCTGCGCCACGCGACCTGCTCCTCGGGCAAGGCACGCACCCGCCAGCAGCGCCGCCCACTTCCTCGACAGCGGCATCGGCCCTATCCTCCTACGGCTGGCTGGGTGCGGACGTCGGCTCCCCACCACCAGGGCCTTCTTTGTGTGGAGGGGGGCGCCTCTCCGACGGCGCCTCCCCTAGAGCGGTCGGAACCTCCTCCTCGGGTCCCTGCGCGCGGAGCATAGGCGACGAGTCCCCGCGGCAGTCTTTCCAAAACGTCTCACCTCATTAACATAAATTTCTTCTCCTCCTATCCCGACTCTTCTACTTTCTTTCCTCTATCCTCTTTCTTTGCTATCCTTCTATCATTCTCTTTCTTTCTCCCCCTTTCTTCTTGCCCCGGCCCGGCACTGGAAGGCAAAAAGCCTCACCAAGGGATGAGCCCACCGGTGCCGGTCCATCTTGCCCACCTACCCCAATCGCCTAACACTGACTCTTCACAACCCCTACCACTTACAAATAGTATAAAAAAAAAAAACCTAACCTAACCTAACCTTTTTTTTTTTTTTTTTTTTTTTTTTTTTTTTCGAGGGGAACTCGGGATTACCAACTTCCGGGACTTGGGAAGTCCCGGCGAGTCCGGAGCTCTCCACCCGCACACATCCGACATGTCGGGTGTGCACGGGGGCATATCCGCTAAAACCCCCCGTTGTGACATCACTGCCGGTTTGTGGCGAGGTGGGTTCCTTCTTGGGAAGCGACCACCCCGCCCCGGTCTGCCCCTAAAACTGGGGCCACACCACGTGGGAGACGTCACGTCACAGTGTGACGCCCCCCCAGACGGAAAAAGCTGTGCAATGCGGGCTACGGATTCCCATGCCGTCGCCCGCTGCCTCAACCGCCTGCACACCAATGGGGGAACAGAAGGCCCCCCCTATTTGGAACCACCACTGTCGCCGCAGTCACGACCGCGCCTCTCCTTAGAGAGGCGCGTGGAGCGGCGGGGCTGCTTCTGCTTCGGGGACTCTGTCTCCACGGTCCCCTCGCTGCGCTCGCTGTGTGGCGAGCGGCTCCTCTCTGTTTCATGCCCCTGGCGCTCAGGGCTTTTCTCCTTATTAACCGCGGGGGCCACCCGCTGCTCCGCTCGATATCCCCTTATCACTGGGGGATTACATACGCGGCTGCCCATCACGTGCCCAGCTGGTCTTCCACTGTCGGCACATACCTGGCACTTGGGTTCGGCTGTACAGGCCGCTGCCATGTGGCCTGGCCTTCCGCACTTAAAACAAAGCCCGCTTCTGTCCTTCTCGGATGGCGGGCATAACGGCTTAGTATGCCCTACTCCCATGCACCTAAAGCAGCGCAATGGAAGGGGGGCAAGTGGTCTCACGCGAGCGATACTCCACCCAACGCAGATTTTCTCCTCTGAGCAGATTTTCTGTACGGCGGCAACTGGGGCTCTCAGCCGGATGTGTCTTGTCCCATCTGAACCAGTTCTCATATCTGTCATCTTGAATTTGGACGGCACACAGTTGGACCTGGCTGTGATAATCTCCAATACCTCTTCCTTCTGGACTGTGTCATCCAGCCCAGAGATTTCGAAATCAGCAGTCTTCTCCGGCCGCTCTACTGAAGCGACCTCGCCGAACTTCTGCCGGAGTTTAGTTGCAAGGGCATCGGCCTTTACTCCGCTTACGTCTAAAATTTTAAATACTTTTCCTCCCGTCTGCGTATCTCTGATTGTGAGCCCCTCGCCAAGGCTAATCTCGTCTAGGGATATTTCGGCTCTTGCCTTTTTAATGATTTCGGCGTATGTCATCCCTTTTTCTTTCGCCCCTGGCAGCAAATTTAGCACTACTGCCGTGGTGTTAGGAGGGGCAAGCTTAGGTCGTCTCTTGCGTGATTTACTTTTATTTCCTTCATCTGCGGGCGGTACTGAAGAAAGTTTCGGCTGTACGGGATTGTTTGCCGCCAATTTCCGCTTTTTGTTTCGCCCCAAGACCTCATTCCAGGGTTCAGCGTCAGTTGGTGAAGCGCTGGCAGTAGAGGGGTTTGGATACTCACTTCTCGGCTGGGTTACCGATGTTTTCGTCTGTTGTGTAGACATACGCTTCTCTAGTGTCTCAAAGCGTTGGTCTATCATCTCCATAGAATTGCGCAGAGAACTTTTAAATTCTTCCAAAGCAGCTGTTACGCATTTCGTCTCTTCTATCTGGGCTCTAGTATTTGCCTTCAGTACCTCCACCTCTTCTTTCAAAGTCTTATTCTGCGCAGCAAGCTTACTGTTATGCTCTGTCGCCTTTTTCAGCTGTTTGACAACCGATTCTAGTATACTTCCCCCCCAACTCGGACCCCACCCCGCTCCTCGACGGCCTAGCGGCAGGCATGCTCCCCCCTGACGTGGACATTCCTCACATTTTCGCTGGCGACTTCAACGCATGGCACCCCATGTGGGACAACTCCAATAGAACCAACCCCAGTGGCGACAAGGTGGCAGACTTCATCATCAACCACGGCCTCACATGCCATAACGACGGGTCTTCCACGTTCCATTGCGTCACCCACTCTGCACCCCGACAGAGCGCCATCGACCTAACCATCTCGTCCGCCAACCTTCCGGTCTCGAACTGGAGAGTGGATGAGGAAGTCCTGGCAGGCAACCAACACCTGTCCATCCTGTTTTCGTTCGGTGGGAGGCAACACTCCTCGGATCTCTCCAATCCAGCCCCCTTCTCCACGCGCAGATATGCCACTAGGGTCCGGGCCGATTGGGACGCCTTCAGGGCCGCCCTCGACACCGGCATGCTTCACTCCGATATCTCTGCTGCTGCTGTCTCTCACATGGAGGCGCCGCAACTCGAGGCCTGTATACAACAGCTCACCGCAGTCATCCACGAGGCCGCCGATGCAGTCTTCACCTCCCACGACAGCACTGGCTACGGAAGACGCCCTGGCTCAAAACCCTTTTGGTCCGAGGAGCTGGGCAAATCGCGGGACGAACTCCATCGGGCCAAAAGGACCGCGCGCATAGCATTTGCCAGCGGCGCCCCTCCATCGGCCGGGCCCGCCGCCCTCAGGGCACTGCAAGAGGCAAAAGCCAATTTTTCCGACTGCATACGCAAAACGTCTGGGGATAGCTTCAGAAACTTCTGCAACAACCAAACGGCCGAGAAGGTGTGGTCAATCACCAACCCCGTACTCAAAGCTGGCAAATACCGCCCCCCGCCCGCCACCATTCGCACCGCCGACGGACGGTTCACGACCAACAGCGCTGACACGGCCGATGCGCTCCTTTCCCACTTCTACCCCCCCGACGCGCCCGACTCGGACACTCCGGTGCAGGCGTCCCTCAGAACGGGCTCCGGGATGCCTCCATCCACCGAGGACGACCCTCCCTTCACGCAGTCGGAGGTCCTCGAGGCCTTGGAGGCCATCTCTCATAGGAAGGCCCCTGGCTGCGACGGCCTCACTTCAGACATTTGCACCACAGTATTCAAGTGCTTCCCTGACATTATCACCGCACTGGCCAACAGGTGCCTCCACCTGGGCTACTTCCCGCACCTCTGGAAACTCTCAGTCCTACGCATCATACCTAAATCGGGGGCCCACCTGCTCTCCGACCCCAAGGCACAAAGACCCATAGGACTCATTCCCGTGTTCGGCAAAATGCTGGAAAAGCTCCTCACTGAACGGTTCCTACACGCGGCCGCGACGCATGGTCGCCTTAGTGACAAACAATACGGGTTCAGAAAGAACACATCAACGACGCACGCCCTGTCTGATGCTATCAATCATATTAAGCACCAGAAATCCAAAGGCCTTCACACGATCGCCGTGTCCCTCGATATCCAGTCGGCTTTCGACATGGCCTGGTGGCCCGCCATTCTGGACAGGCTGAAACGATCTTATTGCCCCGCTAACGTCTACAAAACACTAGCTGACTACCTCACTCCCAGAACGGTTATCTTTAACCACGCCGGTTCCACTGCCTCCTGCGCGACCCAGCGCGGGTGTGTTCAGGGGTCGGCGTGCGGTCCCGCCCTCTGGAACTGCGTCTTGGACGACCTCCTGGAGGCGTCACTCCCCTCCGGCTGCCGCATCCAGGCGTACGCCGACGACGTCCTTCTGATCGTGTCTGCCAACTGCGCGTCTAGATTGAGTTCTCTGGCCTGCGAAGCGCTCGACGGCATTGCTCGTTGGGGTAGAGGCGTGAAACTTTTCTTCGGCCCCCACAAGACCAAGGCTCTGGCCTTCTCACCTACAGCCTCTAAGGCCGTGATCTACATGGACGGCACGCGCATCTGTTTCAGCCCTAACTTCACTCTGCTCGGCGTAGTCATCGACAACCGCCTTAATTTCCGTGCGCACGTCCAGCGCACCATCACCAAGGCAAAGGCCATTTATAACAGGCTGAGTATCTTCGTGCGCCCCACCTGGGGCCTCCACTCTGAAAATGTGAAGTCCATATACAGGTTTGTAGTCGCACCCATCGTCACCTACGCAGCCGGCATCTGGGGCCACGTAGCCAAAAAAAAGTACGTAAGACAGTCCCTCACCTCCCTTCAGAGAGGTTTCGCTCTAAGAATTATAAAGGGCTACCGCACGGTGTCGGCCAACGCGGCCATCACCCTGGCGGGCCTCGTCCCCCTGGACCTGGAAGTACTGAGGGTCAGAGAGATTGAGCGGGCCCGTGTCACGGGCTCGACTCCCCTCCTTCCAACGGATATTCCATTCGAGTCCCCCACACCCATCTGCCAACTCCTCCACCCCTCGGAACGCATTACGGTCACATACAACGTCGCCCCCACTCAGATGGAGGTGGACGAAGTCTGCACCGAGAGGTGCATTCAGATCTTCACCGACGGCAGCAAATCGGAGGACGGAGACGTTGGCGCGGCTCTCGTTAGGGTCGACCCGGACGCTCGCACGGGTAACAGAGTCAGGACGTCCAAATTCAAACTCCACGATGCCTGCACGGTCTTCCAGGCGGAGCTCTACGCTATCTATAGGGCCTGCCTGGTTGCCCTGTCCGGGGGCTATCCAGAGGTCCTCATCCTGTCTGACTCCAGGTCGGCCTTGGACGCCCTGGCGCGCAGAAGCAGCACCACCCCCCTGGTTTCCATAACGCACAAGCTAATGGCGGAACACGCTCGCCTGCACGCCGGATACATCCGTTTCTGCTGGGTCAAGGGCCACGCCGGCATCCCGGGCAATGAACTGGCTGACGACGCGGCCAAAGGCGCCGCTCTCTTGCACTCCACCCCCTCGTACTCACGTTTTCCCATCTCCTTCGTCAAGTTCCACTCGCTTCAATCAGCTCTCACGTCTTGGAAGGACAGATATTCTCTGTCCGCCCAGGGCGCCCACACCAGAGCCCTTCTGCCTACCCCCCGCGCATGCATGGACCTCGCGAGCTTCACCCCCTACGACTTCCACTTTACACAGTTCCTCACCGCCCACGGCGCTCACCTTTCGTATCTCCACAGATTTCACATCGCCCCCTCCGACTCGTGCCCGTGCGACTTGTCGCTTCCCCAAACCCCACTCCACCTAGTTGAGGTTTGTCCTCGCTTCACCAGACTGAGGCTTGATTACCTCCTCTCCATCCCCCCCAACCTTAACCTCGATCGCCCCATGCACTTACCCACCATCCTGGAGTGCAGACGCCCTTCCTTGGTCGTCCAAGGCTTCCGCAAACTTGTCGTTGGTATCTTCTCGGCGCTGAAGTCCTTCAACGCTGCTTGATGCTGATCGCGGCCACCGGCCACTCTCCAATGCGCCTCCTGGCCCGCCGCAGCGTTTTTGATGCTACCGCTTCTATTTATACGCGCATGTAAGTCTCTATTGCCCGGCCTTATTAGTTACAATTATAATCGTCACCGTTATACATTCGACACTGACACTTGACGGCCAAGTGTTCGCGGGCGCGGCCGTCGCGGGCGCGACCGTCGCGGGCGCGACCGTCGCGGGCGCGACCGTCGCGGGCGCGACTGCTTGTTTGTCCAATCGTCGCGGCCGCGACGGTCGCGGCCGCGGCGGTCGCGGCCGCGACCGTCGCCGCCGCTTAACACCAATGTCCCGTCGCGGCTGCGACAGAGGTAAAAAGTTCACCTGAGTAGCGTTAACTGGGGGGTAAATTCACATACTACGGTATGTAAATTTTAATATAAACACTCTGGCGCGGTTCTGAGGCGCCCGGCCCCCTCTCTCTAACTCACCTACTCAGCTGCTCTGCACCTCTAGTTGGGACTCAGTTTGACACTCGCCCCCGGGACGGTCGAACTCATTTGTCTGGTTCGCCGGTTGTTTGGGTCAGTGGCTCGTCGCCGCGAACGGCATTGCCGCGTCCGGGGCGGTGGCATCGATCGATCGTGGCGGGGCGGTTGCGATTTGGGCCGCCGCCGGTCCCGGGCGTGGCACTGGTGCCGCGCCCGTGACCGGCGGCGGGTGCGGCCAAGTGGTCGCTGATATTGCGGGGTCGCGTCTTTCTTTCGTCTTTTGCTGCACGCGACCCTAACTCTCATTATTATTTATTATAAGAAATTGTAAACCACAACTCAAATCAAGAAAAGATTATGTCATCAACTTAAACAAGAGACTTGTTATAAATAACTTAATAAAAACAAAAAGTTGCAAAAACATAATGTATGAGTGTACCGCGGATGCCTTGCCGCGGCCGCGACCGCGATCACTGCTGCGACCGCCCCGTCGTTTTCGTCACGGGTGCGACCTGCCACAGGCGCGACCTGGCGCGGGTGCGACCGTCGCGGGCGCGACCTGTGACGGGTGCGACCGTCGCGGGCGCGACCTGTCGCGGGTGCGACCTGTCGCGATTGAGGCGGGGGGTAGCGGCGGTGGTCCGATGGCTAGCGCGGCAAGGCGGCTGCGATGAGCGACAACGAGGTCACTGCGATGAATAAAATCTGTAATAATACTATGTGCGCGTGTACCGCGGCTGCCTTGTCGCGGCCGCGACCGCGATCGTTGCTGTGACCACCCCGTCGTTCTCGTTGCGGGTGCGACCTGCCACAGGCGCGACCTGGCGCAGGTGCGACCGTCGCGGGCGCGACCTGCGACGGGTGCGACTGTCGCGGGCGCGACCTGTCGCGGGTGCGACCTGCCACGATTAAGGCGGGGGGCAGTGGCGGCGGTCCGATGGCTGGCGTGGCAGGGCAGCTGCGATGAGTGACAACAAGGCCGCTGCGATGAATAAAATCCGTGATAACACTATGTGCGCGTGTACCGCGGCACCCTTATGTGCATCGCAGATCGCACCTCACTGCATTGACCCAAAAGCATATCTTTGCACATCACTCGCTCACTTTACTGGACTGCCGCTGGGACCCTCCGCCCAACCTTTCTGCGCCACGTGACCAGCTCCTCGGGCGAAGCACGCATCCGCCAGCTACGCGGCCCTCAACTGCAGCACCGGCCCCGGCCCCGATCTCCAACGGCAGGCTGGGTGCGGACGTCGGCTCCTAACCACCGGGGCCTTCTTCGTGTGGAGAGGGGCACCTTCCGACGGCGCCACCCCTGGAGCGGTCGGCTCCTCATCGGGTCCCATGCGCGCGGAGTCTGGGCGGCGCGTCCCTGCGGCAGTCTGATCAAAGCATCATTGTTATATTAAATAAAAATAAAAATCTTTCTTCTCCTCCTATCCCCCTTCTTATTCTTTCTTTCCGCTATCCTCCTACTTTTGTATCCTTCTATCATTCTCTTTCTTTCTCCCCCTTTCTTCTTGCCCCGGCCCGGCACTGGAAGGCAAAAAGCCTCACCAAGGGATGAGCCCACCGGTGCCGGTCCATCTTGCCCACCTACCCCAATCTCCTAACACTGACTCTTCACAACCCCTACCACTACAAACAGTATAAAAAAAAAAAAAAAAACCTAACCTAACCTAACCTAACCGAGTTGCAGTCCGAACGCCGACCTGTAAGCAGCTAAACCACGTGCGCTCCGCAGTTAAAAATTCTAAAAAGTGGGTTTTTCTGACCGTATCGTAGTGTGCGATATACCAAAAGTTGCGCGCTGACGAGGCGCATCCGGTGGTGAAAAGTTTTCGAAGATCGGATCACAGTGCACGGCGTTATTTAGTGAAACGTGAAGTTTAAGTGCGAAAAGTGAAAATTTCGACCAGTTTTTCGCCCACTGCGTCCTCATTAGTAGAGACGCGTGGGATTTTGACATATCGGCGTGTGCGCAGCAGCGCCCTCTATCTTCTGGTGCAGTTTGCTGATTTTTATCAGCAGTATTTGCTGAATAATCAGCAAATACCTACTTAACCTCTCGCCACGAGGTCAGTCTTCCCGGGGCGGCCGGGTGGCGAAAAGGACGCAATCAGGAGGAGCGCAGCACGGCGAGTCACCCGACACATCGCACGTCGTCGTGGGACCTATAAAAGTTAAGATTTTTAAATTTGAAATTTCAAAAACTTATATCTCGAAATTTTTCCCCATGATTAAATTTTCCAATATTTTATATAATTAGTTCTCATTAGGCCCCTTTATACAAAATTTAAATTTTTGAAATCGAATTGATAAGTCCCGAGATATGATTTTTTGAAACTTAGGGTAAAAACTTCCCCTTTAATTTGTACTTCGGCGTTAAGGTCTTTTTTGAATTTGTTTTTTGTGTATGATTGCCCTGTGTATGTACTATTTATTGTTTTTTAGTTTGTATTTTTAGGGTTAATATTGTGGGAGTTATTCAAAATTTAAACTTTTATTTTAACTTAGCTTTTTAGGGTAGGTAAATAGGGGGTAGCAGGGTCCATATTCGTTTAGGACACCTCATCGGACATCCAGAAAGCCCAAACACCAGTGGCCTAGGGCTAAAGCTACGAATTTACCCTATTTTCCGCCATTTTGTTTTTGTATCCTCACTTAGGGTAAAATTTTGGACCGTTAATAGCTCCTTAGTCCTTGGACTTAGAGAGTCGGGATTTGCAGTGTTGGGGGTCGAAAATTACCATCTTTCGGGCCCCGGGTAAATTTACCCGAAATTCCATATTGTTGGAATTTCGGGATTTCACATAGTGGACGGGGTAGCCCACAACCCCCCCACCGTCCCAGAAAAAACCCCGACTCTGTAGGCCCAATAGTCTCGGCGCTATAATTATTTGAAAATTTTTTGAAAATTTTTGAAAATTTTTTGAAATTACTATAGCTCCCATAATATTACTCCTAGAGACTTCGCGTCTTCAGCTAGGGTGTGTATTATTTTGTCTCCTATCCCCTCCCATTCTCCAATTTCCCAAATTCATACTTTTATTTTCCCCCCCCCCCCTAGCGTACTTGCGAGTAAGATCTCGCCAGGGCACTCAGATAGCCCCAATCCCGGCGTTCCTAGCCCCAATAGCGGCGGAGATACGACCCTTCAAAGTTGGCGTCCGCCATCTTGGACGCCATTTTGAAAAACTTTGAACGGTCGTACCACCTAAACTATTTGGGCTACAGGGCTGGGGATTTTTGCGTAGGGACTCCCCCAGAGACCTCTGTCGACCTGGTAGAGTAAATTTACCCTACCTCTACCTGAAAATTTATTTTCAGTTGACCCCACTATCGGATAGGTCTTTGGTCCCCCTATGCGAAGGTCCAAAACCCTAGTTTTAGGGGACCAATAGTTTCGGAGTTACGAGCGATTTACCCTGACTGAGGATAGTTTACCCTATTTTTACCCTAGGGATAGCTCGGAAACTATTGGTCCTAGAGGAACGAGCTTGGTATCAGCTTGTAGGGCTTAGCAAGGGCTATATTCGCCCTATAGAACGCGACCCTGTCGGAGCCGCCATTTTGGCCGCCATCTTGTTTTTGTTATAATTCACTGTAACTTTGGCGGAAAAATTTTTAAAAATCAGGGTTTTTCACTTTTAGGTAGTATTAACTATTTTAAACATTAACTGAGAGAATTAGACAT
The DNA here is from genome assembly GCA_928269145.1 of Agriphila tristella. Classification (NCBI taxonomy): domain Eukaryota; kingdom Metazoa; phylum Arthropoda; class Insecta; order Lepidoptera; family Crambidae; genus Agriphila; species Agriphila tristella. The sequence continues at coordinate 57,889,358 of OV743431.1, read as the reverse complement.
GTAGAGTTGTTTTTGGAAACTCTACATCGTAAAAACTAGCTTTTGATAAATTTAGGTAAAATACCTAATATATAAATTTTTTGACTTTTTCTCTTTTGACCCTTGACTGCGCAGGGCGCTTTAATTAACATTTTAGACATATATATACATATATACACATTTACAATTTTACACATACATTTATACACTTCGACGAACTGCTCCCCAACCAGTACTCCAACTACAATTGCAAACATATAAGATGCCACTTGCACATACGCCAGCAGGCAGACCGGCGAAGTCCCAGAGCCCAAGGAAAACCCCGGGAACCCCAACATCTGGCTCCTCGGAGCCTCTTACCAGGGCTCAGGATCCCGGCGCGACCTTTATAAAGCGAAAGGCGGTGACAAGGAGATCCATGGATGTAATGGACCACTTTAAAAAAGGAGAGCACACCGTATCCGATAAGTCGGTCAGCGATCTTATCCAGGAAGTGATGCTTTCTATGGAGCAGATCCCAGAGAAGATCAAAGAGTACCCGCAGATGCGAAGGGACATAAAGCTCTTCCTGGAGAAGAAAGCTGACCGAAGCCTCACCATTCTCTTTGAACTGGGCAACCGGTTCGGAGAACTAGAAGAGAAACTGGAGACACTCCAGACTGCATCCCAACCCACCACTACCACTGCACAAACGGCAATAACACCAGGCCAGGATATTAAATTGGTAATGGAAAAGTTAGAGGCGATCGAAAGCAGTCTGGGTGATACACATTATAAAAACGACAAACAGGCAAAGAAGCTCGACACCATGAGTGAGTTCCTTGTAGAAATAAACAGGAACGTGTGTGATGCTCATTCCACTATATTCGAACCTGTAATGGACAATATTCCGCTGATGCATAAGAAAATAGACGGAATCGCGGAAACCACCAGTCGTATAGAAAGTACGGTGTACGAAGTGCAGGAAACGCAAAAAGAGGCAGAAAACCAGCCAGCAGTAGTGCCTTCAAACCGTAAACCAACATACGCTGAAGCCGCGGCCGCCTCCAAATACCGCCCGACACCAGCACTTCACTCAATCGTAGTGACCTCAGAGGATGCTACAGAGTCCAGTGAGGAGATTCTAGATAGAGTGAGGAGCGCGGCGAATGTTAAGGAAGAGGGGCTTCAAATAGACAAGATCCGGAAAGCCAAGAACCAAAAGGTTATACTGGGATGCAAGAATAAAACAAACCTAAACTACATTGCTAAAAAACTCGAGGAAAGGGACAAAAAACTGAAGGTCACCAACTTACAAAATAAAGATCCATTGGTAATTATAAAAAATGTTAGAATAGTTGACGATGAGGAATTAATTGAATCAGTGCGGTTACAAAATCAGGATATATTTGGTGAAATTAAACAAGAAAAACAAAGATTAAGAATAAAATATAAAAGAAGAACGAAGAACCCTCAAACAGTGCATGTCATCATGCAGGTAGGCCCTGCGGTATGGCACCGGCTTATGGAGGCTGGATCACTCCACATCGATCTGCAAAAGGTCAAGGTGGAGGACCAGTCACCGCTTGTCCAGTGCTCGCGCTGCCTGGCTTACGGGCATGGCCGCAAATTCTGCACTCAGGACGTGGATAAATGCAGCCACTGCGGAGGACCACATTTGCGGGCCAAATGTGAACTGTGGATCGCTGGATCCCCTCCGGAGTGCTGCAATTGCACACGTGCCGGAAAGAAAGACGCGGCCCATAGCGCATATAGCGAGGAATGCCCCGTTCGCCAAAAATGGGATTACCTAGCTAGACAAACTACGGCATATTACACAGACGATAACAATGATGATCACGACAATGCATCCGAACACTCTACCTCACTCCAATCAGACACCTCAGCATAATCACAACATGCTACAAATTAAAACTGGGTTTTTAATAAATGTAGTCATAGAGTGAAAATAGTATCAAAATTGAAATAGTATATTTTGAAAATATACAGTTTTTAATACAATAGATAACAAACATAAATTCAAAATTTAATCAAATACATAATTAAACCACTAAATTTAGGCCATAACAAAACCAAAGATAAAATTTCTTGAATATAAAATTATATGATGTAAGTTCATAGAAACAAACATGTTTTCCAAATTATTAACATGGAGTGAGATATAATAAAATAGGTCGATTAAGATAAATAGCTGAAGAAAAGGGATAGTAATATATATCTGTTGTATATATATAAAACTACCCAAGTAAATAAAAGTTAAGAAAACTATAGATGTTATGTGAAGTATGTAACAAATAGAATAAGAAATAATGTAAAGTATATATAAATACACTGAAAAATATGTACTGGAAGATATGCACTGTAGTTCTAAGAAATATAAAGTATAAGATAAGAAAATAATGTACCCATTTAATTTAAGATAATGAATGTTAAAAGTATTAGTATAAGTAAAATTAAGAAAAATGTAAAATGCAAATTTATGTCAGTACAGTTTCAAATAAGAAACACTGTATAATAGTATAAGTAAAATAAGAAAAAGATGTATAATAGTGTAAGAAGTGCTGGAAAAGAAATATTATGTTAAACATGTAACAGATAGTAAGTCGAAATAAAAATATAAGAAAATATAAAAATAGTTATTAAATCTAAGATGTAAGAATACAGTTAATAACTGTAAACAGTTATAAGTTATATATAGAAAATATGCAAAAATATGTTGCCACGTGGTTCTCTTTGAATACTGCCCGATGAGAGCCACGGAGCAAAGAAAATTAAATATAAGGAGTAAACAAAAATAAATAAAAGATGGTATGGGTTTAATGGTCTATATTGTTAAAATTTGGTTTACACCTTACATAAGAAAAATTCCAAAATACTAGCTTAGCGATAGGGGTCGCTTTACATGGGTACGATTTGGTTGGTGTGCGTTGGGCCGCAAAAGGTAAAAGTTACAGTTCTACGTCAAGAAACCGAGCCCTACATGGAGATACCACGGTTCACTAAAAGAGCTAAATTGTAGTGAAAGTTACACCGACCTCATGTGTCCGATATGATGACAACTTCTAGTTATTAATGCTCCTGTGAGTCTTGAATGAAATTAGGACTCGGTGGACAGCAATTCGTTCAGGCCGGTGACGTGGCCGTGGATGGACACCGTCCCAAAGTAGGGTATTTTCATAAAACGATGAGTCGAATAAAATTAACTTCCCATAGCTGTAACAAAATATGTATGATTAGCAAACTGGAAAACCGACCACGAACACGTTGTGCTATGCGGCATGGCGGCGTGGCGTGGGAAATAATATTTCCAAGATTCTTACCAGGTTTTCGCTGAACAGAATCCTGTTTAGCGGGTGTTCAAACCGCCTGCTCCCACCACCCGTTTGAAACTTTGCCTGGCCGAACTCAACCACAGTAAGTAAAATTGGGGAATCTGGCACACCCTCAAACCAGTGACCAGTGGTTCTACCTGTAATAAGAACAACCTCAAAAAAAATGTTCCTGGCGTCTTGCGACATCTGCATTAAACAGATAAAACTGCACTTACCTCAGTAACGTTTTCTGACTATAAATTATTATGCGAGCGACTCTCGCCGCGTTAAATAAAATAACCAAATGGAATCTCGTTCATCACAACTGTCATCTTTCTTTTCTGAAAATCTGAAAACTTGCTTGGTGTTGCCCTTGCTCGTTTTGAAACTTCTTCCAAAACGTTCCGTTTTCCCAAATCCTACCATAACTTGAAATTAAAAATTGACCAAATATTTTTGTAAATAAAAATTTAACCTACATAAACAAATACCTGTGTTTTGTCGACTATAAATCTTTTGGACAAAACACAAAGAACTGTCACTCGACGCTTCAATCAGCAAAAAGGTGTTTGTGCATAACTTCATTAAAAGTGTCAGATAGAAGAATGTGACGCGAAATGGCAACACCGCGGCACCAAAATCAGCCTTCCTATTGGGCGTTGTTGCTATTCGTCGAAATCAAGAATCTTATATTCGTATTGGTCGAAATCATGACACGCCGCACGCGCCATTTTCTATCGTCAAATTCTCTGCAAAACTGAAGCGAATATTGAGAGACTTTGTTCTGTTTTCCAATGTTTATTCATTTCAAAACCTTATTCAAATACTAAAAAATTCGAAAAGACATTTATTAAAGTTGCGGCTGCTACACACATCCGCCAATGACGTTAAGGGGGAGGTGCCAATTCCTGTAAGGTACTGAAAACTACCATTTCGCTTCCGCGCCAAAATTTAAACTTGGGAATTGTCAGAACGCAACGTTACAATACCCCCTCTCCTGAAAAAAAAGGCGCTGCCCTCAGCGTCCTCAAACTACAAATCCTACTACTAACACAAACCTAGAAAAAAAATCTATTGAATGCTACGATTCAACGAACCATGTCGACCGACAACCCAAAAAAATATATATATATATATACCCTGGACGTACAACCCGTCACCCTAGTGACATCACATTTGACGACACAGGACTTCCACTTAACGAGACAAAACACAAAACAACACCGCACAAACAAAACATTTACAACTCAAAACCAAGTTGTAAACCAAACAAGGAGACGAAACTACGCTCCTAAAAAAATTGTAGCATTCACCAAATACGCAAATGCCTACAGTTGTTGTGACTGTACAACAACTAAATATTCAAGATTAAAAAAAAATTGTGACATAAATTTCAGTCACCCAAATAGCAGAAAAAAACATGCCGGTTTCTTCCATAACGAGTCGTTTCAAAATTGGAGTATGAATTGGAAAAAAAAATATAAGTTTCACTACCTGCCAAACAGCAAAAATAAAAAAAATATCAAGATTTACCCGAATCTACACCTAGGTAAAAAAATAGATTCGAAACTCGTAACAAAAAGTGAATTCTAACTCATTAGAGATTGAACCACACAAAAAAACTAAACCAGTCCTCCATCTACCTATAGCTTGGCTACCGGCAATTCCCTGCTCTTTCACACCCAAATTCCTCCGCATGCAATCGTCATTCATTCGTTCATCACCATTTGTCCTTTCATACCTCACCATGCAAACCAAAAGTGTTACAGTGAAAATAACTGTAAACACCACACACAGACATACGCTTCGTGTGCCAAATTTCGTGTATTTGACACACTACTAGAGAAGATGTAATAAGTGCCCTAAGCTTTTAAATCCTTAATGTGCCAAGAACCTATAGATTGACCATCAGAAACCCTTTCCAAATCATACACCAAAGGCGATAAAACTTTTTTGACCCTACATTTCTCAAATTTAGGTGCCAACTTTGCCATTTTAAATTTTTGCGCATCACTCTGAGTAAATGTTCTCTTCCACACAACATCACCTACAGAAAATTTAGCCTCTCTTCTTCTTAAGTTATAGTGAGTGGTGTTCTCAGCATGGGCTTTTAATAAATGCTCGCGTACCTCTTCGAAAATGGTCTTTAAATTGTGAAATTCACCGGCGTATTCGTCCCTAGGTACCCCAGGTTCGTATTCCTTATCTGTGTCCCTATAAAAGGTACCACTAATGACTGGTTCCCTAGCATGTACTAGAAAAAATGGTGAAAATCCAGTGGACTCATTCACGGCACTATTAATTGCAAACTGAATTTTTGGCAATTGTTCATCCCATGTACGATGATTATCTTTAACGTAAGAAGCAACAGCTGTCATTATGGTTTTGTTGTATCTTTCAACCAAATTTACTTGAGGTGTGTAACGCGGGGTAAAATGGAGTTTCGGAACTTTATAACGTTCGAGCATTTGGCGGAATTCAGATCCTGTGAATTGCACTCCGTTATCAGCAATTACAGTCTCTGGAACGCCGTGTACTAAAATTACGCGTTGTTCCAAGTTTTTCACCACCTCCGCACAAGTAGCACGTCTCATTGGAAAAATTAAACAATATTTAGAAAAGCAACAGGTAACTACCAAAAGATAAACAAAACCAGAACGAGACCTTGGCATTGGACCGACGATGTCCACGGATAATACCTGAAATGGTTTATGGCAGACTTTCGGTTGACCCATTAAACCTGGAGTTGCCTTCTGTGATGGTTTGTATGCGGCGCAAGTGTCACAGTGTTTAATGAAATCAACGATGTCTTTGTACATTCCTGGCCAATAATACCGTAGACAAAGGCGTCTATGGGTTTTGAAAACTCCCAAATGAGCCGCTGTTGGTTCACAGTGGTTCTCCCTAATAATGGCCTCTCTCTGATCCTTCCGTACTACCAGCTTCCAATCAAATTCACTCAATAAACTAAATTTACTTTTTGAAAAACGATACAAATTACCATCCTTTACACAAAAATTAGGAAAATTATGAAGATGCATCACAATGTACAGTGAAAGGCTTACCAAAATCTGGTACAGCTAAAACCGGTGCTGTAACTAGGGCGTCTTTCAAAGTATTAAAAGACTCTTCGGCTTCCTGTGACCAAGAGAAGGGTGGCGCATTCTTTCCACTACACGTCAACTTATTTAGTGGTGCGGCGATAGTCGAAAAGTTACGAATAAACCGTCTATACCAGGAACACGTTCCAAGAAACATTTTGACCTCACGACTTGAAGTTGGAGTAGGAAAGTTCAAAATTGCGGAAACCTTCTCCGGATCCGTTCTCAGACCGAATTCGTCTACAACGTAACCCAAATATTTAATAGAACTTCGGAAAAATTTAGATTTTGCAAAATTAATAGATAAATTAGCTTCCTTAAGCTTGTCAAACACCCGTTTTAAAAGTAGTAAATGCGTTTGGAAATCAGAACTACAGATAATAATGTCATCAACGTAACAGTAAACTGTTCCGTTGTCAATATCACTGCAGAACCCGTGACCCAACAACCTATCCATCAAACGTTGCTGTCTAGCCGGAGCTCCGCAGAGTCCAAACGGCATCACCTTAAATTTGAAGATACCTCTTCCCGGAACAGTAAAACTAGTCTTATCCTGCGACTCAGTTTGGAGTGGAATTTGCCAAAAACTGGAGCTTAAATCTATCGAGGACAAGTACCTAGCCTCCTTAAGGCTGTCAAGTATCTGAGGCATGTACGGAATAGCATATGCATCGCCCTTGGTAACGGCGTTAAGCTTCCTACAGTCAAGACAGAATCTCCAATCGCCACTCGCCTTCTTAACTAATAGAACGGGATTATTCCACGGACTTTCACTAGGTGTTACAACGTCTAATTCCAGCATTCTATCCAACTCGTCATTTAAGGCTTTCTTCTTTTCCGGCGACAACGGATACTGACCTATCCTAATAGGTATGGCCTCTCCCGTATCAATAACATGCTCAGTTAGAGGGGTCCTTCCTAACCCAATCCTTTCTGAAGAAATTGATTCAAAGTCTTTCACCATTGAATCAGCCAATTCTTTTTGACTAAAAGACAAACTATTATACGACTGAATACTATTTATTTGTTCTGAGTGAATTGAACTACAATTATTAAAAAATGATTTAGGAGCGTTCCTATAATCTATTTGATCAAAAATGTTCTTTCCTAAATCGAAAGATCTCCAAAAATCACAACCTAGTATCACCTCTGTGACTATACTAGGAATCACCAAAAATTTCACTACCCGGCTAATTTTACCAAAAGTAACCGGTACAAAAATAAACCCTAAAGATTCTAGTTGAACTCCATTTGCAACACTACACGACCTGTCTACACGCTCCTGAAGTTCAAACCCAAACTTGATAAATTGTTTATGTGCATTGTTCCCTAAAATTGAGATACAAGCACCTGAATCTAATAAACCAATAATTTCAAAATCATTCACTTTAAATTTTAAATAAGGCCTAACATCATTTTCACTAGGTGCGAAGAGAACCGAAGCGATGCTACGAAAAGATTTAAATTTACCCTCACTATCCACTAAATTATTACCTCGGTTCTCACCAACTAGTTTTTTGTCTGTGGTGAACTTTTAAAACTTGTGCCCTTACTGCAGTTCGGACACGATGTGACAGTAAAACCTACTTTGCCACATTTGAAACATTTTATATTTTGAGGTGTCACTTTACATAATCTGAAATTGTGGTTACCCTTGCCACATTTATAACACACTCGTTGGTTTGCAGAAGGCATTGAATTAGAATTAAACTGTTGTGATGTTGTTGGCGGTCTACTGGTGTTGTGTGTTGCTACATAATTAACTTGCTTTTTTGCTTTACCCTTATAGCAAAATTCTTGACTCAGAAAATTCGACTTAGTCGGTTCAACAAAAAAATCCGAACGTTGGCGAGCAGATTCAAGTTTACGACATTTTGTCTTTAAATCGGAAATTGTAGTAATATCTAACAAAGCTAACTGTTGTGAAAAATACGGTCTGATGTTATGCAAAAGGATTTCAAGCTGCTTCTCCTCCGGCAGTGGTGATTTCAGTCTGTTGAATAGGCATGCCATTACTGAAAAATAAATGTGTGTTGGCTCCTCCATTCCTTGTGTTCGTGAACGGATCTCACCCAGTAACCTGTAATCATAATCGACCGGGTCAAATTCTTCGAGCAACAAAGATTTCAGTTCTGCCCAACTGTCAACCTGACTTTTAATGCCACGATACCACAGCAAACCCTGTTCTGAAAACAACTGAGCGGCTGAGTTGAACAACTTGCCGTCAGAAACACCATATGAAATTTGGAGCTCGTCGACACGTTCCAAAAATGAGCGTGGGTCTGTGGTCCCGTTGAATCTCAAGTTCCACTTTGCCACATTCCTATCACCAGAACATTCTGCAACTGCTACTACTGGCACCGGTTCAACCTGGGTATCGCTCTGATCCGGATGCTGTGCTCTTGTTGACAAGAAAAACTTTTCAGAAACTGACAATAAAAACTCAATTGCGCCAGACAACTCTGCCTTTTGTGACAAAACAGCAGGGTCATCCGACACAACTCGCAAAAGCCTATGATGTAAGTGTCGTACCAAACCACGGCATCTGCTCAAACAATGTGCTGTAACAGATTTTTCACTAAGTTTTGCTTTTAATTCTTTAATTTTATCTGAAATAATTTTAAGTTCCGAACCACTTTCAAACTCTGTTTCTGTGATTACCTCAGAGGGACACTCAATAAGAAGCTGTTTTAGTTGCTTTCTCAACAAAGGAACCGTAGAAGTCGGTGTTTCAGACCTAATTGTCACTTCATAAGTAAGTTCATCTTTTAAAAGAGAATGTACTAAAATTTCTAAATCCATCGTTAAGAACTGGTGGTATTTCCTTCACAAATAATTTAAATAAAAGGTAATATTAAATTATCAAACACCAAATCAGAGAAAACACAGTACTCAAGAAAATTATTTGTAATTGTATTGACCACAACGACACACCGCTTGTACAATATTGTAATATTTTGTAAATTTATCACCTAAATGTATAAAATGTAGGTAGTTTTAACAAAATGTATCAAATTATAAACCAACTGTATGAACTTTTAAATTTAACAAAATGTATTCATTTTAAAAACAAAATAAAGTTTTAATCTGAAAACTGAAATCTTTCCTTTGAAAGTATGAATGTGTACACACACTAGTTTGTTACCAAATGTAAAATCTGATATTTATGTCTGTTTAGTTACAGTTTTACATAAAAACAATATAACTTGAAGTTAACTTTTAAACATGAAACATGTAGGTAGATACCTATACATATAAATCTTATTTTTATAAAAACATATAACACATAACATAAAACATGGAACAAAAGCTTAACACTTAAAAATTAAAGGAAATGAAACAACCACACATGTGTTTTTTTTTCACTTTATAACATTCACAATAGCAGCACACCACAACATAAAATTACAAAACTAGAACGCGTGGTATTCCAATCCTAAAAATCAATTTAAATCTATGCCGCTACTGTTAAAAAAAACAAATTCCTAATAAAATGTTCCAAAGAAATTTATTAAATTGAAAAACAATTCTTTACTGTGGTTATGTTGTTCAAGCACAAAAAAAATATCTTAAATGTTGTTCGCTCAATAATTATGAACTAAATATTCTTGTTTGAAAAATATATTATGACTCTAAGTTACACAAAATACATAATGACTCTACCAAATACTTTCAAAAATATGATTCTAAGTTAAGCAAAAATATATACCTACCCTCTTTTCAAAATCAAAAAAAATAATATGACTCGACTGTAAACTTTTATTAAAACAAAAAAAACTCCCCTACTCTCTCCTACCCTCTCTCAATCTTTCAATCGTACTAAAATCATTCCATAAGTAAGCCAAAGGTGTGGGCCAGGACAAATCTTACACACACAATATTCCCTGCGGTCCGGGCCCAGATATGAGAAAGATGGGGGATATTTCTGACCAACACACACCAAACAATATCTTTAAATAAATGTGGGCGCCATTTGCCACGTGGTTCTCTTTGAATACTGCCCGATGAGAGCCACGGAGCAAAGAAAATTAAATATAAGGAGTAAACAAAAATAAATAAAAGATGGTATGGGTTTAATGGTCTATATTGTTAAAATTTGGTTTACACCTTACATAAGAAAAATTCCAAAATACTAGCTTAGCGATAGGGGTCGCTTTACATGGGTACGATTTGGTTGGTGTGCGTTGGGCCGCAAAAGGTAAAAGTTACAGTTCTACGTCAAGAAACCGAGCCCTACATGGAGATACCACGGTTCACTAAAAGAGCTAAATTGTAGTGAAAGTTACACCGACCTCATGTGTCCGATATGATGACAACTTCTAGTTATTAATGCTCCTGTGAGTCTTGAATGAAATTAGGACTCGGTGGACAGCAATTCGTTCAGGCCGGTGACGTGGCCGTGGATGGACACCGTCCCAAAGTAGGGTATTTTCATAAAACGATGAGTCGAATAAAATTAACTTCCCATAGCTGTAACAAAATATGTATGATTAGCAAACTGGAAAACCGACCACGAACACGTTGTGCTATGCGGCATGGCGGCGTGGCGTGGGAAATAATATTTCCAAGATTCTTACCAGGTTTTCGCTGAACAGAATCCTGTTTAGCGGGTGTTCAAACCGCCTGCTCCCACCACCCGTTTGAAACTTTGCCTGGCCGAACTCAACCACAGTAAGTAAAATTGGGGAATCTGGCACACCCTCAAACCAGTGACCAGTGGTTCTACCTGTAATAAGAACAACCTCAAAAAAAATGTTCCTGGCGTCTTGCGACATCTGCATTAAACAGATAAAACTGCACTTACCTCAGTAACGTTTTCTGACTATAAATTATTATGCGAGCGACTCTCGCCGCGTTAAATAAAATAACCAAATGGAATCTCGTTCATCACAACTGTCATCTTTCTTTTCTGAAAATCTGAAAACTTGCTTGGTGTTGCCCTTGCTCGTTTTGAAACTTCTTCCAAAACGTTCCGTTTTCCCAAATCCTACCATAACTTGAAATTAAAAATTGACCAAATATTTTTGTAAATAAAAATTTAACCTACATAAACAAATACCTGTGTTTTGTCGACTATAAATCTTTTGGACAAAACACAAAGAACTGTCACTCGACGCTTCAATCAGCAAAAAGGTGTTTGTGCATAACTTCATTAAAAGTGTCAGATAGAAGAATGTGACGCGAAATGGCAACACCGCGGCACCAAAATCAGCCTTCCTATTGGGCGTTGTTGCTATTCGTCGAAATCAAGAATCTTATATTCGTATTGGTCGAAATCATGACACGCCGCACGCGCCATTTTCTATCGTCAAATTCTCTGCAAAACTGAAGCGAATATTGAGAGACTTTGTTCTGTTTTCCAATGTTTATTCATTTCAAAACCTTATTCAAATACTAAAAAATTCGAAAAGACATTTATTAAAGTTGCGGCTGCTACACACATCCGCCAATGACGTTAAGGGGGAGGTGCCAATTCCTGTAAGGTACTGAAAACTACCATTTCGCTTCCGCGCCAAAATTTAAACTTGGGAATTGTCAGAACGCAACGTTACAATGTAATAAGAATAAAATAACAAGAATGTATAATGAATAGTAGGAGAAAATACCTTGTAAATAAGAAAGATTGAAAATAGTGTACCCTCATTTTCCCGAGTTGAAAATAAAGTAAATAAATAAACGATAGTAATTAGTTAGGCAGGCATCCCACCTGCAAAAAGAGTATGAGATGATGAATGAAAGAAAGAAAAAGTATGCGGAATAAAAGTACGAGCAGGATAAGTGCGAGAACTGGAATGTATGAGAACTTAGATATAAAAAGGCTCGGACCTCGTCCGGGGAGCAGTGAAAAAAAAAAAAAAAAAAAAAAAAAAAAAAAAAAAAAAAACCTAACCTAACCTAACCTAACCTAACCTAACCTAACCTAACCTAACCTAACCTAACCTAACCTAACCTAACCTAACCTAACCGAGGACTGGCTGCCCGCGGAGAACCTCGGCAGCTTTTATAGATCTCTCTCGCTGACGTCACTACTCGGCTCCCTCATCCCGGCTGCGCCAGCGTCGCCGCCGCCATCATCGACACCAATGCCAGCGCCGCACCGGGCCCCAGGGGTGGAGCTGGAAGCAAAGGATCTTGTTCCCGTCACTGCTGCCGCCACGTCACCGCCTCCGCCTCCCCCGCCGCCGCCGTCGCCGCTGCCTTTGCCATCGCCTCCGCCTCTCGTGGCTGCGGTGGCTTCCTCCTCGTCGTCGTCATCATCGTCACCGTCGCCGCGGTCGTCGTCATCATCGTCTCCGTCGTCGTCGCCGCCCCCCTCCCGCCCGCCGACGCCCTTCCGCTCTCGCTCTCCGACGGGCCCCCGCGACTTGCCATCCGCCGCTGCTGTGGGCGGAGCTGTTTTGTCCCCAAGAGTAGTCCTGGAGCGAGTTTCTCTCCCAGCAAGAGGGCGCCGGGCCCCCGCCTCTTTCCAATCAAGAAACCCGACGGGGGGAGGTGGGGCGAGCCGTGGGAGGGCCCTCCAGTTCAAAATTTGCGTCCTGTGCGGGGTCGTGATCGTGGGGCGGCAGGTGGGGCGCCACTTCAGGTCTAGGCATCACGGTTACCCATACGACGCGTCCCACCCCCGCTACCCGGAACCATACTACTTCAATTGCAGCCGCATGATTGGCAGGTGCCCGACCCAATTCAGACCCCTGAAAGGCGCAATTCGAGGGGTGGCGGGCCTGAACCGGGACTTCCTGGGCCTTGAGGAGGAGGGGACGGATTCTGAGTCGACGGGGGCGCGGGCCGCTGGGGACGAGACCTCTGAGACCTCCGAAGGCGAAGCAGACCTGGAGTGATTCCGGCGGCGGGTGCGACCGGGGCGGGTGCGACCGGGGCGGGTGCGACCGTCGCGGGTGCGACCGTCGCGGGTGCGACCGCCGCGGGTGCGACCGTCGCGGGTGCGACCGTCGCGGGTGCGACCGCCGCGGGTGCGACCGTCGCGGGTGTGACCGTCGCGGGTGCGACCGCCGACCGCGCCCACCCCACCACCCCACCCCACTGCATCCCCTGAATCAACAACCACGTCTTATTTAAAAAAAAAAAAAAAAATACAAAAAAAAAAAAAAAAAAAATACAAAAAAAAATACAAAAAAAAAAAAAAAAAAAAAAGTATATAAATGAATGAACCAAGTACCTATTACCTACCTTAACATAATACCTTACCACTTAAGATTGTATCTGCGGTTGGTCGCGGGCGCGACTGTCGCGGGTGCGACCGTCGCGGCCGCGACCTGCCGTAAATTAATAACCATTCACCCTACTTATTGCCTTAACAACTAAGATTGTCGGTATTTACGGTTGACCGCGGGCTCGACCGTCGTGGCCGTGTCCGTCGCGGCCGTCGGGCCCGCGTCCAGCCGTTGGGCGCCCATTTCACCTCACCATTGTAAGCACATTATTGTATAAAATTTAGCCACCAAGTATCTTTTCAACATGTTTAGCCTTAACACTTAAGAATGATTGTATCCAAGATCGGTCGCGGGTGCGTCCTTCACGGGTGCGTTCGTCGCGACCGCGGTCGTCGGGCCCGCGACCAACCTTTGGGCGCCCTCCCCACCTCACATATGCATCATATTTACCTCTGTACCACTCTCCATTCAAACCAGTTCTTTGTGTGCCTTGCCATATATATCATTCGTGTCTATCGCCATAACTTAGGTCCTATAAATAAATAAATATGTAAATTTTAATATAAACACTCGGGCACGGTCCTGAGGCGCCCGGCCCCCTCCCTCTCTCTCTAACTCACCTACTCAGCTGCTCTGCACCTCTAGTTGGGACTCAGTTTGACACTCGCCCCCGGGACGGTCGAACTCATTTGTCTGGTTCGCCGGTTGTTAGGGTCAGTGGCTCGTCGCCGCGAACGGCATTGCCGCGTCCGAGGCGGTGGCATCGATCGATCGTGGCGGGGCGGTTGCAATTTGGGCCGCCGCCGGTCCCGGGCGTGGCACCGGTGCCGCGCCCGTGATCGGCGGCGGGTGCGGCCAAGTGGTCGCTGATATTGCGGGGTCGCGTCTTTCTTTCGTCTTTTGCTGCGCGCGACTCTAACTCTAATTATTATTTAATATAAGAAATTGTAAACCACAACTCAAATCAAGAAAAGAATATGTCATCAACTTAAACAAGAGACTTGTTATAAATAACTTAATGAAAACAAAAAGTTGCAAAAACATAATGTATGAGTGTACCGCGGATGCCTTGCCGCGGCCGCGACCGCGATCGCTGCTACGACCGCCCCGTCGTTTTCGTCATGGGTGCGACCTGCCACAGGCGCGACCTGGCGCGGGTGCGACCGTCGCGGGCGCGACCTGCGACGGGTGCGACCGTCGCGGGCGCGACCTGTCGCGGGTGCGACCTGTCGCGATTGAGGCGGGGGGTAGCGGCGGTGGTCCGATGGCTGGCGCGGCAAGGCGGCTGCGATGAGCGACAACGAGGTCACTGCGATGAATATAATCTGTAATAATACTATGTGCGCGTGTACCGCGGCTGCCTTGTCGCGGCCGCGACCGCGATCGTTGCTGCGACCACCCCGTCGTTCTCGTTGCGGGTGCGACCTGCCACAGGCGCGACCTGGCGCGGGTGCGACCGTCGCGGGCGCGACCTGCGACGGGTGCGACTGTCGCAGGCGCGACCTGTCGCGGGTGCGACCTGTCACGATTGAGGCGGGGGGCAGCTGCGATGAGTGACAACAAGGCCGCTGCGATGAATAAAATCCGTGATAACACTATGTGCGCGTGTACCGCGGCACCCTTATGTGCATCTCAGATCGCACCTCATTGACCCAAAAGCATACCTTTACACATCACTCGTTCACTTTACTGGACTGCCGCTGGGACCCTCCGCCCAACCTTTCTGCGCCACGTGACCAGCTCCTCGGGCGAAGCACGCATCCGCCAGCTACGTGGCCCTCAACTGCAGCACCGGCCCCGGCCCCGATCTCCAACGGCAGGCTGGGTGCGGACGTCGGCTCCTAACCACCGGGGCCTTCTTCGAGTGGAGAGGGGCACCTTCCGACGGCGCCACCCCTGGAGCGGTCGGCTCCTCATCGGGTCCCATGCGCGCGGAGTCTGGGCGGCGCGTCCCTGCGGCAGTCTGTTCAAAGCATTTTTGTTACATTTATAAAAATCTTTCTTCTCTTCCTATCCCCCTTCTTATTCTTTCTTTCCGCTATCCTCCTACTTTTGTATCCTTCTATCATTCTCTTTCTTTCTCCCCCTTTCTTCTTGCCCCGGCCCGGCACTGGAAGGCAAAAAGCCTCACCAAGGGATGAGCCCACCGGTGCCGGTCCATCTTGCCCACCTACCCCAATCTCCTAACACTGACTCTTCACAACCCCTACCACAACAAACAGTATAAAAAAAAAAAAAAAAAAAAAAAAAACCTAACCTAACCTAACCTAACCAGGCTGGCATCCCACCAGCAAAAAGGAATGAATGAGTATGGAATGTAAGAAAGATACAGTATGTAGAATGCAAGTACGAGAGGCATGTATAGCGAGAACTGGTATGTATGAGTAAATTAGATATACAAAGACCTAGACTTCGTCTGGGGAGCAGAGAAAAAAAAAAAAAAAAAAAAAAAAAAAAAAAAAAAAAAACCTAACCTAACCTAACCTAACCTAACCTAACCTAACCTAACCTAACCTAACCTAACCTAACCTAACCTAACCTAACCTAACCGAGTCCCTCCCCGCAGGCGCGACAGAGCGGTCGTGCGCAACTGATACGCTCCGCGGTCGCAGGTGTGACAAAAGTTCGTCGCGGCTGCGACGAGCAGGTGCGACCATTCGCGTGTCGCAGGTGCGTCAGTTGCGACAAGTTGTTTATAAAGCGGTTTCAGTGCTCTTAATTAGTTATACAGTTGTCTTAAAGTAATACAGTTATAGAATCCAGGCTTTCTAGCATATTCGCGAGCGCGGAACCCACCGGGAAGCGACTTGGTCGCGGGTGCTCCGCGCCGGCCTCGCGTAGTTTTGCCGGAATAGTGCCTTAGTGTGGCTTACGGTTATAGCGCAGATATAACCGGGCTCTCCGAGTGTTGTGCGAGTGCGGAATCACCGAAAGTTCGGCCGAATTGCGTGCGTCGCGGGTGATATCTGTGTCGCGGGTGCTCAAAGTGAGTCCGGAACCACGGAAGCATACGTGTTCGTAAGTAATAGGCATAGCTAAGTGTTTCCGAGTGCTGCGCGAGTGTAAATTCATCGGGAAATTGCCTAGATCGCTTGTGTCGCGGGTGTCCAAAAGTGTCGCGGGTGCGACAAATCGGCTTTGTGAGGGAAAATAACGACTGCAACGCCTTCGGCGATAGAAACAGTGACCCGGCAATCGGAGTGTCACAAATTTGGAGCTGAAACTATCGCCGATACGCTGCGAGTCGCAGGTGACTCAGGCCGACAACCTGCTGACGTGCTTTCTAAGCACGGAGCGGGGCCAACGGGCAAGCCCGACCCAAGAACAAGAACGGCGAGTCGGTGAGTTTTTCTCTAGCAAAGGCGCGATCCTGATCCAACGCAAAGGTGCGACACCACAGAGTCGAACGGGATTTCCTACAAGCAGGTACCATATACAGTGTCTGGGCGCTTTAAATAACCGTGTTTTAGGCTTTTGTGCATAAAATAACGTGTATTTAGGGTCTGGTCGCGGGTGCGACGTCTTCGGTCGCAGGTGCGACGTCCTCTGTCACGGGTGAGACGTCCCCGGTCGCGGGTGCTGTACGAGTTGCTGCGGGTGCGACTAAATAAAATAACGTGTATCTAGCTGCTGGTCGCGGGTGCGACGTCTTCAGTCGCAGGTGCGACGCCCTTGGTCGCGGTTGCTCCACGCTTGTCGCGGGTGCGACGAAACTCACCGGACGTGACAGGTAGCAGGTGCGACACCGCAGGTGCGACGGAGCAGGTGCGACGGAGCAGGTGCGACGAAACGGGTGCGACGGAGCGGGTGCGACGGAGCAGGTGCGACGAAGCAGGCGCGACAAAGCAGGTGCGACGAAGCAGGTGCGACGAAACAGGTACGACAAAGCGGGCGCGACGGAGCAGTTGCGACGAGGCGGGCGCGACTGAGCGAGCGCGACAGGGTGGGTGCGACGAGGCTGCGATTCTTTTGTGTACCACCCGACAGCGTTCATCGGTCACTATAGGACCCCCTTACAATGCCCACCCCCAGGTCACCTGTAGCGGGCCGCCGCACCACTAGATCCAACTCAAGGAACGCCACCGACCACCCCGAAAAGGAGTCGTCGGTGGTTTCCCCAAACCAAATTACGATTCCGGAATCCCAGGAGATCACGGAGCTCAGCAGACCCGACCCCCCCCCACTTCATGACAATTCCATGGCTGCCCCCCCCGTCATCCGGCAGCTCTGAAAGTGATGGTCTGATTATCCACCCTCGGAGTTCTTCCATTAACGCGTCCCAAGAGACCGGGAGCGCCGCTGACGACATCATCTCATTTGCAGTTAAAATAAAGAACACCCTTATCGTCGACCCAAATATTTATTTTTATTTATTTATTTAAAGGAAACATACAGTCTTATAAAGGTATTAACTTAAGTAAAAATGTCTAAAAACAGACCTAGAGTTCCATTTAAGTTCAAAACAATTTTTGAGTATGAATTAATTAACTAAAGCCTTAAATTAAGCATAATAAGTTTGTTAAGGCCTTAAGGTTAAGCACAATAAGTTTGTTAATAAAATTTAACAAGCATTAAATTTAAGTTACTTATAATGAGGGTTAGTACAATCAAAAACATTATGAAGCAGATTTATGAAATAACTTTCGTAATTCAGCCTTGTACTTACCAATAGAGTTTGTAAAGATATCGATTTTATTAAATAATTTGTTGTAGCTGTCACAGGAGCGCCTAAAGAAAGTATTTTTAGCGTATTTTGAGTTACTAAAAGGTACGTGAAAGGTACTATTTGATCGAGACGAAGTACGTGGAACAATAAGTCCGATTTTTTCCAAAAGAAAACTTGAGTCAATGTGAGCGTTTATTATTTTGTATAGAAATGTTGATTCTAAGTATAGTCGCCTATTTTCGAGAGTCATAATCCCGTGATTTTTTAGGGCTATATCATAATCAATAAAGAAACCTCTGGATTTGAATTCGAGAGCTTTTAAGAATTTATTCTGAATTTTCTCCAATCTAGCGACATGCACAGAATACATCGGGCTCCAAACCACACAACCAAATTCCAGCAGACTGCGGACATATGCAAAATAAAGTGTTTTTAAAGTGAACGCTTTTTTGAGGGGTTTAGAGAGGCGGAGTATAAGACCTAGTTTTCTATAAGCCCTCGTCAGAATGTCATCAATGTGTAAGTTAAAATGTAACTTTGAATCTAAAGTGATTCCAAGGTCACGGACATAAGAGACTCGCTTGAGATTTTGACCCGAGAGATGATAAGGTTGGAGTATAAGATTATGTTTTCTGGAAAAGGTAATGGTACAACATTTTTGGGGGTTCAAAATCAACTGATTTCTGTCGCAGTATTCCTGAAATGAGTTAAGATCAGCTTGAAGCAGGAGACAATCATGGTGGGATTTAATAACTCGGAATATTTTGGTATCGTCAGCATAGCAAAGGTGGTCAGAGCCATTAAAGCATTTGTGCATGTCGTTGATATACAAGTTAAATAAAAGTGGGCCAAGATGGGAGCCCTGGGGTATTCCAGAAGTAACTTCAAGGAATTTTGACGTGTAACCTTTTAGTGCGACTGCCTGGCTACGGTTACAGATGTAGGATTCCACCCAGCGCAGGAGATTGCCGTGTATACCAAGACTTGACAATTTGTGTAGTAATATAGAATGATTAATTTTATCAAAACATTTGGAGAAGTCTGTATACACGGCATCAACCTGGTAGCCGGCATCCATTGCATTTAGGATATAGTCAGTGTACAAAACGAGGTTAGTATCGACGCTTCGTCCTCGAAAAAACCCATGTTGATATGGTGATATATGACGACTGACAACATTAGTTATTGTGTCCGCCACAATTTTTTCAAGTATTTTACCAAATATGATTAATTTTGAAATTGGCCTAAATTGGGTTACGCAATGTTTATCACCACCCTTGTGGACAGGAGTAATTAAAGACTTTTTCCAGATCTGCGGAAAGCACGCTTCTTGTATTGACTTGCGAAAAATAATCGTTAAGGGTACGGCTAGTTCTTTGGATAATGTAGATATTAATAATGGGTGAACATTGTCATAACCAGCACTCTTCCGGATGTCTACTTCTTTTAAATGTTTCAACACTGTATTTTCGGAAATACTTATCGAGGATATGTCAATAATATGGTCTGATGATGGACTAGTAGTAAAGGAACCATTATCGTTGATATCGGGGACAAATACAGAACTAAAATAACTGTTAAAATAATTACATATGGTTTCACCATCCGAGGATGTCTCATTTTCGTAACGCATGTGATGAGGAATATCATTTTTAGAGAATTTAGATTTTATAAATGTCCAGAAATATTTAGGGCAAGAAGTTATTTCGTCTTCCGCAAAGTTAATATATTTATTGTAACAATCGGAGGATAGGGTTTTTTCCATGCGCCTTAGTCGTTTAAATTCAAGGTAGTCTCGTGGATTATCATATTTCTTCCACTTTGCATGGACTTTAAGTTTTTTACATATAAGTTTTATTAATGAGCGCGAATACCAGGGGGGGTAATAAGTTTGTGATTTATATCGCTTTGTTGGTATATGTTTTCGAATAAGTTCGTTTAAGACTGTGTAAAAATAAGTAACGGCTTCTTCGGTACTCATATTTTCTAAGATATCGTGCCAGTTTATATTTAGCAAGGCCGAACTCATTGATTGATAATCACCTGCGTGGAAACAAAATCTAAGAGTATTATTTTCTTTAAGTGAGATACTAGTATCGGGAAAAAATGATATACAAATGGATTTGTGGTGCGGGTCCTCAGGGGTGAGGGGCGAAAGGCATGGTGAGACGGTTGTATATTTATTGCTAAGTACTAAGTCTAGAATGCGTTCGTTTTTATTTTTACACCAGTTGTATTGATTAAAACCTGTAAAAGCCATGAAATCAGAGAGAAGTTGTGCCTTGTTGTCACCGTTACATGTAAGTGTGAGTCCCGAGCCACTGGAGATATTATTACTGTGCCATGTGGCGTAAGTGATATTGAAGTCGCCTACTATAAGAAATAAATCATCGGGGTATTGCTGAATATTATTGCAAGCGTTGTCAAAGAAAGAATCGAGCGCGGTAAGATGTTCGCTATTATGCGGTAAGTATGTACAGCCGATTCGGAGAACCGGTCGGTCGGGCTGAGGGGCGCGGGGCGAGCCAAGCTCAATGATTACCCATAACTCTTCAGACTCGCGCGAGGCACACAGTTCGTCGCAGCGGCGCGACACGATATCACGTCTTATTGCTATTAGACAGCCACCACCGAGCCCAATCGGGCCCACGCCACTATAGCGATCGCGTCTATATACTTCATAATTATGATAGAAATATTCCGCACTGTCAAAATCCACTGTGAGCCAGGTTTCTGTGAGACATATGATATCATAATGATTATCTAGGACATTTTGGAGAAATGAATGTGATTTTGTGCGGAGTCCCCTAACGTTTTGGTAATATATGCTAAGGTTGTTAGCTTGAGCCATTTTTATAGCCAGTAAATACAATATTTCGATTGATTTCTAAGTGCTCCGAATGAGTGATACAACGAACTAGACATTTTTTACTCAGTTTAAGATACGAAAATAACGTTACAAGTAACACTCCATTTAACAAGTACAAAACTGTGTTACGTGTTTTTAAGACTTCATTATGTATTTTTAGATTTTTAATTTTATAACCATTCAAAAGTAAATATAATATGGATAGAAATAACCAGATTATACGCACTAATAACAAGCATAATTTTAACAATACAAAGGTAAATAACTTTGCCAAAGTATGAACACTGAAATAGTTAGTAATAAAGGGAACGAATACCAGTCACTTAATTTTACTCAAATCATCTTCTTTGACAATACGAATGACCGCAGTGTTATCACTCTTGCGCAACATTATTTTAGCGTCTTTAACCCAAAGGTACGTGTAGTGATTGTCTGCTTTTAACTGTCGGGCACGTTTTAAGAGTAACTTGTTCGCCGGGGTGAGATGGTCGTTAACGTAGATGTTTTGGCAGGGACCGGAGATTCCTATATCAGACGTCGTCAAACCGCGACGTACTTTAACAGCAGCGATGAGCTCGTCCTTACGTCGGCGCTGAGTAAATCGTACAATTATCGATGGCGGGCGGGTAGTGCTGTTTTTGTTACTACCGATGGAGCCTACGCTGCTGGTCGCGTTGATTTTGGTATATGGTCTCACACGGTGTATAGTATCGACGTCCGTGTTAGTGCAGGCGAATCCTACCTTCGTACATATATCATGTAGTATTGTTATTAAGTTTTCTCCTTTTGTAACTGGAATTCCAGAAATTTCTACATTATTCATGCGGGAGTGCTGATCTTGAGCATTAATTTCTTGTTTAAGCGTCTCGATGTAATTTTGGGCTGAGTCTAGATCCTTTTTTACGGTGGATAGCGAAGTGAGTTTTTGTTCAGCAACGATAAGACGTTCGTCGAAGTTATGGTGCGTAGTTTCTAAGTCCGTCCACTTATCATTCATTTCTTGAAGTTTCTGCTTAGTGGTACGTAGATCCTCACGCATACCGTCAAGTTCGGACTTCATTGCGTTGAACTCTGCTCTAAATGACCTGATTTCGACCATCACGTCAGCAATTGTAAACTGTTCCTGCTGTGTACCACGACAGGAGCCACAACGCCAGGAAGCTTTTTTTTCTTGTCCCATTTTGCGATAGCTGGTTTCTGCCAACCCCACACAACCGAAATGAAAAGTACCATGGCATTGGCTACATGGCACATAATCCGTAACTTGTTGATTACACTTTGTGCACAACATATTGGCCGAATATGAAACTAGTTGTTGGAATTTACTGAAAAATCACACTCAAAATAGTAGCTGTACGTCAGTGTCAGACCACTGCGCGCGCGCAAATAGTAAAAATAAATCCGTCACTGGCGAACACAAGGCCGTGATCAACGGCTGCTGCGACGCCATCATCTCCAGGGCGGGTGGTAGCCCGCCCCGTTCCCAGGCAAACCCCCGCTACAATCTCTACCCACAATGGGCCTCTTCCCCCTCACTCATGACCCCTCAGGCTCCCACCTTGGGTCCGCCCGCGTGGAGTGTCCCCTCTCAATCTTCTGGGGAGAGCTTTGCTTCTCAATTCACCGACGTCCTTAACCCCTTTTTCGACAAGGTCAACTCGGAAATAAGCGGAATCAAGGCCCTTATCGGGTCCTTGGAGGAGCGCTTAGCGGCGGCCACGGCCTCCAACGAGTCCTGGGAGGAGCGTTTCACGGCTTTCACAGCGGCTGCGGCTGCCACGGCCTCCATCGCTCATTCCCCCGAGGTACTTGAAAAAGTGACCGACATGCACAACCTCCTCACGCAAATCGACCAGGATAATAAAACTAGCGCAGGCGCCGGTTGGGAACTGGCGCCGCCCGTGGGCAAGACGGCCCCCGCGGGCGCGACCGCCCCCGTGGGCGCGGCTGCTCCCGCGGACGCGCCTGCATCCACTCATGTGCGAACTCGGACCTACGCTTCGGCCCTGGCCGGCGCCCCCCCTCCGGCGCCCTCCCTTCCGGCCCTGGTAGTGTCGTCACGTGCGGATGATGCGTCAACCGCGGACGTTTTCGACGGCCTGAAGGTTGCCCTCAACACCACCCAGAGCGACGGTATCAGGCCTGTCAAAGTCACACGATTGTCCAAAGGCAAGGTCAAATTGACCTTCCACGACCTTGACTCCGCAGCCCAGGCCGAGGTAAGAATCAAAAACACCCCCCAGGCTACCGGTCTGAACGTCCAAAAGGAGCGCAAGCTCAGTCCCATGGTAATTGTGAAGGGGATTCACAGCAGGTACGACGCACAAGACCTGGCCGACATAATCACAAACCAAAACCTTGACGCTACTACCTCTAAGTCGGACGACATTAAACTCCTCTTCGTCACAAAAAACAGGAACCCGAGTCTTTACAATGCCGTCCTTAGGGTCTCCCCTCACACGTGGCGGTCCCTCATAAATCTGGGTAAAATCAATATTGAATTCTCCTTTGTCCACGTGGAGGATTTCTCCCCCTTCAAACAGTGTCGCGGCTGCCACAACTACGGCCACACCGAAGGGAGATGTAAACTCCCTAAATTATGCACCACATGTGGCAAACCGGGTCACGATAGCTCCAACTGCCCCGCGGGAGGAGACTCCCCCACCTGCGTCAACTGCTCTAACTATAACAACAGCCTCGGGGGAATAAGGGGGAAATCTAGACTCAACCCCACTAATCACTCTTCATTTGACAGCGCTTGCCCCAGACGGAGGGCTATGCTGGAAAGGATAAGGGACAAAACGGACTATGGCCAATAGACCGCCCAGCCCCTCTGGTCCCTTTTCCCCCGCCAGTGTCAATTTTCCCCCTCCCTCTCCCCCCCTCGCTGGACACGGTGACCGCGGCGGCGTTGTCACTGCGAATCCCGACCCCAACTTTGTCCACACCAACTGCATACAGGTCAATACGGACAGATGCTTCACCAGCTTCTGCCAGCTGGGACACTTCCTGTCCAGCAACCGTTCTATTAACATAGCCTTCGTCACTGAACCCTACCGCGGTAGGGGGAACACGGCTAAATACATCTCGGGCTTCACCACCTTCCAACTTCCTTCCCCGGATTCCAACGTAAGGGCAGCCATTTACATCAGAGACGAGTACGCCATTGACTGCAGGGCCGTCTTAATCACTCAGCTCTCCTCCCCGGATCGGGCGACCGTCTCCCTATCAATCAACAACTCCCACCTGCGCATCTCGTCTGTATACTTCCCCCCCAACTCGGACCCCACCCCGCTCCTCGACGGCCTAGCGGCAGGCATGCTCCCCCCTGACGTGGACATTCCTCACATTTTCGCTGGCGACTTCAACGCATGGCACCCCATGTGGGACAACTCCAATAGAACCAACCCCAGTGGCGACAAGGTGGCAGACTTCATCATCAACCACGGCCTCACATGCCATAACGACGGGTCTTCCACGTTCCATTGCGTCACCCACTCTGCACCCCGACAGAGCGCCATCGACCTAACCATCTCGTCCGCCAACCTTCCGGTCTCGAACTGGAGAGTGGATGAGGAAGTCCTGGCGGGCAACCAACACCTGTCCATCCTGTTTTCGTTCGGTGGGAGGCAACACTCCTCGGATCTCTCCAATCCAGCCCCCTTCTCCACGCGCAGATATGCCACTAGGATCCGGGCCGATTGGGACGCCTTCAGGGCCGCCCTCGACACCGGCATGCTTCACTCCGATATCTCTGCTGCTGCTGTCTCTCACATGGAGGCGCCGCAACTCGAGGCCTGTATACAACAGCTCACCGCAGTCATCCACGAGGCCGCCGATGCAGTCTTCACCTCCCACGACAGCACTGGCTACGGAAGACGCCCTGGCTCAAAACCCTTTTGGTCCGAGGAGCTGGGCAAATCGCGGGACGAACTCCATCGGGCCAAAAGGACCGCGCGCATAGCATTCGCCAGCGGCGCCCCTCCATCAGCCGGGTCCGCCGCCCTCAGGGCACTACAAGAGGCAAAAGCCAATTTTTCCGACTGCATACGCAAAACGTCTGGGGATAGCTTCAGAAACTTCTGCAACAACCAAACGGCCGAAAAGGTGTGGTCAATCACCAACCCCGTACTCAAAGCTGGCAAATACCGCCCCCCGCCCGCCACCATTCGCACCGCCGACGGACGGTTCACTACCAACAGCGCTGACACGGCCGATGCGCTCCTTTCCCACTTCTACCCCCCCGACGCGCCCGACTCGGACACTCCGGCGCAGGCGTCCCTCAGAACGGGCTCCGGGATGCCTCCATCCACCGAGGACGACCCTCCCTTCACGCAGTCGGAGGTCCTCGAGGCCTTGGAGGCCATCTCTCATAGGAAGGCCCCTGGCTGCGACGGCCTCACTTCAGACATTTGCACCACAGTATTCAAGTGCTTCCCTGACATTATTACCGCACTGGCCAACAGGTGCCTCCACCTGGGCTACTTCCCGCACCTCTGGAAACTCTCAGTCCTACGCATCATACCTAAATCGGGGGCCCACCTGCTCTCCGACCCCAAGGCACAAAGACCCATAGGACTCATTCCCGTGTTCGGCAAAATGCTGGAAAAGCTCCTCACTGAACGGTTCCTACACGCGGCCGCGACGCATGGTCGCCTTAGTGACAAACAATACGGGTTCAGAAAGAACACATCAACGACGCACGCGCTGTCTGATGCTATCAATCATATTAAGCACCAGAAATCCAAAGGCCTTCACACGATCGCCGTGTCCCTCGATATCCAGTCGGCTTTCGACATGGCCTGGTGGCCCGCCATTCTGGACAGGCTGAAACGATCTAATTGCCCCGCTAACGTCTACAAAACACTAGCTGACTACCTCACTCCCAGAACGGTTATCCTTAACCACGCCGGTTCCACTGCCTCCTGCGCGACCCAGCGCGGGTGTGTTCAGGGGTCGGCGTGCGGTCCCGCCCTCTGGAACTGCGTCTTGGACGACCTCCTAGAGGCGTCACTCCCCTCCGGCTGCCGTATCCAGGCGTACGCCGACGACGTCCTCCTGATCGTGTCTGCCAACTGTGCGTCTAGATTGAGTTCTCTGGCCTGCGAAGCGCTCGACGGCATTGCTCGTTGGGGTAGAGGCGTGAAACTTTTCTTCGGCCCCCACAAGACCAAGGCTCTGGCCTTCTCACCTACAGCCTCTAAGGCCGTGATCTACATGGACGGCACGCGCATCTGTTTCAGCCCTAACTTCACTCTGCTCGGCGTAGTCATCGACAACCGCCTTAATTTCCGTGCGCACGTCCAGCGCACCATCACCAAGGCAAAGGCCATTTATAACAGGCTGAGTATCTTCGTGCGCCCCACCTGGGGCCTCCACTCTGAAAATGTGAAGTCCATATACAGGTTTGTAGTCGCACCCATCGTCACCTACGCAGCCGGCATCTGGGGCCACGTAGCCAAAAAAAAGTACGTAAGACAGTCCCTCACCTCCCTTCAGAGAGGTTTCGCTCTAAGAATTATAAAGGGCTACCGCACGGTGTCGGCCAACGCGGCCATCACCCTGGCGGGCCTCGTCCCCCTGGACCTGGAAGTACTGAGGGTCAGAGAGATTGAGCGGGCCCGTGTCACGGGCTCGACTCCCCTCCTTCCAACGGATATTCCATTCGAGTCCCCCACACCCATCTGCCAACTCCTCCACCCCTCGGAACGCATTACGGTCACATACAACGTCGCCCCCACTCAGATGGAGGTGGACGAAGTCTGCACCGAGAGGTGCATTCAGATCTTCACCGACGGCAGCAAATCGGAGGACGGAGACGTTGGCGCGGCTCTCGTTAGGGTCGACCCGGACGCTCGCACGGGTAACAGAGTCAGGACGTCCAAATTCAAACTCCACGATGCCTGCACGGTCTTCCAGGCGGAGCTCTACGCTATCTATAGGGCCTGCCTGGTTGCCCTGTCCGGAGGCTATCCAGAGGTCCTCATCCTGTCTGACTCCAGGTCGGCCTTGGACGCCCTGGCGCGCAGAAGCAGCACCACCCCCCTGGTTTCCATGACGCACAAGCTAATGGCGGAGCACGCTCGCCTGCACGCCGGATCCATCCGTTTCTGCTGGGTCAAGGGCCACGCCGGCATCCCGGGCAATGAACTGGCTGACGACGCGGCTAAAGGCGCCGCTCTCCTGCACTCCACCCCCTCGTACTCATGTTTCCCCATCTCCTTCGTCAAGTTCCACTCGATTCAATCAGCTCTCACGTCTTGGAAGGACAGATATTCTCTGTCCGCCCAGGGCGCCCACACCAGAGCCCTTCTGCCTACCCCCCGCGCATGCATGGACCTTGCGAGCTTCACCCCCTACGACTTCCACTTTACACAGTTCCTCACCGCCCACGGCGCCCACCTTTCGTATCTCCACAGATTTCACATCGCCCCCTCCGACTCGTGCCCGTGCGACTTGTCGCTTCCCCAAACCCCACTCCACCTAGTTGAGGTTTGTCCTCGCTTCACCAGACTGAGGCTTGATTACCTCCTCTCCATCCCCCCCAACCTTAACCTCGATCGCCCCATGCACTTACCCACCATCCTGGAGTGCAGACGCCCTTCCTTGGTCGTCCAAGGCTTCCGCAAACTTGTCGTCGGCATCTTCTCGGCGCTGAAGTCCTTCAACGCCGCTTGATGCTGATCGCGGCCACCGGCCACTCTCCACTGCGCCTCCCGGCCCGCCGCGGCGCTTTTGATGCTACCGCTTCTATTTATACGCGCATGTAAGTCTCTATTGCCCGGCCTTATTAGTCACAATTACAATCGTTACCGTTATACATTCGACACTGACACTTGACGGCCAAGTGTTCGCGGGTGCGGCTGTCGCGGGCGCGGACGTCGCGGGCGCGACCGTCGCGTGCTCGACCGTCGCGGGTGCGGCCGTCGCGGGCGCGACCGTCGCGGGCGCGACCGTCGCGGGCGCGACTGCTTGTTTGTCTGTTCGGCGGCCGCGGCGGTCGCGGCCGCGGCGGTCGTGGCCGCGACCGTCGCCGCAGCTTAACACCAATGTCCCGTCGCGGCTGCGACAGAGGTAAAAAGTTCACCTGAGTAGCGTTAACTGGGGGGAAAATTCACATACTACAGGCTCGCGAGGGGTCTATTTTTCGTTTCGGCACTAGCTTTCTTTTACCCCGTACCATACACACTATATGGCACGGCCACAATTTTAACGAATCAACTGGTCACCAAATTTCGAAAGATTCCCTACTCATGTAACCAAACTTAATTTTTACTTTAACGTTAACACCTACAAGTTTGTAACCTTATTCTAATACGTCACTGGCACCCATCTACCAACCAATCACCTCATCGCCATGGACGGGCACGACTGCCGCGGCCCCGGCTGCGCGAGGACCAAGGCTGAGCTGCACGGGGACCTCATGCGGGCGCTAAGGATCGTGCTGGAGGCGAAGGGATACGCGCACCCGCTCGTTCGAAAGTACCTTATTAACGTAGAGGACGTGCCCCGCGCGTTTGAAGACCTAGACACGGGAACGCCCATGGATACTGATGCCGAATCCCAGGCCCGGCACGACCCCTCCTCGCTGGCCACCTTGTCCCTGCGTGCGGTGAGGGCCGCGATGCTGACACAGGATACTCGAGCCAAGGACTGGCTGCTCGCGGAGAGCCTCGGCAGCTTGTATAGATCTCTCTTGCTGACGTCACTACTCGGCTCCCTCATCCCGGCCACGTCACCGCCGCCGCCTCCCCCGCCGCCGCCGTCGCCGCTGCCTTTGCCATCGCCTCCGCCTCTCGTGTCTGCGGTGGCTTCCTCGTCGTCATCATCGTCACCGTCGCCGCGGTCGTCGTCATCATCGTCCCCGTCGTCGCCGCCGCCCCCCTCCCGCCCGCCGACGCCCTTCCGCTCTCGCTCTCCGATGGGCCCCCGCGACTTGCCATCCGCCGCTGCTGTGGGCGGAGCTGTTTTGTCCTCCAGAGTCCGCATGATTGGCAGGTGCCCGACCCAATTCAGACCCCTGAAAGGCGCAATTCGAGAGGTGGCGGGCCTGAACCGGGACTTCCTGGGCTTTGAGGAGGAGGGGAGGGATTCTGAGTCGACGGGGGCGCGGGCCGCTGGGGACGAGACCTCTGAGACCTCCGAGGGCGAAGAAGCAGACCTGGAGTGATTCCGGCGGCGGGTGCGACCGGGGCGGGTGTGACCGTCGCGGGTGCGACCGTCGCGGGTGCGACCGTCGCGGGTGCGACCGTCGCGGGTGCGACCGCCGCGGGTGCGACCGTCGCGGGTGCGACCGCCGCGGGTGCGACCGCCGCGGGTATGACCGTCGCGGGTGCGACCGCCGACCGCGCCCACCCCACCACCCCACTGCATCCCCTGAATCAACAACCACGTTTTATTTAAAAAAAAAAAAAAATAAAAAAAAAAAAAAAAATATAAAAAAAAAAAATATAAATTTAAAAAAAAAAAAAAAAAAAAAAAAAAAAAATACAAAAAAAAAAAAAACAAAAAAAAAAAAAAAAAGTATATAAATGAATGAACCAAGTACCTATTACCTTAACATAATACCTTACCACTTAAGATTGTATCTGCGGTTGGTCGCGGGCGCGACTGTCGCGGGTGCGACCGTCGCGGCCGCGACCTGCCGTAAATTATTAACCATTCACCCTACTTATTGCCTTAACAACTAAGATTGTCTGTATTTACGGTTGACCGCGGGCTCGACCGTCGTGGCCGTGTCCGTCGCGGCCGTCGGGCCCGCGTCCAGCCGTTGGGCGCCCATTTCACCTCACCATTGTAAGCACATAGGCTCGTCTATTGTATAAAATCAACCACCATGAACCTTTTCAACATGTTTAGCCTTAACACTTAAGAATGATTGTATCCGCGATTGGTCGCGGGTGCGTCCTTCGCGGGTGCGTCCGTCGCGGCCGCGGTCGTCGGGCCCGTGACCAACCTTTGGGCGCCCTCCCCACCTCACATATGCATCATATATATCTCTGTACCACTCTCCATTCAAACCAGTTCTTTGTGTGCCTTGCCATATATATCATTCGTGTCTATCGCCATAACTTAGGTCCTATATATAAATAAATATGTAAATTAAAATTTTAATATAAACACTCGGGCGCGGTTCTGAGGCGCCCGGCCCCCTCCCTCTCTCTAACTCACCTACTCAGCTGCTCTGCACCTCTAGTTTGGACTCAGTTTGACACTCGCCCCCGGGACGGTTGAACTCATTTGTCTGGTTCGCCGGTTGTTAGGGTCAGTGGCTCGTCGCCGCGAACGGCATTGCCGCGTCCGGGGCGGTGGCATCAATCGATCGTGGCGGGGCGGTTGCGATTTGGGCCGCCGCCGGTCCCGGGCGTGGCACCGGTGCCGCGCCCGTGACCGGCGGCGGGTGCGGCCAAGTGGTCGCTGATATTGCGGGGTCGCGTCTTTCTTTCGTCTTTTGCTGCATGCGACCCTAACTCTCATTAATATTTATTATAAGAAATTGTAAACCACAACTCAAATCAAGAAAAGAATATGTCATCAACTTAAACAAGAGACTTGTTATAAATAACTTAATAAAAACAAAAAGTCGCAAAAACATAATGTATGAGTGTACCGCGGATGCCTTGCCGCGGCCGCGATCACTGCTGCGACCGCCCCGTCGTTTTTCGTCACGGGTGCGACCTGCCACAGGCGCGACCTGGCGCGGGTGCGACCGTCGCGGGCGCGACCTGCGACGGGTGCGACCGTCGCGGGCGCGACCTGTCGCGGGTGCGACCTGTCGCGATTGAGGCGGGGGGTAGCGGCGGTGGTCCGATGGCTGGCGCGGCAAGGCGGCTGCGATGAGCGACAACGAGGTCACTGCGATGAATAAAATCTGTAATAATACTATGTGCGCGTGTACCGCGGCTGCCTTGTCACGGCCGCGACCGCGATCATTGCTGCGACCACCCCGTCGTTTTCGTTGCGGGTGCGACCTGCCACAGGCGCGACCTGGCGCAGGTGCGACCGTCGCGGGCGCGACCTGCGACGGGTGCGACTGTCGCGGGCGCGACCTGTCGCGGGTGCGACCTGTCACGATTGAAGCGGGGGGCAGCGGCGGCGGTCCGATGGCTGGCGCGGCAGGGCAGCTGCGATGAGTGACAACAAGGCCGCTGCGATGAATAAAATCCGTGATAACACTATGTGCGCGTGTACCGCGGCACCCTTATGTGCATCTCAGATCGCACCTCTCTGCATTGACCCAAAAGCATATCCTTACACATCACTCGTTCACTTTACTGGACTGCCGCTGGGACCCTCCGCCCAACCTTTCTGCGCCACGTGACCAGCTCCTCGGGCGAAGCACGCATCCGCCAGCTACGCGGCCCTCAACTGCAGCACCGGCCCCGGCCCCGATCTCCAACGGCAGGCTGGGTGCGGACGTCGGCTCCTAACCACCGGGGCCTTCTTCGAGTGGAGAGGGGCACCTTCCGACGGCGCCACCCCTGGAGCGGTCGGCTCCTCATCGGGTCCCATGCGCGCGGAGTCTGGGCGGCGCGTCCCCGCGGCAGTCTGATCAAAGCATCTTTGTTATATTTTTAAAAATCTTTCTTCTCCTCCTATCCCCCTTCTTATTCTTTCTTTCCGCTATCCTCCTACTTTTGTATCCTTCTATCATTCTCTTTCTTTCTCCCCCTTTCTTCTTGCCCCGGCCCGGCACTGGAAGGCAAAAAGCCTCACCAAGGGATGAGCCCACCGGTGCCGGTCCATCTTGCCCACCTACCCCAATCTCCTAACACTGACTCTTCACAACCCCTACCACTACAAACAGTATAAAAAAAAAAAACCTAACCTAACCTAACCTAACCTAACCTAACCTAACCTAACCTAACCTAACCTAACCTAACCTAACCTAACCTAACCTAACTCTTTGCATTTGTAACTCATCATATCAGCCACACGACACCCACTGCTGGGTATAGGCCTCCCCTAAGGATCTCCACAACGATCGGTCCTGCGCTGCCTGCATCCACTGGCTTTCCGCGACCTCCACCAGATCGTCGGTCCACCTTGTCGGGGGCCTACCCACGGAGCGTCGTCCGGTGCGCGGTCGCCATTCCAGAACCTTTCTGCCCCAACGGCCATCGGTTCTTCTCGCTATGTGTCCCGCCCATTGCCACTTGTAACTCACTAGTTGCATATTGCAACTCACTTAGTGCAATTTGTAAATCACTTGTTGCATTATGTAACTCACTTGTTGTATATCGTAACTCACTCGTTGCAAATTGTTACTCACGCGTTGCATTTTGTAACTCACTAGTTGCATATTGGATCTAACTCGTTGCATTTTGCAACTCACTCGTTGCATATTGCATTTCACTCGTTGCAAATTGTAACTCACTCGTTGTATTTTGTATCTTACTCGTTGCATATAGTTACTAAATCGTTGCAAATTGTTACTCACGCGTTGCATTTTGTAACTTACTTGTGCATTATGTAACTCACTAGTTGTATATCGTAACTCACTCGTTGCATATTGCAACTCACTCGGTGCAAATTGAAACAAACTTTTTGCATTTTGTATCTTACTTGTTGCATATCGTTACTCACTTGCTGAATATTGTAACTCACGAGTTGCAAATTGTTACTCACTTGTTGCATATTGTATCTTACTCGTTGCATATCGTTACACATTCGTTGCATATTATTACTCAATCGTTATAAATTGTAACTCATAAGTTGCATAATGTATCTTACTCGTTGCATTTGTAACTCACTCGTAGCATATTGCAACTCACTCGTTGCAATTTGTAAATCACTCGTTGCATTTTGTATCTAACTCGTTGCATATAGTTACCCACTCGTTGCAAATTGTTACTCACGCGTTGCATTTTGTAACTTACTAGTTGCATATTGGATCTAACTCGTTGCATTTGTAACTCACTAGTTGCATATTGCAACTCACTCGGTGCAAATTGTAACTGACTTGTTGCATTATGTAACTCACTAGCTGTATATCGTAACTCACTCGTTGCAAATTGTTACTCACGCGTTGCATTTTGTAACTCACTAGTTGCATTTTGGATCTAACTTGTTGCATTTGTATCTCACTCGTTGTATATTGCAACTCACTCGGTGCAAATTGTAACTCACTCGTTGCATATTGTATCTTACTCGTTGCATATCGTACTCACTCTTTACAAATTGTTACTCACGTGTTGCATTTTGTAACTCACTAATTGCATATTGGATCAAACTCGTTGCAAATTGCAACTCAATCGTTGCATATTGCAACTAAATTGTTGCAAATTGTAACTCGATCGTTGCATTTTGTATCTTACTTGTTGCATATCGTTGCAAATTGTTACTCACGCGATGCATTTTGTAACTCACTAGTAGCATTTTGGATCTTACTTGTTGCATTTGTAACTCACTCGTTGCATATTGCAACTCACTCGGTGCAAATTGTAACTCACTCGTTGCATATTGTATCTTACTCGTTGCATATCGTACTCACTCGTTGCAAATTGTTACTCACGCGTTGCATTTTGTAACTCACTAGTTGCATAATGCACTCTCTCGTTTCAAATTATTACTCACGTGTTGCATTTTGTAACTCACTAGTTGCTTATTGGATCTAACTCGTTTTATTTTGTAACTCACTCGTTGCATATTGCATTTTACTTACTGCAAATTGTAACTCACTCGTTGCATATTGCTTCTTACTCGTTGCATATCGTTTCTCAATTGTTGCAACTTGTTACTCACGCGTTGCATTTTGTAACTCACTAGGTGCATGTTAGATCTAACTCATTGCATATTGCAACTCACCCGT
Source organism: Agriphila tristella (assembly GCA_928269145.1). NCBI lineage: Eukaryota > Metazoa > Arthropoda > Insecta > Lepidoptera > Crambidae > Agriphila > Agriphila tristella. Next base: position 57,855,449 of record OV743431.1, on the reverse strand, counting down.
TGCATATTGCAACTCACTCGTTGCAAATTGTAACTCACTCGTTGCATTTTGTATGTAACTCGTTGCATATCGTTACTCACTCGTTGCAAATTGTTACTCACGCGATGCATTTTGTATCTCACTAGTTGCATTTTGGATCTAACTTGTTGCATTTGTAACTCACTTGTTGCATATTGCAACTAACTTGTTGCAAATTGTAACTCACGCGTTGCATTTTATATCTTACTCAATGCATATCGTTACTCACGTGTTGCAAATTGTTACTCACGCAATGCTTTTTGTAACCCAATACTTGCATATTGGATCTTACTCGTTGCATATTGCAACTCACTCGTTGCATATTGTAATTCAATCGGTGCAAATTGTAACTGACTTGTTGCATTAAGTAATTCACTAGTTGTATATCGTAACTCACTCGTTGCAAATTTTTACTCACGCGATGCATTTTGTATCTCACTTGTTGCATTTTAGATCTAACTTGTTGCATTTGTAACTCTCTCGTTGCATATTGCAACTTACTCGGTGCAAATTGTAACTTAATCGTTGCAATTTGTATCTCTCTCGTTGCATATAGTTACTCACTTGTTGCAAATTGTAACTCACGCGTTGCATTTTGTTACTCACTAGTTGCACGTTGGACCTAACTCGTTGCATATTGAAACTCACTAGTTGCATATTGCAACTCACTCAGTGCAAATAGTAACTTACTCGTTGCTTATTGTAACTCACTCGTTGCATATTGCAACTAACTTGTTGCAAATTGTAACTCACTCGTTGCATTTTATATCTTACTCGTTGCATATCGTTACTCACTCGTTGCAAATTAAAACTCACGCGATGCATTTTATATCTCACTAGTTGCATTTTGGATCTAACTTGTTGCATTTGTAACTCACTCGTTGCATATTGCAACTCACTCGGTGCAAATTGTAACTCTATCGTTGCAATTTGTATCTCTCTCGTTGCATATCGTAACTCACTCGTTGCAAATTGTTACTCACGCGTTGCATTTTGTAACTCACTAGTTGCATATTGGATCTTACTCGTTGCATATTGTAACTCACTCGTTAAATATTGCAACTAACTTGTTGCAAATTGTAACTCACTCGTTGCATTTTATATCTTACTCGTTGCATTTCGTTACTCACTCGTTGCAAATTGTTACTCACGCGATGCATTTTATAACTCACTAGTTGCATATTGGATCTAACTTGTTGCATTTGTAACTCACTTTTTGCATATTGCAACTAACTTGTTGCAAATTGTAACTCACGCGTTGCATTTTATATCTTACTCAATGCATATCGTTACTCACGTGTTGCAAATTGTTACTCACGCAATGCTTTTTGTAATCCAATACTTGCATATTGGATCTTACTCGTTGCATATTGCAACTTACTCGTTGCATATTGTAACTCAATCGGTGCAAATTGTAACTGACTTGTTGCATTATGTAACTCACTAGTTGTATATCGTAACTCACTCGTTGCAAATTGTTACTCACGCGATGCATTTTGTATCTCTCTTGTTGCATTTTGGATCTAACTTGTTGCATTTGTAACTCACTCGTCGCATATTGCAACTTACTCGGTGCAAATTGTAACTTAATCGTTGCAATTTGTATCTCTCTCGTTGCATATAGTTACTCACTTGTTGCAAATTGTTACTCACGCGTTACATTTTGTAACTCAATACTTGCATATTGGATCTAACTCGTTTCATATTGTAACTCAGTCGTTGAATATTGCAACTCACTCGGTGCAAATTGTAACTCACTCGTTGCATTTTGTATCTTACTCGTTGCATATAGTTACTCACTCGTTGCAAATTGTTACTCACGCGTTGCATTTTGTAACTTACTAGTTGCATATTGGACCTAACTCTTTGCATTTGTAACTCATCATATCAGCCACACGACACCCACTGCTGGGTATAGGCCTCCCCTAAGGATCTCCACAACGATCGGTCCTGCGCTGCCTGCATCCACTGGCTTTCCGCGACCTCCACCAGATCGTCGGTCCACCTTGTCGGGGGCCTACCCACGGAGCGTCGTCCGGTGCGCGGTCGCCATTCCAGAACCTTTCTGCCCCAACGGCCATCGGTTCTTCTCGCTATGTGTCCCGCCCATTGCCACTTGTAACTCACTAGTTGCATATTGCAACTCACTTAGTGCAATTTGTAACTCACTTGTTGCATTATGTAACTCACTTGTTGTATATCGTAACTCACTCGTTGCAAATTGTTACTCACGCGTTGCATTTTGTAACTCACTAGTTGCATATTGGATCTAACTCGTTGCATTTTGCAACTCACTCGTTGCATATTGCATTTCACTCGTTGCAAATTGTAACTCACTCGTTGTATTTTGTATCTTACTCGTTGCATATAGTTACTAAATCGTTGCAAATTGTTACTCACGCGTTGCATTTTGTAACTAACTTGTGCATTATGTAACTCACTAGTTGTATATCGTAACTCACTCGTTGCATATTGCAACTCACTCGGTGCAAATTGTAACAAACTTTTTGCATTTTGTATCTTACTTGTTGCATATCGTTACTCACTTGCTGAATATTGTAACTCACGAGTTGCAAATTGTTACTCACTTGTTGCATATTGTATCTTACTCGTTGCATATCGTTACACATTCGTTGCATATTATTACTCAATCGTTATAAATTGTAACTCATAAGTTGCATAATGTATCTTACTCGTTGCATTTGTAACTCACTCGTAGCATATTGCAACTCACTCGTTGCAATTTATAAATCACTCGTTGCATTTTGTATCTAACTCGTTGCATATAGTTACCCACTCGTTGCAAATTGTTACTCACGCGTTGCATTTTGTAACTTACTAGTTGCATATTGGATCTAACTCGTTGCATTTGTAACTCACTAGTTGCATATTGCAACTCACTCGGTGCAAATTGTAACTGACTTGTTGCATTATGTAACTCACTAGTTGTATATCGTAACTCACTCGTTGCAAATTGTTACTCACGCGTTGCATTTTGTAATTCACTAGTTGCATTTTGAATCCAACTTGTTGCATTTGTATCTCACTCGTTGTATATTGCAACTCACTCGGTGCAAATTGTATCTTACTCGTTGCATATCGTACTCACTCTTTACAAATTGTTACTCACGTGTTGCATTTTGTAACTCACTAATTGCATATTGGATCAAACTCGTTGCAAATTGCAACTCAATCGTTGCATATTGCAACTAAATTGTTGCAAATTGTAACTCGATCGTTGCATTTTGTATCTTACTTGTTGCATATCGTTGCAAATTGTTACTCACGCGATGCATTTTGTAACTCACTAGTAGCATTTTGGATCTTACTTGTTGCATTTGTAACTCACTCGTTGCATATTGCAACTCACTCGGTGCAAATTGTAACTCACTCGTTGCATATTGTATCTTACTCGTTGCATATCGTACTCACTCGTTGCAAATTGTTACTCACGCGTTGCATTTTGTAACTCACTAGTTGCATAATGCACTCTCTCGTTTCAAATTATTACTCACGTGTTGCATTTTGTAACTCACTAGTTGCTTATTGGATCTAACTCGTTTTATATTGTAACTCACTCGTTGCATATTGCATTTTACTTACTGCAAATTGTAACTCACTCGTTGCATATAGTTACTCACTTGTTGCAAATTGTAACTCACGCGTTGCATTTTGTTACTCACTAGTTGCACGTTGGACCTAACTCGTTGCATATTGAAACTCACTAGTTGCATATTGCAACTCACTCAGTGCAAATAGTAACTTACTCGTTGCTTATTGTAACTCACTCGTTGCATATTGCAACTAACTTGTTGCAAATTGTAACTCACTCGTTGCATTTTATATCTTACTCGTTGCATATCGTTACTCACTCGTTGCAAATTAAAACTCACGCGATGCATTTTATATCTCACTAGTTGCATTTTGGATCTAACTTGTTGCATTTGTAACTCACTCGTTGCATATTGCAACTCATCATATCAGCCAAACGACACCCACTGCTGGGTGTAGGCCTCCCCTAAGGATCTCCACAACGATCGGTCCTGCGCTGCCTGCATCCACTGGCTTTCCGCGACCTCCACCAGATCGTCGGTCCACCTTGTCGGGGGCCTACCCACGGAGCGTCGTCCGGTGCGCGGTCGCCATTCCAGAACCTTTCTGCCCCAACGGCCATCGGTTCTTCTCGCTATGTGTCCCGCCCATTGCCACTTGTAATTTACTAGTTGCATATTGCAACTCACTTGGTGCAATTTGTAACTCACTTGTTGCATTATGTAACTCACTTGTTGTATATCGTAACTCACTCGTTGCAAATTGTTACTCACGCGTTGCATTTTGTAACTCACTAGTTGCATATTGGATCTAACTCGTTGCATTTTGCAACTCACTCGTTGCATATTGCATTTCACTCGTTGCAAATTGTAACTCACTCGTTGTATTTTGTATCTTACTCGTTGCATATAGTTACTAAATCGTTGCAAATTGTTACTCACGCGTTGCATTTTGTAACTTACTTGTGCATTATGTAACTCACTAGTTGTATATCGTAACTCACTCGTTGCAAATTAATACTCACGCTTTGCATTTTGTAACTCACTAGTTGCATATTGGATCTTACTCGTTGCATTTTGCAACTCACTCGTTGCATATTGCAACTCACTCGGTGCAAATTGTAACAAACTTTTTGCATTTTGTATCTTACTTGTTGCATATCGTTACTCACTTGCTGAATATTGTAACTCACGAGTTGCAAATTGTTACTCACTTGTTGCATATTGTATCTTACTCGTTGCATATCGTTTTTTTTTTTTTTTTTTTCCAGTACAAATAATAATTCATTTATTCCAGTACAAATAACAAAATAGCACAGTAAAAAAAAAAAAAAAGTTCAAGTAGGTATATCCAAATGTAATACATATTCCATCTGCGTCTGAACTAGGTCGAAAAACCTGTATCTCAGACTACAGCGCTCATCCCTAGGATCAATCGAACATTTTACAATAAAATTGCTTGTGCTCACACATTATGGATCAGTATTCATAAAGAAAAAAAATAAAAACAATACATGAATAGGAATCCGGACTAAAAAATAATTTAATCAAAGGGGATTTGTGTAAGTTGTTCCTCCTTTTGTTTATAGTGAAAGTGAGTGAGTGTGTGTAGGAGGGTGTGTACGTGTAGTAAGTATGATAGTAATATATAAATATATATATATATATATTTTATTAATTTTAAATTTATTAAATAAGTGAAAAAATATAGTTTAATTAATAAGTTAAGTATACTAAAACTGTCTTACTAGTAGGTTTTCAGTTTCTTCATAGTTTAATTGCTTAAGATATTTGGAGACTATTATTTTACACTGAGATTTGTAATGGTGGTATATATTTAAAATTTTATTTACCTTATTATAAAGGAAGGGGCCAAGACAACAGTGGAATTTATGCATGTAAGCGTGATTAAAGGATGGTACAGCACATACCAAATCGCGGCGTCTTTTGTTGATATAATTAGGGTCAAATGGTGTCTGTGAGTGTTGCTTTAAAACGCAGGCTAGCATGAAGATCTGACGCACAGTTAAGACGTCACAGAACTGGTACAGATGCTGAGTTGGATAATAAATAGGTCTAAATGTGGAAACTTTAAGAATTGCCCTTTGGGCAATTTCAAGCCTGATCAGAGAAGATTTATCAGCGCCACCCCAGCTCGTAACACAGTACGATAACAATGATTCGACTAGAGCAATGTAAACTCGTTTGACAATGACGGCATCGGCAATGTGTCGGATTTTTTTAAATATATAAATGAGTTTGCGTAATCTAGAATTTAGCAGCTCGATATGAGGTTTAAAAGTCAAATTTACGTCCAGCATTATGCCAAGGTATTTTAGTGACTCTGTATTGGATAGAAAGGGGCACTCACACGGGGATCCGATCTCATTACGACATGAATGAACTATCAAATTAAAAACAGCAGTTGCTTCTGTCGAATCACGAGCCGAAAAGTTAATATATTGTGTTTTGTCAGAATTCAATGTTAAATAATTTTCCTTTAGCCAATTTGATACCACATTGACCCCAATTTGTGTCCTCTCGTAGACTTCTTTCCAGTTATTAGCTGAAAACAATAGAGCAGTATCATCCGCATATGAAATGATCTTGCCTTGGAGGAAATGAAGATTGCAGAGATCGTTCATATATACTAGAAACAATGTAGGGCCCAAAACACTTCCCTGAGGCACACCAAAGGAAACTGGCAATTCTCGAATAGTATGCTTATCTATTCTAACACATTGTGTTCGCCCTGATAAATAGTCAGCAAATAATTTCAATTCCTTACCGCGTACCCCAAGGGTCTCAAGCTTGGTCAGGAGTATAGGTATAGAGACCGTGTCGAAGGCTTTAGCCAGATCTAGAAAAACTCCTGTAACTTTATTACCTTTGTCCAAATATTTTACTACCCAATCAGTCAGCTCGTGCACCGCATCTGCTGTGGATTTCCCAGCGCGAAAACCAAATTGGTTATTAGAAAGTAGTTTATAGTGCTCAAGGTAATGTGTTAGTCTGTAATTAATTATTTTTTCTAACAATTTAGCTATAGCTGGAAGCAGAGAGATGGGCCTATAGTTCTCGACACGGTCTCTATTACCTGACTTGTGAATAGGGTGGATTACGGATTTTTTTAGTACATCTGGGAAGATACCTTCTTTAAGACAAAGCTGGAACATGTGAGTTAGAGGCATAATGAAGATATCTTTAAATTCCTTTAATATTTTATTTGATATCAGATCCCATCCCACAGAACAAGTATTAATCGTTACACATTCGTTGCATATTATTACTCAATCGTTATAAATTGTAACTCATAAGTTGCATAATGTATCTTACTCGTTGCATTTGTAACTCACTCGTAGCATATTGCAACTCACTCGTTGCAATTTGTAAATCACTCGTTGCATTTTGTATCTAACTCGTTGCAAATTGTTACTCACGCGTTGCATTTTGTAACTTACTAGTTGCATATTGGATCTAACTCGTTGCATTTGTAACTCACTAGTTGCATATTGCAACTCACTTGGTGCAATTTGTAACTCACTTGTTGCATTATGTAACTCACTAGTTGTATATCGTAACTCACTCGTTGCAAATTGTTACTCACGCGTTGCATTTTGTAACTCACTAGTTGCATATTGGATCTAACTCGTTGCATTTTGCAACTCACTCGTTGCATATTGCATTTCACTCGTTGCAAATTGTAACTCACTCGTTGTATTTTGTATCTTACTCGTTGCATATAGTTACTAAATCGTTGCAAATTGTTACTCACGCGTTGCATTTTGTAACTTACTTGTGCATTATGTAACTCACTAGTTGTATATCGTAACTCACTCGTTGCAAATTAATACTCACGCTTTGCATTTTGTAACTCACTAGTTGCATATTGGATCTTACTCGTTGCATTTTGCAACTCACTCGTTGCATATTGCAACTCACTCGGTGCAAATTGTAACAAACTTTTTGCATTTTGTATCTTACTTGTTGCATATCGTTACTCACTTGCTGAATATTGTAACTCACGAGTTGCAAATTGTTACTCACTTGTTGCATATTGTATCTTACTCGTTGCATATCGTTTTTTTTTTTTTTTTTCCAGTACAAATAATAATTCATTTATTCCAGTACAAATAACAAAATAGCACAGTAAAAAAAAAAAAAAGTTCAAGTAGGTATATCCAAATGTAATACATATTCCATCTGCGTCTGAACTAGGTCGAAAAACCTGTATCTCAGACTACAGCGCTCATCCCTAGGATCAATCGAACATTTTACAATAAAATTGCTTGTGCTCACACATTATGGATCAGTATTCATAAAGAAAAAAAATAAAAACAATACATGAATAGGAATCCGGACTAAATACTAATTTAATCAAAGGGGATTTGTGTAAGTTGTTCCTCCTTTTGTTTATAGTGAAAGTGAGTGAGTGTGTGTAGGAGGGTGTGTACGTGTAGTAAGTATGATAGTAATATATAAATATATATATATATATATATTTTATTAATTTTAAATTTATTAAATAAGTGAAAAAATATAGTTTAATTAATAAGTTAAGTATACTAAAACTGTCTTACTAGTAGGTTTTCAGTTTCTTCATAGTTTAATTGCTTAAGATATTTGGAGACTATTATTTTACACTGAGATTTGTAATGGGGGTATATATTTAAAATTTTATTTACCTTATTATAAAGGAAGGGGCCAAGACAACAGTGGAATTTATGCATGTAAGCGTGATTAAAGGATGGTACAGCACATACCAAATCGCGGCGTCTTTTGTTGATATAATTAGGGTCAAATGGTGTCTGTGAGTGTTGCTTTAAAACGCAGGCTAGCATGAAGATCTGACGCACAGTTAAGACGTCACAGAACTGGTACAGATGCTGAGTTGGATAATAAATAGGTCTAAATGTGGAAACTTTAAGAATTGCCCTTTGGGCAATTTCAAGCCTGATCAGAGAAGATTTATCAGCGCCACCCCAGCTCGTAACACAGTACGATAACAATGATTCGACTAGAGCAATGTAAACTCGTTTGACAATGACGGCATCGGCAATGTGTCGGATTTTTTTAAATATATAAATGAGTTTGCGTAATCTAGAATTTAGCAGCTCGATATGAGGTTTAAAAGTCAAATTTGCGTCCAGCATTATGCCAAGGTATTTTAGTGACTCTGTATTGGATAGAAAGGGGCACTCACACGGGGATCCGATCTCATTACGACATGAATGAACTATCAAATTAAAAACAGCAGTTGCTTCTGTCGAATCACGAGCCGAAAAGTTAATATATTGTGTTTTGTCAGAATTCAATGTTAAATAATTTTCCTTTAGCCAATTTGATACCACATTGACCCCAATTTGTGTCCTCTCGTAGACTTCTTTCCAGTTATTAGCTGAAAACAATAGAGCAGTATCATCCGCATATGAAATGATCTTGCCTTGGAGGAAATGAAGATTGCAGAGATCGTTCATATATACTAGAAACAATGTAGGGCCCAAAACACTTCCCTGAGGCACACCAAAGGAAACTGGCAATTCTCGACTAGTATGCTTATCTATTCTAACACATTGTGTTCGCCCTGATAAATAGTCAGCAAATAATTTCAATTCCTTACCGCGTACCCCAAGGGTCTCAAGCTTGGTCAGGAGTATAGGTATAGAGACCGTGTCGAAGGCTTTAGCCAGATCTAGAAAAACTCCTGTAACTTTATTACCTTTGTCCAAATTTTTTACTACCCAATCAGTCAGCTCGTGCACCGCATCTGCTGTGGATTTCCCAGCGCGAAAACCAAATTGGTTATTAGAAAGTAGTTTATAGTGCTCAAGGTAATGTGTTAGTCTGTAATTAATTATTTTTTCTAACAATTTAACTATAGCTGGAAGCAGAGAGATGGGCCTATAGTTCTCGACACGGTCTCTATTACCTGACTTGTGAATAGGGTGGATTACGGATTTTTTTAGTACATCTGGGAAGATACCTTCTTTAAGACAAAGCTGGAACATGTGAGTTAGAGGCATAATGAAGATATCTTTAAATTCCTTTAATATTTTATTTGATATCAGATCCCATCCCACAGAACAAGTATTAATCGTTACACATTCGTTGCATATTATTACTCAATCGTTATAAATTGTAACTCATAAGTTGCATAATGTATCTTACTCGTTGCATTTGTAACTCACTCGTAGCATATTGCAACTCACTCGTTGCAATTTGTAAATCACTCGTTGCATTTTGTATCTAACTCGTTGCAAATTGTTACTCACGCGTTGCATTTTGTAACTTACTAGTTGCATATTGGATCTAACTCGTTGCATTTGTAACTCACTAGTTGCATATTGCAACTCACTCGGTGCAAATTGTAACTGACTTGTTGCATTATGTAACTCACTAGTTGTATATCGTAACTCACTCGTTGCAAATTGTTACTCACGCGTTGCAATTTGTAACTCACTAGTTGCATTTGGATCTAACTTGTTGCATTTGTATCTCACTCGTTGTATATTGCAACTCACTCGGTGCAAATTGTAACTCACTCGTTGCATATTGTATCTTACTCGTTGCATATCGTACTCACTCTTTACAAATTGTTACTCACGTGTTGCATTTTGTAACTCACTAATTGCATATAGGATCAAACTCGTTGCAAATTGCAACTCAATCGTTTCATATTGCAACTAAATTGTTACAAATTGTAACTCGATCGTTGCATTTTGTATCTTACTTGTTGCATATCGTTGCAAATTGTTACTCACGCGATGCATTTTGTAACTCACTAGTTGCATTTTGGATCTTACTTGTTGCATTTGTAACTCACTCGTTGCATATTGCAACTCACTCGGTTCAAATTGTAACTCACTCGTTGCATATTGTATCTTACTCGTTGCATATCGTACTCACTCGTTGCAAATTGTTACTCACGCGTTGCATTTTGTAACTCACTAGTTGCATAATGCACTCTCTCGTTTCAAATTATTACTCACGTGTTGCATTTTGTAACTCACTAGTTGCTTATTGGATCTAACTCGTTTTATATTGTAACTCACTCGTTGCATATTGCATTTTACTTACTGCAAATTGTAACTCACTCGTTGCATATTGCTTCTTACTCGTTGCATATCGTTACTCAATTGTTGCAACTTGTTACTCACGCGTTGCATTTTGTAACTCACTAGGTGCATGTTAGATCTAACTCATTGCATATTGCAACTCACCCGTTGCATATTGCAACTCACTCGTTGCAAATTGTAACTCACTCGTTGCATTTTGTATGTAACTCGTTGCATATAATTACTAACTCGTTGCAAATTGTTACTCACGCGTTGCATTTTGTAACATACTAGTTGCATACTGGATCTAACTCGTTGCATTTGTAACTCACTAGTTGCATATAGCAACTCACTCGGTTCAAATTGTAACTCACTTGTGCATTATGTAACTCACTAGTTGTATATCGTAACTCACTCGTTGCAAATTAATACTCACGCTTTGCATTTTGTAACTCACTAGTTGCATATTGGATCTTACTCGTTGCATTTTGCAACTCAATCGTTGCATATTGCAACTCACTCGGTGCAAATTGTAACTAACTCTTTGCATTTTGTATCTTACTTGTTGCATATCGTTACTCACTTGCTGCATATTTTAACTCACGAGTTGCAAATTGTTACTCACTTGTTGCATATTGTATCTTACTCGTTGCATATCGTTACACATTCGTTGCATATAATTACTCAATCGTTATAAATTGTAACTCATAAGTTGCATAATGTATCTTACTCGTTGCATTTGTAACTCACTCGTAGCATATTGCAACTCACTCGGTGCAAATTATAACTCACTCGTTGCGTTTTATATCTAACTCGTTGCATATCGTTACTCACTCGTTGCAAATTGTTACTCACGCGTTGCATTTTGTAAATCACTAGTTGCATATTGTATCTAACTTGTTGCATATTGCAACTCAATCGTTGCATTTTGCAACTAAATTGTTGCAAATTGTAACTCGATCGTTGCATTTTGTATCTTACTCGTTGCATATCGTTGCAAATTGTTACTCACGTTATGCATTTTAAAACTCACTAGTTGCATTTTGGATCTAACTTGTTGCATTTGTAACTCACTCGTTGTATATTGCAACTCACTCGGTGCAAATTGTAACTCACTCGTTGCATATTGTATGTTACTCGTTGCATATCGTACTCACTCGTTGCAAATTGTTACTCACGCGTTGCATTTTGTAACTCACTAGTTGCATATTGGATCTAACTCGTTGCATTTGTAACTAATTTAATGCATATCGTAACTCACTCGTTACAAATTGTTACTCACGTGTTGCATTTTGTAACTCACTAATTGCATATTGGATCTAACTCGTTGCATATTGTAACTCACTTGTTGCATATTGCAACTAACCTGTTGCAAATTGTAACTCACGCGTTGCATTTTATATCTTACTCAATGCATATCTTTACTCACTCGTTGCAAATTGTTACTCACGCGATGCATCTTGTATCTCACTAGTTGCATATTGGATCTAACTCGTTGCATATTGTAACTCACTCGTTGAATATTGCAACTAACTTGTTGCAAATTGTAACTCACTCGTTGCATTTTATATCTTACTCGTTGCATATCGTTACTCACTTGTTGCAAATTGTTACTCACGCGTTGCATTTTGTAACTCACTAGTTGCACGTTGGACCTAACTCGTTGCATATTGAAACTCACTAGTTGCATATTGCAACTCACTCAGTGCAAATAGTAACTTACTCGTTGCTTATTGTAACTCACTCGTTGCATATTGCAACTAACTTGTTGCAAATTGTAACTCACTCGTTGCATTTTATATCTTACTCGTTGCATATCGTTACTCACTCGTTGCAAATTAAAACTCACGCGATGCATTTTATATCTCACTAGTTGCATTTTGGATCTAACTTGTTGCATTTGTAACTCAGTCGTTGCATATTGCAACTCACTCGGTGCAAATTGTAACTCTATCGTTGCAATTTGTATCTCTCTCGTTGCATATCGTAACTCACTCGTTGCAAATTGTTACTCACGCGTTGCATTTTGTAACTCACTAGTTGCATATTGGATCTAGCTCGTTGCATATTGTAACTCACTCGTTGAATATTGCAACTAACTTGTTGCAAATTGTAACTCACGCGTTGCATTTTATATCTAACTCAATGCATATCGTTACTCACGTGTTGCAAATTGTTACTCACGCAATGCTTTTTGTAACCCAAAACTTGCATATTGGATCTTACTCGTTGCATATTGCAACTCACTCGTTGCATATTGTAACTCAATCGGTGCAAATTGTAACTGACTTGTTGCATTATGTAACTCACTAGTTGTATATCGTAACTCACTCGTTGCAAATTGTTACTCACGCGATGCATTTTGTATCTCACTTGTTGCATTTTATATCTAACTCGTTGCATATCGTTACTCACTCGTTGCAAATTGTTACTCACGCGATGCATTTTGTATTTCACTAGTTGCATTTTGGATCTAACTTGTTGCATTTGTAACTCACTTTTTGCATATTGCAACTAACTTGTTGCAAATTGTAACTCACGCGTTGCATTTTATATCTTTCTCAATGCATATCGTTACTCACGTGTTGCAAATTGTTACTCACGCAATGCTTTTTGTAACCCAATACTTGCATATTGGATCTTACTCGTTGCATATTGCAACTCACTCGTTGCATATTGCAACTCACTCGGTGCAAATTGTAACTCACTCCTTGCATATTGTATCTTACTCGTTGCATATCGTTACTCACTCGTTGCATTTTGTAACTCACTCGTTGCATATTGCAACTCACTCGTTGCAAATTGTTACTCACTCAATGCATATCGTAACTCACTTGTTGCAAATTGTTACTCACGCGTTGCATTTTGTAACTCACTAGTTGCATATTGGATCTAACTCGTTGCATTTTGCAACTCATTCGTTGCATATTGCAACTCACTCGTTGCAAATTTTACCTCACTCGTTGCATTTTGATTCTAACTCGCTGCATAGAGTTACTCACTCGTTGCAAATTGTTACTCACGCGTTGCATTTTGTAACTTACTAGTTGCATATTGGATCTAACTCTTTGCATTTGTAACTCACTAGTTGCATATTGCAACTCACTCGGTGCAAATTGTAACTGACTTGTTGCATTATGTAACTCACTAGTTGTATATCGTAACTCACTCGTTGCAAATTGTTACTCACGCGTTGCATTTTTTAACTCACTAGTTGCATATTGGATCTAACTCGTTGCAAATTTTAACTCAGTCGTTGCATTTTATATCTTACTCGTTGCATATCGTTACTCACTCGTTGCAAATTGTTACTCACGCGATGCATTTAATATATCACTAGTTGCATTTTGGATCTAACTTGTTGCATTTGTAACTCACTCGTTGCATTTTGCAACTCACTCGGTGCAAGTTGTAACTCAATCGTTGCAATTTGTATCTCTCTCGTTGCAAATCGTTACTCACTTGTTGCAAATTGTTACTCACGCGTTACATTTTGTAATTCAATACTTGCATATTGGATCTAACTCGTTGCATATTGCAACTCACTCGTTGCATATTGCAACTCAGTCGGTGCAAATTGTAACTCACTTGTTGCATATTGTATCTTACTCGTTGCATATCGTTACTCACTGGTTGCATTTTGTAACTCACTCGTTGCATAATGCAACTCACTCGGTGCAAATTGTAACTCACTCGTTGCATTTTGTATCTTACTCGTTGCATATCGTTACTCACTTGTTGCAAATTGTTACTCACTCGGTGCAAATTGTAACTCACTTGTTGCATATTGTATCTTACTCATTGTATATCGTTACTCACTGGTTGAATTTTGTTACTCACTCGTTGCATAATGCAACTCACTCGGTGCAAATTGTAACTCACTCATTGCAATTTGTATCTCTCTCGTTGCATATCGTAACTCACTCGTTGCAAATTGTTACTCACGCGTTGCATTTTGTAACTCACTAGTTGCATATTGCAACTCAATCGTTACATATTGCAACTAAATTGTTGCAAATTGTAAGTCGATCGTTGCATTTTGTATCTTACTTGTTGCATATCGTTGCAAATTGTTACTCAAGCGATGCATTTTGTAACTCACTAGTTGCGTAATGCAAATATGGATCTAACTTGTTGCATTTGTAACTCACTCGTTGCATATTGCAACTCACTCGGTGCAAATTGTAACTCACTCGTTGCATATTGTATCTTACTCGTTGCATATCGTTACTCACTCGTTGCATATTGCAACTCACTCGGTGCAAATTGTAACTAACTCTTTGCATTTTGTTTCTTACTCGTTGCTTATCGTTACACATTCGTTGCATATTATTACTTAATCGTTATAAATTGTAACTCATAAGTTGCAAAATGTATCTTACTCGTTGCATTTGTAACTCACTCGTAGCATATTGCAACTCACTCGGTGCAAATTATAACTCACTCGTTGCGTTTTATATCTTACTCGTTGCATATCGTTACTCACTCGTTGCAAATTGTTACTCACGCGTTGCATTTTGTAAATCACTAGTTGCATATTAGGTCTAACTCGTTGCATTTGTAACTCACTCAATGCATATCGTAACTTACTCGTTGCAAATTGTTACTCACGCGTTGCATTTTGTAACTCACTAGTTGCATATTGTATCTAAATCGTTGCATATTGCAACTCAATCGTTGCATATTGCAACTAAATTGTTGCAAATTATAACTCGATTGTTGCATTTTGTATCTTACTCTTTGCATATCGTTACTTAATTGTTGCAACTTGTTACTCACGCGTTGCATTTTGTAACTCACTAGGTGCATATTGGATCTAACTCGTTGCATATTGCAACTCACCCGTTGCATATTGCAACTCACTCGTTGCAAATTGTAACTGACTCGTTGCATTTTGTATCTAACTCGTTGCATTTGTAACTCACTAGTTGCATATTGCAACTCACTCAGTGCAAATTGTAACTCACTCGTTGCATATTGTATCTCACTAGTTGCATTTTGGATCTAACTTGTTGCATTTGTAACTCACTCGTTGCATATTGCAACTTACTCGGTGCAAATTGTAACTTAATCGTTGCAATTTGTATCTCTCTCGTTGCATATCGTTACTCACTTGTTGCAAATTGTTACTCACGCGTTACATTTTGTAACTCAATACTTGCATATTAGATCTAACTCATTTCATATTGTAACTCACTCGTTGCATATTGCAACTCACTCGGTGCAAATTGTAACTCACTCGTTTCATTTTGTATCTTACTCGTTGCATATCGTTACTCACTCGTTGCAAATTGTTACTCACGCGTTGAATTTTGTAAATCACTGGTTGCATATTGGATCTAACTCGTTGCATTTATAACTCACTCAATGCATATCGTAACTCACTCGTTGCAAATTGTTACTCACGCGTTGTATTTTGTTACTCACTCGTTGCATATTGTTTCTAATTCGTTGCATATTGCAACTCAATCATTGCATATTGCAACTAAATTGTTGCAAATTGTAACTCGATTGTTGAATTTTGTATCTTACTCGTTGCATATCGTTACTCAATTGTTGCAACTTGTTACTCAAGCGTTACATTTTGTAATTTACTAGGTTCATGTTGGATCTAACTCGTTGCATATTGCAACTCACCCGTTGCATATTGCAACTTACTCGGTGCAAATTGTAACTCACTCGTTGCATTTTGTATCTTAATCGTTGCATATCGTTACTCACTCGTTGCAAATTAATACTCACGCGATGCATTTTGTATCTCACTAGTTGCATTTTGGATCTAACTTGTTGCATTTGTAACTCACTCGTTGCATATTGCAACTTACTCGGTGCAAATTGTAACTTAATCGTTGCAATTTGTATCTCTCTCGTTGCATATCGTTACTCGCTTGTTGCAAATTGTGACTCACGCTTTACATTTTGTAACTCAATACTTGCATATTGGATCTAACTCGTTTCATATTGTAACTCACTCGTTGAATATTGCAACTCACTCGGTGCAAATTGTAACTCACTCGTTGCATTTTGTATCTTACTCGTCGCATATAGTTACTTACTCGTTGCAAATTGTTACTCACGCGTTGCATTTTGTAACTTACTAGTTGCATAATGGACCTAACTCGTTGCATTTGTAACTCACTAGTTGCATATTGCAACTCACACAGTGCAATTTGTAACTTACTTGTTGCATTATGTAACTCACTAGTTGTATATCGTAACACACTCGTTGCAAATTGTTACTCACGCGTTGCATTTTATATCTTACTCAATGCATATCGTTACTCACGTGTTGCAAATTGTTACTCACGCAATGCTTTTTGTAACCCAATACTTGCATATTGGATCTTACTCGTTGCATATTGCAACTCACTCGTTGCATATTGTAACTCAATCGGTGCAAATTGTAACTGACTTGTTGCATTATGTAACTCACTAGTTGTATATCGTAACTCACTCGTTGCAAATTGTTACTCACGCGATGCATTTTGTATCTCACTTGTTGCATTTTGGATCTTACTTGTTGCATTTGTAACTCACTCGTTGCATATTGCAACTTACTCGGTGCAAATTGTAACTTAATCGTTGGATTTGTATCTCTCTCGTTGCATATAGTTACTCACTTGTTGCAAATTGTAACTCACGCGTTGCATTTTGTTACTCACTAGTTGCACGTTGGACCTAACTCGTTGCATATTGAAACTCACTAGTTGCATATTGCAACTCACTCAGTGCAAATAGTAACTTACTCGTTGCTTATTGTAACTCACTCGTTGCATATTGCAACTAACTTGTTGCAAATTGTAACTCACTCGTTGCATTTTATATCTTACTCGTTGCATATCGTTACTCACTCGTTGCAAATTAAAACTCACGCGATGCATTTTATATCTCACTTGTTGCATTTTGGATCTAACTTGTTGCATTTGTAACTCACTCGTTGCATATTGCAACTCACTCGGTGCAAATTGTAACTCTATCGTTGCAATTTGTATCTCTCTCGTTGCATATCGTAACTCACTCGTTGCAAATTGTTACTCACGCGTTGCATTTTGTAACTCACTAGTTGCATATTGGATCTTACTCGTTGCATATTGTAACTCACTCGTTAAATATTGCAACTAACTTGTTGCAAATTGTAACTCACTCGTTGCATTTTATATCTTACTCGTTGCATTTCGTTACTCACTCGTTGCAAATTGTTACTCACGCGATGCATTTTATAACTCACTAGTTAGCAACTCAATCGTTGCATATTGCAACTAAATTGTTGCAAATTGTAACTCGATCGTTGCATTTTGTATCTTACTTGTTGCATATCGTTGCAAATTGTTACTCACGCGATGCATTTTGTAACTCACTAGTAGCATTTTGGATCTTACTTGTTGCATTTGTAACTCACTCGTTGCATATTGCAACTCACTCGGTGCAAATTGTAACTCACTCGTTGCATATTGTATCTTACTCGTTGCATATCGTACTCACTCGTTGCAAATTGTTACTCACGCGTTGCATTTTGTAACTCACTAGTTGCATAATGCACTCTCTCGTTTCAAATTATTACTCACGTGTTGCATTTTGTAACTCACTAGTTGTTTATTGGATCTAACTCGTTTTATATTGTAACTCACTCGTTGCATATTGCATTTTACTTACTGCAAATTGTAACTCACTCGTTGCATATAGTTACTCACTTGTTGCAAATTGTAACTCACGCGTTGCATTTTGTTACTCACTAGTTGCACGTTGGACCTAACTCGTTGCATATTGAAACTCACTAGTTGCATATTGCAACTCACTCAGTGCAAATAGTAACTTACTCGTTGCTTATTGTAACTCACTCGTTGCATATTGCAACTAACTTGTTGCAAATTGTAACTCACTCGTTGCATTTTATATCTTACTCGTTGCATATCGTTACTCACTCGTTGCAAATTAAAACTCACGCGATGCATTTTATATCTCACTAGTTGCATTTTGGATCTAACTTGTTGCATTTGTAACTCACTCGTTGCATATTGCAACTCATCATATCAGCCAAACGACACCCACTGCTGGGTGTAGGCCTCCCCTAAGGATCTCCACAACGATCGGTCCTGCGCTGCCTGCATCCACTGGCTTTCCGCGACCTCCACCAGATCGTCGGTCCACCTTGTCGGGGGCCTACCCACGGAGCGTCGTCCGGTGCGCGGTCGCCATTCCAGAACCTTTCTGCCCCAACGGCCATCGGTTCTTCTCGCTATGTGTCCCGCCCATTGCCACTTGTAATTTACTAGTTGCATATTGCAACTCACTTGGTGCAATTTGTAACTCACTTGTTGCATTATGTAACTCACTTGTTGTATATCGTAACTCACTCGTTGCAAATTGTTACTCACGCGTTGCATTTTGTAACTCACTAGTTGCATATTGGATCTAACTCGTTGCATTTTGCAACTCACTCGTTGCATATTGCATTTCACTCGTTGCAAATTGTAACTCACTCGTTGTATTTTGTATCTTACTCGTTGCATATAGTTACTAAATCGTTGCAAATTGTTACTCACGCGTTGCATTTTGTAACTTACTTGTGCATTATGTAACTCACTAGTTGTATATCGTAACTCACTCGTTGCAAATTAATACTCACGCTTTGCATTTTGTAACTCACTAGTTGCATATTGGATCTTACTCGTTGCATTTTGCAACTCACTCGTTGCATATTGCAACTCACTCGGTGCAAATTGTAACAAACTTTTTGCATTTTGTATCTTACTTGTTGCATATCGTTACTCACTTGCTGAATATTGTAACTCACGAGTTGCAAATTGTTACTCACTTGTTGCATATTGTATCTTACTCGTTGCATATCGTTTTTTTTTTTTTTTTTTCCAGTACAAATAATAATTCATTTATTCCAGTACAAATAACAAAATAGCACAGTAAAAAAAAAAAAAAGTTCAAGTAGGTATATCCAAATGTAATACATATTCCATCTGCGTCTGAACTAGGTCGAAAAACCTGTATCTCAGACTACAGCGCTCATCCCTAGGATCAATCGAACATTTTACAATAAAATTGCTTGTGCTCACACATTATGGATCAGTATTCATAAAGAAAAAAAATAAAAACAATACATGAATAGGAATCCGGACTAAAAAATAATTTAATCAAAGGGGATTTGTGTAAGTTGTTCCTCCTTTTGTTTATAGTGAAAGTGAGTGAGTGTGTGTAGGAGGGTGTGTACGTGTAGTAAGTATGATAGTAATATATAAATATATATATATATATATTTTATTAATTTTAAATTTATTAAATAAGTGAAAAAATATAGTTTAATTAATAAGTTAAGTATACTAAAACTGTCTTACTAGTAGGTTTTCAGTTTCTTCATAGTTTAATTGCTTAAGATATTTGGAGACTATTATTTTACACTGAGATTTGTAATGGGGGTATATATTTAAAATTTTATTTACCTTATTATAAAGGAAGGGGCCAAGACAACAGTGGAATTTATGCATGTAAGCGTGATTAAAGGATGGTACAGCACATACCAAATCGCGGCGTCTTTTGTTGATATAATTAGGGTCAAATGGTGTCTGTGAGTGTTGCTTTAAAACGCAGGCTAGCATGAAGATCTGACGCACAGTTAAGACGTCACAGAACTGGTACAGATGCTGAGTTGGATAATAAATAGGTCTAAATGTGGAAACTTTAAGAATTGCCCTTTGGGCAATTTCAAGCCTGATCAGAGAAGATTTATCAGCGCCACCCCAGCTCGTAACACAGTACGATAACAATGATTCGACTAGAGCAATGTAAACTCGTTTGACAATGACGGCATCGGCAATGTGTCGGATTTTTTTAAATATATAAATGAGTTTGCGTAATCTAGAATTTAGCAGCTCGATATGAGGTTTAAAAGTCAAATTTACGTCCAGCATTATGCCAAGGTATTTTAGTGACTCTGTATTGGATAGAAAGGGGCACTCACACGGGGATCCGATCTCATTACGACATGAATGAACTATCAAATTAAAAACAGCAGTTGCTTCTGTCGAATCACGAGCCGAAAAGTTAATATATTGTGTTTTGTCAGAATTCAATGTTAAATAATTTTCCTTTAGCCAATTTGATACCACATTGACCCCAATTTGTGTCCTCTCGTAGACTTCTTTCCAGTTATTAGCTGAAAACAATAGAGCAGTATCATCCGCATATGAAATGATCTTGCCTTGGAGGAAATGAAGATTGCAGAGATCGTTCATATATACTAGAAACAATGTAGGGCCCAAAACACTTCCCTGAGGCACACCAAAGGAAACTGGCAATTCTCGAATAGTATGCTTATCTATTCTAACACATTGTGTTCGCCCTGATAAATAGTCAGCAAATAATTTCAATTCCTTACCGCGTACCCCAAGGGTCTCAAGCTTGGTCAGGAGTATAGGTATAGAGACCGTGTCGAAGGCTTTAGCCAGATCTAGAAAAACTCCTGTAACTTTATTACCTTTGTCCAAATTTTTTACTACCCAATCAGTCAGCTCGTGCACCGCATCTGCTGTGGATTTCCCAGCGCGAAAACCAAATTGGTTATTAGAAAGTAGTTTATAGTGCTCAAGGTAATGTGTTAGTCTGTAATTAATTATTTTTTCTAACAATTTAGCTATAGCTGGAAGCAGAGAGATGGGCCTATAGTTCTCGACACGGTCTCTATTACCTGACTTGTGAATAGGGTGGATTACGGATTTTTTTAGTACATCTGGGAAGATACCTTCTTTAAGACAAAGCTGGAACATGTGAGTTAGAGGCATAATGAAGATATCTTTAAATTCCTTTAATATTTTATTTGATATCAGATCCCATCCCACAGAACAAGTATTAATCGTTACACATTCGTTGCATATTATTACTCAATCGTTATAAATTGTAACTCATAAGTTGCATAATGTATCTTACTCGTTGCATTTGTAACTCACTCGTAGCATATTGCAACTCACTCGTTGCAATTTGTAAATCACTCGTTGCATTTTGTATCTAACTCGTTGCAAATTGTTACTCACGCGTTGCATTTTGTAACTTACTAGTTGCATATTGGATCTAACTCGTTGCATTTGTAACTCACTAGTTGCATATTGCAACTCACTTGGTGCAATTTGTAACTCACTTGTTGCATTATGTAACTCACTAGTTGTATATCGTAACTCACTCGTTGCAAATTGTTACTCACGCGTTGCATTTTGTAACTCACTAGTTGCATATTGGATCTAACTCGTTGCATTTTGCAACTCACTCGTTGCATATTGCATTTCACTCGTTGCAAATTGTAACTCACTCGTTGTATTTTGTATCTTACTCGTTGCATATAGTTACTAAATCGTTGCAAATTGTTACTCACGCGTTGCATTTTGTAACTTACTTGTGCATTATGTAACTCACTAGTTGTATATCGTAACTCACTCGTTGCAAATTAATACTCACGCTTTGCATTTTGTAACTCACTAGTTGCATATTGGATCTTACTCGTTGCATTTTGCAACTCACTCGTTGCATATTGCAACTCACTCGGTGCAAATTGTAACAAACTTTTTGCATTTTGTATCTTACTTGTTGCATATCGTTACTCACTTGCTGAATATTGTAACTCACGAGTTGCAAATTGTTACTCACTTGTTGCATATTGTATCTTACTCGTTGCATATCGTTTTTTTTTTTTTTTTTTCCAGTACAAATAATAATTCATTTATTCCAGTACAAATAACAAAATAGCACAGTAAAAAAAAAAAAAAGTTCAAGTAGGTATATCCAAATGTAATACATATTCCATCTGCGTCTGAACTAGGTCGAAAAACCTGTATCTCAGACTACAGCGCTCATCCCTAGGATCAATCGAACATTTTACAATAAAATTGCTTGTGCTCACACATTATGGATCAGTATTCATAAAGAAAAAAAATAAAAACAATACATGAATAGGAATCCGGACTAAAAAATAATTTAATCAAAGGGGATTTGTGTAAGTTGTTCCTCCTTTTGTTTATAGTGAAAGTGAGTGAGTGTGTGTAGGAGGGTGTGTACGTGTAGTAAGTATGATAGTAATATATAAATATATATATATATATATTTTATTAATTTTAAATTTATTAAATAAGTGAAAAAATATAGTTTAATTAATAAGTTAAGTATACTAAAACTGTCTTACTAGTAGGTTTTCAGTTTCTTCATAGTTTAATTGCTTAAGATATTTGGAGACTATTATTTTACACTGAGATTTGTAATGGAGGTATATATTTAAAATTTTATTTACCTTATTATAAAGGAAGGGGCCAAGACAACAGTGGAATTTATGCATGTAAGCGTGATTAAAGGATGGTACAGCACATACCAAATCGCGGCGTCTTTTGTTGATATAATTAGGGTCAAATGGTGTCTGTGAGTGTTGCTTTAAAACGCAGGCTAGCATGAAGATCTGACGCACAGTTAAGACGTCACAGAACTGGTACAGATGCTGAGTTGGATAATAAATAGGTCTAAATGTGGAAACTTTAAGAATTGCCCTTTGGGCAATTTCAAGCCTGATCAGAGAAGATTTATCAGCGCCACCCCAGCTCGTAACACAGTACGATAACAATGATTCGACTAGAGCAATGTAAACTCGTTTGACAATGACGGCATCGGCAATGTGTCGGATTTTTTTAAATATATAAATGAGTTTGCGTAATCTAGAATTTAGCAGCTCGATATGAGGTTTAAAAGTCAAATTTGCGTCCAGCATTATGCCAAGGTATTTTAGTGACTCTGTATTGGATAGAAAGGGGCACTCACACGGGGATCCGATCTCATTACGACATGAATGAACTATCAAATTAAAAACAGCAGTTGCTTCTGTCGAATCACGAGCCGAAAAGTTAATATATTGTGTTTTGTCAGAATTCAATGTTAAATAATTTTCCTTTAGCCAATTTGATACCACATTGACCCCAATTTGTGTCCTCTCTTAGACTTCTTTCCAGTTATTAGCTGAAAACAATAGAGCAGTATCATCCGCATATGAAATGATCTTGCCTTGGAGGAAATGAAGATTGCAGAGATCGTTCATATATACTAGAAACAATGTAGGGCCCAAAACACTTCCCTGAGGCACACCAAAGGAAACTGGCAATTCTCGAATAGTATGCTTATCTATTCTAACACATTGTGTTCGCCCTGATAAATAGTCAGCAAATAATTTCAATTCCTTACCGCGTACCCCAAGGGTCTCAAGCTTGGTCAGGAGTATAGGTATAGAGACCGTGTCGAAGGCTTTAGCCAGATCTAGAAAAACTCCTGTAACTTTATTACCTTTGTCCAAATTTTTTACTACCCAATCAGTCAGCTCGTGCACCGCATCTGCTGTGGATTTCCCAGCGCGAAAACCAAATTGGTTATTAGAAAGTAGTTTATAGTGCTCAAGGTAATGTGTTAGTCTGTAATTAATTATTTTTTCTAACAATTTAGCTATAGCTGGAAGCAGAGAGATGGGCCTATAGTTCTCGACACGGTCTCTATTACCTGACTTGTGAATAGGGTGGATTACGGATTTTTTTAGTACATCTGGGAAGATACCTTCTTTAAGACAAAGCTGGAACATGTGAGTTAGAGGCATAATGAAGATATCTTTAAATTCCTTTAATATTTTATTTGATATCAGATCCCATCCCACAGAACAAGTATTAATCGTTACACATTCGTTGCATATTATTACTCAATCGTTATAAATTGTAACTCATAAGTTGCATAATGTATCTTACTCGTTGCATTTGTAACTCACTCGTAGCATATTGCAACTCACTCGTTGCAATTTGTAAATCACTCGTTGCATTTTGTATCTAACTCGTTGCAAATTGTTACTCACGCGTTGCATTTTGTAACTTACTAGTTGCATATTGGATCTAACTCGTTGCATTTGTAACTCACTAGTTGCATATTGCAACTCACTTGGTGCAATTTGTAACTCACTTGTTGCATTATGTAACTCACTAGTTGTATATCGTAACTCACTCGTTGCAAATTGTTACTCACGCGTTGCATTTTGTAACTCACTAGTTGCATATTGGATCTAACTCGTTGCATTTTGCAACTCACTCGTTGCATATTGCATTTCACTCGTTGCAAATTGTAACTCACTCGTTGTATTTTGTATCTTACTCGTTGCATATAGTTACTAAATCGTTGCAAATTGTTACTCACGCGTTGCATTTTGTAACTTACTTGTGCATTATGTAACTCACTAGTTGTATATCGTAACTCACTCGTTGCAAATTAATACTCACGCTTTGCATTTTGTAACTCACTAGTTGCATATTGGATCTTACTCGTTGCATTTTGCAACTCACTCGTTGCATATTGCAACTCACTCGTTGCAAATTGTAACAAACTTTTTGCATTTTGTATCTTACTTGTTGCATATCGTTACTCACTTGCTGAATATTGTAACTCACGAGTTGCAAATTGTTACTCACTTGTTGCATATTGTATCTTACTCGTTGCATATCGTTTTTTTTTTTTTTTTTTCCAGTACAAATAATAATTCATTTATTCCAGTACAAATAACAAAATAGCACAGTAAAAAAAAAAAAAAGTTCAAGTAGGTATATCCAAATGTAATACATATTCCATCTGCGTCTGAACTAGGTCGAAAAACCTGTATCTCAGACTACAGCGCTCATCCCTAGGATCAATCGAACATTTTACAATAAAATTGCTTGTGCTCACACATTATGGATCAGTATTCATAAAGAAAAAAAATAAAAACAATACATGAATAGGAATCCGGACTAAATACTAATTTAATCAAAGGGGATTTGTGTAAGTTGTTCCTCCTTTTGTTTATAGTGAAAGTGAGTGAGTGTGTGTAGGAGGGTGTGTACGTGTAGTAAGTATGATAGTAATATATAAATATATATATATATATATATATTTTATTAATTTTAAATTTATTAAATAAGTGAAAAAATATAGTTTAATTAATAAGTTAAGTATACTAAAACTGTCTTACTAGTAGGTTTTCAGTTTCTTCATAGTTTAATTGCTTAAGATATTTGGAGACTATTATTTTACACTGAGATTTGTAATGGGGGTATATATTTAAAATTTTATTTACCTTATTATAAAGGAAGGGGCCAAGACAACAGTGGAATTTATGCATGTAAGCGTGATTAAAGGATGGTACAGCACATACCAAATCGCGGCGTCTTTTGTTGATATAATTAGGGTCAAATGGTGTCTGTGAGTGTTGCTTTAAAACGCAGGCTAGCATGAAGATCTGACGCACAGTTAAGACGTCACAGAACTGGTACAGATGCTGAGTTGGATAATAAATAGGTCTAAATGTGGAAACTTTAAGAATTGCCCTTTGGGCAATTTCAAGCCTGATCAGAGAAGATTTATCAGCGCCATCCCAGCTCGTAACACAGTACGATAACAATGATTCGACTAGAGCAATGTAAACTCGTTTGACAATGACGGCATCGGCAATGTGTCGGATTTTTTTAAATATATAAATGAGTTTGCGTAATCTAGAATTTAGCAGCTCGATATGAGGTTTAAAAGTCAAATTTGCGTCCAGCATTATGCCAAGGTATTTTAGTGACTCTGTATTGGATAGAAAGGGGCACTCACACGGGGATCCGATCTCATTACGACATGAATGAACTATCAAATTAAAAACAGCAGTTGCTTCTGTCGAATCACGAGCCGAAAAGTTAATATATTGTGTTTTGTCAGAATTCAATGTTAAATAATTTTCCTTTAGCCAATTTGATACCACATTGACCCCAATTTGTGTCCTCTCGTAGACTTCTTTCCAGTTATTAGCTGAAAACAATAGAGCAGTATCATCCGCATATGAAATGATCTTGCCTTGGAGGAAATGAAGATTGCAGAGATCGTTCATATATACTAGAAACAATGTAGGGCCCAAAACACTTCCCTGAGGCACACCAAAGGAAACTGGCAATTCTCGACTAGTATGCTTATCTATTCTAACACATTGTGTTCGCCCTGATAAATAGTCAGCAAATAATTTCAATTCCTTACCGCGTACCCCAAGGGTCTCAAGCTTGGTCAGGAGTATAGGTATAGAGACCGTGTCGAAGGCTTTAGCCAGATCTAGAAAAACTCCTGTAACTTTATTACCTTTGTCCAAATTTTTTACTACCCAATCAGTCAGCTCGTGCACCGCATCTGCTGTGGATTTCCCAGCGCGAAAACCAAATTGGTTATTAGAAAGTAGTTTATAGTGCTCAAGGTAATGTGTTAGTCTGTAATTAATTATTTTTTCTAACAATTTAACTATAGCTGGAAGCAGAGAGATGGGCCTATAGTTCTCGACACGGTCTCTATTACCTGACTTGTGAATAGGGTGGATTACGGATTTTTTTAGTACATCTGGGAAGATACCTTCTTTAAGACAAAGCTGGAACATGTGAGTTAGAGGCATAATGAAGATATCTTTAAATTCCTTTAATATTTTATTTGATATCAGATCCCATCCCACAGAACAAGTATTAATCGTTACACATTCGTTGCATATTATTACTCAATCGTTATAAATTGTAACTCATAAGTTGCATAATGTATCTTACTCGTTGCATTTGTAACTCACTCGTAGCATATTGCAACTCACTCGTTGCAATTTGTAAATCACTCGTTGCATTTTGTATCTAACTCGTTGCAAATTGTTACTCACGCGTTGCATTTTGTAACTTACTAGTTGCATATTGGATCTAACTCGTTGCATTTGTAACTCACTAGTTGCATATTGCAACTCACTCGGTGCAAATTGTAACTGACTTGTTGCATTATGTAACTCACTAGTTGTATATCGTAACTCACTCGTTGCAAATTGTTACTCACGCGTTGCAATTTGTAACTCACTAGTTGCATTTGGATCTAACTTGTTGCATTTGTATCTCACTCGTTGTATATTGCAACTCACTCGGTGCAAATTGTAACTCACTCGTTGCATATTGTATCTTACTCGTTGCATATCGTACTCACTCTTTACAAATTGTTACTCACGTGTTGCATTTTGTAACTCACTAATTGCATATAGGATCAAACTCGTTGCAAATTGCAACTCAATCGTTTCATATTGCAACTAAATTGTTACAAATTGTAACTCGATCGTTGCATTTTGTATCTTACTTGTTGCATATCGTTGCAAATTGTTACTCACGCGATGCATTTTGTAACTCACTAGTTGCATTTTGGATCTTACTTGTTGCATTTGTAACTCACTCGTTGCATATTGCAACTCACTCGGTTCAAATTGTAACTCACTCGTTGCATATTGTATCTTACTCGTTGCATATCGTACTCACTCGTTGCAAATTGTTACTCACGCGTTGCATTTTGTAACTCACTAGTTGCATAATGCACTCTCTCGTTTCAAATTATTACTCACGTGTTGCATTTTGTAACTCACTAGTTGCTTATTGGATCTAACTCGTTTTATATTGTAACTCACTCGTTGCATATTGCATTTTACTTACTGCAAATTGTAACTCACTCGTTGCATATTGCTTCTTACTCGTTGCATATCGTTACTCAATTGTTGCAACTTGTTACTCACGCGTTGCATTTTGTAACTCACTAGGTGCATGTTAGATCTAACTCATTGCATATTGCAACTCACCCGTTGCATATTGCAACTCACTCGTTGCAAATTGTAACTCACTCGTTGCATTTTGTATGTAACTCGTTGCATATAATTACTAACTCGTTGCAAATTGTTACTCACGCGTTGCATTTTGTAACATACTAGTTGCATACTGGATCTAACTCGTTGCATTTGTAACTCACTAGTTGCATATAGCAACTCACTCGGTTCAAATTGTAACTCACTTGTGCATTATGTAACTCACTAGTTGTATATCGTAACTCACTCGTTGCAAATTAATACTCACGCTTTGCATTTTGTAACTCACTAGTTGCATATTGGATCTTACTCGTTGCATTTTGCAACTCAATCGTTGCATATTGCAACTCACTCGGTGCAAATTGTAACTAACTCTTTGCATTTTGTATCTTACTTGTTGCATATCGTTACTCACTTGCTGCATATTTTAACTCACGAGTTGCAAATTGTTACTCACTTGTTGCATATTGTATCTTACTCGTTGCATATCGTTACACATTCGTTGCATATAATTACTCAATCGTTATAAATTGTAACTCATAAGTTGCATAATGTATCTTACTCGTTGCATTTGTAACTCACTCGTAGCATATTGCAACTCACTCGGTGCAAATTATAACTCACTCGTTGCGTTTTATATCTAACTCGTTGCATATCGTTACTCACTCGTTGCAAATTGTTACTCACGCGTTGCATTTTGTAAATCACTAGTTGCATATTGTATCTAACTTGTTGCATATTGCAACTCAATCGTTGCATTTTGCAACTAAATTGTTGCAAATTGTAACTCGATCGTTGCATTTTGTATCTTACTCGTTGCATATCGTTGCAAATTGTTACTCACGCCATGCATTTTAAAACTCACTAGTTGCATTTTGGATCTAACTTGTTGCATTTGTAACTCACTCGTTGTATATTGCAACTCACTCGGTGCAAATTGTAACTCACTCGTTGCATATTGTATGTTACTCGTTGCATATCGTACTCACTCGTTGCAAATTGTTACTCACGCGTTGCATTTTGTAACTCACTAGTTGCATATTGGATCTAACTCGTTGCATTTGTAACTAATTTAATGCATATCGTAACTCACTCGTTACAAATTGTTACTCACGTGTTGCATTTTGTAACTCACTAATTGCATATTGGATCTAACTCGTTGCATATTGTAACTCACTTGTTGCATATTGCAACTAACCTGTTGCAAATTGTAACTCACGCGTTGCATTTTATATCTTACTCAATGCATATCTTTACTCACTCGTTGCAAATTGTTACTCACGCGATGCATCTTGTATCTCACTAGTTGCATATTGGATCTAACTCGTTGCATATTGTAACTCACTCGTTGAATATTGCAACTAACTTGTTGCAAATTGTAACTCACTCGTTGCATTTTATATCTTACTCGTTGCATATCGTTACTCACTTGTTGCAAATTGTTACTCACGCGTTGCATTTTGTAACTCACTAGTTGCACGTTGGACCTAACTCGTTGCATATTGAAACTCACTAGTTGCATATTGCAACTCACTCAGTGCAAATAGTAACTTACTCGTTGCTTATTGTAACTCACTCGTTGCATATTGCAACTAACTTGTTGCAAATTGTAACTCACTCGTTGCATTTTATATCTTACTCGTTGCATATCGTTACTCACTCGTTGCAAATTAAAACTCACGCGATGCATTTTATATCTCACTAGTTGCATTTTGGATCTAACTTGTTGCATTTGTAACTCAGTCGTTGCATATTGCAACTCACTCGGTGCAAATTGTAACTCTATCGTTGCAATTTGTATCTCTCTCGTTGCATATCGTAACTCACTCGTTGCAAATTGTTACTCACGCGTTGCATTTTGTAACTCACTAGTTGCATATTGGATCTAGCTCGTTGCATATTGTAACTCACTCGTTGAATATTGCAACTAACTTGTTGCAAATTGTAACTCACGCGTTGCATTTTATATCTAACTCAATGCATATCGTTACTCACGTGTTGCAAATTGTTACTCACGCAATGCTTTTTGTAACCCAAAACTTGCATATTGGATCTTACTCGTTGCATATTGCAACTCACTCGTTGCATATTGTAACTCAATCGGTGCAAATTGTAACTGACTTGTTGCATTATGTAACTCACTAGTTGTATATCGTAACTCACTCGTTGCAAATTGTTACTCACGCGATGCATTTTGTATCTCACTTGTTGCATTTTATATCTAACTCGTTGCATATCGTTACTCACTCGTTGCAAATTGTTTTTTTTTTTTTTTTTTTTTTTTTTAATCTTTATTTAATTTAGGGACTTTTACACAGAGTACGTCAGTCCCATTATACCCTAAGTACTTTATGACAAATCAAGCACGTGATTGCACCATGTCACATACAAGCCTGGCTGCATCCGATGCGGGATCCGCCAAAATACTTTGGAAAGCTCCCACATCAGATGCCTTCAGGTCTAAATGAAGAGTTAGTTGCCGTCTCTCCCTTTGGTTTTTGACACATTCCGTCAACAAGTGTTGCACATCCTCTACTTTACCACACGCGTCACAGTTTGGCGATTCAGTTTTTCTCATTAAATGTGCAAACTTGTTACACGGAAAGTGTCCAGACCGTAGTCTATGTAAAACTACAACATATTTTCTACACAAATCAATATTTGCACACCAGGGTATACGAGGAGGTTCACTCTGCATCGTTTTGTACCAGATTCCTTTTATTAGAGATGTTTCGTCAAAGTACTCTTTCCATAAGCTATAACATTCTTTTTTGAATTTTGAGAAAATTTCTGAACGGTAAGGTTTAACTTGCATTTCTACACCATTTGTTATTGCAAGTTTCGCGTGTCGGTCAGCCTCCTCGTTACCTTTAATGCCTATGTGGGAGGGAACCCACTGCAACCTTAACTGATGGCCCCTGATGTTACTCTCATGAACAAGTTGCAGCACATTATATGCTAACGGTGTACCTCTGTTACCAGAGGCGCACCGAGCAATGTGCTGCAACGCACTCCTACTGTCTGTGCAAATTGCGACTTTTGTAAAGTTTCTATTTTTAGCATATAAGAGTGCGTTGTACATAGCAACAAGTTCTACCGTCATTATAGAGACATCAGCAGTTATTTTAAATGAACCTATATCTTTCTCGTTAACATTATAATATGCTGCGCCTTTGCCTCCCGAGTCTTTAGAGCCATCAGTAAAGATTTTACACCAGCCCTCGTCATATTTTTCCGCTAATTCGTTCAATACATTGTGTCTTAACGAATTAGGTTCTAACATATTTTTGGCTTTATTCATGCACTCTAGATATGGTCTTATAACTGTTAATGTGTCAATATTAGTAACCCAGGTGTCGAGAGAAAACATTTCTAGAGGAAAAGTCGTACATAGTTCATGATCTTTGGTTTTGTTGTATGTAATAGCGAGCAAAGGTTTCCTTTTTCCTTCCCAATATCTATTTTGACAAGCAGATGATAATTTTTCAAGTATGTCAGTTGTGGGTTCATAAGTCATTGATTTTAAACAATATTTAAAGGCTAAATATTTTCGTCGTATATAGAGTGGGGGTATACAAAGTTCGGACTCCATTACGTGTATTGGGGTGCTTTTAATAAATCCTCCAATTATTCGCAATGCTCGATTTTGGATCCTATCAAGCTTAGATAGATGAGTATTTGCACTACTGTCGTACAGGTAACTACCATAATCAAACCTACTTCTAAGTAGTGCAATATAAAGTCTTCTCAAGTGTCTGGGATGAACACCCCAACCTGAACCAGCCAACATTTTCAAAATATTCAAATATTTTGATACTTTTTCTGCTATTTCTTTAATATGCTTACTCCAACGTAAAGAACTATCGAGCCATATACCTAAATATTTTATACAATATGCAGATGTTAACTGATTTTCTTTAATTTTAAGAGTTACCTCTTTTCTACTTCTACCTCTACCAAAAATGCAAAATTTCGATTTTACCGCCGATAAGTCCAGACCTATATTCTCCAATTGGTTTACTATTTCATTTAATGCAGCTTGTAATTTTGTTTCACAAATTCTAAGATTCTTGTTACTAATAAAAAGGACAAAATCATCTGCATATTGGCACAGATGTATGTCTTGAATTTGTTGAGCTAATTTACATGTGACGATATTAAAAATTAAAGGAGATATAGGGTCTCCCTGAGCTAGGCCTCTATCCGTTCGTCTAATTACAATATCGTCACCTTTTTGATTTTTAATTTTTAGGTACCTTTCATTTAGAAAGGACCAGATGTAATTGCAAATTTTCTTCCCTATTCGTAATTCATGTAAGATATTTGCAACTTGTTGGACTGACACATTGTTATACGCATTCTCTATGTCAAGAAAGCATGCAACGGTGGGAACACCTTTCTCAAAGTTGAGTTGAATGTATGATATAACACGAACCAAGCAATCCAATGTTGACTGATCCTTCCTAAAACCTGTCGAGTACGTTGGTAGAATTTTATTTTTTTCTACAAACCACTCTATTCTTCTGGCTAACATAGTGTGAAATACTTTACATATGCAGGACATAAGTGATATCGGTCTCAATTTTGGTATGGTATTAGGAACATCGCTCGATTTTGGAATGGGAACAATAACTACATTTCTCCATTGTGTAGGAATGCAGTTAAAGTTAAAGATTGCATTGTACAGATTAAGAAGATAAATTTTTCCTATCTTGGGTAGGTTATATAACATAGAGTAGGTAATTTCGTCCTCACCAGGCGCTGTGTCGCTCTTTTTTAAACAGTGTTCTAATTCTTGTATAGAGAACATAGATTCAAGACCTTCGTTACTATACTCAAATTTAGGTGCACAGGGCGACGCAGAATCAGGGGCAAGGGATTTTAAGAGTTCAATCCTTTTTTCATCAGGTGCGTTGTATACAGAACGTTTATATCCCTTCACCCACCCCATTCGCTGCCATACTTCCATTACTGAGGTAGATTCGTCGAAGCTGTTACAAAAATTTTGCCAATCTTGTGATTTTGCTTGACTTATTAGACGATTAGATTCGTTAATTTTGTTTTCGAGTCGTTTTAGATTATCGGGGGTTGGGTTGTGTCTAAAAAGTTTAAGACATAGCCTGCGCTGCGCTACAATGTTAGACAATGTCGGATTCCAGTAACGTTTGGGTATAAATTTTGTTTCGGGGTTGGGGTTTATTTTAACCAAGGGAATGCTTTCATCGGCAGCTCTTTCGAGTTGTTGTAGAAAGTGGTCATATTTAGATTGGATGGAATCATGTTCAAAAATTTCATCTGTAAGTGTAGTTTGTAAATATTTTCTATAAGATTCCCAATCAGCTTTTTTGTAATTCCGTCTTTTATTATGTTGTAAGTTAGTTTCATAGTTCATTGAAATTTTTATTACTAAGTGATCACTGCCTAAATTCTCTTGTGATACTTGCCATTCAAATTTTATAGCAATATCATCAGATGCAAAAGTAATATCTGGTGCACTTTCTTGTAATTTTCCATTAACGAGTTTAATTCTGGTAAACTGACCATTATTTAAATATATAAAACTATTTTCTAAAGCAGAATCCATTAACTGAGAACCTCTAGTTTCTGTTTTATACGACCAGTTTGTATGGTGTGCATTAAAATCTCCGGCAATCACGGATTTTTTTGGACACAACCCAAACAATTCATCCCAGTCCGCTTGAGAAGTACGTACAGAAGATGGACAATACACTGAGAATATGTATTCTAAACAACTGCAATTAAGTAATTTAATTTTAATGATTTCTAAGTGAGGATTATTTAATTTGGTTGGACATACCTGGACTTTGAGTGATTTGTGGGTTATAATTGCAACCCCTCCGTATCCATCGTCTCTGTCACTCCTGTGGAAATTGTACTCACTCAGATGTATAGATGAGTCAGCTTCCAACCATGTTTCACTTATGATGGCCACATGAACTTTTTCCTGACTTAGTAATGCCCCAAAACTGACTAACTTAGGTCTTAAAGATTGTGCGTTCCATTGAAGTATGTTTATAAAAGGTACTTTAGAAGGACTTTTATCCATTAAAAAGATTTTTGAATAATTTATCTACTGCGTCACCATTACAAAAAGTATTGACAAAGAAAGACTTGATTTCTTCTATAACTAGCTTCACAAATAAAATTATTTTATCTTCAAAACTACAGTCCTTAAATACAATTGACTTCATTTTCAATATAAACATTTTGAAGTTGAACTTCTGTTTGTTTTGTTCATACTCTTCATTCTGAATTACATCTTCGTTTTGGTCAAATTCTTTATTCATTGCAACTTGTGTCACAACCTGGGTTTGTTGGTTTTTCTTCTTTTCCTTTTTCTTTTTACTATTTTCTTTCCCGCTACTCCTAGCAAGTGTTTCTGCTTCATCTTCTATCGTTCCATTGGGTTGAAATACCTCGTTATGTATCATTGCTTGCGTTTTCAATACAGTACTGTATGTCTTTTTGCTGTTTATTATTGGCGCGGGCAAGCTCTCAGTCACATGCACTAATTCGCCATTTACGGGTTCGATTTCTCTTTTTTCTTTCGCTTTTTCCTCAATATAGAAGTGAAGAGCTTTCCTATATGTTATGTTTTGTGTGCTCATTATTTTCCGGATTCTTTTTTCTTTTATAAATGCTGGACACTCCTTATTCAATGACATATGTGGCCCCTTGCAATTTAAGCACCTGTAATTCAAGGTTTCACAATTTTCATGATCTTTCCCACATTTTGGACATAACACTTTTTTAGTAGGGCAAAATTTGGCCATGTGACCAAATTTCCAACATAAGGAGCACTGAGTAACAGGAAATTCGTAAGTCTCCACCTTAAACCTGCATCCGTATGCGTGTACATACGTAGGTAAGGTAGGATTCTTGAAAGCAACTCTGATCGTCTCACTATCCACCCACTTTCCTTCAAAATTAAGGCGTTTGAGCCTTAGTACTGATACAATATCATAAATGCTGTTTAACGATTGTTTTATCTCATTTATATCTATGTCCAAGTCAACGCCTTTAATTATTCCATATGAAAAGTTATTTTCAGTAGTCAACTGGCATCTATATCCCAAATCAGCCATTTTAGAACAATTAAGTAACTTTTCAGCTCGTTCTTTTGAGTTAAATTGTACCAGGATTTTGAAAGGGCTTTTATATTTAATACGGCGTATATCTTCAATATTTTCTTGCATAAGTAGTTTTGCCATAGCAAATTGTTTAGGCAGCTCTGTGAGTGATGTAATGCAAACTTCATAATTTTCACTTTCATCTTCATATGACATATCAGTGTTATTTTTATTCTGTAGGATCAACGAGTTACTTCTAAGTAACCTTTTTGCTCTTCTATTCGTAACTGTAATAAATCCATCTTCGCTATTTTCTTCACTTTCCGCACGTACTCTTTTCTCAACAATTCTGGCTGTTTTGTGGTACTCAATTCCCGTGTTGTCCCATTCCAATATCTCTTCCGGTTGTCTCATCTCTTCCAAT
This sequence comes from Agriphila tristella, assembly GCA_928269145.1. Lineage (NCBI taxonomy): Eukaryota > Metazoa > Arthropoda > Insecta > Lepidoptera > Crambidae > Agriphila > Agriphila tristella. The sequence goes on along the minus strand of OV743431.1, from coordinate 57,819,654 downwards.
ACGCGTTCACACTCTTTAATTATTTCAGAATCACTTTTGTTTTCATCATCGGTTTCTTCCATATTGATAAAATTACTGAGGGTTTTTTGTATTTCACTAGTTGCATTTTGGATCTAACTTGTTGCATTTGTAACTCACTTTTTGCATATTGCAACTAACTTGTTGCAAATTGTAACTCACGCGTTGCACTTTATATCTTTCTCAATGCATATCGTTACTCACGTGTTGCAAATTGTTACTCACGCAATGCTTTTTGTAACCCAATACTTGCATATTGGATCTTACTCGTTGCATATAGCAACTCACTCGTTGCATATTGCATTTCACTCGGTGCAAATTGTAACTCACTCCTTGCATATTGTATCTTACTCGTTGCATATCGTTACTCACTCGTTGCATTTTGTAACTCACTCGTTGCATATTGCAACTCACTCGTTGCAAATTGTTACTCACTCAATGCATATCGTAACTCACTTGTTGCAAATTGTTACTCACGCGTTGCATTTTGTATTTCACTAGTTGCATATTGGATCTAACTCGTTGCATTTTGCAACTCATTCGTTGCATATTGCAACTCACTCGTTGCAAATTTTACCTCACTCGTTGCATTTTGATTCTAACTCGCTGCATAGAGTTACTCACTCGTTGCAAATTGTTACTCACGCGTTGCATTTTGTAACTTACTAGTTGCATATTGGATCTAACTCTTTGCATTTGTAACTCACTAGTTGCATATTGCAACTCACTCGGTGCAAATTGTAACTGACTTGTTGCATTATGTAACTCACTAGTTGTATATCGTAACTCACTCGTTGCAAATTGTTACTCACGCGTTGCATTTTTTAACTCACTAGTTGCATATTGGATCTAACTCGTTGCAAATTTTAACTCAGTCGTTGCATTTTATATCTTACTCGTTGCATATCGTTACTCACTCGTTGCAAATTGTTACTCACGCGATGCATTTAATATATCACTAGTTGCATTTTGGATCTAACTTGTTGCATTTGTAACTCACTCGTTGCATTTTGCAACTCACTCGGTGCAATTTGTAACTCAATCGTTGCAATTTGTATCTCTCTCGTTGCAAATCGTTACTCACTTGTTGCAAATTGTTACTCACGCGTTACATTTTGTAATTCAATACTTGCATATTGGATCTAACTCGTTGCATATTGCAACTCACTCGTTGCATATTGCAACTCAGTCGGTGCAAATTGTAACTCACTTGTTGCATATTGTATCTTACTCGTTGCATATCGTTACTCACTGGTTGCATTTTGTAACTCACTCGTTGCATAATGCAACTCACTCGGTGCAAATTGTAACTCACTCGTTGCATTTTGTATCTTACTCGTTGCATATCGTTACTCACTTGTTGCAAATTGTTACTCACTCGGTGCAAATTGTAACTCACTTGTTGCATATTGTATCTTACTCATTGTATATCGTTACTCACTGGTTGAATTTTGTTACTCACTCGTTGCATAATGCAACTCACTCGGTGCAAATTGTAACTCACTCATTGCAATTTGTATCTCTCTCGTTGCATATCGTAACTCACTCGTTGCAAATTGTTACTCACGCGTTGCATTTTGTAACTCACTAGTTGCATATTGCAACTCAATCGTTACATATTGCAACTAAATTGTTGCAAATTGTAAGTCGATCGTAGCGTTTTGTATCTTACTTGTTGCATATCGTTGCAAATTGTTACTCAAGCGATGCATTTTGTAACTCACTAGTTGCGTAATGCAAATATGGATCTAACTTGTTGCATTTGTAACTCACTCGTTGCATATTGCAACTCACTCGGTGCAAATTGTAACTCACTCGTTGCATATTGTATCTTACTCGTTGCATATCGTTACTCACTGGTTGCATTTTGTAACAAACTTGCTGCAAATTGTAACTCATAATATGCATATTGGATCTAACTTGTTGCATATCGTTACTCACTCGTTGCATATTGCAACTCACTCGGTGCAAATTGTAACTAACTCTTTGCATTTTGTTTCTTACTCGTTGCTTATCGTTACACATTCGTTGCATATTATTACTTAATCGTTATAAATTGTAACTCATAAGTTGCAAAATGTATCTTACTCGTTGCATTTGTAACTCACTCGTAGCATATTGCAACTCACTCGGTGCAAATTATAACTCACTCGTTGCGTTTTATATCTTACTCGTTGCATATCGTTACTCACTCGTTGCAAATTGTTACTCACGCGTTGCATTTTGTAAATCACTAGTTGCATATTAGGTCTAACTCGTTGCATTTGTAACTCACTCAATGCATATCGTAACTTACTCGTTGCAAATTGTTACTCACGCGTTGCATTTTGTAACTCACTAGTTGCATATTGTATCTAAATCGTTGCATATTGCAACTCAATCGTTGCATATTGCAACTAAATTGTTGCAAATTATAACTCGATTGTTGCATTTTGTATCTTACTCTTTGCATATCGTTACTTAATTGTTGCAACTTGTTACTCACGCGTTGCATTTTGTAACTCACTAGGTGCATGTTGGATCTAACTCGTTGCATATTGCAACTCACCCGTTGCATATTGCAACTCACTCGTTGCAAATTGTAACTGACTCGTTGCATTTTGTATCTAACTCGTTGCATTTGTAACTCACTAGTTGCATATTGCAACTCACTCAGTGCAAATTGTAACTCACTCGTTGCATATTGTATCTCACTAGTTGCATTTTGGATCTAACTTGTTGCATTTGTAACTCACTCGTTGCATATTGCAACTTACTCGGTGCAAATTGTAACTTAATCGTTGCAATTTGTATCTCTCTCGTTGCATATCGTTACTCACTTGTTGCAAATTGTTACTCACGCGTTACATTTTGTAACTCAATACTTGCATATTAGATCTAACTCATTTCATATTGTAACTCACTCGTTGCATATTGCAACTCACTCGGTGCAAATTGTAACTCACTCGTTTCATTTTGTATCTTACTCGTTGCATATCGTTACTCACTCGTTGCAAATTGTTACTCACGCGTTGAATTTTGTAAATCACTGGTTGCATATTGGATCTAACTCGTTGCATTTATAACTCACTCAATGCATATCGTAACTCACTCGTTGCAAATTGTTACTCACGCGTTGTATTTTGTTACTCACTAGTTGCATATTGTTTCTAATTCGTTGCATATTGCAACTCAATCATTGCATATTGCAACTAAATTGTTGCAAATTGTAACTCGATTGTTGAATTTTGTATCTTACTCGTTGCATATCGTTACTCAATTGTTGCAACTTGTTACTCAAGCGTTACATTTTGTAATTTACTAGGTTCATGTTGGATCTAACTCGTTGCATATTGCAACTCACCCGTTGCATATTGCAACTTACTCGGTGCAAATTGTAACTCACTCGTTGCATTTTGTATCTTAATCGTTGCATATCGTTACTCACTCGTTGCAAATTAATACTCACGCGATGCATTTTGTATCTCACTAGTTGCATTTTGGATCTAACTTGTTGCATTTGTAACTCACTCGTTGCATATTGCAACTTACTCGGTGCAAATTGTAACTTAATCGTTGCAATTTGTATCTCTCTCGTTGCATATCGTTACTCGCTTGTTGCAAATTGTGACTCACGCTTTACATTTTGTAACTCAATACTTGCATATTGGATCTAACTCGTTTCATATTGTAACTCACTCGTTGAATATTGCAACTCACTCGGTGCAAATTGTAACTCACTCGTTGCATTTTGTATCTTACTCGTCGCATATAGTTACTTACTCGTTGCAAATTGTTACTCACGCGTTGCATTTTGTAACTTACTAGTTGCATAATGGACCTAACTCGTTGCATTTGTAACTCACTAGTTGCATATTGCAACTCACACAGTGCAATTTGTAACTTACTTGTTGCATTATGTAACTCACTAGTTGTATATCGTAACACACTCGTTGCAAATTGTTACTCACGCGTTGCATTTTATATCTTACTCAATGCATATCGTTACTCACGTGTTGCAAATTGTTACTCACGCAATGCTTTTTGTAACCCAATACTTGCATATTGGATCTTACTCGTTGCATATTGCAACTCACTCGTTGCATATTGTAACTCAATCGGTGCAAATTGTAACTGACTTGTTGCATTATGTAACTCACTAGTTGTATATCGTAACTCACTCGTTGCAAATTGTTACTCACGCGATGCATTTTGTATCTCACTTGTTGCATTTTGGATCTTACTTGTTGCATTTGTAACTCACTCGTTGCATATTGCAACTTACTCGGTGCAAATTGTAACTTAATCGTTGGATTTGTATCTCTCTCGTTGCATATAGTTACTCACTTGTTGCAAATTGTAACTCACGCGTTGCATTTTGTTACTCACTAGTTGCACGTTGGACCTAACTCGTTGCATATTGAAACTCACTAGTTGCATATTGCAACTCACTCAGTGCAAATAGTAACTTACTCGTTGCTTATTGTAACTCACTCGTTGCATATTGCAACTAACTTGTTGCAAATTGTAACTCACTCGTTGCATTTTATATCTTACTCGTTGCATATCGTTACTCACTCGTTGCAAATTAAAACTCACGCGATGCATTTTATATCTCACTTGTTGCATTTTGGATCTAACTTGTTGCATTTGTAACTCACTCGTTGCATATTGCAACTCACTCGGTGCAAATTGTAACTCTATCGTTGCAATTTGTATCTCTCTCGTTGCATATCGTAACTCACTCGTTGCAAATTGTTACTCACGCGTTGCATTTTGTAACTCACTAGTTGCATATTGGATCTTACTCGTTGCATATTGTAACTCACTCGTTAAATATTGCAACTAACTTGTTGCAAATTGTAACTCACTCGTTGCATTTTATATCTTACTCGTTGCATTTCGTTACTCACTCGTTGCAAATTGTTACTCACGCGATGCATTTTATAACTCACTAGTTGCATATTGGATCTAACTTGTTGCATTTGTAACTCACTTTTTGCATATTGCAACTAACTTGTTGCAAATTGTAACTCACGCGTTGCATTTTATATCTTACTCAATGCATATCGTTACTCACGTGTTGCAAATTGTTACTCACGCAATGCTTTTTGTAACCCAATACTTGCATATTGGATCTTACTCGTTGCATATTGCAACTCACTCGTTGCATATTGTAACTCAATCGGTGCAAATTGTAACTGACTTGTTGCATTATGTAACTCACTAGTTGTATATCGTAAGGGTGTGTAATGTATGACCTAAATTTACATGCACTAACGATCAGAGGATATAATAACATTTCCTATAATTTCATTTGACATACCGATCGAATAATATAACATACGGTTAATATAATTTCACTTGACCTAAATACATGTGATATAAAAATTATTTGACATAATAATCATTTGATCTAATTAACAGATGATATAAAGCACATTTCATATAACATTCATTTACTCTATTCAACATTTAAAATAATTTTATTTGACCTATGATTTAAATGCTATAAAAACAAGCATAGCCAAAAAATATGATTTCATTACTTATATATTGTATATCTACACCCACGCTTTAAATCCTCTATAAAGGGTTGTGAAACAGCTTACTGCCAACATAACAGTATCGCTCCGCTGCGAGTGGTCAAAACACTAACCTCACCTAAACTACCTGGTGTATTAAGTTTTTATTTATAGTGGGGGGCCTAGGGCCAGCCCCCTGCACCCTCTAGCAATCATTTTGCAAGCAAGCACCCAACATGCAAGCAAGCATGCAGCGTCCAAGCAAGCATGCAGCATGCAAGCAAGCATGCAGCATGCAAGCAAGCATGCAGCATGCAAGCAAGCATGCAGCATGCAAGCAAGCATGCAGCATGCAACCAAGCATGCAGCATGCAACCAAGCATGCAGCATGCAAGCAAGCATGCAGCATGAAAGCAAGCATGCAGCATGCAACCAAGCATGCAGCATGCAACCAAGCATGCAGCATGCAACCAAGCATGCAGCATGCAAGCAAGCATGCAGCATGCACGCAAGCATGCAGCATCAAGCAAGCATGCAACATGCATGCAAGCATTGTGGAGCTCCGCTCGCTTCGCTCGCTCCGCTGTGAGTGGTCAAAACACTAACCTAACCTAACCTACTGGTAGGTGCATTAAAAGTTTTTCTTTATAGCGGGGGGCCTCAGGCCCCCCGACCCCCCCGAGCAGGGGGGCCAGCCCCCCTGCACCCCCCGGCAAGCATTTTGCAAGCAAGCAAGCATACAGCATGCAAGCAAGGATGCAGCATGCAAGCAAGCATGCAGCATACAAGCAAGCATACAGCATGCAAGTAAGGATGCAGCAAGCATTGCGGAGCTCCGCTGCGAGTGGTCAAAACACTAACCTAACCTACTGGCAAGCTACATGCATTCTTGTATGCTTGCTTGCATGTCTAGTCATTGTTATGTTATAATACTAGCTTCTGCCCGCGACTTCGTCCGCGTGGATATTAGACTAAATCCTTTTAAGGAACCTTCAACCAGGATCCGGCCAGCCATTTTTACGCGATTAGGCGAGTCCCCATCAAGCGCGCTGCCTCGCGAGGCAAGACATTTGCCGCGTGTGGCGGGCCTCGCACAAAGCTTCCAGTTCCCGTTCCCGCTCCCGTTCCCCGTTCCCGTCCCGTAACCGTCCCGTACCCCTTCCGTTTCCGTTCCCGTTCCCATCCAGTTCCTGTCCCGTTCCCATCCTGTTCTCGTTCCCGTTCCCGTCCCGTTATATTCCCGTTCCGTTCACGTTTCGTTCCCGTTCCCATTCTCGTTCCGTTCCCGCTGCGTTCCCGTCCCGTAAACGTCCCCTAACCGTCCCGTACGCCTTACGTTCCCGTTCTTGTTCCCGTTCCGTTCCCGTCCGGTTCTTGTTCCCGTTCCCGTTCCCATCCTGTTCTATTCCCGTTCCGTTCCCGTTTCATTCCAGTTTCGTTCTTGTTTCGTTCCCGTTCCGTTCCCGTTACGTTCCTGTTTCATTCCCGTTTCGTTCCGTTCCCGTTCCGTTCCCGTCCAATCCCATCCGTACTCGTCCCGTACCCCTTCCGTTCCAGTTCCCGTACCCGTCCCGTTCTAGTTCCCGTTACCGTCTCGTTCCCGTTCCGTTCCGTTCCGTTCCGTTCCGGTCCGGTCAGGTCAGGTCCGGTCCGGTCCGGTCCGGTCCGGTCCGTTCCGTTCCGTTCCGTTCCGTTCCCGTTCCCGTTCCCTGGATGTGCATGTCCAGGTCCAGGTCCATATGTGTCATGTCCACCGCGTTGGACTTCAAAATAAATCTCATTTTCGCAATCACCATCCCATAAAACCTCAAGAACGACATCCATATCGATTTTTATGTTACTCACCCCACTTACCCTCTAAAGGGTTGATTTTCAAAATCCCAAAATATATATTTAGACGTGCTCCTACGAATTTTAAAGTTGTAATTTCGATCTTGTATTCTTTTTCCATACAAAATTTGAACCCCATTTTTACCCCTTTAGGCGTTAAATCATGTCCACCGTGTTGGACTTCAAAATAAATGTCATTTTTGCAATCGTCATCCCAGAAAACCTCAATAACGACATCTATATCGATTTTTATGTTTACTCGCCCCATTTACCCCCTAAGGGGTTGATTTTCAAAATAACGAAATATATATTTGCCTATTTATTTATAGATGTGCTCCTACGAAGTTTAAAGTTGTAATGTCTATTTTATATTATTTTTCCATACAAAATTTGGACCCCATTTTCACCCCGTTAGGGGTTAAATCATGTCCACCGTGTTGGACTTCAAAATAAATGTCATTTTTGCAATCGTCATCCCACAAAACCCCGATAACGACATCCATATCTATTTTTATATTTACTCACCCCATTTACCCCCTAAGGGGTTGATTTTCAAAATAACAAAATATATATTTGCCTATTTATTTTTAGATGTGCTCCAACGAAGTTTAAAGTTGTAATGTCTATTTTATATTATTTTTCCATACAAAATTTGGACCCCATTTTCACCCCTTTAGGGGTTAAATCATGTCCACCGTGGTTGGACTTCAAAATAAATGTCATTTTTGCAATCGTCATCCCACAAAACCCCGATAACGACATCCATATCTATTTTTAGGTTTTTTTAACCCTTTTCACCCCCATTTCATCCCCTTTGGAGTTGAAATCCTAACAAAAACAATATACGTTGCTTTAGATTGCTATCACTAAGCCTAAATTATAAATTTAGCGATTTTTACTACGAAAATGAAGGATTTTCTTTAATAAACAACTTTATCCCCCTTTTGACCCCTTCGGGGGTAGAATTTTGAAAAACGCTGAGACCCGTATTTATTAATTTTCAATCGTCAGCCTAAACACAAAATTTGAAGATTCTAGCTTCAAAACTGAGGGACTTTCATACAAACTTTCATCCCTTATTTCATCCTCTTAGGGATGGAATTTTCAAAAATCCTTCCTTAGTGGATGCCTACACTGTATAAAGTATCTGTGTGCAAAATTTCAAGTCTCTAGGTCCAGCGGTTTGGGCTGTGCGTTGATAGATCAGTCAGTCAGTCAGTCAGTCAGTCAGTCAGTCATTCAGTTTACGATTTTATATATTAAGATATGTATGCTATTGATGTTATTACATTAAAAATTAGTGGATTTGAAAATTAAGCAAGCATCATAATAACAAAAGCTAGTTATTTCTATTTTATAATAAAAGTTGATTATAACATATAAAATTAGATCAAATGATATGTAAGTTAGATAAAAAAGCAATATATCAAATGATACTTATGGGATATAAACGTTAGAACAAATGTAAATATGGCAAATAATAATGATGACAAATGAATAATAGGTTAAATAAAAATTATGTCATTTATTTTTAGGTCAAATAAAAATTAGATGAAGTCAACGTTAGTGGCATTGAAATTAGATTAACTGTTTTTATGGCAACCGAATCGCACCCATATCGTAACTCACTCGTTGCAAATTGTTACTCACGCGATGCATTTTGTATCTCACTTGTTGCATTTTGGATCTAACTTGTTGCATTTGTAACTCACTCGTCGCATATTGCAACTTACTCGGTGCAAATTGTAACTTAATCGTTGCAATTTGTATCTCTCTCGTTGCATATAGTTACTCACTTGTTGCAAATTGTTACTCACGCGTTACATTTTGTAACTCAATACTTGCATATTGGATCTAACTCGTTTCATATTGTAACTCAGTCGTTGAATATTGCAACTCACTCGGTGCAAATTGTAACTCACTCGTTGCATTTTGTATCTTACTCGTTGCATATAGTTACTCACTCGTTGCAAATTGTTACTCACGCGTTGCATTTTGTAACTTACTAGTTGCATATTGGACCTAACTCTTTGCATTTGTAACTCATCATATCAGCCACACGACACCCACTGCTGGGTATAGGCCTCCCCTAAGGATCTCCACAACGATCGGTCCTGCGCTGCCTGCATCCACTGGCTTTCCGCGACCTCCACCAGATCGTCGGTCCACCTTGTCGGGGGCCTACCCACGGAGCGTCGTCCGGTGCGCGGTCGCCATTCCAGAACCTTTCTGCCCCAACGGCCATCGGTTCTTCTCGCTATGTGTCCCGCCCATTGCCACTTGTAACTCACTAGTTGCATATTGCAACTCACTTAGTGCAATTTGTAACTCACTTGTTGCATTATGTAACTCACTTGTTGTATATCGTAACTCACTCGTTGCAAATTGTTACTCACGCGTTGCATTTTGTAACTCACTAGTTGCATATTGGATCTAACTCGTTGCATTTTGCAACTCACTCGTTGCATATTGCATTTCACTCGTTGCAAATTGTAACTCACTCGTTGTATTTTGTATCTTACTCGTTGCATATAGTTACTAAATCGTTGCAAATTGTTACTCACGCGTTGCATTTTGTAACTTACTTGTGCATTATGTAACTCACTAGTTGTATATCGTAACTCACTCGTTGCATATTGCAACTCACTCGGTGCAAATTGAAACAAACTTTTTGCATTTTGTATCTTACTTGTTGCATATCGTTACTCACTTGCTGAATATTGTAACTCACGAGTTGCAAATTGTTACTCACTTGTTGCATATTGTATCTTACTCGTTGCATATCGTTACACATTCGTTGCATATTATTACTCAATCGTTATAAATTGTAACTCATAAGTTGCATAATGTATCTTACTCGTTGCATTTGTAACTCACTCGTAGCATATTGCAACTCACTCGTTGCAATTTGTAAATCACTCGTTGCATTTTGTATCTAACTCGTTGCATATAGTTACCCACTCGTTGCAAATTGTTACTCACGCGTTGCATTTTGTAACTTACTAGTTGCATATTGGATCTAACTCGTTGCATTTGTAACTCACTAGTTGCATATTGCAACTCACTCGGTGCAAATTGTAACTGACTTGTTGCATTATGTAACTCACTAGTTGTATATCGTAACTCACTCGTTGCAAATTGTTACTCACGCGTTGCATTTTGTAACTCACTAGTTGCATTTTGGATCTAACTTGTTGCATTTGTATCTCACTCGTTGTATATTGCAACTCACTCGGTGCAAATTGTAACTCACTCGTTGCATATTGTATCTTACTCGTTGCATATCGTACTCACTCTTTACAAATTGTTACTCACGTGTTGCATTTTGTAACTCACTAATTGCATATTGGATCAAACTCGTTGCAAATTGCAACTCAATCGTTGCATATTGCAACTAAATTGTTGCAAATTGTAACTCGATCGTTGCATTTTGTATCTTACTTGTTGCATATCGTTGCAAATTGTTACTCACGCGATGCATTTTGTAACTCACTAGTAGCATTTTGGATCTTACTTGTTGCATTTGTAACTCACTCGTTGCATATTGCAACTCACTCGGTGCAAATTGTAACTCACTCGTTGCATATTGTATCTTACTCGTTGCATATCGTACTCACTCGTTGCAAATTGTTACTCACGCGTTGCATTTTGTAACTCACTAGTTGCATAATGCACTCTCTCGTTTCAAATTATTACTCACGTGTTGCATTTTGTAACTCACTAGTTGCTTATTGGATCTAACTCGTTTTATTTTGTAACTCACTCGTTGCATATTGCATTTTACTTACTGCAAATCGTAACTCACTCGTTGCATATTGCTTCTTACTCGTTGCATATCGTTTCTCAATTGTTGCAACTTGTTACTCACGCGTTGCATTTTGTAACTCACTAGGTGCATGTTAGATCTAACTCATTGCATATTGCAACTCACCCGTTGCATATTGCAACTCACTCGTTGCAAATTGTAACTCACTCGTTGCATTTTGTATGTAACTCGTTGCATATCGTTACTCACTCGTTGCAAATTGTTACTCACGCGATGCATTTTGTATCTCACTAGTTGCATTTTGGATCTAACTTGTTGCATTTGTAACTCACTTGTTGCATATTGCAACTAACTTGTTGCAAATTGTAACTCACGCGTTGCATTTTATATCTTACTCAATGCATATCGTTACTCACGTGTTGCAAATTGTTACTCACGCAATGCTTTTTGTAACCCAATACTTGCATATTGGATCTTACTCGTTGCATATTGCAACTCACTCGTTGCATATTGTAACTCAATCGGTGCAAATTGTAACTGACTTGTTGCATTAAGTAATTCACTAGTTGTATATCGTAACTCACTCGTTGCAAATTGTTACTCACGTGATGCATTTTGTATCTCACTTGTTGCATTTTGGATCTAACTTGTTGCATTTGTAACTCACTCGTTGCATATTGCAACTCACTCGGTGCAAATTGAAACAAACTTTTTGCATTTTGTATCTTACTTGTTGCATATCGTTACTCACTTGCTGAATATTGTAACTCACGAGTTGCAAATTGTTACTCACTTGTTGCATATTGTATCTTACTCGTTGCATATCGTTACACATTCGTTGCATATTATTACTCAATCGTTATAAATTGTAACTCATAAGTTGCATAATGTATCTTACTCGTTGCATTTGTAACTCACTCGTAGCATATTGCAACTCACTCATTGCAATTTGTAAATCACTCGTTGCATTTTGTATCTAACTCGTTGCATATAGTTACCCACTCGTTGCAAATTGTTACTCACGCGTTGCATTTTGTAACTTACTAGTTGCATATTGGATCTAACTCGTTGCATTTGTAACTCACTAGTTGCATATTGCAACTCACTCGGTGCAAATTGTAACTGACTTGTTGCATTATGTAACTCACTAGTTGTATATCGTAACTCACTCGTTGCAAATTGTTACTCACGCGTTGCATTTTGTAACTCACTAGTTGCATTTTGGATCTAACTTGTTGCATTTGTATCTCACTCGTTGTATATTGCAACTCACTCGGTGCAAATTGTAACTCACTCGTTGCATATTGTATCTTACTCGTTGCATATCGTACTCACTCTTTACAAATTGTTACTCACGTGTTGCATTTTGTAACTCACTAATTGCATATTGGATCAAACTCGTTGCAAATTGCAACTCAATCGTTGCATATTGCAACTAAATTGTTGCAAATTGTAACTCGATCGTTGCATTTTGTATCTTACTTGTTGCATATCGTTGCAAATTGTTACTCACGCGATGCATTTTGTAACTCACTAGTAGCATTTTGGATCTTACTTGTTGCATTTGTAACTCACTAGTTGCATATTGCAACTCACTCGGTGCAAATTGTAACTCACTCGTTGCATATTGTATCTTACTCGTTGCATATCGTACTCACTCGTTGCAAATTGTTACTCACGCGTTGCATTTTGTAACTCACTAGTTGCATAATGCACTCTCTCGTTTCAAATTATTACTCACGTGTTGCATTTTGTAACTCACTAGTTGCTTATTGGATCTAACTCGTTTTATTTTGTAACTCACTCGTTGCATATTGCATTTTACTTACTGCAAATTGTAACTCACTCGTTGCATATTGCTTCTTACTCGTTGCATATCGTTTCTCAATTGTTGCAACTTGTTACTCACGCGTTGCATTTTGTAACTCACTAGGTGCATGTTAGATCTAACTCATTGCATATTGCAACTCACCCGTTGCATATTGCAACTCACTCGTTGCAAATTGTAACTCACTCGTTGCATTTTGTATGTAACTCGTTGCATATCGTTACTCACTCGTTGCAAATTGTTACTCACGCGATGCATTTTGTATCTCACTAGTTGCATTTTGGATCTAACTTGTTGCATTTGTAACTCACTTGTTGCATATTGCAACTAACTTGTTGCAAATTGTAACTCACGCGTTGCATTTTATATCTTACTCAATGCATATCGTTACTCACGTGTTGCAAATTGTTACTCACGCAATGCTTTTTGTAACCCAATACTTGCATATTGGATCTTACTCGTTGCATATTGCAACTCACTCGTTGCATATTGTAACTCAATCGGTGCAAATTGTAACTGACTTGTTGCATTAAGTAATTCACTAGTTGTATATCGTAACTCACTCGTTGCAAATTGTTACTCACGCGATGCATTTTGTATCTCACTTGTTGCATTTTGGATCTAACTTGTTGCATTTGTAACTCACTCGTTGCATATTGCAACTTACTCGGTGCAAATTGTAACTTAATCGTTGCAATTTGTATCTCTCTCGTTGCATATAGTTACTCACTTGTTGCAAATTGTAACTCACGCGTTGCATTTTGTTACTCACTAGTTGCACGTTGGACCTAACTCGTTGCATATTGAAACTCACTAGTTGCATATTGCAACTCACTCAGTGCAAATAGTAACTTACTCGTTGCTTATTGTAACTCACTCGTTGCATATTGCAACTAACTTGTTGCAAATTGTAACTCACTCGTTGCATTTTATATCTTACTCGTTGCATATCGTTACTCACTCGTTGCAAATTAAAACTCACGCGATGCATTTTATATCTCACTAGTTGCATTTTGGATCTAACTTGTTGCATTTGTAACTCACTCGTTGCATATTGCAACTCACTCGGTGCAAATTGTAACTCTATCGTTGCAATTTGTATCTCTCTCGTTGCATATCGTAACTCACTCGTTGCAAATTGTTACTCATGCGTTGCATTTTGTAACTCACTAGTTGCATATTGGATCTTACTCGTTGCATATTGTAACTCACTCGTTAAATATTGCAACTAACTTGTTGCAAATTGTAACTCACTCGTTGCATTTTATATCTTACTCGTTGCATTTCGTTACTCACTCGTTGCAAATTGTTACTCACGCGATGCATTTTATAACTCACTAGTTGCATATTGGATCTAACTTGTTGCATTTGTAACTCACTTTTTGCATATTGCAACTAACTTGTTGCAAATTGTAACTCACGCGTTGCATTTTATATCTTACTCAATGCATATCGTTACTCACGTGTTGCAAATTGTTACTCACGCAATGCTTTTTGTAACCCAATACTTGCATATTGGATCTTACTCGTTGCATATTGCAACTCACTCGTTGCATATTGTAACTCAATCGGTGCAAATTGTAACTGACTTGTTGCATTATGTAACTCACTAGTTGTATATCGTAACTCACTCGTTGCAAATTGTTACTCACGCGATGCATTTTGTATCTCTCTTGTTGCATTTTGGATCTAACTTGTTGCATTTGTAACTCACTCGTCGCATATTGCAACTTACTCGGTGCAAATTGTAACTTAATCGTTGCAATTTGTATCTCTCTCGTTGCATATAGTTACTCACTTGTTGCAAATTGTTACTCACGCGTTACATTTTGTAACTCAATACTTGCATATTGGATCTAACTCGTTTCATATTGTAACTCAGTCGTTGAATATTGCAACTCACTCGGTGCAAATTGTAACTCACTCGTTGCATTTTGTATCTTACTCGTTGCATATAGTTACTCACTCGTTGCAAATTGTTACTCACGCGTTGCATTTTGTAACTTACTAGTTGCATATTGGACCTAACTCTTTGCATTTGTAACTCATCATATCAGCCACACGACACCCACTGCTGGGTATAGGCCTCCCCTAAGGATCTCCACAACGATCGGTCCTGCGCTGCCTGCATCCACTGGCTTTCCGCGACCTCCACCAGATCGTCGGTCCACCTTGTCGGGGGCCTACCCACGGAGCGTCGTCCGGTGCGCGGTCGCCATTCCAGAACCTTTCTGCCCCAACGGCCATCGGTTCTTCTCGCTATGTGTCCCGCCCATTGCCACTTGTAACTCACTAGTTGCATATTGCAACTCACTTAGTGCAATTTGTAACTCACTTGTTGCATTATGTAACTCACTTGTTGTATATCGTAACTCACTCGTTGCAAATTGTTACTCACGCGTTGCATTTTGTAACTCACTAGTTGCATATTGGATCTAACTCGTTGCATTTTGCAACTCACTCGTTGCATATTGCATTTCACTCGTTGCAAATTGTAACTCACTCGTTGTATTTTGTATCTTACTCGTTGCATATAGTTACTAAATCGTTGCAAATTGTTACTCACGCGTTGCATTTTGTAACTAACTTGTGCATTATGTAACTCACTAGTTGTATATCGTAACTCACTCGTTGCATATTGCAACTCACTCGGTGCAAATTGTAACAAACTTTTTGCATTTTGTATCTTACTTGTTGCATATCGTTACTCACTTGCTGAATATTGTAACTCACGAGTTGCAAATTGTTACTCACTTGTTGCATATTGTATCTTACTCGTTGCATATCGTTACACATTCGTTGCATATTATTACTCAATCGTTATAAATTGTAACTCATAAGTTGCATAATGTATCTTACTCGTTGCATTTGTAACTCACTCGTAGCATATTGCAACTCACTCGTTGCAATTTGTAAATCACTCGTTGCATTTTGTATCTAACTCGTTGCATATAGTTACCCACTCGTTGCAAATTGTTACTCACGCGTTGCATTTTGTAACTTACTAGTTGCATATTGGATCTAACTCGTTGCATTTGTAACTCACTAGTTGCATATTGCAACTCACTCGGTGCAAATTGTAACTGACTTGTTGCATTATGTAACTCACTAGTTGTATATCGTAACTCACTCGTTGCAAATTGTTACTCACGCGTTGCATTTTGTAATTCACTAGTTGCATTTTGGATCTAACTTGTTGCATTTGTATCTCACTCGTTGTATATTGCAACTCACTCGGTGCAAATTGTATCTTACTCGTTGCATATCGTACTCACTCTTTACAAATTGTTACTCACGTGTTGCATTTTGTAACTCACTAATTGCATATTGGATCAAACTCGTTGCAAATTGCAACTCAATCGTTGCATATTGCAACTAAATTGTTGCAAATTGTAACTCGATCGTTGCATTTTGTATCTTACTTGTTGCATATCGTTGCAAATTGTTACTCACGCGATGCATTTTGTAACTCACTAGTAGCATTTTGGATCTTACTTGTTGCATTTGTAACTCACTCGTTGCATATTGCAACTCACTCGGTGCAAATTGTAACTCACTCGTTGCATATTGTATCTTACTCGTTGCATATCGTACTCACTCGTTGCAAATTGTTACTCACGCGTTGCATTTTGTAACTCACTAGTTGCATAATGCACTCTCTCGTTTCAAATTATTACTCACGTGTTGCATTTTGTAACTCACTAGTTGCTTATTGGATCTAACTCATTTTATATTGTAACTCACTCGTTGCATATTGCATTTTACTTACTGCAAATTGTAACTCACTCGTTGCATATTGCTTCTTACTCGTTGCATATCGTTTCTCAATTGTTGCAACTTGTTACTCACGCGTTGCATTTTGTAACTCACTAGGTGCATGTTAGATCTAACTCATTGCATATTGCAACTCACTCGTTGCATATTGCAACTCACTCGTTGCAAATTGTAACTCACTCGTTGCATTTTGTATGTAACTCGTTGCATATCGTTACTCACTCGTTGCAAATTGTTACTCACGCGATGCATTTTGTATCTCACTAGTTGCATTTTGGATCTAACTTGTTGCATTTGTAACTCACTTGTTGCATATTGCAACTAACTTGTTGCAAATTGTAACTCACGCGTTGCATTTTATATCTTACTCAATGCATATCGTTACTCACGTGTTGCAAATTGTTACTCACGCAATGCTTTTTGTAACCCAAAACTTGCATATTGGATCTTACTCGTTGCATATTGCAACTCACTCGTTGCATATTGTAACTCAATCGGTGCAAATTGTAACTGACTTGTTGCATTATGTAACTCACTAGTTGTATATCGTAACTCACTCGTTGCAAATTGTTACTCACGCGATGCATTTTGTATCTCACTTGTTGCATTTTGGATCTAACTTGTTGCATTTGTAACTCACTCGTTGCATATTGCAACTTACTCGGTGCAAATTGTAACTTAATCGTTGCAATTTGTATCTCTCTCGTTGCATATAGTTACTCACTTGTTGCAAATTGTAACTCACGCGTTGCATTTTGTTACTCACTAGTTGCACGTTGGACCTAACTCGTTGCATATTGAAACTCACTAGTTGCATATTGCAACTCACTCAGTGCAAATAGTAACTTACTCGTTGCTTATTGTAACTCACTCGTTGCATATTGCAACTAACTTGTTGCAAATTGTAACTCACTCGTTGCATTTTATATCTTACTCGTTGCATATCGTTACTCACTCGTTGCAAATTAAAACTCACGCGATGCATTTTATATCTCACTAGTTGCATTTTGGATCTAACTTGTTGCATTTGTAACTCACTCGTTGCATATTGCAACTCATCATATCAGCCAAACGACACCCACTGCTGGGTATAGGCCTCCCCTAAGGATCTCCACAACGATCGGTCCTGCGCTGCCTGCATCCACTGGCTTTCCGCGACCTCCACCAGATCGTCGGTCCACCTTGTCGGGGGCCTACCCACGGAGCGTCGTCCGGTGCGCGGTCGCCATTCCAGAACCTTTCTGCCCCAACGGCCATCGGTTCTTCTCGCTATGTGTCCCGCCCATTGCCACTTGTAATTTACTAGTTGCATATTGCAACTCACTTGGTGCAATTTGTAACTCACTTGTTGCATTATGTAACTCACTTGTTGTATATCGTAACTCACTCGTTGCAAATTGTTACTCACGCGTTGCATTTTGTAACTCACTAGTTGCATATTGGATCTAACTCGTTGCATTTTGCAACTCACTCGTTGCATATTGCATTTCACTCGTTGCAAATTGTAACTCACTCGTTGTATTTTGTATCTTACTCGTTGCATATAGTTACTAAATCGTTGCAAATTGTTACTCACGCGTTGCATTTTGTAACTTACTTGTGCATTATGTAACTCACTAGTTGTATATCGTAACTCACTCGTTGCAAATTAATACTCACGCTTTGCATTTTGTAACTCACTAGTTGCATATTGGATCTTACTCGTTGCATTTTGCAACTCACTCGTTGCATATTGCAACTCACTCGGTGCAAATTGTAACAAACTTTTTGCATTTTGTATCTTACTTGTTGCATATCGTTACTCACTTGCTGCATATTTTAACTCACGAGTTGCAAATTGTTACTCACTTGTTGCATATTGTATCTTACTCGTTGCATATCGTTACACATTCGTTGCATATTATTACTCAATCGTTATAAATTGTAACTCATAAGTTGCATAATGTATCTTACTCGTTGCATTTGTAACTCACTCGTAGCATATTGCAACTCACTCGTTGCAATTTGTAAATCACTCGTTGCATTTTGTATCTAACTCGTTGCAAATTGTTACTCACGCGTTGCATTTTGTAACTTACTAGTTGCATATTGGATCTAACTCGTTGCATTTGTAACTCACTAGTTGCATATTGCAACTCACTCGGTGCAAATTGTAACTGACTTGTTGCATTATGTAACTCACTTGTTGTATATCGTAACTCACTCGTTGCAAATTGTTACTCACGCGTTGCAATTTGTAACTCACTAGTTGCATTTGGATCTAACTTGTTGCATTTGTATCTCACTCGTTGTATATTGCAACTCACTCGGTGCAAATTGTAACTCACTCGTTGCATATTGTATCTTACTCGTTGCATATCGTACTCACTCTTTACAAATTGTTACTCACGTGTTGCATTTTGTAACTCACTAATTGCATATAGAATCAAACTCGTTGCAAATTGCAACTCAATCGTTTCATATTGCAACTAAATTGTTGCAAATTGTAACTCGATCGTTGCATTTTGTATCTTACTTGTTGCATATCGTTGCAAATTGTTACTCACGCGATGCATTTTGTAACTCACTAGTTGCATTTTGGATCTTACTTGTTGCATTTGTAACTCACTCGTTGCATATTGCAACTCACTCGGTTCAAATTGTAACTCACTCGTTGCATATTGTATCTTACTCGTTGCATATCGTTCTCACTCGTTGCAAATTGTTACTCACGCGTTGCATTTTGTAACTCACTAGTTGCATAATGCACTCTCTCGTTTCAAATTATTACTCACGTGTTGCATTTTGTAACTCACTAGTTGCTTATTGGATCTAACTCGTTTTATATTGTAACTCACTCGTTGCATATTGCATTTTACTTACTGCAAATTGTATCTCACTCGTTGCATATTGCTTCTTACTCGTTGCATATCGTTACTCAATTGTTGCAACTTGTTACTCACGCGTTGCATTTTGTAACTCACTAGGTGCATGTTAGATCTAACTCATTGCATATTGCAACTCACCCGTTGCATATTGCAACTCACTCGTTGCAAATTGTAACTCACTCGTTGCATTTTGTATGTAACTCGTTGCATATAATTACTAACTCGTTGCAAATTGTTACTCACGCGTTGCATTTTGTAACATACTAGTTGCATACTGGATCTAACTCGTTGCATTTGTAACTCACTAGTTGCATATAGCAACTCACTCGGTTAAAATTGTAACTCACTTGTGCATTATGTAACTCACTAGTTGTATATCGTAACTCACTCGTTGCAAATTAATACTCACGCTTTGCATTTTGTAACTCACTAGTTGCATATTGGATCTTACTCGTTGCATTTTGCAACTCAATCGTTGCATATTGCAACTCACTCGGTGCAAATTGTAACTAACTCTTTGCATTTTGTATCTTACTTGTTGCATATCCTTACTCACTTGCTGCATATTTTAACTCACGAGTTGCAAATTGTTACTCACTTGTTGCATATTGTATCTTACTCGTTGCATATCGTTACACATTCGTTGCATATAATTACTCAATCGTTATAAATTGTAACTCATAAGTTGCATAATGTATCTTACTCGTTGCATTTGTAACTCACTCGTAGCATATTGCAACTCACTCGGTGCAAATTATAACTCACTCGTTGCGTTTTATATCTAACTCGTTGCATATCGTTACTCACTCGTTGCAAATTGTTACTCACGCGTTGCATTTTGTAAATCACTAGTTGCATATTGTATCTAACTTGTTGCATATTGCAACTCAATCGTTGCATTTTGCAACTAAATTGTTGCAAATTGTAACTCGATCGTTGCATTTTGTATCTTACTCGTTGCATATCGTTGCAAATTGTTACTCACGCCATGCATTTTGAAACTCACTAGTTGCATTTTGGATCTAACTTGTTGCATTTGTAACTCACTCGTTGTATATTGCAACTCACTCGGTGCAAATTGTAACTCACTCGTTGCATATTGTATGTTACTCGTTGCATATCGTACTCACTCGTTGCAAATTGTTACTCACGCGTTGCATTTTGTAACTCACTAGTTGCATATTGGATCTAACTCGTTGCATTTGTAACTAATTTAATGCATATCGTAACTCACTTGTTACAAATTGTTACTCACGTGTTGCATTTTGTAACTCACTAATTGCATATTGGATCTAACTCGTTGCATATTGTAACTCACTTGTTGCATATTGCAACTAACCTGTTGCAAATTGCAACTCACGCGTTGCATTTTATATCTTACTCAATGCATATCTTTACTCACTCGTTGCAAATTGTTACTCACGCGATGCATCTTGTATCTCACTAGTTGCATATTGGATCTAACTCGTTGCATATTGTAACTCACTCGTTGAATATTCCAACTAACTTGTTGCAAATTGTAACTCACTCGTTGCATTTTATATCTTACTCGTTGCATATCGTTACTCACTTGTTGCAAATTGTTACTCACGCGTTGCATTTTGTAACTCACTAGTTGCACGTTGGACCTAACTCGTTGCATATTGAAACTCACTAGTTGCATATTGCAACTCACTCAGTGCAAATAGTAACTTACTCGTTGCTTATTGTAACTCACTCGTTGCATATTGCAACTAACTTGTTGCAAATTGTAACTCACTCGTTGCATTTTATATCTTACTCGTTGCATATCGTTACTCACTCGTTGCAAATTAAAACTCACGCGATGCATTTTATATCTCACTAGTTGCATTTTGGATCTAACTTGTTGCATTTGTAACTCAGTCGTTGCATATTGCAACTCACTCGGTGCAAATTGTAACTCTATCGTTGCAATTTGTATCTCTCTCGTTGCATATCGTAACTCACTCGTTGCAAATTGTTACTCACGCGTTGCATTTTGTAACTCACTAGTTGCATATTGGATCTAGCTCGTTGCATATTGTAACTCACTCGTTGAATATTGCAACTAACTTGTTGCAAATTGTAACTCACTCGTTGCATTTTATATCTAACTCGTTGCATATCGTTACTCACTCGTTGCAAATTGTTACTCACGCGATGCATTTTGTATTTCACTAGTTGCATTTTGGATCTAACTTGTTGCATTTGTAACTCACTTTTTGCATATTGCAACTAACTTGTTGCAAATTGTAACTCACGCGTTGCATTTTATATCTTACTCAATGCATATCGTTACTCACGTGTTGCAAATTGTTACTCACGCAATGCTTTTTGTAACCCAATACTTGCATATTGGATCTTACTCGTTGCATATTGCAACTCACTCGTTGCATATTGCAACTCACTCGGTGCAAATTGTAACTCACTCCTTGCATATTGTATCTTACTCGTTGCATATCGTTACTCACTCGTTGCATTTTGTAACTCACTCGTTGCATATTGCAACTCACTCGTTGCAAATTGTTACTCACTCAATGCATATCGTAACTCACTTGTTGCAAATTGTTACTCACGCGTTGCATTTTGTAACTCAGTTGTGAGTTACATAATGCAACAAGTCAGTTACAATTTGCACCGATTGAAATACAATATGCAACGAGTGAGTTGCAATATGCAACGAGTAAGATCCAATATGCAAGTATTGGGTTACAAAAAGCATTGCGTGAGTAACAATTTGCAACACGTGAGTAAAGATATGCATTGAGTAAGATATAAAATGCAACGCGTGAGTTACAATTTGCAACAAGTTAGTTGCAATATGCAAAAAGTGAGTTACAAATGCAACAAGTTAGATCCAATATGCAACTAGTGAGTTATAAAATGCATCGCGTGAGTAACAATTTGCAACGAGTGAGTAACGATATGCAACGAGTAAGATATAAAATGCAACGAGTGAGTTACAATTTGCAACAAGTTAGTTGCAATATTTAACGAGTGAGTTACAATATGCAACGAGTAAGATCCAATATGCAACTAGTGAGTTACAAAATGCAACGCGTGAGTAACAATTTGCAACGAGTGAGTTACGATATGCAACGAGAGAGATACAAATTGCAACGATAGAGTTACAATTTGCACCGAGTGAGTTGCAATATGCAACGAGTGAGTTACAAATGCAACAAGTTAGATCCAAAATGCAACTAGTGAGATATAAAATGCATCGCGTGACTTTTAATTTGCAACGAGTAAGATATAAAATGCAACGAGTGAGTTACAATTTGCAACAAGTTAGTTGCAATATGCAACGAGTGAGTTACAATAAGCAACGAGTAAGTTACTATTTGCACTGAGTGAGTTGCAATATGCAACTAGTGAGTTTCAATATGCAACGAGTTAGGTCCAACGTGCAACTAGTGAGTAACAAAATGCAACGCGTGAGTTACAATTTGCAACAAGTGAGTAACGATATGCAACGAGTAAGATATAAAATGCAACGAGTGAGTTACAATTTGCAACAAGTTAGTTGCAATATTCAACGAGTGAGTTACAATATGCAACGAGTTAGATCCAATATGCAACTAGTGAGATACAAGATGCATCGCGTGAGTAACAATTTGCAACGAGTGAGTAATGATATGCATTGAGTAAGATATAAAATGCAACGCGTGAGTTACAATTTTCAACAGGTTAGTTGCAATATGCAACAAGTGAGTTACAATATGCAAGTAGTTAGATCCAATATGCAATTAGTGAGTTACAAAATGCAACACGTGAGTAACAATTTGTAACGAGTGAGTTACGATATGCATTGAATGAGTTACAAATGCAACGAGTTAGATCCAATATGCAACTAGTGAGTTACAAAATGCAACGCGTGAGTAACAATTTGCAACGAGTGAGTACGATATGCAACGAGTAAGATACAATATGCAACGAGTGAGTTACAATTTGCACCGAGTGAGTTGCAATATACGACGAGTGAGTTACAAATGCAACAAATTAGATCCAAAATGCAACTAGTGAGTTTCAAAATGCATGGCGTGAGTAACAATTTGCAACGATATGCAACGAGTAAGATACAAAATGCAACGATCGAGTTACAATTTGCAACAATTTAGTTGCAATATGCAACGATTGAGTTGCAATATGCAACGAGTTAGATACAATATGAAACTAGTGATTTACAAAATGCAACGCGTGAGTAACAATTTGCAATCAGTGAGTAACTATATGCAACGAGTTAGATATAAAACGCAACGAGTGAGTTATAATTTGCACCGAGTGAGTTGCAATATGCTACGAGTGAGTTACAAATGCAACGAGTAAGATACATTATGCAACTTATGAGTTACAATTTATAACGATTGAGTAATTATATCGACTGTGGAAAGGAAAAAATGCTAAAGCGCCAAAATGCTAGTTGTGGGAAATGAGGTTTAAAGTTTCATTTTTTCGAAAAAAAATCATAACTTTTTTGTTATTAACGTGAGCAAATTCATGTGTATGAAAGACCATAATTATTTTTTTTTCCCCAAATTTAGGAAATACTCATTGGTTTCTAATTCTATTATATCGCGAAATACTTGTCGCTTAAGCAAAAATACTTATTTTTTTGAGAAAACTCCAGTCAGGAAAAAATTACTTATGTCCACAATATTGTAAGAACCCAGTCAGTGAAAACTGATTATAAGTCGCAATGATCTTTTCTAGGGCAATGACAAAATGCTTAATGACCTTAACTTTAACAGATGCAGTGAAGAAAAGTTTACTCAATTACCCATGTTAGCGATGATTTACCCGAACCCTTTAGGGAAAATTGCTTAAATGCACCAATGCTGTAGAATAAATGCAAACAAGTATTGCTGAACACCAACTCAATTACTCTATATTAGATTTCTTTTTTACTTATCGATATCAGTAATGAGTATTACTATGTTTCAGTTAATTGTCTATTATTTCGCCCTGGTGGACTGTAAACGGCGGCCTTTGGAGAGGCTACTGCACACTACACTGATACTTCAACTGAACAATCCTTCGAGCGATGTCGGTAACTTTAGTTCTCCTGCAGATTTCCTAATTTCTGATTCGATCACGCAAGGAAACGCATATCATGGCTCTTTCCATTGCAAGCTGGGTGACCTTGAGCCTCCTTATGAGACTCATAGTGAGCGACCACGTTTCACTGCCGTAAATCATTATCACTGACAACACGCACTGACTTTCGTCTTGAGACACTAAGGTAAATTTGAAGCGAAGATATTTCAAAGCTTCCCGAATGCTGCCCATCCCACAACTTCAAGTGTAGTGTTCTCAACATGAACTGGAGCGGGCACAACATGCGCATTCGACATAATTTTCGTCTTACCCATGTTCATCTTGAGACCCACTCTTTGGGGAGCAAAGCACTACTGAGATATTCGAGCATTGTGTTCAGTTCTTCCAAGATCTCAGCCAGTACTATATCATCGGTAAAACGAAGATATGTTAGGTATTGACCATTAATGTTGATGCCGAGTCCTTTTCAGTTTAAGAGTTTAAAGATGTCCTCTGATGCAGCAGTGAACAGTTTCAAAGAAATTACATTTCCCTGCAGTTGCATTGGATTTGTGCTCTAGTTCTGTACTCGTACTCGACCGGATCGACATGGTGGCATTTTCGTGTTAGTACCTGAACATCTCGATATACCTGCAGTCCACTACCCTTGGCACCTCCGGAGAGACTGCAGTACCGCCCAGGTTTCTATTGAATCAAAGGCTGTCTTTTAGTCCACGAACGCCAAGCAGAGTTGCAAATTATACTCCTCAGTCTTCTGTATGACCTGCCGCAGCGTATGGATGTGGTCCATGGCGCTAAGCCTTTACGGAACCTGGCTTGTTCGGGAGGTTGGAAGTCGCCAAACCTGCGAGCGAGACGATTCGTAAAGACTCTCGAAAACAACTTATGAATATGGCTCAGAAGTGAGATGGGTCTGTAGTTCTTTAAGAGAATCATGCCTTCGGCGTTCTGCCTTCAACGATGACGGAATTGAAAAGCTTCTGGAGGATTTTAGTATTGGCTTATCACCCGCTCTAAGAAGTTCTGTAGTGATCGGTTGTTATTCAGCTGTTTGAGAGCCATACTTCGACGACCTGAGTAGTGCAGAGGTCAACATTATTTGGGTGGGTGAAACCAGGGAAGCATCAAAATCGGTGACTTCCCATTGAGTGTCTTGGAAGCGTGAAGTAATTAGTATTACTATGTTTCAGTTAATCGAAATAATGTCAAATTATGACTTCTGTATTGTAATATACGTTGCATCAATAAATCTGAGAGTAGTATTTTCGCTAACGTACTAGAGTAATAATAACACAAACAGCTAGCAAAAATTGCTTAAGCGCCAACCGTTCTTACTTCTTAAACCAATGATGTTTTGCTAAAGCGCCAAACCATTGTAGTCTATAAAATGCTTAAATTACTAAATCACCATTACTTTTCAAATTTGAATAAACGAAAATTGCTCAAGTGGTACAAATGAAATAAAGGTGGACCGCATAAAAATTCTTATGCTACATTTGTTACAAAAATAATAAAAATACGTCGCTTTAGTCATATTGACAGCGTAAATTTGTGAAAAACGTTGAATTTTAGAAATGCTAAAGCGCCAAAAAAGTGCTCCGATTGCTTTGAAACCTAGACAGATCGACGCAGAAAAAAAGCGCTATCCAATGATATATATAACTCATAATGGCCAAAGTGGCGCTTTAGCATTTTTTCCTTTCCACAGTCGATATGCAACGAATGTGTAACGATATGCAACGAGTAAGATACAATA
Source organism: Agriphila tristella (assembly GCA_928269145.1). Classification (NCBI taxonomy): domain Eukaryota; kingdom Metazoa; phylum Arthropoda; class Insecta; order Lepidoptera; family Crambidae; genus Agriphila; species Agriphila tristella. The sequence continues at coordinate 57,793,253 of OV743431.1, read as the reverse complement.
TGCAACAAGTGAGTAACAATTTGCAACTCGTGAGTTAAAATATGCAGCAAGTGAGTAACGATATGCAACAAGTAGGATACAAAATGCAAAGAGTTAGTTACAATTTGCACCGAGTGAGTTGCAATATGCAACGAGTGAGTTGCAAAATGCAACGAGTAAGATCCAATATGCAACTAGTGAGTTACAAAATGCAAAGCGTGAGTATTAATTTGCAACGAGTGAGTTACGATATACAACTAGTGAGTTACATAATGCACAAGTGAGTTACAATTTGAACCGAGTGAGTTGCAATATGCAACTAGTGAGTTACAAATGCAACGAGTTAGATCCAATATGCAACTGGTAAGTTACAAAATGCAACGCGTGAGTAACAATTTGCAACGAGTTAGTAACTATATGCAAAGAGTTAGATACAAAATACAACGAGTGAGTTACAATTTGCAACGAGTGAAATGCAATATGCAACAAGTGAGTTGCAAAATGCAACGAGTTAGATCCAATATGCAACTAGTGAGTTACAAAATGCAACGCGTGAGTAACAATTTGCAACGAGTGTGTTACGATATACAACTAGTGAGTTACATAATGCAACAAGTAAGTTACAAATTGCACTGTGTGAGTTGCAATATGCAACTAGTGAGTTACAAATGCAACGAGTTAGGTCCATTATGCAACTAGTAAGTTACAAAATGCAACGCGTGAGTAACAATTTGCAACGAGTAAGTAACTATATGCGACGAGTAAGATACAAAATGCAACGAGTGAGTTACAATTTGCACCGAGTGAGTTGCAATATTCAACGAGTGAGTTACAATATGAAACGAGTTAGATCCAATATGCAAGTATTGAGTTACAAAATGTAAAGCGTGAGTCACAATTTGCAACAAGCGAGTAACGATATGCAACGAGAGAGATACAAATTGCAACGATTAAGTTACAATTTGCACCGAGTAAGTTGCAATATGCAACGAGTGAGTTACAAATGCAACAAGTTAGATCCAAAATGCAACTAGTGAGATACAAAATGCATCGCGTGAGTATTAATTTGCAACGAGTGAGTAACGATATGCAACGATTAAGATACAAAATGCAACGAGTGAGTTACAATTTGCACCGAGTAAGTTGCAATATGCAACGGGTGAGTTGCAATATGCAACGAGTTAGATCCAACATGAACCTAGTAAATTACAAAATGTAACGCTTGAGTAACAAGTTGCAACAATTGAGTAACGATATGCAACGAGTAAGATACAAAATTCAACAATCGAGTTACAATTTGCAACAATTTAGTTGCAATATGCAATGATTGAGTTGCAATATGCAACGAATTAGAAACAATATGCAACTAGTGAGTAACAAAATACAACGCGTGAGTAACAATTTGCAACGAGTGAGTTACGATATGCATTGAGTGAGTTATAAATGCAACGAGTTAGATCCAATATGCAACCAGTGATTTACAAAATTCAACGCGTGAGTAACAATTTGCAACGAGTGAGTAACGATATGCAACGAGTAAGATACAAAATGAAACGAGTGAGTTACAATTTGCACCGAGTGAGTTGCAATATGCAACGAGTGAGTTACAATATGAAATGAGTTAGATCCAATATGCAAGTATTGAGTTACAAAATGTAACGCGTGAGTAACAATTTGCAACAAGTGAGTAACGATATGCAACGAGAGAGATACAAATCGCAACGATTAAGTTACAATTTGCACCGAGTAAGTTGCAATATGCAACGAGTGAGTTACAAATGCAACAAGTTAGATCCAAAATGCAACTAGTGAGATACAATATGCAACGAGTGAGTTACAATTTGCACTGAGTGAGTTGCAATATGCAACTAGTGAGTTACAAATGCAACGAGTTAGATACAAAATGCAACGAGTCAGTTACAATTTGCAACGAGTGAGTTGCAATATGCAACGGGTGAGTTGCAATATGCAACGAGTTAGATCCAACATGCACCTAGTGAGTTACAAAATGCAACGCGTGAGTAACAAGTTGCAACAATTAAGTAACGATATGCAAAGAGTAAGATACAAAATGCAACAATCGAGTTATAATTTGCAACAATTTAGTTGCAATATGCAACGATTGAGTTGCAATATGCAACGATTTAGATACAATATGCAACTAGTGAGTTACAAAATGCAACGCGTGAGTAACAATTTGCAACGAGTAAGTTACGATATGCATTGAGTGAGTTACAAATGCAACGAGTTAGACCTAATATGCAACTAGTGATTTACAAAATGCAACGCGTGAGTAACAATTTGCAACGAGTGAGTAACGATATGCAACGAGTAAGATATAAAACGCAACGAGTGAGTTATAATTTGCACCGAGTGAGTTGCAATATGCTACGAGTGAGTTACAAATGCAACGAGTAAGATACATTTTGCAACTTATGAGTTACAATTTATAACGATTAAGTAATAATATGCAACGAATGTGTAACGATAAGCAACGAGTAAGAAACAAAATGCAAAGAGTTAGTTACAATTTGCACCGAGTGAGTTGCAATATGCAACGAGTGAGTAACGATATGCAACAAGTTAGATCCAATATGCATATTATGAGTTACAATTTGCAGCAAGTTTGTTACAAAATGCAACCAGTGAGTAACGATATGCAACGAGTAAGATACAATATGCAACGAGTGAGTTACAATTTGCACCGAGTGAGTTGCAATATGCAACGAGTGAGTTACAAATGCAACAAGTTAGATCCATATTTGCATTACGCAACTAGTGAGTTACAAAATCCATCGCTTGAGTAACAATTTGCAACGATATGCAACAAGTATAATATAATATAATAATTTATTTCCAAAAAAGCCTTAAAACTAATTACATGAAGTTAACAAACTGCGGCTATATATGGCTAAAATAAGTGTCAAAACTATTTGGTGATTCCCCTGACCTTCATGCTAGGATAACCTGTGTTACAAAAGTCAGTGGTTCGGCTCTTTACATAATTATTTGAATTAAACGGTACATATACATAGCAGCTTTATTTGTTAAAGTTGAGAATTCTGGACCAGAAACAAAAGAATAAAATAAATGAAGTGAAGAAGGCAAGAATGACTTCTGTGTGTGTTTGTGAGTGTATGCATGTGTAAGTGTATGTGTATGTATGTGTGTTGTGTGTGTGTTAAGTGTATGTGTATGTATGTGTGTTGTGTGTGTGTTTAAGAACGTTAACATGTATTGGTCGTGTTGTTATGTATTTTGAAAAGTATTGATATAAGTTTATAATTAATGTATGAAGTTTTGAAATATTTTCATTATCCATGCCTCTAAATGTCGACGGTGTATTATCCAAACGTTATGATAATAAAGCTTCGGTATCGTCATAATCAAGATCCTTCAAGAATAGCTTTAGTTTTTTCTTTAGCTCACAAGAGTTCAATTTATTTATGTCTAAGATTTTGTCCAACTTATTGTATAAGCGAGAGCTTAATGATAATGACTGTCTTGTTGCAAAAGAAGTCCTGGCTATGTCAACCGGACAAGGTGGTTTCTGACGCCGTCTCGACTCTAAGAAAGGGTTCAGCGGCACAGTTTTATGACGTCGCAGCATGGAGCGGAGAATGTGCACTTGCCTGACCGTGAGTACATTTGAATCCCTATACAGCTGTGCGGTGCGGTATCTCCAAGGCCTCCTATGCATGACCTTAAGCACAGCTCTCTGTGCGCGCTCAATTTTAATGAAGGTAGTCTTGGAGGCACCCCCCCACACTGGGATGCAATAGGCTATGATTGATTCGCAGAGGGCGCTGTACACGGTTGACAGGATGTTTATATCCGCGGAGTTGCGCAATGCTTTAAAGAAGAAGATCAGCTTACGCATACGACTCTCTACAGCTTCAATCTGACTGTACCATGTTAAACAGTTGTCTATTTGAACACCTAAATATTTGATGATGTTGGTAGTTTGCAGTTTGGGGCAGTCACAGTAGGGAGAATCGTTAGGGCAGCTGTGAGCACGCATCTGCGAGTACTCAGTTGGCGGTTGTGCAGAAGGTCTTGTAGAGAAGGTAAGTACTTTGGTCTTATCTATATTCAAGGTCAGAAGATTATGATTGAGCCATTTCATAACACTCCTAAAATTTTTTTCTGCTAGTGCAACAGTTTCCGTCCACTCATTCCCAGATACAACAAGAACCGTATCATCAGCATATCCAATGATACGCGTGTTGGGTAGATGCAAATCACAGAGCTGGTTAATGTATGCCAAGAATAACGTAGGCCCCAAAATGCTGCCCTGAGGGACCCCAAATTCAAGAGTCTCTTGGTTACTGACGAGATCTCCTATCCTAGTACATTGCGTTCTTCCAGATAAATAATCGGCAAAGATCTCCAGGGCACGTCCCCTGACCCCCAGTGCTTGCAACTTATTCAAGAGTATAGGGACAGAGACAGTGTCGAATGCCTTGGAAAGGTCTAGGAAGATGCCTAGGCACTTCCTTCCTCCATCGACTTCACCAACTACATGCTCCACAAGTGCGGCAACGGCATCCTCGGTAGACCTACCTCTCCTAAAGCCAAATTGTTGGTTAGAGATCAAATTATTTGCTTCCAGGAAGCCAACTAGACGACTATTTAAAATACGTTCAAATACCTTAGACAGGGTAGGTAATACAGAGATTGGTCGATAATTGTTCACACTGCCTCTGTCCCCAGTCTTATAGATGGGATGTACAATTGCTTTTTTCAGTGCGTCAGGAAACCTCCCAGTAGACAACGCCAAGTTAATTAAGTAGGTGATGATGGGTATAAGGATCGGGTTTGATTTAAAAAGTTGAGCAGGTAGTTCGTCCCATCCTACCGCGCAGTCATTACGAAGGCTCATAATTATGTCTTGTACTTCCTCTTCACTGACCTCAAGCATGGCCATGGAATTAAGAGGAGAGTGAATGAGCATTGAGGGTAAGTCAATGGCTTCAGAGTTTGGTCCTATTTTGTTCGCTAGGTCTTTTCCCACACCAGCAAAGAATGTATTAACTTCATTGACAGCAACTGCAGGGTCAATGTGTGAATTTAACAATTCTAATGGCGTTACACTGACTTTGCTCCTGTAAGTAATTTTGTTTATAACCTCCCATGTTTTTTTTGGATTATTTTTGGCCTTATCAAATTCCGATCTGTTGTATTCTCTCTTTAGATGTTTTAATAAATTGTTACAGAAATTTCTGTACCGTTTATAGGTTTTTTCAAGTATCACATTTCCCGGATTTGATTTGAGATTACTGTGCATGTGATCCCTATTTCTTATGCATCTCAGTATACCTGTGGTAATCCAGGGCTTTAAAATTCGCTGTTTACGTGGAATTGTGTATAAAATGGTATTGCTTTTCATTATAGATATTAATTTGTCTAGAAACAGATCAGTCGCCTTGTTAACGTCTTCTAAGTAAAGAATTTTAGTGAAATCTGTTTCTTTTAAATCAACTGCTATTTTAGAAAAGTTTATTCTTTTTGAGACGCGGCTTGTTTGATGGTGGGATAACGTTAGATCCAGACTCAAAAGTACCGGATAATGGTCACTTAAAGATGTTTCTATAACAAGAGTCGTAGATTGAAATCTTGTTTTTAACATGACATGGTCTAAGCAGTTTAACAGTCTGGTCGGAATTTGATGAGCTGGTAGCATTTCATGAGAGGCTAAAAGATTTAAATATTCACTAGAATGGGGGTCACAGTTGTCTACCTTAATATCTATGTTGATATCTCCAATTATCACGATATTGTTAAATGTTGATAAATTATTTAATGTAGTATTTAAGCTGTCAATGAAATTATCGGTGCTTTTGTAAGAAGGGGACCTATATAATCCTATTAATGCTAGATTATTATTAATGGTGCAGACTATACAATCTGCATCCTCGAAGTGTGTTTGATATACTTTATGCGTAATGGAGCTTTTAATGTAGACTACTACGCCCTCGTTTTGGTTGCCAATATGGTCTGACTTATATGACACGTAGCCCTCGAGTTGGGGTAAGGTAGTAACTTTAGACAACCAACATTCTGAAAGAACCATAACGTCGCAGGTGACGTTCAGAGCACATAACAATGATTGGAATTCATCAAAATTTTTATTGATGCTGCGAATATTTACATGCAAGATTGTTAGGGAGTTTGAGGCATACTTAGTAAGGTTCTTTACATTATGTGGTGAACATTTGTAAGCTTGCGATATAGGTAAATTATCAATTTGGTTATTTAAGATGTTATTAGCCATTTCTATTTATTGTTGGTTCACTAAAATAAGAGTTCCAGTTATTGATGTCCATTTTTAAAAGCAAAACGATTGGATACCCGAAGGAGTCTGTTATGAGGCCGAATTGTACATAAAAATAAAAATATGAGTATGATATAAAACATTTATAAGCAATTGTAAGTAAATGAGATAGTGAGTGTGTTTGCGAGTGTGTGCGTAACAGTAATTTGTATGAGTATGTTATGTGTGGTACCTGTTCTCTGTAAATACAAGTAATGTTGGTTATAATGTGGTATTTAAGTAGGAATATAAGACATATATAAGTAATTGTAAGTAAATGAGAAAGAAAATGTATTTGCGATTGTGTGTGTAACAGTAATTTGTATGAGTATGTTATGTATGATACCTGTTTTCTGTATATACATGTGGTGTTGATTATAATGTAGTATTTAAGTACAAACATAATAACAAAAATAGTAAAAAGGGCTAAAACTAGTCATGTAATCTTCTGAAGCTCTGACAAGGTTCGTTCAGATTTCACTAAGATATGTTTCTCTCCATCTTTCTTCCTTAGATACACCATTCCGTTTGATGTCCAACAGTAGCAATACCCGTTTGTTTTTGCAAACTCTTGTGTTTGGAAAAGGAGTTTCTTCGTCTGTGAAGACAGGAGCTCCGATACATATACGGGCATTCGGTTTCCCGAAATGCCAATAGATCCTGTATTTAATTTATCTTGTTTATTTTTGATCTTCTTGTTATATTTTCTTATGCTTGAAATGAAATTACGTTTAGCGTCGACTTTCATGAATTCAGCTATAATCGGTTTTGGCATTCCCTGTTTTCCAGGCACACGCCGTACATCCCGGAAATCGGCTAAAGTTACATTCTGGTTGACTATTTCAGCAATTTTGGATATAATGGATACGAGGTCATCATATGTTTCATTGTCTTTAGCAGGAACGTTTCTTATTTCAATAATGGAGCTGCGGGAACTAAATTGCATATCTCTGTTTATGTTTTCGAGCGATTTGATTTGTTCTGTGAGATACTTATTTTCCTTTTCCAGATTCACGACCTTCTTTGAAACCTCGTCGTATTGAGAACTCATGAAGTTAACTGATTTTTCGACTTCTAGAAAAGATTTCCTCAGTTCAGAGTTCTGTGTTTTCAGTTCGTTTACTTCAGACATCATTTTATTTAGAATAGTAGTCTGCTGTTGTTGCAACATTTTAGATAATTCCTTTGTTTGTATATTGTTCCATGAAGCAAACATCGCCTCGATTTCTTGTTTTAATTCTTGTTTAAAACTTTGAAAATCATTCACAGGGGAGGCGTCGTCGCGCCTGGGGCGTTTGTTGCGCGGATTCTTATTTATCTTGCCGTCATTTGTCTTGCTCCATGCAGCAATATTGGGGTCCGATTGTGATTCAGTTAATGTATTCGGTGTGGTGGGCGCCTTGGGCGGCGTACGCGCAGTTTTGGACATGATTATGAATAATTTATATGAAGATAAAGTGCGTATAGTTTAAGCTTAGTTATTAGATTTGAGGGTGATATTTAAACACATGTGAGCATTATTATTTTCACGCACACGGCGTAAACAGGTAGATTAATGATTTAATTAATCGAGGAAGCACTGTTTCTGTTCCGTCTCACACAGATGAACACTCGGTACCGTTGGTGTAACAAGGAGGCACTGATATTGTACTGTCCCGACGATCCACAATGCACTCACGAAACCACTCGAACGAGACACCGATGGGCCGGGTTAGAGTCCATAAGCGACGGGTCAGCGTCACTGGCCGCCCGCAGTACTGATAGCCAGCGAACGTAGACACGGTATCACTGTATAAAACTCGTGAGACAGGGGTCTAGGTGACTGGTTTCACTGTAGCAGTCCATGCGGACACGACTATCTTACACCGGCGTTGCGAGCCGAATCAAGTAAGATACAAAATGCAACGATCGACTTACAATTTGCAACAATTTAGTTGCAATATGTAACGATTGAGTTGCAATATGCAACTAGTGAGTTACAAAATGCAACGCGTGAGTAACAATTTGCAACGAGTGAGTTACGATATGCAACGAGAGAGATACAAATTGCAACGAGTGAGTTACAATTTGCACCGAGTGAGTTGCATTATGCAACGAGTGAGTAACAAAATTCAACCAGTGAGTAACGATATACAATGAGTAAGATACAATATGCAACAAGTGAGTTACAATTTGCACCGAGTGAGTAACAATTTGCAACAAGTGAGTAACGATATGCAACGAGTAAGATACAAAATGCAACGAGTGAGTTACAATTTGCACCGAGTGAGTTGCATTATGCAACGAGTGAGTTACAAAATGCAACCAGTGAGTAACGATATGCAACGAGTAAGATACAATATGCAACAAGTGAGTTACAATTTGCACCGACTGAGTTGCAATATGCAACGAGTGAGTTGCAATATGCAACGAGTTAGATCCAATATGCAAGTATTGAATTACAAAATGTAACGCGTGAGTAACAATTTGCAACATATGAGTAACGATTTGCAACGAGAGAGATACAAATTGCAACGGTTGAGTTACAACTTGCACCGAGTGAGTTGCAAAATGCAACGAGGGAGTTACAAATGCAACAAGTTAGATCCAAAATGCAACTAGTGATATATTAAATGCATCGCGTGAGTAACAATTTGCAACGAGTGAGTAACGATATGCAACGAGTAAGATATAAAATGCAACGACTGAGTTAAAATTTGCAACGAGTTAGATCCAATATGCAACTAGTGAGTTAAAAAATGCAACGCGTGAGTAACAATTTGCAACGAGTGAGTTACGATATACAACTAGTGAGTTACATAATGCAACAAGTCAGTTACAATTTGCACCGAGTGAGTTGCAATATGCAACTAGTGAGTTACAAATGCAAAGAGTTAGATCCAATATGCAACTAGTAAGTTACAAAATGCAACGCGTGAGTAACAATTTGCAACGAGTGAGTAACTCTATGCAGCGAGTTAGATACAAAATGCAACGAGTAAGGTAAAATTTGCAACGAGTGAGTTGCAATATGCAACGAATGAGTTGCAAAATGCAACGAGTTAGATCCAATATGCAACTAGTGAGTTACAAAATGCAACGCGTGAGTAACAATTTGCAACAAGTGAGTTACGATATGCATTGAGTGAGTAACAATTTGCAACGAGTGAGTTGCAATATGCAACGAGTGAGTTACAAAATGCAACGAGTGAGTAACGATATGCAACGAGTAAGATACAATATGCAAGGAGTGAGTGACAATTTGCACCGAGTGAGTTGCAATATGCAACGAGTGAGTTGCAATATGCAACGAGTAAGATCCAATATGCAAGTATTGGGTTACAAAAAGCATTGCGTGAGTAACAATTTGCAACACGTGAGTAACGATATGCATTGAGTAAGATATAAAATGCAACGCGTGAGTTACAATTTGCAACAAGTTAGTTGCAATATGCAAAAAGTGAGTTACAAATGCAACAAGTTAGATCCAAAATGCAACTAGTGAAATACAAAATGCATCGCGTGAGTAACAATTTGCAACGAGTGAGTAACGATATGCAACGAGTTAGATATAAAATGCAACGAGTGAGTTACAATTTGCAACAAGTTAGTTGCAATATTCAACGAGTGAGTTACAATATGCAACGAGCTAGATCCAATATGCAACTAGTGAGTTACAAAATGCAACGCGTGAGTAACAATTTGCAACGAGTGAGTTACGATATGCAACGAGAGAGATACAAATTGCAACGATAGAGTTACAATTTGCACCGAGTGAGTTGCAATATGCAACGACTGAGTTACAAATGCAACAAGTTAGATCCAAAATGCAACTAGTGAGATATAAAATGCATCGCGTGAGTTTTAATTTGCAACGAGTGAGTAACGATATGCAACGAGTAAGATATAAAATGCAACGAGTGAGTTACAATTTGCAACAAGTTAGTTGCAATATGCAACGAGTGAGTTACAATAAGCAACGAGTAAGTTACTATTTGCACTGAGTGAGTTGCAATATGCAACTAGTGAGTTTCAATATGCAACGAGTTAGGTCCAACGTGCAACTAGTGAGTTACAAAATGCAACGCGTGAGTAACAATTTGCAACAAGTGAGTAACGATATGCAACGAGTAAGATATAAAATGCAACGAGTGAGTTACAATTTGCAACAAGTTAGTTGCAATATTCAACGAGTGAGTTACAATATGCAACGAGTTAGATCCAATATGCAACTAGTGAGATACAAGATGCATCGCGTGAGTAACAATTTGCAACGAGTGAGTAAAGATATGCATTGAGTAAGATATAAAATGCAACGCGTGAGTTACAATTTGCAACAGGTTAGTTGCAATATGCAACAAGTGAGTTACAATATGCAACGAGTTAGATCCAATATGCATTAAATTAGTTACAAATGCAACGAGTTAGATCCAATATGCAACTAGTGAGTTACAAAATGCAACGCGTGAGTAACAATTTGCAACGAGTGAGTACGATATGCAACGAGTAACATACAATATGCAACGAGTGAGTTACAATTTGCACCGAGTGAGTTGCAATATACAACGAGTGAGTTACAAATGCAACAAGTTAGATCCAAAATGCAACTAGTGAGTTTCAAAATGCATGGCGTGAGTAACAATTTGCAACGATATGCAACGAGTAAGATACAAAATGCAACGATCGAGTTACAATTTGCAACAATTTAGTTGCAAAATGCAACGATTGAGTTGCAATATGCAACAAGTTAGATACAATATGCAACTAGTGATTTACAAAATGCAACGCGTGAGTAACAATTTGCAACGAGTGAGTAACGATATGCAACGAGTTAGATATAAAACGCAACGAGTGAGTTATAATTTGCACCGAGTGAGTTGCAATATGCTACGAGTGAGTTACAAATGCAACGAGTAAGATACATTATGCAACTTATGAGTTACAATTTATAACGATTGAGTAATTATATGCAACGAATGTGTAACGATATGCAACGAGTAAGATACAATATGCAACAAGTGAGTAACAATTTGCAACTCGTGAGTTAAAATATGCAGCAAGTGAGTAACGATATGCAACAAGTAAGATACAAAATGCAAAGAGTTAGTAACAATTTGCACCGAGTGAGTTGCAATATGCAACGATTGAGTTGCAAAATGCAACGAGTAAGATCCAATATGCAACTAGTGAGTTACAAAATGCAAAGCGTGAGTATTAATTTGCAACGAGTGAGTTACGATATACAACTAGTGAGTTACATAATGCACAAGTGAGTTACAATTTGAACCGAGTGAGTTGCTATATGCAACTAGTGAGTTACAAATGCAACGAGTTAGATCCAGTATGCAACTAGTATGTTACAAAATGCAACGCGTGAGTAACAATTTGCAACGAGTTAGTAATTATATGCAACGAGTTACATACAAAATGCAACGAGTGAGTTACAATTTGCAACGAGTGAGTTGCAATATGCAACGGGTGAGTTGCAATATGCAATGAGTTAGATCTAACATGCACCTAGTGAGTTACAAAATGCAACGCGTGAGTAACAAGTTGCAACAATTGAGTAACGATATGCAACGAGTAAGAAGCAATATGCAACGAGTGAGTTACAATTTGCAGTAAGTAAAATGCAATATGCAACGAGTGAGTTACAATATAAAACGAGTTAGATCCAATAAGCAACTAGTGAGTTACAAAATGCAACACGTGAGTAATAATTTGAAACGAGAGAGTGCATTATGCAACTAGTGAGTTACAAAATGCAACGCGTGAGTAACAATTTGCAACGAGTGAGTACGATATGCAACGAGTAAGATACAATATGCAACGAGTGAGTTACAATTTGAACCGAGTGAGTTGCAATATGCAACGAGTGAGTTACAAATGCAACAAGTAAGATCCAAAATGCAACTAGTGAGTTACAAAATGCATCGCGTGAGTAACAATTTGCAACGATATGCAACAAGTAAGATACAAAATGCAACGATCGAGTTACAATTTGCAACAATTTAGTTGCAATATGAAACGATTGAGTTGCAAATTGCAACGAGTTTGATCCTATATGCAATTAGTGAGTTACAAAATGCAACACGTGAGTAACAATTTGTAAAGAGTGAGTACGATATGCAACGAGTAAGATACAATATGCAACGAGTGAGTTACAATTTGCACCGAGTGAGTTGCAATATACAACGAGTGAGATACAAATGCAACAAGTTAGATCCAAATGCAACTAGTGAGTTACAAATTGCAACGCGTGAGTAACAATTTGCAACGAGTGAGTTACGATATACAACTAGTGAGTTACATAATGCAACAAGTCAGTTACAATTTGCACCGAGTGAGTTGCAATATGCAACTAGTGAGTTACAAATGCAACGAGTTAGATCCAATATGCAACTAGTAAGTTACAAAATGCAACGCGTGAGTTACAATTTGCAACGAGTTAGATACAAAATGCAACGAGTGATTTACAAATTGCAACGAGTGAGTTGCAATATGCTACGAGTGAGTTACAAATGCAACGAGTAAGATACATTATGCAACTTATGAGTTACAATTTATAACGATTGAGTAATAATAATAATATAATAATAATATAACATTTATTTCAGACGTTAGACATCCATAGATTATTAGTAATATGTTAGTAACAATTTTTACTTAATCCTACGTTAGTATTGTTAGCTTATTTAAGTAATAACATTTCATTTCTTAAGCCCCATTGCAATTTCGACCCAGTGTCTTTGAATGGGGCAATCATGTCTGGCAGCAATCACCTTCAGAATGCTGTTGCCGCTATTACGTAGTCGCTGTAGTAGGGAACAGGCTTTTTTGCGCATAATAGCATGAAACCCATCTGTGTGTGAGTCTGCAAACATCTTTGAAGCGCTACAGCGCCATGGCAGCCCCAACAGCATCCTAAAGGAGTTGTTGTACTGAACACGCAGGATGTCATAGGATCGCCGTGAATATGTCACCCACAGACCACTCGTATAGAAGGACTGACAAAACGCTTTAAATAGCGTCACTTTCACCTCTGCAGTACATCGAGCGAATCTGCGGGCAAGCATATTACTTCTCACCGTTAACGCCCTGCGTTCCCTCTCTATATCTTCATCATCCTTTAAGTCCTCCGTGATGATGTGGCCCAGATATTTAAATGTCTGCACTACTTTCAAAGCTACACCATTAAGACATACAGGGGGTATTAAACGTAGCCGCTGTCTGGGTGCCTTGAAGACAAGTATTTCACTTTTTGTGGAATTGTATTTTAAGCCATGCACCTTCACGTAAGCCTCGCAGACAGAAATGAGTTTTCTAAGCCCCGCTATCGATGGACTGAGCAGCACCATATCGTCTGCGTAGCTTATGTTATTAATGCAGGTGCCATCAATATGACAGCCGACATGTGTGCTGCTCAGTTCCTCGATAAGCTGGTTTACATAAATATTAAATAAAAGGGGTGAGGTCAACCCCCCCTGCCTGACACCACACTTCAGCCCGTATTCGTCTGAAAGGGCACCGACCCATCTCACTTGATTTCTCTGGTTAGCATACCAGTATCGCAGAAGGGATGTGTATTCCGCCGGCACACCCGCATTCCTCAACTTGCTCCATAGTACATCGTACGCAACCAGGTCGAAAGCTTTCGACAGGTCGAGGAAACACGCGTATACCGGCGTCCCTCTAGCGGTGTAATACTTGACAGTGTGTTTTAGACTAAGGATGGCACTCTCAGTCGACACCCCTGACCTGAATCCAAACTGAGCGTCATGTAATGTAATATATTCTGAGAGAAAACTATTTAACACACTGTCAAATATCTTAGCCGCAGTAGTTGCAAGCGAGATGGGACGATAATTACTCATATCTGATGTGTCACCCGTCTTATTTTTAACTATAGGCACCACAATTGTTCGCATAATCGCTTCGGGTAAGTACGAATGACTCATGCAGAGACTGAAAAACAGTGAGAGAACTCGCGGAAGATGTGGTCCAGCATATTTAAAATGTTCGATGCTGAGACCATCGTGACCAGGCGACTTCCCACGCACCATTCCAGTGATGATTTTCGCCACACTCTTAGCAGGTATTTTTGTATTTCGCCTTGTCACAATGACCCCAACATCGCTCCCCCCGTTAGGTACATTAATTATAGATGACTGCACAAGAAAATGACTCTTGAAAGCATTGGCAATGTCCTTGTGGTCCATGGCACCATCTACACCAATGGGGCGGCTCGGCCTGATATTCATTTTATTTGTGTTTTTCCAAAAACTTCTGAAGTTCTTGGATGCATGATCAGAGGCTAGGATGTCCATTTTAAGTTGGTCTTGTCTGTTTTGACACCATTTTAATTTAGCCTTGAATATTCTCCTCGCCTCTGACATCTCATCGTATACACGACCACTGGTGGGCCGTCCCGCTAGCACCCATAACTGAAACTTAAGCCGTGCCTCCCCATGGGGGCCTGCGACATACTTATTCCATCCAATGACATTACCAACCCTTTCCCTACACTTTACCCTAAATGTTTTAATTGCAGCCTGTGACAGCGTATTTACAATATTACAATACATGTTATCAAGCACTAGATGATGATCTTTGTTAGAGCAAAATCCATCACAACATTGACTAAGTTCCTGTGGAAAATCTATCATTTTTAACTTAGCTTGACAAAGGTCACGATAACTATTAATCTGTTGTAGATGTCTTTCACCCCATATGACATGATTCATAAACCTTGAGGCTGGTTCTGCAGTTTTAGGCTGAAGTTTACATAATTCAATTTCTATTACAAGTGGATAGTGGTCCGACCAATATACGTCATACAGTACTAATGCGCTTACGACAGTTTTCCGCGCTGATTCAGTGACAATACAGTGGTCCAACCATCTATTGCAGCCATGAGCATCACTATGATAAGTATAGGTATTTTCATCACACAACTCTAAATCTACACATAGCCATTTCTGATCATTACAAAATATTAACATTTCATTACAAAATAATTCAGTAGGGTGGGCATTAAAATCGCCTAAAATATAAAAAGCTTCAATACCCTTATTTTCTTCTATTTCTATAATCGACCGAATTGTACCAAGACACTCACTAAACTCAGGTAAATTGTCATAAGAATTTGTAGGCATATAGACGCTGAATATAACTATGGATCTATTACTTACAGTTATTTTCACTGCACAGACTCGAACATTATTACATTCTATCACTGATACTGACTTGAACACACTTTTACGCCACAATAGCGCAACACCGCCATAAGGTCTTCCAACAAGGGGGCCTGCCGCTGTGTCAACAGCAGACGTTCCGGTGCATCCAAATTCATCGCCAACTGTGCCGAGCAGTGGCAGGTCATGAGGCATCAGCCACGTCTCCTGAAGGGCCACCACGTCAGCAAATCGGCACAACTCTCTAATATCGTCTATTGATCTCTTGAAACATTTGCAATTAAAGCTTATTATGTTACTGTATCTATCCATTTAATAATTTATTTAATAATTCAATTCAATTCTTAATTCATTTATTCTTATTATCAATAATTTTTTCTCTATTTGGCTTTTCATGATAATTTACAAAACGCCGAAACGATATGCCTGGTGGCCATAGCTTATCATTTAAGAAAGTATCTATTTTGTATTTAGTTACAAAAAGCTTGTAGGCGTTGTAGTCTCGCTGCCGCTTCATATTTATTTTCACTAAGGAAACCTTCTCCCGGGTTTTATTGAATACGTAGTCAATAATATCCTGTTCGGAAACATCTTTATCGACATTCGATATAAATAACGGAACTTTTATATCGGCCGCTTTAAATTTTTGATTTATTTGATCAGGCTCAACAATAGCACACCCCGTTTGACTTATAAAACGGTTTCTAAATCTCCGTTTCTGCACTAAAATCCATTCTTCGTCCTTTTTAGGCTCTGTCCATTCACCATTTTTTTGAGCCATCTCAGCAAAAGATGCGCGCTTTGTGTTATTTGTTTCTGTGCAATTGTCATTCAGTCGACTAGGCAGCTCAGCTGTTTTTAAAACCGGTTGGTTATTATCAGTGACAGGGCGCGGAAGCGGGTGACGCTGCGCATTTGTTGTCTCACTAGCTGTTTCGTTTATCTGTGCGGCGCCGGCGGTGGACGGCAGACACGATTTCTTTTCCTCATTCACATTTCTTACATTTGAGGGCGATGAGTGATTTGAGTGCACCGATTTTTCGTACGAATGTCGTAAGGGAGATGCAAAATCCTCGAAATCGCTAAGCGTTGAAAGTGCCATCGGCCCGCTATCACAATAATTTGAACCACCTCTTCTATTCAAATTTACGTTTTGATGCTCACTTGCAGTTGATTTTGTTGCGCAATGCTTATCAAAGTAAACTTCTAAATCACTTTTTGTAGCGTAATCGTGTTGAATGAGCTGCACGGATTTTTCTAAAAGTAATATTTTCTTGAGCAATGGCGTCACATCAATGTGATCAAATGTAACGGGCGGCAGTTTTTCCAAACACTTTGCCACAAAAATTGGTACTAGTTCGGGGTCTGTCTCCTTAAAAAGACAGATAATGTCTTCAATGTTCCGTAATGATTTTCCTTGGCGTTTTCTAGTCGTAGGCCGCTTTTTTACGGATTCAAACAGCAATGACTTCGCCATTTTGATATCACCTTCACTAAAAGCACTTTCACAAATCTGTATAAGGCTTTGCTCGTCCATAACATCCAACTTATTTTGGACAAAAGCCAAAACTTCACATATCACAATATTGCAACTAGAACATTTTAATATTTTTGATGTGTTATCCATTATCGTAGCGTAGGTCAATGCCCTCGCACGCGCTCGCATTCACGGCAATAAATACTCACGGTAATAATATGCAACGAATGTGTAACGATATGCAACGAGTAAGATACAATATGCAACAAGTGAGTAACAATTTGCAACTCGTGAGTTACAATATTCAGCAAGTTGTAACGTTACAAAGAAGAGGGGAAGATAGAGAGCCTACCTAGAGTAGAAGGATTGAATCTAGCTAGTTAAGGAGCAAAGTAGAAAGATGGAAATATAGTACAATAAACATTTATTTACACTAAACCTAACAGACAGGAAGCTAAGGAACTTAAATGCTACGAGGGAGGATAGGGGAAGGGGCGATTCTTCAGAGGCTTGCAGAGGGACAGGGGAACGTAATCTAGCGCGCGGAGAGGGGACGCGGAAGGGACGTAGTGGTACCGTGGATGAGCAGCGTAGACAGGCCGGAGATGGAGCGCAGATGAACGGAGGCTGGCCGCAGATGGAGCGTTTCAGCAGTAGAATAGTAGGTGCTACACAATACACAATAGTAATACACAATCACGCTGTCCTAGTGACAGTAGCACGTATACTTAGGTTCACGAGTTTAAACTATACAATTATTTTAAGTAATTGTATAGTTATTCTTGGACCTGAGCATACATACAACTTGACTTCCAGGAGAGTATCCTGGAAAGTCAAACAAGCGCTTAAGGTACCTCGTAGGATTTCGAGTCCGACTAAGAGGTACCGAACCACTACACTCACTACAACTACCACTCATTTATCTATCTCATCTCATCTATCTCATCTCATCTACCCATTTTAATTGGGCGACCTTAAATTTAATTTTACTTTCAAAATTTATTCTCATTAAATTTATCTCTAAATTCTATATCACTACTCTAAATTCAACTTTTGCTCTAATTATTTTGCATAGAAACCTACTTTGATAAAGGAGGATTTTATCTCTCAGTAAGGAGTTTTTATCTTTTTGCTGTTTGCCTCTTTAGGTAGGTACGTATAGTCACATAGTCACGTAGGAATTATTTGCTCTGTGGATATTTATTTCTCTGTGTAAAATGGCTCGCTTTATAAATGTAGTTTACCTTAATAAGGCGGAGTTGGTGTATGAAGTCGAAGTTAGGGGTGAAGTACCACTAGATACCATTATTAAGCTGCGTACTCAAGTTTCCAAATTATTAGAGACTCTTCCATCTGAGGAAGTCGTAGACTCCATTTTGTCACCCGACACCGATCTTCAGCAATTATCGGTTACTTTAAATTATATCGACGCTAAGATTGACCAAATCGAAGGCGGTAAACGAAATTTAATTAGAAAAATCGAAACCTTTCTGAACCATTCCTATTTTCGTTTGGATAGGATCGATATTCTCCTTTGCCCCGAAAATAGCGAACTTTACTCTAGTATTAAACAGAAATTTGACTTCTTGGAAAAAAGATTCGAACCCTTGACGTTTGAAGCTGCTGAACCAGTCCGAAAATTGGTAAGTGACCAACGTTCCATTTCTCCTCCCAATCCAACTTTGTACCCTGCCCCTTCAAACCTTCACCTTGACAGGCCACAGTCAAATCCTCCCCATCCAGTTTCAATCAAAGAATTGAAATCTTTTTCGTTTCATGGCAAGTCATGTCCTCGTTCTTTTCTCCAGAAAATTCAGGAATTTTCTATTTCCCGCAATATCGATAAAACCACTCTTCGAAACCACGCATTCGAAATATTTACGGAAGATGCCTTACACTGGTTCCGGTTCCAATTATTTCGAAATCCGGATATTTCTTGGGATCAATTAACGGAATCCCTGATAAAAGATTTTGGTGCTCACGATTATGATTATAAGTTAATGGAAGCTATTCGTAATCGTACACAGGGCTTAGGGGAATCAATTATAGTCTATGTTTCTGTTATGTTTGGAATGTTTTCCAGGCTTTCTAGAAAATTATCTGAGCAGGAACAGCTTGATATTTTACTTCATAACATTCGTCCTTGTTATTCTACATTTGTTGCTCTTAATAATATTTTCTCGATAGACTCGCTTATTACTTGTCAATCTTATGATCATATGATCGATAGAGACAGAAATTTTCGCGAACCGAAGCCACTAAACAATTGTGCTTCGGAATTTAATTACGTTGCAAGACCCTCTGCTCGGACTGTACATTTTTCCCAGGACGTTGCTATCACACCTCCAGGTTCCAATTCCCGATATTCCCATCACGATAATATCGCTCCTTCAAGCAATTCCCAGTATTCCCATCGGGATAATATTGCATCCCCAGGTAATTTCCAGTATTCCCATCGTGGTTCTATTGCAACTCCAGGTAATTCACAATATTCTCCTAGTAGTTCCACCCCACAACCAGGTTATATAGCTCCTGCTCCTGCTAGAATTAATTCACCTGTCAGACATACTTCCCAGTCTTCACCTCCTGTTGACAGTGGAGCTCGTTCTGGCCCAGGTCCTTCTACAAACCGCTTTTCCGGTCAGCCTTCCGGCCCGGGTAATCATTTCAATCGTGTCGATAATGCGCCTTCCTTTCAGTTTCATCTATTCTGTGTACGTTGTAGAACTAATGGGCACTCGATTAATAACTGTGACAAACCCCGAGATCCCGTTTGTTTTAAATGTGGCCTTAAAGGTACCAAGGCTACTGATTGCCCTAAATGTAATAGGCTTTCGTCTCCAAAAAACTAGATAGCGACTTGAATAGTAGTTCTTTCCTAAATTCTAAAGATAATCAAGATTTATTAAATTATTTTAGCACTTCCATTTTTATCGAGGAAATAGATAACCAACGTCCTTTTACCAATGTCTCCATAGCCGGTAAATCATTTTCTGGGTTATTAGATAGCGGAAGTTGTGTTACTGTATTAGGTAATGATTCTCATAAACAATTTGTAAACCTTGGGTTTACTCTATTCAAGTCGTCTGCGAAAGTAATGGTTGCAAATAAAAATACTGTGAAATCTTCTGGGTATATGCTTTTGCCCATGACCTTTAACGGTTCTACTCATTTAATTAAAGCTTTGGTCTTTTCCGATATATATCCTTCCCTTATTCTTGGTATTGACTTTTGGAAGAAGTTTGACTTATTTCCCAAAATACCCTTACAAAATATTTCTTCCCAAATTAATACTATAAATAGTTCTACTGATACTCAGGTTTTATCATTTTCCCATTTGTCTGACGTTCAGAAAACTATCGCTTCTGATGTCATTGATCAATTTAAAAATATTTCTTTCGAACAGAATGGCAAGCTTGGTCGTACAAATTTAATTTGTCACAAAATTGATACGGGCGATGCCCCACCTATTCGTCAGCGTTGTTATAGACTCTCTCCAGAGAAACAGAAAGCTCTCGTGAATGAGGTGGATAAAATGTTGGAACTTGACGTTATTGAGGAATGTGAGAGCCCCTGGCTTTCTCCAGTTTTAATAACACCAAAAAAGGATGGTGATTGGCGGTTCTGCGTTGACAGTCGTAAATTAAATTCAATTACTAAAAAGGATGCTTATAGCCTTCCGTTAATAAGTGAAATTTTAGATAACCTTAGGGATGCTCGATATCTTTCTAGTATCGACATTGCAAAAGCATTTTGGGAAATACCTTTGGACCCTAATGATAGAGATAAAACCGCTTTTTATGTACCCGGCAGAGGAATGTATCGTTTTACGGTAATGCCGTTTGGTCTGACGAATGCCCCTGCTACTCAACAACGTTTAATGGATCAATTATTTACTCCAGAATTCGAAAATAAAGTGTTTTGTTATCTCGATGACATAATTATCATTAGTAATACTTTTGAAGAGCATATTTCTCTTTTGATGAAAGTTCACCAAAAACTCTCTCTTGCTGGTCTCACAATCAATTTTGGTAAAAGTCAATTCTTTCGTAACGAATTAAAGTATCTCGGGTATATTGTTGATAATAAGGGTTTACGGGCTGATCCGGCCAAGGTTCAGGCAATTTTAGATTTTCCAATTCCTACGAATAAAAGGGAAATGAGGAAATTTTTGGGAACATGTAGTTGGTTTAGACGTTTCATTCCCAATTTTAGCTCTGTAGCTTCTCCTCTTAATAAATTGACTTCTGGTTCAATTTCAAAATTTGTTTGGAATCCTGATGCTGAGGCTGCTTTCCGCAAACTAAAGGAAGCGCTTATTTCTGCTCCAATTCTTTCATGTCCTGATTTTGATCTTCCTTTTTCTGTCCATTGTGACGCTTCTAATGTTGGCGTAGGCGCTATGCTTACACAAACTCAAGGCTCTAATGAGGTAGTTATTGCTTATATGAGCAAATCTCTAAATAAAAATGAACAAAATTACTCAACAACTGAACGAGAGACTTTAGCAGTGCTCACAGCTATTGAACACTGGCGTTGTTACTTAGATAATGGTAAACAGTTTACTGTTTTCACCGACCATGCAGCTCTGAAATGGTTTTTGAATATGTCCAATCCAACCGGGAGACTTGCCCGATGGGCTCTTCGTCTGTCGTGCTTTAATTTTATTTTAAAACATAAAAGGGGTAGAGAAAATGTTGTCCCTGATTTACTTTCAAGATCGAAAACTAGTATGATCGAACCTATTGCTATTTCTAGTGAAACCTCAGAAACAGATCGTTTTAATAATATATTTAACAATTGTCGCGAAAACCCAGATTCATATCCTAAGTTCAGTGTTCGGGATGGTAAGTTGTACCGTCGCTTTAATTCATCTGAACCGCTGAACCAAGATTTCCTTTGGAAGGAAGTGCCCCACCTTCTGCTAGAGAAGACCTTATTAAAGCCGCTCATGGTGACGCTTCAAGTCCTCATTTTGGCATTTTTAAAACGTACAAAAAACTCTCTATTCTTTATTATTGGTCTGGTATGTTTAAACAAATTTCAAAAATTATTTCTTCTTGTGAAACATGTTTGGCGTATAAACATTTGAACCATTCTCCTTTTGGGCCAATGGGAAAACCAAAAATATGTTCACGTCCTTGGCAGTCCATCTCATTGGATTTAATGGGCCCTCTTCCAATGACCAGGCAAAGGAATTTATTTTTTTATTTTATTTATTTGGCTCTTCAACAATGTGTACACCATTACAATTATAATAATTAAAACACAAAAAAAAGAATATAAGTGACACATTACTTATAGAAAAGCACCACATGCACGAGAAATTGCGTAAAGTACT
The DNA here is from genome assembly GCA_928269145.1 of Agriphila tristella. Lineage (NCBI taxonomy): Eukaryota > Metazoa > Arthropoda > Insecta > Lepidoptera > Crambidae > Agriphila > Agriphila tristella. The sequence goes on along the minus strand of OV743431.1, from coordinate 57,770,970 downwards.
TAATTAGCTAAATTATAATATTATTATATCTAATTATTTTATCTAAAAATTACAATCATACATCATTTAAATATTATTTGTTGGTAATTTATATTATTATTATTTGAAATACAATTATTTTTATTATTTAAACACTATAAGCAATTAAATAATTATAATATTAGCATTATAAAAGTAATTTTAACAATTTGGAAATTTAAGTAAGTATTTTTGGATTATTAATTTATTATAACATTAAGTATTTTATTAATTTTAATTACAATATTATATTATAAATTATTGATTGATCATTATTTTATAACAACATTATTTCATTTTAGTCATTACAACAAATTATTGACTACTGAATAGTATGAATTTCTTTAGGGCACAAGTTGAAGTCACATTAATATCAATCTCTTTACAAGAATTGTTAAATAATCTAAACATTCTGGAAAGTGAATACTGTCGCCCCAAATTAGTCCGACTTCTTGACAAGTGGTGGACAAAGAGCTTTTGGTTGGTAGACCTAGGTAAATTTCGTGGTATGTAAAAACAAACTTTAAACAGCAAATCAGGACAATTCAGTGAGCCTGTTACAACCTTCTTAAGAAAAACTAAATCTAACATTTCACGGCGTTTTTGCAATGACGCCATACCGAAATGCTTCAATCTATCCTGATATGACAAAAGCTTCTTGCCCATGTTATAGCTGTATGTTAGATGCCACAAGAAACGCTTCTGAATTTTTTCAATGCGAGTAATATGCACATTATACATAGGAGACCAAACCACACTACAATATTCTAAATTGCTTCTTACTAACGAGTTATACATCATAATTTTAGTGTTAGAATTTTTAAAGTTTTTACATTCCCTTAGAACGAAACCGAGCATTTTAGAAGCTTTAAGATTAATATTGTCGATATGTTGTACAAAACTCATCTTTTTATCAAAACATACACCCAGGTCACAAATACTTTCAACTTCTTCAAGTACTACACCGTTCAAGCTGTACGTTGTGCGTATGATGTTTTTGTTTCTAGTGAACTTAATATGTTTACATTTTTTTATATTAAGGGTCATTCTGTTTAACTTGCACCAATCCATAAGTCTATCTAAATCGCTCTGAAACAGTAACGAATCGGCATCACTTTTTATTTCTTTAATAGCTTTAAGGTCATCCGCAAATAAAAATGTCCGTGAATGTAGAAAACACTTACCAATATCATTAATAAAAAGAATAAACAAATGCGGCCCCAGATGGGATCCTTGAGGAATTCCAGAAGTAGCGACATACGAATCAGATCCACAACTATTCACAACTACTTTAAGCTTACGGTTGGAGAGATAAGATTCCAACCAACCCAATAAGGGGTCAGAGATGCCACTTATTTTAAGTTTTTCTAAAAGTATTTTATGGTCAACTACATCAAATGCCTTACTGAAGTCAGTATAGACTGCGTCAACTTGAATACGCAAATCTACGGCATCGACAATGTTTTCAGCATACGTCACTAAATTAGATGCAGTCGACCTACCCTTTATAAAGCCATATTGATTATCTATTATTATTTGCGAAAGATGCCATGACAATATTGGGCATATGAGAGCTTCAAAAACCTTTGCAACAATAGATAGTATGGCAACAGGTCTGTAATTAGCAACATCTGATTTATCTCCACTCTTAAAAATAGGTATTATGTTTGTTTCTTTCCAAACATCCGGAAATTGTTTTTCATGTAATGATCTGTTGAATATTATAGTTAGTGGGATAGATATCGCATCCGCAACTCTAACCAGAAAGATGGGAGGAATTCCATCAGGACCAGCACCCTTATTAACGTCTAACTTTTTTAATGCCTTGCTAATTTGGAGTTGGGTTACTGATATTTGGCTTAATTTGTTGATACTTAGTGAATCACTGCCTCTCTCCACTACTTGCACGTTTTGAGAGTCAGCGTTGGTAGAATATATTTTTGAAAAATGAGATGCAAAGTAATTGCATATCTCACGAGTATCTTCGGAGCTATTAGTACCGTCGGTCATTCTAACAGGATAGTTGCCCACCCCACCTCTCTTTCTTTTCAAATAACTCCAAAAAAATTTTGGATTAGAAGCAATTTTACTTTCGATATCATCAATGTATAATTTATAACACGAATCAGCCATAGACTCACATCTTTTCTTAAGGACACTCAAATCAACAATGTCCATTGGATTTTTGTACTTTTTAACTCTCAATCTCAGACGATTCTTTTCATTTAATCTTTTTATAAGTTGATAGGAAAACCAGTGTGGATATTTTGTACTCTTAATTGTTACTTTAGGTACATGGCGCCTTATCAATTCATTTACTATGGTATAAAATTTATTAGTTATGCTTTCAACTGAGTCACTTGTATCCAGTTCTTTAATCCAATCAACCATCTCCAGTGAATTATTAATAGCTTCATAATCTGCTTTGCGGAAGTTTAGTTTTGTAGTAGGCAACTGCTTCTGAAATTTAACAATCTTGTCCAAGGTATATTCAACAACTAGAGGTGGATGATGGTTATCGACCTTAGAAAGAACATCACACGCTGCATTTACTGTTACATGAACCACGTTGGTTAACACCAAATCAAGAATCCTATTGTTATGATTAGTCAAGTAATTGAGCTGAACCAAGCCATTTAGCAATATGAAATCCCAAAGTGTCTGCTCCAGCCCAGAAACAGTGACTTGGGGAGACTCAATCACTTTGCCATCATCACCAATCCAATTAATAGAATTTAAATTGAAGTCTCCAACTATTATACATTCATCAACGTGTTCCAGAACTTTACTCGTATTATTGACAAAATGTTCCAAAGGGGCCGGCTTGAGAGGGGAGGCCAAATATACTGCACATAGATAAATATCTTTAGCTTTCCTGCCACAACCCAGAGATAACTTCACCCATACGTCCTCACAAGAGCTTTCAAAATTAGGTAGTCGGCATGAATTAAACTTTTTAGATACTGCGATCAAGGTACCACCGCCGTCTCTCTTGTCATTGAAAATGCTAATACTGCGGTCACGTCTATAAATTGTATATTTATCATCCACTATCTCAGAGTCATACACACCATTCACCAACCAAGTCTCGGTAAATACAATAACATCATAGGCACAACAAGCAATTTTTTTGTAAACTTCACTTAACTTAGTTCTTATTCCTCTGACGTTTTGGTAGTAAATCTTTAAACAATCGAATTTTAACAAAGTTTATAGCTAATACATTACAAAAAAATATGGAAAAGCATTTAAAGAATTAATGATTACTACCTACTCTAATTTCTCTAAAATTTCAAGGTCTCTTATATATTTATAATCAGCGCCATCTGCTTTCCTTACAAAAATTCTACCGTTCCGAACCCACACGTACTTATAGCCTAGTTTCTTAGCCTTAACTCTAGTCGCCGCATGCAGAGCCTTATTTGCAGGAGATAAATGTTCTACAATGTAGACATTTTCTTTCTTCCCACCAATGCCGAGCAGACTGCTGTTCAATTTTTCCTCTGGTTTCTTGTTTTTAATAACGGAATCAATATATTTTATATAAATTCGGAATCAATATATTTTAGTTGTAAATTGTTGCTTTTCCAAATATACACTTATTTTCCCTCTCAAACGCGCAACTACCGAAAATGTAATTTTTCATTTGGAGAACTCTGTCTTTTATATCCATGGCGTTCCCCAAACTATTATTATGGACAATGGCTCACAGTTCCAATCTCATCAATTCTCAAATTTTCTTTCGCGTTATAATATTCCGTTCGTATCCTTTACTCCGCGTTACTGTCCACAGGTTAATCTTACCGAGCGATATAATCGTACCATCGTAACCGCGTTAGCTGCCTTAGTAGGTAATGATCATCGCTCTTGGGACAAACATCTCAGCAAGATTCAATGCGCTATGAACTCTAGTGTAAATTTATCTACGGGTTTTTCTCCGTTCTTTCTTGTTCATGGTCGGGAGTATGTTTCCACTGGCTCCCTTTATACACCAACATCTGACTTGGACGAGATAATTTTTATGCCCCGTGATATCTATGCTAATAATCTTGGGCATTTAGCATTCTACTTTGACCAGGTTCAAGTTGCTTTATATAATGCGTATGTTAAGAACACTGGTCCTTATAATTTAAGGCGCTCTTTTAAGGAATTTAATGTCGGCGATATTGTTTGGCGTCGAAATTATGTCCAAAGTGATGCAGGTGCTTATTTCTCTGCGAAATTGGCACCACGTTTTATAAAGTGTACAGTTATACGTAAGCTTTCTCCTCTTGTTTATATTTTAGAAGACCAAAATGGAGCCAGAGGCAAATGGCACATAAAAGATTTTAAGTTGTAATTTTGTTTTGGTTTGTTTATTTCTGTTTGTATTTTATTCTAGTACATATGCGGACGGCAGGCACACTATTCTGTATATTTGGGCATGATTGTAATTTTTTTATTCTGCATACAGGCGGCCATAGTGCACATCGTCTCTATGTTTACTCTCCGTTGGAGAGTAGCTAAGCTCTCCAGACTGTTTACAAAGAAGAGGGGAAGATAGAGAGCCTACCTAGAGTAGAAGGATTGAATCTAGCTAGTTAAGGAGCAAAGTAGAAAGATGGAAATATAGTACAATAAACATTTATTTACACTAAACCTAACAGACAGGAAGCTAAGGAACTTAAATGCTACGAGGGAGGATAGGGGAAGGGGCGATTCTTCAGAGGCTTGCAGAGGGACAGGGGAACGTAATCTAGCGCGCGGAGAGGGGACGCGGAAGGGACGTAGTGGTACCGTGGATGAGCAGCGTAGACAGGCCGGAGATGGAGCGCAGATGAACGGAGGCTGGCCGCAGATGAAGCGTTTCAGCAGTAGAATAGTAGGTGCTGCCCAGCAGGAGTTGGAGACTCGCAGCACCCGTAGAACTATTAGTTGACACTCGCGGCGCGGGCTTTCTTGTAAGGCCCGGGAACACTACTTGTTTACACCGTAGATCTCGAAGACTGACTGACCACGTAGATTTCGAAGACTGACTCACCACGTAATAGGTTTGACAATCCTTTTATACTTACAGTAAATTTTGAAAAACCGAAAGAAAAATGTAGAAGAAAAATAATACAGCATTTCAAAATGGGAATTCGTGTATTCGCTCGGCAGCAATACAAAAGAGCGGAATGGCCAATAAATTGATAGACAACCTACGCGAAGTGTGAGTAGAATTGAAAAAAGCAAATAAACTTAGCTGTCACTTGTAAACAAGCAGCTGTCAAAATAAATACAAAATTAAAACCTCACTTTTCCACTAAGTATGAAATTTATGTATGAAATTCAATAAAATTGTATGAAAAAGGATGAAACTACAAACCTAATAAGAATCGCCGTAAAAAGACAAATAAATTGCTGCCAAGCAAATGCTTATTTACAAAGAATTTGGAAAGTTATGGCCAAAAAATACTTATTCCCTAAGAAACTTAAACTAATTAAAACTAGCTTAAAACTAAGAGCTCAGGAGCGACAGGCAGCACGCTACAAAGTGAGTAACGATATGCAACAAGTAAGATACAAAATGCAAAAAGTTTGTTACAATTTGCACCGAGTGAGTTGCAATATGCAACGAGTGAGTTGCAAAATGCAACGAGTAAGATCCAATATGCAACTAGTGAGTTACAAAATGCAAAGCGTGAGTATTAATTTGCAACGAGTGAGTTACGATATACAACTAGTGAGTTACATAATGCACAAGTAAGTTACAAAATGCAACGCGTGAGTAACAATTTGCAACGATTTAGTAACTATATGCAACGAGTAAGATACAAAATACAACGAGTGAGTTACAATTTGCAACGAGTGAAATGCAATATGCAACGAGTGAGTTGCAAAATGCAACGAGTTAGATCCAATATGCAACTAGTGAGTTACAAAATGCAACGCGTGAGTAACAATTTGCAACGAGTGAGTTACGATATACAACAAGTGAGTTACATAATGCAACAAGTGAGTTACAAATTGCACCAAGTGAGTTGCAATATGCAACTAGTAAATTACAAGTGGCAATGGGCGGGACACATAGCGAGAAGAACCGATGGCCGTTGGGGCAGAAAGGTTCTGGAATGGCGACCGCGCACCGGACGACGCTCCGTGGGTAGGCCCCCGACAAGGTGGACCGACGATCTGGTGGAGGTCGCGGAAAGCCAGTGGATGCAGGCAGCGCAGGACCGATCGTTGTGGAGATCCTTAGGGGAGGCCTATACCCAGCAGTGGGTGTCGTTTGGCTGATATGATGAGTTGCAATATGCAACGAGTGAGTTACAAATGCAACAAGTTAGATCCAAAATGCAACTAGTGAGATATAAAATGCATCGCGTGAGTTTTAATTTGCAACGAGTGAGTAACGATATGCAACGAGTAAGATATAAAATGCAACGAGTGAGTTACAATTTGCAACAAGTTAGTTGCAATATGCAACGAGTGAGTTACAATAAGCAACGAGTAAGTTACTATTTGCACTGAGTGAGTTGCAATATGCAACTAGTGAGTTTCAATATGCAACGAGTTAGGTCCAACGTGCAACTAGTGAGTAACAAAATGCAACGCGTGAGTTACAATTTGCAACAAGTGAGTAACTATATGCAACGAGAGAGATACAAATTGCAACGATTAAGTTACAATTTGCACCGAGTAAGTTGCAATATGCAACGAGTGAGTTACAAATGCAACAAGTTAGATCCAAAATGCAACAAGTGAGATACAAAATGCATCGCGTGAGTAACAATTTGCAACGAGTGAGTTACGATATACAACTAGTGAGTTACATAATGCAACAAGTCAGTTACAATTTGCACCGATTGAGTTACAATATGCAACGAGTGAGTTGCAATATGCAACTAGTGAGTTACAAGTGGCAATGGGCGGGACACATAGCGAGAAGAACCGATGGCCGTTGGGGCAGAAAGGTTCTGGAATGGCGACCGCGCACCGGACGACGCTCCGTGGGTAGGCCCCCGACAAGGTGGACCGACGATCTGGTGGAGGTCGCGGAAAGCCAGTGGATGCAGGCAGCGCAGGACCGATCGTTGTGGAGATCCTTAGGGGAGGCCTATACCCAGCAGTGGGTGTCGTGTGGCTGATATGATGAGTTACAAATGCAAAGAGTTAGGTCCAATATGCAACTAGTAAGTTACAAAATGCAACGCGTGAGTAACAATTTGCAACGAGTGAGTAACTATATGCAACGAGTAAGATACAAAATGCAACGAGTGAGTTACAATTTGCACCGAGTGAGTTGCAATATTCAACGACTGAGTTACAATATGAAACGAGTTAGATCCAATATGCAAGTATTGAGTTACAAAATGTAACGCGTGAGTAACAATTTGCAACAAGTGAGTAACTATATGCAACGAGAGAGATACAAATTGCAACGATTAAGTTACAATTTGCACCGAGTAAGTTGCAATATGCGACGAGTGAGTTACAAATGCAACAAGTTAGATCCAAAATGCAACAAGAGAGATACAAAATGCATCGCGTGAGTAACAATTTGCAACGAGTGAGTTACGATATACAACTAGTGAGTAACATAATGCAACAAGTCAGTTACAATTTGCACCGATTGAGTTACAATATGCAACGAGTGAGTTGCAATATGCAACAAGTAAGATCCAATATGCAAGTATTGGGTTACAAAAAGCATTGCGTGAGTAACAATTTGCAACACGTGAGTAACGATATGCATTGAGTAAGATATAAAATGCAACGCGTGAGTTACAATTTGCAACAAGTTAGTTGCAATATGCAAAAAGTGAGTTACAAATGCAACAAGTTAGATCCAATATGCAACTAGTGAGTTATAAAATGCATCGCGTGAGTAACAATTTGCAACGAGTGAGTAACGAAATGCAACGAGTAAGATATAAAATGCAACGAGTGAGTTACAATTTGCAACAAGTTAGTTGCAATATTTAACGAGTGAGTTACAATATGCAACGAGTAAGATCCAATATGCAACTAGTGAGTTACAAAATGCAACGCGTGAGTAACAATTTGCAACGAGTGAGTTACGATATGCAACGAGAGAGATACAAATTGCAACGATAGAGTTACAATTTGCACCGAGTGAGTTGCAATATGCAACGAGTGAGTTACAAATGCAACAAGTTAGATCCAAAATGCAACTAGTGAGATATAAAATGCATCGCGTGAGTTTTAATTTGCAACGAGTGAGTAACGATATGCAACGAGTAAGATATAAAATGCAACGAGTGAGTTACAATTTGCAACAAGTTAGTTGCAATATGCAACGAGTGAGTTACAATAAGCAACGAGTAAGTTACTATTTGCACTGAGTGAGTTGCAATATGCAACTAGTGAGTTTCAATATGCAACGAGTTAGGTCCAACGTGCAACTAGTGAGTAACAAAATGCAACGCGTGAGTTACAATTTGCAACAAGTGAGTAACTATATGCAACGAGAGAGATACAAATTGCAACGATTAAGTTACAATTTGCACCGAGTAAGTTGCAATATGCAACGAGTGAGTTACAAATGCAACAAGTTAGATCCAAAATGCAACAAGTGAGATACAAAATGCATCGCGTGAGTAACAATTTGCAACGAGTGAGTTACGATATACAACTAGTGAATTACTTAATGCAACAAGTCAGTTACAATTTGCACCGATTGAGTTACAATATGCAACGAGTGAGTTGCAATATGCAACGAGTAAGATCCAATATGCAAGTATTGGGTTACAAAAAGCATTGCGTGAGTAACAATTTGCAACACGTGAGTAACGATATGCATTGAGTAAGATATAAAATGCAACGCGTGAGTTACAATTTGCAACAAGTTAGTTGCAATATGCAACAAGTGAGTTACAAATGCAACAAGTTAGATCCAAAATGCAACTAGTGAGATACAAAATGCATCGCGTGAGTAACAATTTGCAACGAGTGAGTAACGATATGCAACGAGTTACATACAAAATGCAACGAGTGAGTTACAATTTGCAACGAGTGAGTTGCAATATGCAACGGGTGAGTTGCAATATGCAATGAGTTAGATCTAACATGCACCTAGTGAGTTACAAAATGCAACGCGTGAGTAACAAGTTGCAACAATTGAGAAACGATATGCAACGAGTAAGAAGCAATATGCAACGAGTGAGTTACAATTTGCAGTAAGTAAAATGCAATATGCAACGAGTGAGTTACAAAATAAAACGAGTTAGATCCAATAAGCAACTAGTGAGTTACAAAATGCAACACGTGAGTAATAATTTGAAACGAGAGAGTGCATTATGCAACTAGTGAGTTACAAAATGCAACGCGTGAGTAACAATTTGCAACGAGTGAGTACGATATGCAACGAGTAAGATACAATATGCAACGAGTGAGTTACAATTTGCACCGAGTGAGTTGCAATATGCAACGAGTGAGTTACAAATGCAACAAGTAAGATCCAAAATGCTACTAGTGAGTTACAAAATGCATCGCGTGAGTAACAATTTGCAACGATATGCAACAAGTAAGATACAAAATGCAACGATCGAGTTACAATTTGCAACAATTTAGTTGCAATATGCAACGATTGAGTTGCAATTTGCAACGAGTTTGATCCAATATGCAATTAGTGAGTTACAAAATGCAACACGTGAGTAACAATTTGTAAAGAGTGAGTACGATATGCAACGAGTAAGATACAATATGCAACGAGTGAGTTACAATTTGCACCGAGTGAGTTGCAATATACAACGAGTGAGATACAAATGCAACAAGTTAGATCCAAAATGCAACTAGTGAGTTACAAAATGCAACGCGTGAGTAACAATTTGCAACGAGTGAGTTACGATATACAACTAGTGAGTTACATAATGCAACAAGTCAGTTACAATTTGCACCGAGTGAGTTGCAATATGCAACTAGTGAGTTACAAATGCAACGAGTTAGATCCAATATGCAACTAGTAAGTTACAAAATGCAACGCGTGAGTAACAATTTGCAACGAGTGGGTAACTATATGCAACGAGTTAGATACAAAATGCAACGAGTGATTTACAAATTGCAACGAGTGAGTTGCAATATGCTACGAGTGAGTTACAAATGCAACGAGTAAGATACATTATGCAACTAATGAGTTACAATTTATAACGATTGAGTAATAATATGCAACGAATGTGTAACGATATGCAACGAGTAAGATACAATATGCAACAAGTGAGTAACAATTTGCAACTCGTGAGTTACAATATTCAGCAAGTGAGTAACGATATGCAACAAGTAAGATACAAAATGCAAAAAGTTTGTTTCAATTTGCACCGAGTGAGTTGCAATATGCAACGAGTGAGTTACAAATGCAACAAGTTAGATCCAAAATGCAACAAGTGAGATACAAAATGCATCGCGTGAGTAACAATTTGCAACGAGTGAGTTACGATATACAACTAGTGAATTACTTAATGCAACAAGTCAGTTACAATTTGCACCGATTGAGTTACAATATGCAACGAGTGAGTTGCAATATGCAACGAGTAAGATCCAATATGCAAGTATTGGGTTACAAAAAGCATTGCGTGAGTAACAATTTGCAACACGTGAGTAACGATATGCATTGAGTAAGATATAAAATGCAACGCGTGAGTTACAATTTGCAACAAGTTAGTTGCAATATGCAACAAGTGAGTTACAAATGCAACAAGTTAGATCCAAAATGCAACTAGTGAGATACAAAATGCATCGCGTGAGTAACAATTTGCAACGAGTGAGTAACGATATGCAACGAGTTACATACAAAATGCAACGAGTGAGTTACAATTTGCAACGAGTGAGTTGCAATATGCAACGGGTGAGTTGCAATATGCAATGAGTTAGATCTAACATGCACCTAGTGAGTTACAAAATGCAACGCGTGAGTAACAAGTTGCAACAATTGAGAAACGATATGCAACGAGTAAGAAGCAATATGCAACGAGTGAGTTACAATTTGCAGTAAGTAAAATGCAATATGCAACGAGTGAGTTACAAAATAAAACGAGTTAGATCCAATAAGCAACTAGTGAGTTACAAAATGCAACACGTGAGTAATAATTTGAAACGAGAGAGTGCATTATGCAACTAGTGAGTTACAAAATGCAACGCGTGAGTAACAATTTGCAACGAGTGAGTACGATATGCAACGAGTAAGATACAATATGCAACGAGTGAGTTACAATTTGCACCGAGTGAGTTGCAATATGCAACGAGTGAGTTACAAATGCAACAAGTAAGATCCAAAATGCTACTAGTGAGTTACAAAATGCATCGCGTGAGTAACAATTTGCAACGATATGCAACAAGTAAGATACAAAATGCAACGATCGAGTTACAATTTGCAACAATTTAGTTGCAATATGCAACGATTGAGTTGCAATTTGCAACGAGTTTGATTCAATATGCAATTAGTGAGTTACAAAATGCAACACGTGAGTAACAATTTGTAAAGAGTGAGTACGATATGCAACGAGTAAGATACAATATGCAACGAGTGAGTTACAATTTGCACCGAGTGAGTTGCAATATACAACGAGTGAGATACAAATGCAACAAGTTAGATCCAAAATGCAACTAGTGAGTTACAAAATGCAACGCGTGAGTAACAATTTGCAACGAGTGAGTTACGATATACAACTAGTGAGTTACATAATGCAACAAGTCAGTTACATTTTGCACCGAGTGAGTTGCAATATGCAACTAGTAAGTTACAAATGCAACGAGTTAGATCCAATATGCAACTAGTAAGTTACAAAATGCAACGCGTGAGTAACAATTTGCAACGAGTGGGTAACTATATGCAACGAGTTAGATACAAAATGCAACGAGTGATTTACAAATTGCAACGAGTGAGTTGCAATATGCTACGAGTGAGTTACAAATGCAACGAGTAAGATACATTATGCAACTTATGAGTTACAATTTATAACGATTGAGTAATAATATGCAACGAATGTGTAACGATATGCAACGAGTAAGATACAATATGCAACAAGTGAGTAACAATTTGCAACTCGTGAGTTACAATATTCAGCAAGTGAGTAACGATATGCAACAAGTAAGATACAAAATGCAAAAAGTTTGTTTCAATTTGCACCGAGTGAGTTGCAATATGCAACGAGTGAGTTACGATATACAACTAGTGAGTTACATAATGCACAAGTAAGTTACAAAATGCAACGCGTGAGTAACAATTTGCAACGATTTAGTAACTATATGCAACGAGTAAGATACAAAATACAACGAGTGAGTTACAATTTGCAACGAGTGAAATGCAATATGCAACGAGTGAGTTGCAAAATGCAACGAGTTAGATCCAATATGCAACTAGTGAGTTACAAAATGCAACGCGTGAGTAACAATTTGCAACGAGTGAGTTACGATATACAACAAGTGAGTTACATAATGCAACAAGTGAGTTACAAATTGCACTAAGTGAGTTGCAATATGCAACTAGTGAGTTACAAGTGGCAATGGGCGGGACACATAGCGAGAAGAACCGATGGCCGTTGGGGCAGAAAGGTTCTGGAATGGCGACCGCGCACCGGACGACGCTCCGTGGGTAGGCCCCCGACAAGGTGGACCGACGATCTGGTGGAGGTCGCGGAAAGCCAGTGGATGCAGGCAGCGCAGGACCGATCGTTGTGGAGATCCTTAGGGGAGGCCTATACCCAGCAGTGGGTGTCGTGTGGCTGATATGATGAGTTACAAATGCAAAGAGTTAGGTCCAATATGCAACTAGTAAGTTACAAAATGCAACGCGTGAGTAACAATTTGCAACGAGTGAGTAACTATATGCAACGAGTAAGATACAAAATGCAACGAGTGAGTTACAATTTGCACCGAGTGAGTTGCAATATTCAACGACTGAGTTACAATATGAAACGAGTTAGATCCAATATGCAAGTATTGAGTTACAAAATGTAACGCGTGAGTAACAATTTGCAACAAGTGAGTAACTATATGCAACGAGAGAGATACAAATTGCAACGATTAAGTTACAATTTGCACCGAGTAAGTTGCAATATGCGACGAGTGAGTTACAAATGCAACAAGTTAGATCCAAAATGCAACAAGTGAGATACAAAATGCATCGCGTGAGTAACAATTTGCAACGAGTGAGTTACGATATGGGTGCGATTCGGTTGCCATAAAAACAGTTAATCTAATTTCAATGCCACTAACGTTGACTTCATCTAATTTTTATTTGACCTAAAAATAAATGACATAATTTTTATTTAACCTATTATTCATTTGTCATCATTATTATTTGCCATATTTACATTTGTTCTAACGTTTATATCCCATAAGTATCATTTGATATATTGCTTTTTTATCTAACTTACATTTCTTAAACATATCATTTGATCTAATTTTATATGTTATAATCAACTTTTATTATAAAATAGAAATAACTAGCTTTTGTTATTATGATGCTTGCTTAATTTTCAAATCCACTAATTTTTAATGTAATAACATCAATAGCATACATATCTTAATATATAAAATCGTAAACTGAATGACTGACTGACTGACTGACTGATCTATCAACGCACAGCCCAAACCGCTGGACCTAGAGACTTGAAATTTTGCACACAGATACTTTATACAGTGTAGGCATCCACTAAGGAAGGATTTTTGAAAATTCCATCCCTAAGAGGATGAAATAAGGGATGAAAGTTTGTATGAAAGTCCCTCAGTTTTGAAGCTAGAATCTTCAAATTTTGTGTTTAGGCTGACGATTGAAAATTAATAAATACGGGTCTCAGCGTTTTTCAAAATTCTACCCCCGAAGGGGTCAAAAGGGGGATAAAGTTGTTTATTAAAGAAAATCCTTCATTTTCGTAGTGAAAATCGCTAAATTTATAATTTAGGCTTAGTGATAGAAATCTAAAGCAACGTATATTGTTTTTGTTAGGATTTCAACTCCAAAGGGGATGAAATGGGGGTGAAAAGGGTTAAAAAAACCTAAAAATAGATATGGATGTCGTTATCGGGGTTTTGTGGGATGACGATTGCAAAAATGACATTTATTTTGAAGTCCAACCACGGTGGACATGATTTAACCCCTAAAGGGGTGAAAATGGGGTCCAAATTTTGTATGGAAAAATAATATAAAATAGACATTACAACTTTAAACTTCGTTGGAGCACATCTAAAAATAAATAGGCAAATATATATTTTGTTATTTTGAAAATCAACCCCTTAGGGGGTAAATGGGGTGAGTAAATATAAAAATAGATATGGATGTCGTTATCGGGGTTTTGTGGGATGACGATTGCAAAAATGACATTTATTTTGAAGTCCAACACGGTGGACATGATTTAACCCCTAACGGGGTGAAAATGGGGTCCAAATTTTGTATGGAAAAATAATATAAAATAGACATTACAACTTTAAACTTCGTAGGAGCACATCTATAAATAAATAGGCAAATATATATTTCGTTATTTTGAAAATCAACCCCTTAGGGGGTAAATGGGGCGAGTAAACATAAAAATCGATATAGATGTCGTTATTGGGGTTTTCTGGGATGACGATTGCAAAAATGACATTTATTTTGAAGTCCAACACGGTGGACATGATTTAACGCCTAAAGGGGTAAAAATGGGGTTCAAATTTTGTATGGAAAAAGAATACAAGATCGAAATTACAACTTTAAAATTCGTAGGAGCACGTCTAAATATATATTTTGGGATTTTGAAAATCAACCCTTTAGAGGGTAAGTGGGGTGAGTAACATAAAAATCGATATGGATGTCGTTCTTGAGGTTTTATGGGATGGTGATTGCGAAAATGAGATTTATTTTGAAGTCCAACGCGGTGGACATGACACATATGGACCTGGACCTGGACATGCACATCCAGGGAACGGGAACGGGAACGGAACGGAACGGAACGGAACGGAACGGACCGGACCGGACCGGACCGGACCGGACCTGACCTGACCGGACCGGAACGGAACGGAACGGAACGGAACGGGAACGAGACGGTAACGGGAACTAGAACGGGACGGGTACGGGAACTGGAACGGAAGGGGTACGGGACGAGTACGGATGGGATCGGACGGGAACGGAACGGGAACGGAACGAAACGGGAATGAAACAGGAACGTAACGGGAACGGAACGGGAACGAAACAAGAACGAAACTGGAATGAAACGGGAACGGAACGGGAATAGAACAGGATGGGAACGGGAACGGGAACAAGAACCGGACGGGAACGGAACGGGAACAAGAACGGGAACGTAAGGCGTACGGGACGGTTAGGGGACGTTTACGGGACGGGAACGCAGCGGGAACGGAACGAGAATGGGAACGGGAACGAAACGTGAACGGAACGGGAATATAACGGGACGGGAACGGGAACGAGAACAGGATGGGAACGGGACAGGAACTGGATGGGAACGGGAACGGAAACGGAAGGGGTACGGGACGGTTACGGGACGGGAACGGGGAACGGGAGCGGGAACGGGAACTGGAAGCTTTGTGCGAGGCCCGCCACACGCGGCAAATGTCTTGCCTCGCGAGGCAGCGCGCTTGATGGGGACTCGCCTAATCGCGTAAAAATGGCTGGCCGGATCCTGGTTGAAGGTTCCTTAAAAGGATTTAGTCTAATATCCACGCGGACGAAGTCGCGGGCAGAAGCTAGTATTATAACATAACAATGACTAGACATGCAAGCAAGCATACAAGAATGCATGTAGCTTGCCAGTAGGTTAGGTTAGTGTTTTGACCACTCGCAGCGGAGCTCCGCAATGCTTGCTGCATCCTTACTTGCATGCTGTATGCTTGCTTGTATGCTGCATGCTTGCTTGCATGCTGCATCCTTGCTTGCATGCTGTATGCTTGCTTGCTTGCAAAATGCTTGCCGGGGGGTGCAGGGGGGCTGGCCCCCCTGCTCGGGGGGGTCGGGGGGGGGGTCCCCCGCTATAAAGAAAAACTTTTAATGCACCTACCAGTAGGTTAGGTTAGGTTAGTGTTTTGACCACTCGCAGCGGAGCGAGCGAAGCGAGCGGAGCTCCACAATGCTTGCATGCATGTTGCATGCTTGCTTGATGCTGCATGCTTGCGTGCATGCTGCATGCTTGCTTGCATGCTGCATGCTTGGTTGCATGCTGCATGCTTGGTTGCATGCTGCATGCTTGCTTTCATGCTGCATGCTTGCTTGCATGCTGCATGCTTGGTTGCATGCTGCATGCTTGGTTGCATGCTGCATGCTTGCTTGCATGCTGCATGCTTGCTTGCATGCTGCATGCTTGCTTGCATGCTGCATGCTTGCTTGCATGCTGCATGCTTGCTTGGACGCTGCATGCTTGCTTGCATGTTGGGTGCTTGCTTGCAAAATGATTGCTAGAGGGTGCAGGGGGCTGGCCCTAGGCCCCCCACTATAAATAAAAACTTAATACACCAGGTAGTTTAGGTGAGGTTAGTGTTTTGACCACTCGCAGCGGAGCGATACTGTTATGTTGGCAGTAAGCTGTTTCACAACCCTTTATAGAGGATTTAAAGCGTGGGTGTAGATATACAATATATAAGTAATGAAATCATATTTTTTGGCTATGCTTGTTTTTATAGCATTTAAATCATAGGTCAAATAAAATTATTTTAAATGTTGAATAGAGTAAATGAATGTTATATGAAATGTGCTTTATATCATCTGTTAATTAGATCAAATGATTATTATGTCAAATAATTTTTATATCACATGTATTTAGGTCAAGTGAAATTATATTA
Organism: Agriphila tristella; assembly: GCA_928269145.1. NCBI lineage: Eukaryota > Metazoa > Arthropoda > Insecta > Lepidoptera > Crambidae > Agriphila > Agriphila tristella. The sequence continues at coordinate 57,754,209 of OV743431.1, read as the reverse complement.
ACCGTATGTTATATGATTCGATCGGTATGTCAAATGAAATTATAGGAAATGTTATTATATCCTCTGATCGTTAGTGCATGTAAATTTAGGTCATACATTACACACCCTTACGATATACAACTAGTGAGTTACATAATGCAACAAGTCAGTTACAATTTGCACCGATTGAGTTACAATATGCAACGAGTGAGTTGCAATATGCAACGAGTAAGATCCAATATGCAAGTATTGGGTTACAAAAAGCATTGCGTGAGTAACAATTTGCAACACGTGAGTAACGATATGCATTGAGTAAGATATAAAATGCAACGCGTGAGTTACAATTTGCAACAAGTTAGTTGCAATATGCAAAAAGTGAGTTACAAATGCAACAAGTTAGATCCAATATGCAACTAGTGAGTTATAAAATGCATCGCGTGAGTAACAATTTGCAACGAGTGAGTAACGAAATGCAATGAGTAAGATATAAAATGCAACGAGTGAGTTACAATTTGCAACAAGTTAGTTGCAATATTTAACGAGTGAGTTACAATATGCAACGAGTAAGATCCAATATGCAACTAGTGAGTTACAAAATGCAACGCGTGAGTAACAATTTGCAACGAGTGAGTTACGATATGCAACGAGAGAGATGCAAATTGCAACGATAGAGTTACAATTTGCACCGAGTGAGTTGCAATATGCAACGAGTGAGTTACAAATGCAACAAGTTAGATCCAAAATGCAACAAGTGAGATATAAAATGCATCGCGTGAGTTTTAATTTGCAACGAGTGAGTAACGATATGCAACGAGTAAGATATAAAATGCAACGAGTGAGTTACAATTTGCAACAAGTTAGTTGCAATATGCAACGAGTGAGTTACAATAAGCAACGAGTAAGTTACTATTTGCACTGAGTGAGTTGCAATATGCAACTAGTGAGTTTCAATATGCAACGAGTTAGGTCCAACGTGCAACTAGTGAGTAACAAAATGCAACGCGTGAGTTACAATTTGCAACAAGTGAGTAACTATATGCAACGAGAGAGATACAAATCCAACGATTAAGTTACAATTTGCACCGAGTAAGTTGCAATATGCAACGAGTGAGTTACAAATGCAACAAGTAAGATCCAAAATGCAACAAGTGAGATACAAAATGCATCGCGTGAGTAACAATTTGCAACGAGTGAGTAACGATATGCAACGAGTAAGATATAAAATGCAACGAGTGAGTTACAATTTGCAACAAGTTAGTTGCAATATGCAACGAGTGAGTTACAATAAGCAACGAGTAAGTTACTATTTGCACTGAGTGAGTTGCAATATGCAACTAGTGAGTTTCAATATGCAACGAGTTAGGTCCAACGTGCAACTAGTGAGTAACAAAATGCAACGCGTGAGTTACAATTTGCAACAAGTGAGTAACGATATGCAACGAGTAAGATATAAAATGCAACGAGTGAGTTACAATTTGCAACAAGTTAGTTGCAATATTCAACGAGTGAGTTACAATATGCATCGAGTTAGATCCAATATGCAACTAGTGAGATACAAGATGCATCGCGTGAGTAACAATTTGCAACGAGTGAGTAAAGATATGCATTGAGTAAGATATAAAATGCAACGCGTGAGTTACAATTTGCAACAGGTTAGTTGCAATATGCAACAAGTGAGTTACAATATGCAAGTAGTTAGATCCAATATGCAATAAGTGAGTTACAAAATGCAACACGTGAGTAACAATTTGTAACGAGTGAGTTACGATATGCATTGAATGAGTTACAAATGCAACGAGTTAGATCCAATATGCAACTAGTGAGTTACAAAATGCAACGCGTGAGTAACAATTTGCAACGAGTGAGTACGATATGCAACGAGTAAGATACAATATGCAACGAGTGAGTTACAATTTGCACCGAGTGAGTTGCAATATACGACGAGTGAGTTACAAATGCAACAAATTAGATCCAAAATGCAACTAGTGAGTTTCAAAATGCATGGCGTGAGTAACAATTTGCAACGATATGCAACGAGTAAGATACAAAATGCAACGATCGAGTTACAATTTGCAACAATTTAGTTGCAATATGCAACGATTGAGTTGCAATATGCAACGAGTTAGATACAATATGCAACTAGTGATTTACAAAATGCAACGCGTGAAAAACAATTTGCAATCAGTGAGTAACTATATGCAACGAGTTAGATATAAAACGCAACGAGTGAGTTATAATTTGCACCGAGTGAGTTGCAATATGCTACGAGTGAGTTAAAATGCAACGAGTAAGATACATTATGCAACTTATGAGTTACAATTTATAACGATTGTGTAATTATATCGACTGTGGAAAGGAAAAAATGCTAAAGCGCCAAAATGCTAGTTGTGGGAAATGAGGTTTAAAGTTTCATTTTTTCGAAAAAAAATCATAACTTTTTTGTTATTAACGTGAGCAAATTCATGTGTATGAAAGACCATAATTATTATTTTTTTTCCCAAATTTAGGAAATACTCATTGGTTTCTAATTCTATTATATCGCGAAATACTTGTCGCTTAAGCAAAAATACTTATTTTTTTGAGAAAACTCCAGTCAGGAAAAAATTACTTATGTCCACAATATTGTAAGAACCCAGTCAGTGAAAACTGATTATAAGTCGCAATGATCTTTTCTAGGGCAATGACAAAATGCTTAATGACCTTAACTTTAACAGATGCAGTGAAGAAAAGTTTACTCAATTACCCATGTTAGCGATGATTTACCCGAACCCTTTAGGGAAAATTGCTTAAATGCACCAATGCTGTAGAATAAATGCAAACAAGTATTGCTGAACACCAACTCAATTACTCTATATTAGATTTCTTTTTTACTTATCGATATCAGTAATGAGTATTACTATGTTTCAGTTAATTGTCTATTATTTCGCCCTGGTGGACTGTAAACGGCGGCCTTTGGAGAGGCTACTGCTATGCTACTGCTCGGCTACTGCCATCCGATCAAATCATATTGGAATTTGTCTTCAAGTTGCAGTGCGGTGTGGTGATGGTGATGCACGGTGAAAATTAATGCTGTATTATTTTTTCTGAAAACTTGCTGGCTAATATTAAAATCATCATCATATCGGCCTCACGACACTTACTGCTGGGTACAGGGCTCCCCCAAGGATCTCCACGACGATCGGTCTTGCGCTGCTTGTATCCAGCGGCGCACCGCGACCTTCACCATCGTTGATCCACCTTGTCGGAGGCCTACCCACGGAACGTTGTCCAGTATGGGGTCGTCATTCCAAAACCTTTCCGCCCCAACGGCCATCGGTTCTTTTCGCTATGTGTCCAGCCCACTGATACTTCAACTGAACAATCCTTCGAGCGATGTCGGTAACTTTAGTTCTCCTGCAGATTTCCTAATTTCTGATTCGATCACGCAAGGAAACGCTTATCATGGCTCTTTCCATTGCAAGCTGGGTGACCTTGAGCCTCCTTATGAGACTCATAGTGAGCGACCACGTTTCACTGCCGTAAATCATTATCACTGACAACACGCACTGACTTTCGTCTTGAGACACTAAGGTAAATTTGAAGCGAAGATATTTCAAAGCTTCCCGAATGCTGCCCATCCCACAACTTCAAGTGTAGTGTTCTCAACATGAACTGGAGCGGGCACAACATGCGCATTCGACATAATTTTCGTCTTACCCATGTTCATCTTGAGACCCACTCTTTGGGGAGCAAAGCACTACTGAGATATTCGAGCATTGTGTTCAGTTCTTCCAAGATCTCAGCCAGTACTATATCATCGGTAAAACGAAGATATGTTAGGTATTGACCATTAATGTTGATGCCGAGTCCTTTTCAGTTTAAGAGTTTAAAGATGTCCTCTGATGCAGCAGTGAACAGTTTCAAAGAAATTACATTTCCCTGCAGTTGCATTGGATTTGTGCTCTAGTTCTGTACTCGTACTCGACCGGATCGACATGGTGGCATTTTCGTGTTAGTACCTGAACATCTCGATATACCTGCAGTCCACTACCCTTGGCACCTCCGGAGAGACTGCAGTACCGCCCAGGTTTCTATTGAATCAAAGGCTGTCTTTTAGTCCACGAACGCCAAGCAGAGTTGCAAATTATACTCCTCAGTCTTCTGTATGACCTGCCGCAGCGTATGGATGTGGTCCATGGCGCTAAGCCTTTACGGAACCTGGCTTGTTCGGGAGGTTGGAAGTCGCCAAACCTGCGAGCGAGACGATTCGTAAAGACTCTCGAAAACAACTTATGAATATGGCTCAGAAGTGAGATGGGTCTGTAGTTCTTTAAGAGAATCATGCCTTCGGCGTTCTGCCTTCAACGATGACGGAATTGAAAAGCTTCTGGAGGATTTTAGTATTGGCTTATCACCCGCTCTAAGAAGTTCTGTAGTGATCGGTTGTTATTCAGCTGTTTGAGAGCCATACTTCGACGACCTGAGTAGTGCAGAGGTCAACATTATTTGGGTGGGTGAAACCAGGGAAGCATCAAAATCGGTGACTTCCCATTGAGTGTCTTGGAAGCGTGAAGTAATTAGTATTACTATGTTTCAGTTAATCGAAATAATGTCAAATTATGACTTCTGTATTGTAATATACGTTGCATCAATAAATCTGAGAGTAGTATTTTCGCTAACGTACTAGAGTAATAATAACACAAACAGCTAGCAAAAATTGCTTAAGCGCCAACCGTTCTTACTTCTTAAACCAATGATGTTTTGCTAAAGCGCCAAACCATTGTAGTCTATAAAATGCTTAAATTACTAAATCACCATTACTTTTCAAATTTGAATAAACGAAAATTGCTCAAGTGGTACAAATGAAATAAAGGTGGACCGCATAAAAATTCTTATGCTACATTTGTTACAAAAATAATAAAAATACGTCGCTTTAGTCATATTGACAGCGTAAATTTGTGAAAAACGTTGAATTTTAGAAATGCTAAAGCGCCAAAAAAGTGCTCCGATTGCTTTGAAACCTAGACAGATCGACGCAGAAAAAAAGCGCTATCCAATGATATATATAACTCATAATGGCCAAAGTGGCGCTTTAGCATTTTTTCCTTTCCACAGTCGATATGCAACGAATGTGTAACGATATGCAACGAGTAAGATACAATATGCAACAAGTGAGTAACAATTTGCAACTCGTGAGTTAAAATATGCAGCAAGTGAGTAACGATATGCAACAAGTAGGATACAAAATGCAAAGAGTTAGTTATAATTTGCACCGAGTGAGTTGCAATATGCAACGAGTGAGTTGCAAAATGCAACGAGTAAGATCCAATATGCAACTAGTGAGTTACAAAATGCAAAGCGTGAGTATTAATTTGCAACGAGTGAGTTACGATATACAACTAGTGAGTTACATAATGCACAAGTGAGTTACAATTTGAACCGAGTGAGTTGCAATATGCAACTAGTGAGTTACAAATGCAACGAGTTAGATCCAATATGCAACTAGTAAGTTACAAAATGCAACGCGTGAGTAACAATTTGCAACGAGTTAGTAACTATATGCAAAGAGTTAGATACAAAATACAACGAGTGAGTTACAATTTGCAACGAGTGAAATGCAATATGCAACAAGTGAGTTGCAAAATGCAACGAGTTAGATCCAATATGCAACTAGTGAGTTACAAAATGCAACGCGTGAGTAACAATTTGCAACGAGTGAGTTACGATATGCAACTAGTGAGTTACATAATGCAACAAGTAAGTTACAAATTGCACTGTGTGAGTTGCAATATGCAACTAGTGAGTTACAAATGCAACGAGTTAGGTCCATTATGCAACTAGTAAGTTACAAAATGCAACGCGTGAGTAACAATTTGCAACGAGTAAGTAACTATATGCAACGAGTAAGATACAAAATGCAACGAGTGAGTTACAATTTGCACCGAGTGAGTTGCAATATTCAACGAGTGAGTTACAATATGAAACGAGTTAGATCCAATATGCAAGTATTGAGTTACAAAATGTAAAGCGTGAGTCACAATTTGCAACAAGCGAGTAACGATATGCAACGAGAGAGATACAAATTGCAACGATTAAGTTACAATTTGCACCGAGTAAGTTGCAATATGCAACGAGTGAGTTACAAATGCAACAAGTTAGATCCAAAATGCAACTAGTGAGATACAAAATGCATCGCGTGAGTATTAATTTGCAACGAGTGAGTAACGATATGCAACGATTAAGATACAAAATGCAACGAGTGAGTTACAATTTGCACCGAGTAAGTTGCAATATGCAACGGGTGAGTTGCAATATGCAACGAGTTAGATCCAACATGAACCTAGTAAATTACAAAATGTAACGCTTGAGTAACAAGTTGCAACAATTGAGTAACGATATGCAACGAGTAAGATACAAAATTCAACAATCGAGTTACAATTTGCAACAATTTAGTTGCAATATGCAATGATTGAGTTGCAATATGCAACGAATTAGATACAATATGCAACTAGTGAGTTACAAAATACAACGCGTGAGTAACAATTTGCAACGAGTGAGTTACGATATGCATTGAGTGAGTTATAAATGCAACGAGTTAGATCCAATATGCAACCAGTGATTTACAAAATTCAACGCGTGAGTAACAATTTGCAACGAGTGAGTAACGATATGCAACGAGTAAGATACAAAATGAAACGAGTGAGTTACAATTTGCACCGAGTGAGTTGCAATATGCAACGAGTGAGTTACAATATGAAATGAGTTAGATCCAATATGCAAGTATTGAGTTAAAAAATGTAACGCGTGAGTAACAATTTTCAACAAGTGAGTAACGATATGCAACGAGAGAGATACAAATTGCAACGATTAAGTTACAATTTGCACCGAGTAAGTTGCAATATGCAACGAGTGAGTTACAAATGCAACAAGTTAGATCCAAAATGCAACTAGTGAGATACAATATGCAACGAGTGAGTTACAATTTGCACTGAGTGAGTTGCAATATGCAACTAGTGAGTTACAAATGCAACGAGTTAGATCCAATATGCAACAAGTAAGTTACAATTTGCACCGAGTGAGTTGCAATATGCAACGAGTGAGTTACAAATGCAACAAGTTAGATACAAAATGCAACGAGTCAGTTACAATTTGCAACGAGTGAAATGCAATATGCAACGGGTGAGTTGCAATATGCAACTAGTTAGATCCAACATGCACCTAGTGAGTTACAAAATGCAACGCGTGAGTAACAAGTTGCAACAATTAAGTAACGATATGCAAAGAGTAAGATACAAAATGCAACAATCGAGTTATAATTTGCAACAATTTAGTTGCAATATGCAACGATTGAGTTGCAATATGCAACGATTTAGATACAATATGCAACTAGTGAGTTACAAAATGCAACGCGTGAGTAACAATTTGCAACGAGTGAGTAACGATATGCATTGAGTGAGTTACAAATGCAACGAGTTAGACCTAATATGCAACTAGTGATTTACAAAATGCAACGCGTGAGTAACAATTTGCAACGAGTGAGTAACGATATGCAACGAGTAAGATATAAAACGCAACGAGTGAGTTATAATTTGCACCGAGTGAGTTGCAATATGCTACGAGTGAGTTACAAATGCAACGAGTAAGATACATTATGCAACTTATGAGTTACAATTTATAACGATTAAGTAATAATATGCAACGAATGTGTAACGATAAGCAACGAGTAAGAAACAAAATGCAAAGAGTTAGTTACAATTTGCACCGAGTGAGTTGCAATATGCAACGAGTGAGTAACGATATGCAACAAGTTAGATCCAATATGCATATTATGAGTTACAATTTGCAGCAAGTTTGTTACAAAATGCAACCAGTGAGTAACGATATGCAACGAGTAAGATACAATATGCAACGAGTGAGTTACAATTTGCACCGAGTGAGTTGCAATATGCAACGAGTGAGTTACAAATGCAACAAGTTAGATCCATATTTGCATTACGCAACTAGTGAGTTACAAAATGCATCGCTTGAGTAACAATTTGCAACGATATGCAACAAGTAAGATACAAAATGCAACGATCGACTTACAATTTGCAACAATTTAGTTGCAATATGTAACGATTGAGTTGCAATATGCAACTAGTGAGTTACAAAATGCAACGCGTGAGTAACAATTTGCAACGAGTGAGTTACGATATGCAACGAGAGAGATACAAATTGCAACGAGTGAGTTACAATTTGCACCGAGTGAGTTGCATTATGCAACGAGTGAGTAACAAAATTCAACCAGTGAGTAACGATATACAATGAGTAAGATACAATATGCAACAAGTGAGTTACAATTTGCACCGAGTGAGTAACAATTTGCAACAAGTGAGTAACGATATGCAACGAGTAAGATACAAAATGCAACGAGTGAGTTACAATTTGCACCGAGTGAGTTGCATTATGCAACGAGTGAGTTACAAAATGCAACCAGTGAGTAACGATATGCAACGAGAAAGATACAATATGCAACAAGTGAGTTACAATTTGCACCGACTGAGTTGCAATATGCAACGAGTGAGTTGCAATATGCAACGAGTTAGATCCAATATGCAAGTATTGAATTACAAAATGTAACGCGTGAGTAACAATTTGCAACAAGTGAGTAACGATTTGCAACGAGAGAGATACAAATTGCAACGATTGAGTTACAACTTGCACCGAGTGAGTTGCAAAATGCAACGAGTGAGTTACAAATGCAACAAGTTAGATCCAAAATGCAACTAGTGAGATATTAAATGGATCGCGTGAGTAACAATTTGCAACGAGTGAGTAACGATATGCAACGAGTAAGATATAAAATGCAACGACTGAGTTAAAATTTGCAACGAGTTAGATCCAATATGCAACTAGTGAGTTAAAAAATGCAACGCGTGAGTAACAATTTGCAACGAGTGAGTTACGATATACAACTAGTGAGTTACATAATGCAACAAGTCAGTTACAATTTGCACCGAGTGAGTTGCAATATGCAACTAGTAAGTTACAAATGCAAAGAGTTAGATCCAATATGCAACTAGTAAGTTACAAAATGCAACGCGTAAGTAACAATTTGCAACGAGTGAGTAACTCTATGCAGCGAGTTAAATACAAAATGCAACGAGTGAGGTACAATTTGCAACGAGTGAGTTGCAATATGCAACGAGTGAGTTGCAAAATGCAACGAGTTAGATCCAATATGCAACTAGTGAGTTACAAAATGCAACGCGTGAGTAACAATTTGCAACAAGTGAGTTACGATATGCATTGAGTGAGTAACAATTTGCAACGAGTGAGTTGCAATATGCAACGAGTGAGTTACAAAATGCAACGAGTGAGTAACGATATGCAACGAGTAAGATACAATATGCAAGGAGTGAGTTACAATTTGCACCGAGTGAGTTGCAATATGCAACGAGTGAGTTGCAATATGCAACGAGTAAGATCCAATATGCAAGTATTGGGTTACAAAAAGCATTGCGTGAGTAACAATTTGCAACACGTGAGTAACGATATGCATTGAGTAAGATATAAAATGCAACGCGTGAGTTACAATTTGCAACAAGTTAGTTGCAATATGCAAAAAGTGAGTTACAAATGCAACAAGTTAGATCCAAAATGCAACTAGTGAAATACAAAATGCATCGCGTGAGTAACAATTTGCAACGAGTGAGTAACGATATGCAACGAGTTAGATATAAAATGCAACGAGTGAGTTACAATTTGCAACAAGTTAGTTGCAATATTCAACGAGTGAGTTACAATATGCAAAGAGCTAGATCCAATATGCAACTAGTGAGTTACAAAATGCAACGCGTGAGTAACAATTTGCAACGAGTGAGTTACGATATGCAACGAGAGAGATACAAATTGCAACGATAGAGTTACAATTTGCACCGAGTGAGTTGCAATATGCAACGAGTGAGTTACAAATGCAACAAGTTAGATCCAAAATGCAACTAGTGAGATATAAAATGCATCGCGTGAGTTTTGATTTGCAACGAGTGAGTAACGATATGCAACGAGTAAGATATAAAATGCAACGAGTGAGTTACAATTTGCAACAAGTTAGTTGCAATATGCAACGAGTGAGTTACAATAAGCAACGAGTAAGTTACTATTTGCACTGAGTGAGTTGCAATATGCAACTAGTGAGTTTCAATATGCAACGAGTTAGGTCCAACGTGCAACTAGTGAGTTACAAAATGCAACGCGTGAGTAACAATTTGCAACAAGTGAGTAACGATATGCAACGAGTAAGATATAAAATGCAACGAGTGAGTTACAATTTGCAACAAGTTAGTTGCAATATTCAACGAGTGAGTTACAATATGCAACGAGTTAGATCCAATATGCAACTAGTGAGATACAAGATGCATCGCGTGAGTAACAATTTGCAACGAGTGAGTAAAGATATGCATTGAGTAAGATATAAAATGCAACGCGTGAGTTACAATTTGCAACAGGTAAGTTGCAATATGCAAAAAGTGAGTTACAATATCAACGAGTTAGATCCAATATGCAATTAGTGAGTTACAAAATGCAACACGTGAGTAACAATTTGTAACGAGTGAGTTACGATATGCATTGAATTAGTTACAAATGCAACGAGTTAGATCCAATATGCAACTAGTGAGTTACAAAATGAAACGCGTGAGTAACAATTTGCAACGAGTGAGTACGATATGCAACGAGTAACATACAATATGCAACGAGTGAGTTACAATTTGCACCGAGTGAGTTGCAATATACAACGAGTGAGTTACAAATGCAACAAGTTAGATCCAAAATGCAACTAGTGAGTTTCAAAATGCATGGCGTGAGTAACAATTTGCAACGATATGCAACGAGTAAGATACAAAATGCAACGATCGAGTAACAATTTGCAACAATTTAGTTGCAAAATGCAACGATTGAGTTGCCATATGCAACAAGTTAGATACAATATGCAACTAGTGATTTACAAAATGCAACGCGTGAGTAACAATTTGCAATCAGTGAGTAACTATATGCAACGAGTTAGATATAAAACGCAACGAGTGAGTTATAATTTGCACCGAGTGAGTTGCAATATGCTACGAGTGAGTTACAAATGCAACGAGTAAGATACATTATGCAACTTATGAGTTACAATTTATAACGATTGAGTAATTATATGCAACGAATGTGTAACGATATGCAACGAGTAAGATACAATATGCAACAAGTGAGTAACAATTTGCAACTCGTGAGTTAAAATATGCAGCAAGTGAGTAACGATATGCAACAAGTAAGATACAAAATGCAAAGAGTAAGTTACAATTTGCACCGAGTGAGTTGCAATATGCAACGAGTGAGTTGCAAAATGCAACGAGTAAGATCCAATATGCAACTAGTGAGTTACAAAATGCAAAGCGTGAGTATTAATTTAAAACGAGTGAGTAACGATATACAACTAGTGAGTTACATAATGCACAAGTGAGTTACAATTTGAACCGAGTGAGTTGCTATATGCAACTATTGAGTTACAAATGCAACGAGTTAGATCCAGTATGCAACTAGTATGTTACAAAATGCAACGCGTGAGTAACAATTTGCAACGAGTTAGTAATTATATGCAACGAGTTACATACAAAATGCAACGAGTGAGTTACAATTTGCAACGAGTGAGTTGCAATATGCAACGGGTGAGTTGCAATATGCAATGAGTTAGATCTAACATGCACCTAGTGAGTTACAAAATGCAACGCGTGAGTAACAAGTTGCAACAATTGAGTAACGATATGCAACGAGTAAGAAGCAATATGCAACGAGTGAGTTACAATTTGCAGTAAGTAAAATGCAATATGCAACGAGTGAGTTACAATATAAAACGAGTTAGATCCAATAAGCAACTAGTGAGTTACAAAATGCAACACGTGAGTAACAATTTGAAACGAGAGAGTGCATTATGCAACTAGTGAGTTACAAAATGCAACGCGTGAATAACAATTTGCAACGAGTGAGTACGATATGCAACGAGTAAGATACAATATGCAACGAGTGAGTTACAATTTGCACCGAGTGAGTTGCAATATGCAACGAGTGAGTTACAAATGCAACAAGTAAGATCCAAAATGCAACTAGTGAGTTACAAAATGCATCGCGTGAGTAACAATTTGCAACGATATGCAACAAGTAAGATACAAAATGCAACGATCGAGTTACAATTTGCAACAATTTAGTTGCAATATGAAACGATTGAGTTGCAATTTACAACGAGTTTGATCCAATATGCAATTAGTGAGTTACAAAATGCAACACGTGAGTAACAATTTGTAAAGAGTGAGTACGATATGCAACGAGTAAGATACAATATGCAACGAGTGAGTTACAATTTGCACCGAGTGAGTTGCAATATACAACGAGTGAGATACAAATGCAACAAGTTAGATCCAAAATGCAACTAGTGAGTTACAAATTGCAACGCGTGAGTAACAATTTGCAACGAGTGAGTTACGATATACAACTAGTGAGTTACATAATGCAACAAGTCAGTTACAATTTGCACCGAGTGAGTTGCAATATGCAACTAGTGAGTTACAAATGCAACGATTTAGATCCAATATGCAACTAGTAAGTTACAAAATGCAACGCGTGAGTAACAATTTGCAACGAGTTAGATACAATATGCAACAAGTGAGTAACAATTTGCACCTCGTGAGTTACAATATTCAGCAAGTGAGTAACGATATGCAACAAGTAAGATACAAAATGCAAAAAGTTTGTTACAATTTGCACCGAGTGAGTTGCAATATGCAACGAGTGTGTTGCAAAATGCAACGAATAAGATCCAATATGCAACTAGTGAGTTACAAAATGCAAAGCGTGAGTATTAATTTGCAACGAGTGAGTTACGATATACAACTAGTGAGTTACATAATGCACAAGTAAGTTACAAAATGCAACGCGTGAGTAACAATTTGCAACGATTTAGTAACTATATGCAACGAGTAAGATACAAAATACAACGAGTGAGTTACAATTTGCAACGAGTGAAATGCAATATGCAACGAGTGAGTTGCAAAATGCAACGAGTTAGATCATGCAACAAGTTAGATCCAAAATGCAACAAGTGAGATACAAAATGCATCGCGTGAGTAACAATTTGCAACGAGTGAGTTACGATATACAACTAGTGAGTTACATAATGCAACAAGTCAGTTACAATTTGCACCGATTGAGTTACAATATGCAACGAGTGAGTTGCAATATGCAACGAGTAAGATCCAATATGCAAGTATTGGGTTACAAAAAGCATTGCGTGAGTAACAATTTGCAACACGTGAGTAACAATATGCATTGAGTAAGATATAAAATGCAACGCGTGAGTTACAATTTGCAACAAGTTAGTTGCAATATGCAACAAGTGAGTTACAAATGCAACAAGTTAGATCCAAAATGCAACTAGTGAGATACAAAATGCATCGCGTGAGTAACAATTTGCAACGAGTGAGTAACGATATGCAACGAGTTACATACAAAATGCAACGAGTGAGTTACAATTTGCAACGAGTGAGTTGCAATATGCAACGGGTGAGTTGCAATATGCAATGAGTTAGATCTAACATGCACCTAGTGAGTTACAAAATGCAACGCGTGAGTAACAAGTTGCAACAATTGAGAAACGATATGCAACGAGTAAGAAGCAATATGCAACGAGTGAGTTACAATTTGCAGTAAGTAAAATGCAATATGCAACGAGTGAGTTACAATATAAAACGAGTTAGATCCAATAAGCAACTAGTGAGTTACAAAATGCAACACGTGAGTAATAATTTGAAACGAGAGAGTGCATTATGCAACTAGTGAGTTACAAAATGCAACGCGTGAGTAACAATTTGCAACGAGTGAGTACGATATGCAACGAGTAAGATACAATATGCAACGAGTGAGTTACAATTTGCACCGAGTGAGTTGCAATATGCAACGAGTGAGTTACAAATGCAACAAGTAAGATCCAAAATGCTACTAGTGAGTTACAAAATGCATCGCGTGAGTAACAATTTGCAACGAGTGGGTAACTATATGCAACGAGTTAGATACAAAATGCAACGAGTGATTTACAAATTGCAACGAGTGAGTTGCAATATGCTACGAGTGAGTTACAAATGCAACGAGTAAGATACATTATGCAACTTATGAGTTACAATTTATAACGATTGAGTAATAATATGCAACGAATGTGTAACGATATGCAACGAGTAAGATACAATATGCAACAAGTGAGTAACAATTTGCAACTCGTGAGTTACAATATTCAGCAAGTGAGTAACGATATGCAACAAGTAAGATACAAAATGCAAAAAGTTTGTTACAATTTGCACCGAGTGAGTTGCAATATGCAACGAGTGAGTTACGATATACAACTAGTGAGTTACATAATGCACAAGTAAGTTACAAAATGCAACGCGTGAGTAACAATTTGCAACGATTTAGTAACTATATGCAACGAGTAAGATACAAAATACAACGAGTGAGTTACAATTTGCAACGAGTGAAATGCAATATGCAACGAGTGAGTTGCAAAATGCAACGAGTTAGATCCAATATGCAACTAGTGAGTTACAAAATGCAACGCGTGAGTAACAATTTGCAACGAGTGAGTTACGATATACAACAAGTGAGTTACATAATGCAACAAGTGAGTTACAAATTGCACCAAGTGAGTTGCAATATGCAACTAGTAAATTACAAGTGGCAATGGGCGGGACACATAGCGAGAAGAACCGATCGCCGTTGGGGCAGAAAGGTTCTGGAATGGCGACCGCGCACCGGACGACGCTCCGTGGGTAGGCCCCCGACAAGGTGGACCGACGATCTGGTGGAGGTCGCGGAAAGCCAGTGGATGCAGGCAGCGCAGGACCGATCGTTGTGGAGATCCTTAGGGGAGGCCTATACCCAGCAGTGGGTGTCGTTTGGCTGATATGATGAGTTACAAATGCAAAGAGTTAGGTCCAATATGCAACTAGTAAGTTACAAAATGCAGCGCGTGAGTAACAATTTGCAACGAGTGAGTAACTATATGCAACGAGTAAGATACAAAATGCAACGAGTGAGTTACAATTTGCACCGAGTAAGTTGCAATATTCAACGACTGAGTTACAATATGAAACGAGTTAGATCCAATATGCAAGTATTGAGTTACAAAATGTAACGCGTGAGTAACGATTTGCAACAAGTGAGTAACTATATGCAACGAGAGAGATACAAATTGCAACGATTAAGTTACAATTTGCACCGAGTAAGTTGCAATATGCAACGAGTGAGTTACAAATGCAACGAGTAAGATACATTATGCAACTTATGTGTTACAATTTATAACGATTGAGTAATTATATGCAACGAATGTGTAACGATATGCAACGAGTAAGATACAATATGCAACAAGTGAGTAACAATTTGCAACTCGTGAGTTAAAATATGCAGCAAGTGAGTAACGATATGCAACAAGTAAGATACAAAATGCAAAGAGTAAGTTACAATTTGCACCGAGTGAGTTGCAATATGCAACGAGTGAGTTGCAAAATGCAACGAGTAAGATCCAATATGCAACTAGTGAGTTACAAAATGCAAAGCGTGAGTATTAATTTGCAACGAGTTAGTTACGATATACAACTAGTGAGTTACATAATGCACAAGTGAGTTACAATTTGAACCGAGTGAGTTGCTATATGCAACTAGTGAGTTACAAATGCAACGAGTTAGATCCAGTATGCAACTAGTATGTTACAAAATGCAACGCGTGAGTAACAATTTGCAACGAGTTAGTAATTATATGCAACGAGTTACATACAAAATGCAACGAGTGAGTTACAATTTGCAACGAGTGAGTTGCAATATGCAACGGGTGAGTTGCAATATGCAATGAGTTAGATCTAACATGCACCTAGTGAGTTACAAAATGCAACGCGTGAGTAACAAGTTGCAACAATTGAGAAACGATATGCAACGAGTAAGAAGCAATATGCAACGAGTGAGTTACAATTTGCAGTAAGTAAAATGCAATATGCAACGAGTGAGTTACAATATAAAACGAGTTAGATCCAATAAGCAACTAGTGAGTTACAAAATGCAACACGTGAGTAACAATTTGAAACGAGAGAGTGCATTATGCAACTAGTGAGTTACAAAATGCAACGCGTGAGTAACAATTTGCAACGAGTGAGTACGATATGCAACGAGTAAGATACAATATGCAACGAGTGAGTTACAATTTGCACCGAGTGAGTTGCAATATGCAACGAGTGAGTTACAAATGCAACAAGTAAGATCCAAAATGCTACTAGTGAGTTACAAAATGCATCGCGTGAGTAACAATTTGCAACGATATGCAACAAGTAAGATACAAAATGCAACGATCGAGTTACAATTTGCAACAATTTAGTTGCAATATGCAACGATTGAGTTGCAATTTGCAACGAGTTTGATCCAATATGCAATTAGTGAGTTACAAAATGCAACACGTGAGTAACAATTTGTAAAGAGTGAGTACGATATGCAACGAGTAAGATACAATATGCAACGAGTGAGTTACAATTTGCACCGAGTGAGTTGCAATATACAACGAGTGAGATACAAATGCAACAAGTTAGATCCAAAATGCAACTAGTGAGTTACAAAATGCAACGCGTGAGTAACAATTTGCAACGAATGAGTTACGATATACAACTAGTGAGTTACATAATGCAACAAGTCAGTTACAATTTGCACCGAGTGAGTTGCAATATGCAACTAGTGAGTTACAAATGCAACGAGTTAGATCCAATATGCAACTAGTAAGTTACAAAATGTAACGCGTGAGTAACAATTTGCAACAAGTGAGTAACTATATGCAACGAGAGAGATACAAATTGCAACGATTAAGTTACAATTTGCACCGAGTAAGTTGCAATATGCAACGAGTGAGTTACAAATGCAACAAGTTAGATCCAAAATGCAACAAGTGAGATACAAAATGCATCGCGTGAGTAACAATTTGCAACGAGTGAGTTACGATATACAACTAGTGAGTTACATAATGCAACAAGTCAGTTACAATTTGCACCGATTGAGTTACAATATGCAACGAGTGAGTTGCAATATGCAACGAGTAAGATCCAATATGCAAGTATTGGGTTACAAAAAGCATTGCGTGAGTAACAATTTGCAACACGTGAGTAACGATATGCATTGAGTAAGATATAAAATGCAACGCGTGAGTTACAATTTGCAACAAGTTAGTTGCAATATGCAAAAAGTGAGTTACAAATGCAACAAGTTAGATCCAATATGCAACTAGTGAGTTATAAAATGCATCGCGTGAGTAACAATTTGCAACGAGTGAGTAACGATATGCAACGAGTAAGATATAAAATGCAACGAGTAAGTTACAATTTGCAACAAGTTAGTTGCAATATTTAACGAGTGAGTTACAATATGCAACGAGTTAGATCCAATATGCAACTAGTGAGTTACAAAATGCAACGCGTGAGTAACAATTTGCAACGAGTGAGTTACGATATGCAACGAGAGAGATACAAATTGCAACGATAGAGTTACAATTTGCACCGAGTGAGTTGCAATATGCAACGAGTGAGTTACAAATGCAACAAGTTAGATCCAAAATGCAACTAGTGAGATATAAAATGCATCGCGTGAGTTTTAATTTGCAACGAGTGAGTAACGATATGAAACGAGTAAGATATAAAATGCAACGAGTGAGTTACAATTTATAACAAGTTAGTTGCAATATGCAACGAGTGAGTTACAATAAGCAACGAGTAAGTTACTATTTGCACTGAGTGAGTTGCAATATGCAACTAGTGAGTTTCAATATGCAACGAGTTAGGTCCAACGTGCAACTAGTGAGTAACAAAATGCAACGCGTGAGTTACAATTTGCAACGAGTGAGTTACGATATACAACAATTGAGTTACATAATGCAACAAGTGAGTTACAAATTGCACCAAGTGAGTTGCAATATGCAACTAGTAAATTACAAGTGGCAATGGGCGGGACACATAGCGAGAAGAACCGATGGCCGTTGGGGCAGAAAGGTTCTGGAATGGCGACCGCGCACCGGACGACGCTCCGTGGGTAGGCCCCCGACAAGGTGGACCAACGATCTGGTGGAGGTCGCGGAAAGCCAGTGGATGCAGGCAGCGCAGGACCGATCGTTGTGGAGATCCTTAAGGGAGGCCTATACCCAGCAGTGGGTGTCGTTTGGCTGATATGATGAGTTACAAATGCAAAGAGTTAGGTCCAATATGCAACTAGTAAGTTACAAAATGCAGCGCGTGAGTAACAATTTGCAACGAGTGAGTAACTATATGCAACGAGTAAGATACAAAATGCAACGAGTGAGTAACAATTTGCACCGAGTGAGTTGCAATATTCAACGACTGAGTTACAATATGAAACGAGTTAGATCCAATATGCAAGTATTGAGTTACAAAATGTAACGCGTGAGTAACAATTTGCAACAAGTGAGTAACTATATGCAACGAGAGAGATACAAATTGCAACGATTAAGTTACAATTTGCACCGAGTAAGTTGCAATATGCAACGAGTGAGTTACAAATGCAACAAGTTAGATCCAAAATGCAACAAGTGAGATACAAAATGCATCGCGTGAGTAACAATTTGCAACGAGTGAGTTACGATATACAACTAGTGAGTTACATAATGCAACAAGTCAGTTACAATTTGCACCGATTGAGTTACAATATGCAACGAGTGAGTTGCAATATGCAACGAGTAAGATCCAATATGCAAGTATTGGGTTACAAAAAGCATTGCGTGAGTAATAATTTGCAACACGTGAGTAACAATATGCATTGAGTAAGATATAAAATGCAACGCGTGAGTTACAATTTGCAACAAGTTAGTTGCAATATGCAACAAGTGAGTTACAAATGCAACAAGTTAGACCCAAAATGCAACTAGTGAGATACAAAATGCATCGCGTAAGTAACAAATAGCAACGAGTGAGTAACGATATGCAACGAGTTACATACAAAATGCAACGAGTGAGTTACAATTTGCAACGAGAGAGTGCATTATGCAACTAGTGAGTTACAAAATGCAACGCGTGAGTAACAATTTGCAACGAGTGAGTACGATATGCAACGAGTAAGATACAATATGCAACGAGTGAGTTACAATTTGCACCGAGTGAGTTGCAATATACAACGAGTGAGATACAAATGCAACGAGTAAGATCTAATATGCAACTAGTGAGTTACAAAATGCAAAGCGTGAGTATTAATTTGCAACGAGTTAGTTACGATATACAACTAGTGAGTTACATAATGCACAAGTGAGTTACAATTTGAACCGAGTGAGTTGCTATATGCAACTAGTGAGTTACAAATGCAACGAGTTAGATCCAGTATGCAACTAGTATGTTACAAAATGCAACGCGTGAGTAACAATTTGCAACGAGTTAGTAATTATATGCAACAAGTTACATACAAAATGCAACGAGTGAGTTACAATTTGCAACGAGTGAGTTGCAATATGCAACGGGTGAGTTGCAATATGCAATGAGTTAGATCTAACATGCACCTAGTGAGTTACAAAATGCAACGCGTGAGTAACAAGTTGCAACAATTGAGAAACGATATGCAACGAGTAAGAAGCAATATGCAACGAGTGAGTTACAATTTGCAGTAAGTAAAATGCAATATGCAACGAGTGTGTTACAATATAAAACGAGTTAGATCCAATAAGCAACTAGTGAGTTACAAAATGCAACACGTGAGTAATAATTTGAAACGAGAGAGTGCATTATGCAACTAGTGAGTTACAAAATGCAACGCGTGAGTAACAATTTGCAACGAGTGAGTACGATATGCAACGAGTAAGATACAATATGCAACGAGTGAGTTACAATTTGCACCGAGTGAGTTGCAATATGCAACGAGTGAGTTACAAATGCAACAAGTAAGATCCAAAATGCTACTAGTGAGTTACAAAATGCATCGCGTGAGTAACAATTTGCAACGATATGCAACAAGTAAGATACAAAATGCAACGATCGAGTTACAATTTGCAACAATTTAGTTGCAATATGCAACGATTGAGTTGCAATTTGCAACGAGTTTGATCCAATATGCAATTAGTGATTTACAAAATGCAACACGTAAGTAACAATTTCTAAAGAGTGAGTACGATATGCAACGAGTAAGATACAATATGCAACGAGTGAGTTACAATTTGCACCGAGTGAGTTGCAATATACAACGAGTGAGATACAAATGCAACAAGTTAGATCCAAAATGCAACTAGTGAGTTACAAAATGCAACGCGTGAGTAACAATTTGCAACGAGTGAGTTACGATATACAACTAGTGAGTTACATAATGCAACAAGTCAGTTACAATTTGCACCGAGTGAGTTGCAATATGCAACTAGTGAGTTACAAATGCAACGAGTTAGATCCAATATGCAACTAGTAAGTTACAAAATGCAACGCGTGAGTAACAATTTGCAACGAGTGGGTAACTATATGCAACGAGTTAGATACAAAATGCAACGAGTGATTTACAAATTGCAACGAGTGAGTTGCAATATGCTACGAGTGAGTTACAAATGCAACGAGTAAGATACATTATGCAACTTATGAGTTACAATTTATAACGATTGAGTAATAATATGCAACGAATGTGTAACGATATGCAACGAGTTAGATACAATATGCAACAAGTGAGTAACAATTTGCAACTCGTGAGTTACAATATTCAGCAAGTGAGTAACGATATGCAACAAGTAAGATACAAAATGCAAAAAGTTTGTTACAATTTGCACCGAGTGAGTTGCAATATGCAACGAGTGAGTTACGATATACAACTAGTGAGTTACATAATGCACAAGTAAGTTACAAAATGCAACGCGTGAGTAACAATTTGCAACGATTTAGTAACTATATGCAACGAGTAAGATACAAAATACAACGAGTGAGTTACAATTTGCAACGAGTGAAATGCAATATGCAACGAGTGAGTTGCAAAATGCAACGAGTTAGATCCAATATGCAACTAGTGAGTTACAAAATGCAACGCGTGAGTAACAATTTGCAACGAGTGAGTTACGATATACAACAAGTGAGTTACATAATGCAACAAGTGAGTTACAAATTGCACCAAGTGAGTTGCAATATGCAACTAGTAAATTACAAGTGGCAATGGGCGGGACACATAGCGAGAAGAACCGATGGCCGTTGGGGCAGAAAGGTTCTGGAATGGCGACCGCGCACCGGACGACGCTCCGTGGGTAGGCCCCCGACAAGGTGGACCGACGATCTGGTGGAGGTCGCGGAAAGCCAGTGGATGCAGGCAGCGCAGGACCGATCGTTGTGGAGATCCTTAGGGGAGGCCTATACCCAGCAGTGGGTGTCGTTTGGCTGATATGATGAGTTACAAATGCAAAGAGTTAGGTCCAATATGCAACTAGTAAGTTACAAAATGCAGCGCGTGAGTAACAATTTGCAACGAGTGAGTAACTATATGCAACGAGTAAGATACAAAATGCTACGAGTGAGTTACAATTTGCACCGAGTGAGTTGCAATATTCAACGACTGAGTTACAATATGAAACGAGTTAGATCCAATATGCAAGTATTGAGTTACAAAATGTAACGCGTGAGTAACAATTTGCAACAAGTGAGTAACTATATGCAACGAGAGAGATACAAATTGCAACGATTAAGTTACAATTTGCACCGAGTAAGTTGCAATATGCAACGAGTGAGTAACAAATGCAACGAGTAAGATACATTATGCAACTTATGTGTTACAATTTATAACGATTGAGTAATTATATGCAACGAATGTGTAACGATATGCAACGAGTAAGATACAATATGCAACAAGTGAGTAACAATTTGCAACTCGTGAGTTAAAATATGCAGCAAGTGAGTAACGATATGCAACAAGTAAGATACAAAATGCAAAGAGTAAGTTACAATTTGCACCGAGTGAGTTGCAATATGCAACGAAAGAGTTGCAAAATGCAACGAGTAAGATCCAATATGCAACTAGTGAGTTACAAAATGCAAAGCGTGAGTATTAATTTGCAACGAGTTAGTTACGATATACAACTAGTGAGTTACATAATGCACAAGTGAGTTACAATTTGAACCGAGTGAGTTGCTATATGCAACTAGTGAGTTACAAATGCAACGAGTTAGATCCAGTATGCAACTAGTATGTTACAAAATGCAACGCGTGAGTAACAATTTGCAACGAGTTAGTAATTATATGCAACGAGTTACATACAAAATGCAACGAGTGAGTTACAATTTGCAACGAGTGAGTTGCAATATGCAACGGGTGAGTTGCAATATGCAATGAGTTAGATCTAACATGCACCTAGTGAGTTACAAAATGCAACGCGTGAGTAACAAGTTGCAACAATTGAGAAACGATATGCAACGAGTAAGAAGCAATATGCAACGAGTGAGTTACAATTTGCAGTAAGTAAAATGCAATATGCAACGAGTGAGTTACAATATAAAACGAGTTAGATCCAATAAGCAACTAGTGAGTTACAAAATGCAACATGTGAGTAACAATTTGAAACGAGAGAGTGCATTATGCAACTAGTGAGTTACAAAATGCAACGCGTGAGTAACAATTTGCAACGAGTGAGTACGATATGCAACGAGTAAGATACAATATGCAACGAGTGAGTTACAATTTGCACCGAGTGAGTTGCAATATGTAACGAGTGAGTTACAAATGCAACAAGTAAGATCCAAAATGCTACTAGTGAGTTACAAAATGCATCGCGTGAGTAACAATTTGCAACGATATGCAACAAGTGACTTATGAGTTAACTTATGAGTTACAATTTATAACGATTGAGTAATTATATCGACTGTGGAAAGGAAAAAATGCTAAAGCGCCAAAATGCTAGTTGTGGGAAATGAGGTTTAAAGTTTCATTTTTTCGAAAAAAAATCATAACTTTTTTGTTATTAACGTGAGCAAATTCATGTGTATGAAAGACCATAATTATTATTTTTTTTCCCAAATTTAGGAAATACTCATTGGTTTCTAATTCTATTATATCGCGAAACACTTGTCGCTTAAGCAAAAATACTTATTTTTTTGAGAAAACTCCAGTCAGGAAAATATTACTTATGTCCACAATATTGTAAGAACCCAGTCAGTGAAAACTGATTATAAGTCGCAATGATCTTTTCTAGGGCAATGACAAAATGCTTAATGACCTTAACTTTAACAGATGCAGTGAAGAAAAGTTTACTCAATTACCCATGTTAGCGATGATTTACCCGAACCCTTTAGGGAAAATTGCTTAAATGCACCAATGCTGTAGAATAAATGCAAACAAGTATTGCTGAACACCAACTCAATTACTCTATATTAGATTTCTTTTTTACTTATCGATATCAGTAATGAGTATTACTATGTTTCAGTTAATTGTCTATTATTTCGCCCTGGTGGACTGTAAACGGCGGCCTTTGGAGAGGCTACTGCTATGCTACTGCTCGGCTACTGCCATCCGATCAAATCATATTGGAATTTGTCTTCAAGTTGCAGTGCGGTGTGGTGATGGTGATGCACGGTGAAAATTAATGCTGTATTATTTTTTCTGAAAACTTGCTGGCTAATATTAAAATCATCATCATATCGGCCTCACGACACTTACTGCTGGGTACAGGGCTCCCCCAAGGATCTCCACGACGATCGGTCTTGCGCTGCTTGTATCCAGCGGCGCACCGCGACCTTCACCATCGTTGATCCACCTTGTCGGAGGCCTACCCACGGAACGTTGTCCAGTATGGGGTCGTCATTCCAAAACCTTTCCGCCCCAACGGCCATCGGTTCTTTTCGCTATGTGTCCAGCCCACTGATACTTCAACTGAACAATCCTTCGAGCGATGTCGGTAACTTTAGTTCTCCTGCAGATTTCCTAATTTCTGATTCGATCACGCAAGGAAACGCTTATCATGGCTCTTTCCATTGCAAGCTGGGTGACCTTGAGCCTCCTTATGAGACTCATAGTGAGCGACCACGTTTCACTGCCGTAAATCATTATCACTGACAACACGCACTGACTTTCGTCTTGAGACACTAAGGTAAATTTGAAGCGAAGATATTTCAAAGCTTCCCGAATGCTGCCCATCCCACAACTTCAAGTGTAGTGTTCTCAACATGAACTGGAGCGGGCACAACATGCGCATTCGACATAATTTTCGTCTTACCCATGTTCATCTTGAGACCCACTCTTTGGGGAGCAAAGCACTACTGAGATATTCGAGCATTGTGTTCAGTTCTTCCAAGATCTCAGCCAGTACTATATCATCGGTAAAACGAAGATATGTTAGGTATTGACCATTAATGTTGATGCCGAGTCCTTTTCAGTTTAAGAGTTTAAAGATGTCCTCTGATGCAGCAGTGAACAGTTTCAAAGAAATTACATTTCCCTGCAGTTGCATTGGATTTGTGCTCTAGTTCTGTACTCGTACTCGACCGGATCGACATGGTGGCATTTTCGTGTTAGTACCTGAACATCTCGATATACCTGCAGTCCACTACCCTTGGCACCTCCGGAGAGACTGCAGTACCGCCCAGGTTTCTATTGAATCAAAGGCTGTCTTTTAGTCCACGAACGCCAAGCAGAGTTGCAAATTATACTCCTCAGTCTTCTGTATGACCTGCCGCAGCGTATGGATGTGGTCCATGGCGCTAAGCCTTTACGGAACCTGGCTTGTTCGGGAGGTTGGAAGTCGCCAAACCTGCGAGCGAGACGATTCGTAAAGACTCTCGAAAACAACTTATGAATATGGCTCAGAAGTGAGATGGGTCTGTAGTTCTTTAAGAGAATCATGCCTTCGGCGTTCTGCCTTCAACGATGACGGAATTGAAAAGCTTCTGGAGGATTTTAGTATTGGCTTATCACCCGCTCTAAGAAGTTCTGTAGTGATCGGTTGTTATTCAGCTGTTTGAGAGCCATACTTCGACGACCTGAGTAGTGCAGAGGTCAACATTATTTGGGTGGGTGAAACCAGGGAAGCATCAAAATCGGTGACTTCCCATTGAGTGTCTTGGAAGCGTGAAGTAATTAGTATTACTATGTTTCAGTTAATCGAAATAATGTCAAATTATGACTTCTGTATTGTAATATACGTTGCATCAATAAATCTGAGAGTAGTATTTTCGCTAACGTACTAGAGTAATAATAACACAAACAGCTAGCAAAAATTGCTTAAGCGCCAACCGTTCTTACTTCTTAAACCAATGATGTTTTGCTAAAGCGCCAAACCATTGTAGTCTATAAAATGCTTAAATTACTAAATCACCATTACTTTTCAAATTTGAATAAACGAAAATTGCTCAAGTGGTACAAATGAAATAAAGGTGGACCGCATAAAAATTCTTATGCTACATTTGTTACAAAAATAATAAAAATACGTCGCTTTAGTCATATTGACAGCGTAAATTTGTGAAAAACGTTGAATTTTAGAAATGCTAAAGCGCCAAAAAAGTGCTCCGATTGCTTTGAAACCTAGACAGATCGACGCAGAAAAAAAGCGCTATCCAATGATATATATAACTCATAATGGCCAAAGTGGCGCTTTAGCATTTTTTCCTTTCCACAGTCGATATGCAACGAATGTGTAACGATATGCAACGAGTAAGATACAATATGCAACAAGTGAGTAACAATTTGCAACTCGTGAGTTAAAATATGCAGCAAGTGAGTAACGATATGCAACAAGTAGGATACAAAATGCAAAGAGTTAGTTATAATTTGCACCGAGTGAGTTGCAATATGCAACGAGTGAGTTGCAAAATGCAACGAGTAAGATCCAATATGCAACTAGTGAGTTACAAAATGCAAAGCGTGAGTATTAATTTGCAACGAGTGAGTTACGATATACAACTAGTGAGTTACATAATGCACAAGTGAGTTACAATTTGAACCGAGTGAGTTGCAATATGCAACTAGTGAGTTACAAATGCAACGAGTTAGATCCAATATGCAACTAGTAAGTTACAAAATGCAACGCGTGAGTAACAATTTGCAACGAGTTAGTAACTATATGCAAAGAGTTAGATACAAAATACAACGAGTGAGTTACAATTTGCAACGAGTGAAATGCAATATGCAACAAGTGAGTTGCAAAATGCAACGAGTTAGATCCAATATGCAACTAGTGAGTTACAAAATGCAACGCGTGAGTAACAATTTGCAACGAGTGAGTTACGATATACAACTAGTGAGTTACATAATGCAACAAGTAAGTTACAAATTGCACCGTGTGAGTTGCAATATGCAACTAGTGAGTTACAAATGCAACGAGTTAGGTCCATTATGCAACTAGTAAGTTACAAAATGCAACGCGTGAGTAACAATTTGCAACGAATAAGTAACTATATGCAACGAGTAAGATACAAAATGCAACGAGTGAGTTACAATTTGCACCGAGTGAGTTGCAATATTCAACGAGTGAGTTACAATATGAAACGAGTTAAATCCAATATGCAAGTATTGAGTTACAAAATGTAAAGCGTGAGTCACAATTTGCAACAAGCGAGTAACGATATGCAACGAGAGAGATACAAATTGCAACGATTAAGTTACAATTTGCACCGAGTAAGTTGCAATATGCAACGAGTGAGTTACAAATGCAACAAGTTAGATCCAAAATGCAACTAGTGAGATACAAAATGCATCGCGTGAGTATTAATTTGCAACGAGTGAGTAACGATATGCAACGATTAAGATACAAAATGCAACGAGTGAGTTACAATTTGCACCGAGTAAGTTGCAATATGCAACGGGTGAGTTGCAATATGCAACGAGTTAGATCCAACATGAACCTAGTAAATTACAAAATGTAACGCTTGAGTAACAAGTTGCAACAATTGAGTAACGATATGCAACGAGTAAGATACAAAATTCAACAATCGAGTTAAAATTTGCAACAATTTAGTTGCAATATGCAATGATTGAGTTGCAATATGCAACGAATTAGATACAATATGCAACTAGTGAGTTACAAAATACAACGCGTGAGTAACAATTTGCAACGAGTGAGTTACGATATGCATTGAGTGAGTTATAAATGCAACGAGTTAGATCCAATATGCAACCAGTGATTTACAAAATGCAACGCGTGAGTAACAATTTGCAACGAGTGAGTACGATATGCAACGAGTAACATACAATATGCAACGAGTGAGTTACAATTTGCACCGAGTGAGTTGCAATATACAACGAGTGAGTTACAAATGCAACAAGTTAGATCCAAAATGCAACTAGTGAGTT
Organism: Agriphila tristella; assembly: GCA_928269145.1. NCBI lineage: Eukaryota > Metazoa > Arthropoda > Insecta > Lepidoptera > Crambidae > Agriphila > Agriphila tristella. The sequence continues at coordinate 57,726,930 of OV743431.1, read as the reverse complement.
TCAAAATGCATGGCGTGAGTAACAATTTGCAACTATATGCAACGAGTAAGATACAAAATGCAACGATCGAGTTACAATTTGCAACAATTTAGTTGCAAAATGCAACGATTGAGTTGCAATATGCAACAAGTTAGATACAATATGCAACTAGTGATTTACAAAATGCAACGCGTGAGTAACAATTTGCAACGAGTGAGTAACGATATGCAACGAGTTAGATATAAAACGCAACGAGTGAGTTATAATTTGCACCGAGTGAGTTGCAATATGCTACGAGTGAGTTACAAATGCAACGAGTAAGATACATTATGCAACTTATGAGTTACAATTTATAACGATTGTTTGATATAACATAAAGGAACTTCAAATGAAACTCGGAAATCTTCTTAAAAACTTATAATTTTGATAAAAAAAAAGCTTAATTTAAGCGCAGATGATTTGATCGAGACAATGTAGAAAAAGTGAAGTAAGAAAATATAATTTCATACAGACTACCTGCAGTTACATACAAACTCGCCTACCATAAATGATTAAAATTGGGTTACTTTGACGTGATTGCTAAAAGCAAACGTTCAGGCGCATACGCGTAAACATCTTCCCCCCCGTTGAAAGGGAGCCTTTCAAGCACCAAATTCTTCTGCTGACGGCAAAGGACATAGACGAACGAGCGCTCTACGAATACATCCTCTTGTAGTCATAATTTCAGCAACTCGGGGTATGCCGTCTGCTCCAGGAAATAATCGAGATACTCTTCCAAGACGCCAGTTCAATGGAGGAACGTAGTCTTCTTGTAGAACAACCATGTCACCGACGTTCAGCGTGGCCTTGTTGGATTTCCATTTCACTCTTTGTTGTAGTTCAGAGATGTATTTCCGTTGCCATCTCTGCCAAAAATGCTGTCGAATTTGTTCTAGGCGGGCGTACCGTTGCAGTCTATTTTCGTTGCAATTCTCCAGAGCGGGTGCAGGTAGGGCAGTCAGAGGTCTTCCGATAATAAAGTGTCCCGGTGTAAGGGAAAGGTAATCATTGGGAGAGGATGACAGGGGACAAATAGGGCGGCTATTCAAAATAGCCTCCACCTGAGCGAATAGCGTAGAAATTTCTTCGAACGTTAGGTGACTATTCCCTAGAACCCGTTTTATATGGTATTTGGCGGACTTAACTCCCGCTTCCCATATTCCACCAAAGTGTGGAGCGTAAGCCGGGGTGAAAATAAATTTAATGCCATTCTGAGTAGCAAAGCCAGATAGGGGTTCGTCGTTTTGCTTTAAAAAATCCCCTATTTCCCTGGCAGCAGCGACAAAGTTTCGGCCATTGTCGCAAAATATTTAGTCTGGTTTGCCTCTGCGAGCGATAAATCTTTTCAGCGTGAGAACAAAAGCATCTTTTGACAAATCACTCACAGCCTCCAAATGGACGCATTTATAGCGCATACAAATAAATAAACAAAGATAGCATTTTACTAATTTACTGCCGCGACCTTTACGATTTAGGATATTAAAAGGCCCCGCAAAATCCAAGCCAGTTGACAGAAACGGAAAGTTAGGAGTGATCCTTTGCGTTGGTAAAATACCCATTTTAGGACACAATGTTTTGCCGCGGATACGGCGACAGCGCACACAATTATTGACAGTCCGTCTAGCGAGATGTCGCCCATTAACAGCCCACACAGTCTCCCTGACTGTGGCTAATAATAATTGAGGTCCGGCGTGCATATTACTTAAATGTTCCTTTTGAAAAATTAGCTTCGTCAAATGATGAGAAGCATGCAATAAAATAGGATGTCTTTTATCGTAGCTGTAATTTGAAGCATCAATACGACCTCCAACCTTGATTAGTTTATGATTATCTATAAAAGGAGACAAAGACAATAATCTTGATTTTGAGTTTAAATTCTTATTTTTACACAATAATTCGTATTCAATAGGATATATTTCCCTTTGAGCAATAGCACAAAGAAAATAGAACGATTCATTTAATTCGTCGATGCTTAATTGACCTTTACGTTTATTTGTTTTATTCTTGAGATTAAAAATAAATCTAAATACGTATGCATAAGTTCTTTGGAGCCGACTTAATTTAGAATAGTTTTTGAAGTTAACTGTTGTATCTGAACTAGCAGTTGCGAGATTAGATTTTATTTCGGTCAATGCGACGTTGTCGTTGGTGCTTGATTTTAACATAGGCCATTTAGATTCATCTTCCAGCAGAAAACTAGGACCAGACCACCACTGACTAAGACAAACTATTTGACTGAAATCTACACCTCGAGAAATCAAGTCTGCTGGATTATCTGAAGTGGGAACATAACGCCAATCCGAAGGCCTTGTTCTTTCGTTAATTTCTATTATTCGGTTGGCTACAAAGGATTTTAATTTTTTGACATCATGATTAACCCATGCCAACACTGTGGTTGAATCACACCAATGAATTAATTTATCAGGAACTAGTCTTAAGGATTCAGTGACAGAATTGCATAACCTGGAGGCAAGTACAGCGGCAGCCAACTCCATCCGTGGAATGGTAGTGGGTTTCAAAGGCGATACCTTCGATTTTGCACACAATAACTTTACAGAGACAGCGTTGCTGGCGCTTACCGACCGCACATATATGCAAGCTCCATTGGCATACTGCGATGCGTCACTGAAAGAGTGCAGTTCGACATAAACAGGTGAGTCACAAACGACCCATCTTGGTATTTTTAAGTTTGACAAACAATTAAGAGTTTGAACAAAGTCTAGCCATTCCTTTTTTATTTCGTTCGAGACGGGTTGGTCCCAGCCAAACTTTTGCTGCCATAATTTTTGTAATATTATTTTAGGACGAATTATACACGGACTCAGTATACCTAGTGGATCGAATAGCTTGAAAGCATTTGACATTATGAATCTTTTGGTAATATGTTCAGTTTCAGGAATAGGTTTAATAGGAAAATGTAAACAATCGCTTGAGGGATCCCACCCAAGCCCCAGCGTACTTGAGGATTCGCTAATCGTTAAATTCTTTAGAGTATCAATATTTGAATTTTGAAACAAATTTTGTAAATTACTTCTAAACTTTCTCAAGTTGAAACAACCTGTAAGCAAAGCTTCTGAGACGGCCTTTTGTATGTGACGTAACTCAACTTCGCTGTTAGAACCAGTTACAAGGTCATCAATATACATATCCTTTTGGATGATTGTTTTGATCAGCTCGTCCTCCTGCTCCTCTCCGATTTGCTTGATACACCTTGTACTTAAGTAGCTCGCACTTGCAGTACCGTAAGTGAGAGTATTAAGTTTTAAAGTTTTAATGGGCTGGGACTCCTTTTCCCTCCACAAGATGAGCTGCAGATTTGCATCGTCACAACTTACTTGGACTTGGCGATACATTTTTTCAATATCGCCAGTCAGTAGGTATTTATACTGCCGAGCACGCACCAAGATAGAGAAGAGGGAGTCCTGGACATTTGGACCCACCATCAAAATGTCATTTAAGGAAAAACCGGACGAGGAGGGGGCCGAGCCGTCAAACACAACACGAAGCTTAGTCGATTCGCTACTACTCTTGAATACGGCATGGTGGCAAAGGAAATATGACGGGTTTGGTTTTGCGACATCGGACTCCGTAAGATGACCTAAATCTGCATATTCCCTTATAAAATTAGTGTAATCCATCTTTAGCTGAGGGTTCTTACTTAGCCTTTTTTCCAAATTTAAAAACCTCCTTTTCGCTAAACCGTAGGAATCGCCCAAGCAGTCGGCTGTATCAATTAAAGGCAACTTAACACAAAACCTACCAGTATTCAACCGGACAGTATGTGATAAAAAATGTTTTTCGCATTCCTGATCAACTTTACTAATGATATGTTTAGTGGGAAGCTCTTCCAACTCCCAAAATTTAGTAAGCATATTTTCAATTTGTGTGCTTTCACTTATTAGACTATGGTTACATGCATTTGCATGCATTAAATGCATCGCGTGAGTAACAATTTGCAACGAGTGAGTAACGATATGCAACGAGTAAGATATAAAATGCAACGACTGAGTTAAAATTTGCAACGAGTTAGATCCAATATGCAACTAGTGAGTTAAAAAATGCAACGCGTGAGTAACAATTTGCAACGAGTGAGTTACGATATACAACTAGTGAGTTACATAATGCAACAAGTCAGTTACAATTTGCACCGAGTGAGTTGCAATATGCAACTAGTGAGTTACAAATGCAAAGAGTTAGATCCAATATGCAACTAGTAAGTTACAAAATGCAACGCGTGAGTAACAATTTGCAACGAGTGAGTAACTCTATGCAGCGAGTTAGATACAAAATGCAACGAGTGAGGTATAATTTGCAACGAGTGAGTTGCAATATGCAACGAATGAGTTGCAAAATGCAACGAGTTAGATCCAATATGCAACTAGTGAGTTACAAAATGCAACGCGTGAGTAAAAATTTGCAACAAGTGAGTTACGATATGCATTGAGTGAGTAACAATTTGCAACGAGTGAGTTGCAATATGCAACGAGTGAGTTACAAAATGCAACGAGTGAGTAACGATATGCAACGAGTAAGATACAATATGCAATGAGTGAGTTACAATTTGCACCGAGTGAGTTGCAATATGCAACGAGTGAGTTGCAATATGCTACGAGTAAGATCCAATATGCAAGTATTGGGTTACAAAAAGCATTGCGTGAGTAACAATTTGCAACACGTGAGTAACGATATGCATTGAGTAAGATATAAAATGCAACGCGTGAGTTACAATTTGCAACAAGTTAGTTGCAATATGCAAAAAGTGAGTTACAAATGCAACAAGTTAGATCCAATATGCAACTAGTGAGTTATAAAATGCATCGCGTGAGTAACAATTTGCAACGAGTGAGTAACGATATGCAACGAGTAAGATATAAAATGCAACGAGTGAGTTACAATTTGCAACAAGTTAGTTGCAATATTTAACGAGTGAGTTACAATATGCAACGAGTTAGATCCAATATGCAACTAGTGAGTTACAAAATGCAACGCGTGAGTAACAATTTGCAACGAGTGAGTTACGATATGCAACGAGAGAGATACAAATTGCAACGATAGAGTTACAATTTGCACCGAGTGAGTTGCAATATGCAACGAGTAAGTTACAAATGCAACAAGTTAGATCCAAAATGCAACTAGTGAGATATAAAATGCATCGCGTGAGTTTTAATTTGCAACGAGTGAGTAACGATATGCAACGAGTAAGATATAAAATGCAACGAGTGAGTTACAATTTGCAACAAGTTAGTTGCAATATGCAACGAGTGAGTTACAATAAGCAACGAGTAAGTTACTATTTGCACTGAGTGAGTTGCAATATGCAACTTGTGAGTTTCAATATGCAACGAGTTAGGTCCAACGTGCAACTAGTGAGTTACAAAATGCAACGCGTGAGTAACAATTTGCAACGAGTGAGTAACGATATGCATTGAGTGAGTTACAAATGCAACGAGTTAGACCTTATATGCAACTAGCGATTTACAAAATGCAACGCGTGAGTAACAATTTGCAACGAGTGAGTAACGATATGCAACGAGTAAGTTATAAAACGCAACGAGTGAGTTATAATTTGCACCGAGTGAGTTGCAATATGCTACAAGTGAGTTACAAATGCAACGAGTAAGATACATTATGCAACTTATGAGTTGCAATTTATAACGATTAAGTAATAATATGCAACGAATATGTAACGATAAGCAACGAGTAAGAAACAAAATGCAAAGAGTTAGTTACAATTTGCACCGAGTGAGTTGCAATATGCAACGAGTGAGTAACGATATGCAACAAGTTAGATCCAATATGCATATTATGAGTTACAATTTGCAGCAAGTTTGTTACAAAATGCAACCAGTGAGTAACGATATGCAACAAGTAAGATACAAAATGCACCGAGTGAGTTGCAATATGCAACGAGTTAGATCCAATATACAACTAGTGAGTTACATAATGCAACAAGTGAGTTACAATTTGCAACGAGTGAGTTGCAATATGCAACGAGTGAGTTGCAAAATGCAATAAGTAAGATCCAATATGCAACTAGTGAGTTACAAAATGCAACGCGTGATTATCAATTTGCAACGAGTGAGTTACGATATACAACTAGTGAGTTACATAATGCACAAGTGAGTTAAAATTTGCACCGAGTGAGTTGCAATATGCAACTAGTGAGTTACAAATGCAACGAGTTAGATCCAATATGCAATTAGTAAGTTACAAAATGCAACGCGTGAGTAACAATTTGCAACGAGTGAGTATCTATATGCAACGAGTTAGATACAAAATGCAACGACTGAGTTACAATTTGCAACGAGTGAGTTGAAATATGCAACGAATGAGTTGCAAAATGCAACGAGTTAGATCCAATATGCAACTAGTGAGTTACAAAATGCAACGCGTGATTATCAATTTGCAACGAGTGAGTTACGATATACAACTAGTGAGTTACATAATGCACAAGTGAGTTAAAATTTGCACCGAGTGAGTTGCAATATGCAACTAGTGAGTTACAAATGCAACGAGTTAGATCCAATATGCAATTAGTAAGTTACAGAATGCAACGCGTGAGTAACAATTTGCGACGAGTGAGTATCTGTATGCAACGAGTTAGATACAAAATGCAACGACTGAGTTACAATTTGCAACGAGTGAGTTGAAATATGCAACGAGTGAGTTGCAAAATGCAACGAGTTAGATCCAATATGCAACTAGTGAGTTACAAAATGCAACGCGTGAGTAACAATTTGCAATGAGTGTGTACGATATGCAACGGGTAAGATACAATATGCAACGAGTGAGTTACAATTTGCACCGAGTGAGTTGCAATATGCAACTAGTGAGTTACAAATGCAACGAGTTAGATCCAATTTGCAATTAGTGAGTTACAAAATGCATCGCGTGAGTAACGATTTGCAACGATATGCAACGAGTTAGATACAAATTGCAACGATCGAGTTATAATTTGCAACAATTTAGTTGCAATATGCAACGATTGAGTTGCAATATGCAACGAGTTAGATACAATATGCAACTAGTGAGTTACAAAATGCAACGCGTGAGTAACTATTTGCAACGAGTGAGTTACGATATGCATTGAGTGAGTTACAAATGCAACGAGTTAGATCCAATATGCAACTAGTGATTTACAAAATGCAACGCGTGAGTAACAATTTGCAACGAGTGAGTAACGATATGCAACGAGTAAGATATAAAACGCAACGAGTGAGTTATAATTTGCACCGAGTGAGTTGCAATATGCTACGAGGGAGTTACAAATGCAACGAGTCAAATACATTATGCAACTTATGAGTTACAATATATAACGATTGAGTAATAATATGCAACGAATGTGTCACGATATGCAACGAGTAAGACACAATATGCAACAAGTGAGTAACAATTTGCAACTAGTGAGTTGCAATATGCAACGAGTGAGTAACGATATGCAACAAGTTAGATCCAATATGCATATTATGAGTTACAATTTGCAGCAAGTTTGTTACATAATGCAACCAGTGAGTAACGATATGCAACGAGTAAGATACAATATGCAACGAGTGAGTTACAATTAGCAACGAGTGAGTAACGATATGCAACAAGTAAGATACAAAATGCAAAGAGTTTGTTACAATTTGCACCAAGTGAGTTGCAATATGCAACGAGTGAGTAACGATATGCAACAAGTAAGATACGAAATGCACCGAGTGAGTTACAATATGCAACGAGTTAGATCCAATATACAACTAGTGAGTTACATAATGCAACAAGTGAGTTACAATTTGCAACGAGTGAGTTGCAATATGCAACGAGTGAGTTGCAAAATGCAATAAGTAAGATCCAATATGCAACTTGTGAGTTACAAAATGCAACGCGTGATTATCAATTTGCAACCAGTGAGTTACGATATACAACTAGTGAGTTACATAATGCACAAGTGAGTTAAAATTTGCACCGAGTGAGTTGCAATATGCAACTAGTGAGTTACAAATGCAACGAGTTAGATCCAATATGCAATTAGTAAGTTACAAAATGCAACGCGTGAGTAACAATTTGCAACGAGTGAGTATCTATATGCAACGAGTTAGATACAAAATGCAACGACTGAGTTACAATTTGCAACGAGTGAGTTTTAATATGCAACGAGTGAGTTGCAAAATTCAACGAGTAAGATCCAATATGCAACTAGTGAGTTACAAAATGCAACGCGTGAGTAACAATTTGCAACGAGTGAGTTACGATATACAACTAGTGAGTTACATAACGCAACAAGTGAGTTACAATTTGCACCGAGTGAGTTGCAATATGCAACTAGTGAGTTACAAATGCAACGAGTTAGATCCAATATGCAACTAGTAAGTTACAAAATGCAACGCGTGAGTAACAATTTGCAACGAGTGAGTAACTATATGCAACGAGTTAGATACAAAATGCAACGAGTGAGTTACAATTTGCATTAAGTGAGTTGCAATATGCAACGAATGAGTTGCAAAATGCAACGAGTTAGATCCAATATGCAACTAGTGAGTTACAAAATGCAACGCGTGAGTAACAATTTGCAACGAGTGAGTTACGGTATGCATTGAGTGAGTTACAATTTGCAACGAGTGAGTTGCAATATGCAACGAGTGAGTTTAAATATGAAACAAGTTAGATCCAATACGCATATTATGAGTTAAAATATGCAACAAATAACAACAAATAATTTAACGAGTTAACCAGTGAGTAACGATATACAATGAGTAAGACACAATATGCAACAAGTGAGTTACAATTTGCACCGAGTGAGTTGCAATATGCAACGGGTGAGTTGCAATATGCAACGAGTTAGATCCAACATGCAACTAGTAAGTTACAAAATGCAACGCGTGAGTAACAATTTGCAACAATTGCGTAACGATATGCAACGAGTAAGAAACATTATGCAACGAGTGAGTTTTAATTTGCAGTGAGTGAAATGCAATATGTAACGAGTGAGTAACGATATACAACAAGTTAGAACCAAAATGCAACGAGTGAGTTAAAATTGCACCGAGTGAGTTGCAATATGCATAGAGTTAGATCCAATTTACAACCAGTGAGTTATAAAATGCAACGCGTGAGTAACAATTTGCAACGAGTGAGTAACGATATGCAACGAGTGAGTTACAATATGAAACGAGTTAGATCCAATATGCAACTAGTGAGTTACAAAATGCAACGAGTGAGTAACAATTTGCAACGAGTGAGTAACGATATGCAACGAGTGAGTAACGATATGCAACAAGTGAGTTACAATTTATACCGAGTGAGTTGCAATATGCAACGGGTGAGTTGCAATATGCGACGAGTTAGATCCAACATGCCACTCGTGAGTTACAAAATGCAACGCGTGAGTTACAATTTGCAACAAGTGAGTAACGTTATGCAACGAGTAAGATACAAAATGCAACGAGTGATTTACAATTTGCAACGAGTGAGTTACGATATGCATTGAGTGAGTTGCAATTTGCATTTAGTGAGTTACAAAATTCAACTAGTGAGTTACGGATATACAATGAGTAAGATACATACAATATGCGTAAGTACAGCGATATTCCTAGATGATCGAAGAGGCCTTGTCACGAAACAGAATAAAATACGTATAAAATTATTTTCATTTATCGACCTAATTTCCATTTAGCTCTATGCACTTCATTAATCTTTCTGGTGAAGCCATTTAAGGGATCCCCGTTAAAAAAAAAGATTATTTTAGACATCAAAGATTTATATCGTTATTATACGCCCTTACCATAGTATAACCGAAATGTTTCAAAATTCAAATGAGTGAGCTCACTGACGTCTATTGACATACTCACCTTTGAAGCATAACATTTGTTTATTTTTATTAAATGATCCGATAATAAAAAAAAAATGCAACATGTGAGTTACAATTTGCACCGAGTGAGTTACAATTTGCACCGAGTGAGTTGCAATATGCAACGAGTGAGTTGCAATATATATAATGTGCCGTGTATGTGCCGGCCTAGAATAGCACTACCCCCTATCATCCCGTGGGTGTCGTAAAAGGCGACTAAGGGAGCATAGCCTTCAAGAGACGGGCAGCAGCGTCTCCAAAAAAATCTTGGCCTACTGCGATCGCCAACCCGCCTGCCAAGCGTGGCGATTATGGCAAACCCCCCCCCCCCCCCCTCATGCACAATGGATCAAAAAATTGGCCCCCAGTCCCCGGCAGCCCCGCTATTCCTAGCTACGGTAGCGGCTACGGTAACGGCGGGGCAGGGGGTGCTAAGAATCCCCGGGTGCGGCTCGGCTACCAAAAACGACGACAACTGCACCTGGCAACCTATAACACGCGCACACTAAGGACCGACACGAAGTTAACCGAGTTGGAAGAAGTTATCAGCAAGGTACACTGGGACATTATCGGCTTATCTGAAGTCCGAAGAGCGGGAGAGGACTCGATAATCCTCAACTCCGGTAACTTGCTTTACTACCGGGAGGGCGACCAACAGACCCAAGGTGGTATCGGGTTCATCGTCCACAAGTCCCTTGTCAACAACGTGACTACCATCGGAAGTGTGTCGACCAGGGTGGCGTACCTTATACTCAGAATATCCAAACGGTGTTCGCTGAATGTTATACAGGTTTACGCACCGACCTCGACACACCAAGATGACGAAGTGGAGGCTATGTATGAGGAGATCTCTAAAGCCATGCATAGCTACAAAACCCACTACACTGTTGTGATGGGGGACTTCAATGCAAAGTTGGGGAAACGATGCGGTGATGAGCTGAGAGTGGGGCAATTTGGAGCTGGGCAACGGAATGACAGAGGCCAGAATGATGCTGGCTGACTTTATGGAGAAGGAGAACCTCTTTATGATGAACTCCTTCTTCAGAAAGCCGGAAAGCCGGAAGTGGACCTGGGTCAGTCCGGACGGTAAAGTCAGAAATGAGATAGATTTTATCATGTCGACGAAAAAGCAAATATTCAATGATGTCACTGTGATCAACGCTGTCAAGACGGGGAGCGATCACCGATTGGTACGTGGCACATTGAATATCAACCCAAAGCTGGAAAGATCTCGACTGATAAAATCAACAATTCGACCATTGCCGGCCCATATTCAAAACCCCGAGAGCTTTCAACTCGAACTCCAAAACCGCTTCGAAGCCCTTGAGAACAGCATAGATGTGGACGATCTAAACAACATGGTGGTGGATACTGTCCGTACGGTAGGGTCCAAGCTCTTTAAGACCCGCCGTCCCAAGATAAAGAAACTCTCCGACCACACACTCCTACTCATGGATCAGAGACGTGAAATGAGGCTCCAGAGTTCAGTAGATGCTAATCGTTATCGGCAGCTTAATAGACAGATATCTAAGTCTTTGACGAGCGACCTTCGCCAATTTAATACGAATCGTATTAAAGAGGCCATCGAGCGGAATAAAGGCTCCAAAGTGTTCGCGAGAGATTTGTCTATTGGGCAAAGCCAGATGACGAAGCTGAAAACTGACGACGGACGCATCATTTCATCAAAGCCTGAAATCCTGAGGGAGATCGAGAGCTTCTATGGGCAGTTATATTCCACGCAGACACCTGTTGAAAGCAAGGCTAAAGACCCCAGAGCCAAGCTTACCCGACACTATACCGAAGATATCCCGGACGTCAGCCTGTACGAGATTAGTATGGCTCTCAAACAGCTGAAAAACGACAAGGCGGCGGGTGACGATGGAATCACTACAGAACTTCTGAGAGCGGGCGGTAAGCCGATACTCAAAGTCCTCCAGAAGCTCTTTAATTCCGTCATCGTCCAGGGTAGAACGCCAAAGACATGGAACATAAGTGAGGTGATCTTGTTCTTTAAAAAGGGTGACAAGTCCCTCTTAAAGAACTATACACCCATCTCGCTTCTGAGTCATGTCTATAAGTTGTTTTCGAGAGTCCTTACGAATCGTCTCGCTCGCAAGTTCGACGACTTCCAACCTCCCGAACAAGCCGGGTTCCGAAAAGGCTTTAGCACCATGGACCACATCCATACGCTGCGGCAGGTTATACAGAAGACTGAGGAGTATAATGAGCCACTTTGCTTGGCGTTCGTGGACTATGAGAAAGCCTTTGATTCGATTGAAACCTGGGCGGTGCTGCAGTCTCTCCAAAGGTGCCAAGTGGACTATAGGTATATCCAGGTGTTGAGGTACTTATACTAAAATGCCACCATGACGATCCGAGTACAGAACCAGAACACAAATCCTATCCAACTGCAGCGTGGTGTGAGACAGGGAGACGTTATTTCTCCGAAACTGTTCACAGCTGCGTTGGAGGACATCTTTAAGCTCTTGGACTGGAAAGGACTCGGCATCAACATTAATGGCAAGTACCTAACACACCTTCGTTTTGCCGATGATATAGTCCTTATGGCTGAGACCATGGAAGACCTGAACACAATGCTCGAAGATCTCCGTACTGCTTCCCAAAGAGTGGGTCTTAGGATGAACATGGATAAGACGAAAATTATGTCAAATGCCCATGTTGTACCCTCTCCAGTTCATGTTGGGAACACTACACTTGAAGTTGTTGACCATTACGTATACCTAGGACAGGCAGTCCATTTAGGTAGATCCAACTTCGAGAAAGAGATCTCTCGTCGAATCCAACTCGGGTGGGCAGCATTCGGGAAGCTTCGAAAAATCTTCGCGTCCGACTTACCTCAGTGTCTCAAGACGAAAGTCTATGAACAGTGTGTGTTGCCAGTGATGACTTACGGCAGTGAAACGTGGCCGCTAACTATGGGTCTCATAAGGAGGCTCAAGGTCACTCAGCTATGCTCGGCGTTTCCCTACGTGATCAAATCAGAAACGAGGAGATCCGCAGGAGAACTAAAGTAACCGACATCGCTCGAAGGATTGCTCAGCTGAAGTGGCAATGGGCGGGACACATAGCGAGAAGAACCGATGGCCGTTGGGGCAGAAAGGTTCTGGAATGGCGACCGCGCACCGGACGACGCTCCGTGGGTAGGCCCCCGACAAGGTGGACCGACGATCTGGTGAAGGTCGCGGAAAGCCGGTGGATGCAGGCAGCGCAGGACCGATCGTCGTGGAGATCCTTAGGGGAGGCCTATACCCAGCAGTGGGTGTCGTGTGGTTGATATATTATGATGATGATGATGATGAATTTTAGCACAAAACTACACTCTAATAATCTAACAACACTTTGTTTAAATAAATTGCCAAATATAGTGAGCAACCGCGTCGCCGCCGCCGCCGCTAGTGAGTGCCGGGCGTTGCCTGCGCTCGGCTCCATCACTGTGACGTCACACGCTCCCGCGTACATCGAATTTTACCGGCAGGATTATACCTACCGGTATATGTTTATTATTTAATATCTTCGTAAGTAATGGTCCGATTTGGAAAATTCAAAAAGATATGTCATTCTTATGTCATAAAGAACAACGTCGATACTAGTTTTATTGAATTTGCTATAACATTACTGATCCTCATTGTTACCATACAAAGGAGTGTGATGTTATGTTGTTTGAAGACTGATTCTTCATTAACATCCTTACTAATATTATAAATGCGAAAGTCCGTTTGTTTGTTTGTTTGTTACGCCTTCACGTCTTAACTAGGTACTGAGGTCATCATGAAATTTTGCATACACGTTGTCAGGGCTATAGAAAAGGACATAGGGTGCCTCTCATCCAGAAAAAAACGCACTGTTCCCGAATCCCGAGGGATAGCAAAAAAACTGTCCACACAGACGAAGTCGCGAGCGGTCGCTAGTTTTTAAATAATTATGACCATACAAATGACTGTTTTAATGTTGGTCGTTTGAAGACTCATTTATCACTAAGATTGTTTTTTGAAGATCCACTCTTCATTAAAGTTTTAAAATTAAACTAAAAATAGAAATAGAAATTTATTCGTTCGAAACACGGTACCTACAAATGCCCAGGCCCGCCGCAAGCGGGCGTGCAAGGCGTGCACCGCACGCGGGCGGCACGTCTAGGGGGGGCGGCAAATCGACCGATCCAAGCGTCGAAGCTAGGGTCGAAGAAGGGTCATGATATGAGCGTTCCTGGCAAGATTTGAATTTTGCGCCCCAAGGCTTATTTCTAGGATCATGAGCGACACTTGCAAGTTTTGAATTTTGCGCCCCAAAACTAATTTCTAGGATATTGAATGCTCCTGGCAAGATTTGAATTTTGCGTCCCAAGACTTACAGAGTATTTTCTAGCTATGGGTCAGCAAACTGAGGGTTGCGCCCCTGGCAGACGCCCGCCCCCCCTTGCCAGCCCCTAACCTAGCTACGACGCCAGATCCATTACGTAATATTCAGGAAACTTGAAAGATGTTATCTATCCTTGTACCCACTTGTGAAGAACTCGCGAGCTGCATGCAGCTCTTTGGCTCCCTCTGCTCTGTGCAGCTACGCCGAGAATGACCTATAGCTAAATATTTTATTAGAAATAAATAATTTATTTTTCTTGCCTATACCGCTTCGCATCGTGTTCTGGCAGCGGGGATAGATAGGGATCTAGACTGGATTTTATGAGTTTAAGCCGAACTCCGCTCGGATTTCATTTAAGACCTGGGGCCCTATTATTGAATCCTACGGCTGGCAAATTTAATTTAAAGACTACCCCTTAAAATATAAAATATTACTTTTAAATTAATTTTATAATTAATTTATTTATATAATAAATTAAAAGAAAATTTTTTGGCGTCGAGCGCTCTTTTCTACTGATTTTCGTTCAACATTTGACTCAAATGAATGAGAAAATTAGCCGAGGGATTCAAAAATAGGGCCCCTGATTTTTCATCGCGCTTGGACAAAATCATTGCACCATCCATTGATTGTAATGATTTTGTCCAAACATAATTGTCGCATGTCCTGGAGCGCGCGGCGCGATTTGCACGCCGCGACTAGACTTCTACATAAGAAGTACCTAGGTACAAAGATAAATGCATCTTTCAAGAAACCACCAACTTGTGTAGAATTTTGCAAAAACTAAGCGCGGGGAAGAGTCAAATCGCTGATATGTCCCGGAGCGCGCGGCGCGCTTCGCACGCCGTGACTAGACTTCTACATAAGGAGTGGGTACAAAGATAAAGGCATCTTTCAAGAAATCACCCACTTGTAGTAGGGGGCGGCAAAATTGGTCTCTTGCACGCGGGCGCTCAAACAGCTAGCGGCGGGCCTGCAAATGCCTGCCTAAGGACTGCCTTATTAAGTTTTAAGTTTATTTGTATGTAAACTGCCGCTTTAAATGGTATCCATTAATGCAATGCGAACTAGGTAATGTTTTTAGGGCCGTTATTTTATTGAAAACTCAGCCTTACATACATACATACATACATACACTCACGCCTGTTTCCCATGGGGGTAGGCAGAGACTATGGATCGCCACCTGCTACGATCCTTGCACACTTCTTTCGCTTCATTCATATCCATCAATCTTTTCATACATGCCCTGCGGTTTTTGTCACTGCGTACACCAGCCTTTTTTATAATAACCTCTATTTGGTCCGCGTAGGTTTTTCTGGGACGCCCTCGTGCAATCGTTCCTTCCACATTCGCACAGTATATCTCTTTCGTGATTCGCCTTTCATTCATCCTCTCTAAGTGACCAAACCACTGGAGCATTCCTTTCTCAATTCTTGTCACTATATCATCTTTCAGACCACACCTTTTGCGAATCACCTCATTGCTCACTCTATCACTCAGTTTTACTCCACATATTTTCCTCAACGATCGCATCTCTACCGCATTTATTCTGCTTTCATTCTTCTTCTGCCATACCCAAGATTCACTTCCATACATCAGTGTCGGTACCAGCACTCCGTTATGAATAGCCATTCGCGCCTTTGCAGAAACGGTTTGGCTACTCATAACCGAGTATAGTGTGTAAGCCCTAAGTATATTACCTATGTACTGTCTCTTTATATTTTAGTATTAAACTACACTTCACTGGCAGAACACGGGTTTCATTTAGCTCCCGATAGTGCGGTCGTATCACATGGCGACCCTGCCAGGGCGCCGCCGCGTCGCGTCGCTAAATTCGCTGGATGGGCACATTCCTGCGCGCCCGCGCCCGCGCCTGCCCTGCCCTGTGTGAGACTGTGAAACTTGACCTTGCAATATTGAACAATAGTTATAATGTTTCATTTTAAAACACACTGTGGACGATCGAACGTGCAATAGTCGTGTTGCAAATTTTAACGTGTTTCAATTATTATTGTACTATTACAACTAAAGGATGGGGAAAAATTATTCCAAAACAGAAGAAAAGGAGATCATCATCAACCAAACTGGAGCCGGTAATTCGGCCGCCGCCACAGCATTATCTGCCGAAAATAAAAATCAAGCAATGATAATTTCTTTGTTTGTGATCATCGGAATTGGAATGCTGTATTTGTTGTACAAACTATGCAAGAAACGTACCAAGTCGTGGATACATACGGAAATACAAAATGATTATATGACACGCCTGCGCGAGCGTCTGTCCTTTAAGAGGAAGAAGAATCCTGAACAAAGAGGTGCAGATGAAGATATCGTCTGAAATAAAAGTGTGGTATTTCGTCGAGTTTTCCCTTCTCTTCTGACTTCGAGAAATTCGGCCGTACAAAAGTGCGAACATTAAAAATATTACTAATAAAATAATAAACTAAAGTGCAAAAAAAATGCAGTGAAGTGAGTAAATTAGAATAAGGAAATATAAGTTCTTTTTTTTGTTCGTAAGTATTATTAGATAAAAAAAAATATATATATGAGAAAATTGTTAGTAAAAAGATAGAATATCAGGTATTTACGTGCTTGTTTTTTTTAGTATTATTGTGTTTTTTTTGGGTCATATTTTCAAAATTTAATTTCAAAGATGAATACAGAGTATTTCTAAAATTAGCATCAATGGCTAATGGAACAAATAAGTAACATATATAAGCAACTAGATATTATAAGAATAGATCTTAGGAAATTAGGACCAATAAGGAGAAAGCAAGCTGTAGGCTTAGAAAAAATAGAAAAAGCTAAGAAAATCTATTTAGTTTATAAGGAATTAATTAAGCATATCAAGGTCAAAGAACTACCGCTTGAGTTTTCAGGTTATATTTTTGAGGAATTAGTGGAACAGATACATGTTATTTATGAAAAAATCTTAAGTTACAGTTTAGACGAAGACAAAAACATGAGCAAAATGGCGTTTGATTTGAAAACGGCGAGTATTTTGATTCCAGTGATGGACGGAACGGAGGAGATGACAGAAAAAATGATCCAAGGTATAGAAATGTATGAAAGTTGTTTAGTAGACGATGCTGGAAAGAAATTGCTGATTTCATTTGTAATTAAAACCCGTTTAACAAAAACAGCTCAATTAAAAATTAAATCTACATATACCACAGTGACGGATTTAGTAAAAGACATAAAAAAATATGTACTAACGAAAAAATCAGCAAATTCTTTGTTAATTCAGTTGAATAATTTAAATCAAAATGATATGTCTATAACAGAGTATGGTAATAAGCTGGAGGAGCTTTTCGTAAATCTAACTTTATCACAAGCAGATTCAAACGAAAAAGCGATGGAAATTTTACGACCAATAAATGAACATCTTGCAATAAAACGATTTTCAGATGGACTTCGCAACCGCAGATTGGGGACGATCATTGCGGCTCGAGACTACAGCGACCTCAAGGACGCCGTGCGCGCCGCACAGGACGAGGAGCTGTCGACGACCCCGAATCCTATTGTGATGAGCATTCGAGGTAAACCTAGAGTTAGAGGAGGTCGTAGTTGGCATCGCGGAAATCGTTGGACCTACCCAACACAGAGAGGTAATTTTTCGAATTATTATAGTCAAGGAAGAAGCAGTTTTCGTGGCAACTACAATCCACGTGGCAGAGCCCAGCCCAGGGTTAGAGGTCATCGTGGCACGAGAGGAAGGATGCCGTCACAGCACGGAACAGTGTACATGACCAACCCTGCTAGCTCAGAAAATCATCAAAATAATGGTGACTCAACACAACCATCTTCGTCACAGTTTTTTCGTGCATAAAATTTTGACATGTGCCGGTTTGCATTACGTAAATTTTAAAATAGAAAACGACGTATGTTCATTTCTCTTAGATACGGGAGCAACAATTTCCGTTATACATAAAAACAAAGTTCCGATAAATTTAGAGTTACAAAATACCGATACTATTATTGAGGGAATGGGTGGTAAAATCCATTCCCACCATGTTGCACATATCGCGTTACAAGCAACAAACGGAGTATTATTTCATTCCAAGTTACATGTATTAAATAACATGCCATTTAGAGCGGACGGTATTATTGGCATGGATTTTCTCAGAAATTACAGCGCAAACATAGATATGTCGAGGAATGAATTGACTTTGTATAAGTATGAATCTGAAACTAAAATAAATATTTATAGAAGAAGGCAAAGTGAACAAAGTTTATTGATTCCGGCTAGATGTGAATCTATTCACTTCATAGATGTTGATTCATTAGAAGGCGAGTTTGTATTACATCCGAAAGAATTATCAGATAACGTATTTTTAGCAGGAAGTATAGTTAAGGTTCACAATAATAAAGTACCGATAAAAGTTTTAAATACGAACGAAAAAGATGTTACATTGCCACTTTTTGATTTAGGATTGGAAACTTTGAATAATTACGATCTTTGTTACTATGATAGAGTTAAACATAATTTAGATAGAATAAAAAGGCTATTGTCAATTTTAAAACTTAACTATTTACAACCTGAAGAACAAAAAACTATTGAACAGATTTGCGTAAAGTACAACGATATTTTTCACCTAGATGGAGACAAACTTGGCTCCACTAATATTATGACTCAATCAATAAATATAAAACCAAATGTTAGTCCTGTATATTCTAAGCCCTACAGATTACCGCAGTCTATGAAACCTGAAATAGAAAAACAAATTCAAAATATGTTGAAGGACGATATTATCGAACCATCACGTAGTGAATGGAATAGTCCGATACTTTTAGTACCAAAGAAAACAGATGATCAGAAAAATAAAAAGTGGAGATTAGTAGTTGATTACAGAAAAGTAAACGAAATGATACAACATGATAAATTTCCACTCCCTAATATAACCGAGATGTTAGATTCGTTATCAGGATGTGTTTATTTCAGTCACTTAGACTTAACTCAAAGTTTTTACCAGGTTGACCTTGAGCCAGGAAGTCGTAACGTAACATCTTTTACAACAAGTTCAGGACAGTATCAAATGAAGAGATTACCCATGGGATTAAAAATAAGCCCAAGCGCTTTCTCACGAGTCATGTCTGTTGCAATGTCAGGTATGAATTACGAGCAATGTATTATATATATGGATGATTTAATCGTATTTGGGCGTAATTTAGAGATACACAATAAAAATTTAATAAATGTGTTCGAAAGATTGAGGCAAGTCAATTTAAAAATTAACCCCGCTAAGTGCGAATTTTTAAAAAGAGAATTAGTTTATCTAGGTCACGTAGTGACATCTGAGGGGGTATTACCGGATACAGAAAAGGTAAAAGCTATTAAAAATTTCCCAATTCCAAAAGACTCCAATGAAGTCCGTAGATTTGTAGCTATGTGTAATTTTTACCGGAAATTCATACCTCGCTTTGCAGACATAACTATACCATTAAATAAGTTATGCAGAAAAAACATAAAATTTAATTGGAGCGAAGAATGTAACCAATCGTTTGAAATTTTGAAAAAAGCACTGAGTACTCCACCACTTTTACAATATCCAGACTTTTCCGAAGAAAACGAATTTGTAATTCAAACTGATGCGTCTGGTATAGCCATTGGTTCTGTTTTATGTAATAAAGATTTAAAACCCATTGCATATGCAAGTAGACCACTCAATAAAGCTGAATTAAATTACCCC
Source organism: Agriphila tristella (assembly GCA_928269145.1). Classification (NCBI taxonomy): domain Eukaryota; kingdom Metazoa; phylum Arthropoda; class Insecta; order Lepidoptera; family Crambidae; genus Agriphila; species Agriphila tristella. The sequence continues at coordinate 57,707,025 of OV743431.1, read as the reverse complement.
ACTATTCAAAAAGAATTATTATCCATAGTATGGAGTGTAAAGTACTTTAGACCCTATGTATTTGGCAGAAAGTTCGTAATAGTAACAGATCATAAACCGTTAGTATATTTATTTAGTATCAAAGATCCATCGAGTCGTTTGTTAAAATTTAGGTTAAAATTAGAGGAATATGACTATACAGTTACATACATAAAAGGAAAAGAAAATGTAGTAGCGGATGCACTAAGTAGAGTAGCTATAACCTCAGATGATTTAAAACAAATGCATGAAAAAATATTAGTAACAACTAGAGCACAGAAAAAGAAAGCAGAAGAAAAAGAAAGGCACGAAAATTTAGACCAACAGAGTTCAACAAGTATCCCTAATATATCCCAAAATCAGAGGCCTGATCAACCAAAGATTGCGGAGATATTAAGGAAGCCGAATAATTCTGTAGAAATGAAATTTATCACTGGAGTAGAGCTAGAAAAATTGAGGCAGAAAGGTAAAATTAGTAAAGAGGAAGAATGCCTAGCATATATAGATAGTCAGCTGACAATATACATAAGCCTTAACTATGTATCGCATTTCACGCGAGACGTATTTGCGAATATGTTAAGAGACTTTTGTGAAAAATTAAAAATAGAAGAAATATGTATAATAAAAGATAGAGAAAATAATACATTTATAAATGAGTTATGTAAAGAAATAAACAGTAGAGAATGGACCGGTCCACGTATACATATATTACGTAACGTTACGAGAATCACGGATAACGACGATAAATTAGTAATACTTAATGATTACCATCTTTTGCCATCCAGTGGTCATGCTGGGGTTCGGCGAATGGTGAACAACATTAAATGTAAGTACTTCTGGCCAGAATTAGAATTAGATGTTAGGAAATACGTAAGTAGATGTAAGAAATGCCAGTTAATGAAACATTCTATTAGTTATAAGGAACCCATGGTGATAACGTCAACAGCAACTTCGGCGTTCGAGAAGGTGTTTTTAGACCTCGTTGGCCCTCTTGATAAAGATGATGAAGGTAACCAATACATACTTACAATCCAGTGTGAGCTCACCAAGTATGTAGAGGCATACCCACTACCAACTAAGGACACAGTGACTGTCGCCAGGGCATTAGTAAGTAATTTTATATTACGTTATGGAGTGCCAAAGATTATAGCATCAGACAGAGGAACGGAGTTCATATCAGCGACAATGGCAGAAGTGTGTAAGTTGTTAGAGATAGAGAAAATTCACTCCACAGCTTATCACCATCAAAGTATTGGTGCACTAGAGAACACGCACAAACATCTGCGTAGTTTCTTACGTATCCAATGTTCCGAATATACGTTTTCATGGAGCCACTGGCTACCATTTTGGTGCTTTGCTTTTAATACTACCGTACACACGGAAACAAAATATTCGCCATTCGAATTAGTCTTTGGCAAGCCATGTAATATTCCTAGTAGGCTTAAGGATGATTTAGATCCACTTTATAACCCAGATAATTACGCACTGGAGTTAAAATATAGATTACAAGTAGCACATAATGACGCACGTAAAAACCTGATAAAAACAAAACTAGAAAGAAAAATTATGTATGACAAAAATAAAAGACCAATATTTTATAATAAAGATGATTTATTGTTAGTTAAAAATGAAAGTAATAATAAAATGGATCAATTGTATAACGGTCCATATGTAGTAGGTAGTTGAAGATTGTGAACCTAATGTTAAGATAATTAAAGATGGCAAAGTAGATTTAATACATAAAAATCGTACTAAGCCTTTTAGAATGTAAAGAAAAACAAAGCTAAATTGTACCTTTTTTTTCTTTTCTTTAAGGGGATAGGTATAGTGTGTAAGCCCTAAGTATATTACCTATGTACTGTCTCTTTATATTTTAGTATTAAACTACACTTCACTGGCAGAACACGGGTTTCATTTAGCTCCCGATAGTGCGGTCGTATCACACGAGTGTATAGCACCACTCACCGAATTTCCTTTCTTCACTCGTCTTTCTATGTCTTCCTCACTCTTTCCGTCCCTTGTGAACAAACTCCCCAAGTATACAAACTCACGGACTTGTTCCACTTTTTCGCCACCTAACATTACCGTACAGTCAGTCATTTCTTCATCTCTCTCAAACACCATCACTTTAGTCTTAGTTACATTCACTTTCATCCCTTTTCTCACAAAATCTTCATTCATAACCGACATCATTTCCTGCAACTCTTGCGCAGAAGACGCAAGTATAACTTGGTCGTCAGCGTAGAGAAGGCACTTGATTTGAGTCCCATTCATCACAACCCCACAGTCACGTTCTTTCAGACTTTTCATACAACTGTCCAAAAACAGATTGAAGAGCCATGGTGACGCAACACATCCCTGTCTGACACCCCTAGAGATGCCAAACCAGTCAGTGTATACGCCGTCAATCCTGACGCATGCACGGAAATCCTCATAGAGAGATTTCAGTGCATGAATCAGTCTGCTCTCCAATCCGTATTCGGACAACACCTTCCATAGCTCATTCCTGTCAACTCGATCGTAGGCCTTCTCCAGGTCCACAAAGGCACAGTAAACCTTTTTGTGCTTAGCCAGGTGTTTTTCGGTTAAGCACCTCAAGGAGAAGACCTGATCCGTGCATCCCATTCCCTTTCTGAATCCCGCTTGCACATCCCAAATACTCTGATCAGTTTTTTGCATCACTCTTTCAATCAGTACCTTTGCATACAATTTACTGACAATGCTGAGAAGACTGATCCCGCGGTAGTTTTTAGCATCCTGCCGTGACCCTTTCCCTTTGTACAGCGGCACGACCACGGCTTTACGCCAATCTTCCGGCACTTTGCCACTGTTCCAACATTTATTAAAGATCAGGCACAGCCAGGACGCAACCAGCTCTTTCCCACCTCTCAGCATTTCAACAATAATTCTGTCATATCCTGCTGCTTTCCCTTTTTTCATGCTCTTCATTGCACTAATAATCTCATCCATATACATATCTCTTTCATCCACTTCTGTCTCTTCCTCGTCTTCCACCCTTTTATCCGAGGCTTCTAGCATAGAGCCATCCGCCTCAAACAAACTCTCAAAATATTTCATCCACTCCTGTAGTACACCTTTTTCATCTGTCACTAGCTCACCTTTTTCATCTCTTATCACATTCATTTTAGACTTATGTGATCCACTTCGAGACGTTTTCACTTGTTTCCAAAACAATTTTATATTGTCTCGAAAGTTATCACAGAGTTTGAAGTCACACTTTTCTTTCATCTTTCTCTTTTTTTCGTCTACTTTTTCTTTCACTACTTTCTTAATCCTTTTAAACTCCCTTGCAACTGTATCAACATCATCTTCTGTAACACTTGCATTCACTCTTTTACTGGCTTTGATGGCCAGCAGATCCTGCCATACTTTTTTCTTTTCATTCACTATCTGTCTTACCTCACTATCCCACCAGTTTATTGGGGGAGCATTCTTCCTTTTACTCACTCCACATATTTCCTCAGCTGTTTCAGTCACACCTTTTTTAAACTTTTCCCAAACTTCCTCAAGCTTGCCATCTTTCACTTCAGCCACATTTCCCAATCGTTCTTTCAATTTGCACAAATATGTCTTTTGCACTTCCACTTCATCCAGGTTCTCAACTTTTACTCTAGTCAGCTCCGTTGTTGACACTGTGGGACGATGACGCCAACTTTTGAACAGACCACTAACCCGAGACACTACAAGAAAGTGGTCTGTTCCAATGTTACTACCCCTAAAGACCCTGGTGTCTACAACTCTGCCCTTCAGTCTTTCATCAACAATCACAAAATCGATCATACTCTTCTTTTCCCCTCTCTGCCAAGTGTACATATGAATTTCCTTGTGGTCGAACATGGTGTTCGTTACCACAAGATTCTTTTCTAAACATACCTCAATCAAACTCCTGCCATTATCATTTACTCTTTTGTCTCCATATATTCCTAAAACTGCCTCACATCCCTCTCTTCTCACACCTACCCATCCGTTAAAATCTCCAAGCATAACTATCCTTTCATTATCTTTGCATTCATTCAAGATGTCTTCCACACTTTTCCAGAAATCCTCCTTTTCCGTTGCTGACTTGGATATATCGGGAGCATACACGCCAATGACGCGTATCCGAAGTAATCCTACTTTGAGTCTAACCCAGAGAAGTCTGGGACTAACACACTCATACTCAGTCATGCATTCTATCATCCTTTCCGACAGCAGGAGTCCCACGCCCATACTCGCGTGCTCATTTTCGGCAACGCCCGACCACAGAACTTTAAACGGGCCATGTTCTGAGACTCCTTTGCCCTTTCTTTTCGTCTCGTTCACGCATAAAACATCCAACTTCTTTTCTTCCATAATTAAACACACCTCATTCATTTTCTCCTCCATCGCTCCACATACATTCAGCGTAGCAAAACGGGTCTCCGATGCCCGCTTTTCGCCCCGAGAGAAACAAGTCAGCCTTTAGTAAACATTTTACGGTATAAGTATCGGTAAACCTTTAGATTTTCATTTATATTTTTTGGGTAAACAATGATTTTTGTATATTAATTTACTTTGTTAGAATAAAATTGTGTAACATATTTGGATGAAATTTTTAAATAAAATGCGAGTACATATTTGGTGCATGCGTAGCCTTTTTGGTTTTTGAGGTTAAAATCATGGCCACCAGGCGCATTACCAATTGACGCGGATTGTACTTATGATTTATTGGGCGTTATATTTCATTATATCTGGTGATTGCTTAAACCTTAGCCTTTTTTTTTGCAGTATTGTAGGTCTTATACAAACGCATCTTTTGGTGCCATTTTGATTTCTCTATAACTATAACTTAGGACGCTAGCCGCCATAATGCGGCACGGGCCAAATAAACTTCTAGTGCCTCGGGAGATGTGACGTCGCACGCACCGGCCGCCCGTGAATTCCGTGAAGCCCGTCGATAAATATTTGCTTTATAAAATGTGTTATAAATTCGCAACGAATGGACAGTTTTCGATAATTTAAAAACTATATTCATGAGAAAGATTAGCGGAACACTTTAAAATTGGTTTTAAGTTGATTTGTCGACCTAGTACTGATCCTCATTGACGGGGATAATACGGCGTGTTAACACGTGGCATCAGACAAATGTACCCGCTCCTTTAAATTGACGTCTTTCAGTATAATCTATCTATTCTATGGTCAAGCTGTCAATGTCAGCTGTACCTGTGCTTTGGAGTGGCTTTTGGTTGTTGAGTCGATCCAACGAACCAACCAAGTTAAAAACTAAATTTTTAAATAGGTATTGTGTTGCATTTGCGTTGCAAATGTGTATTTATTGTGCGTACTAAACGAAGTGCCATTCGATGGAAGTCCTGTGCAGAAAATTAATTCATTGTAAAAAATGTATCTATGCCCGAAACACAATTCGAACATTTTGCGATAAAGTAAGGTTATATACCTAGTAACTTGAATTACTTAAACTAGTTATTTATGTGATTGGCGATTAGGTTTTCAATTTTAAAGACCTGTTTCACAAGCTTCGTTTAAGATTCAATAATTTACTTTATAGATGATAACGAGCGGCCGCCCGCGACTTCGTCTGCGTGAAAAGTTTTCCTATCTCGGGAACAATACTTTTTTTGAGATGAAAGGTACCCTATGTCCTTCTCTGTACCCCTGACAACGTGTATACAAAATTTCATGATGATCGGTTTAGTAGTTAAAACGTGAAGACGTAACAAAGGAATGGTCTTTCACATTTATAATATTAGTAAGGATTTATTAGAAACTAGCTGATGCCCGCGACTTCGTACGCGTGGACTGCGTATGCATATAAATGAACTAATGTAGTTACATAAGGAAATACTTGTAGCTGTGTTATAGTTAGGATTAATTTATTAAGACTTCATTCGCCTGAAATACAGGTTATTATTATAACCTAGTTCAGGTAAATATGTTTATATTTAGATTTTAAATTTGTTATTTATTATACCTAATTGTGTTAATGTAAAGCATCTTTTTATTGAATAAACGTTATTATTATTATTTATTATTATGTTATGGTTCTGCATCAGGTCTTTCAGATCTTCGATTTTTGTACCTCAACAAAAAATGCTCATCAGGCTGAACAACTTTTGCTAAGGTGTCATTTTTATATTCCTTATAGTTAAGTTGGACCATTATGGTTCTGCAACAGGTGTTCCATTTTCCAAAATTAATTATACCCTAAGTTACGCCTAGGCTTAACAGCTATATAAAAAAAAAGTTTCATTCAAATCCGTTCAGTATTTCCGGAGATTAGCATGTTCAAACAGACAAACAAACAGACACACAAACAGACACACTTTTTTTTTCAAATTCTTACTCTATTAATATGTCTCCATCGCCCCAGATATTTTTTTTAATATATGTAATGTAACAGACACATTTTTTACTGTTTTATTATATGTATAAGGACTAAGGATTTCACTTTGAAACTTTAAGATAGTGGTATCCGGAACGGAACCTATTGTGGCCCTAATTGTTGGTGATTGTGAATAGTCAAAGAAGGCGGCGGCAGACGGCGAGCAATGGCCGCGGCACGTGGTGACGGGGCTGCAGCCGACGGGCGCGCTGCACGCCGGCAACTACTTCGGCGCGGTGCGGCGCTGCGCGCGCCTGCTGCAGCAGGGCGAGAACCTCACCGTCTTCATCGCAGACCTGCACTCCCTCACCACTCGGCATGTCAGTATTGTAATATCAGAATCCTGACCAAAGCAGTCTTCTACCTGTCTTAGTTTCCTTCCAGTGTATGTTAAAGAGCACCAGCTTTCGCAGTAAACCATTACTACAGGTTATGAGCAATAAAATGCAGGTACAAACTATTAAAGTGGCCACAATCAGACGGAAATTTAATTCAAAATTCTGATTCCGCTGTCCAGATGTCTGTCTGTTCTCTTCTACAGATCGCATTTCTCAACTGATTCTTGTGAAATTTTGTGAGCATGTTCAATAATATTATCGATTTTTTTAACCTCATAGATAGCACTGCTTTTCAAAAGTAGTGTCGACCTCGTGGTGACTTTACCCTATTAGATTAAATTTTTAATCAACATAATAATTAAGCCACGGATAGAATAGATATAAGTACTACTGCTTACAGATAGGGTAGTAGGTAAGATCCGGATAAGTTGCTAGGTAACACCAAATAACGCTTTAGCAACTGTTTATTCTTTATTGATATCAAATGTTGCATAGCAAATAATCTAGTTTAGTTTATCCCTATCTGTAGATTGAATAAAAGGCAATGCCCAATATTGATGATCATTTTACATTTGGAAATGACGTTGTTTGCCAAGTTATTTTGATTTCAGTAGGTATATTATGAATCCGTTGTTTTGATCAATCCATTTTTCTGAGGATTGTTTATTTTCCAGTATGATCAGTATGCAAGCTACATTTGACTTCATACATTTTTAAAATGAACGTAACTATCAACGGGGAGATAGGGATGCAACTCGCAAATTAATTGTTGTGTAGTGAGCATGTTGGTCAAGTGTGTAATGCAAGAGATTATTTGCGTACGCTGTTGCCGTCGGTCGGTCGCCCGGTTTGCGTGGCCAGGCGTAATGCCTCGTATTCACTAGGAGACATTTGTCCCGCGACCTTGTCGACGAAATCTACATGTCGGGTGACGTCACGGGAGACATCGCCCGACATCGCCGGCGACATCACATTACAGTCTCACGTAATTGCCTGGCGACAATGCCTGTCGATATCTTGCTCGTCCACATATCGAAGTTGTTATAGCGATGTAATTGTACACTACTGCCATAGTTGCGGATGTCGAGGAACACAGAGCGACACGCGTCCTCACTAGGGAAATGCCGTCGGGCGACTGTCGAGGCACACGAAGTGGCGCAAGGTCGACGCTCGCCGAGCATCGACACGCGACATGTCCCGCGACACGTAGATGTCGTCGGCGATGTCTCCCGCGACGTCGGCCAACACGTATATTCCGTGTCGGGCGACAAGGTCGCGGGACAAATGTCCCCTAGTGAATACGAGGCATCAGTGTTCGCGTATATCGCAGGACGCGGGCGCACTCCAACGGCACACGCTGGAGCTGGCGGCGTACTTGGTAGCGAGCGGCGTAGAGCCGGCGCGGTGCACGCTGTTCGTGCAGTCGGCGGTGCCGCGCCACGCCGAGCTGTGCTGGGCGCTGGCGTGCGCGGCGTCGCTGGCGCGCCTGCACCACCTGCCGCAGTACAAGGAGAAGGCGCGCGCGCACGCGCTCCACGAGGCGCCCGCCGGCCTGCTGCTCTACCCCGTGCTGCAGGTTCGCCTTTTTAGCGTATTTAAAATGCACAGATTCCCTGCATAGCACGAACTACTAGGACATTGAAAATGAAATTCAGGCATAAGGAAATAACAAAATCCATAATTTAATAATTTTTTTTCGAAAAAAGTTCAAAATTTTCCAAAAATCCTCTATTCACCACATACAACAATATAAACTCTCACAGACACCCAACTTCCATACCACAGTACTGTATAACTATGATGCGCTACAATTCACTCGTCGAGGTACTTTTTTGAGTGCCCACCTACAGCCCGTAGTTTCTTTTTTATTTTCTGGTCTCATTCGACACCCCACTAAATACCCTAGGACCGTTTTTTTTATTTCGGCTTAGTTCTCGATATGTCAAAAATTAAAAAAAAAAGACCAAAGAACAGGATTTTCGACCATAATTTTTGGATTTCAATTTTTTTTTAATTCCTTCACCTTCTGATAGATCTCGTCAATCAGCGTCCTTTGACACCCTATTTATCTACGACTTTCATACAATCGCCGTGTCGCACTAAACTCCCAAATGGGACCCTAGTACCCAGCGATCTAAAAGTAATTTTCAATGACAAAAATAAGCAGCCTTTCGTATTTTATACCGGGTGTCCCAAAACTTTGCCACACGGAGGGAAAGTACCTTAAATATTGAAGATAGGAAATTATACTGAAAGAAGACTTCATTTTGATTTTATAAAATAATTGGAACTGTATTCAAAGATTTTCGAAAAATCGCATGCCTTAACCCGGAATCGAACCTACCAATTTAGAAAAAAAAACAATCTTTTATTTTTACAATACCGATCGAAAGGGTTACTCGTTAGGATTATTTTTTGTTAAATAACACAGCGTCTTAAACAAAAGGAAGACCATGAAATATAATGTATAGGAAATAATGCGATATTTAAAAAAATCTTTGAATACAGTTCGCATTAATTTTTAAAATACAATGAAGTCTTCTTTGAGTAAAATATCCTATCTTCAATATTTAAAGTACTTTCCCTCCATGTGGCAAAGTTTTGGGACACCCGGTATACTAAGATAGTGTATCAGGCGGCGGACGTGCTGGTGCACCGCGGCACGCACGCGCTGGTGGGCCGCGACCAGGCGCAGCACCTGCAGCTCGCCGCGCAGCTCGCGCGCACCTTCCGCCACCGCCACGGGCCCGCCTTCCCCGCGCCCGCGCCGCTGCTGCCAGGTATACTGCAGCCGCCACCGCCACGGGCCCGCCTTCCCCGCGCCCGCGCCGCTGCTGCCAGGTATACTGCAGCCGCCACCGCCACGGGCCCGCCTTCCCCGCGCCCGCGCCGCTGCTGCCAGGTATACTGCAGCCGCCACCGCCACGGGCCCGCCTTCCCCGCGCCCGCGCCGCTGCTGCCAGGTATACTGCAGCCGCCACCGCCACGGGCCCGCCTTCCCCGCGCCCGCGCCGCTGCTGCCAGGTATACTGCAGCCGCCACCGCCACGGGCCCGCCTTCCCCGCGCCCGCGCCGCTGCTGCCAGGTATACTGCAGCCGCCACCGCCACGGGCCCGCCTTCCCCGCGCCCGCGCCGCTGCTGCCAGGTATACTGCAGCCGCCACCGCCACGGGCCCGCCTTCCCCGCGCCCGCGCCGCTGCTGCCAGGTATACTGCAGCCGCCACCGCCACGGGCCCGCCTTCCCCGCGCCCGCGCCGCTGCTGCCAGGTATACTGCAGCCGCCACCGCCACGGGCCCGCCTTCCCCGCGCCCGCGCCGCTGCTGCCAGGTATACTGCAGCCGCCACCGCCACGGGCCCGCCTTCCCCGCGCCCGCGCCGCTGCTGCCAGGTATACTGCAGCCGCCACCGCCACGGGCCCGCCTTCCCCGCGCCCGCGCCGCTGCTGCCAGGTATACTGCAGCCGCCACCGCCACGGGCCCGCCTTCCCCGCGCCCGCGCCGCTGCTGCCAGGTATACTGCAGCCGCCACCGCCACGGGCCCGCCTTCCCCGCGCCCGCGCCGCTGCTGCCAGGTATACTGCAGCCGCCACCGCCACGGGCCCGCCTTCCCCGCGCCCGCGCCGCTGCTGCCAGGTATACTGCAGCCGCCACCGCCACGGGCCCGCCTTCCCCGCGCCCGCGCCGCTGCTGCCAGGTATACTGCAGCCGCCACCGCCACGGGCCCGCCTTTCCTATACTCTACTGCGCGCCGAAGACTCATCTTTTTCTCTAGAATTCAACCAAAGACAGCTGATACGACTTGTTGGCGGCTGACCGATGGCTTTTTTAATTGCAAATGCTGTTATGCATACCCCGCCATGCAGGCTGAGTCTGTTTCAGGCACTAATGACAGAATAATTTTGCTAATTCACAAATCGTCTACCAGTCGGCGCACTAACGCTAACTTGGCGCTAGTGTAGATGTAGACCAGTCAATCCAGTCATTTTGTTGTTTGCTATGTGTTTGCTACCAATTTTTTGATGTCAAAATCGAATTTTCGTAAATATTAGTTTTTTTCCAGCTTATTCTTTGGAATTGATCTTTAATTTATTTACTGTCCAGCGTCTATAATAATGAATTATTACTATTAACCATTTTTAGATATAATTTAAAATTAATGGGAAAATTAGGAGTATTTACCCCCACGAGCAATTGCCCGTACAAAGATACAGCAACAGCGCCACCAAGCGGAATAAATTTTGTGACATCCCGCCATTCATACACATCTTAAGAATTTGGTGTCTTAGCTAGATATCCTCAAAAATCAACTGATGGCTATTAGGTTTGCAAACGAAATGTCAATGTCACTCATCTGGCAACACTGTTGCCTACTCTGTGTTTCGCCTCTCGCTGCCGCTGTTCGCCTGGGGGGTAATTACGTAACTTTGTTGCAATCAACTCTGACAGAAATCGCAGTTACATCGCTGCTTTAGGCTGGCCCCAGACCTACCGGTTTCATTTCTTTGCTTTGCTGTTCTACCTTGCTTGAAAGACCGCCAACCAGGGTAATTTTCAATCTATCGCATTTTAGGACTAGACCAAATTAGCAAGATAGCCTGGGATTGCGAAGTAGGAAGCTTTTAGGAGATATGCCACCCTGAACATGGACTCCGATCGTTAAAAATAAATGAATAGTTATGCAAGATGTTTGGTAAAGACTTATAGAGCTGAATATGGTAGATAGATAGGGACCATAAAACTGAACAACTTTTACTATGGGACCAAATCTGAAATCGCGAAAAAAAAAATGAGCTGTTTCATACATTTTGATAATTTCGTTATTAATTTTTGTATGAAACAGCAGTTTTTTTTTTTAAACTAAAATTAAAACTTCGCGTTGCATTGCAACCCATACGATCATATTTGATAACACCAAACTAATGGCTATCTTGCCAATGTGGTCTGGTCAAAATATGCGATAGATTGAAAATGAGCCTCTTGGCCGGCGGTCCATGGTAGAACAGCAAAGCAAAGAAATGAAACCGGTAGGTCTGGGGCCAGCCTTAGTAAGAACCAATGTGACAACTATCTTAACTAAAGCAGCAATGCAACTGCGCTTTCAATCGAGAATTGTTAGCAACAGACTTACGTGATCAAGGGTCTGTTCTGTAAGCCTGCTCGTACCTATTTAGGTACTGAAATTAAAAATCGTTGTAACTCTAATTACATTCTTCTTATTTTTCGCCCTAACCCATCAATGGCAATAGATACTTAGATTTAACTTATTTATTTCTTGCAGATGACGGCAGCGACAGAATTTTAAGTCTTCGTGACCCTTCAAAGAAAATGTCTAAATCGGACACGGACCCGAAGTCGCGCATCCTGTTGAGCGACGCGGATGACGTCATCGAGCGCAAGATCAGGAGAGCGGTGACCGACTTCACGCCGCAGGTGAGCGGCCCCTTTAGACGCACAATAGCACTTACGCTAAACGCCACCTTTACGTAATAACCTACGCCAGGTTTAGTCGACAAATGCCAACTTCTACAAATGCCAACTTAGTTTAAAACGCCAGATTCTACAAATGTCCAATTTTACAAATGCGAATTTCTACAAATGCCAAACTCTACAAATGCCAACTTCTAAAATGCCAACATTTAGTTGCAATATTTTCAAACACTTTTTGGTATAAGTTTATTTTTGGGTTTCCATATTTTTTATACTTATTTATTTATCTTCTCCATATTTATGTGATCCTGGTTCTTTGGAGACGTTTTTATTACGAAGGAAAGAAAAAACGAAAAAATATCCAAATTCCAAAATTGTTTGAAAATACACTATATGAATTTGGCATTTATAGAAATTTTATTTTATTTTTTTATTTTATTTTTTATTAAATGGGCATTTTTAGAATTTGGCCTTTATAGAAGTGGGCATTTGTAGAATTGGATTGGACATTTGTAGAATCTGGCGTTTTAAACCAAGTTGGCATTTGTTGAAGTTGGCATTTTTCGACTAAACCATACGCCATATACGCAAAATACCAACTAAGCAGAACACCAACTTTGATTTACGCATAACACCAAGTTTTTCTTAATTGATTGATTGAACAAAACGACTTTCTGTACTTTGATTTGCTGCCAGTAAAGACAGGGCTCTATCACTCCGCGCGTAGGTATGAGAAAAGCACCTAGCGCTCGGCGTCCTCTGCGTAGACAAAATCGCCAGGGTTGTCCGTCGCGTCCTTGGAATATCTGTAGCGCGTTTTCACAGGGTCTTACGATTCCCGCGCTTTCATTGCCGCAAGCTGCAACCCTAACGTACGAGGGTGGATCCAAAAGTTCTAAGCCCGACCATGAAAATGAAAGAAAAGTGGGTCTGAATTAATTTTTATTTTTCGACATAGTCTCCATTTAGGTCAATGCATTTCTTCCACCTGACCTGCAACTTGCTTATACCTTCGAAAAAAAATGATTCCTGAAGGTTGTCAAAATAATCATTTACTGCGGCTATCACCTCGTTCCTGTCCGAAACTTTCGAACTACCTAAGTGTATTTTTTAATTAGGAATCTGAGGGGGCTAAATCCGGCGAATAAGGTGAATGGGGCAATATTTCGTAGCCACAATTATGGATTTCAGCCATTGTTTCATCTGAAGTGTGAACCCGGGCGTTGTCTTGATGGAACAACACTTTCTACCGTAACATACCCGGCCTTTTTTCTTTGATTTCTTCCCTTAGTCGTCGTAAAAGGTTACAATAATAACTTGAATTTATAGTTTCGCCCTTTAGTAAATAATCCACAAAAATAATTCCCTTTGCATCCCAAAAAACTGAACCCATGACTTTGTTGGTCGACAAAACGACTTAAGCTTTCTTTGGAGTAGGAGAGCCAGATATTTTCCACTGCTTCGATTGTTGCTTAGATTCAGGAGTGTGGCGGTGAACCCAGCTTTCATCCATGGTAACAAACCGGGATAAAAAATCCTCTGGATCCACCTCAAAAAGCTCCAAACAGTCACGGGAAATTGCGAAACGAACTCGTTTTTGTTCAGCTGAAAGCAATATCGGAACCCAACGAGCAGAAACCTTATGGAACCCCAATTCTTGAGTTACAATATTTTGTACCCGACCATAACCAATGCCTGTGATCTCAGCTATCTTACTGATGGTCAATCTTCGGTCACTCAGAATAAGATCACATATTTTTTCAATATTTTCCTTCGTGGTAGACTTTGAAGGCCTACCGCTCCTAGGGTCATCTTCAATACTCTCCCGACCCTGCTTAAACTCAGCCACCCACTTTTTTACACTGGAATATGATGGAGCTGACCCAACCAAAGTGTTCACCATATCTTGATGAATATCTTTTGGTGATAGGCTTTTTTTACTGAGGTACTTGATCACTGCTCGGTATTCAATTTTCTCCATTATTGAAAAAGATGTCAGATAGCATCAAACAAATGTTCACAAAAAAAATATGGCTTGCAGTATCGGAACGAAACTTCGCACATTTACTATTGAAGAACCATACTAAAGAGTGAGCGTAGATTTACAAAACTGTCAAAGCTATTTCTACATTAGGCCACGAATTTTTGGATCCACCCTCGTATGTTCGAAAAGATAGGATATATGCGATAGAAAGAGATGCAGCGTCTAGGTGAATATAGCCGTTCGTAATTAGCGCCGTACAAGCTGAATCCCACTTTATCATGTTGAAATTAGAGTTGCTATTTATTTAAATGGTTCAGTGGAGTGCATCTTCTGTACTTGTACTATTATTTATTCTGTGGTAAAGACCAACTCTCCGGCAGTTAGGACTCCCGTTGAGGGCTATGGGGAGTAGCTATTCTGACCGAAACTGATGTACAGGTATGATAAGAACTCCTTCACATTCATGCTAGCCTGGTACTTTTCTTCTCTTGCGTTGAGAGCTGTGGGGAAAATGCTGACCGGATCTGATGAACAGGTACTTTGATTAGCTCCTTTACATTCCTGCTAGCCTGGTATTTTTCGTTTTAATCATAGTCATAGAATTATAATAGATAAGTTGTCATAGTTTAAGATTCGCTGTTATCATGCCGCATAGGCTCCATACATAATTAATAGGAATTCATTCTTTATCATATGACGATAAAGTGAACGGAGTGCAGACGTAATCTTAGCGAAATAGTTTCTTTACCACTCCACTTCAGTGACAAAATATTTCTATGTCCCAGGTGGGAGCAAACGTAGTTGGTATTTTACGTATTTTTTTCTACAAATCCGCAAAACACAATAAAGTCAGCGCCAAATTGATGAGTGTCTAGCTAGAGGGTAGTCAAAATGATCTGAAAAACATAAAAGTAATTTGATATAACAATATGATGATTCGAACGAACTGCGTATATCATAGGTATTGAACATAATAGTAGATTATACACCAAGGGGATAAAGCACTGTTTTATGTCACGGGCGCTACATTGAATCCTGAACGTAACGAAGGACTCCAAATTTAACTCCCGAGCGCAGCGAGGGTGTTATAAGTTAATTCCCGAGCAAAGCGAGGGAATTAAGATTGAGTCCTGAGTGCAGTGAGGGATTCAAGCGCCCAAGAAAAAAACAGTTTTATCCCGGTGGTGTATACTCTACTTTTCTCACTTTATGCGAGACAATAAAAAACCGGCTTAGTAGATTATTGACAATGCCTATGGCATCTAATTTAATAGCTTCTGGAGTCAAAATACTTTCATCACTCGACATTTTTTATTTTTTCTTTGAAATATTTATAGAATCTTCTAAAGCTAGTAGTACTACTAGCTACGGCTACAGCAACTTCTTTCAGCTGGCGTGGCCTACTCGATTTGACAAACAAATGATGTTCGTCTGAGTGCGAATCTAGTGGGCCACGGCCTCGGTCTTCGAAAATCGAGTTGGCCGCGCCCGCTGAGGACACATTTTGTTTAGTGAAATTAGACTTTATGGACATAGCAATAAGAATTATGAAAGTGAAAATCACATTATTGACCAGCGGGTTATAATAGAACATTATAACCCGGCTAAAGCCAAGAGATATAATGTCTTGCTTTCGGTAAGGTTTACATGACATATAATTCGGCATTGTCGAGCATGTGGTGTGAAAAAGTAATTTGATATAACAATATGATGATTCGAACGAACTGCGTATATCATAGGTATTGTTTTTGTTTTTCAGATCATTTTGACTACTCTAGACGCTCATATCAATTTTTTTCCGACTTTACCAGTCCCAAAAGTTATTGCGAGGCGATGAGGTTCGAAATATCGTAATGAAAAACGATAAATTGTAAAAGTATTTATTCTTATACTAATAATTAAAATAGTCCTAGCAGTCCTAGTGATTGAAAATCACTAAATTTGTTAATCCCTCAGAATAGTTAGGCGGGTATCACTACACCAGTCTCAATTAGCTAATATTGTTGTAGGTGTATTGAGTAAATTACGGGTAATTTAATTACAAAATTAAAATAAACCTCGAATAAAATCATATTTTCATCCTTTACCCACGTAGCAAGGCGACTTGCGGCGCGACGAGCGAATCGTGTTTTCAATACGTTCGCCAGCGCCGCCGTCATTCAGTCACTCTGTCGCGTTCGCGTGGCTGCTATTTGATTGGCGCGCAAATGAATAGCGTTTCTACAAGCCGTTTGGTGATAGCAGTTACCAAAATTATTAGCTATATGTTGTAACTAGCGGCCGCCCGCGGTTTTACCCGCGTGGTTCCCGTTCCTGTGGGAATATCGGAATAAGAAGTATCCTATGTTTTAATCTAGGCTATCTATTATCTGTGTTGCAAATTCCAACCAAATCCGTTCAGTAGTTTTTGCGTGATTGAGGAACAAACATCCAAACATCTAAACATCCAAACATCCAAACCTACAAACTTTCACATTTATAATATTAGTAAGATTAAATGACCGAGGTTTCTCAGTACACCCACAACAATAAGCTAATCGAGACTTGTGCAGATACCCGCCTACACCCTGTATATGCGACGAGTTTAATAGATCAGTGTCCTCGGTAGGTGACGTACGATCCAGAGGCGCGGCCCGGCGTGTCCAACCTAGTAACGCTGCACTGCCTCGCGACGGACGCGCAGCCCGAAGAAGTAGTCGAAGAAGCAGACGGGCTCACTACCGCCCAATACAAGGCGGTGGTGGCTCGCGCGTTGGTCGAATGCATCGCGCCCGTGCGCGAGCGCGCGAGAGAGTTATTAACGCGACCGGATTTCTTACGAGACGTGTTGCGCTATGGAGCGGTGAAAGCGCGAGCGCGAGCCGACGAGACTTATGAAAATGTCGCGCGCCTCATGGGGCTGGGGGTGGGGACGGTCGGGGGTAGTCGCGGAGCGGCTGCGGTCGGTAGCGCGGCTAGTGACGCAGCGGCTAGTAGTGTGAAGGCTAGTAACGCGGCGGCTAAAAGTGCAGCGGCTAGTAGTGTGAAGGCTAGTAACGCGGCGGCTAAAAGTGCAGCGGCTAGCAACGCGACGGCTAGTAGCGGAACGGCTAGTGACGCGACGGCTAGTAACATGCCGGCCAGTAGCGCGTCGGCTAGTAGCGCGACGGCTAGTGGCGCAACGGCTAGTAACGCGACGGCTAGTAACATGCCGGCCAGTAGCGCGACGGCTAGTGGCGCAACGGCTTGTAACGCGGCGGCTAGTAGCGCAGCGGCTAGTACGGCGGCTACAGGCGGTGGTGGTGCTGCAGCGGCGGCGGCGGCGCGGCGCTCGGCAGCGGCGCGCGCTCCCGCAGCACCTGAACGACAAGTGTTACAATCAGTGGCCGTCGACAAATAACGATGAATTATTACGAAAGTGAAGCTAGTCCTGTGAATATGAAAGTGTATAGAAGTGTGTTAAAAATGACATTGTGAATCTTTCCTGTTTGAGGCCGTCCGCCGCCTTAAGTGGGATCCCGCCGCGGGTACACGGCGCGGGAATATAGATTGCTGGTTTTTGACGAAGAGATGCTTGCGCAGTGCATGAGTGAGCTCTAATCTATGTCGCCCCGCGCGCGTGTCCCGCTCGAGGCAGCGGAGGGCCTTACGTCTGTTCTGTCGTGTTCTTTGGTTAAAAGTGGCATCTATTAGAAACATTCTGTTAAATGATTATACCATAATATTAGAATTTAGAAGTACACGATTACAATAATATGACTTTATTTAATCCATGGTTTCTGTGCAGACAGACAAAATATAATAAGTATTATATCAACTGTTGGCCATAGTTATAGTTCTGTGTAAATAAGTTCTCCACGATCAATGCTACCTATATACATTGTTTTTTAATTCCTTGTTGTCCACATCCTAGTTGATCCTTTCTCTTTTTTACGGTGCAATATGAAAAATACAGCTCTTAAATATTTGTTCTGCACCACCTGGCACAGTTCTTGTTTCTTAAATCCAAAATCGAGACACAAAGTGTTTCCGTTTTTTGGGTTTAAGCAGGGCTCCTTCACTCGGCGCGCGAGTTTGAAGCTGTCGGTGTCCTCTGAGAGGACAAATTTCATACGTCAGAAAGGATAAGACCTACGCGGTAGAAAGAGAGACACCTACTAAGCGAGTGTTTTAGAGCAAAGGGAGCGCTGTGCGACCTGAATTGCACTTTATTGTGTCGGAGCTAGAGTCGCTATTTATTTAAACGATTCTGCGGAGTGCAAATTCTGTACGCTAGAACTATTATTTATTCTGTGGTTTAAGAAGCAAGAACTGGGTCAAAAAGCATTACAATTCAAACACCATTGAAAGATTTTGACTTTATCATTAGCAGACTTGACCTCCTGACTACGCAAAGGAACGGTCTATGCGCCAAGTTAATTCTCTTCCTCGTTCGATCCGCTTATTGTGGTGGAGGAGCTCTGTGGCGCGGTGGTTAAGCAACGTTCGCAAGGGTCAGTCATGGGATGGGAAACCAAAAATTTATCTAGCCCAGTGATTGCGGAAGTTAAGCAACGTTCGAAAGGGTCAGTCATGGGATGGGAAACCAAAAATTTATCTAGCCCAGTGATTGCGGAAGTTAAGCAACGTTCGCAAGGGTCAGTCATGGGATGGGAGACCAAAATTTTATTATCTCGACCTCCTCCGTGCTTCGGAAGGCACGTTAAGCCGTTGGTCCCGGCCGTGTTTGCAGTCGTTAACACCCACCTATCCGCATTGAGCCCGCGTGGTGGGTTATGGCCCGTCCTCCTTATCCACCCATAAGAAAGGCCTGTGCCCCAGCAGTGGGGACATAGAAAATGACTGATGCACCATTGCACATAGTGGCAGTAATATTAATGTCACACTAGCATGCCGCCACAGCATTCGTCCTTGTGCGTGGCCTGCAGGTCTTTAAGGCTTAAAAAATTAAGTTAATGTAAGCTTTGATTCGACAGATGGACGTGACTGATACCATAAGAATAAGTAAATGGTGATACATTGCTACTTCTTTTCGGCACAAGTAAGAAAAGGAGCAATGTATCACATCTATCTATCAAATCAAAGCGATTAAATCGTAGCAATCAATGTAAGTTAGGCG
This sequence comes from Agriphila tristella, assembly GCA_928269145.1. NCBI lineage: Eukaryota > Metazoa > Arthropoda > Insecta > Lepidoptera > Crambidae > Agriphila > Agriphila tristella. The sequence continues at coordinate 57,687,777 of OV743431.1, read as the reverse complement.
TGGGGATTGCAATCTGGATACTACGAAATTCGAAAATAACTAAAAAATCAGGATTTTTTGATAGTTTGATAAATCCGGATTTTACACTCGACTCTGGCGAAATCCACAAGGGAACCGCCAAAGACGTGCCGGACTACAGCTGGACCACAAATAAAAAGTTGGAAATCTGACTTTTTGACTATGCCATGATGAAGTCGATAATTTGTCAGAATTTGTCGGGCTTGCGTTTAGGAGATACGTGTGGCTCAGCTGTAGAGACGTCTCTACAGCTGGGCCACACAGATCTCGAAAACGGAAGGTCGTAGCGAAAATCTGATTACTCGTATGTGTAGCCGGTAGTTTGTCGGATTTTGTCACCAAGAACTAGATTTTGTCGATCTTGCGTTTAGGAGATATGTGAGGATACGCTGTGGAGACTTTTCTACCTGGATCTTGAGAAAGGAAGGTCATAGCGAAAATCTGATAACTCGAGTGTGTAGCCGTTAGTTTGTCGGAATTTGTCACCAAGAATCAGATTTTGTCGATCTTGCGTTTAGGAGATATGTGAGGGTGCGCTGTGGACACCTTTTTACCTGAATCTCGAGAACGAAAGGTCGTAAGCGTATCCTCACATATCTCCTAAACGCAAGATCGACAAAATCTGATTCTTGGTGACAAATTCCGACAAACTAACGGCTACACACTAGAGTTATCAGATTTTCGCTATGACCTTCCTTTCTCAAGATCCAGGTAGAAAAGTCTCCACAGCGTATCCTCACATATCTCCTAAACGCAAGATCGACAAAATCTGGTTCTTGGTGACAAAATCCGACAAACTACCGGCTACACATACGAGTAATCAGATTTTCGCTACGACCTTCCGTTTTCGAGATCTGTGTGGCCCAGCTGTAGAGACGTCTCTACAGCTGAGCCACACGTATCTCCTAAACGCAAGACCGACAAACTCTGGTTTTTGGCGACAAAATCCGACAAATCACCGGCTACACATACGAGTAATCAGATTTTCGCTACGACCTTCCGTTTTCGAGATCTGTGTGGCCCAGCTGTAGAGACGTTTCTACAGCTGAGCCACACGTATCTCCTAAACGGAAGCCCGACAAATTCTGGTTTTTGGCGACAAAGAAGAATGGCAGGTGCCCATATATTTTCAGAACCACATAAAGGCTTAGCGTGCCAAGAAGTAAATAGCATGACTTTAATCCTCTATTAAAGCCTAATAAATTATGTAATCGTAAGATACACTTTAAAGCTGGGGATAAAAAGTTGATTTTAAAACCTAACCTCAAAACAGCACCTAGTAGGCAATTACTTTGGATACATTACATAACCTACACATAATGATTTTTATTTAAAAGCTTTAGGTGAGGCTGGTCATGAAATCTACAAATATTTAGTCATTAGACCGTAATAGACAATTACCTACTACCTATCTATCATTGACCTGAATCATAGTATGATAACGATAGGTAGATACTAATTCGCGTCAATTGGTAATGCGCCTGGCGGCCATGATTTTAACCTCAAAAACGAAAAACAATTGTATTTTTTTCATATACCTAGACCCTTCCTTATTGAAAATAAGAATTCAATAATTAATATATTACACAGGTTGGTCAAAAGTTCTGTTACTGAGTTTCTTTATCGATTACTGGCCATTAAAACAAATGAAAAGAAAAAATAAAAATGACATATTATTGACAGTTTTATAAGCTATAATTCCATACCACACGTATATCATATTTTGTTTATTTCACCATGGAATGGGGGTTGAAGGAGAATCGTGTCGCTGTAATTGCTCTGCACAAATGTGGGCAGCCACCGAATATGATTTTCAAGTTGCTACAAAAGTTGAAAATCAACAAGCAATTTATTTATCCCACTATCCATAGGTACAGTAATACCTTGACCGTCGATGACCGAAAAATATCAGGAAGACCACGCACCGTTCGGACACCAGCTGTGATCAAGGCAGTGAAGGCGAGAATCACGAGAAATCCCGTCCGGAAGCAAAAGTTATTGGCAATACAGATGACTGTGAAGAGAAGTTCCCTTAAAAAAATTATCAATGATGACCTTGGGCTTCACGCTTACCGTAGACGAAAGGGCCATCTGCTAAACGCACGATTGAAGGCTATGAGGTTAGCACGAAGTCGCGCTCTACTAAAGCAGTACGCACAAAACGGCCATCGAAAAATCTTGTTTACTGATGAAAAAATCTTCACAGTCGAAGAAAATTTTAACCGTCAAAATGATAGAGTATACGCTAAGAATAGTAAAGAAGCCAGCATGATTGCTCCGAGGGTCCAACGAGGTCACCACCCCTCATCAGTGATGATTTGGCTGGGGGTGTCCTATTCAGGGCTATGTAAGGTTCATTTCTGTGAAAAAGGTGTGAAAACTGGCGCTAGAGTATATCAATATACCGTTCTGGAACCTGTTGTCAAACCCTTAAGCCACACTTTATTTCAAAACCAGCCATGGGTCTTCCAGCAGGACTCTGCCCCTGCGCACAAAGCAAAATCTACACAAGCATGGTTTCGGGCTAACAAAATTGATTTTATCGCGCAGGAAGAATGGCCATCCTCCAGCCCAGACTTAAATCCTCTGGATTATGCCATATGGCAACTTATTGAGGAGAAAGCATGTGCTAAGCCCCACATGAATCTCGACTCTCTTAAGCGCGCTATTCTCAAGGCAGTCGCAGAATTGGATATGGTGGTAGTTCGTGCTGCCATCGATGACTGGCCTCGTCGTCTAAAGGCGTGTATTCATGCCAGAGGCGGTCATTTCGAATAATTTTAATACATGATAATCTTAAATATTTGTGCTTTCATTTGGTATATAATTCATTGTAGCATTATTTGTAAATTTAGTATTATTCATGTTTTCCATAGTTACAGAACTTAGTAACCAACTAGGTATATTACCTATTAGAATTTTACTGTTTTTGTCATTTTTAGTTGCGGATGACGTTGTTTTTCTAAATGTTGCCTCCTTCTTTACGAACACTTTAAATTGAAAAGTAACCACCAAATTATGACCTTTAAATCTCATAAGGTCCGAATTGGGCACGCTCAGTATTTATGAATTTGGAAAATGGTTCCCAGTTTGCCATTCTCCTTTCGACTTCATCATGGCATAGTCAAAAAGTCAGATTTCCAACTTTTTTTTTGTGGCCCAGCTGTAGTCCGGCACGTCCGCCAAAGCATAAAAAGAAGAAGAATATCCACATTTTTATAATTTTGACGACAAAATGTGAGACCTCAACTTTTCTTCAATGTAGTATAGTTAGGAGATAGAGCCCCGGGCGTAACGGCCCGCCCCCTGATAATGTAACTTTGTTGCAATCAACTCTGACAGAAATCGCAGTTACATCGGTGCTTTAGTTAAGAACCAATGTGACAACTATCTCACTTAAAGCAGCAATGTAACTGCACTTTCAATCGAGAATCGTTAGCAACAGACTTACGTAATCAACGGGCCGGCCACAGTCAGCGCGGCCAGCAGTGAGGCGGGCGGCGCGGCGAGCAAATTCGGTAATCACTGCGCGGTCGGGACGACGAGCCGAGAGGCCGCCATGAGATAGCGCGCAGTGATTATTAAACGCCGCGTGCTGCGCCGGCTGTGGCCGGGCCGTAAGGGCGTTTAAAATAGGAACCTCGGTACGTCTAAACACAAATGCCATATGCCAAATTCTACAAATGCCAACTTAGTTTAAAACGCCAGATTCTACAAATGTCCAATTCTAGAAAGGCTATCTTCTACAAATGCCCACTTCTACAAATGACAACTACAAATGCCAACATTTAGTTGTAATATTTTCAATCATTTTTCGATATTTGTTTTTGCATTTCCATATTTTTTTATTTACTTTCTTCATATTTATGTGATCCTGGTACTTTGGAGACGTTTTTATGTTACGATGGAAAGAAAAAAAATCCAAATTCCAAAATTGATTGAAAATACACTACACAAACGCATAAATATATATCAAAAAGTGATTAAAATTATTACAAATGTTGGCATTAGTAGAAGTTGTCATTTGTCGACTAAACCGTCGATACCCACCTGCACGAGGTCCCTGAGCAAGTCGACGGCCTGCGCGACGGCCTCGGCCTGCTTCTCGGCGGCGAGCGCCGTGCGCATGGCCGCCTCGGCCAGCAGGTCCTCCTCCGCCCCCCGCCGACCCCTCCGAGCAATGACTAAACCCCCGATACCCACCTGCACAAGGTCCCTGAGCAAGTCGACGGCCTGCGCGACGGCCTCGGCCTGCTTCTCGGCGGCGAGCGCCGTGCGCATGGCCGCCTCGGCCAGCAGGTCCTCCTCCGCCCCCCGCCGACCCCTCCGAGCAATGACTAAACCCCCGATACCCACCTGCACAAGGTCCCTGAGCAAGTCGACGGCCTGCGCGACGGCCTCGGCCTGCTTCTCGGCGGCGAGCGCCGTGCGCATGGCCGCCTCGGCCAGCAGGTCCTCGGCCTGCAGCCCCCCGCCCGCGCCCGCCGCCGACCCCTCCGAGCACATGTCCTCCTCCGCGCCGCGCCGCTCCTCGTCCGACGCCGCGCGCCCGCCCGCTGCACAAACCACGGGTTTAGTTACGTTTGCTCCCTTCCGCCACCACATTTTTTCATAGCGTTATTGAAAACCCACTCGGCTCCATGCATGCTCTTCGACATTAACGCCAAGAGCGTCGCCAGCCCATGGCCCGGGGGTGACATAATATTAAGGAGAACGAGAAAATATGAATTGTAAGTACAGTCAAGAGCATGAAGCTTTACACTAGTGAATTTACTGCGGGATATATCAGCAAAGCAAGTCAATTGCACGGCCTTAGGACTCTTGTTGCTTTGCAGTTGGCTACATATTTTTAATCTCTAAGGAGGTGGGGGCAGCTGCCCCCTCCCTGCTCCCCTTGGCGACGCCCTTGATTATCGCCAGTACATAATCAACGTCGTTGCCGAGCGAGATTCGGTATAAGAGATAATGACTGAATACTAATTTGTTCCTACCTTCTGATTCTATAAAAATAAAATTCGTTTAATTGCGTTTTCCACAAGTGGGAAGTAAGGCCGGCCACACACAGACGGAATCACGTAACGGAATCTCGAAACGTAATCCCGATTCGGAATTCCGAACGCAGCAATTGCATACAAAATCTATGGGCCTGCCACACACATGCGTTAACTTTCCGTACGTGATTTTATCCGATACGGAATTCCACATGAGGGCCCGTGCGTTCGGAATCACGCACGGAAAAAAGCCATTCCGAACGCAAGACTTCCATAGATTTTGTATTGGTCGCCACACACAACCGTTTTTATTCTGTACGGAATGCTACTTTTTTATTACAGCTCTGGATACCAGACTTTTGGCCATACTTTTTTATTGTTTTGCTAAGTTATTAGTTCTATCTATTTAAAAAAAAACCATAGAATTGACCTAAGCGTAATGTAAATAATAAATGAACTATAATTATGAGTTTTTTCCTTATTTTTAGAAGATCATTTTAGTTGAATATGCACTTGACCAAAGGACTTGAAGCCAAGTTTATTTTAATTCTGATACCTATCGAACATTTAATAATAGCTGTTGTAGGCCACCGATGCACAGCTTTTTTTGCACAGGTAAAGTAAAAGCGAAATCGCTATTAAAATATCGTCGTCAAAATAATTCATCTTCATTCAATGTTTACTCTTCAAAGTCTAGCATCTGACTGAGCCGTGATTCCGAACGAAAAAACGTCTGTGTGTGGTGGTACGTACGGAATTCCGAAACGGGATTCCGTCTGTATGTGGCCGGCCTTAGTTATAAATATGTAGGTACTTATGATTAGTGCATTTGTATGTAACATAGTTCTTGTGAAATCTGATGCCTGGGATAAGTAAAAGCCTTTCAGAACCACCAGCGCCCCCAATGAACAACCCGGATGTACTACTTTAAAATAAATTATAGCAGTTCTATATCCGAAATCTCAATCTATCGTATCTTTGAGCATGTTTAACACGTTCAACGCCATTGTATCTTCTAGTATACACCCAGTGTCTTTATTCCAAGGCCAGTGTATCCTCAGGTATACACACATAATCTGCCACCCCTTACTCCAGGGCCAGTGTATCTGTGAGTATTCACGTTTTCATACATTTTACTATGGCGTTAGAATCTGCTGGCCCCCACAGATCGATCAGGGGGGTAATTACGTAACTTTGTTGCAATCAACTCTGACAGAAATCGCAGTTACATCGCTGCTTTAGTAAGAACCAATGTGACAACTATCTTTACTAAAGCAGCAATGCAACCGCGCTTTCAATCGATTTCAATCGAGAATTGTTAGCAACAGCTTTACGTAATCAAGGTACAGTACCTTTGGGCTATGCATGGGACTTTTGGTACCTACAAAAATATGTTACAAAGGCAGGAATAATAAAATAAAGAAACAAAATTGGCCCCTGAAAACCAACATGGATTTTTGTAGCTTGGCGCTGAACGTGTTAAGCTGATCGTCATCCGGGAGGGGAAGGGATATAAGTCAAACTTTTGTAGGCGCATAGCATAATCAGTCCTAACAGACCAGACGGTTTCCTTTTACTTTTATAATAACCAAAATCCAAGTTTAACAGGATCTAAATAAAAAATGAAAAGCTGAGGCACATGGTAAATGGAACATAAAAATAATATTTATTTTATTTAATTTAATACTACCTAGCCTTTACCTGTGACTTTGTCCACACAGATATTTAAAAAATCCCAATGAAATAAAGATAAAAGAATCAGAATAAAAAATGTTTTAATCCAGGTTGTAAATGTATGATTGACTAGTATGGTCAACAGCACGCTGGGCTTCCACAACAGCGTAATGAAATTCGATCACTTTTGTACTTAAATGCAAAGTGATTATGGTTCAAAATAAATTAGATTTAGATAGAGTTGTTAGATTTAAAACAGATTTTTGACAGTTTTGTATCATATGCTGCTGACTGTACATAAAAAAAACTTTCACAACAATAAATAATAAGGATAAAGATGTTAGGCTCACAGTCCCTGCCGCTGTTGCGGAGTATGTTTTGCAGCCGCTCCTCCACACTGGACAGGTCTCCCAGAGCGCCGCCCGCTGCACACTTTCGCCTTGCTTTATATTTGATATCAGCCCAGTACTGAAATAGAAAAACATGCTAAAGTTAACTTAATGAGAAAGTTCACATTATTAGAGCATACTGAACCTGACTCTCTGACCTACAGGGTTGCGTTCAAAGCCTTAGTGCACGGTTGTTTGGTTGTTTTTTAACTCACTCTAATGCCTAGTTCCAAATCACGCCAACAGCACTGTTAGCGTATAATCCATTAAATTAAGAAGGTACACAAATACCCTATTTGTGTAATATTTTGTGACTATTTAATTTGGTCGGATTCGCGCTAACAGCGCTGTGAGCGTGATTCGGAACGGGGGGTAAGGTTAGGAACCACCAAGAACTTTAAATGTCAATGTCAATACAAAGTCTTCATTTTCCATTTGGAATATGAATAATTTAAACTTTTCTTTATACTTAATCACATAAAATCCGTTTTGTGAGCATCTACCATGATTATTTTAAAAATTAGACACAAAAACATCAAAATTCAAAATAATGTCAAATGACATTGACATTTTTTCTACAGACAAACGTCAGAGCGTTTAACAACCATCAATTTTGATGGTTGTTTGGTTGCAACGCTCTGACGTTTGGAACGGGATGGTTGTGTCAACCGAACGTCACACTCTAATGTTTGGAACGCTGTTAGAGCATTTGGTTGTGGATAGGTTGCACTCAGAGCGTAGGTTCTGAACACAACCCAGTTGTAACTTGTCATTGTCACAAATATAAGACAGCTTTAGGTACAGATTCAAATAAGATTTTGAAATACAGTCATCTCTTCATTATCTTACCAAAAAGCACTTAACTGTCAGGTAAAATGTGATTATATCCCGGTCTAACTCAGTACCTGAAGCGAAAGCGACCCCTCTACTTTTCACCTTGCCTCACCCCACCATTGTAAATTTTCGATAGATTATCAGTAAATTATCGCTAACAAGTGTACTACCTAACAAACGGACGACGGTGGCGTGAGGCAAGAACAGGAGAGGGCGCTTTCGCTTCAAGTGCCAAGTGGACCAGGTTGTAAGAACAAAACAGTTGAAGGAAATAGTTCACCACTACAGTAGTTCAGTAAGCATCGATCAGATAGCAGGGAACACTCACTCGGCACCACTTGTCGGGGGACTTGCGAGCGCCGCCGCTGTCCGCCGCCGCCGCGTTCAGCCGCTCTGCGAGCAGCCGCCACAACTTGCTCGAGCTGAACCTTGAGTAAATTGATTGTTTGCCCGCTGCGAAATCGGTGTGATCTTCCATAAAATTCAACAAAATATCCAGCTGTTCAGCGCTTACTCTACATCTAGTTAACACAGCACTCATCGCTTAAAAACATAGCCAGTTCTTAAATTAAACACAGCACAACACAATCACGGACGAGTAAAACACAATCATAGGTATTTGGATTTGATATCCAAATAGAAAAGTTTAAACTTCGGGTTTATTTATCGAATATGAATAGAATAAATAAAATAAACCATCAAAATCCACCCAAACCAAACCCATTAATCTATATGACCAAACCAACAAGGCAACAACCCAACTCGTTGTGTTGTGTACTTAGGGATGGGGTGTTGAAAAATATCGATATACTCGACATTTTTGGATTACATTTATATCGATATTTTCGGGTGATTTTAATTATTTATTTATGCTATGCCATAATGCTAAATGAGAATTTTATTCGACATTTTCCAAATCACCAAGTAGGTACTATCCAAGGTTTTTTAATAAACTTTTTTCTTTTTGACTGTCTTCCATCCGGCACAAAATAGATAGACTCTTCCGAATGAGAATTCGACCTTTGCTTATCTGACCAAGTGCGAATAATTGAATATATCGCAGTATTGATACAAATTTTACAGAATCGAAAACGTATCAAAAAAATTCATTATTTTTTTAATTATTTTTATATTTGAATTACATTACTAATACGTCATGTCGATGTTTTTGATTTAGGATTAAAATATGTCTTAGTTTATACATATATTTTTAGGCTTGAAAACTAGAAATTGAACACTAATATTATCTTTTAAAAAATCCGATATCGATGACACTGTATTAAGAAATCAGCATTCTAACTTGACCCTGTTCCTGAAATACTTACCAAGAGCACATAATAACTAATACAGAATAACTAATAGTACAAGTACAGAAGCCGCACTCCGCAAAGTCATTTACATAAATAGTGACTTTTGTTCCGACACAATAAAGTGCAATTCAGGTCGCGCAGCGCTAATGGCCTACAGTTATATTCACCTAGTAGTTGCCTCTCCTTCTATCGCGTGCTCTTACCTTTTCTGACGATGCAACGTAAGGGTTGTCTTCTTTTAAGTGAACTGGGTAGCATATTATCATAATGTGAAAAACGTCAATTGTTAATTGGTTTTTTTATTTTGACATCCGTACACGGCACAGTAATGTCGATTCGACATTGTTACTATTATAAGGCCGTATACAGAGAGAAAGCAGGTTGCTGCAGGTAGATTTAGTTCGCTACCTATACTAAAATGGACCTTATCCCGGCGTATTATATTATATTTTCGCTATCCTAAAATAGTGGAGATGCCACTTTTACGAAAGACGTCTAATTACGATTCCCGTCGGACAAGAGAGTGCTCCACCGACAACCGGTATCATTGTCTTCAGCATGATCTGAACAAGAATACAGTGGTTGTCGCATTATAAAGTGGTGGAGGGGGGAGGGGGGAAGGGAAAAGCCGCGGAAGCCGAGTATCGGGAATTGGTTAATTTTCTCAACAACCACTTGTCCTATTTAAACAAATAAGCTGTCGTATGATAGGTAATATTCTTAGCAACATATTTTATACAACAATAGTTATTGTAAATACTATGGTTTATTAAATAATTAGAAAAAAGTCGAATTTCAAACAAAAACATTTTTAGTTTTGTAGATTTGAAGCAGTAAATTAAAATAAAGTACATACATATTTATAGTATAATGTACTGCGTAAAATTGCCACAGTCATTAGCTTGCTGTCTGTTTTTAATTTTGAAATTTGGCTGGAAAACAACAAAATTATCATCGATATTGTGCGGGAGGTCACTGTCCGAATAATATCGAAGATGCTTTAAAGAAAGTCGTCTAAAATGACGATTCCCGTCGGACCGGAGAGTTCTCTACCGACAACTGGTATCATTGTCTTCAACATGATCTCTTGAACGAGAATATAGGGGTTGTCGCATTATAAACTGCTTGAGGGGGGAGGGAGGGGAGGAAAAATATGCGGAGATCGGGTATCAGGGTTTAGATAATTTCTCAGTAACCGCTTGTCCGATTTAAACAAATAAGGTGTCATATAGTAGAAAATATCCGTAACAATAAATTTTACCTTACAATGTTTTTTGTAAATACTAAAGTTTATTACAAAAATAGAAAAAAGACGAATTTCAAACAAAGGCTTTTTAGTTTTGTAGAATTGAAGCAGTAAATTAAAAGAAAGTACTATAAAATTAAAACTATGAGGATTTGCCCCAGAAAAAAAAAATTTTACGTAGCACAGTTATCTCACTATATGGAGTAATAAACTTGTGAAACATTTTTATCTAGTAACTATGCTAAAAAAAAATTTTGGGTTGCATGGCGAAATTTTTTCTACCGTTTTTTTCGAAATTCCTCTACAGACTTAAAACTGTGAAGATTATCCTCGGAAAAAAAATACTGGTGAATAGCTTAGTTATTCTACTATATAAAATAATAAACGTATTAAACATTTTTGTCTAGTAACTATGTTAAAAAATATTTATTTAGTCGCGAAGCGAAATTTATGCTACCATTTTTTTCGAAAATCCTCTACAGAATTAAAACCAAGAAGATTTACCCCAGAAAAAAATAGTAGTAAATAGGCCAGTTATTCCATTATATAGAATACTAAACTTGTCAAACATTTTTGTGTAGTAACTGTGTTAAAAAATATTTTGTGTCGTGCAAACTCATTTAAACATAACTTTGCAGGTCCACCGTGTTATGCGACACAAAACATTTTTTAACACAGTTACTAGACCAAAATGTTTGATAATTTTATTAATCTATATAGTGGGATAACTGGTCTATTAACTATTTTTTTTTTCTGGAGCAAATCCTCATAGTTTTAATACTGTGGAAGATTTTTGAAAAAAAAATAATGTTAGAGAAAATTTAGCTGCGCGAAAAAAAAAAAATTTTTTACATAATTTCTAAACAAGAATGTTTGACAAGTTTATTATTCTATATAGTGCAATAACTAAGATATTCACCAGCATTTTTTTGGAGCAGATCGTCATAGTTTTTATTCTGTAGAGGATTTTCGAAAAAAAAATGGTAGAGTTAATTTTGCCACGCAATCCAAAACATTTTTTAACACAGTTACTAAAGAATAATGTTTAAGAAGTTTGTTATTCTATATAGTAAAATAACTGAACTATTTACTGCAATTTTTTTTATGGGGAAAATTTTCGAAAAAAATCATAAAGAAAATTCGCCACGCAACAAAAACATTTTTTTTAAACATAATTACTACACAAAGATGTTTGATAAGTTTTTTATTCTATATAATGGGATAACTAGGCTTTTCACCAGTATTTTTTTCTGAGTCAAATCTTCATAGTTTTAATTCTGTAGAGGATTTTCGAAAAAAAATTGAAGAGAAAATTTCGCCACGCGACACAAAAAAATTTTTTTTAGCCAGTTACTAGACAAAAATCTTTTAAAAATTTATTACTCTATATAGGGGGAATGACTGGGTTATTCACCGATATTTTTTTCTGGAGCAAATTTTTATAGTTTTAATTACAAAGTAGTTTATTTCAATTTACTGCTTCAATTCTACAAAACAAAAAAAAATTTTTTTTGAAATTCGTATTTTTTCTAATTATTTAATAAACTATAGTATTTACACAAATTCTTGTTGGATCAAATATGTCGTTAAGGATATTACCTACCATGTGGCACCTTATTTGTTTAAATTGGACAAGTGGTTTTTGAGAAATTAGCCAAACTCTGATACCCGAGTTTTGCACCTTTTCCCTCCCCCCCCCCACTTCCCCCTCCACCACTTTATAATGCGACAACCGCTATATTCTTGTTCAGGAGATCATGCTGTAGACAATGATACCAGTTGTCGGTAGTGCACTCGCTTGTCCGACGGGATTTCAATTTTGAAGGCCTGGCGTCTCGGCTAAAATGGACCGGGCGCCGATTAGCGCAGGTAAGCGCTGGTCCATTTTAGATAGCGAAAATATAATATAATACGCCGGGATAAAATGCTGGGTTTTTGTAGAGAGTTTGTAGAGAGACATTGATTTTTACTGTAGTACCAATGTACGTACAACTTAGATCAGTGATGATCATATTAAGCTGTCAGTTGAGTTACAAAATAAAATAGGCCTGCTGAAAAAAATATCGACACGTAAAGAAATGTATCAGTACGAACGGTCGAAATGCGAGCCATACTTATGCGCCTCGAGTTCGGTCTGCAGTAAGGACCGACCGAGATCTCGGTCTCGGTCTTGGCCAGTCTTGGCCAAAAATTATGTCTCGGTCTCGGCCAAAATAGCCGAGAATCTTGGCCTATTGGTGCCTACTTACGTAGGCCTGAGATTACACCGGTGCGCTTTCGTCTTGCACTTTCCTCTTCACTGAGGCATGCGTCATTGGAATTAACGCATGTTATGCATGCCACAGGGCATACGCTGACGCATTCCTCACTGTAATTAATTAAATTAAATCAAAATTATTGACTTCAATAATCTTTAGTAATTTTCTGTAGACTTGTAATAGGTACCGAATTTAGTTTTACAAATTAATGTGAATGTTATTTTAATTGTCTTTTATAGTGGTCGGCGTACGAGCTCAAAATCAATGGAAAACCGCAAATCGATGCCGTTTAGGACAAGTATACATATTCAAAACAATATTTTGGGCCCGCATTTCTTAAAATTTCTTCCCTTAGGAGAGGAGTTATGGTGTTATATTTTTTTTATATAGGAAAATTGTTTTTGTTCTACAACCTATCATGTGTGGTATCCAATTAAAGGGCTTTCTGAGCCACATCGTTACATTTCAGCCACTTGTTTTAAATTACTAAAAAAACATTTTTAAAATATTCCAAATTTGGGCTACTACAGATACGATATGGTTTAAATATTTTTCATAAAATATATCTCAAATGATATGTAATATTCTCATATCTAGCCTCAAAAAAGCAATTTTGTAAATATTGACATAATTAGCATTTTCATTTTTTGTTTTTAGTGATTACAATTAAAGCTTTTACGAAGTGATTATGTATGATAAAAAAATATATATGTTATGTAACCTATCGTGTGTGGTATCGAAAGGAAGAGCTCGCTAAATCGGTTCTTATATTTCAATATCATATATCATACACGATAGGATTTAGAAACAAGATCCCCATACAAAAAAGATGACACCATGATAACTCATTTTCAAAGGAAATTTTTTTTAAGAACTGCAAGTCCAAAATATTGTTTCGAGCTCAAGTATATGTGCCGTACCAAACGGCTTTGCTGTCTATGAATTTGCGGATTTTTCTGCGTACACCTACCACTATTATGATAAAATAAAGAATTTTAATTAAATTGAATGTGTTTTTCATCAATATTCGCCATTTTATAGCAACATTTAAAAAAATCAAAAATCTCGGTCTCGGTCGAGTCTTTTTTTTAAATCTCGGTCTCGGTACTTGGCTAAAAGTGGGTTCAGTCGGTCCCTAGTCTGCAGTAGTCTGCACTGCACTCGGTATACAACAGTAAAAAAAGATTTTCAGATTTCATATACAATAATAAAAAATAGGCAAAAACTTTCTTTGGGGAAAATAAAAATTATTAAATAATTTTTAAGCGTCAATCACCGACGGCCTAAGCTGCGGCGAAAGTGTTAATAATAAGAGATATTTTTTCTTTTTGCTTATTACCATATCAAATTGTAAATGTCAAGATTTCAAAGCAAAATGTTAAATGAAAACCACTTGAATTATTAGGCAACCTAACACGATATCACCGTTATTTTTAAAATATAACATACAATCACAAAATTAGAAACATACTCAAGTAGGTACTGTGGGTACTGTGGTACAGATAGGTACTGTTATCTTAATATCTACCCACTTGAGTTTGTTTCTAGTTTTGTACATACAGATGCGGGCAGCCCTATCGTATGTTGACGTACCGCGCGGCTCTAGGCAGGCTTCCTTCACTCGCTCAAGGTCACGCGATAAGGACCTACCGCTACGCTAGCCGTTCATTCGAACGAACACCACACGCTCGCCTGCGTAGTCGCGCGGTGCCTTATGCCTGCGTAATTGTCTCTTTAGGCCGTATAAAAAGAGAAAGCAGGTTGCCGCAGGTAGATTTAGTTCGCTATACTAAAATGGACCTTATCCCGGCGTATTATATTATATTTTCGCTATACTAAAATGGACCAGCGCTTACCTGCGCTAATTGGCGCCCGGTCCATTTTAGTATAGCGAAAATATAATATAATACGATCATTACTGATCTAAGTTGTAAGTACATACTGGGTTTTTGTAGAGAGACATTGATTTTTAATGTACGTACAACTTAGATCAGTGATGATCATTTTAAGCTGTCAGTTGAGTTACAAAATAGGCATGGTATCGATGTGTCGATATTTATTTTCATTTTCGACATCCCTATTGGAAACAAAAAAAACAACTGTCAATGTGACAAGGCAAATGTCAAAGGCTGCATTCCGAATCACACTAAAATCGATGACAGCGCACTAAAATGCGTTCCGAGTCGGTGATTTTGTATGGGTTTGACAGATAACGTGAGCGCTGACATCGATTTTATCGTGATTCGGAATATAGCCAAAGAAACTGTCAAACAATGGGTGCATTCTGCCAGACAAATCTCTGATTTATCGATCGCCATAGAGTAAAATTTAACCAATATAATTTTACTTTTTCATAAGCTTAAAAATGGCCCTTTTGAAAAATCAGTTTGACACCCCTGGATTAGAGCTTACTCATGCACTGCGCAAACATCTGCCCGTCAAAAACCAGCACTCTATATTCCCGCGCCGCATACCCACGGCGGGATCCCGCTTAACGCAGCGGAGTACCTAATGTCGCTATAACCGTCCGTGGGCGTCCGCTGCGTTTGGCCGTCCGTTGCCTTGAGAGGGATCCCGCCGTGGTGGGTACACGGCGCGGGAATATAGATTGCTGGTTTTCTGAGGGACAGATGCTTACTGTGCACGAGTAAGCTCTAATCTATGTCGCGCCCCGCGCCGGGATGCCGCTTAACCCAGCGGACGCCCTAGCGGGAAAGACTCTGGACGGGACGGGCACGGACACAGAATACATAGGTAGGCAGCAGGCCCGCCGCAAGCGGGCGTGCAAGGCGTGCACCGCACGCGGGCGGCACATCTAGGGGGGCGGCAAATCGACCGATCCAAGCGTCGAAGCTAGGGCCGAAGAAGGGTGATGATATGAGCGCTCCTGGCAAGATTTGAATTTTGCGTCCCACGACTTATTTCTAGGATCTTGAGTGACACTTGGAAGATTTGAATTTTGCGCCCCAAAACTAATTTCTAGGATAATGAGCGCCCCTGGCAAGATTTGAATTTTGCGTCCCAAGACTTAAAGAGTATTTTCTAGCTATGGGTCAGCAAATTGAGGGTTGCGCCCCTGGCAGACGCCCCCTTGTCAGCCCCTAACCTAGCTACGACGCCAGATCCATTACGTAACATTCTGGAAGCTTGAAAGTTGTATTTCTCCTCTCCCCCTCGGACCGCGGAAGCGTTTGGACGTGTCCACTGTGTCGTGCGTTGCGTTGAGGATAAATTTGAATATTTAAATATTAATTCGATTGATCACAATTTTTGTTGGCGGGGTTTGAACCAGTGAGCTCTGCGCTCCGTGTCGCGATTCTGACTGTGGACCGGCTGCGCCATTCAAGTTGTGTGACAAGTTACCAAAACCACGCTCAATATATCACGCTACGGCTCTGGGACCGCGCTACGAAGTTTTGCTACGCGGCTGCTACGCCGGCCGTCTGCTACAACCGACGCGACGACTACGAGTGCGAGGTGACTGCAATCTAATTTAACACCCGTTGCGCAGTGATAATGCCTAAAATTCACCATTCGCCTCCCAAGACTATAGCTATATCGAGTTCGCGCTCCAATCCTGACTTATCGACGACAGCTGAGTTCGCAGACAACAAGGGCTCTAATATTACTACGCGCACTAAACGTCAACGAATGGAAGATTCACCGGATAAACCTTCGTCGCATTCTGCACCAAATACATCTACAGGTGACCTTAGAACAGATGTCTTGAATATGTTGACCAAATGGAAAGACGATCAGGACCAACTCCTAAACAAATGGAAAAATGATCTAGATGGAACGTTGTCTAAATTAGTGAATGAAGTAGCGGAACTCAAGAAAGAATGTCAAATTATAAAGAAAACGAACTCTGACATAGAAAAGGGAATGGAGTTTATAAATTTAAAACATGAAGAAACTGTAAAGAAGGTTTCAGACTTGGAAAAAGTGAACACGAATAACACCGAATCTGTAAATTTGCTGGAAAACCGGATACAAGACTTACATTTTCAGACAAGACAAGCAAATATTGAAATAAGAAATGTTCCAATCTTAGAAAATGAGAGCCATAATCAACTGCTGACGATCATATCTAATGTAAGTAAGGCAGTGGGACTAAGCTTTCAGTCTGGGGACATTCGTGATGTTTACAGATTACCAGGCAAACCGGGAATAATAAGACCAATTGTGGCGGAGTTTGCGTGTGTATTCAAAAGAAATGAATTTATTTCCGTGGTGCGCCGTTACAACAAAGAAAAGCCAGTATTGGAAAAAATTAATACAAATATAATTGGCTTGCCAGGAGAACGCAAACCGATATATGTCGATGAATTCCTTCCACCTGCACAAAAGAAACTATTTTCGGACACCAGGAAATTCGCCAAAACAAACAATTTCTCCTGCTGGCATTCAAATGGAAGAATTTTTCTTCGTACAGATATAAATAGCAAGCCAACTCAGATTACAACTGTGAAATGCTTGGATCTATTGGTGAAGAAGATCTGACTAGTTCATCCCAAATCGGTATTCCTAGTTTATTATTTTGTGTACAATTTCTTTTCAATTTTTCTAATTAATGTAAGTAAAACATATATTAACAGTCATTTATCGGCAAACTCAATGTCACTCACACACTCGCACCTTGCTCCTACACAATTATACTCTAACACAATAACACTCACATATACACACACTACACACACATATACTATATTTATTATTACTACACCAGGTAATAATTCTGCCACCAAATCCTTCCGGCTACATTCTCATACACTTGATATGCTTTTGTTTATCCATTTGTCTCGGCTTTATTATGGCATAGCGATAATGTTACATAATTTTAATATACATTTCCAGCCTTATATAGTCGATATTTTTGATCCTCCTAGTTTTACCCCGACCGGGTTAATGAATAGAACCAAATGTTGTGACCAGAGCGCTTGCTTCTTGTTTTTAGTATTTCATTATCAATGGCTGATATAAATGATATTATTTCAAACTTGGATAACACTGTTTTTTGTGACGCGGTACAATGCCTTCCTGAAGAATGTATAACTTTAATGCCTTCGACTCCTTATCTCTCGGTTCTAGCCCAAAATATACGAAGCATCGGCGCTAATTTCTCTGGCCTCACAACGCTGTTAGAAAGAATTAAAATATCTTGTGATGTTATAATCCTGTCCGAGTGCTGGCTGTCCTGTAATTCGATAATTCCAACTTTGGATGGATACATCTCCTTCAAAACAACTACCACTTTTAATCAAAACGATGGTGTGATAGTGTACATAAAAGACACTATATCCAATATTAAGGTTACAGAACCAAACATCTCTGAGTCAAATAGCCTTATCATTAATGTGGGCTCCGAACTAGCGATTATAGCTATCTATAGACCCTCTGCTTTTACCGACCCATCTAATTTTATACAATCTTTGGACTGTACCCTTTCCAACTTAAAATCTTGTAGGAATGTGGTGCTTGCGGGTGACATTAACATTGACATCGTCCCCGACTGCAAAGTCACCCATTCGCTCGACTATCTCGATCTCCTCGCTCATCATGGACTTCTGCCAGGACATACCTTACCGACCCATGGCTTCACCTGTCTTGATCACGCAAACCTTAAAACACAACTCTCTCCTAAAGTCCTAATTATCGAATCCACTATTACTGACCACTCTGCCGTACTGTTAGCTCTATCCGATGTCAAAATTAGCAGAAACTATCACCACCCTAGAGTTAAAATTAATGAAATTCAGCTTGCGAAAGATGTGGCCGATATAAATTTTGAAAATGTCTATTGCACAAAGGACCCCAATCTTGCCACCAAATTGTTTATTGAACCTTTACTTTTAGCGATATCCAAAAATACAACCGTAGTCTCCTCCCCTCGAAGACGTAGACCTATCAAGCCATGGATAACCCCTGGCCTATTAAAATGCATGCGCCATCGTGATAACTTATATAGAAAGTTAAAGAAAAACCCCAAAAATGAAATATTAGTAATATCATACAAAAGATATCGCAACTTTTGTACTTCTATTCTGCGAAAAGCTAAAAGCGATTACGAAAAGCTTGAATTTAAAAAAGCCGGTAAAAATTCCAAATAAGTCTGGAATGTCATTCGTTCTGTCACAAATCTTAAAAAAGTTCAATCACCAGCACTCGATCTTCTGGACCCAAATAAAGATAAACACGAGTCAATAAACGATGTTAATTCCTACTTCATCAATATCGGAAGACGTTTAACAGATAATTTACTTATAGATCCACCCACCCCTCTGCCAACAACCTCTCAAGCTGCTTCTTTTGTTCTATTTGAAACCGACGAAGCCGAGATAAAACGTCTTATTACTGCCATGAAAAACAACACTGCAGTAGGTTGGGATGGAATCTCTACGGGTTTCTTAAAGACGCATATTAACACCATAGCCTCTCCACTTACCTACATCTGCAACCTGTGCCTCAGTACAGGAACTTTTCCTGACTTATTCAAAAAAGCGATTGTGCACCCAATTTTCAAGCACGGAGATCGAGACCGTGTCGAAAACTACAGGCCCATCTCGGTACTCTCTGCACTATCCAAAATTCTCGAAAAAATTATTAATACTAGACTTGTATGTTACTTAGAAACGCGTAAATTACTATCTCCAAACCAATTTGGCTTTAGAAAGAACATGTCGACAGCGGACGCGGTACACAATCTGGTGGACCACATAGCAAAACAACTCGATAAAAATCAAAAATGTGTTGCCGTGTTTTTGGACCTTGCCAAGGCATTCGACACGGTCTCGACCGCCGCTCTAATATCAAAACTCGAATCCCTTGGAGTGAGAGGCACACAACTGTCACTGTTTCATAGCTATCTATCCGGCAGAACTCAATGTGTTAAAATCGGCCCTTACACTAGCTCAGAGCTCCCAATCACCTGTGGCGTGCCTCAAGGTAGTATTCTCTCTCCCACCCTGTTCTTAGTTTTCATCAATGACCTCTGCAACCTCTGTCTTGATAAAGGTACTATCTTTTCCTACGCTGACGATACAGCTCTTGTGTTCTCCTCGAGCTCCTGGACGGAAACGTATGAAGCAGCTCAAAGAGGCTTTAACGCAGCTAGAACGTGGCTTAACAATAACCTCTTAACGCTTAACCTAACCAAAACAAAAGTGCTAAACTTCTCGATCAAAGGACCTCCCACTAACTTTCCTAACAACTTACAAATAGTAGCAGATACTACGTCCTTAGATAGCAGCAATGCATCCCCCAATCAAATCATTATTGAAGCAGTCAAATCAGTAACATATCTCGGTATAGTCGTGGACTCCAGCCTAACATTTCAACCACATATAATTAAGTTAGCCAATAGAGTGCGTAAGCTGATGTACATTTTCAAACTTCTGCGTTACTCTGCAGAGCCAGACACCATGAAAATGGCCTATATAGCACTGTGTCAATCGATCTTAAATTATTGCATCTCCACGTGGGGCGGTGCAGCCAAAACACATCTCATACTTTGTGAACGTGCACAAAGAGCTGTACTCAAGGTATGTTGTTTTAAGCCCCGCTTATATCCCACCGATCTGCTATATGAATATTGCCAAGTACTCACAGTCAGACAGCTTTACATACAGGCAACTATACTAAAGCAGCATTCCCTCACTTACTTCTCCTTAGATTCTTCGCGTAAACGACGTAACCATCTTGTCGCTACTTTGCCCTCAAAAGACACAGCTTTTTGTGGCAGGATTTTTGTCTTCCGTGGGCCTTATCTATATAACAAAGTACACAAGATCTTATCCATATATAGCCTAACTCTTCATAAACTGAAAACAACTCTCCAGAAGTGGCTTCTCTCACTATCCTACAATGAGACAGAAAATCTTTTGGTGGTCGTAACTTAAATAATTTTTTTCATCATGCCTCGCTCCCTTCCACACAAACACACACACGCACTCACACACACACACACACACATACACACACACACACACTCACACACACATACCTAAGCACTCACACTACACACGCAAATAAAAAATAATAATTAAAATTAAAATTTCACTAATGTAATGTAATTGTCAACTAATCTGGGTTGTTCCGGCGTATTACAACTTGCACGTTTGTCAAAGTTACTTTCTATAACCCTCCCAACCCAGATCGTATTAACGTAACATAGCCGCAATCTGCTTCATGTTAATTGAATTCAATTTTCTCCCAACATTTTCGCAATGTATAAATAGACTAGCTATTAATTATTGTCCTAACGACTTCGCGTGGTGGAGACCTGGTGACTTGTACTACAGGTCTTAGTTACCTACACAGGCACCAGCGATCCACAACCAAACTTATTTTGTCATATAATTAGCTTGTCCTGATTTTATGTATATATTTGGTTTGTGGTGTGGAAATAAACGTCTTTATTATTATTATTATTATTATTTATCCTTGTACTCACTTGTGAAGAAGCGGCAACGGCACACCGCGGCTCGCGAGCTGCATGCAGCTCTTTGGCTCCCTCTGTGAGGCTAGGCCGAGAATGACCCATAGCTAAATAATTTATTAGAAATAAATAATTTATTTTTCTTGCCTATACCGCTTCGCATCGTGTTCTGGCAGCGGGGATAGATAGGAATCTAGACTGGATTTTATGAGTTTAAGGGACGATTTTTCAATCCTCAGATAAACAGACAGATAGGGTTTATTCAACAGATAGCAAAAACATCTGTTGTTCAATCGTCAAATAGGCCTTATTCTACGAATAACTCTCTTATCTGAGGAATAATTCTGACCCTTTGAGGGCCAGGTAACGCCTTATTCCACAGATAAACAGTAAGTTTGAGGTTAGTTTTTGTGCTTTTTGTTGTAAAGTTGATATTTTAAAAACGATTGACGAGATGGCAATCGAGGAAGAAGTCATAATAAATGAGTTATATGAATCAAAGTAATAAAAAAGAAAGAATTGATGAAATTCTACCCGAGTTGAGAGAAGTTTTAATATTCTTCCCTGCACATTCTTTGATAGAAACTAAAGAAACAAAGAATTTCTTTATTTACATCTATTATTTTATTACCTATTTGCTTCTCATCTCTCAGGAACTAAACCACAGAATAAATAATAGTACTAGACTAAACTCACAAGCATTTGAATCCTAGATTGAATTTCGCAGAACACTTTTTTGGTTTCCATAGTAAGTAATTAATTACATTCTTAGTTTGTATCGAAAAATCAGATTTAAAAATACCACACCACAGCGTCCACAGCACATCCAAACAACCTCAACCTCATATTGTTGAATGACGGCGGACCCTTCTTTTGTTTGACTGATTGCCAGATGTCCAAAATCAAAGAAATAGTTTGTCCTGTTCTAACATCCGTTCATTGTCTATATTTGTTTCAACTTCGTGAAGTTAGCGTTTCCACAGATGAGATATTCGGTCAGTTAGTTATTCATAGAATAAATATTGCTTGAAAAATTGACAATCACTTAACAGATGAATAAAGAGACTAATAACTTTATTCTTTAGTTAACTATTGGTCCCTTTATCTGAGGATTGAAAAATCGGCCCTAAACCGAACTCCGCTCGGATTTCATTCAAAACCTGGGGCGCTATTATTTAATCCTTCGGCTGGCAAATTAATTTAAAGATTACCCCTTAAAATATAAAATATTACTTTTAAATTAATTCTATAACTAATTAATTTATATAATAAATTAAAAGTTAAATTTTTGGCGTCGAGCGCTGTTTTCTACTGATTTTCGTTCGACATTTGACTCCAATGAATGAGAAAATTAGCCGAAGGTTTCAAAAATAGGGCCCCTGATTTTTATCGCGCTTGGACAAAATCATTGCACATTGATTGTAATGATTTTGTCCAAACATAATTGTCGCATGTCCTGGAGCGCGCGGCGCGCTTCGCACGCCGCGACTAGATTTCTACATAAGAAGTACCTAGGTACAAAGATAAAGGCATCTTTCAAGAAACCACCTACTTGTGTAGAATTTTGCAAAAACTAAGCACGGAGGAGAGTCAAATCGCCACATGTCCCGGAGCGCGCGGCGCGCTTCGCACGCCGCGACTAGTCTTCTACATAAAGAGTGGGTACAAAGATAAAGGCATCTTTCAAGAAATCACCCACTTGTAGTAGGGGGGCGGCAAAATTGGTCTCTTGCACGCGGGCGCTCAAACAGCTAGCGGCGGGCCTGGTAGGCAGAATAATAGTACAAGTGCACGGGGCCGTTTCTGCCATCGTTGCATACAAAAACAATGTAACAACATACTCGATGGGACGGGCAAGTCATGGGCCGTGGACAGGACGGAGGGAAATGTATGGCGTACTATAACTGTACGCCAGCCAGCACGTCCCCTTCGCGTTCGGGGTTTTTCCCGTTACATAAACAGCAACCTTAATTTTTTATCGGATCCGTTATTATTCCCCAATGGCGTATGTAGGTACATAATAAGTAGGTAGCTACCGATAAAACGAATAATAGGTGGAAAATCGAAACACAGCACAAGGTTGTCTAGTGATAGGTACCTACCTATCAAAAACAAAGTTCTTGGTACCTACCTACCTACTTAAATAATAGAACCTACACATCTAGTCTAGCCTGTCTAGCACAGAATAGATATAAAGTCCTCTTGTTCAAGTTTAATCATTATTTTGAGTAGGTACCTAAGTAACCATCGTAACCATGGCAACTTAGTTACATACATAAAGGAAGAAAGGAATAGCGAATAATAGCAATGTTTTGATGTTTTAATCGGAATAATATTTTAATTACAATAAATTATAAAAGTAATGTGAGAGGACTATACTTAATGCAAAAGTAGTGTTTGTGTCCATTGTTTAATGTCCTATGTAGGTACCTTTTGTTTGGAAGTTTTCTTTTTGGCCTACATACACTGACTGATGGGAGCACAGAACGCAAATTACTCCTGGCGCTTGGGAGATTAAAAAGTGATGTGGTTGGCATGACTTCACTGCCTATAAAATGTGGAATTATTTGAGACGTAGAGCGGCGTAGCGCGCCATGAACCGCTACGTGGTGCTGCAGCAGCTGGGCGACGGCACCTACGGGTCCGTGGTGCTGGCGCAGCGCCGCGACACCGCCGAGAAGGTGGCCATCAAACGCATGAAGCGGAAGTACTATTCGTGGGACGAGGCTATGAATTTACGAGAAGTGAAATCGCTGAAAAAATTAAACCACGCTAACATAGTAAAACTTCGAGAGGTCATCCGAGAGAACGATACTTTATATTTCGTTTTCGAGTATATGCGTGGAAACTTGTACCAACTGATCCGCGATGCGGAACGACCGTTCCCGGAACCTGTGTTGCGAAATATTCTGTACCAGGTGTTGCAGGGTCTGGCGCATATGCACAGGCATGGTTTTTTTCATCGCGATCTTAAACCTGAGAACCTTTTGTGTGCCGGGCCAGAGCTCGTGAAGATCGCCGACTTGGGCCTGGCGCGAGAGGTGCGGTCTCGGCCGCCCTACACGGACTACGTGTCGACGCGCTGGTACCGCGCGCCCGAGGTGCTGCTTCACGACACACGCTACGGAGCGCCCATAGACCTGTGGGCGGTAGGCTGCATCGCCGCCGAATTGTACACGTGTCGCCCTCTTTTCCCGGGCAATTCAGAGATCGACCAGCTGCATAAAGTGTGCGCCGTGCTGGGCACGCCTTCTCGAGAGGAGTGGCCGGAAGGATACGCGTTGGCGGAGGCGCTGCGGTTTCGCTTCCCGACGTGTGCGGGCGTGCCGCTGGCGCGCGTGGTGCCGACAGCGTCCCCGCCCGCGTTGGCGCTGCTGGCGGCGCTGCTGCGGTACCCGCCGCGGGACCGGCCTACAGCTCCGCAGGCTCTTCGGTGCGTAACATACCACACTTGCTTGACTTTTACCACAAATGAAACAAAACGCTTTTTTCCTATTGCCTACCTTACTACTTACCTAGGTCACTTAGGTATGTACCTACTACCTACTGTAACTTGCAAAAGGGCTAACTTTTTGTGTATTGTTTCAGATTTCCATATTTCGCTGTTGGTGCCGCTCTTGTTCTACCGCCTCCCGCATCCAGAGCCCGGAGGTATTTTTCTTGAAACTAAGCACTTCGTTCTGCAGTGAGAACATCAACATACCTACTCTAAGATTTTAATATTATTAAGTACTTAACTACCATTGTTATAACAGTGCTATGTCCTCGGCAGGAGCGGATCTCGGATTGAAATAGAAAATGCACCACCAGCCCATATAAACGCGCCACCGCCATCACTGATAAATGCTCCTCCGCCGGCAATACCTCTGATAATCGCTCCAGCTCAGCATCGAGACAGATTTGCTGATATTTTGGGGTAAACCATGTTCTGATCCGACTCATACTTAAAATTATTCACATAATATTATGTCCACGTCCATGGGTGGGCAGACTGGTTGGTCACAGAACAGAGTGTGATGGTGGAGGTTTTTTCTTCATTGCACGGCAGAAACGCCCATCGTATACCCTAGGCCTCGATTACGGAGACGCGGGGCATCGCGCGTCGCGTGCGGCGGCGCGGCCCGCACTGAACTCAAACATATGGCGTTGTATGAGTGTGTTTACGGAGAGGCGATTTTACACGCGTTTGCTTGAAATGGGGCGGGGCCCGCAGCGGCGCAAGCGACGGCGCACGCGACGGCAATTCTCGATGAAGCGATGCTCGCGGCCGGCGGTACCTTCTGCCAGTCTTTATTTAGAAATCGTACAAAATGTAGACGTAGTCACCATCGCAATGGAATACAATTTGATTGACTTTGTTTGATTTAAGCGCCGCCGCCGCCGCCGCCGCAGCGAGGCCCGTCACGTGCACCGCCGCGGGCACAGCGGCGGGCGCCGCCACGCTGCCCGCGACGCGTCTCTATGAATAATATCGTATATTGCCATATGTTTGTTTACGCGTGCGGTGATAAGTGCCGCTTCACGCACCGCCTCTCCGTAAGGCGACGGCTAGACGCGTGGTATTTACCGTGATCCGTCGCCATAGAGTAAATTTTAACCATTGAAAGTATTTTTTACGGAATGTTCAAGGTCCAAACAAATTATCGGACGCGGCTTATGGACGCGGCTTACTGCCGCGGCTGATAAGTGTGCACACTCTCATTACATCCTGCGTGCCAGATAGCTATCGGACGTCCGATGACGTCATATTAGTCTATGGTTACGTCCGCGACCTACTACATCCGATAGTTTGCACACCTCAGATCAGCCGCGGCAGTAAGCCGCGTCCGATAATTTGTTCGGACCTTCAAGGTCCAAACAAATTATCGGACGCGACTTATGGACGCGGCTTACTGCCGCGGCTGATAAGTGTGCACACTCTCATAACATCCTGCGTGCCAGATAGCTATCGGACGTCCGATGACGTCATATTAGTCTATGGTTACGTCCGCGACCTACTACATCCGATAGGTAGTTTGCACACCTCAGGGGGGTAATTACGTAACTTTGTTGCAATCAACTCTGACAGAAATCGCAGTTACATCGCTGCTTTAGTAAGAACCAATGTGACAACTATCTTAACTAAAGCAGCAATGCAACCGCGCTTTCAATCGATTTCAATCGAGAATTGTTAGCAACAGCTTTACGTAATCAAGGTACAGATCAGCCGCGGCAGTAAAGGTCCGAACAAATTATCGGACGCGGCTTATGGACGCGGCTTACTGCCGCGGCTGATAAGTGTGCACGCTCTCATAACATCCTGCGTGCCAGATAGCTATCGGACGTCCGATGACGTCATATTAGTCTATGGTTTCGTCCGCGACCTACTACATCCGATAGTTTGCACACCTCAGATCAGCCGCGGCAGTAAGCCGCGTCCGATAATTTGTTCGGACCTTAAGCCGCGTCCGATAATTTGTTTGGACCTTCAATATTTTTCTTTCCATAGCTAAAATTTACTCTATGGCGATGGATCACGATAAATACCATGCGTGTAGCAGTCACCTAAACAGAAAAAAAGTCCAACGTGCCGCGAGAGGCCCGTCGCACGCGCCGCCTGACGCCCCGTGTAGACACGGGGCGTTTACGGAGACCTCCGTAAACAAGCACTAACTCGTTCCCCTGTTTCGTGGCCTGTCACTAAGTTAATTAGAAATTGTGAAAACCGCGTAATGTGTTGATATTGACACAGGGGTGAAGTGGTGCACGAGTCGGAGCAGGAGCCGGCGCGGCAGGTGACGGGCGGGCGGCGCGGGCGCAGCGTGCTGGGCGCGCTGCAGCCGGCCGCCGGCGCGGCGCCGGCGCGCGGCCCCCGCCCCGCGCCCGCGCCCGCCGCC
Organism: Agriphila tristella; assembly: GCA_928269145.1. Taxonomy (NCBI): domain Eukaryota; kingdom Metazoa; phylum Arthropoda; class Insecta; order Lepidoptera; family Crambidae; genus Agriphila; species Agriphila tristella. The sequence goes on along the minus strand of OV743431.1, from coordinate 57,660,744 downwards.
GCCGCCGCCGCCTACCTCGGCGCCTCGCGCTACGTGGCCGGCACCCGCATCGATGCTTCACTTTTTCACCCGGTGCAACTTCGATTTCACCCAGGTATTTTTGTGTGAAGAGAGATGAAGTAAAACCTCCTCTTGAAACATTTTTTTTCGCTTTGCACCCTTTTTTTGGTTACGGAACCCAAAATGGTAAAAAGGAACCCTTATGGTGTGACTCAGTCTGTCTGTCTGTATGTCACAGCTGGATATCTCAAGAGCTACTAATGGTATCAACTTGAAAGGAATGGTTCAATTAAGATGACGTTTTCCCAACAATTTTGCAAATAAGAAAGAAATAATAAAAAAATTACAAAGAGAAAAATCTGAAATAATTCTGTGATAGTACTTTCTGTAAAGATTACAGGAAAAATAAAACGAAGTCTCAATATAATATTAACAAAAAATACATTAGTTATGCTACCGGTCAACAGATGGCGCTGACCTAAGACATTAGTTCCACTATCGGTCAATAGATGTTGCTGACCTAAAACTATTCAACTCTGCAGTAGGTATATTTATTAAAATGGAACGGAAACCTTCGCCTCAGTGCGCGAGTTCGACTCGCTCTTGACCAGTTTTTTCACTATAGCGTGCTCATATTATGAGAACAACTAGTGCAGTACAGGGTTCACTGATGTCAGGAGACAGAGGACTATACCTAGTTGGTTACTAAGTTCTGTAACTATGGAAAACATGAATAATACTAAATTTACAAATAATGCTACAATGAATTATATACCAAATGAAAGCACAAATATTTAAGATTATCATGTATTAAAATTATTCGAAATGACCGCCTCTGGCATGAATACACGCCTTTAGACGACGAGGCCAGTCATCGATGGCAGCACGAACTACCACCATATCCAATTCTGCGACTGCCTTGAGAATAGCGCGCTTAAGAGAGTCGAGATTCATGTGGGGCTTAGCACATGCTTTCTCCTCAATAAGTTGCCATATGGCATAATCCAGAGGATTTAAGTCTGGGCTGGAGGATGGCCATTCTTCCTGCGCGATAAAATCAATTTTGTTAGCCCGAAACCATGCTTGTGTAGATTTTGCTTTGTGCGCAGGGGCAGAGTCCTGCTGGAAGACCCATGGCTGGTTTTGAAATAAAGTGTGGCTTAAGGGTTTGACAACAGGTTCCAGAACGGTATCTTGATAGACTCTAGCGCCAGTTTTCACACCTTTTTCACAGAAATGAACCTTACTTAGCCCTGAATAGGACACCCCCAGCCAAATCATCACTGATGAGGGGTGGTGACCTCGTTGGACCCTCGGAGCAATCATGCTGGCTTCTTTACTATTCTTAGCGTATATTCTATCATTTTGACGGTTAAAATTTTCTTCGACTGTGAAGATTTTTTCATCAGTAAACAAGATTTTGGCCGATGGCCGTTTTGTGCGTACTGCTTTAGTAGAGCGCGACTTCGTGCTAACCTCATAGCCTTCAATCGTGCGTTTAGCAGATGGCCCTTTCGTCTACGGTAAGCGTGAAGCCCAAGGTCATCATTGATAATTTTTTTAAGGGAACTTCTCTTCACAGTCATCTGTATTGCCAATAACTTTTGCTTCCGGACGGGATTTCTCGTGATTCTCGCCTTCACTGCCTTGATCACAGCTGGTGTCCGAACGGTGCGTGGTCTTCCTGATCTTTTTCGGTCATCGACGGTCAAGGTATTACTGTACCTATGGATAGTGCGATAAATAAATTGCTTGTTGATTTTCAACTTTTGTAGCAACTTGAAAATCATATTCGGTGGCTGCCCACATTTGTGCAGAGCAATTACAGCGACACGATTCTCCTTCAACCCCCATTCCATGGTGAAATAAACAAAATATGATATATGTGTGGTATGGAATTATAGCTTATAAAACTGTCAATAATATGTCATTTTTATTTTTTCTTTTCATTTGTTTTAATGGCCAGTAATCGATAAAGAAACTCAGTAACAGAACTTTTGACCAACCTGTGTATTATATAATAATACACAGACGTTATAGAATAGTATACTATATCACAAACAATAGGTCTCATTCATGCATTTCAGATTCATTTTGTTTTCTGTTTTAAAATATACAATCAGTGCTTTCCACTATGAGAAAATTAGTTCCAGTCTTTGTTTGGTATGGAATAGACGAACTAGACCGGATGGGTGGAATGATGGTTCTAAAGTAACGCGTGGTAACGCAATAACTTAATTAAACTTTAGTTTGTTCCTCGTCCGCCACAGTACAAGTTCGATCGTAATACTTTTTATTACAATCTAATTTGTATAGATTACTTGTGTGTACGATTAAAAAATTTGTTACAGAAGCGACTACAGTGGGCAGCGGGGCGAATCGCGTCGACTGGGCAGCCAAGTACCTACGATGAAGACATGGCAAACAGTACTCACTATCATTAATGCTGTCGCTCGTGCTTTCTCCTCCTTGGATATAAATTTACTAGCCTATACTATACTGGGCCATATCACAACGATTGGAGTGATCAGCAAATCCATCACTCACCTAGTGATGTAGTGATGGCGCGGCGAGCAAGCGGAACTATTTACCTTAGTGGTACAGCGGAAGTGTTATCGATAGTACCTGACGCCACAGTACCGGCCCGGCCACAGCCAGCCGCGACGGGCGGCGCGGCAAGCGAATTCATTAATCACTGCGTGCTATCTCGATGGCGGCCTCTCAGCTCGTCGTCACGACCGCGCAGTGATTACCGAACTCGCTTGCCGCGACGCGGGCTGCGGCCGGTACCTTGATTACGTAAAGCTGTTGCTAACAATTCTCGATTGAAATCGATTGAAAGCGCGGTTGCATTGCTGCTTTAGTTAAGATAGTTGTCACATTCATTTTTACTAAAGCAGCGATGTAACTGCGATTTCTGTCAGAGTTGATTGCAACAAAGTTACGTAATTACCCCCCGGTACCTTGATCACGTAAGGCTGTTGCTAACGATTCTCGATTGAAAGCGCAGTTACATTGCTGCTTTAAGTAAGATAGTTGTCACATTGATTCTTAACTAAAGCAGCAATGTAACTGCGATTTCTGTCAGAGTTGATTGCAACAAAGTTACATAATTACCCCCCCGTACCTTGATTACGTAAAGCTGTTGCTAACAATTCTCGATTGAAATCGATTGAAAGCGCGGTTGCATTGCGGCTTTAGTTAAGATAGTTGTTACATTGGTTCTTACTAAAGCAGCGATGTAACTGCGATTTCTGTCAAAGTTGATTGCAACAAAGATACGTAATTACCCCCCGTACTTTGATTACGTAAAGCTGTTGCTAACAATTCTCGATTGAAATCGATTGAAAGCGCAGTTGTATTGCTGCTTTAATTAAGATAGTTGTCAGATTGGTTTTAACTAAAGCAGCGATGTAACTGCGATTTCTGTCAAAGTTGATTGCAACAAAGATACGTAATTACCCCCCGTACCTTGATTACGTAAAGCTGTTGCTAACAATTCTCGATTGAAATCGATTGAAAGCGCAGTTGCATTGCTGCTTTAGTTAAGATAGTTGTCAGATTGGTTCTTACTAAAGCAGCGATGTAACTGCGATTTCTGTCAGAGTTGATTGCAACAAAGTTACGTAATTACCCCCCGGGCCTTAAGGCGGCTGGCTTATAAAGGAGCGCAGGATGGCGCAGGGCAGGAGTCAGGACGGACACGGCGCGTTACCCTTGCCTAGGCACCATCTCCACGAGCGAGTGTAAAACAACAATATTATCGTCATAATACTTAAGTTCTGACACGGCGATAGTACTTAGATATCGCGGTTGTTCGTATTATACATGGTGTTTGGTAAAAGCCTTATAAAGCTGAATATGGTAGACAGGGACCATCAAACTGAACAACTTTTACTATGGGACCAACTCTAAAATCGCGAAAAAAAATCAGCTGTTTCATACATTTAGATATTTTCCTTTATTATTTTTTGTATGAAACAGCTGATTTTTTTTCGTGATTTCAGAGTTGGTCCTATAGTAAAAGTTGATCAGTTTGATGGTCCCTATCTACCATATTCGGCTCTATAAGGCTTTTGCCAAAAACCCACAATCAATTATGATGAAGTTGTTGTAGTCAGTAGAGATCGAGATTCAATTGGACTTTAAAGGACATTCCAAAAAGTTCCAAAGGAAACAAAACTCATGCGGGCAAAGTCGTAGGCAAAAGCTAGTATTGTTCTATCTCACGAAGTCCACTCAACGTACATGCACATTGTTTTAGTGTGGGTCTGCACCACTATTTGCTTTATGGTCTGTGGTCTGCACCCTCTCATATGCACACTAAAATAATGTGTAGGTATGTGCATTGTTCACAACCAAATGGACTTCATGAGCAACGAAAGAATCTTAGTTCGTTGTTCATGAGATATAACAAATAGTATATAAATGTGACAAACTAAGAAGTAAAAAAAATATAATATTATTATTTTTACCTGATGTTTATATTTGAAATTCATGGAGACACGGCCCCGAAGGGGTTCCATAATTTATATCCACATCACAGGTCTAGGCTTAGCATTTTGTGTCGAGATAATGTTGTTAAAATAAAATTATTCTATGAGAATTTATTTGATGGCTGCCTATTTGTAGGCACATATTTTTGTCATGATGCTCTCACAGATATGTAAATGCTGGTTTCGATACTGACTTTCAGTATAATGATTTGTAAGTTTAATATTAAAAATCATGTTTTTATAATATATGTGTGTTAAAAAAAAAACTAAAATTAAATGTTGGTAATAATTCAATAAATAAGTAAGAAAGTTTCAATAATAAAATTACATAGATATCAAAAAGGTACATTTCATTTTTCTACCTACTACCACAGGATGCTTCTAAATCAATAGATGCCGCCAGGATTTTTTTCAGAGGTACATGCGTCTACACATTATACTTATCACATAATAGAGGAGGATAGTGAATTTATGGACGAGGAACAAAGGACAGCAACCTAGACTCGTCAAGTTTTATTTCAAACAGTTACTTAATAAAAAAAATATTTGTTGAAATTTTAGATTTTGAGCATTAACAATGCTATTTTTAGATATACCTAGTTGGTTACTAAGTTCTGTAACTATGGAAAACATGAATAATACTAAATTTACAAATAATGCTACAATGAATTATATACCAAATGAAAGCACAAATATTTAAGATTATCATGTATTAAAATTATTCGAAATGACCGCCTCTGGCATGAATACACGCCTTTAGACGACGAGGCCAGTCATCGATGGCAGCACGAACTACCACCATATCCAATTCTGCGACTGCCTTGAGAATAGCGCGCTTAAGAGGGTCGAGATTCATGTGGGGCTTAGCACATGCTTTCTCCTCAATAAGTTGCCATATGGCATAATCCAGAGGATTTAAGTCTGGGCTGGAGGATGGCCATTCTTCCTGCGCGATAAAATCAATTTTGTTAGCCCGAAACCATGCTTGTGTAGATTTTGCTTTGTGCGCAGGGGCAGAGTCCTGTTGGAAGACCCATGGCTGGTTTTGAAATAAAGTGTGGCTTAAGGGTTTGACAACAGGTTCCAGAACGGTATCTTGATAGACTCTAGCGCCAGTTTTCACACCTTTTTCACAGAAATGAACCTTACTTAGCCCTGAATAGGACACCCCCAGCCAAATCATCACTGATGAGGGGTGGTGACCTCGTTGGACCCTCGGAGCAATCATGCTGGCTTCTTTACTATTCTTAGCGTATACTCTATCATTTTGACGGTTAAAATTTTCTTCGACTGTGAAGATTTTTTCATCAGTAAACAAGATTTTTCGATGGCCGTTTTGTGCGTACTGCTTTAGTAGAGCGCGACTTCGTGCTAACCTCATAGCCTTCAATCGTGCGTTTAGCAGATGGCCCTTTCGTCTACGGTAAGCGTGAAGCCCAAGGTCATCATTGATAATTTTTTTAAGGGAACTTCTCTTCACAGTCATCTGTATTGCCAATAACTTTTGCTTCCGGACGGGATTTCTCGTGATTCTCGCCTTCACTGCCTTGATCACAGCTGGTGTCCGAACGGTGCGTGGTCTTCCTGATCTTTTTCGGTCATCGACGGTCAAGGTATTACTGTACCTATGGATAGTGCGATAAATAAATTGCTTGTTGATTTTCAACTTTTGTAGCAACTTGAAAATCATATTCGGTGGCTGCCCACATTTGTGCAGAGCAATTACAGCGACACGATTCTCCTTCAACCCCCATTCCATGGTGAAATAAACAAAATATGATATATGTGTGGTATGGAATTATAGCTTATAAAACTGTCAATAATATGTCATTTTTATTTTTTCTTTTCATTTGTTTTAATGGCCAGTAATCGATAAAGAAACTCAGTAACAGAACTTTTGACCAACCTGTGTATATCAAGATAATTAATTTAATAGAAATAATGCTAGAAAAAATCGACTCGCCCGTAGCAGCTCAGACGGGATATTATTAAATATATTTCTAAATAAATAAATATATTGAAAAATCTTTGTTTTTTTCCTAACAGGGGGGTGCAAGTGCACCTCTTTGTACCATGCTCCTGGCGCCCATGCATACCAACATAAAATAAATATAGAGTGAAGTGAAACATGCAAGGAATGCTATTCCAGAAATTGCAGTAATTGGGATCGGAGGTTTGGGTCCTAGACTAGCAATCAAGTCATTTGACTTCGACAATGAAGCAGATAGATAAATCTACAAGATTTCTATAGTCATCCATCACATACTTACATACAATGTTTCTTCTCTTCAGTTTTGCTGATTTTGCATTGAATTTCAAAACCAGGAAAGGTGGCATGATGATAAATTTGAAAGTCAAACTTCATATAACTTCATACTATATTAAATTATGTACATTTAGTTTTATATAAAATTTGACAGCAATCAACAAGAGGGTCTCCGATAATGCTCTGTTATAATATGTACATCGCACGTCACTCATACTTGAGGTAGGACTTGGTGTCGAGGGCGGGCGGCGGCGCGTGCGCGGCGGCGGCGGGCCAGTCGCCAGCCCAGTTGAAGACGCGCGCGCCGCCCTCCACCAGCCCCCAGCCCAGCAATTGCGAGCCGCCGCGCGCGCCGCGCTCCCGCTTCGGCGACGCCGTCGAGATGTTCACCGACACGCCCTTGATTATGTGGTCCTGTCCGCACAGCGACTGCGCCACCTCGGGGTCCAGGAACGTCACGAAGCTGAACGCCCGGAAGGGCCGCGGCACAAACACGTCTGTCACTTGCCCGAAAGCACCGAAGTACTCGCGAAGGTCGTCCGCAGTGAGGCTCTCGGTGCAGCGGCCGACGAACACCTTGCGGTGGGCGGTGGCACCACCGTCCTTCCCATTAGGGATTCGCACATCACACCAGCGTCCGTCGATCATGTGTCGTCGACCGAGCGCCCGTACCTGAGCTTCGTAATCCGCGAATTTTATGAATCCGAACCCCTTCGAGAGGCCCGTTTTGACGTCACGTTTCACTTGCACCATAAGCAAGTCTCCGAACGTAGCGAAGTACTCGCGCACTGCTTCTTCTCCCGTTTTCCAAGGTAGACCGAGCACTATGAGGTCGGAGCAGCGCGGGCGCGGTGACATGGAGGGCTCTGCGCGCGGGAAGGCACACCAGTAGCGGTGCGCGGCCCAGCCCTCGGCCGGCGGGGACAGGCGCTCGTCGGTCTGGCGCACGCCCCGCAGGCGGCCACCCGCGCGGTACTTCAGCCCGCTGGCTCCAGCGAACTGGGCGGCGACTGTACTTAGCAACAGTGAGCCATCCTCCTCCGTTGGCAGCTCGATGGGCTCGTCCTGCTCGCCCTCGCTCACCGGTACGTATTCTATCGACATTTCGTTCACCCCCCTACACACACTCTTCTATGCCTCATTTCGTTTACATTATAGTCTCGATAACAAAATAAAGGCTGTCCATTCTAGGGAATTCTTACAAATTACGTACACTAAAGTACTATTTTCGACTTTTTTCCGTCCTTCGGCTACTTGGCATTCTTCAGGGGTGCGTTCGTAAAGTTCGCTCGACGACGCTCGATGACATAGTACGCGTTCTAAAACCACCGAGGCGATCGTCCGACGATCACTCTTACCGTTCGTAAATGTCGCCCGGCGAACGCACCGGTCACCCAACGAAATAGGTGGGTGAAATTCGCTCTGACGTTTTATTGGACAGTTGACACGTCTGCTTTGTTTATAAACATTGGTTTTGGAAAAAAGGCGGGAAACGTTTGACTCGTCGGACGCGTTTTTTGATGTGAGATTTTGTTTAATTAATTTATAGTGTTATTGGTGATCAGAATTACTTAATTTTATTTTATTGTATCTATTGGACATATCAAATCTTTCTCCAACTGGTCAGAAAATAAGATAATAACGGGATTAGATAATTCTAGTATACATGTCGTTCGTAAACGTCGGATGACGAACGTCGCACGCCTCGGAGTGAAGGTCCGTCGTCGAGCGAACTTTAGGAACGCAACCCAGGTGACTTGAGGTGACGTGTGACATCTGTCTGACCAGTGTCTGTCACTGTCAATGTCAAGTCGGTCAGCAGGGTTGCGTTCAGAACCTACGCTCCGAGTGCAACCTATCCACAACCAAACGCTCTAACGGCGTTCCAAACATTAGAGCGTGCCGTTCGGTTGACACAACCATCCCGTTCCAAACGTCAGGGGCCTTACTATGAGCTTTAATAGCAGGACTTATACTGAATGGCATTACTTTTTCGTACCATGACCTCGATTTAGCAGGCCTGCGGAGGGCCTGCTTTAATACACGCTCTTAAACCGTTCACCATTTTTTATGTATGGACGAAGCGTACCACGACGCTCCGTTTGACAGTTTGGGAGCTGTTTTATAGCGTCTGTAATGTCAAATAAAGCAATTCATAAAAAGTTCCTACGTGATCAGCTTTTTCAAAATTGTTTAGTGTATTTAGATAAGTTTGGCGTGAGAATTTTAAGATTTGTGAATTTCTTTTAATGTTTATTATTTAACAGTGAATTATGTAACTTGATAAAGGCAACGCGACGACTTCCTTGTTGTTGAATATCACTAAAATAAAAAGAAATGATGAGAGATGAGACCCCATAAATAAGTACCTACTATCCCCTTCAATTGGTAATGCGCCTGGCGGCCATGATTTTAACCTCAAAAACGAAAAACAATTGCATTTTTTTTAATACCTAGACCCTTTCTTATTGAAAATAAGAATTAAATAATTAATACACTATTATTACCTATTAAAATTTTCCTGTTTTTTGTCATTTTTAGCTGCGGATGACGTTGATGTGTATGTTAATTTGACAAGGTTCCAGCGCATTACCAATTGACGCGGATAGTAAATTGCATTACATTTTATGTTATTATGAATAATAATAATCAAATAAAGAAGAAAATGATTTATTTTATATCGATGTAAGTAATTAACAAACTAATGGTGTGAAATGATATTGAAAATAAAAAAAACCGAAATAATATAACTTTAATTTGTTTTATTAACTTGCGACATTTTATTACTATCCCCGTCAATTGGTAATGCGCTGGAACCTTGTCAAATTAACATACACATCATCGTCATCCGCAACTAAAAATGACAAAAAACAGTAAAATTCTAATAGGTAATATAATATATTAATTATTGAATTCTTATTTTCAATAAGAAAGGGTCTAGGTATATCAAATTTTTACAAATTGTTTTTCGTTTTTGAGGTTAAAAACATGGCCGCCAGGCGCATTACCAATTGGCGGGGATAATAAGCGATAAATTGGGTGCATTCTGCCAGACAAATATCTGAGTCATCGAACGCCATAAAGTACATTTTAACCATGAAAAGTAAATGAATATTCTAAACAAATTACTTTCCATGGTTAACAAATTTATGGCGATCGATGACTCAGAGATTTGTCTTACAGAATGCACCCATCGATTTGTATAGGCTAGCTCGTTTTCGCATCGTCTACAAAGCATTAGTGCTCTGTGACAAAGCATACCAGAGACAAACTAACCGTTCACCTTGAGTCAAAACAATCTTTAAGCCATTCACCTAAAAGACGGTCATGGTACCGATTTAAGCAATTTTGTTTAGGGCCTGCTTCTGAACTGAACGGCTTAAGGATGGTTTTTTATTTGCTGATGGTAAGCCCCCAGAGCGTTGCAACCAAACAACCATCAAAATTGATGGTTGTAAAACGCTCTGAGGTTTGTCTATAGAAAAAATGTCAATGTCATTTGACATTATTTTGTATTTTGATGTTTTTGTGTCTAATTTTTAAATTAATCATGGTAGATGCTTAAAAAACGGATTTTATTTGATTTAGTATAAAGAAAAGTTTAAATTATTCGTATTCTTAATGGAAAATGAAGACTTTGTATTGACATTGACATTTAAAGTTCTTGGTCGTTCCTAACCTTAGAGTGAGGTAAAAAACAACCAAACAACCGCACACTAAGGCTCTGAACGCAACCTAGTGTCATGTCATGTCAGAGTTTTTTTTTATTCTTTTCACTATTTTAGAAAGCCAATAAATCTATGCCTTTACAGCCACTACACTGTCATTTATTTTCATAGCGAAGTTTTTTCGAAAACATTCAACGAAAACACAGTTAAAAGTTTAAAGAAAACTTGGTTTCTGAAACATATTTCTCTACACACGCCGTCCACAGCGATTTTGTGGCTTGTGTAGACAAAACTTCACCCCCGTATCTATAGACGAGTAAGTAATGGCTTGAGTAAAACTTGCAATTTTCAAATGCTTCTTATAGTATATTCACACCAATGATTTCAAAAGGAAGGATGAGCCCATCTGAATATTTGCTTTATAATTCCTTCATACAAGCAAAATCAGCGACATCTTTTAGATCCCACTCGAACTACTGCCGTATTAGAGGTGGGCAAAAAAGATTCCTGAAGTGAACTATTTAGTTCAATTGGAGTTAAGGACAAGTTCACTCATCTGGCTCCTTTGGGTCGCTAGTACTTTTAACTTTTTTATATTTTTATTATGGTAATTATATCAGTTTTTCGATGGTATTAAGGCCATAAAATAAAACGTAAGCATAACAAAATCTCAATAATGTTTATTTCAAATTAGATGTTTTTGTGCTTTTTCACAGCTATCTATACTAAACTATTAAATATTAAAAGGAAAATTTTGTTTGTTGGTTTGATTGTTTGGAATGCAAAAATTTTAAAATTTTATCTAAAAAAAATTAGAGATCCCAATGAAAATAGGAATAATGAAACGAAAGCCACAGTTTATATATTTTTTTCTATAAAAGTAATTATTGATCGGAAGATGATGACATTCGTATCATAATATTAATCCTTATGCAACTACATAATTACATTGTCAAGGTTGATTATTAACTTGCAAATTTGTCCTAAAATATAAGCATCAATATAGGTACCTAAAGTTTTTGAAAGGTAGGTGTAAAAATCTTTTTATCGATTAATCTTTTTGAACAAAATCTATAGTTACACCGAAGCGAAGCGAGGGCGGGTCGCTGGTTGATTACATAAATATACTCTGTTTAATATAACAGAGATACAACAGAGATTATTCTATCCTAGGTTTTTACACAAGGAATAAACCTTAAAGCAAAGCTGCGACCGGTCACTATACCACAGAATATATAAACTATACTACTTTCGCATTTATAATATTATAAATGCGAAAGTCTGTTTGATTGTTTGTTGGTTACGCCTCCAAGTCTTAACTACTGAACCGATCATCATAAAATTTTACATACCCATTACCAATTACCAGGGGTTAGAGAAAGACAACGTACATTTTATCCCAAAAAAGTATTCTTCCCGAGGCGCGAGGGAAAGTAAAAAAACTTTCCACGCAGACGGATTCGTGGGCGGCCGCTAGTACTGCGTGATTATGGGAGACAGGAGCTTCATTTTCTGAGTTCAGTTATTTTGTTTTATGTGTGAATGCGGTAAATACTTCAATCTCAATTCGCGGTATTGCCTTGTTTTCAGCTTCCATAGTCCAGCTTTTGACACCCGTGTCATAAAAAAGAGCAGAGCATATTCTTGCGTTTTTAGGAGGCTTATGAAATAGGACTGTTTTCGTTATTTTATGCGACTCCATATTTCTTTACGCACTAGATCATTAGGCAATCTGTAATTATTTGAATTGAAATGTAATGTAGATAACTATTTTTGCAGCAAATATGTTTCATATGAGACATTTCTGTACGCAGTGTTTGTAATCTATCCTTTCCGTTTACTCTCGTTCTTTGAGCTAACTAGCTATGGAACTAAATGAACTAAGGATCTTTTTATGGACTCAAGTGAACTACATAGTTCATTTGAGTCCATATAAAGATCTTCAAGTGAACGAGTTCATTTGAGTCATGATGACCCATCTCTATTGCCTCGAACAATAACAAGTAATAGTAAAATATTTTATAATTTATTAAAATTGTTAGACACGTAATAAAAATAATGTAAAGTTACTAACCAATAATACGATATTCCATGTAACTTTTTAACGTTTGCATCATAATTATTGCAATCTACAAATGCGCCATTCGCCATTTTTGTGTCACATCAATCACCGTCTGTCTACCATAGTGTTCCGCGGATGACTGAATCGCGTTGGCCCTAAAATTGTAATTTTAGGGCCAACCAACTGGCGTCACTTCGTAGCGACGTTGGCCGTGTCCTTACGCTAGTAATATAATAAGTCTATGATTCACACGCATTTTACAGTATAAATTAACCTTAAATGGATAAAAACTGCACTAAGAAGTCATTTAAGATGAATTTTACTATAAATTGCATGTGAATATGATATGAGAAGCATTAGAAAATTACAAGTTTTACTCAAGTCATTACTTACTCGTCTATAGATACGGGGGTCAGTGTTGCCAATTTAGGATTTTATGTTAGCAGTCTTAGCACTAGAAAAAAGCGTCACTTTCAAGTTAGGTCCTATTTACAGTCGCTAAACATTAATTTATCAAGAATTAAAAATAGAAGATTGATTTAGCATAGGAAAATTTTTCTCTGCTTTGAATCTCGAAGAATTTTACTTTCATTCAAACTTGGCGCACAAAACGCTAGCCAGTCAGTTGTCAAAATGACAGAATATGATTATGACATTATGGCGCGAGTTTTGCTTTACACAATCAACAAAAACATTTCAACATTCAACAAAAAAAAAGTATGAGGATTTTGTTTCGCGAAACAATGTTTTGTTGATTGTGTTTAAGGCAAAACAGGTGCTATGGACGGACCCGGCCTTACCCTGCCCCTCGACCCGCGCAAAATGTTCTATGTACGTGTTTTCCACTGGGCATGGAGAAAAAAAAGATTTTTTCCCTATCCCTATACAAAATTTTTTCGAGAAACAATATTTTGTGTAGACGATTTTGTTTGAGATGTTTTTGTTGATTGTGTAGGACAAAACACGCTATGGATCCGGCATTTGGCTTATTTTGCTAGCTTAGTTGATAAATTATTCTTGGCTTGACTATTTGACGAAATATGACTTGACTTTTCTTCACGGATTGACCAAAAAAAACAAATAAGGTAAAATTTGAAAAAATATATGATGAGGCAGCATGGACGCATGGTCTATGAACCTTAGTCTGTTCGACAATACGAACCCCGCGTTCCGAATCACGCTTACAGCACTGTTAGCGTATAATCCATTAAATTAAGTAGGTACGCAAATACCCTATTAAGTGTAATATTTTGTGACTTTTTAATTTGTTCGGATTCGCGCTAACAGCGCTGTAAGCGTGATTCGGAACGCGGGGGAAAATACCAAAAAAAATGTCGCGAGGTGACAGGTGACAGTGACTTTTGTTTGACATTACGAATTACGATTATTACGAATACGAAACGAAAGAAAGATCATGTTTTTTTTTTTTCGCGCGGGAACCTTGAACAAGAAAGGCGCCTTCTCTTGAAAAAATTTTCAAATAACATTAAATATTGTTTATTTTGTATATTTTTTCTGTAAATAGTGTAATTTGTATATATATTGGAGTGTAAATTCATATGTAATTAGTGTAAACTATGGGGAGAGTAAAGAAGAGAAAAAAGGATCCTCCTGATCGAACGGCGGGAAACTCCACGGGTGCCTCCTCTGAAACCTCGGATTCAGAGGATGATGCTAGCAGGAAGTACCAAATTTATAAAGTCCCTGGGTACTCTAGAAAGTACCCGGAAAACTGTAAAAAAAATGAATATGTAGTATTTCTCTCGCATTCAGATGAAAAACAATCTTTTACAGACAAAGACAGACTGGCCATTTCCAATGGTATCAGGAAACACTGCGTCACAGGTGTTTTACATCTGCGACCAGTTAACAAATTTAGAGTTGCCATCACATTTGATGTACCTAACAATGCCAACGTATTTCTAAATAATGTTAAAATTTTGGACGAATTGTCTTTAAAGGCCACCATTCCTGCAGCTGATACAGAGGTGACTGGAGTAGTGACTTCAGTCCCAATTGGTCTGTCGAACCAGCGCATATTTTCACTAATAGGTAGTACACGCAACATTATACAGGTCCGGCGCTTCATGCGACGAGTACGAAACGATAATGGAACGATTTCGTTTCAGCCGACGCAGACTGTCGCTGTAACTTTCGCTTCCACCGAATTACCCCAATTTGTATATTTAGACAACTGGAGGCATGAAGTGAATGTATATATACCCCCCGTAAAGCAATGTTTACACTGCCTACGCTTTGGCCATATTGCTAAATATTGCAGGAATGTAGAGGTTTGCTCGATCTGTACAGAGAATCATAATTATAAAAATTGTAAAGAAGATCCCAAAAATGCCAAATGTACGAACTGTGGTGGTAATCACATTGCCATTTCAAATACATGTCCCAAAAAAAAAGAAAAAATTGAAGAAAGCAAAATAAAATCAAAAGCTACAACTTATTCCGCATTATTTAATGAATCGTCATTTCCACACTTACACGCAAAAACACTGGAAACCCAAATACAAAATTTAACAAAATCCGATACATTTATGAACATCATTACAAGTGCCATAACTAAAATTATCTTAAACCAAAAAGATAATCCAATTAATCATGTTTCTATTAAAGAAACCCTGTTAAATACATTCAGAAATAACAATAGTACTATCAAATAATGGATTACCTCAATATAATGCAATGGAACGCCCAAAGCATTATTAGTAATAAATTTTTGCTTACTCAATTTCTTTATGATAATAACATTCACATAGCAATTATATCAGAAACTTGGTTACAACCTAATAAAGTCTTTAATATTAAAGGTTACAAAATAGAACGCAACGACATTGGTAATAAACATAATGGCGTTGCTATTTTAATTAATAACAGCATAAATTATCAAAAGATTGATATATTTTTTGACAGTTGTTTACAAAATATATGTGTAAAAATAATTGTAAATAGTAAAGAAATATCGATTGTAAGTTTTTACTGTCCAACAAATTGTACTCCTTCGTTTGATAAACATAAACTTGACGCCTTAGTAAAGTCAGTACCTAAGCCAATGATCTTCGCTGGTGATTTTAACGCTCATCATACATCTTGGGGATGTAACTCCACTAATTCTAGAGGCAGGGATATCCTAGAAATTGCAGATGATAATGACTTGGTCCTTTTGAACAATGGCGAGGCGACTACAGTTGGTTCTTTGTCGTGGCGTCCTAACGCCCTAGATTTAACTCTTGTTTCTCCATCACTCTCTCTTTGTTGCGATTGGTCTGTACATAATGATCCACTTGGCAGCTATCACCTCCCTGTAATTATCAAAGTACTTAATGATAACAATGTAAATAATAATGTAAATAATAATACTCAAACTTGTGGTATCGATAGTAGACATTTGCCCATCTACTCTAATTTCAAATCAGTAGATTGGAAAATGTATACTCAAATTGCAGAGTCTTTATTATCAAGTTTTCAGGAACAAAACTATACACCCTTGGAAGCATATGAAGAGTTTTGCAAAAGATTACATTCAGCCGTTGAAAGGTCTCTTCCCTCAAAAACTCCGTCTTCTTCTTCGCTTAGCCCCAATAGTATTAGGGAACCATTAAAAAAAAATCCTTTGCCATGGTGGAATAAAAAATGTTCAGAAGCAGTTTTAAATTCTAAATTAGCATATATTAATTTTAAAAATAATCCTTCAAATGAATCTTACATTGAATTCAAAAGACTTCAAGCTCTTAAAAAACTTACTTTGAAATCTGAGAGGTCTAATAGCTGGGTTGAATTGTGTAGTTCCTTTCATCGTTGCACTCCGCTGTCTTATATCTGGAAATTTATGCGTAAGTTTAATAAAACATATTCCATCAGTAATAAGGATGATAGTTGGATTCCTCAATTTTTGCAAAAATATACTCCAGACTATGTAAATAATCAATTTGAATTTTCGACATTAAATTCAACAGACCCTTCAGATAGCTTCATGATTAAGCCTTTCTCATTACAAGAGTTAGAGTCTGCAGTTTTCTCTAGAAAGGATAGCGCTTTTGGCTTAGATGGCATTCCCTATATGATGCTTAAAAAACTCAGTATAAATAGCTTTCCAATTCTCTTAGATCTCTTTAATTATTTATGGTTGAATAATGAAATTCCACAAACATGGAAGTCTGACTGTTTGGTGCCTATTTTAAAACCAGATAAACCCAGTTCAAACCCTGATTCCTATCGTCCTATTGCACTTACTTCTTGTGTTGGAAAAATCTTTGAACAACTTTTAAAACAAAGACTAGAATTCTATATAGAGCAAAATAATATCTTACCTGCTAACCAGTATGGATTCAGAAGGGGTACGTCTGCTCGTGAAAG
The DNA here is from genome assembly GCA_928269145.1 of Agriphila tristella. Taxonomy (NCBI): domain Eukaryota; kingdom Metazoa; phylum Arthropoda; class Insecta; order Lepidoptera; family Crambidae; genus Agriphila; species Agriphila tristella. The sequence continues at coordinate 57,643,884 of OV743431.1, read as the reverse complement.
TATTTGCCAATTTCATCTCGATATTGTAAATAGTTTAAATAGTGGAAAGTCTTTGTTGTCTGTATTTTTTGATGTTGCTGGTGCTTTTAATAGTGTAAATATTGATATTCTTTGTTCTGAATTATTGTCAATTACTATTCCGGCCAAACTGGTTAATTGGATACATAAATTCTTAACTGAAAGAGAAGTTTTTGTGAAATATAATTCTAAACTATATGGTCCAAGGAATGCCTCTGTTGGGGTTTGTCAGGGTGGCATACTTTCTCCATTGATATTCATTTTGTATATTCGTCGGTTAAATTTAATTCTTGGTCCTGATGTCAAAAATCTCCAATTCGCAGATGATCTGGTTGTTTATTCTTCTGGAAAAAATGAATTAGAAATTAGCAATAGCATAAATAAGTCTTTAGAGGGACTGTATAAATACTTTTCATATTTAAATCTAGATATTAATGCAACTAAATCAAAAGTGGTTGTGTTTGGAAAAAATAACTCTTCTCCAGGTGTTTATTATAACAAAGCTCCTATTCCCGTTTCAAATGAGGCTAAATTCTTAGGTGTAATATTTTGTCATGACTTAAAATGGAATAAATATGTTGATTTATTAAGTATAAGAGCTAACAAAGCCTTCAATATCTTAAAAACATTATGTAGAACATCTTGGGGTGCTGATCCTAAAATATTACTACTATTATATAAATCACTTATTCGTAGCCACTTTGAGTATGGGTTTCTCTGTTTTGCAGGTGATAGTAAGTTGGTTGATATTTTGGATAAAATTCAGAATAAGGGCATGAGACTTGTTACTGGAGCGTTTAAAAGTACTCCAATTAATACATTACAAGTTGAATGTAGACTACCTCCCATGAGTATAAGGTTTAACTATTTAAAAGAAAGGTTTGTTTTAAAATTATATAGTAAAAGTAACAATCACTTGTTCTCAAACTTGAAAAGCTTCCCTACCATATCTTGTCGCAAATATCCTTACATTCTTCAGGGTTTTACCCAGTTCAATAATTTTCTAAAAGATTTGCAAATATATCAATCAGAGTTGTTACCATGTTATCAAGGTGATTTTCATAGTAAATATCCTGCTATTAACATAATTATTGATCGCAATTTGAATTATAAAGAAGATGTTTACAATAGATTTTCTGAATTTATTGGCTTCAATTTAATTTATACTGATGGCTCAAAAACTGAGTCAGCTGTTTCATTTGCATTTTATGATGAAAAATTGAATTCTGGTTGTGGTTTTAAAATTAACTCAAATACAAGTATATTCACAGCTGAGGCTGTGGCTATTCTTGCAACTTTAAAACATATAAAATATAAAAATGGTGGTTGTCTTAAATGGGTGATAGTTAGTGATAGCATGAGTGTACTTCAAAATCTTAAAAATAACAAAGTCCATGCTAACACTAACTATATAATTTCATCAATCAAACAGCTTTGGCTAGATTTGTTCACAGATGGTTTTGAGGTTATGTTTATGTGGGTTCCATCACACTCCGGCATATTAGGAAATGAAAGGGCTGACTTTTTAGCAAGAACAATAACCGACTCTTCAGTCCCTATTCCAGATTCAAGTTCCAGACTTAATGTCTCTGTTCCACCCTCAGATATTGTTTCTCTTTTAAAGAAAAGATCAACAGATGTTTGGAAAATACACTGGAATCACGCAGTACAAGTAGAAAATAAAGGGTTATGGTATGCTACATTCAACATTCCCATAGGTTCCATGCCTTGGTTCTGCCAGGGCAATAATTACCTTTCTCGAAAGTTTTATACAACTATCCTGAGGCTTCGTTTTGGTCACTGTCGTTTAAACTATCATCTGCATCGTTTAAAAATGGTACAGAGTCCCTCTTGTGATCATTGTAACTCCCAGTCAGAGCAATCCTTGGATCACATTTTCTTTAATTGCCCATCCTTTGGCATTCAGCGCCTTGTGCTGATGGATGAGCTGATCGAAATATACGGTTGTCCAGATTCGGTACCGCGCTCCATCCAGGCTCTTCTTGTAAATAATGATACTTTTCTACCTCTTTATAAATATGTTATAAGTACTGTAGAGCAAATTTAAATGTAAACATGTATGGTATTTTACTGTAATATTATAGATAAGTTTTTGGTGTTTGGTGTAAATATCTATCGGTTATTAAATGCACAGACGAATAAGAAGATACTATTAAATGTACTACGTAAGTTTTGTACAAAAATTTTGATTTTTGACAAAAATGCGTCATGTCATTGGACATGTCATGCAGCATGTCACATGGATGGATTGGATGACTTTTCTTCATAGAAAATTTTGACGTTTATCGTTTATTTTGCTAGCATTGTTGACAAAATATTCTTGGACTGACTATTATCGAAATATGACTTGAATTTTCTTCATGGATTGACCAAAAATAACTAAAGAATTAAACTTTAAAAAAACTACTTATGAAAAAATTTAACTAATGACGAGGCAGCATGGTCTATGACCTTAGCCTGTTCTACGGAACGAAAAAAAAAAAAAAAAAAAAAAAAAGAAAGATCATTTTCTTTCTGTGGGTTTGTTTTGTTGTTTTTTCATATTTCAGACTCGAACGATTTGAAAATAATTTGATTAGCTCCAAATAATTTAATAGAGTTAGGAAGTATACTTGTAAACCATATTATTATGTTGGTTTTATTTATTGGTTTAGAATTCAAAGACCTCGCACATTTGAAAACCGTGAGTACCTATCCATTTTTTCTATTTCTAAATTAAATTAAATTAGGTACTATATTTAAACTTAAAATAGGTACGTATTTGTATGAATAGTTCGCTGATAAGGTTATGGTTGTTGTGGATGCTCAGGCTCTAGCATCATCTATGAGATACCTGTTTGGTATAAATAATCTTTAAAAACGGGGCGCCTGAAATGAGTATTGAGATAGATAAGAGGAAGATGAGAGCGTAAGGGGGGGGGGGGAGTGGGAAACCCCCCAGTATCACTCCGCCGCACGGAAATTAATAATTACTCAAATAAGTTTACGGTTTTAAAAATCCTAACCTCTAAACATCACCAAAGAACCCGGTAAACATTAAAACTGTTTGGTCAAATATTTGACAGTGTTGCTTGACCTTAAGGGAATTTTCCCCTATATTAAGGAGATTTTTTTCTAGATGAATTCAATCCGTGTAATCACTGGATTTTGGTTTCCATGATCACGGTAAACATAAGTTGTGAAATAAATTGTGTTCCTGAGCTTTGTTACAGCCAGCAAGGGCTGTCCTCCCTCCGCGGCTCATAAAAACACTGATATTGTACACTTTTTTACCCATAACAATTACTATAATCATACCATTTAACAGTATAACAACTTGTAGCATAATGTAAATCTACAAATTTAATTAACTGTTATTTGAAAATTTATCTCATAACTATTGAACTGAATGCCTACACCCAGCTGTTGGGTTTGTGCGGCTGATATAATGAAGATGAATGATGATGATGATTTTGTGGTTGTCATGGCTCATAGGCGTGGGAGCAGTAGGTATGGCGTCCGGAGTGCGGTCGCTGGGCAGCGTGCGCGGCGCGGGGCGCATGGCGGCGTGGCGCGCGCACGCGTACGGCGGGCGCGGCGAGCTGCGCCTCGAGGCGGCGCGCGTACCGCCGCTGCGTGCGCCCGACCACCTGCTCGTGCGTGTCACTCACGCCTCGCTCAACCCACTAGACGTGGCCATGCTCGGTGAGGAGACCTACAACATCATCAACTTTTATTACATGTCTGCCCAAAAAAAGAAAAGATTGTGTTCAGTCCCTATAGCCGCAACTGGCTTTCTACTATTTGAATCCTTACTAATATTAAAAAAGCGAAAGTCCGTTTGTTTGTTTGTTGTTACACCTTCACGTCTTAACTACTGAACCGTACATCATGAAATATTACACACACATTGTCAGGGATACAAACAGAGAAGGACATAGGGTACCTTTCATCTGGAAAAAAGGAACTTTTCCTGAGGGATAGACCAAAATACTTTCCACGCAGACGAAGTCGCGGGCGGAAGTTAGTAAAATATAAAATTGTATGTAACTGAAGTAAGATCTCGCTCACCATAGACAATCACGACATTTTGAAATGTCAATTTCATACACTTTTGGTAGGGCAGCCATGTTTATTTTTTAATATTATATGTGGAGGAGCTCAACAGCTCAATGGAGCAGTGTTATAGCGCACTCGGTCTGCGATTGCGGAGGTTAAAGGTCGGATGGGTGACCATAAATATTATCAAAACCTATTCTGGGGCCGTACCGGCTAACGAATCGATTTTCATAAAAGTCTGCTGGGTTTCAAATTAAAACAGATAAATCGAGCCCCAATTGGGCCAAAATGACGAACCCAAATTCATGATGTCACACAAACATCGATATCTTCCGAATCACGTCAACAAAAAGTACAAAACGAAATTGCTTACTTTGATTTCTCTGTTTTAAGTTGAAACCCAGCAGACTTTTATGAAAATCGATTCCTTAGCCGGTACGGCCCCTGTACTTCATAAGGCACGTTAAACTCAGTTCTGGATGCATTTGTGGTAGTTTTCATTACCCACCCACTAATGTGTTGCAATGGTTTGCCCCGCATAGTAAGTTAAGGCCATGTTACAGTTATGTCGCATGGTCTTTATCTACGAGTATCTATACCTATCTAACGGGTGTAACAAGACCCTCAACGAAGCTGAAGTCCACGCATTCCGCCCATCATCGGGATCATTTTTGTCTTTTAGACTATACCTGGGAAACCAATAGCTACGAAGTTATTGAAGGTCAAAGTCAAAAAAAAATGTTTAATTTTTTTATGAAATCTTATTTTATTCGTTATTTTCTTATTTTTCTCCAAAGAAACATTATTTTTTTTTTTGTATTTCGTAACAAATAATGGCTTCAAAACGTCATCTCTTAATGTATCTCATGAGCACGCACATAAACGTGCCCTTTCAACTCGGCCGCACGCAGCTGTGTAGCATACACTCGCAGGCGCGGTCTATTGTACGCGGTACATTGCGTGGTAATGTATGCAATGCTTTTTTTACACCAAAAATTCAAATCGTTTCCCAGCAATATTTTGAACAGAAATGGTCCTGATGATGGGCAGAATACGTAGACCTCGGCTTCGTTGAGGGTCTTGTTACACCCGGTATACATAGGTATAGTATTTACTATGTAGGGTAACTACTTAGATATAAACAAATTCTGTAAAGTGAAAGACTAATACTCTTCTTAGTCGGGCACTCTTGACAGAGTGGTCGTGGCTGTCGATGGACAGGGTTGCGGCTCGCCGTCGCCACTCGCTCCCAGGGCGGCCGCACGACGTGTTATGTCTCTCCACTTTTGACAACTTTCAGCGTTGCGAAAACACTGTACTGCGGCCGACTACGTAGTTTTCTTAATGAGATTGAAAGACTAATAGCACAGAATAGATAATAGTACTAGCGTACAGAAGTTGCACTCCGCAAAATCGTTTAAATAAATTGCGACTCTTGTTCCGACACAATAAAGTGCAATTCAGGTCGCACAGCGCGCCCTTCGCTCCAAAGCATTTACCTAGTAATTGCCTCTCTTTTTACCGCGTACCGCGTAGGTCTTATCTTTTCTGATGTATGAAATTTGTCCTCTCAGAGACGAGAGACGCCGAGTGCTTTAAACTTGCGTTTTAAACGTGCGTGAAGTGACAGAGCCCTGCTAATAGGTAGTCACATTCACATAGTTAACGATTGCCTGCAGACGGTTACGGGTCTCGCGTGCTGAACACGCTGCGCGGGCTGGAGGGCGCGGAGGGGGGCGGCGGCGAGGGCGTGGAGTTCCCGCTGACGGCGGGGCGCGACTTCGTGGGGACCGTGGCGCGCGCGGGGCCCGCCGCGCGCCTGCGCCCCGGCGCGCGCGTGTGGGGCGTGGTGCCGCCGCACCGCCCCGGCGCACACGCCGACTATGTCGTCGTCAAGGACGCCTGGGTAAGGCTGGGGATTTTTCAAACGTCGTTATGATGAAGTTACTTTAGCTTCGTTTGGTCGGTCAGTAGATTGGTAGAGTTCATCTTACGGCACAGCCATTTGAAGGAACTTGATGTTTGAATTTCCAGTGTGAAGAAATAATGCAGAATTCTACTACAAATAAATTACGGTTGACTGAAAAATAAACTTTATAAACAAACAAAATATTGAAAAATGTAACTTGTAACTTGGTACTTAACTCTACAAAAAATGTTGACGATTTTATAATTTTCAATGATATGACAGAAATGTATTTATTTTTTTACAAAAAGGATAGCTTTTTTCACGTCTGTCTGCTCAAAAAGCAGTGTATCTTTTACACGACTGCTCAAAAATGTTAGTAAGTAAATTTATCTAAATACACTGGCCTGCAAAACTAAGTAGGTACTACAGCGCCCGCGGCATGGGTTCGTATATCATATCGACCTCGATATGACTAAAATATGTATTTAAACAGCGTCGAAACACATTTGACAGGACGATAAAGTTCGTCCTTCGATAAAGAATTTTATCACATCGGCAGAAATCATTCATTCATTGTGTTTTAAATTCGTTCTTTTGGCGTTGATAAGTTTTAGAAAAGGATCGCACTACACGCGCGCATACTGTACTGCGCGCGTGTCGCATTCTTTTGTCGACTTCAACCTGTCAAAATGCGCTAATTAAACTGTGCAAGATGGCGGCTCATTGTGATCATTTGGTGATCATGCACGCAGTGCGCGATAATTAGTCGCACTTGACATTTCATCGTGACATAGATAATATATTTATAGAATGATCCACGCACTGTGTCATAATTTTGTCAGGTTTCATAATATGATAAAAAGCTCGATAAACACTTAATCGATTGTGCCATGCAGCAGCGGGCGCAGAGGTATATTTTCATACAAACGAGGTAACTTTGAAGCATTGGTTCTCCGCCCAGCATTAAACGTGGTGTGATCTGATGATGGCCATCCAGGGAGTGAATGGAGAAGATTCAGATCTCCATACACACCCAATTGATCTGATCAGCATTCTAAGAGCTGTAAGGATAAGAGTTATCAGTTACAGCATTTCCATACATTTTAATGTTATTTTTTTCGTGGTTTTTTTAAACATATCCAAACAGCTCTTAGAATGCTGATCAGATCTATTGGGTGTGTATGGGGATCTGAATCTTCTCCATTCACTCCCTGGATGGCCATCATCAGATCAGATCACACCACGTTTAATCCTGGGCGGAGAACCAATGCTTCAAAGTTACCTCGTTTGTTTGAAAATAGACCTCTGTAGTACTTAGTTTTGCAGGCCAGTGTATCTAAATTTATAAGTATAATATTATTTAGGTTTAAATTATATATAGTCAGGTGGGGTCAGTGAAACATACTTTATTTTTATTTTTATTTAACAAGGTTTAGTAAAGCTATAAATCTTGCAATCAAAGTAGCTGTGTAGGCAATGTAGGGTGAATATGCCTATTACCAGCCCCCCCAAGGATTTTTCAACTTTGAATCTCTGTTGTTGCCACAATTGCTATCTTAAAAATATTGTTGATACAGTTTTAGGTAGGTTGATTCATCTTTATTACGAAAATAGTACCTACTTAGTTTTACGTAGTTTTGTGGGAAAAAAATAGAGAAGCGTTTAAATGTCCGAAGGGCGAAAAACCCTAACTCCAGCCGCCTTTGCCCTAATATCAGCCGCTTTGCTCCCTAATTCCAGCCGGGTACAGGGTGTTCTAAAATAATACAACCATGTAAGTATAAAATAAAAAAATATAATTTGGTAACTCTTAATAGTGATAATAAAACACTAAAGGCTATAAATTATGATTCCCATAGCAAGTCATTGAAACTTACACCTCTCCTGTAGATATTAATCAATTTAGAATATATGTTACCGTTAGAGTACGGAATCCGTTAATCTGCAGATTAACTAGTGAATCTGCAGATTAACTGGCCGAGCCAGTTAAAGTGCGGAATTTTTCTTAAAATAGACGATTTCCGCACTTTAACTAGTTAATCTGCAGATTAACGGATGCTACACCGTCAAAGTGCGAAATACAGTGAGTGAAATAGCCAAGGCTTTAGGAAATTGAAGTAAAAGACCTACATTGAAAGTTTATTTTACAAAAACTTCGTTTCTGACGCTTCGCCGGGCATATTCGTTCAAACGTACCGCGTCAGTTATTATAATAAAAGAAAATATTTCTGTTGTCTGTTATAAAAAAATAACCTCGAAATTTAAGGCTCACGCTACGCTGCGCTTCGCGCTCGCCTTAAATTTCTTACCTAACCCGGGACCTACAGGAATAAAGCAGTTCGATACGATCGATCGTCGACACGTCAGGTCAAATACGATTATAAAGTTGCAGTTGCGCCCCCCCCTACCCCCGTCCCCCCGCTTTTGTGTCTACCTTTTATGTTATTACTAATTTTCTTTAAATAACAAAACCTGTTTCCGTACTTTAACTGATCCTTGGTCGTTAATCTGCAGATTAACTAGTTAAAGTGCGGAAATCGTCAATTTTAAGAAAATTCCGCACTTTAACTGACTCGACCAGTTAATCTGCAGATTCACTAGTTGATCTGCAGATTAACGGATTTCCGCACATTAACGGTGACATATACATATATTAAAAATGGCGTAACAAAAAGTGAACTTTGGTTTAATAAACATATAATCAAAGAGTATGAAATCGTTTTATTTGAAACTTTTTTAAGCGTTTTCCAAGAAGTGGAATTCAATATACATTTCTTTTTATATTGAATTTATTTTCTGTTTCTATGAGTGAAGAAAAGTATGATGTTAATTATTATTACTTTTTACATCTAATATAAAAAAAAAACAAAATAATTAAAATCGTATTTGAAAACATCCTGTATATTGCCGTAAAGTTAGATGACCGGCTGGAGTTAGGTCCTCATACATATCCTAATATCAGCCCCTAATTTGCAGAACAAATAACTTAGGAAATGAACATTATTCACCCGGCTGTAATTAGGTCATTGGGTGCAGGGTTAGTAATTCTAGTGATTAGCAATTTAGCACTACAAATTCCAACCTTGAGACGAGCAAATTAAGATGAATTAGATTTCTTAAACGAAAGTTAAAAACCCAATACCAGCCCCGGCTGATAATAGAAAGTTATTGAAAATCACCCAGTCAAACTCCAGCCCCCCTATTTTTTTCGAAATTAGTAAATTTAATTACAAACTAGTAATGTCAAAACGTTATATTATATATCTAATCTATTACTAGTATCAAAGCTTAAAACCTAAAAAAAATGCATCTTGCCTTCGTAAACACACTTCCCAAAGTTCGCATCGATCGAGCTTTTATGCTGTTTTTCAAACATAGTCACCTCTACTAGGTCTCGGTGAACATTATTGCTCGTTGTGTGAGTTTTAGGTGACGTGACGGGGTAATAGTGATTTTCCAACTTAGAGGATTAACTAGCGGTGTGGCTCCATTAAACAGTTTCCGATTTTCACTGTTTTTTAATGAAAGCAAAGCAAAAACTTTTGGGGGCTGGTATTAGGGGGGGGGGGGGGGGGGCTGGAGTTAGGCATATCCACCCTACTCTTAATTAAATCAGCCTTTAACTGTATGAATATTAATATCTAAAGACTTGCATTAAGCAACAAAATCACGAAAAGAATATAAAGGCTAAGAAGTGTACCCCTTGTCAGGGGTAAGTGAAACAGTGGCCAAAATAGCTTTAAATATTGTGTCCATTTAATTAAAAACAGGACAAAAGGATCATGTTAAACCGTTAATATCCAAAATGTATCAAATTCTCATAAAATATGGTCCAGTTTTAAAGATTTATCAAAAAAACATAATCCGGGGGAAGTGAAACATAGTTGCGATGGTCAGGGGTGACAAACCTTAAATAGGTAGGGTAAGCTTTACAAAAAAAAGAAAAAACGTTTTTCTTTGTGGGCCGATGTCGATGAATGAAACTCGGTTTTTGGTACTTTTTTGACAAGAAAACAGAACGCAATGTTAAAAAATAAAAAATCGAAGATGGCGGCTAACTTTGTTGTTAGCGGGCCGATTTAGATGAAACTCAGTTTTTGGTACTATTTGGTCAAGAAAACAGCAATGCAATGTAAAAAATATTTAAAAAATCCAAGATGTCTGCCAACTTTTTTGTTTGTGGTCCGATTTCTATGAAACTCGGTTTTTGGTACTATTTTGGCAAGAAAACAGCAACGCAATGTTAGAAATTTTAAAAAATCCAAGACGGCGGCTAACTTTTTTGTTTGTGGTCCGATTTCGATGAAACTCGGTTTTTGGTATTTTTTTGATAAGAAAACAGCAACGCAATGTCACAGAATACGTAATAGTACAAGTACAGAAGATCCACTCCGCTAAGACATTTAAATAAGTAGCGACTCTATCACATACACAATAAAGTGAAATTCAGGTCGCACACCGCTCCCTTACCTACAGTTATATTCACCTAGAAGTTGCCTCTCTTTCTATCGCGAAGCTCTTATCTCTTCTAACGACTTTAGGGTTTCTTTTTATAAATACTTAATTTATTACAAGTTATGTTTTTGTGAAATAAAATGTGTAGGCACTTAAATACGTTTCAAAAAAACCTAGGCTAGGTACAGTCAACGCCACGTCAAACTATACATGCTAACTTTGAGGCAATTTGCTTTTTTACGAAATCAAAATTGTCCTTTATAATTTACTTTATTTTGAAAGTAGGTAAGTAAGTACCTACCTACTCGCAATCTATAAATTTTATTTCAATAAATAGTTGGGTGATGATTATTTAGCAAAATCTTGTAGCTTTGTACCTAAACCGCGGAGTGCGTCTAGCCTGGCAATGTTAAAAAAATTTAAAATCCAAGATGGCGGCCATCTTTATTGTTTGCGGGCCGATTTAGATGAAACTCAGTTTTTGGTACTATTTTGGCAAGAAAACGGCAACGAAAGAAAGAAAGAAAGAAAGTAAAATAATTTATTTGAGACATACGAACAACAAAATGAAATAAAACTTAAAGTAATTGTCCCAAAACGGTCCCAACTCAGCATAATGCATGGGCTACGACCAAACGCAATGTTAGAAATTTCAAAATCCAAGATGGCGGCCATCTTTTTTGTTTGGGTTCCGATTTAGATGAAACTCGGTTTTTGGTGCTTTTTTGACAAGAAAACAGCAACGCAATGTTAAAAATATTAAAAAATCCAAGATGGCGGCCAACTTTTTTGTTTATGGTCCAATTTCGATAAAACTCGGTTTTTGGTACTATTTTAGCAAGAAAACAGCAACGCAATGTAAGAAATATAAAAAATCCAAGAAGGTGGCCAATTTTTTTGTTTGAAGTCTGATTTCGATGAAACTTGGGTTTTGGTACTTTTTCGACTAGAAAACAGCAACGCAATGTTAAAAATATTGAAAAATCCAAGATAGCGGCCAACTTTGTTGTTTCGGGCTGATTTCGATGAAACTCGGTTTTCGGTACTATTTTGGCAAAAGTACCACAAACCGAGTTTCATCGAAATCAGACTTCAAACAAAAAAGTTGGCTGCCATCTTGGATTTTTATATTTTTAACATTGTGTTGCTGTTTTCTTGCCAAAATAGTACCAAAAACCGAGTTTTATCGAAATTGGACCATAAACAAAAAAGTTGGCCGACATCTTGGATTTTTTAATATTTTTAACACTGCGTTGCTGTTTTCTTGTCAAAAAAGCACCAAAAACCGAGTTTCATCGAAATCGGACCCCAAACAAAAAAGTTGGCCGCCATCTTTTATTTTTTATATTTCTAACATTGCGTTGCTGTTTTCTTGCCAAAATAGTACAAAAACTGAATTTCATTTAGTCGGCCCGCAAACAATAAAGATAGCCGCTATCTTGGATTTAATTTTTTTTAACATAGCGTTGCTGTTTTCGTGTCAAAAAAGTACCAAAAACCGAGTTTCATCGAAATCGTACAAAAAACAAAAAGTTGGCTGCCATCTTGGATTTTTTTATATTTTTAACGTTGCGTTGCTGTTTTCTTGTCAAAAAAGCACCAAAAACCGAGTTTCATCGAAATCGGACCCCAAACAAAAAAGTTGGCCGCCATCTTTTATTTTTTATATTTCTAACATTGCGTTGCTGTTTTCTTGCCAAAATAGTACCAAAAACCAAGTTTCATCTAAATCAGACCACAATCAAAAAAGTTGGCCGCCATCTTGGATTTTTAAAATTTCTAACATTGCGTTGCCGTTTTCTTGCCAAAATAGTACAAAAACTGAATTTCATTTAGTCGGCCCGCAAACAATGAAGATAGCCGCCATCTTGGATTTAATTTTTTTTAACATAGCGTTGCTGTTTTCGTGTCAAAAAAGTACCAAAAACCGATTTTCATCGAAATCGTACAAAAAACAAAAAGTTGGCTGCCATCTTGGATTTTTTTATATTTTTAACGTTGCGTTGCTGTTTTCTTGTTAAAAAAGTACCAAAAACCGAGTTTCATCGAAATCGGACTTCAAACAAAAAAGTTGGCCGCCATCTTTTATTTTTTATATTTCTAACATTGCGTTGCTGTTTTTTTGCCAAAATAGTACTAAAAACTGAGATTCATCTAAATCGGCCCTCTAACAACAAAGTTGGCCGCCATCTTGGATTTTTTTTCAATATTTTTAACATTGCATTGCTGTTTTCTTGACCAAAAAGTACCGAAAACCGAGTTTCATCTAAATCGGACCACAAACAACAAAGATGGCCGCCAATTTGGATTTATAATTTTTTTAACAATGCGTTGCTATTTTCTTATCAAAATAGTACCAAAAACCGAGTTTCATCGAAATCAGACCACAAAAAAAAATTTGGCCGCCATCTTGGATTTTTAAATGTTTTTAACAATGCGTTGCTGTTTTCTTATCAAAATAGTACCAAAAACTGAGTTTCATCGAAATCGGACCTCAAACAAAAAGTTGGCCGCCATCTTGATTTTTTAATATTTTTAACATTACCTTACTGTTTTCTTGTCAAAATAGTGCCCCAAACCAAGTTTCATCGAAATCGGCTCACAAACAACAAAGTTAAAACAACATTATATAGGTACCTAACAAAACACTTGTTCTTTGATAATGGGCGCATTCTGCCAGACAAATCTTTGAGTCATCGATCGCCATAGAGTATTTTTTAACTGAGCAACCCTAGGTAATAGGGCTGAAGTCAAGGCCGATTTCGAGGGTGTACTATTCAATAAAAATCCACTTAGTACACGACAGGTATATTGGGATAATTAATTTTAACAAAATATTCTGATGCCTTTATGCAACTTACAATACAACTCAATAGCGTGATTCAGTATCTAACAGTGCCATCTAGCGTGATCTACGAGAACATGTTATATTGATATCGAAGTTGTACATTTACCGCCCCCTAAGGACAAATTGAAGTTTGTCCTTAGAACATTATGCAAATCTGCTACTTACAACATACATAGTCACTTAAAGTTTGAATCACCTAATTTTTACCAATAAAAGCTTTGAAATAAAATTTATAAAAACAATCTAAAACTTATTTGCTACCCATAACCACTTGTAAAACATAAAACATTTTAAAAGAGTAAAAAAAAAATAAAACAATATTTCATTCTGAACCTTACTAACTATAAATATTTTTATAAAATAATAATTCCTTTTGTATATGAAATGGATTCTTTTTCTTTTATTATTTCATTGAAATTTGAAACTAAAAATGTATGTACATAATATATTTGAAAGCAAACTCATTCTGTTACTGGTAAAATGCATAACTTATTTGTTGGACGTTTTATGATCGAGTTTTTGCATTTCAATGTGACAACCCGCGTGATTCCATCTTTCCCAGGATATTGTTCAATAATTTTACCGTACAGCCAACGACATGGGGGAAGACCATCTTCCTTAATCAGAACAACATCTCCTACTTTAGGTTCTGCCATCTGAGTTGACCAACGATATCTGTGGAAAAATTGATTCAAATACTCTTTTGACCACTTTCGCCAGAATATTTGTGCCATGCGTTGGGTTAATTGCCATCTTCTAAGCGAGCCTACATTTGAATTTTCGTAGTCATGATCTGGCGCAGATATTAAAGCTTCGCCAATTAAAAAATGACCTGGCGTCAGGACTTCAGCTTGCTCTCGATCGGCATTTTCGTCAAGCCTCGACAAAGGTCGCGAATTAAGGCAAGCCTCCACTTGAGCTAGCATGGTCGACATCTCTTCGTACGTGAGAGTGGAAGAACCCACTACCCGTTTCAAGTGAAACTTCGCAGATTTTATAGCGGCCTCCCAAACTCCACCGAAATTAGGCGCATGTGGTGGAATGAAATGCCATTCCGTGTTATTGTTTGCTAAAACTTCAGCAATATCCGGCAAAATAACATTTTTCTCATCAAAGACATTGAAATGTATGTATAGAATCGACCTCGCGGCGCCGATTTTTGCTCCACGCGTTGAGGTCAATTGACCTCAATTCATTTAGTCACTCGCCAACGCTCACCGCGAACGCACGGTGTAATTGTGCCGATAAAAATGCCGACCTGTGTGTTGAAGACGTGCAAAAATCGTGCCACTACGAAGAAAAAAATTGTGGAGTGACTTATCATCGGTAAGTAAACAAAACGTCAACATAAACCAACCAAAACTAATTTTTATACATTATTTCAACTGAGCCGACATTTTGTATGAAAATCATTGATTATGAAAAGTGAACTATACAGATTGTATACGTAGGTACTAAACTAGGATAGGTGAACTAATAGCACAGTTTTACAATATAAGTATATTATTATATTCCGTTAAGAACTGCTGCCTATGATGTAGGACAACACCGCCGCGCGCCGCCACAGTGTAGGTACTTAACTTACTCTGTCAGGCGAAAAATATGTCCAGGGGCTTGTCAAAAAAGAAAAATTTATTAAAAGTGATTATTCATCTTAAATCCCTACTGTATTTTGTTGTCGAGTCGAGTGTCAGTGCACAGAACAACTGTGCTCCATTGCCGCAATTACTCATCCCGCTCGAGTGGCAAGGCAAATAGTGAGTTCGAATGTGTACCTACATTACCCCTTGCACGAATATCTATCTAGAAAAAAAACGCGCGTAAAAGTGCTCAATAGAGTAATTGTCTATGAGAAAGGAGAGTGGGAAAATTTGTATAGGAAGTGGTCCATGAACCAATAGCGTCACTGTTGTTGTATTTATGTAGGGATACCTCAACTACACCCTTATGCAAAGCGGCATCAAAATCTGACTCGGTAGTTTAGAGAAAAAAAAACATCGCAATATGTTTTTGTTACCTACATTTTTTGTTTTGACTATTTTAGACTGTATTATTACCTACATCAGTTTTGGCATCGTCGATGGTATAGTGGTTAATGTGTTTTCTCTTAACATATATTTTATATTTTTAATATATTTATGGGTCCAGCTGAAAACCAGCGTTGTGGAATAGACTCCACAACACAAGCTGAGCCTGGTCAGACCTTTGGTCGTCTAATTCTAATTTTTAAGATCTGTATTGTATTGAAAACGCCAAATAAATGCTTACTTTACTTTACTAATGCCGTTGACTACCATTTGGATAGGCGCTGTGCCGGCCGGTTCGATCCCCAGTACGTTTCAAGTGTTTTTGAATTATAGAATTCATTAGTACGTTTATTCAACGCTTTAATATTGAGGGCGCATTTTCTAGACGCTAGCTAGTGCCTTATCTTCCCTTTTTAATTTCAATTTTATAAGATTTAATTGCAATTATAGATTTTTATTTCAATTCGTTTATTTATTTAATGCTATGAGAGAGTAATTATTATAAGCAGCAGATAAAGCAGAGTATATGTAAAATCGTATTCGCAATTTTTTTATAATAATATCGTATATGCAATTATTATAATATCAACTAGAACTAGCACTTTGTGAGCTTTCCGCGGTTTCCGGACAAGGATCTGGGTTAGTAAATATTTTTCTATGTTGCCATAGAAATATTTTTCTTAATAAAAAAATCTATTCGACGACATCAAATACGGGTACTAAATGCCCATCCTCCTTTTTCGAGTAAGTATTCACATGTACCAATCACCTAATTAAATTGCGTTCTTACTATAATTTTATGCAATATTATTAAACAAGTAGGTATATCCTAATCATTATGAAGAATGTGTCGCATCTGTGTGCATGCTACTTTTTCTTTGACAACTCACGCTCGCACTGTCCATGCGTAGCCGCCATCTTTGCAATCGCTGCGACAATTTGTGCCGTAGATCTGTCCATTCTAGTTTACATACATTTCTATGATCAAAGAAAAGTTTTTTAATCTCTCCTGCGGCTCCAACAAAATTGGTACCATTGTCGCTCCAAATGTTGGTACAATGGCCCCTTCTAGCGACAAACCTTTTAAATGCTTGAAGAAAGCCTTGCGTCGTAAGATCGCTGACGGCTTCTATGTGTACCGCCTTGGTGGACATGCACACAAAGACGCATATATAGCCCTTATACGACTTGTGACCGCGTCCTTTTGACGTTCGCATCTGTATAGGGCCTGCAAAGTCAACCCCACTACTTTGGAAAGGACGTGCTGGAGTAACTCTTACTGGAGGTAGTTGTCCCATCAACTGCTGGTGAGTACGTCCACTATTTTTTACACACTCTACGCATTTCCTCACATGAGCTTTAACCAATTGCTTAGATCCTATGACGAAATATTTGTTCCGCAGGTAATTTAAAGTTAGTGTTGGACCTCCATGTAGAGTTTTATGGTGAGCATCTGCAATTATCAAAGAGGTAAGTTTTGATTTCTTTGACATTATGATAGGATGCTTTCTTTCACTATTCAGATTGGATTGTTCCAATCGACCTCCTACTCTTAGAATATTTTTGTTATCTAAAACAGGATTTAGTGATTTTAATTGACTATTCTTTTTAATAATAGTTTTCTTCTTTATCGCTTCCTTTTCTTCTTTAAAATGTGCTTCTTGATCTATCTTTATGCAACACTCTAATGCTTCCCTTAATTCTTCGGTTTTTAAATATCCTTTATGCTTTTTATCAGCAACCCTTTTCGTGTTTAAAAATCTTCTACAATAAGCTATTACTCTTATTAGTCTCGTTAAAGTTGAAAATCTTTCCCATATATGTTCTTGTTCTTCCGTGACTACATGTACTTTTATAGCCTCTATTTCCGTATCTATATTTATAGGCTTTTTATATTCTATATCCTTTTTCCAGAGAGCTTTTGGACCACTAAACCACAACTCATGCTTTTTTAAATCAGCAGGTGACATTCCTCTAGAGGCGCAGTCAGCCGGATTGTCTTTGGTGCTAACGTGTGACCATTGTTGAGGATTCATGACCGTCAGGATCTCCGACACTCGGTTGGCCACAAATACCTTCCACCTGCTTGGTAAGCTATTTAACCACGCCAAAACAATTGTCGAGTCTGTCCATGCATGCAAATCAGAACTTTCCACTTTATACACCTTAGCCACATCCATCAGCAGTTTACTTAGTTGGACGGCTCCACACAATTCCAACCTAGGTATCGAAACCTGTTTAATAGGAGCTACTTTCGACCTTGCCGTAATTAACGAAACATGAATTTGACCCTCAGAGTTTATAACTCTTAGGTATACAACAGCAGCGTACGCTGTCTTCGAGGCATCGCAGTAGCCATGTAGCTCGCGTCGAACATCACTTGACTTCGCGCCAACCCATCTAGGTATTGTTACCTCCGTCAACTTACTTAGTTCTTCGCGGTAAGTACACCACTCTCTTAATATTGTTTTAGGTGCTTCCTCATCCCATGCTATACCAGCAATCCATAGTTTTTGTATGATAACTTTAGCTACAATTATGCATGGCGTTATCCACCCCAATGGGTCGAAAAGTCGTGATATATCCGCTATGATTTTCCTTTTAGTTACAGGTTGCTGCATGACCGGAAGTTCAACTTTATATTGAAACTGATCTGCGTGTATTTCCCAGGTAAGTCCTAATATTTTTATTATTTCATCAATTTTTATGTTAAGCCCTTCTTTGTGTTCTAAATTTACTTTCCTTTCCTTATCCTTCCTTTCCTCATAGTCTATTATTTTTAACAACTCTTCATTATTTGTTGACCATTTTTGAAGTTCGAACTTTCCACTTTTAAGTAAACCTTTCATCTGAGTGTAAATTTCAAAACCTTCTGTTACAGATTCACAACAGCACATCAGATCATCCATATAAAAACTTTCAGGTATCATTTTAGCAGCAAGAGGATAAGTATCTTTTTCATCCTCTGCAACCTGATGCAGAGTTCTTACGGCTAAGAACGGAGCTGAGGCTGTCCCAAAAGTAACTCGCAAGAGTTTATAGTCTTTTATTTCCAATGTTTGATCTGTTCTCCACAATAACCTCTGAAAGTTTGTATCCTCCTCGCTTACCTTGATCTGCAGGTACATCTTGGCTATGTCTGCGGTTAAGCATATAGAATAGAGTCTCCATTGCATAACCAGCTGCCGCAAGTCGGGTTGTAAATTCGGCCCTACCATCAAATCATCATTTAGTGATTTACCATTTTTACCGAGTTGCGAGGCATTGAATACAATTCTGACTTTAGTTGTATCTTTGTCCTCTCTTATGACTGCATGGTGCGGCAAATAAACGGCTTCGGATCTTTCAGTATCAGGTTTCACTACTTCAGTCATGTGATTCATTTCTAAATAATTTCCCATTACGGTTTTATAGTTTTCATAGAAATCTTTATCTTTTGTGAATCTTCTTTCGAGTCCCTTTAATCTTCGTTCTGCTATAAATCTAGTTTCTCCTCTTTTACTGTCAGGGTCTTCGGTTCTAAAAGGTAATCTAACAATGTACCTTCCTTCTGCATCTCTAGTGGTTGTCTTTTTATAATACTCTTCACATTTTCGTTCCTCCTCTGTGAATCTTTGTTCCTTAGTTAGACTTGTTCCAGTTTCTAACTCCCAAAACTTTCTCAACATATCATCACTTTCCTGTAATTGACAATGTAAAGCCAATACACCTCCAGTCTGGTTAGCTGGTACATCTACCGTGCCAGACAATATCCAACCCAAGCTGGTGGATTGAGCTACAAGTGAACCATTTGATGTTTTTCGAATACCTTCTTGGATCACCTGACTATATACTTCCGCACCCAAAAACAAATCAATTTTATTGGGTCGGTTGTATTCTGGATCAGCTAGCTCAATTCCATTTAATTCTGTAAAATCTACTTGCTCCAACTTTCTACTGGGTAGAAAAGAAGTAATAGATTTCAGAACATATGCCTGAATTGTGACACAAAAATTCGTATTTGATCTTGATTTTAATGTTAATTTTACGACCGCCTTGGAGATTAAGTTTTTATCTCCACCCACTCCCGAAATTTTACCTTGTATAGGAATCTTTTTTAACTTTAAATCATTTACCGTAGATTCCGTTACAAAATTACCCTGAGAACCTTGGTCAAGCAAGGCTCTCAATATATGATGGCTGCCATTTCGCGATTCAGCCCTAACTAACGCCGTCGCTAGCAAGACTGATTTTATATTTTCCGACGCAAAACTGCAAGCCACAAAAGCTGATGCATTATCAGCTAAACCTGCCCCAACATTGGGCTCCGATCCCTTTGATGAATTATCCCCCTTGTCTGAATCGACCTTAGCAACATTAACCTGCGCATTCCCGCTATTAACTGGATGTAATAGGGTATGATGACGACGGTGACAAAACTTACATTTAAAATTTACTTGACATGTCTTTGCCCCATGGCTGGGCCCTAAACAAATAAAACATAAACCATTCGTTTGGACGAAATCACGCCGTTGATCAACCTTTTGATTTGCAAATTTTTTACAAATGCTAATTTTATGATTTTCCGAACAAAATGCACATTATGGTGTCCGGCAATGAAACTCGAGATTCACACAACTAACAATGTTTACTTCAGGTGAATATGTAATACAAATACAAATACGGGCGTCGTAGCGCGCGGCGTCGACGCGTGCCCATACAAGCGAGCGACACGAGCTTACAAAGAACGGCCCTCGGGCGACTGTCAAAAAAATGGCTGCCAGCCGCAACGCAGGCGGCGGTCGGCAGAGGGGCGCGGGGTATCGTACGAGCGGGGTGTGCGCTATAGACAAGACAACGTTACATACTCCCCCTTTTGACCAAGAGGGAAACTTCCCGAATGGTCAAATCCAATATGCAAAGCGGTTTATGAAAGAGACTTACGAGGGCGGCCTCTACGGCGTTTAGGAGCAACCGGCTCCGGACATTCACCACCTCTATCGTGATATCTACGCAGATCCGACATGTGATACTTACCTACGACGTCACCGGTCTTCCGCGAGGTTAGTAGATAGGTAGTAGGACTCACCTTCTTGGAGACTACATATGGACCATCCTGTTTCGGAATGAACTTTGAAGTGACACCTTTGGCAGCATTACTCAGCACGTGAGACTTCATGAGGACGAGGTCACCTTCCTCGAAGGGATCTGGATCACGGCGACCAGAATCAGCTTGCTCCTTACGGATGTCCTGCTGATGTTCGATGTTCTCCTTAGCTTGGGAGAAAAAGTCAGCGAGCTTAAAAAGGTAAGGCGTAATCTGAGGGACAAAGTTTTCGGACTCGATTATTGTCCGTAGATCCGCCTGAACAGCCAGCGGGGAGCGGAGCTCACGACCAAACGTCAAGAAAGCCGGAGAAGAACCAGTGGAGACAGTGAGAGCACTATTGAGGGCAAATCGGACAAAAGGTAAAACCTCCGGCCATTGCTTATGATTTCCTTCAACAAGAATGGCGAGGTGAGCCTTTAGGTCGCGATTTTTCCGCTCCACTGGGTTGGCCTCTGGGTGATACAATGGCACCAAATTCTGTTTCACCCCCAAAACGAACAGAGCCTTCTGCATAACGTCGGCTACAAATTGAACCCCGTTATCAGAGATCATACGCCTTGGGAGCCCGAACCTCATGAAAACTTCACTCACCAGAGTTTTCGCGCAAACTTCGGCTGTTGCTTCGGTGAGGGCAAATAGCTCAACCCATTTACTGGCGGTATCCTCTACTATCAAGACCCACCTTTCACCTTGCGGTCCCCTTGGTAATGGCCCGAAGAGGTCGATTGCAATGACCTCAAATCGCTGAGCAGGTACCGGGGTTTGAAGCAAACCAGGTGGTTTCAGGTTGGTGGACTTGTATCGCTGACACTCAGTACAGGTCTTCAGCTACTCGGTAATATAGCGCCTCATACCGGGAAAATAGAACCGTTGAGATATGCGATGAATAGTCCGCTGAATACCTCCATGAGCAGCGGTTGGAGAGTCATGACACTCGTACATGACTTTGCTCCGCAGGCTCTCGGGCACGATGAGCTGAGGCTCCTCAGAATCAGAGTCCTCAATGAACCTGTATAAAACCCCTTGGTTTATCAGGTAACCTCTCTCTGACCACCGATGTACTGACAGTTCATTGGAACTTTCGAGGTCGTTGAGAATCTTTGCTACTTCCGGATCAGCCAACTGGGCTTCACGGGTAGATGTAGCATCCCAATGTGGAACATCCACGGTAACAGGACAGATGTTACATTCCGGCGACATGTTGTCTGTGACCGGGCGGCTAAGAGTGTCGGCTAATACATTAGCCTTCCCAGGCGTGTATTCAATCTGCAAATCAAAAGACTGTAATTTCAAAGCCCAACGAGCAAGCCTACCGTTTGGTGATTTGTGAGAAAACAGCCATTTCAGGGGTTGGTGGTCACTTCTGACCCGTAACTCATGACCATCAATATACCCGCGGAACCTTTCCACCGCCCAGACAACGGCTAACGCCTCCCTCTCTGTGGTGGTATAATTCCGTTCTGCTGGGATGAGGAGACGGCTGGCATACTCGATCGGGTGTTCATCGTTGGGTGACTCCCCCTGAAGTAAAGCTGCGCCCAGAGCAAAATCACTGGCGTCCGTCCTAAGGATGAATGGCTTTGAATAGTCTGGTTGAATAAGAATGGGCGATGAAGCCAGGAGAGACTTAAGTTGTGTGAAAGCACCCGCCTGATCCTCGCCCCATTTCCAGGTCTCGGACTTTCTAGTGAGACATGTAAGTGGCTCAGCCACTTTAGAGAACTCTGGGATGAACTTTCGGAACCAGGAACAGGTTTGCAGGAAGGTACGAAGTTGCTGGAGAGAAGTAGGTTCCTTCATATCTAAAACAGCACGCACCTTATCCTCGTCTGGAGAAATACCATCCTGTGAGATCACATGACCGAGGTATTTGAGACGTTCTCTGGCGAACATGCACTTTTCGCGGTTCGCTCTGAGCTTGAACACGCGGAGACGCTCGAATACCGCACGTAAATCTGATATATGGGAATCCAGGTCCTCAGAAATGACCAGCAGGTCATCCAAATACCCCAAAATAGTCTTACCAGCCAGTACCGAACCTGACCGGAAACGGTCTATGAGTCGCTGAAACGTCGCCGGCGCATTCTTAAGGCCGAACGGCATACGTTTGAAGCGAAAGGTACCAAAAGGCGTAACAAACGCAGTTTTGTCCCGATCTGCAGTACTTACCTGCCAGTACCCACTGCGAAGATCGAGAGAACTCATCACACAACCCTTTTTGGTCGACTGTAACAGCTCGTCTATGCGTGGCATCGGATAAGCATCCGTTTTGGTGACCGCATTTAATTTACGATAGTCCACACAAAATCGATACGTACCATTAGATTTCGGTACCAGGACGCATGGTGCGGCCCAGGCGGATTCACATTCCTCGATCACATCCTCCGTTAACATCTTGTCTAACTCGGCGCGCATAATTTCTTTCTTCGCGGGTGTGACACGATACGGAGGAACCGCAATAGGTGGATGGTCACCGGTATCTATGTGATGTTCGGCGAATGGGGTCGGCTCTCCAACTACATTAAAAATGTCCGAATACTCACTTAGCAGATTCTCCAATCTAGACCTCTCCGGCTCCGACAGTGCGGCGCCTTCGTCCTCGCGTAAGACGCTCACCGACACGCACTCTAAAGGCTGGCATCGAGTTTCCCACGACAGGTCGTGGAATGTCCGGGGCTGATCTACCGTACACCAATTCCAATTACAAAAATCGATAATCATCTTTGCTTTAGTTATGAAATCGATACCTAACAAAGTATCGTTATTGACAGCATCCGGTAAAATAATAAACTCAATAGGTAGCGATAACGATGCAAGTTGGACATTGACCACCGTAAGTAGCACCTCACTATTCCTAACCGTACCATCTGCAAGTTTCACCGACATATTTTCAGAGTGAAAGTTAAAACCGATACGTTTCAATAAGGAATAAAGTGAACAACTCGCAATACTACGACGCGCAGCGGTATCCAACAACGCGGTACCTGGGTACCCCTCTATATTCACTCGTACGATAGGCCGTCCCTGTTCATTATAATTAACAGAATTCAAGTTAGATCTTTTACAATTATTATCGAAATACACAGATGAAAAGACATTTTCTTCTTTGACATTATCTTGTTTACATTTTGGACAATTTACCCTGATATGCCCCTTTTCCCCACAATTATAACAAGATATTGTATCAGACTTTAATGAAAGAGATCGTTTAGTACTTAACTTGTCACAGAAGTCTCGGACATGTCCACGTGTTTTACAGTACACGCAGAATAATTTATTCTTATCACTATTTTTCCCTGCGGCGCACTGATCACTATCACTAGTACGCGGCGGCGTTGTCGGTGCGCGACCACTGGTCTGCGCACTGGAAGTGGCGCGTTGTGGTTAGAGGTGGTTAATATAGCATCTAGCGCTATATTATAGCGCGCTATATTTACATAGCGCACATAGCGCGCTATGTAAGTAGACGCTATGGCGCTATGAATATCGCGCGTGGCAACAAGTAGCATCGTTGGCCGGACGGGGGCGCGTTATGCGCGTTTCTCTCGCAGCACGCTAGATATAATATCGCGCGCGACCTTATTGTGATATATTTCGATTAGGACTTTTGTGACACAACTAAGTCAATTATGTAAAAGCTATTTAGCTAAGCAAAGTTAGTGAACGAAAGATATGGCAAAAACAACCGAATTTCAAACGTCAATAAGGTCGAAAATCGCTTGCACCTGTTTTTTTTAACTAGAAAGTTAGAAAAATGAGTGCATTCTATTTTCGACCTTATTGACATTTATCAAAATCACGGTTTTTAATGAAAGATCAAAGTTAGTAAACAAGAATACAGCAAAAAAACAACCGAATTTCATACGTCAATAAGGTCGAAAATCGCTTGCACCTGTTTTTTTAACTAGAAAACATTGTCTAGGGATCACAAGTTAGAAAAATGAGTGCAAGCAATTTTCGACCTTATTGACATTTATCAAAATCACGGTTTTTAATGAAAGATCAAAGTTAATAAACGAGAATACGGCAAAAAACAACCCAATTTCAAATGTCAATAAGGTCGAAAATAGCTTGCACCTGTTTTTCTTAACTACAGATCGCTAGACTAAGTTTTCCTACCTACAATTTTTTCCGAAATTAATTTGTTTTTCCGAAATCGAATAATTCAATTATAGACAGTTCTCGGGCCGAAAAGTATGAAATAAAGTTCATTAGTTTACATAACTGCTTTATTTTATATAAGACTAAAATGTAACGTATTAATAAATAACATTTTTGTAAAGCGCGCGATCTGTCTAACGAACGACGTGTGACGTAACGAAATCTAACGTGCTGCATCTAACGCGCCAGCCAGCCGCCCGCATGCTTCCTGATAAATAGCGCGTTATAACATAGCGTATTTAATAGCGCGCTAGAAATCAATAGCATATAGTCTGTAGCGTGCTGTTGCTTTATAGGCGTTATGAACAACTCTAGTTGTGGTGGCGTCGAACTCATACCCGAAGCAACCGAAGCAACACTCTGCTGTGCGACTTCGCTCGACCTGCGGCTGGACCTCGTACTCGGTGGCGGTGGCGGTGGCGGTGCGTTCTCCGACAAAGACTCCTCTATCGCGCGAACTCTTTCAATCAAACATTCGATGTCGCTTACGTTATCCCGAGGCAAGCGTTTACGGATCCTCTTGTCTAACAGGCCGTAAATCATGTCCAAACGGGCCTCTTCTGGTAGCTGATACGGGAGTTTTGCTAGCAAAGATCGAATTCTCACCACAAATATATCAGCGCGCTCCGAGCCCTGCTCGCCAGCAAAAACGTCACGATATAATTTGTACGCCGGTCGTGGTGTTCCAAACATGGAGCGTAATCGTTTTACTGCATCCGACCACGACAATATCTCATTTCGAATGCCACGCCACCACACGGCGGCATCTCCTTGAAGTAGCATGGGAAGTCCACGAAGTGCCATATCATCACTGACCGAGGCGCACTCTTTGTACATTTCTACTGCGTCAATAAACGCTTCAACGGCTTCCGGATGATGCGACGAACCATCGAACCGTGCGGTACACTTGACGAGATTCCCTTGGTATGCTGATGATAACGGGGACGGTGACATGACAGTGGGGGCGGCGCCCGAGTTTGCAACCGATGGCGGCGTTCCTAAGTGCGATGACAGAAGAGACTCAACGAGCTTCTGGTTTGCCACGGCCTGCGCCGTAGAAAAGGCGGTCAGAAGCGACGCTAGTTGGTTATCGGACATAAGCACAGGTGTCCCAGATGTCGGATTCACAGATCCCGTAGGTGTCGGATTCGTCGGTGTCAGATTCGCCGGTGTCGGCTTCGCTGGTTCATCGTCCGAGCCGCTATTTTGTGGCACTTTACGCGGCGGCATTTTTAGAAAATGATCGTAATTCAGTATTTTGGCACGAAAATCGCAATGTACACGCGCGCCCGCACTTCACTAGGTAGGTATATGTATCAAACTAGAATTTTCGGCACACTTCCTGTTCACAATCGCATGAATCGCAAAACAAAATGGAATCCGTGTGTGTGGTTTCTGGTTTCGGGCCCAGTTGGGCGATCACTATGGTGTCCGGCAATGAAACTCGAGATTCACACAACTAACAATGTTTACTTCAGGTGAATATGTAATACAAATACAAATACGGGCGTCGTAGCGCGCGGCGTCGACGCGTGCCCATACAAGCGAGCGACACGAGCTTACAAAGAACGGCCCTCGGGCGACTGTCAAAAAAATGGCTGCCAGCCGCAACGCAGGCGGCGGTCGGCAGAGGGGCGCGGGGTATCGTACGAGCGGGGTGTGCGCTATAGACAAGACAACGTTACAACATTCTGTTTTTGTAACGTGAAGAGTTTTAAACTTGACTGAATTATTATGATTAAAGTTAGAAGATGTGCTCAAGTTAGACTTATTGGTTACCCTTGTATCTAAAAATTCAAGAGCTCTATACCGATTAGTTAAAAACTCTTCAAATTGTTTGAAAGTGGGAAGTTCTTCAGAAGATGTACTATTTGTAATGTTAAATTCCCATTGTTTCCTCGATTCTGCATCAAGTTTAAAACAAAGGATGTGAATCACAATGATATCCCAATTACTAGTGTTAATCCCCAAGTTCATTAGTCCACTTAAACAGTCATTAGTAGTATCGATTAATTCTTTGAGACCATTCGCAGATTCTAACACAATATTTTTTTGACTTAGCAATCTTTTTAAAATAAAATGTGAAAGGTAACGCTTATTATCATATCGACGTCCCCCGCGAATAATCCGGTAACCGGTAAAGTCAAAATGTTCAGGAAAAATAAAAGAAGCACTTTTGTTTATAACTCTATTAAACAATAAGTATTAGAAACTTTTTATAGTACATATGGAAGCTATTTTTTTCAGCTATCTTGTTATTTCATCCAAATTTAATAAGTACCAAGGTCTTCGTTACAATTTAACTAAATACATTTTACTATACTAATATAGGTTAAGCTCTGATCAGTAGTGTCACTTACGATATTATTCGTGTAAATTTCTAGTGGCGTCTGCAACAGTAATATCGTGTCGCGATATTATTCGTGTAATTTTATATTTTCGACTACAAACAGTAATATCGTGTTGCGATATTATTCTTGCAAATAGTTTTGTTTATTGTACATTTGTAAAAACAATTAGTATAATATTCGCCTGTTGAAAAATAACGTACGTTTTATTGTTTTGATCATTACCGCTTATTTGATTAATTTGCTTAAGTATTTATTATTTTACTTATCATGAAATAAATGATATTCTACTAATGAAACAACATTAGTTAGTTTAAAAAGTTATTGTTATTATTAACATAAAAATTTACACTTTCGCTTAAAAATATAACATAATGAATGAGATATTAATACAGTTAAAAATCTTAATCAGAATTCTCATCACCGCCTGATTTAGAATCATTATAGCTTAAGTTTTTATAAAATGGTTGGTAATGGCTAGGAATTGCTTGAGAATTACATAGGCTTAGGAGATCGACGTACAAAGCCTTTCTAACAGGGAGAGGATTGTTGTATGCAGGCTTTAATTCAATATTTTCAATTTTTTTGGTGACCTGGTTCTGCCGACGCAGTCTATTCCTGCCTGCGTCGTAATCCAACTCAATATAATCCTGATCAAAATCATATTTGAAGAGAAAACAGTTGGGTTTAGTATATATGTGACATTAACATCCCGATCCCGTACATTTTCTCCTGTTTTGTCTTTAAGCCATCTTTTGGGTTCAACAAGTTCTTTAATGTTGAGGATTTCACTTTGTTGCATTTATTTTAGGGCATATTTGTCCCCTGAGACTTTGGCGTTCATGATGATACTATAGACTTGGTCCGGTGTATACCTAGTTGGTTACTAAGTTCTGTAACTATGGAAAACATGAATAATACTAAATTTACAAATAATGCTACAATGAATTATATACCAAATGAAAGCACAAATATTTAAGATTATCATGTATTAAAATTATTCGAAATGACCGCCTCTGGCATGAATACACGCCTTTAGACGACGAGGCCAGTCATCGATGGCAGCACGAACTACCACCATATCCAATTCTGCGACTGCCTTGAGAATAGCGCGCTTAAGAGAGTCGAGATTCATGTGGGGCTTAGCACATGCTTTCTCCTCAATAAGTTGCCATATGGCATAATCCAGAGGATTTAAGTCTGGGCTGGAGGATGGCCATTCTTCCTGCGCGATAAAATCAATTTTGTTAGCCCGAAACCATGCTTGTGTAGATTTTGCTTCGTGCGCAGGGGCAGAGTCCTGCTGGAAGACCCATGGCTGGTTTTGAAATAAAGTGTGGCTTAAGGGTTTGACAACAGGTTCCAGAACGGTATCTTGATAGACTCTAGCGCCAGTTTTCACACCTTTTTCACAGAAATGAACCTTACTTAGCCCTGAATAGGACACCCCCAGCCAAATCATCACTGATGAGGGGTGGTGACCTCGTTGGACCCTCGGAGCAATCATGCTGGCTTCTTTACTATTCTTAGCGTATACTCTATCATTTTGACGGTTAAAATTTTCTTCGACTGTGAAGATTTTTTCATCAGTAAACAAGATTTTTCGATGGCCGTTTTGTGCGTACTGCTTTAGTAGAGCGCGACTTCGTGCTAACCTCATAGCCTTCAATCGTGCGTTTAGCAGATGGCCCTTTCGTCTACGGTAAGCGTGAAGCCCAAGGTCATCATTGATAATTTTTTTAAGGGAACTTCTCTTCACAGTCATCTGTATTGCCAATAACTTTTGCTTCCGGACGGGATTTCTCGTGATTCTCGCCTTCACTGCCTTGATCACAGCTGGTGTCCGAACGGTGCGTGGTCTTCCTGATCTTTTTCGGTCATCGACGGTCAAGGTATTACTGTACCTATGGATAGTGCGATAAATAAATTGCTTGTTGATTTTCAACTTTTGTAGCAACTTGAAAATCATATTCGGTGGCTGCCCACATTTGTGCAGAGCAATTACAGCGACACGATTCTCCTTCAACCCCCATTCCATGGTGAAATAAACAAAATATGATATACGTGTGGTATGGAATTATAGCTTATAAAACTGTCAATAATATGTCATTTTTATTTTTTCTTTTCATTTGTTTTAATGGCCAGTAATCGATAAAGAAACTCAGTAACAGAACTTTTGACCAACCTGTGTATAAAACTTTGTTTTTAGAGCTCTTTCGATACATGCGTGCATGGAATCGCCTTCATTTTGACTATGCCCACCAACAAAAAACCTATATATGATGTCCATTTGAAGAGTTATTGCAACGTAAAGATACAATGCAAAAATGTACCTGTTCTTATTCTGACCATAGCATCCCTCAGAGTAAAATATGATTTTACGTATACCTTTTGCGTGTACGGTCTCAATAAATTGCAACAAACAACTGCCTATTTCGATACATCCTTTTTTACCGATCTGTGCTTGCCAAACGTAGCAGAACCCAAGTTTGTTAAGAGAGTCAAAAACTGTAAAATTATAAATTGGGTATTTACGTTTGTAGTGGAAGATCGACACTTCAGACTGCGGCACATTTCAAACTTTTTCTAAATCGAAAATAGCTACAACGGTATGACCATGACTTCCCAGCAAATAATAGTGAACGAAGTTTTGGCTTTCATTCAGAATGCCATCGACACCATGGACGAAGTCAGCATCGTGCAAATTTGCAAATCTAACTTCAACGAAGCTGAGGTTTGTAGTAGCAAGGCGCTGCTGTTCCAGAGCATCGGGAAGGCCGATGAGATGCCATCTCGCCGAAGGGATGGAGGTGAGAAGAGTCCCCAGGACATTATCACCTGTCTGAAGGAGAACGACCCTGACGACGTGCCAACATTCGTGGCGAAGGAGTTGCACAAGCTGCCCCCCATCACATTCAACCACGTCGACGTCACTAGGCTGCTTAAGGACATCATCTCTCTAAAAGCGAGCCTGGCCGAAGTGCAAAGTAAGCTAGAAGCCTCGGACAACACTATCAGTGAATTGCGAGTTGTATTGTTAAGCAATACCGCTTCGGCAAGTAGGTCACCCGAGGTTTTCAACGTGAACACTCGTCGTGGGGCGCAAAATGCATCCATCGGCAGTTTTGAGTCGGCGCACATGGATTCGTCACCGGTCGCCGGCGCCGCCGATTGCGAGGCACCGCGCCCTGCCGCACGCGATCCCCCGCGCCCCGCCGCCTGCTCCTCCACCCCGGCGGAGATGTCACGCGTGAGCAAGTCGACCCCTCAACGTGCGTACGCTGCAGTCACCGCTGCTGCAAACCGACCCGCTGTCCAACAACTCCAGCGGGATACAAATGAGGGAGAAAAACAACGCCGGCCGGTCTCTAAACCTGTGCAATCAGTTCCAAGGAGACTGGATGAAGATTGCGACAAGAAGGGCTTCAAGAAGGTGGAAAGGAAGAGGAAGCCCACTCACAACACAACCACCTACTTCGTCTGGCCATCCCGATAACGCTGCTGTACGTGTCCCGCTTGCTCTACAGTACGAAACCTGATGATATTCTAGAGTACATCAGAGTGAAGACCAAATTCTGTCTGAGGGTCGAGTGGTTGGAGTCCCGCCACAATGTAAACTTCAATTCATTTGTGGTAAGGGCACCGACCGAACATCTGTCGACCTTCATGAAAGAAGATTTTTGGCCGAAGGGTGTTTTGTTCCGACGGTTTCGCAGTCGGATACGTAGTCGATGTAAGGTATATATTGTATGGGCCTAGTTGCCTGAATTAAATAAATAAATAAAAATAAAATAAATAAATAAAGAAAAGCGTTATATAAGGAGTGAGATGAGTTTAGCCGGAAATCGGTTTCCTAATAAAATCCCGAATAAACCTGTTTTAATTCTTACATAATTACGGTAATAAACTGTTAACCCGTATAATATCGTAAAGGTGTCTACTGACAAATCCTTTTGGTATTTTTTTTCGTAAAGATCTAAAACAATATTATTCGCTTAAAATACTTTTTAAAGCATTTCAATGGAACAGACACGTAATTTTTCATATCTTTGTAAATACCAATAGAAAAATTCCGAAAAAAATCATTATGATTCATTACATGTTCTAGATGCCTAAAAACACATAACCTGAAAAACCCCGTAATAGCTCATTACGGGATTATTCGCGGGGGGCGTCGATATCTAGTTTTAAGCTGAGTCCAGCACCTTTCATAATTTGCTTCTCAGATTGGTATTTGACGAAGCAATTGCTCAGCTTCACCAGTCAAAGAACTTTTCAAATAGTGCATTTTCTGTACATTATCTAGATTCGCGTTATTATGAATTAACGATAAGAACAAATCCCTGAAAGTAATCCATTCAGTATACTTGCCACTAAATGAAGGAATAACAATTTTAGGTAATTTAAACGGTTCCGATTTCGAAACATTTGATTTTTCACCAGATTCAACTTTGTTACCTTTAGATTTTGTATACAAATTTAACACAGACTTCAATTCAGTTTTGTAATCAGTGTAAACATCCTCTGTTACGTCATAAATATCTTTCTTATAGTAATCATGTTCTTTGGGTCCAATGGGGACCAATG
Source organism: Agriphila tristella (assembly GCA_928269145.1). Classification (NCBI taxonomy): domain Eukaryota; kingdom Metazoa; phylum Arthropoda; class Insecta; order Lepidoptera; family Crambidae; genus Agriphila; species Agriphila tristella. Next base: position 57,612,383 of record OV743431.1, on the reverse strand, counting down.
GGTTCTTTTAAAGCAGCGCCATAATTTTTTACAAGTGCTCTATGTGTGTTACAAAATTCAGTCCATAACGACTCCAAAGATTCCAATCTAGTTTGACAATACGCCTCACTAATACGCTCCTTTGGAGACTTCTTATAATTTTTCCTAGCTTTCAGAATTTTTTCATAATTATCTACTTGCAAATTGATTTCAGAATCCATGGTTAAAATTTAAAGAAAAAACTGTAACTGGAATAAAGACAGTAATAAAAACTGTACCAAAACAGCAAACGAACATAAAAAGTTAAAAATAACCAAAAAAACTGTATAAAACAATAAATAACAATTAATTTTTAACAACTCAAAAGCGAGTATTAAAATCATAAAAACTACAAGTTCAAAAAAAATATTCGAAAAAATTTCTAAGTGTTTAAGACTCAGTTCAAAATTAAAAATCGGGCATAGGTTCCCCGTCTCAACCAATATTCCTTAAACTAAAAATTACGCTAAGTTAAAACTACATACAAATTACATGCGAAAATTTTCTAAGTCTAAAATTTACTAAAAATTATTCTACGTCCTGAATGTTGCAAATCGCCTAAGTCCCAAAACTTCTTAAAATTTTACTAAGTCCAATTTTCTTCACAAAATTTACTAAGTTGAATGTTTCTACGAAATAGAGTTCAAATTCCTTTAGCCCAAAAATAATTAAAATTTCAAAACTCACAGTTTATTGTCTCTTTCACTCACTGGTAACAATTTTGTCGTGTCGTCCTTGTCTAATCGCCTTGAAGAAACCTCCTCCTCATCAGCCACTTCCTGAGGTCCTAAAGCTGGATTGTCCACCAAGCTCGAACCTCCCCTGCAGCAGGAACCTGAAGGCACCTCCTCATCAGCACCTTCCTGAGGGAAGCCGGATTTACCACCAAGCTCGAACCTCCCCTGCAGCAGGAACCTGAAGGCACCTCCTCATCAGCACCTTCCTGAGGTCTCGAAGCCGGATTCACCACCAAGCTCGAACCTCCCCTGCAGCAGCTCCACTGCTCTTTTCAGTACTTGTACCTCTTTTCCAAAAAATGCGCCACCGTCAAGACGACTTCCCAGACTAGGTGAGGTTACTAAATCCGGCTCGAAGGACCATGAGCAACCCTAGGTAAGGGCTGAAGTCAAGGCCGATTTCGAGGGTGTACTATTCAATAAAAATCCACTTAGTACACGACAGGTATATTGGGATAATTAATTTTAACAAAATATTCTGATGCCTTTATGCAACTTACAATACAACTCAATAGCGTGATTCAGTATCTAACAGTGCCATCTAGCGTGATCTACGAGAACATGTTATATTGATATCGAAGTTGTACATTAACCATGGAAAGTAATTTGTATATATAATATTTCTAATATTTTACTTTCCATGGTTAAAATTTATTCTATGGCGAATTGGCGATCGATGACTCAAAGATTTGTCTGACAGAATGCGCCCAATGTACGTTATAAAAGTTCATGGAAAAAAGGTTTGTGATATCTGACATGGGGGAAGTGCGCCATATGTTTCACTTCCCCCGTCATGACTGTTTCACTTCCCCCTTTTAGCTCTTTTAGATGTTAAGATTTTCAGATTATGATAACTCAACTTCATGAAGGATTTATCTAAAATAGACGTTGGATCATGTAAGATAATACATTACGTGCAATACTTTCCATAATAAAATTTTTAATTACTCTTTAATTTTGCTTGTATGATTGCCAAAATGTTCCCGCCTATCACTCGTGTTTTGCGTTTTGCGTTTTGACATCTAATGAATTTCTTTTTGGTTTACTAGCTAGTTTAATGATCGCAGCGATATCTGTGTTGTGTCAAGGGAAGTAATTCGTCATTCCTGCTTTATCGACATATCGCTATGAGAATAAACTACGATAGTTTCTTAGATATGGTTCGGTGTTTCACTTACCCCCGGTGTTTCACTTACCCCACCTGACTATACCTAAAAATTTCTTGTTTAAGTAGTTAACTGGATTATTAATTCTTATTGTAAGCACAACTTGTTATTATTAGTTTTAAAGGCCAACATTTTATTTTTTTATGCATGCCGAGTATACCTGTAATTGATGTCATACAAGCATTCTAGTGGCAAATATTTGTTTATACCTATGTATGTTTTTGTATGTACATTGTTGGAGTACCTTAAATAAAATATAAAAAAAGAGTGTATATTTACACGATTGCCCAAAAAAGGAGTATTATTATGTGTCTTTATTCCACCATAATTTCTAAATGGCTCAACGGATTTGGATGTATGGAGGCTGTTTCTGTGTGTAGGACTGAAGAAATGATTCCAAAAGTATTTATCAACTGGTTTATTGAGCCCAGACCCTTGATCACGTAAGTCTGTTGCTAACAATTCTCGATTGAAATCGATTGAAATCGCTACTACTAATAAACATAACTAATTGACATGTTTTCATTTTTTACAAGGTACCTTAAATCGAAAACCATTTCGAGGTTTTTCAATTTCTGACACCGTACATAATTTTTCGAGGCTTTTGATCAATAATTTAACGAAATATGTAGAAAAAACACTGTATCATCGAGATAAAGGAATATTAAATATTTAACTCCTTTGCGTGAAAAAGTTGTGTGATTTTATCTTAAAAAAATAATAATCATAAAAACTGTCGCTGTCAAGGTTACAATTTATGTCAAAGTCTGTGTCAAGAATCAAAATATTTTTCACTTTGATTAGTTTTGTTTTGAATGTATTCATGATATTTTTAACTTGAATTAGTATTTTGGTTAAATTTAACATCTATCGAAATATAATATCAAGTTTTCTGAAGGATTTTTAATAGCAGACAGTCGCAACCTTACCAAAATGGACTTCATCATGCTGCAAAAGCTGAATTCTTCTGCGAAACATTTTATTTTTAGAAATAAAAAGATATTGTGTACGTTTGAATTTGTTTAATAAATACAGTTTGTTTTGAAGTGCATTAGTTTCAATTTCCATAAAACTTTAAAGCAACACACCACTTGTAAACGTGTAGACTTTGGTTTGGCACGTAAAACAGTGTTTGTTTGGGCATTCAATCACAGTATTTTTGCAGGCAGGAACTACACATGAGATTATGGAATCTAATTTACGAATATCTTTATTTATTATTGTTGAAAATAAGGTAAAAATAGCGACACTAAAAGAAAACAACCTCGAGCAAAAGATAAACAAACAAACGTCATTACCGTCCATAGATTAGATTGGCAGGTTGACGTCATAATGATTTTTTTTATCCATATGGGCAAAGGATATTGTCCGCCAAAAATCCTTTAAACGGCACTTACGCTCTTTTAGAAAAGATAAGTTTTCAAATTAATATTACGTTGACTTAAAATAAAAATTTTGGAAAATAAAAAAATACGTGTCTCATGTTTTCAACAGTAATTTCTAAATAACAAATAAAAAAACAGGATAAAAATTTTGATATGTTGTCAATTCAGACAACAAAATTCTTGATTTGGTTTTAACCAATATGTCAGGTGTGAATGTAATGAAACCAGATTTTCTATTAAGTAAATTGGATCCGTTACATCCTCAACTGGATATTACTGTACCGTTTACTAACATCGTCCAGCCCAAACCGCGGACAGGTTATAACTTTTATAAAGCCGATTATCAAAAACTTAACTTACGCTTTAGGAGTATCGACTGGCATTCAGAATTTAGTGAATGTAGTTCCGTTGATGATATGACTGATATCTTTTATGGCATTGTGAATAGAGTTCTGGAAGATATCGTGCCTAAATATAAACCAATTGTTCATAAACATTATCCTCCATGGTTCAGTAAAAATCTCATTAAGCGGATTCATGAAAAAGACAAACTAAGATCAAATCATAAAAAAATTAACAACCCTCGCGACCAATATGAATACAGGATTTTGCGTAGCAGGTGTGAGAAACTAGTGTCTGCAGACTACGGTATTTATACGAATAAAGTGGAACAAAGTGTTGTTGAGAACCCAAAGTTTTTCTGGAAGTACGTGAAAGACAAAAGAGCAGGGTCAAATACTATACCAATCAGCATGCACTTGGATGATCAAAAAACAACTGGGGAATGTAACATTGCGAATTTATTCGCCAAGCATTTTAGTTCTGTGTTCATTTCCGCCTTCGGGATCGGCTACTACTGCCACTCCTACTCCTGCTAGTGGCATATGTAATCCGAGTTTAAATCTAAGTAGGATAAGTATCACTGAGAGGCAGGTTCTTCGTAAGATGAAGAAGTTAGATATGTTCAAGGGAGCTGGTCCAGATAACTTGCCTCCTTACTTCATAAGGCTGTGTGCGATATCATTAGCTTATCCAGTATCTTTAATCATTAATAAATCATTGGTCACCAGTACATTCCCGAATACCTGGAAAGAGGCTCGTATAGTTCCGATATTCAAGAAAGGCGAAACCCAAAATGTTAAGAACTATAGGCCAGTGTCTGTTTTGTCAACTCTTTCCAAACTTTTTGAATCATTGGTGTGTCCCCTTATTACAAATCACACGAAATCCCTAATAAAAGACCAGCAGCATGGGTTTTGTAAGGGGAAGTCTGTCAGCACAAACCTGATATCTTATGTGAGCTACTTAGTCGAGAAAGTCGATGCTGGAGGTCAAGTGGATTCCATTTACACCGATTTCAGTAGCGGTTTTGACAAAGTCCATCATGAACTCTTAATATCCAAGTTGCATAAATCGTATGGAATATCAGGAGCGCTGCTGGCATGGTTTGAGTCTTACCTTAGCAATCGGTATCAATCAGTTGTTATTAATGGTTGTAAATCTGTTCAATATGTGTCGACTTCGGGGGTTCCACAGGGGTCGCATCTTGGTCCAATTCTTTTTTTGTTATTTGTGAATGACATTGTTGATTGCATCAAGAATTGTCACTGCTCTTTATTTGCAGATGACATGAAGATTTATAAAGAAATCGTGAGTGGTGAAGATGTTAGATTGTTGCAGGAGGATCTTAACCATATTGACAATTGGTGTACAAACAACCATATGACTTTGAACGTCTCAAAGTGTTTTCAGATGACCTTTACAAAGAAAAAACTTCCGGTGTTATCATCGTATAATATTAATGGTCAGATATTGTCAAAAATTGAAGAGGTACGTGACTTGGGAGTCATAATCGATAGTAAACTGTCGTTCATTTCGCATTGTCACAACATAGTGTCGAAGTCCTCCCGTATGTTGGGTTTTATCAAGAGAATAACAAAAAACTTTAAGGGAATTAACTCTAGGGATAGTGCTATATAATGCGTTGGTTAGAAGTATTCTCGAATATTCAAGTACTGTATGGAATCCATATTACCATATTCATTCAGATAGGATCGAAAGCATAAATAGATGTTTCACCCGCCGCCTAGCTTTTAAATCTCGTGACATCAGTAGTCGTAGTTCGTATGAAGACCGACTCGATCACTTTAAGATGGATAAATTGAGCGATCGAAGACGCATGATGGACATGTCCTTATTGTATAAGATTCTGAATGGTATAGTATGTGACAAAGAAATATTACATCGGATTAGTTTCCGTGTGCCGAGATTTAACTCTCGACACACCCACAAGGATCTGTTTCACACACCTCTGTGCAGAACTAATTTGGGCTCGAATTCTCCATGTGTTAGAATATGTAAAACTTATAATAATTTTATTAAGAACAACGAAAACGTGAATTTAGATGTTTTGCTGATAGCCATAGAATATTTAAACTCAAATGCCTCAGACCACAGGATTTTACAGTAACCTAATTATCTAAATTTATAAGTATAATATTATAAGGTACCTAAAAATTTCTTGTAAAAAAATATTTTTAAGTAACTGGATTATTAATTCTTAATTATTATTGTAAGCTCATTTTTCTATTATTAGTTTTAAAGGCCAACATTTTATTTTTTGATGCATGCTGAGTACACCTGTAATTGATGTCATACAAGCATTCTAGTGGCAAATGTTTGTTTATACCTATGTATGTTTTTGTATGTACATTGTTGGAGTACCTTAAATAAAATAAAATAAAAAATCGCAGTTGCATTGCTGCTTTAGTTAAGATTGTTGTCACATTGGTTCTTACTAAAGCAGCAATGTTACTGCGATTTCTGTCAGAGTTGATTGCAACAAAGTTACGTAATCACCCCCCTGATCTCTCACAATTAAATTGAATGAAAAAGTTATACAACAAAGATGGCGAGCCCGTTCAATTGAGCCTTGTAGGTCTCCTCTCCTTCCGGTGTCGATAGTTCCATGAAAATCTTGTAGGAGGCGCTAATGTTGCGATCGCCGCTGCTAGCGCCCTCGAGTTGGTGTTGTGGTGATGTCACAACAGAGGCCAACTAAACACATTTATTAGTTTATTTTTATATAATTCGGTTTACAATCTCGAAGTTAATGTTCTAAAATGTTTAAACCCAGAAGCCCCCCTAAGAAAAGGGCCCTAGCTACAGAGAAAAGTCTGTCAGACGATTCTAAACCAGCGGACGATCTGGTTCTGAATAATTCATTTGTCCTACTGGCCGAAATTGACTCATCCCTGGATGTAACCATCACAGAAGTAGACAACTTGGGCGTTCATTCTGAGTGATATTTTTTTACAGCTGTACATAAAGTAAAAAAACGGAGCTACAATTATTTTATCAAGTAACATGTGGTTTTTAAAATGATTAATATGACTATCTATCTATCTTTTGCATACTTTATGTAGTTGTGTGTTGCAATACTGTTCCAACCTTTTTGTCAGACTGCGACTGTAATAAGTGGACGACCTTTGTGTGAAAAGTTGCATCGTTCCAGGCAGGGCCGGCCCCTGCGGCGCTCGACGACGCGCAGGCTGGCGGCGCGCTGTACGCGGGGCTGAGCGCCTGCGCGGTGCTGCGCGCGGCGGGGCTGCGTGGGGGCACGGGGGCGCGGGGCGCGCGCGTGCTGCTGCTGGGGTTGGGCGGGGTGGGGCACGTAGCGCTGCAGCTGCTGGTCGCCGACGGGGCTCATGTGAGTGCGGGGGCGGGGCTGCCGGGGGCGCGGGGGCGCGCGTGCTGTTGCTGGGGTTGGGCGGGGTGGGGCACGTAGCGCTGCAGCTGCTGGTCGCCGACGGGGCTCATGTGAGTGCGGGGGCGGGGCTGCCGGGGGCGCGGGGGCGCGCGTGCTGTTGCTGGGGTTGGGCGGGGTGGGGCACGTAGCGCTGCAGCTGCTGGTCGCCGACGGGGCTCATGTGAGTGCGGGGGCGGGGCTGCCGGGGGCGCGAGGGCGCGCGTGCTGTTGCTGGGGTTGGGCGGGGTGGGGCACGTAGCGCTGCAGCTGCTGGTCGCCGACGGGGCTCATGTGAGTACGGGGGCGGGGCTGCCAAGGGGCGCGGGGGCGCGCGTGCTGTTGCTGGGGTTGGGCGGGGTGGGGCACGTAGCGCTGCAGCTGCTGGTCGCCGACGGGGCTCATGTGAGTGCGGGGGCGGGGCTGCCGGGGGCGCGGGGGCGCGCGTGCTGTTGCTGGGGTTGGGCGGGGTGGGGCACGTAGCGCTGCAGCTGCTGGTCGCCGACGGGGCTCATGTGAGTGCGGGGGCGGGGCTGCCGGGGGCGCGGGGGCGCGCGTGCTGCTGCTGGGGCTGGGCGGGGTGGGGCACGTAGCGCTGCAGCTGCTGGTCGCCGACGGGGCTCACGTGAGTGCGGGGGCGGGGCTGCCGGGGGCGCGGGGGCGCGCGTGCTGTTGCTGGGGTTGGGCGGGGTGGGGCACGTAGCGCTGCAGCTGCTGGTCGCCGACGGGGCTCATGTGAGTGCGGGGGCGGGGCTGCCGGGGGCGCGGGGGCGCGCGTGCTGCTGCTGGGGCTGGGCGGGGTGGGGCACGTAGCGTTGCAGCTGCTGGTCGCCGACGGGGCTCTTGTGAGTGCGGGGGGCGCCACGTTATAACATTAAAAAAAGTTAGAATCACTGACACTTAACTTTTTTATGCCCAATGCACAATGTGCTTGGCCTTCACCTCATCTGATGTTAAGTGATGATAAAGTCGAAGGTGGAAGCGCACTATAACCGGAATTCTCATCACTGAGGAACTATCGTACCTCTAATTGGCGAAACACAACAACTTTTAAATTGTTGTTATGGCGTCATAATTAGGTAAGATGGTGGTAGCTAACCAGGCGGACTTAGAATAAGCCCTACCACCAACCAAATTGACGACAAATTGCCATCCCCTTGGGAATCGAACCCGGGACCTTTGCGTCACGGGTGGGCGAATCACTAGACCACAAAGGCGGATAACATTGTCATTTTCAATGCAATTGCAATGAAGGTAATCGGCCGTGTGGGGGAGCACATATCCTTTTGTCCCTGGAGCCGCCATTGCCGCCGTGTGGGCAGGCCGTCACGTTAGTTTGTTGTTTGCAGGTGGTGGTGGGGTGTGCCGGGGAGGTGTGCGAGCGCGCGGTGGGCGCGGGCGCGGCGGCCGCGCTGGACCGACACGCGCCCGACTACCAGCGGCTCCTCGTCGACTACGGACCGTACGTCGGTTGTTACTTGCAGGTGGTGGGTGTGCCGGGGAGTGGTGGGTGTAACTACTCAAACTCATCGCCTATGCTGAGTCAGCCTTATTCTGTGCGGAACAGAGGATATCCTTATAGAGATTTAACGTAAGATGTAAGTCGAGGAGAATATTGGAAAATCCATAGTTTTATCTTTCAGGTATGACGCGATAGTGGACTGCGCGGGGCTGGGCGGCGCGGAGGCGGCGGCGCGCGCGTGGCGGTTCCGGCGCTTCGCCACGCTCACCACGCCGCTGCTGCGCGACACCGACGCGCGCGGCCTGGCGCTCGGCACGCTCACTGCCGCCACCACACTTATAGGTTAGGGATATCGAAAAATATCGATATATTTCATTTCATATCAATTTTCCAGTACTTTCATAATTTTCTAAAACGTATCAAAAACGATTAAAAAAAAAATTTTTTTTTTACTTATCCATATTTTATTTTTATTTTATTAATTAGATACACCATCGACAATATCACATAACTTACGAACTAAAAAATACATAATTTATGAGACTGTGTGAATTATTTTTACAGGCGTATACAACACTTAAGACTTAATCAATGGTAGGTGCAAGCAAAGTGCTAAGATAAAATAATATTAACCTTCTACATTAAAAATGAAAAATGATAAAAAAAAGAAATTTACATGAATGGAAATATCAATATATCAAATCAATATTTTTTTCCATCCCTATATAACAGGTCACACGGCGGCCGCGGCTCGGGTCGCGTCCGCGCCCGCGTGCGCGCCGCTCGTGCGCTGGGCCTACTTCCGCCCCGACGCTGATGACATAGAACACTTGCGAAGACTCGCCGAGCGCGGCCGGGTGAGTGTTTTCCCAGGCCCGTATTTATATACCGCTCTCAACGTTGAGAGCTAACTTGAGATCATACCTGATAAACGATGTCATCGTTTCGTCTCGATGAGGTATAACTCAAATTCCTTTTCGAATTCTAGCGCTAATATCAAATCCATTTACACATATCTTTACTAATCATCGTACATTAGTAGAATAGCATTTAAAAGTCGCCGGTTCATATCCGGCTCGAAGGACCGTTTACCGACATGAACGAGCCGCTCGCTACTCTTCACTGGAGACTGTTATTTTAGAGTACTTTAAGAGATGGATACCAAGGAGTCTCTTAATTTTATAAGGGTCTGTTAGTTGCACAAAATGTTAAAGCGGCGCGTGCGCAGTTGTGTGTGCAGGTGGAGCGCGTGTTCCCGTGGTGGGAGGCGGCGGCGGCGTACGCGCGCGCGGCGGCGGGCGGCGCGCGCGGCAAGCTGCTGCTCGACTTCAGCGCCGCGCCGCCGCCCGCCCAGGCCGCCGCACCGCTTGAAGCTTTCGCCGCCACGCCGGCCCGAGCCGCCACGCCGCTTGACGCCCGAGCTGCCGCGCCGCTTGACGCTCGAGCCGCGTGATGCCCGAGCCTCCGCGCCGCGGGCCTCGGAACTTGTCACCCGGTCGGCGCCTGATGCGACCGTACTGCAAACGCATCAAACGTCTTAAATTCAATCGAGAAACAACTAGATATGGCTTTGTAAATATTTCAATGTTATCATAAGTACTAGTTAATACATTATTATCTGTATATTGGCTTTTTATTCAAAGTTAATTATCCTTGCGCAGATGTTATTCTCTAGCCGACGATTTGATGGTAACGAGCCTATAATAGTACGAGCGGCGACCGTAAGATTGCCTACGTCATCTGATACCGCGATAAAACCTACGGTGAATGATCAGAAAAGTGATGCTTAACTTCGATCATTCAGTCTGCCGAAGCTGAATTGGCCGGAACTATAAATAAACGGGCCGCTTCCGGTCGCAAAATGTATGAGTCATTTACGTCATTTGATACCGAAAATGCTAATGGCATCAGTTACCCATCAGTCATAGTCATTGGCAAAGACAAAAAAGTCCAGTTCTTGTATGGCCGTCAATGGTGTCGGATCGCGCCGGCCGTCGCTGCCGCGCCGCGGTCCTCGGAACTTGCCACCCGGGGTCGTACCGGCTAACGCATCGAACTTCTGCCCGACTTTAAATTAAAACAGGGGCCGTACCGGCTAACGAATCGATTTTCATAAAAGTCTGCTGGGTTTCAAATTAAAACAGATAAATCGAGCCCCAATTGGGCCAAAATGACGAACCCAAATTCATGATGTCACACGAACATCTTCCGTCGTCGATATCACGTCAACAAAAAGTACAAAACGAAATTGCTTACTTTGATTTCTCTGTTTTAAGTTGAAACCCAGCAGACTTTTATGAAAATCGATTCGTTAGCCGGTACGGCCCCAGAAAAATCGAGTCAAAATGGCGAACCTCAATTCATCCCTCCGGACCAGTAGTACCATTGAGTTGTACCATGATGGTACAATTGGTATGGTTTGATGACTTACGAAAAAAAAGTCTATACCTAACTTTCTTTGTAATTTTTCATGTCAAGAGTGAATTGATGTGACTACTGGTAAAAAAAATCCCCGTTGTCACACTGGTGACGGTGTGACAACGAGTCGGTCGGGAAATATAAAGGTACCTACAGCTCGCACAATATAACTTGACCCAATTTTTTGTACCACGTGACCTGCGCACTACAATTTTTGTACTGAAAATTGCTACTGCGCAGGCCTCACTGTGTATGGTTTGGATCAAGTTATTTTGCGCGAGCTGTATATAAACCATTCTTTTGTCCATTATTAATAGACAATGGTAAAACTGGTCCAAAGCCTCCGAATAGGTTTTACCATTATGTAAGAGAAGACTGGATAAGACACATGTATTTTCAGTAATGGTGTAAACGGTACTATCCCCGTCAATTGGTAATGCGCTGGAACCTTGTCAAATTAACATACACATCAACATCATCCGCAACTAAAAATGACAAAAAAACAGTAAAATTCTAATAGGTAATATAATATATTAATTATTTAATTCTTATTTTCAATAAGAAAGGGTCTAGGTATATGAAAAAAATACAATTGTTTTTCGTTTTTGAGGTTAAAATCATGGCCGATTGGCCGCCAGGCGCATTACCAATTGACGGGGATAGTACAAATCAGTGCCAGTTTTAGCATCAATGGTACAACTGATTCGGAGGGCAATTCATGATGTCACACAAACATCGATATCTTCCAAGTAACTTCGGAAAATAGTACAACCTATGAATTTCCTTATACCCGTTTTAAGATGAAGCTCGACAGACCCGCCGAAGTTCGAAAAGTTAGCCAGTAGGGCCCCCGGCTGGCGCCTGATGCGACCATACCGCAAAAGCATCAAACGTCTGACATTCAATCGACAAACAGCTAGATATGACTTTGTAAATATTTCAATGTTAACATAAGTACTAGTTAATACAATTATTATCTGTAAATTCGTTTTTTATTCAAAGTATTTTAACCTTGCGCAGATTGCCAGACAATTTGATGGAAACGCGCCTGTACGAACGAACGGCGACCGTAAGATTGCCTACGACATCTGATACCGCGATAAAACCCACGGAGAATGATCAGAAAACTGATGCTTAGCTTAGATCATTCAGTCTGCCGAAGCTGAATTGGCCGGAATTATAAATAAGCGGGTCACTTCCGGTCGCAAAATGCAGGAGTTATTTACCTCATTTGATACCGAAATATTACTTCTTAATCATTACGCCATCAGTCAGTCATTGGTAATGACCAAGAAGCTTATATCAATATAAGCTTCTTGGTAATGACAAAAAAATGTAGTCTGCCAGTTCTTGTATGGCTAGGGTTGCCAGACGCCCGGGATTTCCGGGATTGTCCCGGAATTACGTGCCTTGTCCCTTGTCCAGGAATTACACCCTACTGTCCCGGATTTCAAATATCTACCACAAATTTTTTCATTATTTTACGAGTAGGTTACGTTACGATTCATAATTTAGTGTTTTGTATGGAGAATTAAAAAAAAGTTGCATTTTCTATACTAACATTTTCTTAATTTATTAAACAACCATGAACGCTAGTCGCTAATGTTTTAAAACTTTTATGCACAAATGTTTAAAAAGTAAGATAACTTATAATATTATGCCACAAAGGGTAAGTGATGAAAATAAGTTTAGGCCAAGTTAAAAGAAATAAAGTGGTAATTTCTGACAACAAAACGAGTATTTTGTTACTATTGGTAAGTAATTTGTCTTTTAAGGTTTATTTTCATGTATGTTAATAAATAAAAGTAAATTTCTATTCCAAAAATATAAATTAATATGCACTTCTTTCTTAACATTGCCCCACGGCAACCCCCCCCCCCCCCCGCTATTCTTGTCCCGGAATTGACGCCAGCTAATCTGGCAACCCTATGTATGGCCGTCAATAAAGGTGTCAGTGATGTCTCTTTGTGTTATCCTTACTAATATTATAAATGCCATAGTCCGTTTGTTTGTTTGTTACGCCTTCACGTCTTAACTACTGAACCGATCATCATGAAATTTTGCATACTCGTTGTCACGGGTACAGAAAAAGGACATAGGGTACCTTTCACCCAGAAAAAACGTACAGTTCCCGAGTGATAGCAAAAAACTGTCCACGCAGACGATGTCGCGGGCGGTATGTAGTATGTATAGCGACATATTACCTAAATGTTATTTATAACTAGCTTTCACCCGCGACGTCGTCCACGTGGACATTCGGAAAATATCTCTCCTGTTTTTTGGAAGTGGCCCGTTAATTTATGGTTCCGGCCAATTCAGCTTCGGTAGATTGATTGGTCTAAACTAAGCATCACTTTTCTGATCATTCTCCTTACATTTTACTTGTAGGTAGGTACTATACATACTATACATTTGTTTCCATTGCTTGGGTAGGGAACAGCACATGCCTTCCTTACCTACAGAGACAAGGAGGATAGGCCATAATAACCTATCCACCATGCAGGCCCAATTCAGATTGATGGGTGTTGGCGACTGCAAGCAAATGCCCGACCCTGGCGATGACTGCGTCACTGCGCCAATGAACTCCTGCAAGATCTTGGTTCTTGCCTTTCATAATTCTAGGTAGGCCAACAGAAATAATTTACTTTATAACTCGCTGGTTTGTTTTTAATGATATATAGACATAAAAAAAGGGTCCCGAAACCGCAAGGATCAGTTTGTTGCCCTGCAGGTATGTCTTGGCACAGTTGATTTACCGTTTTTAGTCCGTTTTAAAAAAGATGTTTTTAATTGAAAACAAGATTTTTTTTCAGTAAGTACGTATATTATTATTTACTGCTTTTTAGTTAACGAGCAGAACGAGCTAAGACTAATAATATCCTATCAGAGCACTCGTCAAACGACCCCAAACTCTATGGAGTTAAGAGTTCCAGTGTCCTTCCGGCTCCATCATCAGACCTTGGAAACTATTGCCCAACAAACTACTCGTCAAGACGATTCAAACGAGCCCAAACTCGATGGGGTAGCGTGGTTTTATTAAAGAGTTTCTGTGACCATCGTCTGGCTTCATCATCAGACCTTGGAAACTATTTCCTAACAAAGTACTCGTCAAGACGTTTCTAACGAGCCCAAATCTCGATGGGGTAGCGTGGTTTTATTAAAGAGTTCCTGTGGCCTTCTTTTGGCTCCATCATCAGACCCTGGAAACGATTTCCCAACAAAGTACTCGTTGAGACGATTCAAATGAGCCCAAATTGGATGGGATTGCACGGTTTCAATATTGAGTTCCTATGGCATGGCCTTCCAGCTTCATCATCAGACCCTGGACCTCGTCTCCTATTAGAGTACTCGTCAAGACGATTCTAACGAGCCCAAACACGATGGGGTTGTATGGTTTCTTCATAGAGTTCCTGTGGCCTTCTTCCGGCTTCATCATCAGATCAGCTCAATGACACCATAATATTGCATTGCCTTCTAGTTCTGGCCTATGTTCAAAGTTTTAAGTCTCTAGCTCATCGGGAAGTTAGGATAAAATCGTTCGCATACTTTGTGGAGAAACACACAAACAAACAAACAAACAATCAAACAAACAAACAAACGCGAAAGCAACCTAATAAAAACGTGTTAATAAAATGTAGGTCTTGTTGAGATCTATAAGAGGTAGATATAGTATAAGTACCTAGGTAGTTGAAGATCATTAAAGTTATAATATGATAGCCATGTTTTTTGGAGCAGAAATTTGAAGGTTTGGGTTAACAAAGGCTTAGAAATGAATTAAGGGTATCGCCTTCATTCTATCAAGACCAAAATAACGTAATTCGGTTGAAAGGAAGCGGAGCTTTTTCTCTCAGAATAAGTCATTAGTATCGATCTTTCGTGCGTGTGCCTTCAAAAGACATCAACGCTTAGCAACATTTTAATATTTTCACTATTTTTCGATCCTGTGATCGATTTGGAAGGAAACTCAAAGTATTTGCACACTTCGAAATAGCAAGAGAACTAGCCACTTAGTTACAATCTAATCCAACCTATAGCCAGCCAGCCAATATTTGCTTCTTTACTTTTTGCAATTACGCGTTACACTTCTATAGCTACATTCAATATTAATCATACATAGGTACCCATTATTTTTGTGTAAACTAAAATGTAAGTTACGTTTTATTTACACCTGTGTGTACCTAAATGCAACTTGCATTTTCTCTCTACATTTTTGCATATTGCAGAAGAAAAATATAGACTTGTTAATTAATCTAAGGTATTATTTTTTAAATTATTGAAACATCATTTTAAAGATAGCTTACCGCCAAGATCTTTAATCATTATACCTGCTTACTACGTATGTATTATCTTCAACTAAGTACCTACTTGAAAGTCTGTAGGTAGAATATTGGATGTCGTCACAGCTGTCATCTTTGAGCTCACTGCCAATGACAAAAACAAACACTTGTGACTGAGTCTAATAAGTAACTTTGTTTTATTGTAAGTATTTTTCTGTTTATTGGCTGATTGTTACTTCCTATTTACCTACCCACTTAAACTTTATTTCATACTTTTGGTGAAGGTCCTTTTTATTGTATCTGAAGCATTAAACTGTGTGATGTAATGTCTAATGATATGTTCCAATCTTCGTTCCAATATAGTTTACACTCTTTTGCACACTTTTTACATTGGAATATTAGGTAGGTACTTAATTAATTTTCCATCACAGTGGCTTGCTGGTATCCTGTCAACTCGCATACCTACGTACCTAGGTATTATGTAGAGCACAAAACGTAGGTATTGCAAACGAAACGACTCTAGATTATCTTAAAAAATGATCGTCATTGGGACGTATAGGCATTATATTACACAGACGAAGGTCAGGCAGTGATACAATAAATCAGGTTTGAATAACATCAATAGTGGAAACAAGTTTTAGCATATCTCTATGAATAAGTAGGTACCAACTATCAATATTAATAGTTTTCCATTATCATGTACTTAAGTAGTTACTTATTTCAAACCAAATCTTAGTTTTGAACATGTTCCAGGAAGGAAAAATTTAAAACCTAAGTTAGGGAGTATATATTTAATAAATTAACGAAATGACTTATCAGCAGCAATGAGCAGCATTGTTTCCTGTACCGACCTATAATAGGTACAGGAAACTAATCTGCTGGATTCCTGTGCCAACCACCACCCGCCTGGTTCTGTCGCTGTGCTGTCTGCTCAAGATGTTTCAGTGCTACCCGTCAACATTGCCAAGTTTTTTTTTCAGTATGAAAAATAGATCGTATTACATATACCTACCTACAAAGTTATTTTTAGTTAATACAAAACCTCTCGTGGGGTCGATCAGACCATCAAACTGAACAACTTTCATTATGGGACCAACCTTGAAATCACGAAAAAAACAGCTGTTCCATACAAAGGTACAATCCTACTCCATCGAAATGTATGAAACAGCTGATTTTTATTCGCGATTTCAAGGTTGGTCCCACCCATAATGAAAGTTGATCAATTTGATGGTCTGATCAACTCCACGAGAGGTTTTGTGTTAACTAAAACTTGTATATCGGGTCATTTTGTACCATCCAAATTTTAAGGATGTGTCCAGTCCATGAAACTAAACAACTTTGTCTAAGAAACATGACTGTCTTTCGCCACAAAATTTTGATCATCCCATAGGTACTAAATTGATCACGTGATCTCTTTGATTTGTATGGAAAGTCGATTATTATTTTACATATTTGACCATGTGTTCCTTAGAAAAAGTGTTCAGTTTCATGGACTGAACACATCCTCAAAATTTGGATGGTGGATACAAAATGACCTTGTATACTTTCGACTGTTAGGGGAGAGAGGTGTAATTAGAGTATGTTCCTGGGAGGCAGTAAGAGGCAGCTTCATCATCAGCACAGTGGAGGTCAGTGTTCCCACGAGGTGTCGCACCGCGCGCGCGTGCACTGTGAGCGCGCCATGCGCCGCGGCGTGGAGCGCGCGCCCATTGGTCGAGTTCACGTGGCCTGATCTCTGCACCATGGCAACCGCGCCGCGCATCTGATATCGCGAATAGCGGAAATTTGCAGCGATGATGCCAGCTTCATTACTATGTACACATTTGTGCGTTTTTTATCGTCACACTGGGACCTGACAGTGTGCGAATTTTATCGTTTTTTCGTACTAAGTAGTCGTTGGAAGAATATTATAACACAATCGTGATTCAATCTTTACATCCATTACTATCTAGGGTATGTAAAACAGTTCCTGCCCCCCTACTCAAATGGCCAAATTTATATTCGTTTGAACGCTACGCTTACTTTTAAAACTTTAAAATAAGCAGTAAACTATAAAATTACGTGCCGTAAGCTTGAAAATTCCATACAATATGTACATCGAAGTCTATGATTTACATAAGTTTACGACATGTGATTTCACCATCTATTGCTCATATTTAAGCTTTAAAAGTAAGCGTAGCGTTCAAAAGAATAGAAAGTTGGCCATTTGAGTAGAGGGGCTGTTCTACTTAGATTGCGTTCTCCTGGGTCATAATTTTGATACCTACCTACAGTAGGTAACTTAATCTTTGTAAAACACATTTGGTGGTAAGTGTAGGGTATTCTACAGCTTCCATCTTGATTTTGTTCGAATCGAGTTACAGGCTGTAAGAGCATTTTGCTCTCTTGCGCACTTTGCAGTTAATGAAAATCGTAATCAAAGATTTAGAAAATAAAAAAAATGGTGTGAAGATGGTAGCAGCTGCAGTTGAGTTAATTGTAGTAGGTCGTAGCCGGGCACACCGGCGCGCGGCGGCGAGGCGGCGCGTCACCACCAACCACGCGCGCGTCACTCGCGCCACACGCAGGGCGGCGAGCTAACGTCGCGAACTGCCGGCCACGGTCGATACGTGAACCCATACCATTGCGACCGATCGGTACAGTAATTACGCGAGTGCGACCACTGACGTTAACCACCCCTGTCAACTCCCGATACGTGTGCATTAAAGTAAGTTCTACCTGTGGTCATGCGAGCACTACTTCAACTGTATTCGTCCATTCTATAGTACTTACGTGAAATTATAACAAACGACCATAGAATTATCCATCACCCCTATGCCGTCTAGACTTAACCTTCGTAAGAGGACACCACTTCGGTTAGCACAGTTATAACATAAACTACAGTTAAGTAGTTAGGTACCTATTAGCTTTTACGTTTTAGAGCGATATTTTCATTTGTTTTCAGCTATGTACTAATTTGATGTCCCAATCAATATAGGTAGGATAGTGTAATGATGAATTAATAGATTTATGGAATTTAACTTGTAAAGGTGAGTTAAACAGGCGCATGCACAAAATATATTGACGACCTCCGTGGCCGAGTGGTTCGCACGCCGGTTTTCAAGGCGTCACCATCTCTTGAGGTCCCGGGTTCGATTCCCGGCTGGGTCAATGTAGAAAATGAACTTTTCAATATTGTCTCAGGTCTGGGTGTGTGTCATACCACCGTTGTTTCTGATTTCCATAACACAAGTGCTATAGCTACTTACTTTGGGATTGGAGCAATGTATGTGATGTTGTCAAATATTTATTTATTTATTTATTTATTATATATAGGTAGGTACTATTTAAGGATATAAAATATATCCTTAAATAGTACCTATCAAATCAACAGATTTCCGCTTTATTCGATTTGTAGGCTCTGGAAAAAAATTACATTGTTAAAACATTGAACAAATAGAAAAAAAGCTGTTGTAAACAAGTTAGGTCTCAATCACATTATAAAGTTAATAAGAGCTGCTCTATATCAAGCTTTTTCATACTTACCTATAGGTACGCTTTAAGAAAAGCTACCTATATTTTTGAACTTAATAAATACTTAGACAAGGACCGCCGCGTTCAACCTATTGAACCGTTATTAGTAAGTATGACTAATAAAGAAAGAATAAAATTACCTACGTTTGCCAATAAATTGCTGATAATATTATAAGCTTCTTGATGTAGGTACAACGCGCTAGTATCTACTATTATTATTTATTTTGTGGTACGGCTTGTCGATGTATCTATCGTACTTATGCATGTCACGCACGCATCATCAACCCATAAGTACGAAACTTCTCTATGACGTAAAGTAATACCTACCTAACGAAAATAAAGTTGTAGGATTATGTTAACAGCTTTTTAATGATGTTAAAACTCTTGGGGGCCGATTCTTGCGCACTCGGACATTTGTCGAATTCGAGCTCGAGATTATCTTTAATCACAAATCTCTTTTAAAAATGTCACTAAAATCTCTATTGCAGCCAAAAAACTATTTCTCAACGATTTTCGATATTACAACTTACAAGTTGACAGACTTTGCAATCTCTACGATTTCTTGACTTTTTAGAGATATCACTAATTTGACACTATGTCACGCGCTCGAGAATCATCTCCTTGGATAGATGGAAAGTGGAAAATTACCTAGGTGTTTTCAATTCCTTCTCGGTTATCAAAGATCTTTTAGCTACATACTTACATATCAAGTATCATCACATTAATTAGCCCTTCGTAGCATAATCTGCATCTCTTCTTGCATTACAATACCTACGCCAAAGGTACAATTAGCAAATTGTCCAATACGCAAAATGATACGCTGAAAATTCGCAAACCGCTTGTGAGGCGGTGGGAATAACTTCTTATAACGGTGACCGCAACTTGTAGATTGCAGAACAATTAAACGGATGTGCAATTATCACGATAAAAGTAGGGATTAGTAAGTAGTTATCTAGATACACAATGGTTCGACGAAGTCACCTCTCTTGTAAAAAAATGTCAACCTCACTAACAACTACATATGATATCTTACAAAGATTATCTTTGATATCTAAAGGAAGAAACACACTGACTGACTGACATATCAACGCACAGCCCAAACCTCTGGGTTTAGAGCACAATCTAGAGATTCCAAATTTGGCAGGTAGGTTCCAGAGGTCTAGGGGAGCACTAAGAAAGGATTTTTGAAAATTAAACCCGAAAATGGGTGAAATAGTGGATGAAAGTTTGTATGAAAGTCCCTCAGTTTCAAAGCTAGTATCTTAAAATTTTGTGTTTAGGCTGACGATTGAAAATTAATATCCTTATTAAAAATCATAAATGCGAAAGTCAGTTTTGTTTGTTTGTTACGCTTTCACGTCCTAACCCTGTGAAATTTTGCATACATAATTATTGTCAGGGGCGCAGAAAAGGACATAGGATAAAGCCGAATATGGTAGATAGAGTACCTCCCATGCAAACAACTCCGGAAAATTACCACTTTTTTGAAAAAAAAAACTTTATGAAAAACTGCATAATACTTATAGTGGCTATACTGGTAGCCCTAGACCGATAGGTATTGTGTTTTGCTTTTGCATATTAATGGGTTTGATTAGCGAAAACAATAGTTTATTTGCATCTAGGGTTGTCGCTTAAATTTCCAGTCAGATAAAAAATGAGATTTCTCAGACATATGTTGTGGTTTTCAGGGTTTATACTAATTTTCATTTTTGGCTTTATAAGTTATTTTCAAACACCTTGTATAGAACGAGTTTTAGTAAGTACTATAAAGTAAATTTTTTAATCGGTTGAAGCCAAGTACCTATACTGCTTTCTAAATACAAAATATTATGCTCTGGCGTAAATATATAAAAAATATGTAAGATGTATGCAGTATGGTTTTAGTCACTCGTCCCGTCCGTCAACAAAAACATGAAAGACGGATTTGACAGTCGAAGTTGTTTACATACTAGGTACCTACGTATATTTTTTTGGTGTCAAACTTTAAAAAATCTATGTAGGTAAAAATCGTTTTTGTATTACTTACCTACGATGTTGAAAAATCTAGTTTCCAAGGATACACCTGGGCCCTATTCAATAAAACTTACAATCCGACAAATTTGTCTATAAGTGACATATTTGTTAAGTTGTATGACAAGTGCTGTTCAATAAAACTTAAAATTATGTAAAAATGTTACAAGTAAAAATATTACAATTATAAATGCTGATCAATAAACGTTTACATATGTAGAAAACTCCTGTAGATTTCGATGACAATATTGTCTCTACTTTGTAGCTGTAATTTACAACTTACATAAATTGTAAGTTTTTGTTGAAGATTCATAGATAACGAGGGTAGATTTCAAAAATCTATGAATTTTAAAATACTTTTTTAGGAATTGGTTTTATCGTTTGGTTTACAGACTGTTTGTGTCATGTTGTAGGTCGTGTCCAAATTTACTCAAAAAATATTCGATAGTTGCCTTGCTTACCTTTTTAAACTTGCTTACCTTCATTAAATGTGAAATCAGTCACATCAAAAGAAAATAAAACATATTTTTTATGTTCTTCTTTTTCGTTCGATTAGCACATTTTCATCGTTATATCTACTCTCAATACTTGATGTAAGCACCATTTTAGTAAAAAAGCATCTAAAACAAAACAATAATGTAGAGACGGTTAATGTATTAAATTTTACCGTGGGTAGGGTCACCTGTCAGAAATGTATGACAATTCTACAAATAAGTAAACTTGTAAATACAATTATGCGTTCAATAAAGCAGTTTTTCCGAAAAAATTGTAAATTGGCACATGTCACAGGAAAATGTTTATTGAACAGAAATGTGTAAAATTGTAAGTACAATTCGACAAATATGTAAATTTTCCACCATTACAAATTTGTAATTTGTATTTTTTATTGAACTGAAACTTGTACCTAAAGTTGTCACCTGTCACCTGTAATTGTAAATTGTGAGTTTTATTGAATAGGGCCCAGGGGAATAAAATAAAGGTATCAAGTAGAAAACACGATTATGTGATTAGTTGATTACCTATCAAAGTTTACTGGTCTGCCAAACAATATCCGTAGTTCAAAGACAATTATTTTTCGTAGCAACAAAACAATTAGTTACAGAAATGTACAAATGAATAAAATTACCTTCTCCGTCTAATAATGACGTAGTAATACACTCGACGTCAGAAAAACCGCACCTCTTTGACACTAAGTTTAGACTTGGCCATCTGCTATTGCTAGCTAACGTTTTATTGTGTAAATGTTGATATCTATTGAAAGTACATTTAATGAGCTTTCTTTTGAAAATTGATTGATTTAGTTAACATAACAGTTACCATAAATTAACGATTAAAGCGTTATTGCTAGCGCCACCACAAAAGGGAAATAAAAGGGGTCAATTCAGGAAATGCGGGTAAATTCGCTATCGAGATGATGGAGAAAACACACTTCAACAGTTCAATTAAAAAAAGGAATACCCAAGATGGATACTATTGCCCATGAAGTTATTCAAATATTGCAAAAAAATTAGGCAATGTAATGTGCTCGGAAACTGAATCTCAGTAATTGATTCCGTTCGACGAGTATTCCAACGGTTTCTAAAGACTGTTGGCTATGTCCGAAGGGGAAGAAGTATATAATAACACTTATCATTAAATTATATGGGATTAAATTAACTTTGAAGAAAAGGTGCGGTTTTTCTGACGCCGAGTGTAGTTAGTATTCTTTGTTACAACTACTTCGTAATTATGGAGGATGTTTCCACTTGTTGTTTTGATCCACGTCAACTAATTGTTGTTAATATAAAAAAATATTCAGAAAGCAAGTGGTTTTAAGGCCGTGTTTCCACTAGCAAAGTGTCTACGCGGTGCTACGGTGTTGCTACGTGGGGTGCGCAATTGTCACTAAAGCTAGGATGATGGTGCAATCATATTAAGGCCGTAATCTAGCGGCGTTCTACGCCGCGGTACGGCTCGGTTTTTCTAACGTTACGGTGTCGCCATATTGTTTACATAGACAACATTCAACGCCGCTATATTAGGGCCGTAATATGACGGCACCGTTATCTTAGGAAACCCTAGCTTAATGCTCAGCGCGTTGTGCTAGAAAAGGGCTTGCGGAGCCGAAAGTTTTACATTTCAAAAGAGCAAATAATAGGGGTTAAATTATGAAATTGCTGATTTTTTTCTCTCACATAGAGCAGGCTTTCTAATCCTACTAATATGATAAATGTGAAAGATTGTGGGTTTGAATGTTTATTCCTCAATTACGCAAAAACTATTAAACGAATTAGGTTAAAATTTGGCACACAGATAGTAGATAGCCTGGATTAAAACATAGGATACTTTTTATCCCGATATTCGTACGGGAACGGGACCACGTGGGTGAAAGCGCGGGCGGCCGCTAGTCTTATATAATTTTAAAGATGCTTCGGTTACTTGTTATCATTTTAAATTATGATCATAACGGCCTACTATCAGCAAATAAATAAAAATATATCTGATTATTAATATAATTGAAAAAATATTAGAAAAACCCGCCCGTAGCAGCTCAGACGGGACTCGCACCCTTAGGCACCCATTACACGGTAGATTTTGCTGTCAGTTTAACCACAGTCACGGGCTGTGACTGACGATTAACCTACCGTGTAATGTAGTGACTGATGGTTGCATGATGTGATTTGTTCTTTGCATCTGACTGATCAGTCAAACGTAATTCATGACTGATGGAATTTGACTGACGCTTGCATGACCATGTAATGGCTGCCTTAGGCGTGAAATACACAGAAGAGATGCGGCGGAGATAAGGCGCAGATACTGCGGCGATGCCGGCGATACGTGTATTTGATTGGCCGAAAGCATCCGAAAGTCTCACATCTGCACCGTATCGCCGCCGTATCCGTGCCGCGTCGCTTCTGTGTATTTCACGCCTTAGGATTCCGGCCCAATGCACTAACCAATTATGCTACCGAGTCGCTAGTGGAAATGGCAAAAATTTCTAATATTTTAACAATTAAAATAGCATAGTGAATGCATAAAATCTAAAAGTAAAAAAAGACAACAGTTTTTTTCCTGAACGTTAAAAAAAGTATCTTAAAGAGACTCCTTTTTTCATTAGCAGAAATGGCCACTTAATTCGTTGTAACTTAGCTAGCTGATACATATTTTTTTCACTTAACACGTGTGGTTAGTTAGCTTAGTGTTAAAACATTTTTGCATAAAAGTTTTAAAACATGCGTTCGTGGTTGTTAAATAAATCAATACTACTACTAACATTTAGTATGGAAAATGCAAATCCTTTAAAATTCTCCATACAAAACGGCCATATCATACTTTAGTCTTTAACCCCTAATATGAGGTTGTGTCGCGATGGGAGAGAGGATGCGAATGTACAATCTCCCGCCCCCCGCATATCTCCGGTTTAATCGCATCCTTATTTAAAGACAAAGTTGTACTGTTGTACTTATCTGAAGGTTAAGTTACCTTTGATGTGTAATTATCAGTTTAATTATCATAGCTACTCTAAGTTATAGCGACAATAATAATTAATAGCGTAGGTGATTGTGTTGTGAAGATGTTGTAATAATTACAATATCTTTACCACCACCTAATCGCGTCAAGTTTCAAACAATAACATTTTGCGGCAATCGTAAAATGACAAGCTTAGCTTGTAAATAAGCCGGCCAAGTGCGTGTCGGGCCACGCGCAGTAGGGTAGTACTGCACCACCTTATACAATATCATAAATTTAATACCACTATCATTTTTGTCTGCAAAAATTACTTTGTTTTTCACAGTGTTTGTATGAATGACAAAGTAATATTTGCGGTTTTGGAAAATGTACTATATCTCGAAAACTGATAACTATATCTATTTCAAACAAATTTTCGTTTAAAGTGTTTATCTATAGCATTTTTTTTATCACTCTCTTATTTCAAAAGTTAAAGGGGGGGGGGGACACATTTTCATCACAAAAAAAATCAGTTTCAGTTCCATGTATGGGGAGCCCCCCTTAATCTTTTTTTTGTGTGAAAATCGTAAAGCGGTTTACAGAATACATCTTCCTACCAAGTTTCAACTGTGTAGTCCTAATACTTTCGGAATAAAGTGACTGTGACATACGGACGGACAGACGGACAGACAGATATGACAAATCTATAAGGGTCGGAACCTCTCTCATTTTTAGGGTTCCGTAGCCTAAATAGCAAAGATCGGATTTTTTGCCATTTAGGCTACGGAACCCTAAAAATGAGAGGCTGGTTTTCAATACGCTTAATTTTTTAAGCTTTTCTATCATCATTCGAATTTGGATTAAAGTCATCAGAAGATTGAAAGACAAAAATTAGTTCTTAATTATTATTCGGCACTTTTAGGAACAATGAGGAGCTCAGTGGCGCTGTGGTTTAGCGCCCGACACTGCGATTGCGGAGGTTAAGCAACTTTCGCAAGGGTCGGTCATGAGAGGGTGCCCAAACATTTATTATCTCGAGTTCCTCCGTGCTTCGGAAGGCACGTTAAGCCGTTGGTCCTAGCTGTATTTTCAGTCGTTAACACCCACCAATCTGCATTAGGCTTGCGTGGTATGGTTATGGCGCATCCTCCTTATCCACCCATAAGGAAGGCCCTGTGTCCCAGCAGTGAGGACATAATAAAATGAATGATGTCGACTTTAATTTTATTAGATTTTCGGTTTTTTTGTATGCTTACTTAAGTATTTCTTTTCACGAAGGTCTACTGAAAAAGAGGATATCCGTAACAACTGGGCTGGTATTATGACTAACAAGCTGGAACACACGCACTTGTTTGCGGATTTCTATCATGTTCCTACATTCTTTTTATTCTTTAGTTGCATTGATGTGCGCCACCTATTAATTTGTCTGTAAGTAGAGTAGGCCGGTCGACCGACACGCACTTGGCCGGTTTTTATATCTATAATATAAAAACCAGCCAAGTGCGTGTCGGGCTACGCGCAGTAGGGTTCCGTAGTTACCATATACCATACCTTACTTAATACCACTATAATTTTTCATCTGCAAAAATAACTTTTTTTTCAATAGTGTTTGTATAAATGACAAAGTTGTTAAAATATGATAATACTAGCGGCCGCCCACAGTTTCACCCGTGTGGTTCCCGTTCCCGTGGGAATATCGGGATAAAAAGTATCCTATGTTTTAATCCAAGCTATTTACTATCTGTGTGCCAAATTCCAACCAAATCCGTTCAGTAGTTTTTGCGTGATTGAGGAACAAACATCTAAACACCTTAGACATCCAAACATCCAAACCCACAAACTTCCACATCTATAATATTAGTAGGATGGCGAAAAAGTCCAAAACAATATCGTGGGTTGCCGTTTTGTATGGAGGATTTCAAAGAAGTTGTATTGTTCATACTTACTAAACATTTTCATAAATTTATTCAAGAACCATAAACACAATAGTTCAAACACAAACATTATTATGCAATTACTTATGTGCATATAAGTATTTTCTTTGCTGCTTAATTGTTTAAATTTTTCACTTGAACTTGAAAAAATATAGCTTAGTTTTGCCTACTATATATTTTTCAAAAAATATAGTAGGCGAGCCCGCAATATAGTAGGATACTATGTATATTCTATAGTAGTGTTGGCAACCCTAATACCATTATTGTTTTAAGTTTTAACCTACCGGTGTAGTATGTACGCGTTTTCTATGCAAGATTAGTTTTTATATGTATAACTGTTTTAAGAAATCTTTAGTTACAGGATTGGAATGACGGTTTTAATTTTCCAAAAGCCGATACCGATGTTTAAATCGGAAGTGTAAGATATTTTTTGATAATTTTTACAGAAAGACTTACAAAAATGTAGAGTTTATTCCACTGTCGATATGTGACAGTAGACTGTTAGGGACTTTTAAAAGAAATAATTTGTCTCATCGATAAGAAGAGTTTTGCCATAAAAATAATGATAAGAATGCGATTGTTCACATTAGCAACGGGCGGCTACGGCTCCGCTCCGGATGACGCATCCCCACGGTGCTTGTGTACCTACCGTGTAACTGTGGCATCGCTATCGTACGATATTTAGTACCTAATATCGATTGGCACCACGTGGTGCGTCCCCCGTGGTCGCCGGTGGTGGTCAGTCACAGTCAGAATATCGAGTGGCTGGCGAGGCGTGACGTCACCGCGGCCGCTCCATCAGCTGACGCGCCCCTCCCCGACCCTCGTCTCACCCCCTCACCACACTTTCCGTCGTTCGGCACACGCGATTCGTCATACGAATCAGCCGACCGCGTCATTTAACAACTATAGTTTTAGAACGCTGACCTTGAATTTTCGAAGCCAGATTTAAGCAGATACTTATCTTGTTCTTAGATAACGAGTTATGTTACCGACAACTACATTGAATTTGGGTGACATAAGTATAAGATTGTACTGAAGTTGAACATTTTTATTAAACGTTTTAATAACGTCAAATACACATAACTGGAGCAATGATTTCACACAATATTACTTGATTTATCAGCCCCAAAAAATTAATGTAGATAGTAGACATTACTTACCTACTCCACTCACCTAACTGAGTGTGATTGACAGAAACATGATAGCTAAAAAAAATTTCTCGATAAAAAATATCGCAGAGTGACCTCCAATTTTTGGAGTTTTTGAATGCTGTGCCAAGCCAACCATTAATAAACGAATAATCTTGAAACTTAATAAAAAAAACTTTCTCAAGCTTTCTAGGTAGTTTTGTGATTTTCCAAAATAAGACATAGTTTATTAATCAACTAAAACGATAACGTTTTCAATGATTTCGATATTTTTTACTATGAAAATTTCTTCAGGCGTTCGTTCCCCCTTAAATCTTTTATTGAAAATCTTTTGGGGAAAAATGGCTAGGTATGGTTTCTTTCGGACATGCTACGGATGTTGTAAATTGTAGGTCTAAGTACCTACAGGGTCAGGGTTAAAATTTTATTTTTTAGAAGTTATGAGCCAAAACCCAAAAAGTCCGAGAGTTTCAAAGTTTTCCAAAAAAGCAATACACTATTGTAATTAATTGCATAGATATACATAGGTAGGTACATCCAAAATGATAATTTAATTTTAAATTGGCATATCGCGTAGTTACTCGTGTTATCATTGGCACAGTATTCATTGGTCTGCTTGTTATCAGTTACTAAATTGTCTCTATCTATATAGAGTCAGAAATCACAGATTTTACAGTCCCCGCAAGAATCGGAGCATTGAAAATGAACACAAAAATTTACGAAAAACCAAAGCAAATCGAATGCAAAATCCTATAATATTTTTAAAGTAACCTAGGTAGTACCTATTATTTTACGAATGTGAATACCACAAACGCGCCCGCTAACTGCCTCGACGCGGCCGAAATATTATTAACCGATTATCAAAATTCCAACGAATGAACTTCTCGTCTGCTTCTGCATCTTTTAACACTATTACCATGACGATCGATCGGTCAATAATCATAGAAGCTACATCACTTTTTATGTATGGAAACACCCTTTTTTCTACAATTCCAAATCTAAAGGGACCACCTACAGGTCACAATTATTAACCAATTTTCAAAATTATTTTGCCATTTGGTAGCTAAACTAATACCCTAGGACCCTTTTTTTAATTTTTTCTTAAGTCGGATTTTTTTCCGAAATATTTACAATTTAGTAATACCCTAGGACCCTTTTTTAAATTTTTTCTTAAGTCGGATTTTTTTCCGAAATATTTACAATTTAGTAAACAATCACCCGCCAAAAAACCCGGAATTTTTGGAGCTTTGCAAAATTCCAAAAAAAGTTTCCAGTAGATTTTCAAAACTCAAACGTTCACAGGTGTCTCGATAAATTTCTCAACTTTTGGTATTATTTTCATCTCGATCCTCCCAAAATCCTCGGAGATATAGCCAAAAATACGTCTCAGGCGATTTGCATCTGATAACCATTTTCAATGGTAAAACTAAACCGGTACTTTATTAGGAATTATTGTTTATAAAGTAAACACTAGCTTTTGTCTGAACCAGTCAATAGTTTATAAATTAATACTTAGTTTACAGATTAGTGAAAAAACGACGCCGATATACTTTTCGTCAACAGTCAATAGCACTAATCTATAATTTATTCTGTGGTAAAATAGGCATTCTATAACTTTTTACACAACAGTATTTGTGTAAAAAGTTAGTTAAAAATAACACTTCTTTGGGCACAAAGAAGTGTTATTTTTAACTAGCTTGTTTGTAGTATTACGTCAGTAATACTCAGTATGTTATGTTAAATACACAAATATCTTCAGGTTAATAGGTATACCTAATATTTTCTGTCATTTTAGAAAAAAAACAGCAATTTTCACGGTATGAGGTCTAACGGGTTCAAATATTACGTTTTTCGTTTGCGCATTTACAATTACAATGCAAATTAAACTTTACTTATAGGTAGTAGGTATAGGAAAAAACAATGTATATGTCGAATATTTTGACTTTTGCTTAAAATAAATCAAAACAAATCCAAAGCAATTTTCCGTTGACCTATAGTCATAAAATTTGACAGGAGGCAAGGTCTTACTCACTCAACGCTCATACGTGGATAAAGAAAAAAAAAGAGAAAATTTGCATTTTTTTTTATTATGTTTATGTAAGCATTTATTTATGTAAAGCACATGTTACGTATCATTTTCACGTCAATAACTGAGATATTAAATAAAATGTGATGGTCTGAAAAAACATACCCTGCTAAGGTGTTGCTTACTAAGACTTAATTATTAAATTAAATAACTTAGTGGCTCCGTGAGCTGTAGATCTCGCGTTAAAAAGTAGCTCAAATTATATGTTGTTAAAAATAATCTAAAAGATGTCGCCACCCCTTTTTCCCACACTGCATGTAGTAGGTACGTGCTGTTTGGAATTATTTGGTAGGTATATTCGCAGCTAGATGGCGCTCTAAATTTAATCATTTTTCGAAATGGTGATTTTTGGTAAATTGAGAAAAACTGGCTAAATTAAAAAATTCTATATATATCGAACCTGCTCACAAAATTTAACGAGAATCTGTTGAGAAATGCGACCTGTAGAGGAAAATGAACAGCTGGAAAGTCGGACTGAAATATGTTTTTTTTACATTTCTCCGTCATTATGAAAAATTTCAGAAAACTGGCGTGACAAAAAAAAATATATGTAATTTTCGAACCTGCTCACAAAATTTAACGAGAATCTATTGAGAAATGCGACCTGTAGAGGAAAATGGACAGCTGGAAAGTCGGACTGAAATATGTTTTTTTTACATTTCTCCGTCATTATGAAAAATTTAAAAAAAACGGGGGTGACAAAAAAATATATGTAATTTTCGAACCTGCTCACAAAATTTGACGAGAATCGGTTGAGAAACGACCTGTAGAGGAGAACATCCAGCGCCAGAAAGCCGGACTGAAATACATTTTTCTTACATATCTCCGCCATTACGAAAAATTTAGAAAAACTGTCTCAACTTAAAAAAATCTATATGAATTTCGAACCTGCCCACAAAATTTCACGAAATTCGGTTGAGAAATACGACCTGTAGAGGAGAAAAGACAGAGCCGGAAAGCTGGACTGCAATATGTTTTTTTTACATATCTCCGTCATTTTGAAAAAAATCGAAAAACTGGCGTGACAAAAAAATTCTTTATTATTTTCAAACCTGCTCACAAAATTTCACGAGAATCAGTTCAGAAATGCGACCTGTAGAGGAGAACAGACAGCGCTGGAAAGCCGTAAAACCTATTTTTTTAACATATCTCCGCCATTTTGAAAAATTAAAAAAATCTGGCTCGACCAAAAAATTCTATACAATTTTCAAACCTGCTCACAATTTTTCACGAGAATCGGTTGAGAAATGCGACCTGTAGAAGAGAACATACAGACATACGAAAGAATTTTTGCCCAAGCTGAAGCAGAGACGCTTCGCTCGCACTTCGTGCTCGCTCGGTCAATAATCAATATCTGGGCGAACCTGGGTCTGGGTTATTATTTATTGTAATATGGTGGTGTTTAGGTGATAACAAAAGTGCTTTAGCTACTTACTTTGGGATCAGAGCAATGTACGAGTATGTGATGTTTTTCGATTTTCGTAATCTCAACCTTACAGGACTTTTCACAGAATAACGCCATCTATTGTCAATTTCTCTTATTACAGGCGTAGTAGTTAGTTTTGATGGCATCATCCGAGAGATGGCGTCTCCGAAAAAGTTAAGTTCCGAACGAGTTTAAAATTTGTTTCGGTAATTTTTTTGTTTTGCACTATTGCTTCACAAGTCTCAATAAAATACAAACTCGAAAGCAACATTAACTACATTTTTAAAGTTGTCTAAAAACAATAAAAATAAAAAAAAATATTAGCTGGAACAAACATATAAAAAAAATTAAGTCACCGAGCGGGATTCGAACTCAGACACTCATTTCTTGTGGTCCGCTGAACCAAATGGACATTGGCCGGCCGCGAACAAAATTAGCGACCATATTCTGCGTCGAAAGAAAAACGCATGAAAATGCGAAAATGCGCGTTTTCCCAAACATAAAACTAATATAGATCGATTGTTTACCCCCGAAAAGCCCCATATACCAAATTTCAACAAAATCGTTAGAGCCGTTTCCGAGATCACCGAAATATTATATATATACATGTATACAAGAATTGCTCTTTTAAAGATATAAGATAGAGCAAAATAAAAGGGAATATGCATGAATTTTGTTTGTATCAAAATCTAAAGTATAATGCGTGAGAATAACCAACTGTAATATCAAAACTTTTGTCTTGCGTTATTTTCTCGTGATATAGTTGTTGTTAGCTTGAAGTTAACTTGAAGTTAGCACGCATCTGCACCCGCCGAAAACGCTCTATACAAAACGGACATGATTTTTGACGTCACTTGTCACGTTTCAGGCCATTTTCAGGCGCGTTTAGTATAGAGTTAGCCAAGAATTTTCAAATATCTCCTATCTCCCTAAATATTGCGTTTAAGTACATAATTATCTGTGTCATCCAAAGTATTATTTCTTAATCGATATTCTGACTGTAAAATAATTATATCCGAAAATGAAAAAAAAAACGTTATTTTCCCCTGATTTCATCGTGTGATAAAACTAATTTTTTTTCTTCATTTATTTTTTTATTATTAACACGTTTTTATTAGGTTGCTTTCGCGTTTGTTTGTTTGTTTGTGTGTTTCTCCACAAAGTTTGCGAACGATTTTATCCTAGCATCTTGATGAGCTAGAGACTTGAAACTTTGAACATAGGTCAGAACTGGAAGGCAATGCAATATTATGGTGTACCTAATTGAGCTGATCTGATGATGAAGCCGGAAGAAGGCCACAGGAACTCTATGATGAAACCATACAACCCCATCGTGTTTGGTCTAGTTAGCATCGTCTTGACGAGTACTCTAATGGGAGACGAGGCCGAAAGACCATGCCATAGGAACTCAATATTAAAACCACGCTACCCCATCGAGATTGGGCTCGTTTGAATCGTCTTGACGAGTACTTTGTTGGGAATTAGTCTGATGTCAATGGGTCTGATGATGGAGCCGGAAGAAGGCCACTGGAACTCGGTAATAAAACCATGCAATCCCATCGAGTTTGGGCTCGTTTGAATCATCTTGACGAGTACTTAATGGTAAATAGTTTTCGAGGATCTGATGATGGAGCCGGAGGAAGGCCATAGAAACTCTATAATAAAACCATGCAACCCCATCGAGTTTGGACTCGTTTGAATCGTCTTGACGAGTACTTTGTTGGGAAATAGTTTCCAGGGTCTGATGATGGAGCCGGAAGAAGGCCACTGGGACTCTGTAATAAAACCATGCAACCCGATCGAGTTTGGGCTCGTTTGAATCGTCTTGACGAGTGCTCCGATAGGAGATGGTATATTTTTTTTAGTCTTAGCTCGTTAACTAAAAAGCAGAAAATAAAAATTTACTGAAAAAAAACCTTTTTTAAAAACACGTTTTTAAAACGGACTAAATTATTTCAACAAAATCGGGCTATAACATTAAAACGGGCTAGTAAAAACAGACTAAAAAGTATCAAATAAAATTTTCTGTAAATATTTATAACCCTATACCTACAGAAATTTTAAACCTAAAAACGTGGGGCGCATGCTAAAGACAATATGGATGATAAATTTTACAAAATGCGCCCCACGTTTTTTGTCTTTTTTATTAACACGTTTTTATTAGGTTGCTTACGCGTTTGTTTGTTTGTGTGTTTCATCACAAAGTTTGCGAACGATTTTATCCTAGCTTCCCGATGAGCTAGAGACTTGAAACTTTGAACATAGGTCAGAACTGCAAGGCAATGCAATATTATGGTGTCATTGAGCTGATCTGATGATGGAGCAGGAAGAAGGCCACCGGAACTCTATGATGGAACCATACAATCCCATCGTGTTTGGGCTCGTTAGCATCGTCTTGACGAGTACTCTAATGGGAGACAAAGTTCAGGGTCTGATGATGAAGCCGAAAGGCCATGCCATAGGAACTCAATATTAAAACCGTGCAACCCCATCAAATTTGGGCTCGTTTGAATCGTCTTGACGAGTTAAGGTAAAAAGTATAAAAAATTTTTTTCTTTAAACATTTTTTTAATTTTTAGAGGCAGGTTTTTGAAGTCGGTTTTTTTTAAAACAATTTTTTATTATTTTATTTTTAGTGTAAGTACCTTCTGTATTAGGTAGTGTAGATATATTATTAAGTAGAAAAATCGGCTTAGCCAAACGTGAGATAATCGCGGAGAAACATACATACATACAGGTCAAACCGAGAACCTTATTTTTTTTGAAGTCGGTTAAAAAGAATTCACTTAAGGTATATAACTTTTCCAACACAAAAAACATCATCTAATTCGGTTCATAAACAACAAAGTCGTCAAGGTAGTTAATGCAAAATCATAGTATTTTGAGGATTACTTGAAAACTACTGAACCGATTAAACTGTCTAAGCAGACGAAGTTGCGGGCTGCCGCTAGTAAATTAATAAAACTTCTCTGGTTAATAGGGAATATGCATCAATTTTTTTTTATCTTTATCAAAAGTATAATGCGTGAGAAAATTAACTTATATTAAAACTTTTCTCTTGCGTTTTTTTTGAAGTTATCACGCAGCAGCACCCGCCGAAAAAGCTCCATACAAAATGGTGACGTCACATATCACCTGTGTTTCGGCGCGTTTAATATGGAGTTAGCCAATAATCTTCAATTATCTCCCAAAACTTTGCGTTTAAGTACATAATAATATGTGTAATACAAAATATTATTTCTTATTCGATATTCTATCTGACTGTAAAGTGCATTATATCCGAAAATGAAAAAAAATATATCGTTATTTTCCCCTGATTTCATCGTCTGATAAAACTAAAATAATACAGATGAATAATTAATGAAAAATATTAGAAAAAATCGACTCACCCGACTCACTGAGTTGCTACGGGTGAGTCGATTTTTTCTAATATTTTGCATTATTTATTCATCTTAATATAAAAATAGCATTGTGAATGCAAAAATCTAAAAGTTTAAAATAATAAATTTTTTTTCATTTTTTTTCCTGTTCCATCAAGTTTTTATAAGTGTCCGCAGCTATCAAGCTCAATTTCATCAAAATCGGTGACTTATGCATATTCCCTATTGTTATTGACTTGAAGGTGTTTACACAAGTGTACGTGAACCGAGGTAGATTTCGGAGGAGAAAGAAGATGGAAACGAACGGGTTACCATTATTTTCCAACAGTAAGATGTAAATGTACATGCGGTTCGAATCTAGAGGAGCGGTCATATTTTGAGTTTCTCAAAGGCGGTTAAGGAGCAATCTTCGCGGCCCCAGTAATTGGCTCACAAAGGAGCTATTGCGGCGGCGCGGCTCGCGCGATGCGACCATTCCCGCGTATGCCACTTTTGACACCTATATCAGCACAGTGACTTCATCTGATGTGATTACTAATTTACGCTACGACTCGGATTCAAGATCGTTCACAGAATCTGTTTGTTTATTTTTTCTGTTACCTTTCAGTTGGTACAACTGGTGGGGAAAACATTAAGTTTGCTAGTTAGGTCATCATTACATCTGCACATTTTACTTTTTTGCTCCTGCGTAGCTACGTATACCTACCTATTACTCAACTCTGTTTTTGTCTCAGCTTCGATTTTAAAATAAGCATTTTGAACATTTATGACTACATTTCCAAAGAGAGGACGATATTGTGTAGATTTTGTGCGAACGAAGCGCGAGCGAAGCGTCTCTGCTTCAGCTTGGGAAAAATGCTTTAGTATGTCTGTCCGGCTGTATGTTTTCATCTACAGGCCGCATTTCTCAACTGATTCTATTTTGCATAGAATTTTCCTGTCGTGCCACTTTATCGAAACTTTTTAAAATGGTGGTCAATTTGGTGTTTTAAATTTGGCGGTGGTGGTGTCCCCTCACTTTAACTTTTAAAATAAGAGTGAAAAATCTAAAGAAATTATTTACTGTAGATCCTAATAAATACTTTCAACGAACATTGGTCTATACGAGATTATAGTGATAATTTTTAGAGATATTTTTAGACGAATTCCGCCACCTCTCCTTCCATCTGATAACCAGATCTACGAATCTGCGCCAACGTTTTTTGGTAATAGGATTTGCATCTTTCATCATCCGTACCGCTAGAGAGTAGATCTCCTTGCCTCAGTCTTTGTTTTCTGATAGGGACAACCTGGGGGCCTTCAAGTCGCAAGTAAATAGGTCGTCATCGTAGATCGCCTCATGCGCTTACCACCAGGCGTGATAGTACACACAAGCACTTGCCTATCTATCATAAAAAAAAACTTTGGTGGCCACTGCTTGCGTGTATTTATTGGATCTATCCAGCTATTACGATTTATCTTGAAGAAGGTTGTCAAAATATATATCGTCAAGCATTTTTGTGAAATAGTACATTACAGCCGATAACGGGAAGTAGCATTTGCATTGTTGAGGATGGTTTGAAGCCTGAGCCGCAGGCAGGCGAGGGCTTTAATCATTTGAGGCAATGCAAATAGCCTCCAGTACAAGGCTTTTCTCAAGAAATGCGAGGGAGACCAGCCATAAAGTTTCGTAAAAATAACGCTAACGATGATGATGAATTCTACTGTTTTGAATTTGGAATAGTAACTTGATTGGGAAGTACCCTGAATTTTATAATGTGATGAACGTAAAGAACGTAAAAAGTAGTATTCCAAATTCAAAACGGTCTTATTTGCTCGAAAACGGCTGGACCGATTGAAATGATTTAAACGTTACTTTATTAAAGAAAATTTGAAATCGGTTTAGTACTTTTCGAGTAATCCTGAAAGGTAAATATTGCTCGAGTTTTACGGATCTACAGACACAACTTCTTTGTTTATGGACCGATTTAGATGATTCTTATTTTGTTGGAAAGGGTGGTCTCATCGAGAGTGGTCTCATGTTAATTTTATTGGCATTGAACCTTGGACTTCGAAGATACACATGAGAACTCTTTAAATCTTTTTAGTCTTAGCTCGTTAAATAAAAAGCAGAAAATAAAAATTTACTGAAAAAAAACTTTTTTAAAAACACGTTTTTATTACAAAACAGTCGGACTAAAAACATTAAAACAGACTAGTAGAAACACACTAAAAAGTATAAAATAATTTTTTCTTAAATATTTATTATCCTACAGAAATTTTAAACCTAAAAACGTGGGGCGCATTCTAAAGAAAATATGGATAATAAATTTTGCAAAATGCGCCCCACGTTTTTAGGTTAAATTTGTTTTTATGTAAAGTAATTACTCATTACTAATGATAAATCGAACGTAATGATATTTTAAACGTTTATAGACTTACACTTACATAAGTAACAATACTTAATAATAATATAGGATCTTGGTCAAATTGGACGTTGAACCAACAGTGACAAAATATATATCATTTGAAAGATATTAATCTATACTCTATTTCTTTGTATGGCAACAAGTAGCTAGGACGCCGGAGAAAAAAGATAGGAGCGTACAATCATGTAAAAAGCAAGTAAGATAAATCAATATATGTATATAAAAATATGTAAATAGTAACAGCGAGCTGGTAGGAGTTACCAGAGAAACTCAATGGCGCATTAGTTTAGCGCCTGATCCGCCGATTGCGGAGGTTAAGTAACTTTAGCAAGGGTTGGTCATGGGATGGGTGACCAAAAATCTATTATCTCGAGCTTTGTACTTCGGAACTTACGTTAAACCATTGTTCCCGGCTGAATTTGCAATCTGAATGTGAAATGTATGTGCTTATAAGGTATACCTTATTATTTAAATAAAAACGTTAAAAAATAGCTTAAAAATAGGTAATTACTAATTTTAAAAATATGTATGCACTAGTTTTTGAAGCCAAAAGTAAACTGAATTAATAAAAAGAAATGTTTTATTTTATCTACATTTAGCGCGCAGTAGTATCTCCATAACCAAATGGTAAATCAAAATAAAATTTATATCCACATGATCTAGGCATGGTATCTTAAACATAAAATATATTTTAATTTCTGTTGGATTTACGTCAATTTTCCTTAGTAGAGTGCCCATGATTCTTTGAATCCTTTTTTTTCTTTTTGATACGACAAATAAAATTTTTTATTAGTTTAAAAGGCTTTCTGTTTCTGATAATACTTTCAAAGAAATGATAGAGTATCTAACGTTTCATCTTTTATTTAGTTGTCTGTCAGTTTAAAACTGATAACAAAATTATTTTCCATACAAATTGTATACAAAAGTCACGAATTAAACGGGAAATCACTTATTAATATTAGGCAGTCCGATCGTGTTAATAATCTAGTATTTTTTTTTCAATCCCACTAGCGTGCGGGATCCTGCATGAACAATCCCGCATTTCTGATCCCGCAAAAAATTTGCGGGATTGGATTCCCTAGTTTGTATTGTCTTAATTTTATTATTTTATTTTATGTATTATTGAAATGCTATGATATAATGATAAGCAATTAAACATGTCCTGCAACAATGCGACCCATACCACTGAGTAGCAGATACATTTATCTACATACCCAGCCCTATTTCGTTTGTGTACGCCGTAGGTCAAATGTCCGAACAAAATGCCCAATGACCTTTCCTTGGATCAAAAGCGTAGGTAAAGTCTGTCCATCCTTACTTTTCTTATTTAGTAAACAGTTTTTGACAGTTGTCATACGTCTTTTAAACTTAAATCATTATTTAAAAATATGTAAGTAACTTTATGAAATTTTTGTTAATTTATTAACAATTTATTTCGTAATCTATGTGTGGAAAACCATTTGTTGTATTTTATAAATGATTATTTCAATAAAGAGTTGGGTGAAGATTGTTTACCATATAGGACAAGTAAGGATGGACAGACTTTACATATCAAATAATCAATTTTTAACTTAAATGCTAAAAATGCTATAAATATAACTAAAATGTAACTTTATAGTTTAAAATAAATTGTCAATTTTTGTCAGTTTTATACACCGTCATTTTGTAGTCGTTTTAATTAACTTAAGGGTGTGTTGTACCAATGTAACTAAACATTTTTGCCCAAGAAACATGGGTCGAAAAACGAAAAAAAATTTTGGTTCTCCCATACTAACTAGACAGCTAAAACATTATATTAGTATGGGAAAGTCAAAAAATTTTGACGTTTTTCGACCCAAGTTTCTTTGGCAAAAATGTTTTGTTTCATGAGTAGAACACTCTCTTAAGTTAATTAAAACGACTACAAAATGTCGGTGTATAACCTGACGTGCTGCTGACTGTACTGAATGGAGTAGGTAGTCTATTAATCCCTACTTGTCCTATTCAGTAAACAGTTTTTGGCAGCTGCCATGTACGTCTTTTAAAACATTTGTTGTATTTCATAAATGAATATTCAAATGAAGAGTTGGGTGCAGATTGTTTACCAAATTG
This sequence comes from Agriphila tristella, assembly GCA_928269145.1. NCBI lineage: Eukaryota > Metazoa > Arthropoda > Insecta > Lepidoptera > Crambidae > Agriphila > Agriphila tristella. The sequence goes on along the minus strand of OV743431.1, from coordinate 57,573,747 downwards.
GAAAAATAAGGATAAACAGACGAGTTATTATTGTACTATCCCCGTCAATTAGTAATGCGCCTGGCGGCCATGATTATAACCTCAAAAACGAAAAATAATTGTCAAATTTTTATACACCTAGACTTTATCTTATTGAAAACTAGCTTCTGCCCGCGACTTCGTCCGCGTGGATATTAGAGAAAATCCTCAGGGAACCTGAACCAACCAGGATCCGTTCAGCCATTTTTACGCGATTAGGCGGGTCCCCATCAAGCGCGCTGCGTCGCGAGGCAAGACCTTTGCCGCGTGTGGCGGGCCTCGTATGAGGCTTCTCGTTCCGTTCCCGTTCCGTTCCCTTTCCGTTCCCGTTCCCGTCCCGTTCCCGTTCCGTTCCCTTTCCATTTTCGTGCCATTTCCGTTCCATTCCCGTCTAGTTCCCGTCCCGCTCCCGTCTAGTTTCCGTCCCTTTCCCGTCCCGTTCCCGTGCCCGTTCCCGTTCCCGTCCCGTTTCCGTTCCGATCCCGTTCCGTTCCCTTTTCATTCCCGTCAAGAAACACGTGTTTACTTATTTGTTTTTAGAAGTACTCCTACGAAGTTTCAAGTCGAAATGTTTATTTAATATTTTTTTTCCATACAAACTTTGAACCCCCATTTCACCCCTTTAGGGGTGGAATTTCCAAAAATCCTTTCTTAGTGGATGCCTACACTGTATAAAATATCTTTGTACAAAATTTCAAGTCTCTAGACCCAGCGGTTTGGGCTGTGCGTTGATATGTCAGTCACCCCTTCACTTTTATACTAGCTTCTGCCCGCGACTTCGTCCGCGTGGATATTAGAGAAAATCCTTAGAAAACCTTCAACCAGGATTCGGTCAGCCATTCTTACGCGATTAGGCGGGTCCCCACCAAGCGCACTGCCATTTGCGTGTGTAGCGGGCCTTTCCGTTCCGTTTCCCGTTCCCGTTCCCGTTCCCGTTCCCGTTCCCGTTCCCGTTCCCGTTCCCGTTCCCGTTCCCGTTCCCGTTCCCGTTCCCGTTCCCGTTCCCGTTCCCGTTCCCGTTCCCGTTCCCGTTCCCGTTCCCGTTCCCGTTCCCGTTCCCTTTCCCGTTTCCGTCCAATAATGTCCGTCCGTCCAATCATGTCATGTCCACCTTGTTGGAATAAATGTCATTTTCGCAATCACCATCCCATGAAACCTCAAGGAACGACATCCACCCCATTTGAACCCCATTTGCACCCCTTTAGGGGTTAAATCATGTCTACCGTGTTGGATTTCAAAATAAATCTCATTTTCGCAATCACCATCCCATAAAACCTCAAGAACGACATCCATATCGATTTTTATGTTTACTCACCCTTACCTCCTAAGGGGTTGATTTTCAAAATCACAAAATATATGTTTGCCTATTTATTTTTAGATGTGCTCCTACGAAGTTTAAAGTTGTAATGTCTATTTTATATTATTTTTCCATTCATAATTTGAACCCCATTTTCACCCCTTTAGGGTTTAAATCATGTCCTCCGTGTTGGACTTCAAAATAAAAGTCATTTTCGTAATCACCATTCCATAAAACCTCAAGAACGACATCCATATCGATTTTTATGTTTTCTTACCCCATTTACCCCCTAAGGGGTTGATTTCCAAAATCACAAAATACATACATACATATATACACTCACGCCTGTTTCCCATGGGGGTAGGCAGAGACTATGGATCGCCACCTGCTACGATCCTTGCACACTTCTTTCGCTTCATTCATATCCATCAATCTTTTCATACATGCCCTGCGGTTTTTGTCACTGCGTACACCAGCCTTTTTTATAATAACCTCTATTTGGTCCGCGTAGGTTTTTCTGGGACGCCCTCGTGCAATCGTTCCTTCCACATTCGCACAGTATATCTCTTTCGTGATTCGCCTTTCATTCATCCTCTCTAAGTGACCAAACCACTGGAGCATTCCTTTCTCAATTCTTGTCACTATATCATCTTTCAGACCACACCTTTTGCGAATCACCTCATTGCTCACTCTATCACTCAGTTTTACTCCACATATTTTCCTCAACGATCGCATCTCTACCGCATTTATTCTGCTTTCATTCTTCTTCTGCCATACCCAAGATTCACTTCCATACATCAGTGTCGGTACCAGCACTCCGTTATGAATAGCCATTCGCGCCTTTGCAGAAACGGTTTGGCTACTCATAACCGAGTGTATAGCACCACTCACCGAATTTCCTTTCTTCACTCGTCTTTCTATGTCTTCCTCACTCTTTCCGTCCCTTGTGAACAAACTCCCCAAATATACAAACTCACGGACTTGTTCCACTTTTTCGCCACCTAACATTACCGTACAGTCAGTCATTTCTTCATCTCTCTCAAACACCATCACTTTAGTCTTAGTTACATTCACTTTCATCCTTTTTAACCGACTTCAAAAAAAGGAGGAGGTTCTCAAGTCGACGGTATTTTTTTTTTTATTTTTTTTTTTTTTTATGTATGTTTTAACATAGCTTCGTCAGTTGTTACCCGATTTGTACAATTCTTTTTTTATCTCAAAGAACATAGTTCGTGTGTGGTCCCATAAATTTTTTTCAGAGATCTGGCCAGTAGTTTTCTCATAATCCTGAAAAATATCAATTATTCTCACAAAATCTTCATTCATAACCGACATCATTTCCTGCAACTCTTGCGCAGAAGACGCAAGTATAACTTGGTCGTCAGCGTAGAGAAGGCACTTGATTTGAGTCCCATTCATCACAACCCCACAGTCACGTTCTTTCAGACCTTTCATACAACTGTCCAAAAACAGATTAAAGAGCCATGGTGACGCAACACATCCCTGTCTGACACCCCTAGAGATGCCAAACCAGTCAGTGTATACGCCGTCAATCCTGACGCATGCACGGGAATCCTCATAGAGAGATTTCAGTGCATGAATCAGTCTGCTCTCCAATCCGTATTCGGACAACACCTTCCATAGCTCATTCCTGTCAACTCGATCGTAGGCCTTCTCCAGGTCCACAAAGGAGCACATCTAAAAACAAATAGGCAAAATACATGTTTGCCTATTTGTTTTTAGATGTGCTCCTACGAAGTTTAAAGTTGTAATGTCTATTTTATATTATTTTTCCATACAAAATTTTAACCCCACATTCACCCCTTTAGGGGTTAAATCATGTCCACCGTGTTGGACTTCAAAATAAATGTCATTTTAGCAATCGTCATCCCAGAAAACCCCAATAACGACATCCATATCTATTTTTAGGACTTTCTACCCCTTTTCACCCCCATTTCATCCCCATAAGGACTGAAATACTAACAATAACAATATACATTGCGTTAAAATTCCATCCATAAGCCTAAATTATAAATTTAGTGATTTTTACTTCGAAAATGAAGGATTTTCTTCAATACAAATTTTAATCCCCCTTTTGACCCCTTCGGGGGTAGAATTTTGAAAAATGCTGAGACCCGTATTTAATAATTTTCAATCGTCAGCCTAATCACAAAATTTGAAGATTCTAGCTTCAAAACTGAGGGACTTTCATACAAACTTTCATCCCTTATTTCATCCCCTTAGGGATAGAATTTTCAAAAATCCTTCCTTAGTGGATGCCTACACTATATAAGGTATCTGTGTGCAAAATTTCAAGTCTCTAGGTCCAGTGGTTTGGGCTGTGCGTTGATAGATCAGTCAGTCAGTCAGTCAGTCAGTCATTCAGTTTACGATTTTATATATTAAGACTAGCTTCTGCCCGCGACTTCGTCCGCGTGGATATTAGACGAAATCCTTTTAAAGAACCTTCAACCAGGATCCGGCCAGCCATTTTTACGCAATTAGGCGAGTCCCCATCAAGCGCGCTGCCTCGCGAGGCAAGACATTTGCCGCGTGTGGCGGGCCTCGCACAAGGCTTCCAGTTCCCGTTCCCGCTCCCGCTCCCGTTCCCCGTTCCCGTTCCGTTCCCGTCCCGTTTGCGTTCCCGTCCCGTAACCATCCCGTACCCCTTCCGTTTCCGTTCCCGTTCCCATCCCGTTCCTGTCCCGTTCCCATCCTGTTCTCGTTCCCGTTCCCGTCCCGTTATATTCCCGTTCCGTTCCCGTTCCGTTCCCGTTCCGTTCCCGTTCCGTTCCCGTTCCGTTCCCGTTCCGTTCCCGTTCCGTTCCCGTTCCGTTCCGTTCCGTTCCCGTTCCGTTCCCGTTCCGTTCCCGTTCCGTTCCCGTTCCGTTCCCGTTCCGTTCCCGTTCCGTTCCCGTTCCCGTTCCGTTCCGTTCCCGTTCCGTTCCCGTTCCGTTCCCGTTCCGTTCCCGTTCCGTTCCCGTTCCGTTCCCGTTCCGTTCCCGTTCCGTTCCCGTTCCGTTCCCGTTCCGTTCCCGTTCCGTTCCCGTTCCGTTCCCGTTCCGTTCCCGTTCCGTTCCCGTTCCGTTCCCGTTCCGTTCCCGTTCCGTTCCCGTTCCGTTCCCGTTCCGTTCCCGCTGCGTTCCCGTCCCGTAAACGTCCCCTAACCGTCCCGTACGCCTTACGTTCCCATTCTTGTTCCCGTTCCGTTCCCGTCCGGTTCTTGTTCCCATTCCCGTTCCCGTTCCCGTTCCCATCCTGTTCTATTCCCGTTCCATTCTCGTTTCGTTCCGTTCCCATCCGATCCCGTCCCGTACTCGTCCCGTACCCCTTCCGTTCCCGTTCCCGTACCCGTCCCGTTCTAGTTCCCGTTACCGTCTCGTTCCCGTTCCGTTCCGTTCCGTTCCGTTCCGTTCCGTTCCGTTCCGTTCCGTTCCGTTCCGTTCCGTTCCGTTCCGTTCCGTTCCGTTCCGTTCCGTTCCGTTCCGTTCCGTTCCGTTCCGTTCCGTTCCGTTCCGTTCCGTTCCGTTTCGTACCGTTCCTTTCCGTTCCGTTCCGTTCCGTTCCGTTCCGTTCCGTTCCGTTCCGTTCCGTTCCGTTCCGTTCCGTTCCGTTCCGTTCCGTTCGTTCCGTTCCGTTCCGTTCCGTTCCGTTCCCGTGCCCGTGCCCGTGCCCGTGTCCGTTCTGGTTCCCGTTCCCGTTGCCTGGATGTGCATGTCCAGGTCCAGGTCCATATGTGTCATGTCCACCGCGTTGGACTTCAAAAAAAATCTCATTTTCGCAATCACTATCCTATAAAACCTCAAGAACGACATCCATATCGATTTTTATGTTACTCACCCCACTTACCCTCTAAGGGGTTGATTTTTTAAATCCCAAAATATATATTTAGACGTGCTCCTACGAATTTTAAAGTTGTAATTTCGATTTTGTATTCTTTTTCCATACCGTTCCGTTCCGTTCCGTTCCGTTCCGTTCCGTTCCGTTCCGTTCCGTTCCGTTCCGTTCCGTCCCGTCCCGTCCCGTCCCGTCCCGCTCCGCTCCGCTCTTCTCCGCTCCGCTCCGGTCCGGTCCGTTCCGTTCCGTTCCGTTCCGTTCCGTTCCGTTCCGTTCCGTTCCGTTCCGTTCCGTTCCGTTCCGTTCCGTTCCGTTCCGTTCCGTTCCGTTCCGTTCCGTTCCGTTCCGTTCCGTTCCGTTCCGTTCCGTTCCGTTCCGTTCCGTTCCGTTCCGTTCCGTTCCGTTCCCGTGCCCGTGCCCGTGCCCGTGCCCGTTCTGGTTCCCGTTCCCGTTGCCTGGATGTGCATGTCCAGGTCCAGGTCCATATGTGTCATGTCCACCACGTTGGACTTCAAAATAAATGTCATTTTTGCAATCGTCATCCCAGAAAACCCCAATAACGACATCTATATCGATTTTTATCACCCCATTTACCCCTTAAGGGGATGATTTTCAAAATAACAAAATATATATTTGCCTATTTATTTTTAGATGTGCTCCTACGAAGTTTAAAGTTGTAATGTCTATTTTATATTATTTTTCCATACAAAATTTGGACCCCATTTTCACCCCTTTAGGGGTTAAATCATGTCCACCGTGGTTGGACTTCAAAATAAATGATATTTTTGCAATCGTCATCCCACAAAACCCCGATAACGACATCCATATCTATTTTTAGGTTTTTTTAACCCTTTTCACCCCCATTTCATCCCCTTTGGAGTTGAAATCCTAACAAAAACAATATTCGTTGCTTTAGATTTCTATCCATAAGCCTAAATTATAAATTTAGCGATTTTTACTTCGAAAATGAAGGATTTTCTTTAATACACAACTTCATCCCCCTTTTAACCCCTTCGGGGGTAGAATTTTGAAAAACGCTGAGACCCGTATTTATTAATTTTCAATTGTCAGCCTAAACACAAAATTTAAAGATTCTATCTTCAAAACTGAGGGACTTTCATACAAACTTTCATCCCTTATTTCATCCCCTTAGGGATGGAATTTTCAAAAATCCTTCCTTAGTGGATGCCTACACTGTATAAAGTATCTGTGTGCAAAATTTCAAGTCTCTAGGTCCAGCGGTTTGGGCTGTGCGTTGATAGATCAGTCAGTCAGTCAGTCAGTCAGTCAGTCATTCAGTTTAAGATTTTATATATTAAGACTAGCTTCCGCCCGCGACTTCGTCCGCGTGGATATTAGAGAAAATCCTTAGGGAACCTTCAACCAGGATCCGACCAGCCGTTTTTACGCGATTAGGCGGGTCCCCACCAAGCGCGCTGCCTCGCGAGGCAAGACGTTTGCCTCGTGAGGCGGGCCTCGCACGAGGCTGCTCGCTTGGTGGGGACCCGCCTAATCGCGTAAAAACGGCTGGTCGGATCCTGGTTGAAGGTTCCCTAAGGATTTTCTCTAATATCCACGCGGACGAAGTCGCGGACGGAAGCTAGTTTTTTACAATAATCAGAATTGGTACAGAGATATTAGTAGGTATCTTGTCCCCGTCCCTGTCCCCTTAAAAGCTCAAAAACGACATCCACATCGATTTTCATGTTTACTTACCCCATTTAAGTACCTCTAAGCAATGATTTTCAAAATAACAAAATAGGTATGTAATTGCCTATTTATTTCTAGACGTGCTCCTACGAATTTTAAAATTGTAATTTAAAATTGTAATATCTATTTCATATTCTTTTTCCATGCAAAATTTGAACCCCTGTAGGGGTTCAAATCATGTCCACCTTGTTGGACTTTAAATTAATGTCATTTTCGCAATCACCATCCCATAAAACCTCAAAAACGACATCCACATCGATTTTCATGTTTACTTATCCCATTTACCCCTAAGGGATGATTTTCAAAATTACAAAATATATAATTTTTAGATGTGTTCCAAGGAATTTTAAAGTTGTAGTGTCTATTTAATATTATTTTTCCATACAAAATTTGAACCCCGATTTCACCCCTTTAGGGGTTAAATCATGTCCACCGTGTTGGACTTCAAAATAAATGTCATTTTCGCAATCACTATCCCATAAAACCGCAAGAACGACATCCATATCGATTTTTATGTTTACTTACCCCATTTACCCCCTACGGGGTTGATTTTCAAAATAACAAAATATATGTAGATTTATTTTTAGACGTGCTCCTACGAAGTTTAAAGTTGTACTGTCTATTTCATATTGTTTTTCCATACAAAATTTGAACCCCATTTTCACCCCTTTAGGGGTTAAATCATGTCCACCGTGTTGGACTTCAAAATAAATGTCATTTTCGCAATCACCATCCCATAAAACCTCAAAAACGACATCCACATCGATTTTCAAGTTTATACTTACCCCATTTAGGTACCCCTAAGGGATGATTTTCAAAATAACAAAATAGGTATGTAATTGCCTATTTATTTCTAGACGTGCTCCTACGAATTTTAAAATTGTAATGTCTATTTCATATTCTTTTTCCATGCAAAATCTGAACACCATTTTAACCCCTGTAGGGGTTAAAATCATGTCCACCTTGTTGGACTATAAATTAATGTCATTTTCGCAATCACCATCCCATAAAACCTCAAAAACGACATCCACATCGATTTTCATGTTTACTTATCCCATTTACCCCTAAGGGATGATTTTCAAAATAACAAAATATATAATTGCCTTTTTATTTTTAGATGTGTTCCTACGAATTTTAAAGTTGTAATGTCTATTTAATATTATTTTTCCATACAAAATTTGAACCCCGATTTCACCCCTTTAGGGGTTAAATCATGTCCACCGTGTTGGACTTCAAAATAAATGTCATTTTCGCAATCACTATCCCATAAAACCTCAAGAACGACATCCATATCGATTTTTATGTTTACTTACCCCATTTACCCCCTACGGGGTTGATTTTCAAAATAACAAAATATATGTATATTTATTTTTAGACGTGCTCCCACGAAGTTTAAAGTTGTACTGTCTATTTCATATTGTTTTTCTATACAAAATTTGAACCCCATTTTCACCCCTTTAGGGGTTAAATCATGTCCACCGTGTTGGACTTCAAAATAAATGTTATTTTCGCAATCGTCAACTCAGAAAACCCCAATAACGACATCCATATCGATTTTTAGGTTTATTTACCCCATCGCACCCCCATTTCATCACCATGGGGGTTGAAATTATACCAATACAATATGCGTTGCGTTAGATTTCCATCCATAAGCCTAAATTACAAATTTAGCGTTTTTTACTTCAAAAATAAAGGATTAGAAGATAATTAATTAATAATTAATAACACAACTTCATCCCCCTTTTCACCCCTTCGGGGGTAGAATTTTGAAAAACGCTGAGACACATATTTATTTATTTTTAATCATCAGCCTAAACACAAAATTTGAAGATCCTAGCTTCAAAACTGAGGGACTTTCATACAAACTTTCATCCCTTATTTCATCCCCTTAGGGATGGAATTTTCAAAAATCCTTCCTTAGTGGATGCCTACACTGTATAAGGTATCTGTGTGCAAAATTTCAAGTCTCTAGGTTCAGCGGTTTGGGCTGTGCGTTGATATCTCACTCAGTCAGGACTTTGAATTTTATATATATAGATAATAATTCAATGATTAATATATTAGATTACCTATTAGAATTTTCTTGTTTCATGACAGTTTTAGTTGCGGATCCATAAAGTTAATATGTAGGTATATTAACTTTATGTGCGGATCACGTCAACGTAGATGTTAATGTGACATGGTTCCAGCGCATTACCAATTGGGGGGGATAATAAACTTTTGTATCGACTCGTGACACTGCGCTCGCCCGCTCTGTCGGCCGGTCACCGCGTCATCGTACAAAGAGCGCTTGCCGTGACCACTCCTCCTTCCTCATCCTCTACATTATACGCCTTGCTGATATTTTCGTAAATTTAAAAAAATATTTTACTTAGAATTGGGGGATTACTTAGTTTTAAGATGTTATTAATTATTATACTATTTATTATTGACTTTTACGACATTATAATTAATGCTTCATATTTAAAAATGAATAAAACTAATAAAAAAAAACTATAATAGGCACCTGGGTGAAAATTTTGTTATTAGTTTAGTTAATTATATGGAACTTTATACTGCAAAATCACTGATTTATTAATATTTGTTTCTGAGTTATGATTTTTTTATATTTATTTTCCTTTTTTGTAGATTCCTCTGAAATATAAGTGGTGACCATTAAAAACGAAACCTTTGAGGTTTCATTTCTAATGGTTTGAAAAAATCATAAAGAAAATTTAATCACGATGTTTTAACTCTTTCAGTCACACTTTCACCTTGTACTATTATGTATTCTGTGCTTTCACGTAGATGAGTTTATAAATGAAATAATGAGATAGGTATTCGGTTTAATTTCGGTTTATAATACAAGAAAAAAAATGAATAAAAAAAAATTAAAAAGGAACAAGGTGGTTAGTTTGCTTGACCACTGTGACTTTAGGCATAAAAATAATTTATTTTATTTTTACTTTATTTATTTAACGAAACCAACAGCGTTACATAAAGTATACTTATAGTAGTTTGTTACACAAGGGACGTAAGTGAGCTATTACAGAACAAGATCCAATTTGGCGCCCGTGCGAGCGCAGCTCGCAAAGGGCGCTAATGGATCGAGTGCACCCGAGATATTTAGACGCCCGAGCGAGCGAAGCGAGCGAGGGCGAATATAGTTCGAGGGTGTAATAGCTACTTACAACCGAGGTAAGCATACTACTTTACATCATTCATGCGAGGTAAATTAAATAAAAATAAAAATAAAAATCAAAATCAAAATCAAAATCCAAGGAGTTTTGCATAGCTTGAACGGAAATGAAATGCCGCCATATTTATTGTTTTTTTTTTCAGTAAAAAGTTTACACAGTTTATAATATAAGAAAAGAGATTGGTTCACTAAGGAGTTTTAAATGCTTGAATTGTAAAGTGTACTTTACAGTTAAAGCATTCACCATGCTTGAATTGTAAAGTGATTTGAAAATGGAACGTTCATCTAAACAATGCACTGTGTTGCACATGCCAACTTACACGGCCTCTTACTATACTAGTAAATCCTAGTTGCCGAGCAGTATGATGTAAAGTTACTTTACAATTAAAGCATTCACCCATGCTTGAATTGTAAAGTGATTTGAAAATGGAACGTTCTATCTAAACAATGCACCGTGTTGCACATGCCAACTTACACGGCCTCTTACTATACTAGTAAATCCTAGTTGCCGAGCAGTATGATGTAAAGTATTTTTTCTATAATTGTTTTTCTAACAACTCTGGATCTATGATATCTGAGAATAATTTTTAATTAAATATTTTAATTTTTAATTTAATAAAATTTTTACACTAAGTAATTTTACAATTAAGGCCAATAACAGGTTTCCATTATAATTGTAAATTAGAAACCGAACAAACAAAAGAAACAATCGAATCTAAAGAGTAATATTATAAAATCTGTGTCTAAAGTAAACTATAACTACATCAAACTAAATAATTACTAAATAGCAAAGAAACAAAATATTACAAAAAATCGGATTAAAAACATTAAAATGGACTAGTAAAAACAGACTAAAAATTAAAAAATAAATTCTTCTGTAAATATTTTATAACCCTATACCTACAGAAATTTTAAACCTAAAAACGTGGGGCGCATTTTGTAAAATTTGTCATCCATATTGTCTTTAGCATGCGCCCCACGTTTTTAGGTTTAAAATTTCTGTAGGTATAGGATTATAAAATATTTACAGAAGAATTTATTTTTTACTTTTTAGTCTGTTTTTACTAGTCCATTTTAATGTTTTAGTCCGATTTTTTTTGCAATAATTTAGTCTGTTTTAAAAACGTGTTTTTAAAAACGTTTTTTTTCAGTAAATTATTATTTTCTGCTTTTTAGCTAACGCGCTAAGATGAAATATATACCTTCTCCTATCGGAGCACTCGTCAAGACGATTCAAACGAGCCCAAACTCGATGGGGTTGCATGGTTTTATTACAGAGTCCCAGTGGCCTTTTTCCGGCTCCATCATCAGACTCTGCAAACTATTTCTTGACAAAGTACCCGTCAAGACGATTCAAACGAACCCAAACTCGATGGGGTTGCATGGTTTTATTATAGAGTTTATATGGCCTTCCTCCGGCTCCATCATCAGTTCCTCGGACACTTTTTCACATTAAAGTACTCGTCAAGATGATTCAAACGAGCCCAAACTCGATGGGGTTGCATGGTTTTATTACCGAGTTCCAGTGGCCTTCTTCCGGCTCCATCATCAGACCCTGGACACTATTTCCCAACAAAGTACTTGTCGAGATGATTCAAACGAGCCCAATCTCGATGGGGTAGCGTGGTTTTATTAAAGAGTTCCTGTTGCCTTCTTCCGGCTCCATCATTAGACCCTGGAAACTATTTCCCAAAAAGAACTCGTCAAGACGATACAAACGAGCCCAAATTTGATGGGGTTGCACGGTTTCAATATTGAGTTCCTATGGCATGGCCTTTCGGCTTCATCATCAGACCTGGACTTCATCTCTTATACTCGTCAAGACAATTCTAACGAGCCCAAACACGATGGGGTTATAGGGTTCCATCATAGAGTTCCTGCGGCTTTTTTCCGGCTTCATCATCAGATCATCTTAATGACACCATAATATTGCATTGCTTTCAAGTTCTGACCTATATTTTAAGTTTCAAGTCTCTAGCTTATCGGGAAGCTAGTATAAAATCCTTCGCAAACTTTGCGGACAAACAAACAAACAAACGAGAAAGCAACCTATTAAAAACGTGTTTTTAAAAACGTTTTTTTTCAGTAAATTATTATTTTCTGCTTTTTAGCTAACGCGCTAAGATGAAATATATACCTTCTCCTATCGGAGCACTCGTCAAGACGATTCAAACGAGCCCAAACTCGATGGGGTTGCATGGTTTTATTACAGAGTCCCAGTGGCCTTTTTCCGGCTCCATCATCAGACTCTGCAAACTATTTCTTGACAAAGTACCCGTCAAGACGATTCAAACGAACCCAAACTCGATGGGGTTGCATGGTTTTATTATAGAGTTTATATGGCCTTCCTCCGGCTCCATCATCAGTTCCTCGGACACTTTTTCCCATTAAAGTACTCGTCAAGATGATTCAAACGAGCCCAAACTCGATGGGGTTGCATGGTTTTATTACCGAGTTCCAGTGGCCTTCTTCCGGCTCCATCATCAGACCCTGGACACTATTTCCCAACAAAGTACTCGTCGAGATGATTCAAACGAGCCCAATCTCGATGGGGTAGCGTGGTTTTATTAAAGAGTTCCTGTTGCCTTCTTCCGGCTCCATCATTAGACCCTGGAAACTATTTCCCAAAAAGAACTCGTCAAGACGATACAAACGAGCCCAAATTTGATGGGGTTGCACGGTTTCAATATTGAGTTCCTATGGCATGGCCTTTCGGCTTCATCATCAGACCTGGACTTCGTCTCTTATACTCGTCAAGACAATTCTAACGAGCCCAAACACGATGGGGTTATAGGGTTCCATCATAGAGTTCCTGCGGCTTTTTTCCGGCTTCATCATCAGATCATCTTAATGACACCATAATATTGCATTGCTTTCAAGTTCTGACCTATATTTTAAGTTTCAAGTCTCTAGCTTATCGGGAAGCTAGTATAAAATCCTTCGCAAACTTTGCGGACAAACAAACAAACAAACGAGAAAGCAACCTAATAAAAACGTGTTAAAATAGCTAAATTTGATAGTGTATTCAATATGGTATGGTATAAGGTAACTACGGGACCCTACTGCGCACGGCCCGATACGTACTTGGCCAGTTTTTTAAATTTAGAAATAACACCAATGTTGGTGGGTGTATTGTGCTGTGCAGTGCATCGTGGCAGCGGCGGCGGCAGGCCGGCGCACGAGGCGCGCGCGGGGCGCGGGTGACAGAGCGGTGACCCATCCGCGTGATTCGCACGTTGCTGGTTGCGTTGCGTACGTAATCGAGAGAGGTCAGATAATCACCCGCTGTTCAGATAGCCGCGCGGAGGTCGAATCGGACAGTTGCACCTTATCAATCATAGAAAAAGTAACTTAATTGAATAATAATTAACTATTTAAAAAAATATGAATTCTTGAAAAAAATACAGATGTGATACATTTTGATATTTTCGTTATTAGTTTTTGTATGATACAGCTGTTTTTTTTTCGAAATATCAGACAGTCCAATAGTAAAAGTTGTTCAGTTTGATGGTCCCTGTCTATCATATTCGGCATTTGCGGTTGTTTTGTAACACCTGTAATAAGTGAGAAAAAATAATCACTGATAAGTTTCATTTATTTAAGTATCTGATTGAGTCCTTGACTTTATGATCCATCGACTTCTTACTAGAAACACGGTTGAAGCACGTCATTACTATCGGAAGCTGCGTTCGAAGTAAGTCACATTGTGAGTTCTAATAGGAAGATTTCGCCGACCTTGCTCGTCCTTGCGCGATAGCTCGCGCCACCCTGACCCTGCTATCACACCGTTTTAACGCGGCGGTGGTCGGCAGCGGCAGCATTTCGCTCGCGCACTCGCTCGCGACCACCTCGCGCCTTCGGGACTGTTAGCGCTCCGAGTTGAGCTTCAAAGTGTCCCTTGAATGTGGCGCGTCCGTCCTTCGAGGTGAGCCGCGTCCGCTCTGCAGCTCTGCCTTCGGTTCCGCTCCAACAGTGCAAGAACTCAAGTGATAATTGTTTCCTTACAGATAATTGAATCAGAGAAAACACAAGATGCCGAGTGCGACAATGAACGGAGCTAAGCCCGCCGCCGATGATGACATCGTGCTGACGGGCATCTCCGGAAGGCTTCCCGATTCAGGATCCATAGAAGAGTTCGCGCAGAAGCTGTTAGACGGAGTAGACTTGGTCTCCGCAGACGGTCGCCGATGGCAGCCAGGTAACGTGCATGTCTCTCTTTCTTTCTTATCGAATGAGGATTAGTGGCCACCTCTGGTGTTAGAGTTTATCCTGCCGCCTATAAGGCCTCTAACTTGGCTTAACGACCGTTATCAGATGACAATAGCCGAGAACCGAGAGTTTAACATGCCCTCCGAAGCACGGAAGCACTCAGTTGTAATGCCACTTTAACGGTGATCCATCCAACAACTGACCAGACCGAGCCTTGCTTAACAAACGTGATCGAGTACGATCAGTCTGTCAAGTTCCGCCATGAGCGCTTGATTATCTCTAATTGTCTGACTTCGTTCAGTTCGTTCACGACCTCCGTGGCCGAGTGGTTTGTGCACAAGTTTTCATGGTATCACCATCTCTGAGGCGGGTTTGATCCCCGGATGGATTAATTAAAAAAAAATATTTTTTCTATATTGTCTCACTGAGATCTGGGTGTTTGTTGTGATAGATACCACCGTTGTGACTTTGACTCAAAAACAAAGTGATTTAGCCCTTGCTTTTAAAGGGAGCCTCGGAAATAATTCACAAACCAATTGTATCCAAACTGCGTATATTGAAAGTGTTATAGTTACAGCACCAAACTTATTAGCTTCCAAACTTATTTTTGAGGTATAGGTAATCCACCCAATCACAAAACTTATTGTGGATATTTAAAACTAAACTTATAGCTGTATTAAAACTTTAATACAGCTATAATTTTAGTAAGCTTACACTTTAGAATCGGAGCAATGTATGTACGTGAGATGTTGTCCAATATTTATTTATTAATTTTTTTTTGTGTTAACAACTTCATAATTACGCTGTAACTTACATATTGTTCACACCCCTATTGTAATAATTAATTGCTATAAGTGAGAACCTGTAATTGGCTTTCTGTATAACATATTATAGCTTATAATATTATTGTAGCTGTTGGTTTTCCAATAAAATAAATAAATAAATAAATTTCCTCTTGTGCCCTCTTTGTATTCGTAACTTTGCACAGATCGTTTCTAGTATAACAACTTTTCGAAATTGAAAAATAAATTCATTAGCTACTCGTGTTTGCTTCTGAACCTTCGTAAGGCGCGGTCCGAAGAGGGGGGTCACAGGGGAAATGACCCCTACAATCGTACACGTCAAATTGAAAGTTCTTCTATAAATTTACAAAATAAAAAAAGCAATACTATTATTCTTAGTGACCTTCTCCAAAATTTCAGGCTGCGACCGTACACACTAACACATGGTAGCTTTGACCTCCCCAGCTTTGAGGGAACGAGACGTTAAATGACGCTTAAGCTATGAAAACATACGGATTTTTTTCTTAAAAAACAAAAACAGTTTTCACAATTAGAAGAAAATATTTGTATTACAATCACATTTATACTTTTTATGAACGAACTGTAAATTGTAACGGTTATGATTATGTAAATGTTATGATAAGCCTCACCGCTTATCATTTGCAAAGTGTGAAAATAAGATACAAATCAATAAAGCCATATCAACCCCAAAAGGTAGAATATTATATTTGAAAAAAATTGCATTCATCACTTTCGCAAAGTAACTTTTACCCGCCGTAAATAGGTCACTGTCACAAAAATAGTTGCTGTTAAAACTAGTAATTACACAATTATTGAAATAAGAATTATGTCATAGGTTGAACAAAAATCCGTATGGAATTTCATGTAGTTAAGCCTTGAAACCGTACGAAATGGCACATGTAATCAAGGAAATTATAAGTACTACCGTACAACAGTACTTATAATTTCCTTGCATGTAATTTAACCTTAGACAGGAGATGACTGCAGTCTGTCAAATTTTTTTTTATTCTTTCGATCTTATCTACGTAAACGTTATAATGCGGGTTTTATGGCCGATTGCACTAAACTTAAGAATCGCCTAAGTCTTTTCTTATCTACAACTCGACCAAGTTAACTAGGCAAATGACAGCTACATGACGGCTAAATTTATGACACTGTTTTAATTTGGTCGTGTTGTATTTAGGAAAAGACTTAGGCGATTCTTAAGTTTAGTGCAATCGGCTATTAAGGATTTTACTGAAATGTATTTAGTTGTTCTGAGAACAAATCCAACCGTTTTAGAAGCTTTAGTTGTGATTAAGTCAATATGTTTATCTATATATATAAAATTCAAAGTCCTGACTGAGTGAGATATCAACGCACAGCCCAAACCGCTGAACCTAGAGACTTGAAATTTTGCACACAGATACTTTATACAGTGCAGGCATCCACTAAGGAAGGATTTTTGAAAATTCCATCCCTAAGGGGATGAAATAAGGGATGAAAGTTTGTATGAAAGTCCCTCAGTTTTGAAGCTAGGATCTTTAAATTTTGTGTTTAGGCTGATGATTGAAAATAAATAAATACGTGTCTCAGCGTTTTTCAAAATTCTACCCCCAAAGGGGTGAAAAGGGGGATGAAGTTGTGTTTAGAAGATAATCCTTCATTTTTGAAGTAGAAATCGCTAGATTTGTAATTTAGGCTTATGGATGGAAATCTAACGCAACGCATATTGTATTGGTATAATTTCAACCCCCATGGTGATGAAATGGGGGTGCAATGGGGTAAATAAACCTAAAAATCGATATGGATGTCGTTATTGGGGTTTTCTGGGATGAAGATTGCGAAAATGACATTTATTTTGAAGTCCAACACGGTCGACATGATTTAACCCCTAAAGGGGTGAAAATTGGATTTAAATTTGGTATTGAAAACAATATAAAATAGACATTACAACTTAAAACTTCGTAGGAGCATGTCTTAAAATAAATAGGCAAACATATATTTTGTGGTTTTGAAAATCAACCCCTTAGGGGGTAAATGGGCTAAGTAAACGTAGAAATCGATATGGATGTCGTTCTTGAGGTTTTATGGGATGGTGATTGCGAAAATGACATTTGTTTTGAAGTCCAACACGGTGGACATGATTCAGCCCAAGGGGACGGGGACGGACACGGGAACAGGAACGGGAACGGGGGCGGGGACGGAAACGGGAAAGAGTAAAGAAACGGGAACGTGATACTCTTAATATCTCTGGACCTAATTCTGATTATTGTAATAAACTAGCTTCCGCCCGCGACTTCGTCCGCGTGGATATTAGAGAAAATCCTTAGGGAACCTTCAACCAGGATCCGACCAACCGTTTTATACGCGATTACGCGGGTCCCCACCAAGCGCGCAGCCTCGTGCGAGGCCTGTCACACGTCGCAAATGTTTTGCCTCGCGAGGCAGCGCGCTTGGTGGGGACCCGCCTAATCGCGTATAAAACGGTTGGTCGGATCCTGGTTGAAGGTTCCCTAAGGATTTTCTCTAATATCCACGCGGACGAAGTCGCGGGCGGAAGCTAGTCAAAGATAAGCTTAGAATCAAGAACCACACCAAGATCTCTTACGCAATCGACACGTTGCAATGATTGGTTATTTATTGTGTAGGCATTGTGGACCGCGAAAGGAGATCTACTGAACGTGATAGTATTGCACTTAGATATGTTAAGTTCAAGTTTGTTATTCACGCAATTCTGATTACCTATCAAGATCCTGTTGGAAGAGAAGACTGTCAGTTGGTGTAAGATTTATTTTGTAGATTTTCATGTCATCGGCAAACAACAAGAACTGAGAGTGAACAAAGCATCTGTCGATATCATTAATGAAAAGCACAAATAGCAAAGGTCCGAGAATAGATCCCTGCGGAACGCCAGAAGGGATGGTGGAAAACTGTGAATGTGAAGAGAAACTATTGAGGACCACAGTGTGACACCGATCTGACGTAGCACAGCAAAACCATCGATATATAAAATCGCAACGTATACCAATAATCACGTGATCAATGCGATCAAATGCCTTAATGTAATCAGTGTATACTGCGTCTAGTTGGCCCCCATGCTGCATGCTATCAGTCATGTGATCAAGAAAAGTTAAAAGATTACTCACTGTAGACCTTTAAGAAAACTATGTTGTTGAGGCAGAAAGATATGCTTAAGGGCTGAATATATTTGATTGTAGAGCAGTTTCTCTAGCACTTTGACAAAAACACAAAGGTTAGATGTAAGCCTGTACTCTTGAAAAAAAAACAAGCTCCAGAAAAAAAAAACACGTTTTTTATGTTTTTTCCACGTTAGAAAAAAACAGTATTTTTGAAACACTATTCTTGACCGTCTTGACCTAAAACTTTTGACTATAAGAAAAAAGAAAATATGTGTAAATTATTGTCACCACACCACCTGTTGCATCTGAAAGTCAGCGCTACTGTTTCAGGCAGCGTCATAAGGTGAGATGTGACCGTTTCATCAAAAATTATCTTCTCTAAATCTAACTATTTTTCTTATTTTTTGTAGTTGGTTGTGTAGCTGAATAAACAGATTTTATTTCTTCTTTTTTTGAAGTATATGATGGTACGGACGACGGAACTCTCAGTGCGCGAGTTCGACTTGCTCTTGACCGTTTTTTATGTATTGCGTTGCGTGTTTTATATAACAGAGGATTTTTTAAAGTTAGCCTTCACAATGGCTCGCAATAGATTTTTTAGAACTCTTCGGAGCAATTTAACCATTAACGGCACGAGAGGATCTGAAGTAGAATTTGACAGCACTTATTGACATTTTAACTAATGATAGGTAAGTAGGTAGGGTACCAAGCCGTAGGTATTGACCTGGAGGACGTCAGACAGCAGCACTGACGGATGGTTGACGCTCGTGAGCTAGCACCCCGCCCGACCTTACTAAACTTGTTTGTTTGGTTTCACATATTGTTTGACAGGTCTTTTTCTTACCATTTAATGTTTATGCTAATTATTACAAATACTTTATTTTTGCGACGTTTATTATGTACCTACCTACCCTATTTAATAGCAAATAAAGTATTTGTATTGTATGACCTGGCATAAAGAGGGTGAACCTAGATTACTAGTTTAGATGCAATGGAATAGGTAGGTATACTCGCTTGACTGACGTAAACAAAAAATACATACAAGTTTTTAACAAGAATAAGTATAATTATATTGTTTTATGTTTGTAATAAAATTAGATACGACTAAGTACTAACAACGGGTGTAAGGGTGTAGCCATAGCAGTTATCTACAAAAATGTGGATTCACAGCACCTATATACCGAAGGTGTTTTTATATTGTTGCTCTTAAATGTAGCACTTAGTATTAGCGTTTACTGTCGTTCGGCACCTATCTTTTTGAAAAGTAATTGCATTACCTATGGCTGTTACACGTAGGTTGGTACCTAGTGGATCGCGGAAAAGAAGTGTGATGGGTGTCGCAAGTTCAATGTCACTACTATACTAGGCATTTATTGTGCGCTCAACCACCTAACAACAATTGTGTCGCGTGTAGCGCGCGTAGTTGCCGTTTTGGTGTTGGATATATTTTTCACTCCTCTTGCTCTAAAAGTCCGTCATTGTAAGGTACAAGAGCCAGGATAAAATAGCAAAATTACCCCTAGGGGATAAAGTTTTTTCTTTTTTAATGTTTGTCTATTACCAATGAGCCTACTAAAACGAAAAGTCTTTATTCATAATCACGAATAAAGACTCGCTCGACTTAATACTGTTTCTCATTTTTATTTTTGAAAATGGAACTAAAAGCAGCGATCTCTTCGGTGAAATCATAGACTTATTTATACTCTGTGACTTTAAGTTTGATCGTAGAATGCGTGCATTGTTCTTAGCTGCTACAGTAGAAATTAAAAAAGGCGCGAAATATTTAGAATTTTTCTCTAATACCAAACTGATTGAATTGTGTGACTGTAAGTAAGTAATAGGAAAGAAATAATTTTAATCTTTTGCCGTCAAGCACAAATCATTTATTTAAATACTGTATGAAAAGTTTATGAAGTGGAGGATAGAAAAATGAGTGGATTCGTTTACGTAAGTATAAACTAGGTATTTAATATTGTATTTTATTTTCTCGTCTTCGTAGTGAAAAGTAGAGTGTAACACACGACGCTAAAACCCATTGTAACTCGGTTTCTATTTATTCCCTCGCTAAAGCTCGGGAATAAAACTACCTCGTATGCAATGGGTCATTTTAGCGTCTTGTATAACAATCTACTAATAATAATATACTTACATTATCACATTTTCAAAAAAATATCTTATCTTTTACCATTCAAGATTATACACATGTAATAGAAATTGTCATGGTTATATTAAAATGACATTGGAAGTGTGTACCTACTTTTTCCTGTTTTTCAACCGACCTCAAAAATTTAAAAAGAGGAGGTTCTCAATTCGATTGATATTTTTTTATCGTTGTTCGCGCTTACCATCGACATTGATTATGGACCGATTTGATGATTCTTTTTTTATTTCATTGAGTTTCCTTGCGAGATGCCTTTTTTCGACACGTTTTTATTGGGTTACTTTCTTATTTATTTCTTTGCTTCTTTTTTGTCCACAAATTTAGCAAACGATTTTATACTAGCTTTTGGATGAGATAGAGACTCGAAATTTTGAACATAGAAGAACATAGAGACAAGACTGGAAGAGATTGAAATATTATGGTGTCATTGAGTTGATCTGATGATGGAGCCGCAAGAAAGCCATTGGAACTCTATAATAAAACCATGCTACTCATCTATTCTCGTTAGAATTGTCTAATCAAATCAAAGTTTTATTTGCAAGAACATAAGTTTTACATAAACAGGTGGTAGAGTTTGGTCAACGAAAGATGAGACTCGGTTGGAAATGGAACTAATTTTGCGCCTTATTTTAAGGTTCAGTTTCCAATAACTTAACCTCTAAATGTTAATTTAACAAGGAAAGTGGCGCCTCCATTTCCGGTTCATCTTTCGTTGACCAGACTCTATGTTATTATTGGATTGAGTACAAATGTTCGCCTCACAAAAAGCATGCAATAATTATTATTAACTATTCAATTACTTATAGATATTAAAATGTCATAGTGGGCATTATTAAATTATTCGATACTACATAAAAAAATAACAAAATTGATAAAATTAATATTACATTCGTATTCTGATTTAAAAGTGTCAGCAGGTTCATCGACTATTATCTTCAAATTCTCGCAAAGAATAAAAACATTTGTCAATTAGACATCTGTGCAACTCCGATTTGAAACGGTTAAATGGCATCTCTCTTATACCTTGGGGTATCATATTAAAAACTTTTATTGAACTGATGAGGCAGTTTTTTAACACGTTTTTATTAGGTTGCTTTCGCGTTTGTTTCTCCGCAAAGTTTGCGAACGATTTTATCCTAGCTTCCCGATGAGCTAGAGACTTCAAACTTTGAACATAGATCAGAATTGGAAGGCAATGCAATATTATGGTGTCATTGAGCTGATCTGATGATGAAATCGGAAGAAGGCCACAGGAACTCTATGATGAAACCATACAGCCCCATCGTGTTTGGGCTCGTTAGCATCGTCTTGACGAGTACTCTAATGGGAGATGAGGTCCAGGGTCTGATGATGAAGCTGAAAGGTCATGCCATAGGAACTCAATATTGAAACCGTGCAACCCCATCAAATTTGGGCTCGTTTGAACCGTCTTGACGAGTTCTTTGTTGGGAAATAGTTTCCAGGGTCTAATGATGGAGCCGGAGGAAGGCCATAGAAACTCTATGATGAAACCATACAACCCCATCGAGATTGGGCTCGTTTGAATCGTCTTGACGAGTACTTTGTTGGGAAATAGTTTCCGAGGATCTGATGATGGAGCCGGAGGAAGGCTATAGAAACTCTATGATGAAACCATACAACCCCATCGTGTTTGGGCTCGTTAGCATCGTCTTGACGAGTACTCTAATGGGAGACGAGGTCCAGGGTCTGATGATGAAGCCGAAAGGTCATGCCATAGGAACTCAATATTGAAACCGTGCAACCCCATCGAGTTTGGGGTCGTTTGAATCGTATTGACGAGTACTTTGTTAGGAAATAGTTTCCAGGGTCTGATGATGGAGCCGGAAGAAGGCCACTGGGACTCTGTAATAAAAACATGCAACCCCATCGAGTTTGGGCTCGTTTGAATCGTCTTGACTAATGCTCCGATAGGAGATGGTATATTTTTACTCTTAGCTCGTTAACTAAAAAGCAGAAAATAAAAATTTACTGAAAAAAAACTTTTTTAAAAACACGTTTTTAAAACGGATCAAATTATTACAAAAAAAAATCGGACTAAAAACATTAAAACGGACTAGTAAAAACAGACTAAAAAGTAAAAAAAATTTTTTTCTGTAAATATTTATAACCCTATACCTACAGAAATTTTATATCTAAAAACGTGGGGCGCATGCTAGAGACAATATTATGGATGATAAATTTTACAAAATGCGCCCTACGTTTTTAGATTTAAAATTTCTGTAGGTATAGGGTTATAAATATTTACAGAAAAAAATATTTTTTACTTTTTAGTCTGTTTTTACTAGTCCGTTTTAATGTTTTTAGTCCGATTTTTTTTTGTAATAATTTGATCCGTTTTAAAAACGTGTTTTTAAAAAAGTTTTCTTTTTCAGTAAATTTTTTATTCATAAAGCCTCTGCATAGTTGTATTTTTAATCTGGTAGGGTCTCTTTATCCAACCTCTAAAATATATATGACCGTTAGTAACTGCAGTTTTTTAAAAAGTGGTCTACAGGATTGCATTTGGCCAACCCTACAAATAGCACGTTTACATTTTTTTTGCGCCAGAAGGGCTTTATTAAGTAAGAGTTGAGTTTCCCCATAGTAGTACTCCATATCTGAGAATGGAGCCTACATAGCCATGGTAGGCAGTAAGGGCCGCGTTTTCGCTGACTGTGCTACTTAATTTTTTTAGGGCATACACAAATTTATTTATTTTACTACATGTCGTCATGTCAATATGTTGTTTCCAATTACAGTTTTTGTCAAGAGTTATAAACCTAAAAAATTGATGAGTTATTGTTGTCGATCTTATGTCCGTTGTATTGAATATTTAGCCTTTTGTCTATAGTATTGTAGTTCGAAAATTGTATCTTACTTAAATTAACCCATAGTGATTTTTTCTCTAGCCATTTAATTATGTTGCTTAATGCTAAGTTAATTCTAGTTTCATAGTCCTCGTGCTTCCTATCGTCTGGTATTATTAGGGTAATATCGTCAGCAAACAATATACATTTTTCGTTCGTTGCATTAAGCAAGTCATTTATGAAAAGTAGAAAAAGTAACGTTGATAAGACGCTTCCTTGAGGCACGCCCGTATTGTTTCTCAGGCACGATGATCGACATGGCATAAGGACATTTTCCCTGTTAATCGCTGATACTTCTACACATTGGGTACGTCCGTGAATGTAGCTCTTCAACCATTCCAGCGCTTTACCTCTCAGTATCTTTCACATTTGTCTATTAGTAGTTCGTGATTAACCATATCGAAAGCTTTACTAATGTCTAAAAAAACAACGGTGACAGGTATTTTTTTACCAACTAGTTCGGTTATAGCGCTGTCTTGACAAGTATTCTACAAAAAGATGACTCCAGCCCCCCTAGCATGACCGCCAAAACACGATATATATCGCATGATATAGCGTTTACCAAACAACGTGATAAATCATTATTACCTATATCGTATTTCCGTGATCATGCTAGGCAGGCAGGGTTTGATGATAAGGCCGGAAGAAGGTCACAGGAACTTAATAAATTGAAACCATGCAACCACATCGAGTTTGGGCTTGTTGGATTCATCTTGACGAGTACTCTGTTGGGAAATAGTGTCTAGGATCTAATGATGGAGCCGAAAGAAGGCCACAGGAACTCTATAATAATACCACAAAACCGCATCGAGTGTGGGTGCATTTGATTCCAACTACTCCAATAGAAGATGATGTATTTTAACACGTTTTTATTAGGTTGCTTTCGCGTTTGTTTGTTTGTGTGTTTCTCCACAAAGTTTGCGATCAATTTATTCTAGCTTCCCGATGAGCTAGAGACTTAAAACTTTAAACATAGGTCAGAACTGGAAGGCAATGCAATATTATGGTGTCATTGAGCTGATCTGATGATGAAGCCGGAAGAAGGCCACAAGAACTCTATGATGAAACCATACAACCCCATCGTGTTTGATCTCGTTAGCATCGTCTTGACGAGTACTCTAATGGGAGACGAGGTCCAGGGTTTGATGATGAAGCCGAAAGGCCATGCCATAGGAACTCAATATTGAAATCGTGCAATCCCATCAAATTTGGGCTCGTTTGAATCGTCTTGACGAGTTCTTTGTTGGGAAATAGTTTCCAGGGTCTGATGATGGAGCCGGAAGAAGGACAAAGGAACTATTTAATAAAACCACGCTACCCCATCGAGATTGGGCTCGTTTGAATCGTCTTGACGAGTACTTTGTTGGGAAATAGTGTCCAAGGATCTGATGATGGAGACGGAGGAAGGCCATAGAAACTCTATGATGAAACCATACAACCCCATCGTGTTTGGGCTTGTTAGCATCGTCTTGACGAGTACTCTAATGGGAAATGAGGTCCAGGGTCTGATGATGAAGCTGAAAGTCCATGCCATAGGAACTCAATATTGAAACCATGCAACCCCATCGAGTTTGGGGTCGTTTGATTCGTATTGACGAGTACTTTCTTAGGAAATAGTTTCCAGGGTCTGATGATGGAGCCGGAAGAAGGCCACTGGGACTCTGTAATAAAAACATGCAACCCCATCGAGTTTGGGCTCGTTTGAATCGTCTTGACGAATGCTCCGATAGGAGATGGTATATTTTTAGTCTTATCTCGTTAACTAAAAAGCAGAAAATAAAAATTTACTGAAAAAAAAAACTTTTTTAAAAACACGTTTTTAAAACGGACTAAATTATTACAAAAAAATCGGACTAAAAACATTAAAACGGACTAGTAAAAACAGACTAAAAAGTAAAAAATATATTTTTCTGTAAATATTTATAACCAGAAATTTTAAATCTAAAAACGTGGGGCGCATGCTAAAGACAATATGGATGATAAATTTTACAAAATGCGCCCCACGTTTTTAGATTTAAATTTCTGGTAATAAATATTTACAGAAAAAAATATTTTTTACTTTTCAGTCTGTTTTTACTAGTCCGTTTTAATATTTTTAGTCCGATTTTTTTGTAATAATTTAGTCCGTTTTAAAAACATGTTTTTAAAAAAGTTTTTTTATTTTTAGCTCGTTGACTAAAAAGAAGAAAATAATAATTTAAGTACTGATAAAACATATAAATCAAGTATCTTTATCAGTACGGAATAAAAAATATAAATAATTTCTCCCGTAAAGATTTATGACTATATACAGAAGTTTTAAAGCTAAAAACGAGGGGGCGCATGCAATAGACAATTTATACATATAACTCTAAATTTAATGATTGATTGTTGGCAGACTCGTAGAACCCTAAACGTAGAGACACCATTTTTGGAAGATAAAGAAAGACCTTACTTGGTGTAAGTAGGTGAGCACTAAAAATGGATTTTGGAAAATTCACCCCCTAAGGGGAGATGAAAGTTTGTAAGGAAGTCCTTCAGTTTCAAAGCTTGTTCAAATTTTGTGTTAAGGCTGATGATAAAAAATTATAAGAGGAAGGAGAAGGAAATATATCTTCTATCAGCTGCTCGAAGAAAGATATAAATAAAATATTAAATAATTATATTTTCCTTTTTATTAAACCAACGAGCTAAAACTAAAAATACACCATCTGCTATCGGAGTTCTGACGATTCAAATAAGCCCAAACATTTATTCTTATGCCTAAACTCGATGGGATTGCATGGTTGCAATACTGATAGTCCGGTCGTGGGACATTAAATTTCATAAAGAAGTTTTGATAATACTAAAAGTTTTAGTTTTTGCTGAGTGTATAGATTATGTGCATTGTGAGCTATTGTTCAAAAGTTAGAAGTTTTATGCCGGTGCTTTAGGTATAGTTTAGGTATTACGTAATATTTCGTTTAACGTAATATATATAGAATTAAAGTTTGAAATGTTGATTGTTTCATAATAAGAACTATGTTATCTTCATGTTGTAAAATATTTAGAAAGTTATTATGTGTGGAAGTGCGTAAATCAGAAAATCACTCTTTTGTGTTCGAATAAAATTTTAAAATTTCTGAAATCTTATTTTAAGACTTTCAGTGGTTAGATATACCAGTTCAACAAAGTTTAGAAAGTTAAGTGGTGTGCTTCTTTGATATTTTCATTTTTCCTTTATAACATACGGAATAATGAATTAAAAATTGATAAGATCGCTCTTACAATACCTTTTCAATGCACTTATATACTACACAAAAAATTTGAAAAATACATACAGTGGCTTTTGTTTAATTACGAATAAAATATGTAGTATTGTCGCTACAGGCCGCCCGCGCCGGTCCGGTGCCGCTGGCGGCGCGCGGCGGCCGGCCGCCAGTCCAGACCCCCTAGCCAAAGTAGCATTTGCAAATTTTCGCTATCGCTTCGCTTCGAAAAATGTATGGATTTGACGTTTTAAAATTCGATAGTTAACGAAACCTTATGTCCCATACATGTCTCGAAAGCGAAGCGATAACGAAGATTTGCCAATGTTACTTTGGCTAGGCCCTCAGGAGCCCTATTTTTGAATCGCTCGACTGGTATCGAGCGCTCGTTTCTACTGATTTTCGTTCGACATCCCATACATTTGAGTCAAATGTCGAACGAAAATCAATAGAAAAAAGCGCTCGGCGCCAGTCGAGTGATTCAAAAAAAAATAGGGCCCCAGGCCCACTCGCGCCATAAATAAGAATAAATGATTATTAAGGTAGCGACTAATCTGTAACATTCCGTCCTAACGTAACGTTACGTTATGATGAAATGTTACAGGTCAGTCGCCACCTTTATGCTCGCGCGCGAAGTGTATGAAGGTACCTACACTACCTACAGCTACCTACTTAGGCTGGCCCCAGACCTACCGGTTTCATTTCTTTGCTTTGCTGTTCTACCACTTCTACCATGGACCGCCGGCCAAGAGGCTCATTTTCAATCTATCGCATATTTTGACCAGACCACATTGGCAAGATAGCCATTAGTTTGGTGTTATCAAATGTCGTCGTCTGGGTTGCAAATGTTGCAATGCGAAGTTTTAGTTTAAAAAAAACTGCTGTTTCATACAAAAATTAATAACGAAATTATCAAAATGTATGAAACAGCACATTTTTTTCCGCAATTTCAGATTTGGTCCCATAGTAAAAGTTGTTCAGTTTTATGGTTCCTATTTACCATATTCAGCTTTATAAGGCTTTACCAAACATCTTGTATAAATAAGGAAATCGATTTATTTTTAACGATCGGAGTCCATGTTCAGGGTCGCATATCTCCTAAAAGCTTCCTACTTCGCAATCCAGGCGATGATATTTGATAACACCAAGCTAATGGCTATCTTGCCAATTTGGTCTAGTCCCAAAATGCGATAGATTGAAAATTACCCTGATTGGCCAGCGGTCTTTCAAGCAAGGTAGAACAGTAAGCAAAGAAATGAAACCGGTAGGTCTGGGGCCAGCCTTACTTACAAGTTGTACGCTCGGCTACTTAGGCAGCCATTACACGGTAGGTTTTGCTGTCAGTTTAACCACAGTCACGGGCTGTGACTGACGATTAACCTACCGTGTAATGTAGTGACTGATGGTTGCATGATGTGATTTGTTCTTTCCATCTGACTGATCAGTCAAACGTAATTCATGACTGATGGAATTTGACTGACGCTTGCATGACCATGTAATGGCTGCCTTACAAGACGTGTCGACTCCTATCTGACCTATCTCTTATCCCGAAATGATATTATTATGATTCCACTAGTGGCCGCCCGCGACTTCGTCTGCGTGGCGTTTTTTTGCTATCCCTCGGGAACCATACTTTTTTCGGGATAAAACCCTATCTCCTTTTCTATACCCCTAGCAACGTGTATGTAAAATTTCATGATGATCGGTTCAGTATTCATGACGCGAAGGCGTAACAAACAAACAAACAGACTTTGGCATTTATAATATTAGTATGGATAGTGCGACTCTAATCTACCTTACTCTCTAACCTACCTAGCTAATTTATACAATTGCCACAAAATAGAAGGCCCTAAAAGACGACAGTAATTTTATGAAATTAGCCACAGATGTAGGCAGCTACATAGATAAATAAGACAAGTTAGTTGGTTTAAACACTTTGATCAATACCGTAAACTGCTGCATCTTTGCACAAAATTTAAGGTTTTTTTTAAATATCTCTTCAAGTATTTATTATCTGTGTCCATTTTTACATTAAGGCGCGAATTGGAGATGTATGCCATATATCTTAAGGTTCATAACGCCGAAACGGCTGTTAGATTGATCTCCAGAAACCGTCAAAGTCGTAGGCAAAGTTGTGATAAAATATCCCAACTTTGCCTAGAAGATTATAAGCAAAAATACGAGCCGCATTTAAAAACTGGTCTTAATTATAGAGCCATACAAATTGCGTTACCATCGAGATGTGCATGGATTACCACATATAAGCATCAATATTTTTTTCTGGCAAGCAGGCGAAGTTGGGCACAAGCAGGCAAACTTTGAGCAGTATCAGTAAATATTTACATAGTAAATTTGTAGTATACTACGGGTTGCCAACTTGCCACAAATAGAAAAACACAAAATTTAAAAGACTTACTATAATTTCAATAAAAATGGGTAAATCCGGACGTAAACCAACTAAATTCACAGGACTAAACTAATTTCATTTGATTTGTTTTAATTTCTTTATTTTGAATTTATTATTTTCTTTTGAATTTATTTTTATATAACTATTAAACCTTTAAACATTTATAATTACTTTTGTAAGATTGTTTTCTATTTTTATAGCTGTATATCTTTTTATTTAATAACTAAACAAAGTAAACATAGACTGCCCTCCAAACCGCTTTACTGTCGTTGAGTAAGTAGTGACAACCCTAGGGCTAAGCAAACTTGAGTCACTAATGCCCGAGAAGCCTTTTACAACATTGCCTACCGTGGATCTAGCCGTAAATGATTGACATTAACAAGAAAAACCCTTATAAATAGGAGAAACAGCATATTTGCTTACCCCGTAAATACTAAGAGAGCTGAAATTCTCGATTTTTCCAAGGAAAAACTAAAAGTTTAACACTCACCTAAAAAACGTGCACTCCGTCACAGAATACATAATAGTACAAGTACAGAAGCCGCATTCTGCAACATCATTTAATTAAATAGCGACTCTTGCTACGACTCAATAAGGCGCAATTCAGATCGCACACCGCTACAGCGCCTACAGTTATATTCACCTAGAAGTTTTCTCTCTTTCTATCGCGTAGCGCTCATCTCTTCTGACGCCGTTAGGGTTGTCTCCTTTTTATCTGTTTGTCTGTTTATCTGTATGTTTGTGCGCTAATAACTTAAAAAGTGCTAACTCAATCGTAATGATGTTTACATAGAAATATACTATGTATTTTGCGAAGTAATTTAGTTTTTATCTCATTGCAATCGGTTCACTCAATCAAAAGATATACGACTTTTAAGTTTTTAAGAAGAGTTTACGATCTTTTAACAATATCTTTTGGGAACTATACTGTTAGAACGACGACTACCTGGACCTGGTGTTCCCACATCTGGCACGGTAAAATGGTCAATGGCTTAAAAGTAAACAATAAAGTGTCGAGTTTTGGGGTCTGTCTTTTGTAATTTCTCAGAAAAAAAAATGTACTTGAATGCACTTGAAAAAAATCTAAGCCCGCTTTCTACGTATTATATTATTTTATACTACTAGCTTCCGCCTGCGACTTCGTTCGCGTGGACATTCGAGAAAATCCTTAGGGAACCTTTAACCTGGATAAAAAGTTTAATATCCTGCCTTGCTAGGTAGCCCGCTTGGTGTGAACGTGCCTTGCGCGCAGCAGGCCTCTGGCTGGTAAGCGCGTACTATAGCGACCGAGTGCGATGTCGGGCCGCATCCTCACGCGCAAGTGGCAAACGCCCTGCTTGCAAGCGAGGTACGTCCACACCAAGCGTACTGCCTCGCGAGGCAGGACGTTAGGACATAGAATACTTCGTATCCTGGTTAAAGGTACCCTTAGGATTTTTTCGAATGTCCACGCGGACGAAGTCGCGGGCAGAAGCTAGTATTATCTAATTATTTTCTTTTCTCTGGAGTTACTATATTCTCTAGTGTTACCCTGGTGTCCCCTAATTTTTGATTACTTTTATCTTTGATCAAGAATACCCTAGATGTCCGGTCAGAGTCTCAAAAATGGCACCTCAAATAACGTCCCACTACAAACTGGGTGCTTATTATGCACAAAGTAAGTGATAAAAAATGTATTTTTGTAAAAAATAAGCATATTTTGTGCAAAATAAGTGATATAAAATGTGAGTTTGTACAAAATAAGAGGTGATCATGTACAAAATAAGCGCCAAGTTTGTAAGTGGGACGCTATTGAGGTGCCATGTTTGCATACTGTTTTAGTTCGTAAGCGTTATCTAGGATATACTTGATCGAAGGTTTTTATGTATAAATAATTTATACAATTCAATTATACTTGTAAACAATACAGTGAACGTAATATGTATAAAGAAAAGAAAGGTACTGCCTGACATCCCAAGTAGCATTCGGGGTTCTATATAAGATGTCTAGTCGTTCACATGTACTGAAGCTGTATAGCTTGTTATAATGCTCTTATAGAACCAGTTTGGGCACAAATTAGACAGCCTTAAGTTCACTATGCCTCTACATTAGCAGTATAATAGCATTATAATAGCAGTTTAAGTAGTAACATCGGACTTAAGGCTGACTTACGGCACTATATGGGACGCAGTGTGAACTAATACAACATACATGAGTGTAATAAAGAGTAACAAGTGGCTATAGACAGCCTTCACAGTTATAAAATCCGACAAAAGTACTCCAGTGCTACCTAAAATTCACGTGTGTCCTAAATTATTTCTATTTATTCCACAAATTTAATATGGTTTTATTGTGTCGTAATAATTAATGGCGGAACAACTCTTATTTGGATAAAAATTAATATAACACGGAAGTACCTGTTTTGAATACTTAATATGTGTTAATGCCATGGGAATGCAACTTTATCGTGAAATGTATACATATTTACAGCTAAAATATTCACGCGCCTCTGTAAAAACGCGATATTCATTTTAAAATATATAAAACTGGCTGAGAGGAAATCTACTATTTTCAGTTTTCGATATTCTATTGGCATTATAATTATACTACGGTAATTAATTATCACATGAAACCAAAACTCAATCGCTCTATCTGCTTATTTTGCGATAATCTGCATGATAATTTTGGAGATTTTTGGTAAATATTTTAGGTTATGTAGAACAAAATGGTGGAAATGAAATACGGCTATGTGAACTGTTATAACTCCAATTTAATGCGGGTGAGCGTATATAGGTTCACATGTGTTCTGTTAGAATGCTGTTATCTATATGAAGTCCCACATTTGTACCACTACAGAGCCAATGTCTATAAATTTATTCTGATGTGAACTTATGTACAGTTTTAAGATGTAATTCAGGTCAATTGTGTATCATCGTTTAATCTTTCAATATTACTGAAATTTTAGAGATCCGCAATAATAAATTTGTCCGTTAATTGGCCTAGCCCAGGTACTAAGTCAAGTATGAATACCTAAAGTACAAATTGTGTAACAAACTAACAAAAAAACACTTTTTGTTTTCGTGTGAGACACACAATTTGGTGTCAAAAAAAAGTGTAATAGAATATTCACATTCATGTTCAGCTTACAGCAAATAAGAGTAGTATTTGTGGACAAATAAACTGCTATTGATGTTAATGGACAACACATATAGTCCTTTTAACAGCCTACAGTGCACATGCGAACCATTTAAACACTCACTTCACTTCTTCTTCATCACAAACAAGTCCTACTACAGCTACTAGCTGTATAACAGTCTAAAATAAGTAAACATAACAGCCTTTAACTTTATAAATGACCACGTGTGTTCTTTTAAAATGCTAGCTCTATAACATCGTACAAGTAGGCCGTTAAACAGCGGTTGCCGATTTCTACCCTCTTATAATGCTCTTAGTCAGACGGCTGACTAAATGATAGTTGTTAGAGTATTATAACACCAACAATCGTATAAAAGTATAACTCTACACTCCTATAAGTCCCTTAGACAGGTATAGGTGTAATAATTGGAATAATGCAGCTTATACATCACGAGTGAACTGTAATAATGCTTCAAGTACACCTGGGAACTAAATGTGTACTCTTAAATGGAGTAAAATGTCTAATGTTACGTCTATCCCAAGTACCTAGGTACTTGGGATAGACGTAAGTTTCAAGTGGCTGTTTAATATCAAATTATTTTAAAGTTTAACATACATTTATGTCAAAGTAACGCAGTGGAGTTAAAATCATGTAAATCTTAGAAACTATTACTATAAACATAGATACATTATTTTGATAGGATACTTTCTTGTTGTATTAAATACTAAATGTAAGTACCGTAAACTGCTGCAAGATTACCCCTAAGCTTCAATTTTGCCTAATCTAGTAAAACTAACATTACTTCATAACCGCCATCTATTTTTTACTTTTGATAATGAGAGAAATACCTTCGTTTTATTGGCAACCCATTTCATTATTATTCAAAGTGGCAACACCGTTACTTTTTTGTCTGTCAGCTGTCAACGGTCGCAAACTTTTAGTTTTTCCTTGGAAAAATCGAGAATTTCAGCTCTCTTAGTATTTACGGGGTAAGCAAATATGCTGTTTCTCCTATTTATAAGGATTTTTCTTGTTAATGTCAATCATTTACGGCTAGATCCACGGTAGGCAATGTTGTAAAAGGCTTCTCGGGCATTAGTGACTCAAGTTTGCCTAGCCCTAGGGTTGTCACTACTTACTCAACGACAGTAAAGCGGTTTGGAGGGCAGTCTACGTTTACTTTGTTTAGTTATTAAATAAAAAGATATACAGCTATAAAAATAGAAAACAATCTTACAAAAGTAATTATAAATGTTTAAAGGTTTAATAGTTATATAAAAATAAATTCAAAAGAAAATAATAAATTCAAAATAAAGAAATTAAAACAAATCAAATGAAATTAGTTTAGTCCTGTGAATTTAGTTGGTTTACGTCCGGATTTACCCATTTTTATTGAAATTATAGTAAGTCTTTTAAATTTTGTGTTTTTCTATTTGTGGCAAGTTGGCAACCCGTAGTATACTACAAATTTACTATGGAAATATTTACTGATACTGCTCAAAGTTTGCCTGCTTGTGCCCAACTTCGCCTGCTTGCCAGAAAAAATATTGATGCTTATATGTGGTAAATGGTAATCCATGCACATCTCGATGGTAACGCAATTTGTATGGCTCTATAATTAAGACCAGTTTTTAAATGCGGCTCGTATTTTTGCTTATAATCTTCTAGGCAAAGTTGGGATATTTTATCTCAACTTTGCCTACGACTTTGACGGTTTCTGGAGATCAATCTAACAGCCGTTTCGGCGTTATGAACCTTAAGATATATGACATACATCTCCAATTCGCGCGCTAATGTAAAAATGGACACAGATAATAAATACTTGAAGAGATATTAAAAAAAAACTTAAATTTCGTGCAAAGTTGCAGCAGTTTACGGTATCTGATTTTCTTAGAAGTATCATTTTCATTCACAAAAAAAACACAAAATAGGTAACAGAGGGGAAATTTTTAAGACGATCTTTTGTTATTCTCAAAAATCTCAAAAACTAAACGTCAAACAAAAATCGTGGCCATTCGTGGCCACCTTTAAAATCTAAAAATTAGATAAATGATATAAATTCTTGTAAATTCAATTAAATTTATTTTTGTTTTTATTTTATGTTTCAAAATGCTCTAAAAGGAGTGCCTTAAAAGTTGATTCGCCAAACTACCTTAGAAAAACAATTATGATCAGCTTATTTAGTAGGTAGGTAGCTTTATTTTATTTTATAAGTATTCTGTGTAATTTCATCGATTACGCGACAAAAAGAGTGGCGCTTCGTAGGTGCTTGTAATATCAGGCACGCAGCGCTGTGAAATTTGAAATTGTACTTTATTGCCATGCAACGAGAGTAGCTTATTGTTTGTGGCTCCGCGCCCGCCCGCGCGCCACGTGGCAGTCAGCGGCCCCTGCATGCACCCGCTCGCGCGTCCCGTATAATTCGTATTTTAGCGCAATAATTTATCCGTAATTTAAACAAAACCCACATTATGTATGTTTCTAATTTTTTTGTGTAGTATATAAGTGCATTGAAAAGGTATTGTAAGAGCGATCTTATCAATTTTTAATTCATTATTCCGTATGTT
Source organism: Agriphila tristella (assembly GCA_928269145.1). Taxonomy (NCBI): domain Eukaryota; kingdom Metazoa; phylum Arthropoda; class Insecta; order Lepidoptera; family Crambidae; genus Agriphila; species Agriphila tristella. The sequence continues at coordinate 57,539,229 of OV743431.1, read as the reverse complement.
ATAAAAGAAAAATGAAAATATCAAAGAAGCACACCACTTAACTTTCTAAACTTTGTTGAACTGGTATATCTAACCACTGAAAGTCTTAAAATAAGATTTCAGAAATTTTAAAATTTTATTCGAACACAAAAGAGTGATTTTCTGATTTACGCACTTCCACACATAATAACTTTCTAAATATTTTACAACATGAAGATAACATAGTTCTTATTATGAAACAATCAACATTTCAAACTTTAATTCTATATATATTACGTTAAACGAAATATTACGAAATACCTAAACTATACCATACCATATATATAGCACCGACATAAAACTTCTAACTTTTCAACAATAGCTCACAATGCACATAATCTATACACTCAGCAAAAACGAAAACTTTTAGTATTATCGAAGGTAATTTTTCTCTGGCTACGCGACTATGAGGCCTTCTTCTGGTTTCGTCTTTCTGGTGTTTTATTACAATGACATGCGTATCTAATGATTTGAAAATTATTTTTTGCTTTTTAGAGGTATTTAATTTTGAAGCAAATTTTGTGTTTATGTTTTCAGGTTTTTTGAAGACGGTTTTTTGTTTTTAAACAATTTTTTATTTTTTTATTTTTAGTGTAAATACCTTCTGTATTAGGTAGTTTTACCTTTTTATGGGTATGTATATTATGTAAATGTAAGCGATGATGTTATGTATTTTTTTTTATATTTCACACTTTTCCGTAGTATAATACCACTAAAAACTGAATTTCTTCTTTTCGTGCTGTTTGTTGTTAAAGAGTTCCGTTGTTCCTTCGCAGTTCAAGTCTAGTCCAAAACGTCTTTGACCATAGCTAGATACCTAATTTGTTTAAGATTGTCACAATCCTAGCAATATTTCAATTACTATACATTTTCTATTTGATTTTGAGGAGTTCCCTTGTATACCTTTAAAATCCAAGGTGCAATAACAATGAAATCTTCTATCAGCTGCTCGAAGAAAGATATAAATAAAATATTAAATAATTATATTTTCCTTTTTAATAAACCAACGAGCTAAAACTAAAAATACACCATCTGCTATCGGAGTTCTGACGATTCAAATGAGCCCAAACATTTATTCTTATGCCTAAACTCGATGGGATTGCGTGGTTGCAATACTGAGGCCTTCTTCTGGTTTCGTCATCAGACCCTGGATCTCGTCGTCTGTTAGAGTACTTGTCAAGACGATTCTAACGAGCTCATACTCAATGGGGTTGTATGATTTCTGTCCATCATCAGATCAGTTCAATGACATCAATTATGGTGTCATTATTGTACCTATGTACCAGTACCTATTTAATTAACCTACGGTACGGGTTCAAGTCCCGTTGGGGGTGCAGTGTTGGCGGTTCGGGTGTATGAATGATAGACTGACTGCGATCATAACTGATTTATTATAAAGGGTTTTAGCTTATATATGAGGAGAGATGCGTGTGTGTAATATACATGTAAGCACACACACTACACCTCCCCCTTAAAAGAAAAAAAAATTACGAAGGGTTACATTTTTTTAAACTTATGACTTACCTACTAATCAAATCTAAACGAAACAGAATCTAAAACATTGCTTCTATTCCAAGCTTTTTGATCTAAAAAAAACACAATTCCTTTTTAAACTAATAAATTTTGCATTCCATCCTTATAATCATCTAATGAATTTTGAAAGAAAGAAAAGATCATTTTTTATAAACAATATACTTACTAAGCTCTAATTATTTTAAATTTAAAATAAATCTAAAATTTTAAATGATTCAAGTTTTTGGAAATCAAACAAAGATAAACAATAATAAATTCAATACATAATTAACGCTAACGACTTGTTGACGATCTTAATTTGACATTTTTGCAACAAATTAATTTCTTAATAAAATCTAATTTCAAGCGTCACAAAAAGTTAAGATTCTTTCACTTATTATTGACAAAATCATACTTTACACATCTTTTGCATCTTATCCTTGGAATCATAATAATTATTCAGTTAGTACATACCTAGTTTTGTGGAGGGCCAGTCCACATTTGTCACAAAATTATCGCCACGGTCATTACTTCAACATTATTCTCTAATATCATCATCACAATAACATTATTATTTATAGTCGACTCACATTTTTTATTTCATACAATATTTTATATTACTTCATTTTATTCATTTATTTCTTATGGTACATTTATTTTCATGTGCGCGCACTTTTAATACATTTATATATTATTTTTTATTTATATTTACCTTAAGAGACTTTATTTTAAGGTCCACTCTGACGCTGCGTATCTCGCGCTCCTTCGTCATGAGCTGCCTCCAACTATTCTCACGGAGAAATCTCGTTTACACCATGATCGAATGAAGGATAGTACCCTTTAATAGTACCATATTAACTCATTACTTCTTTATAATATCCTCCTTTATTTCTCCTTCTTATCGATCATAGACAAACTAAAACATTTCAACATTCCATAACATTCATTAATTATACAGAACCTCAAATTATTGGGTGATCAGTCCAAATTGTTTAAGAATCTGACTAATTAAATTCCCATCTAAAAATCTTTCACTATCAAACTACTTTCTAACTTTACAATATTACGATAACCTATCTTATCCTATATCCAACACTTACAATAATTTACCAATCCTATTTAAAAAAATCCATCTAACTTTTTTTTTCACAATCCTAAGCCTTAACTTTCATAGTCTTTATCATCGTTTAATAGTCATATCCATTTATAATAGTCATATTTGTCAAGTCCAGGAATTATCTTCTCATTATAGTTAAGTACATAATGCATAACAATTTCATCGTAAGTATATCTAGTTCAAACATGATACCTATGTGGCAGGCAACGTGATTAAATTTCAATTTATTTAATTTGAATCTACTTTAAACAATCTTGCCTCATGTCTACCATACAAGTTTACGCTGACGCGCTGAAATACAAAACGAACTTACGGATTCTACTAATCATACCTATCTACGTGACCTAATTCAAGAACCAAGAAATTATAAGTTTTATTTTAATGCAAGTCTGAATTATAATTTCATTAGAACTTAACTACAAACTTCTTTATTTCGCATTTAAATGACATTACATTACACAATTGATAACAAAAACAAACTCTGTGCATTTTAGGTTTTTTTTTAATACATAATACAAAATTTAAACGATTAAAATCTTTTTATAAAATTAACGATTAACCAAAAGCACCTAAAAATTAAAAACTCTCCTTCAAACTTAGTAATATGTATGTACTTATTACCACAATTTCTCCACTTACGTTTTCAAAATAAGATTCAATTTTTCATAGTCTATTCTTTTACTAAAATTTACATTAATTTACATTCACATTAATTTTCGAAAAAATCGTCAACAACCGTTTCTCTGTAAAGTATCTTTAAGTATAACGAATTATCATAAACTGTAAGTAATCCTATCTAAGTATCTATTCCATTTTTTTTTCATATAGATATTTGAATATACGTTTCTGATTAAAATAAAAAACTACACACAATAACGAATACTTATTTAAAAATCTAAACAAATTCTTCAAAATTAATTTTCCCTCTGGAACTTACTAAAGTACGTAAACACATTTAAAAACACTTGTAAAATTTTTGAAGACGCTCTTTGCGCGCGGTGTGCCCAACGCTTCCATCACCACATCATGGACCGGAACAGCTCCCTGCTGCGTCCACATCGGACACCAACATCTCCCGGCACCCAGCTCATACCATCTATCGCCACACCAGTCGCAACGCATTTTTTAAAGATTTTCAGCAAACTTTTGAATAGTTTTAAATGACAAACGTTTTGAAGATTTCATTTTGATTTAGAGTTCAGATTAATTTGTAATTTAAGTTCTATTAAATTCACTTTACAGTCATTTTTCTGTCCTTTATAATGAAAAGTCACTTTCTTCACATTCTTGTTCACATCAAGTTCGTCACTTTTTACTTGTAATAGTTTTTTTGTTTTGCACGAATGATTTATTTCCGAAAACCATCTGCGCAGCGCCGCCGACAGGCAGCACTGGCAGGGTCGCCATGCAGTGTTGGCGGTTCGGGTGTATGAATGATAGACTGACTGCGATCATAACTGATTTATTATAAAGGGTTTTAGCTTATATATGAGGAGAGATGCGTGTGTGTAATATACATGTAAGCACACACACTACAGGGGTGCTAAGGGTGATTCGATTTTTTCTAGTATTTTTTTCTATTATATTAAATAGGTACCTTAATACAGCTCATCATTTCTTAGTATCATCAATAGTTTTTAAAATGTAGTTTTTGTTATTAAAATGCTTTAACTATGTAATATTTAATTATGCTTAACAATCAAGCGGAACATATTACGGAAATACATACTAACGATAGCATTCTATTCATTAACAAGAACTGTTTGAATTGTTTACACATTAATTTTATTCTTTATTAAAAAATCTATTCCTAAAATAATACTACAGCTTAAATCAGCTACCACTACGAACTCCTGGGTAAAATGAAAATTTTCTAAAGCAAAATTTACACTACATTTCCCTACTATCTTCAGCAAAGTTCACTGCTTTAACGTTTCTTCTCACTCCCTGCACACATCTCACATTCATTCATCTGGTCTGCGGCGGCTTAGCTGATGCATGAAATTGTGGCACCTGTATCTACAAGGGCTAAAAAATCTACACTATTTGCATGCAAACGGACAAGTGGTCTGACCTGCTGATCCGCTTCGTCTGAATCATCCTCTTCCATCGTTTGCTTATGCAAATTCATGTCCCGTGCATGCGTCCGCAAGAGGTCTTTGTTACAAATGATTTAATACAGATGATCGACCATATCTTCTGACATGTTTTTGAGATTTACGTGGGTAGGTACATAATTATGTAAGTAATTAAAAGTGAATATTACTTTTTGGTAATTTATTGTTAACAATAATTGGTTAACAAAACAATAAAAGGCCCCCGACAAGTTGGACCGACTATCTGGTGAAGATTGCCGGAAGCCACTGGATGCGGGCAGCGCAGGACCGATTGTCGTGGAGATCCTTAGGGGAGGTCTATACCCAGCAGTGGGTGATGATGACGATTGTTAACAGTAATTTGATAAATAATGTGTCGTTAATTTTGACACAATTTAACGTTTACATAGTTATTGGTCACAGCTTAGCATATTTATTTTTAACCGACTTCCAAAAAGGAAGAGGTTCTCTGTTCGGCTGTATATATGTTTTTTTTTATGTATGTCCGCCGATTACTCGAAGACGGCTAAATCGATTGAAATAATTCAAACGTCATTAGATCAGGCTTGTTTTGTTTTATCAAAAATTTTAGAAAAAATAATAAATAGTCGTTTAGTGGATTATCTTGAAAAAAATAACCTTTTATCGAATGCACAATTTGGATTTAGAAGAGGAAGATCTACCAATGATGCGGTGCATGATCTCACCGAGTATATAGTTAGAGAACTCGATAAGGACAGAAAGGTAATTGGCATCTTTATTGACCTCGCCAAAGCATTTGACACGGTTTCGACTCAAAATTTACTGGCGAAGCTGGAAAGACTGGGCATTAGAGATGTCCAATTACGACTTTTTGCCGACTACTTAAGTGATAGGTTACAGAGTACTAAAATTAAAGACTTGACAAGTGAAGAGAGGGACATCTCTTATGGCATACCTCAGGGAAGCATCCTGGGTCCAACTCTCTTTCTTGTCTATGTCAATGATCTCTGCGACCTGACACTTCCTAGTGGTAAAGTCGTCTCATATGCAGATGACACTGCTTTACTTTTCTCCGCTGATAATTGGGAAAATGCAAGATCGTTTGCTCAGGAGGGCTTAAATATAGTGTCCGAATGGCTTAAAAATAATATACTCACGCTCAATGTACAGAAAACTAAATATATGACTTTCTTTTATCGGTGCAATAATCCTTTAGTACTTGCTCCAATTAAGGCACATACCTGTCAGGAGCTCCCAAATTGCTTGTGCCAAGAAATTGAGCTTGTGCCTACTTTTAAGTACTTGGGTATTTTGGTGGACAATAGACTCTGTTTTAAGAATCATATTGAATACGTGCGTGGGCGTATTAGAAAACTTCTCTTTGTATTTAAGACGCTCAGGCACGTTCTTGATTTTAAGTTCAGCACGTTCTTCTAAGACAGTATTAAAATCTCTCGAAATTGTTCAAAGATCTGTTCTGAAGGTTTGCACTTTTCGACCTTTTCGCTATCCTACTGAATTACTGTATAAATCGTGTGAAGTTCTCACTGTGCGCCAGCTGTTTGTGTTACATACCATCCTAAAAAAACACTCATCGTTGACGTACGATCAGAATAGTGAATCGAACTCTAGACGCAATCGCAACGTTTGTCCATCATTTCGGGCCAAAAAAAATACAACACAGCGATTTTTCTGCTTTTTGGGGGGATTTTTGTATAACATTGCCAACAAATCACTTAATATCTATCCTTTGTGTAAAACAGCATGTAAACGGAGGGTTACTACTTGGCTGCTTTCGCTTAACTATGATGAGACTGAATTACTGTTGTCCATTGTCGAGTAATTCCCAGATTTTATCATTTATATATAAATATATATTTTTTTTTCTTTAATTTAAAAAATGCTCATATGAATTGTACACTCACTCACACCCTCTCTACTAGGGCATGCAAAAACCGGGTTGTTTTGGAAAACCGGATTTTTCGGGTTTCGTAAAACAAAAACCGGGTAAACCGGTTTTTTTGGGTTTTTCGGTTATTTTTATTAAAAATCAATAAAAAATGGTAAAAATAACAGAAATTATTTGTTTTCTTTCGTAGGTAGGTATAAATTATTCGAATTTAATTACAAATTAAAACTCATAAATAAAGGGACTGTCTGTAAGTTATTAATTTTATAATCAACCAATTTGTTTTAGGCGATAAGGTGTCAAGTGTCCCTAAGATTTCTAATGTTTGGGAGGTCTGAAGTGCAAAAGAATTATTCCTACCTACAAACTAAAATACACTGCAGTCGTCAAAATAAACTTTAAAAATTAGCTAGTTGACTAATTATGTATCTCTATTTGGTAATTCAACATCCATGTTCTAGTAATAAAGGTAGTCATTTTAATGTCAAAAGTATCAACATATAATTTGGGTGGTACCACGTAGGTGCCACGGTGGAGTCAAACTGAGACAAATAATTTAGCATGACTATACACAACGTGTTACAAAATTCCCCTAATGCCGAATATGGTAAATAGGGACCATTAAACTGAATAACTTTTACAATGGGACTAACTCTGAAATCGCTAAAAATCGGCTGTTTCATACAAAAATTTATAACGAAAATATCAAAATGTATGAAACAGCTGAATTTCTTACGCGATTTCAGAGCTAGGCCCTTGGTAAATATTGTTCAGTTTGATGGTTCCTTCCCACTAGCACCACTCCTGCAAACAATGAATTAGGTGCCGTGTAAATACACAATTTATAAAAAATCCAAGCTGATCTGAAAAATCCAAGTAGATAACTTGGACGGCACCTAATTAATTGTTTGCAGGAGTGGTGCTAGTGTTGCATAAAAAGTCGCCACTATATTATTACACGCTTAACGCTTTTCTTAGATACCATAGGCTATACACATTTACTTGACTGAAATGTAGGTATTTTGTTGCATATTTGAGTAAATAAGAACGATTTAATGTAAAGTGTCTGAAGTGAAATAGCCGAAAAAACCGAAAAACCCGGTTTTTTGACTTGAAAAAACCGGGTTCCAAACTCTGTCGGTTATCCGGTTTTTTCGGTTATCCGGTTAACCGGTTTGCATGCCCTACTCTCTACACACACACATACATCTACACACTTACTCACCGAGAGGACTAACACTATACAAAAGTTTTTTTATTTTTTTATTTTTTATATAATGTTATAATTTTAGATATTTCATACTTTCTCTGTAATTGTTGTAGATTATACATTCCCTGGGGTGAGACCTGGTGACCCGTACCACAGGTTTTTTCAAACTTTCTTCGGTGCGCCAGATCTCATACTAAACTTAAGATAAAGCATTATGTACATTATGTAATCGAGTACCTCTTAGTATGAGATGAATAAATCCTTTTTTATTTTATTTTAATTTTATTTTGTTTTCAAGTTGGTCCCATTTTTTTAAATTTTGAAATCGGTTCAATATTTTTCAGGAAAACTTGAAAATACTGTCACCATTTTATGAACTTATACAGATGATCGACCATATCTTCTTTGTTTATGTACCGATTTAGATGATTATTTTTTTGTTTGAAAGAGGATACTTTAGTGATAATACCATTTTGATTTCATTGTTATTGCACCTTGGATTTTAAAGGTATACAAGGGAACTCCTCAAAATCAAATAGAAAATGTATAGTAATTGAAATATTGCTAGGATTGTGACAATCTTAAACAAATTAGGTATCTAGCTATGGTCAAAGACGTTTTGGACTAGACTTGAACTGCGAAGGAACAACGGAACTCTTTAACAACAAACAGCACGAAAAGAAGAAATTCAGTTTTTAGTGGTATTATACTACGGAAAAGTGTGAAATATAAAAAAAAATACATAACATCATCGCTTACATTTACATAATATACATACCCATAAAAAGGTAAAACTACCTAATACAGAAGGTACTTACACTAAAAATAAATAAATAAAAAATTGTTTAAAAACAAAAAACCGTCTTCAAAAAACCTGAAAACATAAACACAAAATTTGCTTCAAAATTAAATACCTCTAAAAAGCAAAAAATAATTTTCAAATCATTAGATACGCATGTCATTGTAATAAAACACGTCTCATGAAGTCGGGTGGGGCTCTTAGAATAAAGAAGTTGTCCTCTAGCCACACCCGACTTCAATAGTTTTGCTTTTTAGAGGTATTTAATTTTGAAGCTAATTTTGTGTTTATGTTTTCAGGTTTTTTGAAGTCGGCTTTTTGTTTTTAATTGCGATTTAATGTTGTTACCATGATAAATGGAACTTTGGATGTATCCATATGTCATTGCTCGTGACTGTACACCGTCGTTTTGTAGTCGTCTTCCACCAATGAAACTAAACATTTTTGCAAGAGAAACATTGTGTCGAAAAACGTTAAAAAGCTTTCCCATACCAACTAGTGCTAATATGTACAATGTTTTAGCTGTTTAGTTAGTACCCATATTAACTAAACAGCTAAACATTGTATTTATTAATCCTCCAATGTGGTCCTCCCGAGGACCCACAATCCCACATTATTTGTTGCTTTTCGATTCATGTTTCTTTGGCAAGTAGAACACTCGTCTACAAAATTACGGTGTAAGTATTTTAAGAAGGGATATTTTTAATTGGGTCACTGGAAAATAATAAAGGTGACTGTTAATGCTAAACCCGGCAGCGGTTTATTTTGTTGGCGACAAAATAACTAAACGGGGGGTGACTAATTGTGGATTACAAAAAATACCTAAAACGAGCAACTACTTGTGGGAGATAAATAATTTAAATAAGTGATCCTATTGAAGTCCCATTTAGACGGTAGTATCTTCTATGTGAAAATCAATAACACTACATCTGATTTTTACGACATAAATACAGGAGTCCCTCAAGGATCTGTGCTGGGCCCTTCACTGTATCTCATCTACACAGCTGATGTTCCAGAGTCGGATAAAGTCATTACAGCCAATTTTGCAGATGACACAGCCATACTGTCACATGACACAGATCCTGAAGTAGCATCAAAGAATCTTCAAGAATATTTGAATAATGTCAATTCCTGGACGCAGTCTTGAAGAATTAAGGCTAGTGGCACCAAGTTGAATCACATCACATTCACTTAAGAAGATTGCTCTCCTGTTAAGCTCAGTCAAGATGTCCTGCCGCATAACGCATGTGTTTAATACCTTGGTTTCTACCTCGACAGAAAGCAAATCTGGAAAGCAGACATTCAGAAGAAGCGTGATGAGCTAAACCACAGACTAAGATATGATATGGCTTATGGGTAGAGGCTCGTGACTGTCGGTTGACAACAAGGACCTGATGTAAGTATAAAGCCATGCTAAAACCTATATGGACTTACGGAATACAGCTGTGGGGTTCTGCAAAAACGTCGAATATAGAAATTCTGCAAAGATTTTAGAACAGTGTGCTCAAAACAATAGTTGATGCCCCATGGTTCACGGAGCCGGAAAAAGGCCACTGGACTCTGTAATAAAACCATACATCCCCATCGATTTTTTTTCTCGTTTGATTCGTCTTGACGAGTGTTCTGTTGGGAAATAGTTTCCAGAGTCTGATGATGGAGCCGGAAGAAGGACACAGAAACTCTTTAGTAAAACCACGCTACCCCATCGAGTTTAGGGTATATAAGTTGCCTTTTTTTAATAAAATATATGCCACATTTTTTATGTTTTGTGTGCTCTAAAGTTGTCGTCCAAATAGAAATTTGGTCGTCCGTTCTGAATAACTATAGGTACCTACTCAATTTGTATTTCAAAGTCACCTATTTATAAAAAAAAAATATAAAAAAAAAAAAAAATATTTCGGACTAGAGATCATCCATATTTGATTTGTTAGTATTTTAATATCTTATTACCTAATGCTAGTATTATCGTTACTTAGACACTAGTTTTGTGCCCGTGATACATCTCCGAACACAATTAGCTATAATAGGAGAATCGTATCGATTTCCTTATGTTCCCATAATTGTGACTTCTAATAAAAAATACAATTCAAAACTTGACCATGAAATTGACATAAATAATAATATTGACAAAATAATAAAATGGCTCGAATCACATAACTTAAAAATAAATCTCGATAAATGTAATTTTATTCAATTCAATAAAACAAAACAATCTAAATATACTATTAAACTTAACATAGACAAAATAAAGGAAGCGACACAAACTAAGTTTCTTGGTTTAACTATAGACCCGGATTTAAATTGGAAATTACATGTAGACAATCTATGCAATAGAATCAACAAATTTGTTTACGCTTTAAGGAAAATTAGGAACGTTACTAATTTAAAAACAGCCGTCATGACCTATCGTGCTTATATCGAATCGATCATTCGCTACGGTATTGTGATATGGGGCAATAGTACAGAAAATAATAGGATATTTGTAGCACAGAAAAAGTGTATTAGAGCAATATGTGGTATTGCAACTGACGTATCTTGTAAACCATATTTTAAAAGTCTTGGCTTGCTGCCGTTACCATCACTTTATATATTTGAAATCTCTAATTTTGTGAAAAAACACAATAATTATTTTAAAAAAGCACTTGACGTAAATACTAGGCTTAAAAGAGACCCTAACAGACTTGTATATACTGATATTCCCAGATCAGCTAAATACAGAAAAAGCTGTTTGGCAATGTGTATTAAGATATATAATAAATTACCTGCCAATATTAAGGAAATTAGTTCTAATGCTGTATTTAAAAACAAATTGTTTAGATGGTTGAATGAAAATAACTTTTATGATGTACGGGAATTGTTTGACCTAAAGACATGATTAGAATTAATATGTTTAAGTTAAATTTCATTAATATGTATGATGACACATTGTACGCCTTTAATAGGTTAATTGTGAGAGACTCAACTAAATTATTTTAGTTTCGATAAGATCTTATGTAACCACAATTAGGACAATAAAGATGATGATTATGATTATGATTATGATTCCTATTACTTTATGCGTCGATATTTCGGTCGTAGGTATGTGTTATGAATTATCGGTATTTTAATACATACCCCACCAAGAAACTAAAGCTATTTTCTCTCCAACAAAACAGCCGGAACCTCACAATCACAATGTTATTTTTTTTGTTATACTTAACGTCAGACTTTTACTTAAATGCCAATATACAACGTGTTCAAATTCAAAAGTAGGATCAAGAATAAGTTTTATACTTAGACATGAATGCCTAAAATCTAAAATGTTCGATAATGTCAATGTAATGTTTTTTTTTAACCGACTTCAAAAAAAGGAGGAGGTTCTCAAGTCGACGGTTTTTTTTTTTTTTTTTTTTTTTTATGTATGTTTTAACATAGCTTCGTCAGTTGTTACCCGATTTGTACAATTCTTTTTTTATCTCAAAGAACATAGTTCGTGTGTGGTCCCATAAATTTTTTTCAGTGATCTGGCCAGTAATTTTCTCATAATCCTGAAAAATATCAATTATTTAGCTCGCCATCGTACGAGTTTTTATGGAATTTCGGACATAACATCTTTGTTTATGAACCGATTTAGATGATTCTTTTTTTATTTGAAAGGGTATACTTCAAGAGTGGTCACAATTTAATTTTATCGTTATTGGACTTCGAACTTCGAAGATACACAAGGGAACTCCTCAAAGTCAAATAGTATATGTAAAGTGATTTAGGTTTTGGTAAGTTTATGGCAATCCAAAACAAACCAAATCATGGTTTACGATGCAACGTTCTGGACTAGATTTGGACTACGAAAACACAACGGAACTCCTCAAAAACAAACAGCGTGAATTTGGAAATTGAGTTCTGGGCATTTTACCATTGAAAATGTTATAATATAAAGTTAAAAAATATTTACACGCTGCGCTTACATACCTACCACTAAAAAGTTGAAAATAAAAAAGCTTTTTAAAAAAAAAGAAAAACCGCCTTCAAAAAACCTGAAAACAAAAACAGCTTAAAAATTAAATACCTCTAAAAAGCAAGAAATAATATTCGAATCATTCGTTACACATATCAATATTAATAAAACACGTCTAATGAAGTCGGGTGGGGCTTTTAGAAAAAAATTAAGTTGTCCTCCAGCCCCACCCGACTTCAATAGACGTGTTTTATTAATATTGATATGTGTAACGAATGATTCGAATATTATTTCTTGCTTTTTAGAGGTATTTAATTTTTAAGCTGTTTTTGTTTTCAGGTTTTTTGAAGGCGGTTTTTCTTTTTTTTTAAAAAGCTTTTTTAATCTAACTTATCTTTAGGTACCATTTATTATATCAGTTTAGGTTTGCAATAAAAGTGATTGACAGCCCTGTGAGCCTACGCGCTGATAATGCGCTATCGGCGGCGCGGCGCTGCTCTTGATCTCGCGACTGTGGATGAACGCGCAATGCGCGCGCGAGATAAGGCCAGCTCACACGCAACACAATAACGAAAATTGAATGTTTTTAACTGCGGTAATGACAATGGTTGGACTCGATACTCTTATTATAGCAGTTCTCAGGAAAACTACTATCTATTTATAATCATAACATATATTTTAAGCGTAAGTAGATATATCGTAGTTATTTATCAGCTGTGCCAAAATACCTCAATGTTTTCCTTAAGTTAAGTTTACCTTATTCAAAATTTAGAGAACTAAAAACAAATGGAATAATTAACAATTTGCGTAGGTAATATAACATACCTTCCTATCTTAATTCTGTTACGGTTTTGCTTAGATCATTTGACAAGAATTACTAGGAAGTAAGAATGTAATATACTTCCTAAATAAAAGGTACAGATTACAACGTATTACCTAAGTGGTAGCATAGCATCTGACTGGCCGGCGCGATCAGGCAGTGGCAGCGTGCGCGTGCTCGGTGCGTGGCGGTGACGTAGCCGCGCCCGCGCCGCGTGCCCGCACGCACACGCACCGGTTCTCTAGACTAGACCCTGTGGTGGCGAATGAAACGCACTACCAGATTAAGCGTACACATACACCGTCATTTTGTAGTCATTTTAATTAACTTAAGGGAGTGCTCTACTAATGAAAATAATCATTTTTGCCAAAGAAACATGGGTCGAAAAACGACAAAAATTAAGATGAATATATAATGAAAAAATATTAGAAAAAATCGACTCACCCGTAGCAACTCAGACGGGTCTCGTCAGTCGGATCCCGTCTGAGTTGCTAAGGGTGGGTCGATTTTTTCTAATATTTTTTCATTATTTATTCATCTTAATATAAAAATAGCATTGTGAATGCAAAAATCTAAAAGTTTAAAACGACAAAAATTTTGGACTTTCCCATACAAATACAATGTTTTAGCTGTCTAGTTAGTATGGGAGGACCAACATTTTTTGTCGTTTTTTGACATGTTTCTTGGGCAAAAATGTTTAGTTTCATTGGTACAACACACCCTTAAGTTAATTAAAACGACTACAAAATGACGGTGTATAAGCAAAACCTGTATACGCTATACGAGAACACAAACATACTTGTAAATAATCATTTTATTCAAATAAAGCTGAGTAAACTCATTGTGTATTCAAAGAAGGACGAGGAAGTTTGCAAATTACCAGATTCGCGCAGTGCGCATCGTCATCGGCATCGGTGCTAGCCGCTCCGCAGTTAAGTAGGCAGTACGCAGTAGACATGTGCGCCGATGGCCATTTGACCGGCGGCGGCGACTGGCCTCTAAATTGTCGGCGGCGGCGGCGTCATCGGCGTAATCGGCGTGGATGGTCAAAATTAGTAGAATAAAAGACGTGTCAATCCATATTACACTTTTTATTTGTTTGTTATAATCAATACTATATGCCCTGCTTATTAGAGATCAAATAAATCCTTTGTTGCCCGAATTTATTTACTATTCAATTATTACTATGTCAAGAATTATTTGTCTTTAATAAATACAAACTGACGACAGTCGCATCATTTCATCGAAGCTTGATTCTGAGGGAGATCGAGTTTCTATACGCAGTTATATTCTACACCTGTTAAAAGCAAGGCTAGAGACCCCAGAGCCAAGCTTACCCGACAGTCCGACACTATACCCAAGATATCCCGGACGTCAGCTTGTACGAGATTAGTATGGCTCTCAAACAGCTGAAAAACAACAAGGCGGCGGGAGACGACGGAATCACTACAGAACTTCTGAGAGAAGGCGATAAGCTGATACTTAAACTCCAGAAGCTTTTCAATTCCGTCATCGTCGAGGGCAGAACGCTAAAGATATGTAACGTAATTGAGATGATTCTGTTCAAGTTCTTAAAAGTTGAGACTCGGCAGTGCTGCAGTCACTCCAGATGTGGCAAGGACACAAGTATATTGAGGTATTGAGTTATAACAAAACTAGCGGCCGCCCGCGACTTCGTCTGCGTGGAAAGTTTTTTGCTATCCCTCGGGAACAACACTTTTTTTCGGAATGAAAAGTACCCTATGTCCTGTTTGTACCCCTAACAACGTGTATGCAAAATTTCATTATGATCGGTTCTGTAGTTAAGACGTGAAGGCGTAACAAACAAACAAACAAACGGACTTTCGCATTTATAATATTAGTAAGGATGTCACCATGTCAGTTCGAGTACAGAATCAGAGCAGAAGTCCCATTCAACTCCAGCGAGATGTGAGATAGGTAAACATTATTTCTCCGAAAGTGTTCCCAGCTTCATTGGAGGACGTTTTTAAGCTCTTGGAATGGAAAGGACTTGGTATCAACAATAATGACCAGTGCCTAACACACCTTCGTTTTGCCGATGATTATAGTTCTTATGGCTGAAACCATGGAAGACCTGAACACAATGCTCAAAGATCTCCTTAGTGCCTCCCAAAGAATGGATTTTACAATCAACATAGACGAAAATTATGTCGAACGCCCATCCCATGCTGTACCTATATGTACCCACTCTAGCTCATGTTGGGAACACTACACTCGAAGTTGTTGACTATTACTTTTACCTAGACCTAAGACACATAGTCCAGTTTCGAGAAAGAGATCTCTCGTAGAATCCAACTCGGATGGGCAGCGTTCAGAAGGCTTCGCCAAATCTTCGCGTCCAACTTACCTCAGTGTCTCAAGACAAAAACCTATGACCAGAATGTGTTGCTAAAGATGAATTGAGGCAGTGAAATGTGGTTGCTATAGGTATGGTCTCATAAGATGGTTCACCCAGCGTGCAATGGAGAGAGCTTGGCATTTCCATTCGTGTTCGAATCAAAAATGAGGAGATCCGTAGGAGAAATAAAGTAACCGACATCGCTTGGAGGATTGCTCGGCTAAAGTGGCAGTGGGCGGGACACATAGTGAGAAGAACCGATGGCCATCGGGGCGGAAAAGTTCTTAAATTGTGACCGCGCACCGGATGACGAACGCTTCGTGGGTAGGCCCCCGACAACGTGGACCAACGTGAGAGTGAAGGTCAAGGGAAGTCGTTGAATACGGACAGCGCAGGACCGATCATTGTGGAGATCCTTGGGTTGGGGGAGGCCTATACCCAGCAGTGTGTGTCGTACGTACGGCTGATATGATAATAATGACTAAATAGGTGCAATTATATAATCAAAATTTTTATACCAAAATAACCTCTATGAATGATGGCAACAATCAAACTAGTACAAAAAAGAGAGAAAGGAATAAAATTTATTTAATTTATGAGCAATATGCAAGTTATTTTGGGTTTTGTACTTGCTTCTTACACATGCTACACTTTGATTTTGACGCCGATTACGCCGATGAAAAATCCGGCGGCGGCGGCGTGGCCAAAATGACCAGCAGCGTGCGCCACGCCGATCGGCGCACACGTCTAGTACGCAGTCACTACGAGACTGTTACGTATGTCACACTAATAAAATCATAACGCAAATCATAGACTTATTATATTACTAGCGACGCAAATGAAGAATTTGTACATATAAAACTCTAAATTGAATTGACAAAATTATCTTTTGATTCAATCGGTTCACTGAATCACAGAATACATTAGTACAAGACTGAATCAAAAGATATTTGAATTTTAAATCTTCGGGCAATTATACTGTTAGAACGTCCGACCAGCTGGTGTATCCACATCTGGCACAGTATAATGGTCAATGGCTAAAAGTAAACAAAAAAAAGAAAAACCGCCTTCAAAAAACTGAAAACAAAAACAGCTTAAAAATTAAATACCTCTAAAAAGCAAGAAATAATATTCGAATCATTCGTTACATATATCAATATTAATAAAACACGTCTATTGAAGTCGGGTGGGGCTGGAGGACAACTTCATTTTTTTATTAAAGCCCCACCCGACTTCATTAGACGTGTTTTATTAATATTGATATATGTAACGAATGATTCGAATATTATTTCTTGCTTTTTAGAGGTATTTAATTTTTAAGCTGTTTTTGTTTTCAGTTTTTTGAAGGCGGTTTTTCTTTTTTTTTAAAAAGCTTTTTTATTTTCAACTTTTTAGTGGTAGGTATGTAAGCGCATTATCGGGTTATCTGAAGTCCGAAGAGCGGGAGAGGACTCGATAATCCTCAACTCCGGTAACTTGCTTTACTACCGGGAGGGCGACCAACAGTCCCAAGGTGGTGTCGGGTTCATCGTCCACAAGTCCCTTGTCAACAACGTGATTACCATCGGAAGTGTGTCGACCAGGGTGGCGTACCTTATACTCAGAATATCCAAACGGTGTTCGCTGAATGTTATACAGGTTTACGCACCGACCTCGACACACCAAGATGACGAAGTGGAGGCTATGTATGAGGAGATCTCTAAAGCCATGCATAGCTACAAAACCCACTACACTGTTGTGATGGGGGACTTCAATGCAAAGTTGGGGAAACGATGCGGTGATGAGCTGAGAGTGGGGCAATTTGGAGTTGGGCAACGGAATGACAGAGGCCAGATGCTGGCTGACTTTATGGAGAAGGAGAACCTCTTTATGATGAACTCCTTCTTCAGAAAGCCGGAATGCCGGAAGTGGACCTGGGTCAGTCCGGACGGTAAAGTCAGAAATGAGATAGATTTTATCATGTCGACGAAAAAGCAAATATTCAATGATGTCACTGTGATCAACGCTGTTAAGACGGGGAGCGATCACCGATTGGTACGTGGCACATTGAATATCAACCCAAAGCTGGAAAGATCTCGACTGATAAAATCAACAATTCGACCATTGCCGGCCCATATTCAAAACCCCGAGAGCTTTCAACTCGAACTCCAAAACCGCTTCGAAGCCCTTGAGAACAGCATAGATGTGGACGATCTAAACAACATGGTGGTGGATACTGTCCGTACGGTAGGGTCCAAGCTCTTTAAGACCCGCCGTCCCAAGATAAATAAACTCTCCGACCACACACTCCTACTCATGGATCAGAGACGTGAAATGAGGCTCCAGAGTTCAGTAGATGCTAATCGTTATCGGCAGCTTAATAGACAGATATCTAAGTCTTTGACGAGCGACCTTCGCCAATTTAATACGAATCGTATTAAAGAGGCTATCGAGCGGAATAAAGGCTCCAAAGTGTTCGCGAGAGATCTGTCTATTGGGCAAAGCCAGATGACGAAGCTGAAAACTGACGACGGACGCATCATTTCATCAAAGCCTGAAATCCTGAGGGAGATCGAGAGCTTCTATGGGCAGTTATATTCCACGCAGACACCTGTTGAAAGCAAGGCTAAAGACCCCAGAGCCAAGCTTACCCGACACTATACTCAAGATATCCCGGACGTCAGCCTGTACGAGATTAGTATGGCTCTCAAACAGCTGAAAAACAACAAGGCGGCGGGTGACGATGGAATCACTACAGAACTTCTGAGAGCGGGCGGTAAGCCGATACTCAAAGTCCTCCAGAAGCTCTTTAATTCCGTCATCGTCCAGGGCAGAACGCCAAAGACATGGAACATAAGTGAGGTGATCTTGTTCTTTAAAAAGGGTGACAAGTCCCTCTTAAAGAACTATAGACCCATCTCGCTTCTGAGTCATGTCTATAAGTTGTTTTCGAGAGTCCTTACGAATCGTCTCGCTCGCAAGTTCGACGACTTCCAACCTCCCGAACAAGCCGGGTTCCGAAAAGGCTTTAGCACCATAGACCACATCCATACGCTGCGGCAGGTTATACAGAAGACCGAGGAGTATAATGAGCCACTTTGCTTGGCGTTCGTGGACTATGAGAAAGCCTTTGATTCGATTGAAACCTGGGCGGTGCTGCAGTCTCTCCAAAGGTGCCAAGTGGACTATAGGTATATCGAGGTGTTGAGGTACTTATACCAAAATGCCACCATGACGATCCGAGTACAGAACCAGAACACAAATCCTATCCAACTGCAGCGTGGTGTGAGACAGGGAGACGTTATTTCTCCGAAACTGTTCACAGCTGCGTTGGAGGACATCTTTAAGCTCTTGGACTGGAAAGGACTCGGCATCAACATTAATGGCGAGTACCTAACACACCTTCGTTTTGCCGATGATATAGTCCTTATGGCTGAGACCATGGAAGACCTGAACACAATGCTCGAAGATCTCCGTAGTGCTTCCCAAAGAGTGGGTCTTAGGATGAACATGGAAAAGACGAAAATTATGTCAAATGCCCATGTTGTACCCTCTCCAGTTCATGTTGGGAACACTACACTTGAAGTTGTTGACCATTACGTATACCTAGGACAGGCAGTCCAGTTAGGTAGGTCCAACTTCGAGAAAGAGATCTCTCGCCGAATCCAACTCGGGTGGGCAGCATTCGGGAAGCTTCGAAAAATCTTCGCGTCCGACTTACCTCAGTGTCTCAAGACGAAAGTCTATGAACAGTGTGTGTTGCCAGTGATGACTTACGGCAGTGAAACGTGGCCGCTAACTATGGGTCTCATAAGGAGGCTCAAGGTCGCTCAGCGTGCAATGGAGAGAGCCATGCTCGGCGTTTCCCTACGTGATCAAATCAGAAACGAGGAGATCCGCAGGAGAACTAAAGTAACCGACATCGCTCGAAGGATTGCTCAGCTGAAGTGGCAATGGGCGGGACACATAGCGAGAAGAACCGATGGCCGTTGGGGCAGAAAGGTTCTGGAATGGCGACCGCGCACCGGACGACGCTCCGTGGGTAGGCCCCCGACAAGGTGGACCGACGATCTGGTGAAGGTCGCGGAAAGCCAGTGGATGCAGGCAGCGCAGGACCGATCGTCGTGGAGATCCTTAGGGGAGGCCTATACCCAGCAGTGGGTGTCGTGTGGCTGATATGATGATGTAAGCGCAGCGTGTAAATATTTTTTAACTTTATATTATAATATTTTCAATGGTAAAATGCCCAGAACTCAATTTCCAAATTTACGCTGTTTGTTTTTGAGGAGTTCCGTTGTGTCATCGTAGTCCAAGTCTAGTCCAGAACGTTGCATCGCAAACCATGATTTGGTTTGTTTTGGATTGCCATAAACTTACCAAAACCTAAATCACTTTACTTATACTATTTGATTTTGAAGAGTTCCTTTGTGTATCTTCGAAGTTCGAAGTCCAATAACAATGAAATTAAATTGTGACCATTCTTGAAGTATACCCTTTCAAATAAAAAAAGAATCATCTAAATCGGTTCATAAACAAAGAAGTTATGTCCGAAATTCCATAAAAACTCGTGCGAAGGCGAGCTAAATAATTGATATTTTTCAGGATTATGAAAAAACTACTGGCCAGATCTCTGTAAAAAATTTATGGGACCACACACGAACTATGTTCTTTAAGACAAAAAAAGAATTGTACAAATCGGGTAACAACTGACGAAGCTATGTTAAAACATACATAAAAAAAAAAAAAATAAAAAAAAAAATACCGTCGACTTGAGAACCTCCTCCTTTTTTTGAAGTCGGTTAAAAAGGTACCGAGTTTTGGGTCTACTAATTTCTCAGAAACAAAATGCACGTGCATGAAGTAAAATCAAAGCCCACTTTCTATTATATTATTTTCTACTAGCTTCCGCTCGCGACTTTGCGTGGACATTCGAGAAAATCCTTAAGGAACCTTTAACCAGGAAAAAAGTATTCTATGTTTTAACGTCCTGCCTCGCTAGGTAGCGCGCTTGGTGTGGACGTGCCTAGGTAATATAAGTAAAATCCAGAATAAGACGGATAGGAACATTAATGAAATGTCTATTGTTTGAACATTTATCTAATTCTTCATAATTTAGCGTAATAATTATTAGCATACAATACAGCAAATTATTAAACAGGTGGCAATTATAATGATTGTGTGTGTGTCATAATTTAAGTAATGTATGCATTACTTTATATCTTTATTGTGTACTAGCTTTTGCCCGTAACTTCGTCCGCCTGGACATTCGGTAAATCCCTAGGGATCCCGAATGCAAAGACAGGCATTTAGGGGTTGAATCATGGCCACCGTATTGGACTTCAATATAAATGCCATTTTTGCTACCAGCGTCGCTATTGATAGCGACATCCATATCGATTTTTAGGTTCATTATATCCCATTAACCCCCAAGAGGTTCATTTTCTGAAAATCACGAAGTACTTACGTATTTGTTTAGCTTTTAGGAGTAGATACCTACTCTTACGAAGTTTCGAGGTGAAATGTCTTTTTATACAATTTTTCCAAACAAAATATGAACCCCATTTCAATCCTTTAGGGGTTGAATCTTGGCCACCGTGTACACTTCAAAATAAATGCCATTTTTAACCGACTTCATAAAAGGAGGAGGATCTCAGTTCATCGGAATCTTTGTTTTTTTTATGTATGTTACTCGATTATCGCAATCAACATCGCATAAAACTTCAAACATGTTCTGTGCTAAAATCGGCAGTTCATATCCTAGCTAGAAGTATTGCTGACGACATAGTCTCGAGTCGGAACCGTCCGCAATTGACGTCACGCCACGCGTAATTCACCGTGTTTGAACACCAACTTAGAACATTGAGAACCTGTTCAAGCACCACTCGGCCTTGAGTAAAATTAATGTCTTGCATTAAACTTTACTTTTGTTCGATTGTATCTGATTCTATCTATAAAATGAAATGCACAATTTGAAATTATTTATGGTGGAGCAAATGATGGGAAATGATAGACTCCCTACTTATACAATTTTGGTCAAAACATCTGTTATTTTCAGGGTTACATGGACTACCCGAACGCAATGGGAAGCTTAAAGATTTGGAGCATTTCGACGCGACATTCTTCGGCGTGCACGCGAAGCAGGCGCACCTGATGGACCCGCAGCTGCGCCTGCTGCTGGAGACCACGCACGAGGCCATCGTGGACGCGGGCTACGCCGCCGCCGAGCTGCGCGGCTCGCGCACTGGCGTCTACATCGGCGTGTCCAACTCCGAGTCAGAAGAGGTGTGGACCGTCGACCCCGACAAGATTAACGGATACGCGCTCACAGGCTGCTGTAGGGCCATGTTCCCGAATCGGATCTCTTACACATTTGACTTCAAGGGACCTTCCTATGCCATCGACACGGCTTGTTCGAGTTCACTGTTTGCGTTAACACAAGCCTTTACGGCGATCCGTGCCGGTCACTGCGATGCCGCTATCGTGGCTGGAGCCAATCTTTGCTTGAAGCCAGGCACCTCACTGAATTTCCACAGATTGAGCATGTTGTCGCCGGACGGGCGTTGCGCAGCTTTTGATGCCAGCGGAAAGGGTTACGTGCGTTCAGAGGCTGTAGCAGCTGTGCTGCTGCAGCGCCGTGGCGACGCTCGCCGCGTATACGCCACTGTGCGTAACGCGCGCATGAACGTCGACGGCTACAAGGAGCAGGGCATCACCTTCCCGACGGGTAGCATGCAGCGCCAGCTCGCAAAGGAGACCTTTGATGAAGTGCACTTGCGTCCTCAAGATGTTGTCTACGTGGAAGCACACGGAACCGGCACCAAGGTAGATACTTCTGACCGTTTGATTAATAACCGTCCAAAGATAGCGCCACTGAACCACTAATCTATTTCAGGTGGGTGATCCACAAGAAGTGAATGCGATCGCAGATCTATTTTGTGAGAACCGTACGAAGCCACTGCTCTTGGGGTCAGTAAAATCGAACATGGGCCACTCGGAGCCCGCGTCCGGCCTGTGCTCGCTCGCCAAGCTCGTCGTCGCTATGCAGCGTGGCGTCATTCCTGGCAATCTGCACTACAAATCCCCTAATTTGGATATACCGGCCCTAAGCGATGGACGTATCAAGGTACTTAATATTTTTAAATAATGATAATGATTGCCTTCAATTTATAAAAAAAAGAAAGAGATATAGCTTCAATTATAATATTTGCTTCGCATCGGTTCCTTCCTTTTTTGACAATTGCAAAAAAAAATAAAGAAAAAAGAAACGGATCGTCTGTAACTTCGATCAGATGATCGAAGGTCTGTAAGGATAAAAGTAGTTCAATAAAAAAAATACCATGGAATTCATTGTGTTATTGTGGGTTTCAGGTGGTAGATCGTAACATGCCGTGGGAGGGCGGTCTTGTAGCTGTGAATTCATTTGGGTTTGGAGGCGCGAACGCGCACGTGATCCTGGACGTGGAGCGCGGCGCGGGCGCGCGCGCGCTGGAGGCGGAGTACACGCTGCCGCGGCTGGTGATGGCGTCCGGGCGCAGCGACGCCGCCGTACGCGAACTGCTCGCGCTTGCTGCGCGCCACCCGCGTGACCAGGGCTTGCACGCGCTGCTTGACGCCGTGCACGCACGCGCGCAGCCCGGACATTCCTACCGTGGCTTCGCGCTACTCGCCGACCAATACACCGAGGAAGTCGAGGTATGCATTCCAGTCTGCTATCACCACAACTCTCTTATGGCCTCTCCAGACACACGCGCAAATCACTGCGTGAAGTCGCGGCGCGGAACGCTTGCGAATCACGGCAAAACTGCCCCAGCGTTCCACACTCGCAGAAGTTCGCGCCAGGTGCACAGTATAGTTCGCACACTCAACAAAGATGGACGCCGAAGTTGCTGCTGCTAGTGCGGGATTATTTGATTGCATCAGCAATTTATGCTGATATAAAAAGCAAATTAATCAAAATTAATCCCGTCTAAGTTGCTACGGGTGAGCCGATTTTTTCTAATATTTTTCATTATTTATTCATCTTAAATTAATCAAACATAATTTTAAATACACGAAACAAGTCTAAATACATAAAACACTCACAGCTTATAAAGTTATAATTTTTCAAAACTCGTCTTCACGCGGAAACAGTGCGAATGTGAAGCCTAGTCGCTTTCGCGCCAAGTTCGCGGCTTGCGATTTTTGTCGCGGGACAAAAAACCAACAATTTACGGGAACAAGGCGCGAACGCGACGCGTAGCTGCGAAGAATATGCGAATCGGTTCTACACACTCATGCTTCGCGGGAAGTTCGCGGATTCGCGCGCGATTCGCGCGTGAGTCTGGAGAGCGCACTACTGCCACGCTTTAGCGCCAGCGTGGCCCTAATCCTGGTTGCGTAAATCCTTATTAATCGACTTTTATTATTACACAGGAAATCGAGAGTGGGGAGCCGCGGCCGGTGTGGTTCGTGTTCTCGGGCATGGGCTCACAGTGGCCGGGCATGGCGCGCACTCTGATGCGGCTGCCCGTGTTCGCGCAGAGTATCGAGCGGTCGGCGGCGGCGCTCAAGAAGCACGGCGTAGACCTAGTGCACGTGCTGACCGAAGCACCCGAAACCGCCTTCGAAGACGTCATCAATTCCTTCGTTTCTATTACTTCAGTGCAAGTGGCGCTTGTGGATGTACTGCGTGCTGTCGGAGTTCGTCCCGACGGCATGGTCGGCCATTCAGTAGGCGAAATGGGTTAGTTCTAATATAGTTCTTCTATCTCACGAAGTCCGTTTTGCTATGAATGTTGTTAGGCGTGCACCATGTACATTGTTGTGCGTAATACGAGACCGTACAGACGCACACTAAAACAATATTTAGTTTGTGCACGCCTATGCATAGTAAAACGGTCTTCGTGAAAGTAACTTAATTTTTTTGCCGAATATTGTTGAGTTATGAAATCTAAAACTAATGTATAGGTTGCGCGTACGCCGACGAGACCCTGACTGCGGAGCAGGCAGTGATGGCCGCGTACTGGCGTGGGCGCAGCATCGTGGACGCCAAGCTGCCGCCGGGCGCGATGGCAGCCGTGGGGCTCGGCTGGGAGGAGTGCGCGCGCCGCTGCCCGCCCGACGTCTTCCCCGCCTGCCACAACGCCAACGACAGCGTCACGGTAAACGTCCACTCGATATTATCATCTGAGTCTGAAGTTGACCTCATGTGTTGCTATTAATAAAATTTCCAAAACATTGTTTAGGTGTCAGGGCCAGTTCCGTCAGTAGAGAAGTTCGTGACGGAATTGTCCGCTGCGGGCGTGTTCGCGCGCCGCGTCAACAGCAGCGGCGTGGCATTCCACAGCAAGTACATCGCGTCGGCGGCGCCGCTGCTGCGCAAGAGCCTCGAGCGCGTCATCACGCATCCCAAGCAACGCTCCGCCCGCTGGGTGTCGTCGTCACTCGCGCCCGATCAGCGGAACACCGATATCGGTAAGTTTTAGGTATTGTAATTCTTGTTCGCATGCTAATGAATTTTTGACAATTTCCCAGATAAAATAAATATCACCCCTCTTCGACAACTTACTAATAAACTTGTAAGTTAGGCTATTTAGTGCTCTCCTGACGGTCAGGCAGGGATTGAAATACCGTTAAAAAATAACGATAAAAAAAAATTTACGTTAAAATACCGTTAAAACATTTTATCGTTAAATTTACCGGTAAAAATAACGTTAAAAATATTTTACCGCTAAAATTAGCGTTAAATCATATTATCTTCAATTTAAGTCTCTCCTCAGGCGTTTTCCCGGAGGTTTGGAAGACAGCTGTAATAGCTCCCATTCATAAGTCTGGGAGTTTGGACGATCCTAACAACTACCGACCCATCTCTCTCTTAAATGTCTTTTTCAAGTTGCTGGAGAAGCTTGTAAACAAGCGTCTGATGCGATACCTGGAAGTTAATATTAATATCTTATCTCAGAATCAGTACGGGTTTCGAAGAAATAGATCCACAGAGCAGGCCGTTGTTAGGCTAACCGAGACAGTTGCATCTTGCCTTGATAAAGGTAAAAAGTGTCTGGGCGTCTTTCTGGATCTAGCAAAGGCTTTTGACACTGTTTCACCATTAATCCTTTTGAAGAAACTAGAAGCTATTGGTATTAGAGGTGTTTGCCTTGAATGGTTCACTAGTTACCTTTGCGGTAGAAAACAACGTACTAAAGTCAAAGCCTTTGTTAGCAATCCCTCTGACGTATTCTTTGGCGTTCCCCAGGGCAGTATTCTCAGTTCGACACTGTTCTTGGTTTATCTTAACGATCTGTCAATGCTGAATCTCGATAATACGCATATCATAAATTACGCTGACGATACGGTAATCTTGTTTGAGGATCATACCTGGGAAGAACTTCTAGTAACAGCTCAAGTGGGCCTCGGTAAAGTTGCATCGTGGTTGAATAGTAATTTGCTTACCTTAAATACATCAAAAACTAATTTCATCTGTTTTCACTTAACTGCAGCTTCGTCCCCTCCTCTGAATCCAATTATTACTATTCATACATGCTCTCCACTGAACTGCTCCTCTTATGGGGGCACATGCAACTGTGAAGCCATACATAGCGTAGCTCACACTAAGTACCTAGGAATGATTATTGATAGTAATCTTTCATTTAAAAACCATATAATTGCTGTATCAAATAAGTTTAGAAAGTTCATCCATTTTATGAAGTTATTACGGGATATCGCACCTTGGAATTTGTTGAGAATCATTTACATCACTTTATGTCAGTCCATCCTCACCTATTGTATCTCAGTATGGGGTGGTTCCGCTTCTTCTCATCTTATTACCCTAGAGAGAGCTCAATGCGCTGTCCTTAAAACTATGCTGAGGAGGCCTAGGCGTTACTCCACAGACCAGGGGCCGTATTATGACCTCTTATTTCCAGTCGGTTTTCTGATTGGCTATCAATCTATCTCTTTTATTTGCTATACGACGAGAAAGAGATGTCACTACAGCAATTTATAAACCTGGCAGGATTTAAGAGCTTGTAATACGGCCTCAGCTACACAAAGAGACCCGGTTACTGAGCGTGCGGAGGCTTTATCTCTTGAAATTAACCACTGACAGTCATAAGGAGGTGCTTAATTCCGAGGCCTACGAAAGACTTTCAACTAAACGTAATTTTAATCTTCCATTGCCTTCTGTAAAGACGACACTCGCCAAACGTTTAGGCTATTATAGAAAACCCTTTGTGTACAATAGAGTTAATTCTTTGTGTGACATTTCCAAATTAAATCACCGAAACGCTAGAATGAGACTTGAGGCTGAATTATTGACTTTGACTTACCAGGGTACAGAGAACTTATTAAAAGCTGTTTGTTAACTCTTTATTTCTATTAGGTAATTATTTCTATTATTTCATATTCTTTTAATGTTTATATCAATTATAATAAATGAAATTTAGTATTATTATTATTATTAATGAACATTATTTATTAATATATCTCGTGTGCAATAAAGTGTCTATTATTATTATTATTATTAAGTTTTTTATTAAATTTTGGTACCGCAATTCGTTTTAAGTTAATTTTGTAATAAAGAATTCCACAGGAAAGGCATAGCCTAGTGTGGAAGAATTTGTAAATGTTACACCGAATAATGTAGTTTTTGGAAATAAATATATTATTATTAAATATAGCGTTAAACTTTACCAGTACAATATACCAGTAAAGTTATCGCTGAAAAAATAACGTTATTAATCGGAATAACGTTAATTTCAATGTAACGTTATCTAAATTAACGTTATTTATTGATATAATGTTAATTTTAAAATTAATGCTAAAAAAAGTAAAAAATAACGTTACATTAAAAAATAATGTTATCATTCCCTGCGGTCAGAACTGTGGTCAAGCAGGATCGACGGTCAGTGCGTACACTCTGTGAATGCGAACTATTGCGAACGCGATCAGTGCTGCTTTGAATGTACGCATAGTTTCTATGGCGATAGCAACGGAAGGCCGACGTCCTGTTAGTCAAGAGAGCACTGAATACGGCTTTAATTAACGGATTATCAATTCCCCAACAGCTAAGATGAGCGACGTGGCGTATCACGTGAACAACTTGCTGTCACCGGTGCGCTTCGCGGATGCGCTGAAAGCGATCCCGGAGCGCGCGCTGGTGATAGAAGTGGCGCCGCACGCGCTGCTGCAGGCGGTGCTGAAGCGCGCGGTGCCGGCGCCCGCCGCGCACGTGGCGCTCGTGCGGCGCGACCAGCCCGACTCGCTGCGCCACCTGCTGGCGGCGCTGGGGCGCGCGTACGCGGCGGGCGCGCAGCCCCGCGTCGGCCGCCTGTACCCGCGCGTGGCCTGGCCCGTGCCGCGCACCACGCCCACCATCGCCTCCAGCGTGCTCTGGGACCACTCCACCGAGTGGGCCGTCGCCGACTTCTCCTCGCCCTCGCGCTTCGGAGAAAACATCATCGAGATCGATTTGTCTAAGGCCGAAGACTCCTTCTTCAGCGGACATCAAATAGATGGACGTATTTTGTTCCCGGCTACCGGATACCTGGTAAAATAACTTTTAATAAATATAATGCTAAAAAGAAAACATTTCGTTGGATGATGAGCTTGTTACCGTTAAGAGCCGTTTACATGGTCAAGTTGTTAAGTACCTAATTTAGTTAAAATTAAGTTGTCGGCCAACTAAATTTTCGCGTGTAAACAGCCAATTAAGTAGTAAGTTGCCCATTAAGTGGGAAAGTGATTAAGTAAATATAATCTAGTCGATTTTTTGGACAAGTAACCACGTCGCCCGCACCGCATGCCCCCCCCCCCCCCTGGGCGTGGCCACGCGCGCTATTAACGAATATCAGCGATAATTAGAGATAATAACTATTAGTTTATACATCTAGACCTAATATTCAGACGTTTTCTTATTTTGCTTACAGACACTGGTGTGGCGAACAATGGCGAAGATACATAATAAGAAAGTCGAAGAAACTCCGGTAATATTAGAAAATGTGCAATTTAAACGAGCAACCATAGTGAACCGCGATACTCCCCTCCGTTTCATGATCAGCATCTTAGAGGGCACCGGCGAGTTCAACGTGTGCGAGGGCGGAGCCGCCGTGGTGACGGGGCAAGTGCGGCTTGCAGAAACCCCCGACAAGGAATTCCTTTCGCTGGACAAACCCCAACCAGCAAATAAGGAGACTGATTCACTGCCCTTGGTCGAGGAAGATGTGTACAAGGAGCTACGCTTGCGCGGCTACCATTATAGCGGTATGTTCCGCGGCATCCGCACTACAGACCCCACTGGCACGTGCGGGCGCCTCGCCTGGGCTGACAACTGGGTGTCGTTCATGGACACGATGCTACAATACTCGATCGTCTCCGGCAAGACGCGTGAGCTGTATCTACCGACGAGACTAGACCGCATAGTAGTAGATCCGATACGCCACGCCGCCGCTGTCGCCGGAGGAGATTCTTTACCGGTACACATGTACCATAAAATTCGTGTCGTTACTTGCGGCGGCGTAGAGATGCGCGGCCTGAAAGTGAGTCTTGCGCCGCGTCGTGTCAACGTCCAGCCACCGCCTAAGCTAGAGCGGTACGCGTTCCGACCGTACGACGACGCCACCGTGGCCACCGACGACGCGACCCGGTCGAAGCGCGATGCGCTGGCGGTGTGCCTGCAGCTCGTTCTCGAGAACTGCGGTGCGCTGCGGCTCAAGATGGTGGAGGCGGCACTGGAGCGGCCGGTGGAGGCACTGCTGACGCCGCTCGCACTGCAGGTGCTCGAGGGCGAGCCCGAAGTGCGCGTGGACGCGAGTGTGGCGGCGGGAACTGGCGTAGCGGCGTACGCGGCGCTGCAGGAGCTGAACGTGAAGGTGACGCAGAAGGATCCATGCACGGCGCCACCGGATAGCGAGTGCCAGCTGGTGGTGGCGGCAGACGTGGTGGCGCGACATGGCGCCGACACGTTGAAGCACCTGGCTGGCGCGCTCGTGGAAGGTGGCATGCTGCTGCTTGAGGAGCCGTGCCGTGCGCTGGACGAGCCAAGCGCACGGGAGGCACTAGTGCGCGCCGGCCTAGTGGTGGCCGCGCGCCAGGTGGCGGCCAGTTGCGAGTATCTGCTGCTGCGTCGCACCACAGCGCCACCCGATACTTACGTGCTTATCGAAGTGGGCGCGGATGACTCGTACGCGTGGGTGGATCCACTGCGCGACGCCCTCGAACGCGCAGAGACTGAGACGCTACGCGTGTACGTGGTGGCACGCGTGCAGGATGCTGGCGTACTAGGGCTTGGCACGTGCCTACGCGGAGAGCCGGGTGGCACGGCCGTACGCGTCTACTACCTGCCCGACGCACGCGAGCCCTTCGACCCCAGCGCGCCCACGTACAAGGCGCAGGTGCAGAAGGACCTCGTGTGCAACGTGCTGCGCGCAGGCGTGTGGGGCACCTACCGGCACCTGCCACTGGCCGATACCAGCGAGGCACTGCTGCAAGTGAGTTTCTCCCCGCTTTTCCCCCTCCCCACCCTAAGTGCCATCCCGCTCGTGCTCATGCTGCCCTATCTTTTCGCAGGTGGAGCACGCGTACGTGAACACTTTGACGCGCGGTGACCTATCCTCGCTGCGCTGGATCGAGTCGCCGCTGAGATTCGCGGCCGAGACGCCGCGCGCTCCGGGCACGGAGTTGTGCCGCATCTATTGTGCGCCACTCAACTTCCGCGACATCATGTTGGCCACCGGCAAGCTGCCGCCCGATGCCCTTCCCGGCAACCTCGCAGGACAGGTATCGATGCAGCCGATATTATTCAATCACAATATTAATTGTTTACTATGATAGAGCTAGTGGGACTAACGGGAGTTGTCGACAGGACTGCATCCTGGGCCTGGAGTTCAGCGGACGCGCGGCGGACGGGCGGCGAGTGATGGGCATGGTGGCGGCGCGCGGGCTGGCCACCACCGTGGAGGCGGACTCGGGCTTCCTGTGGGACGTGCCCGCCGCCTGGACGCTGGAGGAGGCCGCCACGGTGCCGGTGGCGTACGCGACCGCCTACTACGCGCTATGCGTGCGCGGGCGCATGCGGCGCGGTGACGCCGTACTCGTGCACGCGGGCTCGGGCGGCGTGGGGCAGGCGGCCATCGCCATCGCGCTGCACGCCGGCTGCACCGTCTACACCACCGTGGGCACGCCCGACAAGCGTGCCTTCCTGCGCGAGCGCTTCCCCGCGCTGCCGGACGCGAACATCGGCAACTCGCGCGACACCAGCTTTGAGCAGCTCGTGCTTAACAGGACCGACGGCCGCGGTGTCGACCTCGTGCTCAACTCGCTGGCCGAGGATAAGCTTCACGCTTCAGTGCGCTGCCTGGCCGAAGGCGGCCGCTTCCTGGAAATTGGAAAACTGGACCTTTCCAACAACACTCCCTTGGTGAGTCTCCCTACAAGTACGATGCCCGTTAGTAAATTATGGTTTATATTCCTTCAGTATTGAAGTAACTGATTGCTCGGGTGTGCAGGGCATGGCGATATTCCTGAAGAACACGACCTTCCACGGTATTCTTCTGGACGCACTGTTTGACGCGGGTGGCGACGACGTAGAGAAGGCGGCCGTGGTGCGCTGCATGAACGAAGGCCTCAGATCGGGCGCAGTGCGCCCGCTGCCCGCCACAGTGTTCAGCGACCAGCAGCTCGAACAAGCCTTCAGGTACGTGTGTTTCAAAACTAAGCCCTTTTATTTTTTGAGTTATTAATAAGTGCTGTTATTTTATTTAAATAAGGTAACTATAAAATAATGAAAGTTTGCAATAAAAACTGTGTATCCCGTTGTAGATATATGGCTACAGGCAAGCACATCGGCAAGGTGGTGCTGCGCGTGTGCGATGAGGAGGCGAGTAATGCGCGGGGCGGCGGCAAGCTAGTGTCGGCGCTGCCGCGCACGTACATGCACCCCGGCAAGAGCTACGTGCTGGTGGGCGGGCTCGGCGGGTTCGGGCTGGAGCTAGGCTCGTGGCTGGTGGCGCGCGGCGCCCGCCGGCTGGTGCTGGTGTCGCGCAGCGGCGTGCGCACGGGCTACCAGGCGTGGTGCGTGCAGCGCTGGCGCCGCGACGGCGTGCAGGTGCTGGTGTCCACCGCGGACGCCACCACGCCGGACGGCGCGCGCGCGCTGCTGCGGGAGGCCTCCGCGCTGGGGCCCGTGGGCGGCGTGTTCAACCTGGCCGCCGTGCTGCGCGACGCCTACCTCGAGAACCAGACACCCGCCGACTTCCGGGTGGTCGCCAAGCCGAAGGTCGACGGTGAGTACCCGACCCGCTGCACCTCGCAACTCCCGCGTGACCGGGCTCGTGACCGCTGATTCGAATCATCGTATGTGCAGGCACTCGTGCCCTG
Source organism: Agriphila tristella (assembly GCA_928269145.1). Taxonomy (NCBI): domain Eukaryota; kingdom Metazoa; phylum Arthropoda; class Insecta; order Lepidoptera; family Crambidae; genus Agriphila; species Agriphila tristella. Next base: position 57,507,144 of record OV743431.1, on the reverse strand, counting down.
GACGTGGCGACGCGGGAGCTGGCGCCGGAGCTGGAGTACTTCGTGGTGTTCTCGTCGGTGTCGTGCGGCCGCGGCAACCCCGGCCAGACCAACTACGGCTACGCCAACTCCGTCATGGAGCGCATCGTCGAACGCCGCCAGGCCGACGGCCTGCCCGGTCTCGCCGTACAGTGGGGAGCCATCGGTGAGTTGAGCTGAATTTTTCAACTTAAAACGTCTTTGGCTGACAGGGTTATTCTGTAAAACACCATACTTCCTCGCAGGAATAGATTACTAATATCAAAAACAACATTATTTTATCACGTTTTTATTAGGTTGCTTTCTCGTTTTTTTACCCACGACGGACGGAACGGAACGGAGGCGGTAATGCGTTTGGGGTTAGAGGTTGTTTGTTTGTCTGTTACCATTTTCCTCGGAAACTACTGGGCCGGTTTTTTGCATTCAAAAGGTTTCATTTCAGAGCAGGTTCTTAGACATGTTTCATGAATTCTTTAAAAACTTTAAATTAAAAAAGCAAAATTGATTTTTTTTTAAAAACCCACGACCATTAAAATTGTTACTCTTAATTTAAAAAAAGTAAAATTAAATAAGTTTTACGAAAATCCCTCGACTAAAAGTGACTAAGTAGGTAGGTATACATAATTTATCCACCTATTCATAAATTGCTAACTCAAGAAAAATCCGTCGGGGGCTGCCATTGCCATCTCTCTAAAGTAAACAATAACTGCAAAATATTAGTTCATTTGGGGGCAGGTAATGGCAGCCCCAACGGATTTTTCTTGAGTTTGCAATTTATGAATAAGTGGATAAATTATGTATACCTACTTAGTCACTTTTAGTCGAGGGATTTTCGTAAAACTTATTTTATTTTACTCTTTTTAAATTAAGAGTAACAATTTTAATGGTCGTGGGTTTTTTCAAAATTTTAAATTTTGCTTTTTGTTTGTTTGTTTGTTTCTACACAAAGTTTGCAAACGATTTTATACTAGCTTTTAGTGTGCAAGGATCGTAACAGGTGCGAATCCATAGTCTCTGCCTACCCCCATGGGAAACAGTATGTATGTTTTTGATGAGCTAGAGACTTGAATCTTTGAACACAGGTTAGAATTGGAAGGCAATGCAATATTATGGTGTCATTGAGCTGATCTGAAGATGGAGCTGGAAGAACGCCACAGGAACTCTATGATGAAACCAAAGAACCCCATCGTGTTTGTGCTCGTTAAAATCGTCTTGATGAGTAATTCTCTGATGGAAAACGAGGTTTAGGGTCTGATCATGTAGCTGGAAGGCCAAACCATAGGATCTCAAATTGAAACCGTGCGACCCCATCGAATTTGGGATAATTTGAATCGTCTTGAGGTGTACTTTATTGGCAAATAGTGTCTAGGGTCTTATGATGGAGCCGAAAGAAGGCCACTGGAACTCTGTAATAAAACCATGCAACCTTATCGATTTTGGGCTCGTTTAAATCGTCCTTACGAGTACCTTATGGAAAATAGTGTCCAAGGGTCTGATGATGGAACCGGGAGAAAGCCACAGAAACTCTATATAATAAATCTTGCAACCCCATCCAGTTTAGGCACGTTTGAATCGTCTTGACGAGTACTCTGTTGGGAAATGGTGTTCAGGGTTTGATGATGGAGCCGGACGAAGGCCACAGGAACTCTGTACTAAAACCATGCAATTCCATCGAGTTTGGGCTCGTTTGAATCTTCTTGACGAGATTTTTGTTAGGAAATAGTTTCCAGGGTCTGATAATGGAGCTGTATGAGGGCCACTGAAACTCTGTGATTAAACCATGCAACTCCATCGAGTTTGAGCTCGTTTAAATTGTCTTGACGAGTGCTCCGATAGAAGATGGTTTATTTTAGTCTTATATGATTAGAAACACTAGTCGATTTTCATACAAACGAGATAACTTTGAAGCCTTGGTTCTCCGCCGGAGATTGTTATCTGATGGCTTTACAGGGAGTAAATGGAGGAGATCCAGATCACTATACACACCCAACTTATCTGATCAGCATTGTGAGAGCTGTTTGAATAAGTTTACAATAGCTATTTAGATTTCCTCTATTCATTCTCTGGATTTTCTCCTTTGCTGAGCCTGAGAAACATTATAAATCAAAAGGAATGTTTCATGAATTTGATGAAGCTTCGCCAAAATAAAACAACATTTGAATTATAACAGCTTTGTTCTTTAATATTTCAACCTCAGCAGTTTCTAACATATTTATAACTTGGATGAATTTGATAGGTATATCAAATATGGAATAAGCCCAATATTGGGGCCAAACAGAGAATTAATAGAATTTAATATGCCAGAGTCATTCAAGAAACTTAGAATAATAAAATAAATATGATAAAACGGTTCGTGTAATTTTGGATGGTACAGAAATTCCAGTACAGAAACCTGAAATTACTATTGCACAGAAGGCATCATCAGGCAACTATAAACACGGAAATTCACACTCAGTTGCTTTGTTAAAATTTAAATCATATGCTTCTTATCTGAAATAAAAAGATTACTTGTAAATCTTACACGAAATTTAAAGAAATGTAATGATTGTTAGCAATTTTTTGTAAGTTGCTATAAACTTTCTTGCCTGTTGTTTTGGCTTTTCTTTTCCGTAATTCTTCTTTTATATGAGCTAAAGTTAGCATAGAATACATTGTTTGTCCGCAAAACCGAAAAAAATACAATCTAAGAAAGTAAAATCACGTAATACACAGTCAAGACAATATATGCTCAAACTGACAATTGTTCCAAAGACTGAGCGCCATCTGTAATTCACTTTGCCTTCGCCTCCCCATTGATGATAAATTTTACAAAATAGCCCCCTCATTTTTAGGTTTAAAATTTCTGTAGGTAAAGGGTTATAAATTTTTATAGAAGAATTTATTTTATACTTTTTAGTCTGTTTTTACTAGTCCGTTTGAATGTTTTTAGTCCTTTTTTTATTAATTAACCACATGAAACAATAAATAAATTATGAATTATATTTTTAGTAGTTAAAATTCTATCAGCTGTTCAGACATTCGTATGGAAAGTCGTTTTTTTACTGTTTTTGGAAAAGTCATAGAACAAAATGTTGTTTATAATATTAGCAATTTACTCCTTACAAATAACCCTGCATAATATAAAATGTATCGTTTGCAGGCGAAGTGGGCATGATCGTCGAGCAGATGGGCGGTGACGAGACAGTAGTAGGCGGCACGCTGCCCCAACGTATCGCGTCGTGCATGGAGGCGCTGGGCACGCTGCTGGCGCTGCCGCACCCGGTGGCCGCCTCCATGGTGCTGGCCGACAAGCAGCGCCGCGCCGCCGCCCCCACGCAGGACCTCGTCCACGTCGTCGCCAACGTGCTCGGTGAGTAAAGTACTCAATGTTTTTTTAATTCATTTATGAACCTCTCACTCGAGCGATTCTTTGTCTTATCCTCGCGCTGATGACGACCTTTTCTCCTGCAGGCATCAAGGATCCCACTAAGGTTTCCGAAACGGCGAACCTCGCGGAGCTCGGCATGGATTCGCTGATGGGCGCTGAAATCAAGCAGACGCTGGAACGCGGATACGACGTGGTGCTCGGCGTGCAGGAGATTCGAGGGCTCACGTTCGGCAAGCTGCGAGAGATGTCAGGCGGTGGCGGCGCGGGCGAGGCGGAGGCTGGTACGCCGGCGGAGGCGGGCGCGGCTGCGGAGGCGAGCACAGGCGGCGCGGATGCGGATGGCGTGCTCGTGCAAATGGGCGCACTGGGCGAGCTGATGCCGGCGCAGGTGCTGGTGCAGCTGCCGAGCGCGGCGGTGGCCGGAGCGGGGGACGGCGTGTTCATGGTGCACCCCATCGAGGGCGTGGTGGACGTGCTGCGCGGCGTGGCGGCGGCCGTGCGCGGCGTGGTGCTGGGGCTGCAGTGCACGCGCGCCGCGCCGCTCACCGACATGGCGGCGCTGGCGCGGTTCTACGTGGGCCACGTGCGCGCAGTGCAGCCGCACCCGCCCTACACGCTCCTCGGTTATTCCTACGGAGCCGGCGTTGCTTTCGAGATGGCCTTGCAACTCGAGCAGGTGAGTGTTCAATTTCAAATTTAAGTGGCTGTCGAATAGGTACCTAATTTGCAAAAAATCCATGGTAATTGACGTTATTAGAATAATTGTATATCCCGACATTCCCGACGTTTACCCAAATAATTAAAAATTTCAATAGCGCTAGTTTGGCTCCTGTCAACCCCTAATATGGAACTATGCAACTCGCTTCTATCGTTTCTACACGATGACTCGGTTTTTTCACAGGAAGGATGTGCGTCCCGGCTCGTGCTCGTCGACGGCTCGCCGGCGTACCTCGCCACGCATACGACGCGCGGCAAGAAGAAAAGTTCAGAACCGTCTGCTAGCACCAACGAAGCTAACGGATTGACCTATTTCATACAACAGTTCAAGGAAGTGGATCCCGCCAAGGTAAGCTTTTGCACAGTTTGTTGAAATTCTAAGGTTCCTAATCCTATACTTTAAGTAATGTTGCGGCTTTGGAAGTGCACTGTGAGCGTGGGGCAGAGCAGCTCCTTTTTTCACCCTCCCGCACGTACCTACATCTATCGCTGGTATCATTCCCCCCGCTGCGTCTATCACCATCACCACAGTCCCAAGTCGCGGTACAACCTTCAACTTTGAAAAAGCTAGCCAAAACTATATTTTTCAATAAAATAAATTGTTTGTACGATGAAGCGGACTTATTGCAATGACACATAATTACAGGTGGCGAGTGAGCTGGAGCGGCTGCCCAACTGGGAGGCGCGCCTGAAGCGCGCCACGGCGCTGCTGGCCGGCGCGGCCGGGCACTCGGCCGCCGACTTCGCCGCCGCCGCCGAGTCCTTCTACCGCAAGCTGGTGATCGCCGACGCGTACCGGCCCGCGCGCAAGCTCTCCGCGCCCGTGACGCTGTTCAGCGCGCGCGACAACTACGTGACGCTCGGCGACGACTACGGGCTGCGCCAGGTGTGCGCCGGCCCGCTGCGGACGCAGCAGCTGCCCGGCAACCACCGCACCATCCTCACCGGGGACGCCGCGCGCGTCATCGCCGACCGCGTGACCGAGATGCTGACCGAGCACTAGCCGCCGGCCGCCGGCCGCGCCGCCGCCCCCCCCGCGGGCGCGGCCGCGGCCGGCGCCCCCGCGCGCCGCCGGCGCAGGCGACGACGGCGCCGCTAAGGACCGATCCTCCTCGACGTGGATACCTGCAGACGAGCCCGGCTGCACTCGACTCGGCATGATGTGATATAGCAGCGTGCGGTTCGTCGCATAGTATTTGGGATACCGCTTTTCGCTCCGGAGCGCCAATGGAGCACATCGGTTGCAGTGAAAAGTGCGATATACCTACCTAATCGTTGGTTTGGTGCCGATTGCCGTTTTTATGTAGGAGATGGAAAACTGTTTACAGCTTTCACTATGTTTAGTGGTAGCTCGAGTAGGTAAAAGTTATCCGGTTTAAAACCGGATCGCCTTGTTTAGAAATTATACATAATATTTTGTATTTGTGGTCAAAACGCAAAGAGTAAACTTTTTTCATGTTCCTGATCTGAATTGAATTAATGAGTCTCTCTACAAAAAAATGTAATGTAAACTATCTTTTGGCATGTTAGTTCTCTGCAAAATAATAGTATGTAGTAGTACATATAGAGTCGCAGAGCGGCGGCAGAGGCACGCGACGCGCTCGTGTGCTTGTGTGTGTGTTGACGAAGCCGGCGATGCTCTAGTGTGTGTGTATATAGTGACGCAGAGGCCGGCGCGAGACGCGCGCGACCTTAAACTTTTGACATCACATGTATTTTTAATTAGATGTAAGTAGCAGTATGACAAGTCCTAATGTATGGTTGTTGTGGTAATTTATTTATTTCTGACTAGGTGTCAGCGCCCTGTGATTAAAAGTGCATTATTTTATTTTTTGAAGTTTACTTTGTTTTATTGCCTCAAGAGCATAACCAAGCAATTGTACGAACTGTTCTTCAAGGTTATGTTCTTTATTGAATTCCCGACTACCTGAGATTCAGGAAACAATTATTTTTCCCGTGAACTCCCGTACCCGGAAAGGTGGGAAATAAATTCGAGTGGCAAGAAATAAATTCGAGTGGCAACCCTACACCGACAACTATTATCAAAGAAAATACAATATGTTTGGTTAGAGATGTCGGAGCTTTTAAAGGCAGATAATATGATAAATTTTATCGACAAAACTCCCTACATGTTGGGGTCTATCCTCTCTCCTAATGGAATTACCGGCATTTAAAATTTTACTTTTTATTTTAGATGGCCCTGCCGAAAAATATTAATTTCTCCAGATTCAAAAGTCCTGCAGTTATAAAAAATACTTTTCGGAAGCTAATAATATCACATATTAAGTAAAAAAATGTGTTATGCAATCTTTTAACTTTATTACATCATAAAAAATTACTTAAGTAAATTTTAATATACTTAAAATGAGTGTGCTTTTTTAGTTTTTCTCACAGATCTCAAAAACTAGGACATTAATGTGTTATTTTTTTGCATTTTTATAATACACAGAAATATTATCTACAAAACGACATCAAAATCATTCATTCAATTATCAAAATACAAGAAGTCTTTGTCAAAATAATGTTAATTTTCGAATATGGTCAAAATTAAAAATTCGTAAATACTACTAGCTTTCATGGTTCAATGACATTTGTTTTCAGATATTATTATCAACTTAATTTAAAATCTAATAAAAATGTTTATAAAATTGTCCATTTTCGAAAAAAAAAATATTGGTTACGTAACGGTCACATTCAAACGAGATTAACTCTCGAAATATGCAACTCAGAGCAATGATTTTGATGTCGTTTTGATGATAATATTCTTTTGTATTATAAAAATTGAAAAAATTACAAATTAATTAGATCAACACAAATCAAAGATCTAAAATACAAGTTTTTTAGATCTTTGAGAAAAACTAAAAAATGCAAACTCATTTCATATTAAAATTTACTTTAGTAATTTTTGACGCTTTGTGATTTTTCGTGACGCTGGAAGCGGCTCAGGTGATTAGTGCTGCAGTTGGTGTAGCTTGGTGACGGCAGCAATGTTAGCTGCCTGCCGATCAAAAAGTGAGCAGGAGTGAGAGGTTGGAAATCATTAGGTGAAGGGCTGAGGGCGCATAAGGGTCGGCTGTTGAGGATTGCTTCAATTTGCGCAAACAATGTAGATAGCTCCTCGAATGTTAGATGAGTGTTACCTAGAACCCTATGTATGTGAAATTTAGCTTTTTGAATCCAGCCTCAGCTAGACCATTAAAGTGAGGAGCGTATGCAGGTGAACAATTGAATTTAATTCCTTGACGGGCTGCAAAATTACAGATAGAGTCACTGTTTGATTTCAAAAAAGTAGAAATTTCTTTGGCTGCGGTAGCGAAGTTTCTACCGTTTTCGCAATATATTGTTTCAGGCAAACCTCTGCATGCAATAAATCTCTTCAAAGTTAAAATGAATGCATCCTTACTGAATTCACCTACAGCTTCTAAATGAATACATTTGTAACGAAAGCAAATAAAAACACATAGGTAACATTTAGTTATTTTGTATCCCCGGCCTTTGCGATCAGTGATTAAAAAAAGTCCTGCAAAATCTGTAGCTACTGTGTGAAAAGGAAAGTCGGGCTCTACACGAGCATTAGCTAAGTTTCCCGTATTGTTTTTCATGTCTAGACCTTTGAGTCAACTACATACGAGGCATGAGCGGCCAACATTTCGAGCAAGATTGCGGCCTTCAATAGGCCAGTAATGTAATAACTGAAGCGAGAATTTGCTGTAACTGAAAGTAATCTCTAACTGAAGTGAGAATTTGGTGTGGGCCGGTATATAGGAGACTCTCATGCTCTAACTGGAAGATATTATGTTTAGTTAGTGGGTCTTTTGCCTTGTAAACTATGGGGTGCCTCTTTTTGTATGGGTAAGTGGACGTACAATACGACCTCCTCATCATCCTCCTGTCCTTATCCCAATTTATTTGTAGTGCTATGTCTACACAAAATAAAATTTTGCGCTCGTAGAACGACCACTATTGGGGTCGGCGCAGCATCTGAGAATCGTACTGTTTTTAAAAGACAGAACTTTGTTTAATTTTTTTCTTAAAAATTTACGTTAGTATCCATACCAAGCCATAAATATTATTTGAATAAAATGTATAAGTAGCTTGAAAAAAAATATATTATATCGAAATTCAAAGTCAGGTGGCTTGTCCGGAATCTGTTTTGCTTGATATTTCCGTCGGTCTCAAGAAAATTTTAGGAAATTAGTCTAAGTAATTTATTTTATTTCTATTAGGATTAATTTTTGCCATCCGCTGTTAGTGATATTTTCATATTTAGTGCCTTACCTAATCCTAGAGCATGCCAAAATGGTCTGTCCGCGCGAAATTATCAATTTTGGTGTTATTAATGAAAGAGCCAACCTAGCCCGCAGGAACAAACAAAAACAAATATCATTCCCGTACCTCACTCCAGTCAGTCAGGCGCTCACCAGCCGTGGTGACAATAGTGCACAATCCATTTGCGTTTTCCCGACAAAAATATAAGTATTCCGTTTTTTAACACTGTGACAAAATCTGCAATTTTGGTGTTCCTGTTTTAATTACGTTTTAGCAATTAATTTGTTGTGACAATACAGTGTTTTAGGAATGCATGGTGTGCTTTAAAAGTGATAGAAGGGTAAGTAGAATATTCCCAATAGTTTCTATTTTACGTAATTTTTTTTACATGATTTCAACTTTGGTGGTGCAATTTTGGTGATTTTGGTGGCATTTTGGTACCAAATTACTTAACTTACACTAAAATATGAACTCTCTCGTCGTTGATTTGAAGAGAGATCTCTTTCTCGATGTTGGACTTACTTAACTGGACTGCCTGTCCTAGTTCTACGTAATAGTCAACAACTTCGAGTGTAGTTTTCCCAACATGAGCTAAAGTGGGTACAACACATCCAAGTTCATCCTAAGACCTCTTTGGGAAGCGCTACGAAGATTTTAGAGCATTGTGTTCAGGTCTTCCAAGGTCTCAGCCATAAGAACTATATCATCGTCAAAACGAAGGTGTGTTAGGTACTGACCATTATATGTTGATGCCGAGTCCTTTCCAGTCCAAAAGCTTAAAGATGACCCTCCAACGTAGATGTGAGCAGTTTCGGAGAAATAATGTTGTCTCCTTGTCTCACACCTTGCTGCAGTTGGATGGGATTTGTGCTCTGGTTCTGTACTCATACTGACATGATGGCTTCTTCGTAGAAGTAAGAGACTGCAGAACCGCCCAGGTCTTTATCGAATCAAAGACTTTCTCATAGTCCACGAAAGCCAACGCCAAGCAAAGTGGCAGATTATACTCCTCGGTCTTCTGTATAACTTCCCGCAGCGTATGGATGATGGTCTATGGTACTAATGCCTTTTCGGAACCCGGCTTGTTCGGGAGGTTGGAAGTCGTCGAACCTGCGAACGCGACGATTCATAAGGACTCTCGGAAACAACTTATAAACATGTCTCAAAAGAGAAATGGGTCTGTAGTGCTTCAAAAGGGTCTTGTCACCCTTGTTTTTAAAGAACAGTATCGCCTCGCTTATGTTCCATGTCTTCGGCGTTCTGCCCTCGGCCGTAACGGACTTGAAAAGCTTCTGGAGGACTTTCAGTATCGGCTTACCGCCCGCTCTCAGAAGTTCTGTAGTGATTCCGTTCCGTCATCACCCGCTGCTGTGTTGTTTTTAAGCTGTTTGACAGCCATACTAGAGCTCTCAAACAAGACTTCTCAATCTCGTAAAGGCTGGTGTCCGGGATATCTTCGGTATAGTGTCGGGTGAGCTTGGCCCTGGGGTCTTTAGTCTTGCTTGCAACAGGTGTCTGCGTGGAATGTAACTGCGTATAAAAGCTCTCGATCTCCCTCAGGATTACAGGCTTCGATGAAAATGATGAGACCGTCGTCAGTTTTCAGCTTCGTCATCTGGTTTTGCCTAATAAACAGATCTCTCACGAACACTTTGGAGCCTTTATTCCACTCGATAGCCTCTTTTATACGCTTCGTATTAAATTGACGAAGGTCGCTCGTCAAAGACTAAGATATTTGCCTATTTAGCTGTCGATAACGATGAGCATCCGCTGAGTTCGGAAGCGTCATTTGCCGTCTCTGATCCATGAGTAGAAGTATGTGGTCGGAGAGTTTCTTTAACTTGGGACGGCGGAGAACTTAGACCCTACTGTACGGACAGTATCCATTTCCATGTTGCTTATATCATTCACATCTATGCTGTTCTCAAGGGATTCGAAGCAGTTTTGGAGCTCGAATTGAAAGCTCGGGGTTTTGAATGTGGGCCGGTAATAGTCGGAGCGTAGAATTTATCAATCGAGAACTTTCTAGCCTTACGTTGATATTCAATGTGCCACGTACCAATCGGTGACCGCTCCCCGTCTTGTTGATCACAGTGATATCATTTTTCTTTTTCGGCGACATGATAAAATTTATCTCATTTTTTACTGTAACGTCTGGAATGATCCAGGTCCACTTTCGGCTTTCCGGGTTCCTGAAGAAGGTGTTCATCATAAAAAGGTTCTACCTCTCCATAAAGTTGGTCAGCGTCTGGCCTCTAGCATTCCGTTGCCCAATGCAGATGGCCCAACTCTCAACTCACTACCGCATCGTTTCCTCAACTGTGGATTAAAGTCCCCCATCACAAAGGTGTAGCAGGTTTTGTAGCTATGCATGGCTTTAGAGATCTCCTTATATATAGCCTCCACTTAGTGGATAGCCTCCACCTCCACCACTCTTCGTGCGTCGAAGTTGGAGCGTAGACCTGACCTGACCATTAAACGAATACCGTTCTGAGTAGCAGGTACGCTACCCTGGTCAACACACTTACGATGGTGACCACATTGTTAACAAGGGACTTGAGGTCGATGAACCAGGCACCACCTAGGGTCTGTTAGAAGCCCTCCTGGTAGTATAGCAAGTTACCGAAACTGAGGGTTATCGAGTCCTCTCCCTCTCTTGGGACGTCAGATAACCCCATGATGTCTCAATGGAATTTGCTAATAACTTCTTCCAACTTGGTTAACTGTGCGCCAGTTCTCAGTGCGCATGACTTGGTTAAATTCGCATCAGTTCTCAGTGCGCAGGTGTTATAATTTGCCTTTGCTATAAAAGCTTGTGGTGATTCTTATCATCTCATCATCTTAGGGGGTTTGCCATAATTGCCACGTTTTTAGAAGACGCTGCTGCCCGTCTCCTGAAGTCCTGATGCCTGTAGTCTCTTAGTCGCCTTTTAACTACACCCACGGGACGACAGAGGGTAGTGCTATTCTAGGCCGACACATACACCACTCACTGACACTCTACTACCACTCACTGACACTCTACTACCACTCACTGGTACTTAATATTTACATTAACAACCAAACAGACGGTTAGTTACTAATAATGCTTCCTAAATATTCGTTTAGTATGAATATTAGTACGGATTTCCAATTTTGGTGGAGTTGATCAATTTTGGTGTCAGATTTTCAAATTTTGGTGGCGTAATGACTATTTTGGTGCGTGACCAATTTCGGTGTTTCAAATATTTCAAAAATTATTATAATTCTTTTAATGTCACTGACATTTTATGTAACTGTAAATAATACTCTTGCTTATGATTAAACAAAGGACGAAAATCTAAAAACAAAAATTATCACCAAAATTAGACAAAAAATCACGGTTGTTGAGATTCGCCCACATACATACTGCATTAGGTTTTGGCAAAGTTTTACGATCGGCCGCCTGCCTGACACCAACCCTTCTTGGGAATGCTGTTGTTGACAGTTTCCTCGCTGCCATTCGAGTGACCCTTTGTGCGATGGTCTGCACCGGGTCCCTAAAACTTCCCTCTATCGCCTTCTACGATACCCACGGGATGAGATGGGACAGTCCTATTCTTAACCGGAACTATGCGGTGTAAAGTGAACAATACGACCTCCTACACGAAGTATATCGTAATCATCTAGGAAAGGATTTAGAGAAGCTAGGGATGCGTTGCTTGATAGAGATTTTTTGTTTCGTAATCTATCGATTTCATTTGGGAATGATCCCTTTTCGGCAATAAGAATTAAATAAAAATAAATAATTGCTTGGACAATTTCACACAGCGCCATCTAGCCCCAAACTAAGCAAAGCTTGTAACATGGGTGCTAGACAACTGATATACTACGTAGATAAATACTTTTTAAATATATACTTATTATACATAGTAACACCCAGACCCGTCACAGAAATTAAAATTCATCATTTCAATTTCTGCCCGGCCGGGAATCGAACCCGGGACCTCTGCGTGGTAGGCGGCATGTTGAGTTGACCACTGCGCCACATCGGTCGTCATTAAAAATTGAATGGCTTTGTTGAACTCATCAACTTGAATTTCACGTAAAAGTTTGTTAATAGGATTTTTACAGTTATGTAAGAATCTGAAAACACTTGCATAAACTTTATAGAGTCGTTAGTTTTGAAAATTGCTTGAAATCAACAGCCGGTGCCGGAAGCACTACTTCCGCCACCAAAGTGGGAACCACTTTAAGTTCAGGTTACTGGACCTCAGAGTGGAAGGGTGAAGGCCACGCAGACTCTGCCACGCCCTCAGCGTTCACTGACTTCGGGTAGACCGAAGCACTATAAGCCTGTTTGGAGGCATCACAAAAACAATGCATTTCTATGTAAGTAGAATTTTCAATTAGTACATATCTAGGGATTTTTAGAAGAGAAAGATTACCTATGTAAACCTTTTGCCAAGATTTTTTAATTTCTTGTGGGTTGGGTTCATCCTAGTCCATTTTTAGAGACCATAGGGATAGCAAAAGAATTTTAGGCTTGATAGTGCATAGAGAAAGTAGACTGAGTGGATCAAAATTTTTAAATTTATAAAGAAAGAATGAACCTTTTAGTTAGAGGCTTTACATCGGAATACTTTATTTCAAAAAATAAGTCATCAGATTTGGGAGACCAACCGATACCCAAGGTGCTAGTGGAATTGCTAATGATTAGACTGCTATCCTCAGGGTTTATGGGATTAGATTGAAAAAGTTCTGATAAATTAGATCTGTATTTTTTAAGGTGAAGGCATCCCTTAGCCAGCTCACTTGACACCGCTTGTTGAATGTGAATCAATTCTGAAGCCGAGTTTGCCCCTGAAAATAAATCGTCACAATATACATCTTTTTATATTATAGTTTTAATGTTAAGATCTTCATATTCTGTGGAACTGATGATGAAGACCATAGATGATCATCGGAACTATTCAATACTAAGTATTTCACTGGTGCGAAACGATTACTTTAATATAACTGCTAGGCTATTCATGCTCTCCATCTTCTCTCTTATATAAAAGTGAAGGGGTGACTGACATATCAACGCACAGCCCAACCACTAGACCTAGAGACTTGAAATTTTGTACATATATACTTTACACAGTGTAGGCATCTACTAAGAAGGGATTTTTGGAAATTCCGCCCCTAAAGGGGTGAAACGGGGGTTCAAAGTTTGCACGGAAAAAAATATTAAATAGACATTTCGACTTGAAACTTCGTAGGAGTACTCCTTAAAACAAATAAGTAAGCACGTGTTTCGTGGTTTTCTGAAAATCAACCCTTTAGGTGGTAATTGGGTCAAAAAAAAAGCCCAAAATGACTGACAAATCAACGCACCGCCTAAACTACTGGACCTAGAGACTTGAAATTTTGCACACAGATACCTTATACAGTGCAAGCATCGACTAAGGAAGGATTTTTGAAAATTCTATTTATTTATTCAAACATGTCTTAAAAGCTAACAGACGTCTCCATCCAAAGCGCTATTCCTAAAGGGAGGAAATTTTGTATGAAAGTCCCTCAGTATTGAAGCTAAAATCTCCAAATTTTGTGTTTAGGCTGACGATTGAAAACTTATAAATATATGTCTGAGCATTTTTCTAAATTCTACCCCCGAAGGGGTGAAAAGGGGGATGAAGTTGTGTATAGAAGAAAATCCTTCATTTTCGAAGTAAAAATCGTTAAATTTATAATTTAGGCTTCTGGATGGAAATTTAACGCAACTCATATTGTTATTGTTTGTATTTTAACCCCTATGGGGATGAAATGGGGTAAATAAACCTAAAAATAGATATGGATGTCGTCATTGGGGTTTTCTAGGATGACGATTGCGAAAATGACATTTATTTTGAAGTCCAACATGGACGTGGACTGGGGTTCAAATTTTGTATGGAAAAAAAATATAAATTGACATGACAACTTTAAACTTCGTAGGGGCACGTCTAAAAGTAAATCGGCAAACATTTATTTTGTGATTTTGAAAATCAACCCCTTAAGGGGTAAATGGGGTTAGTAAACATAAAAATCGATATGAATGTCGTTCTTGAGGTTTTATGGGATGGTGATTGCGAAAATGAGATTTATTTTGAAGCCCAACGCGGTGGACATTACACATCATGGACCTGGACCTGGACATGCACATGCAGGGAACGGGAACGGGAACGGGCACGGGAACGGGCACGGGAACGGGACGGGATGAAACGGGAACGGAACGGAACGGGAACGGGAACGGAAAGGGAACGGAACGGGAACGGAACGGAACGGGAACGAGAACGGAGCGGGAAAAGGGGACGGAACGGGTATGGGACGGGAACGGGACGGGAACGGGAGGTGAACGGGAAGGGAAAGGGATGTGAACGAAACGGGAAAGGGACGGGATCGGGAACAAGAACCGGAACCTGAACCGGAACCGGAACGGGAAGCATAAAAATGACTGGTCGGAAGGTTCTCTAAGGATTTTTTCTAACATCCACGCGGACGAAGTCGCGGGCAGAAGCTAGTAATGCATATGGTAAAGTGGAGCTGATAGTTAAGTACTAGTAAAACTCCTCAACAACATAAATACGGCTATTGTTACTAAGATAATATCGTCGCTAAATATGCCTACCACAAAAAAGTTTAAAATAAAAAAAAATTATGCTATTAGGTGGGATAATATATAACTAAAGTAAGTAATTTTATTTACCTAATAGGTACAGAAAGTACTTACATTAAATATAAAAAACTGTTTAAAACCATAAGAACTGACTCCAAAAAACTTAATAATAAAAATAAACAACTCAAAATTAAATACTTACTTACCTCTAAAAAGGAAGAAATAATGCTAGTTTTTTTACATTCTCTTTGGAAATAATATCCATATCACTAGATACGCACATCATAGTAATAAAACATCTCTATTAAAGTCGGGTGGGGATTTTAGATTTAAAAAAGAAGTTGTCCTCTACCTAAGTACTGTAGTCTAGCCCCAACCGACTTCAATAGACATGTTTTATTACAATGATGTGCGTATTTATTATTCCCAACAGAGTACTCGTCAAGACGATTCAAACGAGCCCAAAATCGATGGATTTGCATCGATCGATGGTTGTATTACAGAGTTCATGTGGCCTTCATCCAGTTCCATCATCATCATCTTGACGAGAACTTACTCGTCAAGATGATTCTAACGGGCCCAAACTCGATGTGGTTGCACGGTTTCAATATTGAGTTCCTATGGCATGGCTTTCCGACTTCATCATCAGAACCTGAACCTCGTCTCCCATCAGAGTACTACATCAGAGTATTTTATTTCTTGCTTATTTAAGAACTACTTTTTAGGTTTTTAAAGGAGGCCTTGCTGTTTTCTTTTAACTCTTTTGTGGTGAATGTAAGCAATGATATAATACTTAAATTAAAATTTTAAAATTTCAGACTTTTCAATGGTATAGGTAATAGTAGGAACTCAATTTCCACATTTCACGCCGTTTGTTGTTGAGGAGTTCCGTTGGGCCCTCGCAGTTCAAGTCTAGTCCAGAACGTCCTTGCCCATAGATAGGTACTTGTTTCAGATTGTTATAAACCTACTTATATTTCAATCACTATACAGTTCCTATTTGATTTTGAAAGGTTCCCTTGTATAATTGTCTTTAAAAGCCAAGAACCAATGCTAATAAAATTAATTTGATATAATCCTTAAAGTAGATAGTAACTTCTTTTAAACAAAAATAAGAATAGTCTGAATGGGTTCATTAACAAATGATGCAATGAGGCAAATTTCAGGCACTATAAAATCCACACCAACCCACTGGCTACCCGTGCTAAGTCACATTGCTCCACCCCACCTACGGAGAAAACACGCTCTCGTGAGGGAAGTCCAAAAAATAACTGAACGACCTGATCTGCCAGCCTACCAGGAGTTTACTGAACCAACACTGCAGCGACTTAAGTCACGCCGATCAACAAGCGAAGCTGCCAGAAAGCTGAGGGCCGATGACTTCGTTCTGGAGTAATACGAGTGGTCGGAAGTGACATCCGATCACCGCACCACTTTTCCAGACCCAACTCAAAAGCCCAGGGGGTTCTCCTTACAGAGGAAGTACTGGTGCCGCCTCAATAGAATCCGCACGGGACACGGCAGGTGCAACTATATGAAACATAAGTGGGGATAGGTGGAGAATCCGCTGTGCGACTGCGGCCTTGAAGACCAGACCACCCAACATATTGTGGAACGATGTCCAAGGCTCCATTTCCGAGGCGATCCACGGGAACTCTACGACGTCCTAACACCAGCAGCTATCGACTGGTTACGTGACCTGGATGTTGACCTATAAATATTAATAATTTCAAACATAATAATAGTAAACTATCCTAGTTACAAATAATAATAAAACGCCATACGATTAAATAAATAAATTAACAAATAAGTTATGATTGAACATCCGTCTAAATTCATATAAAATGGTAACGAAAACGAATGGACCGATTTCAACACCTCAAAAAAATGGGTCCAACTTGGGAACAAACCTGATGTAAGTACCGTTTGAATCATTTCAATCGGTGAACTAAAGGTGGATTTTGAGAACCATACTCTAGTATTCTTAAAAGGTAATAATTATATCGTCTCATATCACATTGCCTCGTAGTCATTTCTAGAATTAGATAGCAAAACTACTAAAAGTCTGCTTTAACACTTTTGCTATTTAGTTACCTACTTCTACGGATGGCTTAGGGGAGGCCTATACCCTGCAGTGGGTGTCGTGCGGCTGATATGATGATGATGACGAATGACTAGGAGGGAATGTAATGATACTGTTCAAATGTGCTTTGAACATTCAAACAGCAGCTGCTGCCGGCCCAGATATGGAAACCGCCTAGTTGCGATTTAATGAACATCAGCGATCAATGATGACGGACTTATTGAAATGTAAAGTTGCATTTCACATAGACAGCTCACTAGTTAATAAGTATAGTAGTGTCTATATAGTAAAATTAGTAATTAAGATCATGCTCATTGTAAATAAATTATTTTACTATTCAGCAAGCGTTGGTGTATCTTTTCAACCAGCTAACTATCCTCTCACCGTGGCCAAGACTCCCATAGCCGTCAGTTATGATCAGTTTTGTGAGTCTGCTTGACTGGCAGTGAGAAAATCATTACTTACTCCTAAAACCTGACTCCTTCCAACACTCCATCAGTTACCTTAGGTCTCCTGGTAACAGATATCCTGTCGTATTTATATATTTATCTATTCACAATTTATGATTTGGGCTTGGGATAGGTTGGGCTTTAGGAACTATAGGGACTTAGGTCGTAGGGATCTAGGGACCGTAGGGAATCTTTCAACCCCTTAAATTGTTCATGTTCAGTTTGCCGGTGCAAGTAAAACAATAACACAACTACTCACTAACACCTACATTAATTTTACAGACAACAAATCAAATATCAACAATCTAAAATACCTCTAAAAGGAAAATTATTTTCTATTGCATCTTATTTTATCTACAAGACAAAATAATAGCTAAAGATTCCGTTTTTTTCAGGCTAGATACTCTAATAAAACTGCTACATAAGAACACTTTAATTACTTTTAATAAGATTACACGGAATTGAGTGACGTGTCTCCACTCGTTAGGATTACAATTATGGTGTAATGAGTGCACGATGTCTGGTCTGGGACCTCGTCGCGCTAATTTTGATCTTGAAAAATCAAAACCGTAACGTTGTCATTTAGGTTAAATTCACCTTTGGTTCAGCTTTAGAATTCTCATTTAAATCGTCTTAAATTGGCATCCAAGGCTCAATAGGCATTGCTATTAATAATTTTAACAAAACCAAAGCGAGTATTTTTCTGCAAAATAAATTAAAACGGCTATGATTTAGCTTTGGTATTATCCTTTAAAATTAGCACAGTTAATTGGGCCTCTGATTATAATCGAACTTATATAGAAATATAGAAATAGAAACGTTTATAACCAACACACAAAATAAAAGAAAGTATACAATGAAACAAAAAACAAACTAAACTTCTTGTGTGTGTGAAGTAACTTCACTTCAACTGATTGACGATCGCATGAAATGGTCGTTAGCGCCCACTAATTCTATTGTTATGTTTTAATGCGACTAATTATATTGTTAATGCGATATCTCGATGTAAGCCATTCTATTCGACATTACATTTTATGTTTTCAACACTGCCCAAAATATGAGTGTATTATTTTCTACCATTAAAATAACGGAGCTTATATCTACGGCTACAAAACAATACGAACAAGGAATAAATACTACATATATTATTATTATCTTTATTTTATTTTATTTTAAGTTTATTTGGGAAACAAACAATTTCACAGTACATTTAGTTTTACCAAATAATATAAAACAGTGATCAGCAAAGTTTCCACTAATAATTAGAACATACAAAGTAAACTACAGGGCAAATTGAACTTAGTTAAATTCACAGAGTAAGTTAACAGTTATACTACAACTAAAATGAAACTGTTAATTAAATATATGTTTACAGTTACAATTATAATTACCTATTATCAATCAATTCATGTATTTGATTTTTAAACTGAGTTATACTACAATTGAAAAAATCTATAGACGTGAAGCTTTTGTCATATTCCTTACAAGCTCTAAACAAAAAAGTGCTACAAGCATATTTAGTGCTGGTAGTAGGTAAAGAAAACATTTTGTTAAGACGTGAACTTGTCCGAGGGCATCTAATACATATATTTTCCAAAAGGAAAGGAGTGTCTACGAGGTTATTGAGAATCTTATAGAGGAAAACTTGGTCTCTTTCGAGACGACGATCTATTAAAGGAGGACGACATATAGTTGCTTGCTTATCTCGACTGGTCCTAAAAAGTAGATGTTTACACATTTTTCTATTAATTCTTTCAATAGAATCTATATATACATTATATTGTGGATTCCACACCACTGATGCATACTCTAAGACAGATCGGACGTAGGTATGCATTATACAAAATTACGAGAGTAGAACTCTGTTTAAAATCTCTGCCTATTCTCATTATCTATTTATGTGATAGTAGATAGATTATTGAGGAGCTTGGTGGCGCAGTGGTTTAGCGCCTGGCCCAGCGATTGCGGAAGTTAAGCAACGTTTGCAAGGGTCGGTCATGGGATGGGTGACCAAACATTTATTATCTCGAGCTCCTCCGTGCTTCGGAAGGCACGTTAAGCCGTTGGTCCCGGCTGCATTTGCAGTCGTTAACACCCACCAATCCGCATTGGGCCCGTGTGGTGGGTTATGGCCCATCCTCCTTACCACCCATAAGGAAGGCCTGTGCCCCAGTAGTGGGGACATCAAAAATGGCTGATGGATGTGATAGTAGTAACGAGTTGTTCCGTATTCACCCCAAGATGACGTCACAACATCACTTTGCTGATACTGTTATAATATATCTTTTTAGTTTTTTTATCCACTACGAGATAGTGCTTGGCCTCCTCACCTTATTTTAAGTAACTATAAGGCCGAATGTAAAAGCGCACTACACCCGGAATCCTCACCACTGAGGCACTGACGAACTGGCTATTTTGGAGGAACCGGAGCACAACAATTTTAACACTTTTTTTATTAGGTTGCTTTCTCGTTTGTTTGTGTTTGTTTCTTCACAAAGATTGCAAACGATTTTATACTAGCTTCCCGATGATCTAGAGACTCACTGTGTTTAGGCTCGTTAGAATGGTCTTGACGAGTGCTCTGATGGGAGACGAGGTCCAGCGTCTGA
The DNA here is from genome assembly GCA_928269145.1 of Agriphila tristella. Taxonomy (NCBI): domain Eukaryota; kingdom Metazoa; phylum Arthropoda; class Insecta; order Lepidoptera; family Crambidae; genus Agriphila; species Agriphila tristella. The sequence goes on along the minus strand of OV743431.1, from coordinate 57,487,037 downwards.
CAATGAAGCAGGAAAGCCATGCCACAGGAACTCAATATTGAAACCGTGCAACCCCATCGAGTTTGGGCTCGTTTGAATCGTCTAGACGAGTTTTTTGCTGAGAAATAGTGCTGAAAGTTTAAAAGTTAAAGTAAAAGAGTTCCTGTGTCCTTCTTCCGACTCCATCATCAGACCCTGGAAACTATTTCCTAACAAATAACTCGTCATGTAACGGTTGCTAAAAACCTACTACTTATAATTAATAATTACTGTCGAACTTTTCTTAAAAATTCATTACATCACTTCACCTGTGGAATGTGGGAAGTTCTGACCTCTGCCTTATTCCAAATCGCGACTCGGAACGCGGCCGTAGTGTCACACGGTGACAGATGATGTCACTGTCAATAATGACATCCACCTTCGTTATGTCAAGCTCGACCAATAGGATAAGACCGGGACCTCTAGATCATTCTCGCTGTTTTGAGGTGCTTCTCGATATTTATCTTGCTATAAATACGAACGATTCGCAAAAATCCTTTTCTTCTTTTCAAAACATTCGTAACCTTAACAAGTTACCTACATTAATTTCATTTCATTTCTTTGTGTTGTGCAACCCCGTTTCTAGGGTGAGTGTAGCTATAATACGTTCGTTTTGCATTTCAATTCCTTATAAATTTCATAGTGAATTCTCATATTAAATACCTTAATTAAATATCTAATAGTTTTTCTCATATTAATATGTAATGGTTTGATCAGTGTGATTTTTGTGCTAAATTCTTATCGAGTGTAAACGATTCATATCAATGTGCATCAATATTTTGTGGAAAGTGATATGCAAAACTAAAACCAAATAAATGCAATCCTTGTTTACAGTAAACTCAGAAGGCAGGTAATAGTATTTTGTATGAGCTACTAAATAGCTTGTGAATAAATACTATAACCAACATTAATGTAATTTCTATCTTGCAATGAAATGATTTCGTTTTATAACCTACGACGCTGCCAATGGGTGAATCCCGATCTTAATGTTTATTTTATAATATTCTAAATTGCCTTTCAAAATTAAGCATTAAATTATTATTCCCTTTTATTAAAATATACCCTTCTACTAATAAAATTATTCATTTCTAACATGTTAATAGGGTGAAGTGCTCGAATGCTCACCATAAGTAATATTATAGTCAAATTAGTTAGTTTGATCAAATTGACCAAAATAATCATTTTGATTATTATGGTCAATAACTTCTTTTGAGACTTTTCAATTGTAGCCATCTGCCCTAGCACCTATTTAGCAGCGTTAAGAATTAGTGAACACCTGTTCATACCTTTTGTGTAACATTCCAGGGTCGTACCTACGGGCAGGAGTTCCCCTACCGGACCCTCTCCTGCGCCGCCTACCACTACACCTCCGGGCACCTACCTGCCCGAGTCACCACCTGCTGCTTCCGGCCTACCCCGGAGCAACACCACGCCGAGCCTGCGCACTCGCCTCACCTTGAGCGCGTAGCCCTCGTGCTGCACATGCGCTTCTGCTTCCGTTAGGCAAAACGCAAGCTAAGTGCTTTTTATACTACAAGGCGACTACCACGAAACGAAGATCTGTGTACCCCCCTTGAGACCTTTTTTTTCAATATATCTTGGTAAATTGTAACATTGACGTTTCATTTACCACCTTCTGCGCACTGGTCGTGCTTCACACTTCCAGCTGTGGCAGTCAAGACAATTCAAACGAGCCCAAATTTGATGGGGTAGCACGGTTTCAATATTGAGTTCCTATGGCATGGCCTTTCAGCTTCATCATCAGACCCTGGACCTCGTCTCCCATTAGAGTACTCGTCAAGACGATTCTAACGAGTCTAAACACAATGGGGTTGTATGTTTTCATCATAGAGTTCCTGTGGGCTTCTTCCGACTCCATCATCAGATCAGCTCATTGACACCATAATATTGCATTGCCTTGTAGTTGTGACCTATGTTCAAAGTTTCAAGTCTCTAGCTCATCGGGAAGCTAGTATAAAATCGTTCGCAAACTTTGTGGAGAAACACACAAACGAGAAAGCAACCTAATTAAAACGTGTTAAAATAGAATTGTGAATGCTTAAAATCTAAATTGTTCAATAATCCTTTTAAATTCATTGTCTGTACTGTCCTGAATTTTTTTACGTATTCAAAAACAACCATTTCCCTTAGAGGAGGGAGAGACACTTGTCTCTAACACAAATTTGCACCTCAAAGCTTAATATTTCGCAATCGAATCCCTGAATCGAAAAGTAGTCTTGACAACATCTCTACAGAAATCTACAACATTTTAAAAGACCTGTCCATCGACACCCCAAACTACGAGGCTAACTCAGATACCTATCACGAAAAAAATCAGCTGTTCCATACATTTAGGTCGAGTAGGTATTTTTCTTTTGTATGGAACAGCTGTTTTTTTTCGCGATATCTGAGTTGGTCCCATGTTAAAAATTGCTTTGTAATATGAGTGGAGCCATCCCACTGCGAGAGCCCAGGCTAAACTAGTTCTTCCTAACGCGATGGGCTTAACTAGTATAGCCTAAACTAAACTAGTTTATCCTAAGATCGATAGGATAAACCAGATTAGCCTAGGCCAAACTAGTTAATCCTGATATAAATACGCACATTTCAGGATAAACTAGTACGGCCTAGTCTTAACTCATTTAGCCTTGTCGAAAGTAATAATATAATTATAGAGGTATAATTATTGTTTCTTTAAACATAAATAAATATTTACTATTTAAAAAAAACTCATTTCATAAAAAAAATATTTGTTATAAATTATTGTTTTTTTTTTTAAAAACACTTCATTGTTACTAGCCTTTGCGCGACTTCATTCGCGTGGACATTTTAGAAAATCTTTAAAATTCTTAAAATGCTGTAGAAGGCGTTCCCGTCCCCGTTTCCATTCAGAATAGGATCCAGAGATATTATTATCCCGTTCCTCTTCCCGTTGCTGTTGCTGTTTCCATTCCCGTTCTTGTTACCACTTTTCACTTGTCACTTGCCACTTCACTTTTTACTTCACGCTTTTGCTTCCGCTTTAGCTTCCGCTTCCGCTTTCACTTACCGCCACCGTGACCATCAATCTTTATATCTATCTACCGTTTCTTTTTAATGAACCACGGGATGTGCTTCGCATTCACCTCACCAGATGGTTAGTGACGATAAGGCCATAGGTGGAAGCGCACTACACCAGGAATCCTCATCACTGAGGAACTGACTATCTAGGCTCAATTACACTATACAATTTTAAGCAAGCGATTTTAAGACTGTCTTGAAAACGACTAAGAATGCGCGCATTTACACCACACAATTTCTAGCACGCTCGGCCGTGCTTACTGTCATAGTAAAAGAGAAGGCAGTAAGTCTCTAATGTCTTTTTCAATCAACGTAGTATTGGAGTTATTTACATTGTAGTTTTTGTATTTGTTTTATTTTCTGTTTTAGTTCTTTAAGCACCTACCTAATACCAAATTCCTTTTCTTTAATCATTGTTTGTTAAGAGGTTAATTATAAATTATAAATATTTTCAATTTGCAGTCGTCGTGACAAATAAAATTTTAGGAACCTATCTCCTTACTTATATATTAATCAATCATTTTTTTCAACTATTATCTACCTATTAGAAACCTACATAACATTAATATCTGACTAGGTTGAAAATTCGAAAGGCTCACGAATAGAAATATTTTACCTAGTAGGTATGAAGTAGTAGTAAGTATATTTACCTAGTATCATTTTATTTAAGTAGATAAAAACCTCTAATGTGTAGGTACTTACTTAATGCAAATTGCAAGAATAGTATCAAACAAAACAAGACTCTTGTGAATAACTTGACGGACACACACGCCGCACCGAACCGCACCGCACACCAACGCGAACGCGACGGCTCGTGCGCGGGCCGCGGCAGCGGCACCCGCCCGCCCCTCGGCGTGACCCACCCCGCGCCACGCCCGCCCACGGCGTTCGGCTCAGAAGGTGCACATCGTCGTTGTTGTCGGTCGCGCACGTATCGACCTACCTAGATATCGCGTTATTATACGTTACACTATTTCCCAACAAAGTACTCGTCAAGACGATTCAAACGAGCCCAAACTCGATGGGGTTGCATGGTTTTATTATAGAGTTCCTATGGCCTTCTTTCGGCTCCATCATCAGATCCTTGGACACTATTTCCCATTAGAGTACTCGCCAAAACGATTCAAACGAGCCTAAACTCAATGGGGTAGCGTGGTTTTATTAAAGAGTTCCAGTGTCCTTCTTCCGGCTCCATCATCAGACCCTGGACACTATTTCCCAACAAAGCACTCGTCAAGACGATTCAAAGGAGCCCAAATTCAATGGGGTTGCACGATTTCAATATTAAGTTCCTATGGCATGGCCTTCCAGCTAAATCATCAGAGCCTGGACCTCATCTCCCTTTAAAGTACTCATCAAGACGATTCTAACGAGCCCAAGCACGATGGGGTTGTATGGTTCCATTATAGAGTTCCTGTGGCCTTCTTCCGGCTCCATCATCAGATCAGCCCAATGATACCATAATATTGCATAGCCTTCCATTTCTGACCTATGTTCAAAGTTTCGAGTCTCTAGCTCATCCGAAAGCTAGTTTAAATTGTTCGCAAACTTTGTGGAGAAACAAACAAACAAACACACAAGCAAACGAGAAAGCAACCTAATAAAGCGTGTTAAGGTGAAGTCGGCTCGGGGCTACCGAGCTTTTGAGGGGGCGAAGCAGCGGGCGGGCGGAGCAGGCGCGGGGGGCCGCGCGCATATTCGTAAACATGCGAGCGCTCGTATTTACGTAGATGAGCATCAAAGTATCGAGCGATGATCAATTTTGCCGCAAAATATCAAGTCACTGTGGCGTTGCGGTGAGGCTGCTCGCCTGATACGCGAGAGATCTCGGTTCGATCCTTTGTCGGACCAAAAGTTTTTTGATGGTTTTTACGATATTCTAGAATGTTTACATTGCTTATACAATATTTATATAAGGTTTATTTACATAGGTAGTCCATAATTTTTATTTTAGCTGTTGCACCTTTAAAATATAGTTTTATATTTATCATTTGTCAAAAGAGTAAATTAACACTTTATAAACCTATAACTTTGCTTGTTTTTATGAAAAAGACAGTTAGTTTATAAAATCTATAATAAACTCTATTAAACAATAAACATTTACATCTTTTGTATTTTCTTTTATTATACTGACGCGGTACGTTTGCTGTTTAGAAAGCACTTCGGGGTCTTGTAAATAGCAGACGCATTAGTCTGACACGTCTGCTATTTACAAAGCATCTTCGGGTGGCTAACGCGTCGGGTACCTATTTACGAATATGCGGCCCGCGCAGCGCGGCTGCTACTCCCGCGGCACTGTAGGCTGTTGTAGGCGAGATGTCGTAGGGTAAATGTGCCAATAATGATTCCCAAAAAGTAATTGCAAAAAAATGTTTTAGTTAATAATAAAAGGTTCTCCAATACTAATATTAATTCGCTAGTTTTATTACAAAGGTATTTACTGTAATAGTCTAATAAATATCACATTGATGTACAATTAAAAAACACTACACACAAAAAAAACTACTTTCCATACAAAGCTCGATCAATAATTGCATGGAAAATTTCTCGAAAAGTACTCATCCTAGACTGATGGTGTTTATGATAAAATTAAAGGTCTTGGTGAGATCTTAGATGACAGCTGTCAAATTTAAGTTTGATAAATTTGAATTTGCCAGCTGTTAGATATGTAAAGTTAAGATCTCACCAAGACCTGAATTTTGTTTTTAAATTCTTTGGTCAGCCCCATGTTGTGTTTCTCTGTGCTAACAGAGAAACACAACATATATAGCGTAAATCGTGTAATATAATATAGCGTTTTATTGAAAAATGCAAGTAGGTACAATTCCAAGATAGCGGATAGCGACCAACTTTTTTTGTTAGTGGGCTGATTTTGACGAAACTCGGTTTGGGGCACTATTTTGACAAGAAAACAGCAACGCAATATTAGAAATAAAAAAATCAAAGATGGCGGCCATCTTTGTTGTTTGCGGGCTGAGTTCTATGAAACTCGGTTTGGGGCACTATTTTGACATTATGACAGCAACGCAATGTTAAAAATATAAAAAATCCAAGATAGCGGCCAATTTTAACATTGAAAATGTTTTTTCGATCGTTTCAGTAAGGTACCCAATTTCAGCCAGAGTGAGACATCGCCCTGGGGACGCATTTTTGAATCATTCGAAATGAATCTTAAATTCATGCACGAAAGCAAAACGTATACGAAATCAATTTCGATTGCTCCCAATTTTACGTATTTTTGAAACAATAGAAATGAGTGTTGCCCTAAAACTCGAATCTTATAATATTTTTCATTTCACGCAGAAAAAATAACAACCGGAAAGCCATAACTCGTTGATTTTAAAAACCGGTATTGAGTTACGGGGGAATGGAACGTAAATTAAAAAGTTATAATGTCATTGTCTGTCAGTCATTTGATTTTGGCATTTCTCTCTCGCTCACTTCATTTCTACTGGTAGAATATCGAAAACGAGTGGGTCGGACCACTCGTTGTAAAATTCACGAGTATGAATATTCAAAAATAGCGATTTTAGGGATTCGCATACGAATCTCGCAATTTCATACACGATTTGGAATTCTAATGATTCAAAAATAGGGCCCCTGGTCCCGTGAGTTTTGGGTCTACGTGAATGTGATAAGCGTCAAAAGATGCGTCTTGGCAAGGGCTACAATATGGTGAAAAATTTTTTTTAACTCCTTTTGTCCAGAACTTTTTCGAAAATCGCATAAATGTAGAAAAATGACACACTTTTTTGGGGTCTTTTTTCACTAAAGCTAAAATTTCTCAAAAATATAGTGATATTGAAAAAATTAAAAAAACCCCTAGAGATATGGAGTTGGACTACGTTTTGAAAATATTAAATGTCCCTCACTCTTACGGTCTGGGCTGTAGCTTATCCTTTATGTAGCGAAATGTCGGGAAACTGCGGGCGACGCGCGCAACATGGGATAATGGTACGTAGACGTAGTACGATTGAAGTTTGTAAATTATTGTATATTTCAAAGATTGTTATAGTGATTTTATATTTTGAATTTTTTTATTTATTTGAAAATGAAAATGAAAAAAATGAAAAAATATTTATTTCATAAAAAAACAAGTGGGTAATACAGGGTATGGTTGATTCCCCCTTTTAAGTGTAAAAACACCTGTACCAGGAGAAAATCGCTCTCTCATAACAACATCAGTTATTCGTGTTTTTTTTAAAGAAATAAAAATTAAAAAATTAAGTAAAAAATAAAATTATAACAAAAATATTAACTCTAGAACTCTAAAATGTGCTTTTGTATATATGTGTGTGTGTGTGTGTGTGTGTGTGTGTGTGTGTGTGCGCGTGTGCGTGTGTGTGTGTGTGTGGGTGTGTGGTGTGAGTATGTATGTGCGTATGCGTGTGTGACCTCGTATGTATTTGTATGTAAAATTATATTGTATAAAAAATAATAAAATTGAAAAGTAAAAAAATAAAATAAAATACAAATATAAAATGCAAAGTATAGATCTTAAGAAGTAACTCAGTTAAGTACTGATATGAACTATCACTTCTTCTGTTTCCTCATAGTTCAGTTTTTTAACCCATTCTGTTACTAGCTGCTTGCACACGTGGTTGGTTTTTGTGTATTTTTTAAGAATTTTACTAGCATGGTTATATATATGAGATGATTGGTAAATGTACTGGTGTTTGGCAAAGTAAGTATTACATGTACTTGTTTTAGCTACAATGTCATTACGTCTTTTTGCTAAAATACTGGAGTCAATTGGTAGTGATTTGTGTTTTAATGAAATAGTGTGCAAGATATACATTTGTCGAATAGTCATTACGTCTGTTATTAAATAAAGAGTATGTGTTGAGAAGTTGTGTTTTTTAAAGTACATTACTTTCAAAAGTATCCTTTGTGCACGTTCTGCCTCTAGAAATTTTACTTTAGACGCCCCTCCCCAGACTGGAATGCAATAGATTATAATCGATTGTGCCAAGGCAACATATATTTTTTTAAGTAGTTCTTTACTAGCAGAATACCTCAGAATTTTGAATATCCAAATCAGCTTCCTAATTCTGCTTGCAATAAGATCAATTTGAGCATGCCAGGAGAGCCTTTCGTCGATCATGATTCCGAGGTATTTTGTAGTGGCTACCTTATTTATACCAGGGCAGTTGCAGGCAGTGTTGCTTAATTGGTCGCAGCTATGTATTTTAAGACTATAATCAGGATGTGGTTGAGTTCTGCTATTTATTGTGAAGCACATGAAATTAGTTTTGGCAGTGTTTAATGTAAGTAGGTTGTGTCTGAGCCAGAGTGCAGTTGTAGCAAGTGCAGATTCCGCATCTTTTTTTACTGAGTCCCATGAATTACCGGTAATTACCAGGGCAGTGTCGTCAGCATAGGAAAAGATCCTGGTGTTGCTTAGGTTCATCTTGCAAAGGTCATTGATATATATTAAAAATAAGGTTGGTCCCAGGACTGAACCCTGGGGCTTTTTTTTGTTTTTGTTTGTTTGTGGGCTAATTTTTAATCTGACTCGGTTTGGGCACTATTTTGACAAGAAAACAGCAACGCAATGTTAGAAATAAAAAAAAGTCAAAGATGGCGGCCATCTTCATTGTTTGTGGGCTAATTTCAATGTAACTCGGTTTGGGGCACTATTCTGACAAGATAACAGCAACGCAGTGTTAAAAATATAAAAAATCCAAGATGGCCGCCAACTTTATTGTTTGTGGTCCAATTTAGATGAAACTCAGTTTGGGGCACTATTTTGACAAGAAAACAGCAACGCAATGTTAGAAATAAAAAAAAGTCAAAGATGGCGGCCATCTTCATTGTTTGTGGGCTAATTTCAATGTAACTCGGTTTGGGGCACTATTCTGACAAGATAACAGCAACGCAGTGTTAAAAATATAAAAAATCCAAGATGGCCGCCAACTTTATTGTTTGTGGTCCAATTTAGATGAAACTCAGTTTGAGGCACTATTTTGACAAGAAAACAGGTATACAATGTTAAAAATATAAAAAATCCAAGATAACGGCCAACTTCTTATTTGTTCTTCTTTTTTTTCAACCGAGTAACATCGAAATCAACCTGAAAACAGAGTTGACTGCCCCTTTTGTGTTTTTTACCATTGCGTTACTGTTTTCTTGTAATATAAAATAAATAATAATAAATATTTGACAACACCACATACATTGCTCCAATCCCAAAGTAAGTAGCTACAACACTTGTGTTATGGAAATCATAAACAACGGTGTTATGACACACACCCAGACCTTGAGACAATATTGAAAAGTTCATTTTCTATATTGATCCAGCCGGGGATCGAACCCGGGACCTCAAGAGATGGTGACGCCTTGAAAACCGGCGTGCGAACCACTCGACCACGGAGGTCGTCGAATAAAAAATAGAACCCAAAACCGGGTTTCATCGAAATAGGCCCACAAACAGCAAAATTGGCCGCCATCTTAATTTTTTTATAATTTTAACATTGCGTTGTCGTTTTCTTGTCAAAATAGTGCTCTTAACCGAGTTTTATCGACACTGGCCTACAAACAACACAGCTGGCCACCATCTAGGATTTTTATATTTTTAACATTGCGTTGCTGTTTTCTTGTCAAAATAGTGACCCAGACTGAGTTTCATCGAAATTAGCCGACAAACAAAAAAGTTGGCCGTAATCTATGAATTGTACTTGTATTTTTTTAGCATTGCGTTGCTGTTTTCTTATCAAAATAGTGCCCCAAACAGAATTCTATCGAAATCGGCCCACGATCAACAAAGTTGGCCGTCATCTTTAATTTTTTTATTCTTATTTTCTTGTCAAAGGAGTGCTCCAAACCGAGTTTTATCGCAAGAATGTTGGCCGCCATCCTGGATTTTTTTATTTGTAACATTGCGTTGCTGTTTTCTTATCAAAATAGTACCAAAAACCGAGTTTCATCTAAATCGGCCTACAATCAACAAAGTTGGCCGCCAACTAGGATTTTTATATTTTTAACATTGCGTTGCTGTTTTCTTGTCAAAATAGTGACCCAGACTGAGTTTCATCGAAATTAGATAAAATTATAATTATCATCTATAGTAATTGCAAGAAAAACAAGAAAATAATAATAATAATAAATGAAAGTTTGACGAGTGACGCAATTTTCTTTAATTCGGCCGCTTTTGCCCTAAATTCGAAAATTTTAATGCAATGTTAAAAATATAAAAAAAATCCAAGATAGCGGCCAACTTTTTATTTGTTCTTCTTTTTTCAACCGAGTTACATCGAAATCAACCTAAAAGCAGAGTTTGCTGCCTTTCAGAGAGAGTCACAACCTTTTGTGTTTTTTACCATTGCGTTGCTGTTTTCTTGTCAAAATAGAACCCGACTCAAAAATTTATTTGCTAGACTGCGGTACATAAGGGTCTTAAAATATTTCATATGGTCACATCACATTCACCAGGAGCTGGCATGCAAAATATAATAGTGATAAATAAAATATTATGTCAACATTAATGTCATTCAAAATTACAAGTTAAACCGGGTTTTATCGAAATAGGCCCAAACAAACAGCAAAATTGGTCGCCATCTTTGATTTTTTCATAATTTTAACATTGCGTTGTCGTTTTCTTGTCAAAATAGTGCTCCAAACCGAGTTTCATTGACACTGGCCTACAAACAACACAGTTGGCCACCATCTAGGATTTTTATATTTTTAACATTGCATTGCTGTTTTCTTGTCAAAATAGTGACCCAGACTGAGTTTCATCGAAATTAGATAAAATTATGATTATCATCTATAATAATTGCAAGAAAAACAACAAAATAATAATAGTAATAAAAAATGAAAGTTTGACGAATGACGCAATTTTCTTTAATTCGGCCGCTTTTGCCCTAAATTCGAAAATTGATGTCCCTAAATTCGACATAGAATAAAGGAAAATGAAGTCAGAAACTTTTGATGATATTACATACATTTTAGAGTGCAAAAATTTACGTCATTATTATTATCAACATGCTTACAAAAATAAGCTTAGCTACAATAAAATATACATTATTATTACGTGGCTGAAAATAGAAAACTTTTTACTTTTGCTTGGAAATAAGATTTCTATCGGTATTAATTACTAATGTTGTTTTAAAAAAAATCTTTACGTTTAGTAAAATCTATGTCTGGTACCACAACAGGAACAAATAAGTCAGTGTCAATTCCAAATCTAATCGTCAGTCATTTTGTTATTTTTCGAATAAAGGCAGCTGCTAAAATAAGGTCTAGCATTTGCTCATGATTACAATATATTTGACCAAGAAACAGGGTCGATATATTATGAAGAAAAAAGCCACGAGGTGAAAGCGAGCATTATATTATTATTATTATTTCACTGTAGTCCATCAAAAATGTTTGCTGACAATCACACAGGGTTCCATTCCATGCGATTATGCGCAAAAAACTTGCTTCCCTACTGCGGCGTCAACAGTGGCAAAGGCATCCTGAAGGTGTTTGCATCCAGATTCCAGACCAACTGTCCCATTCAAAGGCAGAGGGCTGAAATAGCGACAGGGCTAAAAAGTAGTTACGGTATTGCTTACTATCATAGGTTTAAGAAAAAAAAATTACTAATTTAATGTTGAATTAATTAAAGTAGCATCAGAGATTCAAAGTTGAAAACCCTTGGGGGGATGGTATTTGGCGTATTCACCCTACAAAGTCAAAGTCAAATTTGTTAACTCGTCTGAACATACGTGATTGGGAGACTGAATTATACAAGGTGCAATACTAAATAATATAGTAGAAAAAGTTCGACTCGCACCAGATCAATTCTCGGACGCGAATCGAACCCGCGATCTTTGGATATCCGGGACAATGCTTTGACCGCTGAGCTACCGAGTCAGATGATGGTTCGATTCCCGTCCGAGAATTGATCTGATGCGATTCAAATTTTTTCTACTACCTATATTATTTAGTATTTTATAAAAAAAACAGCATGGTGAATGCAAAAATCTCAAATTTAAAAATACAAGGTGCAGCTGGTTGAAGCTCCTCTAGCACCACGCCAGATGGTCCTGGGTCATTGTTGCGTCTATAATACTCGTAAATAAAAAACACTTAGTACCCGTGGCGGCGTAGTGGCACAGAATAAATAATAGTACAAGTGTAGTGGTGAGACTGGTCGGCTTATATGCGAGAGTTTCGCAGTTCGATACTCTGTCGTACCAAAGATTTTGATGGTTTTTACCATATTTATAGAATGTTTACATGCTTATACAATGTTATCTACATTTTTTTTGTGATCCAATCTGCAATCAGTTCTCGCAAAGAGTAAAATAATATATTGGGAAAAGAGCGCCCACTCGTGGCAATTTTTTGAAACACTGATTTGAAAGGCCATCTTCGCCTCTGGAGGTTTGAGCGGAACTAATGAAAAGAAATGCGTGAAATTATAATTGTTGAAAATGTGTTTTTTCGTATATATTTTGTCATTTTTGTAATATTCTTTATATAAAACAAAAATATTAATAAAAAAAGAGTTAATCGAAACAAAAAACACAAAAAGAAAAATGTGATCTTTGCTAGGATCGAACTCGGATTTTGTCGAACGATGACAGTGTCTTGCATACGTTGCTTGTATAGATAACCGCTACGCTACTCAGACGTTGCTACCAGTGTCGAATTTACTAATTAGATCATACTTTAAAATAAATAAAAGAATTATAATAATTACCCTTTGAATTTACTATATTTTTGTTTTTTTAAAGCTACGCTTCGAAATTATTATTTTTTTCGCTTATTTGGCATTTTTCTTCCTCACAAATAAATCGCAACGCTGCCAGGCAAAAAGTAGTACGTGTCTGCTCGCGACGAGACTCGGCGGCCGACTGAGGGGACGCGGGCGCCGTGCGACAGACATGCAAGTGCGCAAACCGAACGTAATTTTGTGTTTAGATATTTTTATTAAATTATGTATGTTATTATTTCAAAAAATGAGCCCAAGCATCCATCACATATTTAATGAACAATAAGAGGACACAAAAGAAAAAATGAAATTTTGGATAACTATTGAATGGTACAGCTTTTTAGTCTAAGAAACGTGTCTAAAAATGTGAAATTAGAGCTTACTTTGCGATTTTTTTCTATCGAGGAAAGTTAATCAAATCGTGTTTTCGGTCCCAAGGATTTATAGCAAATACCTTGAAGTATTAGTTAAAAAAAATCCATCTCGTTTTTTGTGGATTTCGAATAATAAAGTTCAAAATTCCGAACACTATCCCACCTTCGCGCGATTGATTTTGGAGTGTATTTCGCCTTAAAAACAACCTACCTACCTATAAGTTTCAAGTCTTTAGCTCATTGGGAAGCTAGGTAGGTAGGTACTTACCTAGTATAAAATACTCTTTTCTAAAATTACGGACAAACAAATAAACGAACCTACTTATAAATATTAATAGTATAAATAAATAAATAAACAAGACAACGTCTATATGAAAACGTGTTAAAAACCAACATTCCTTATTGAACTTATCTTGTACTGTGGCAGTATCGTCTATCTGTCGCGAGTCAGACGGAGTCTGTCTCTGTCTGTCACATTACCTCTACACGTTGACCTTGAGAACGCCTTTATGCCTTAGACATAAAGTTGGTTTTTGTAGTACAACTGTTACGTCTGACGTGCCGTCGTAGGTACAGTTAGACTGTCTTGAAATCGTGCGTGCATTTAGACGACACAATTTTAAGAATCTTATACCGAGCGGGCTAGGCCGCACGATTTTAAGATTCTTACTGTCTTAGTCCGTTTACACCATGCTTAGTCTTGAAATCGCGTGCTTAAAATTGTGTAATGTAATTGAGCCTTTACCTATAACTGCCGGAACACAACAATTTTTAAATTGTTGTTATGGCGTCAGACTTAAGTAAGATGGTGGTAGCTAGCCAGGCGGACATGAAATAAGCCCTACCACCTACCAAACCAAGTCTAAATTGTACCCCCCTGGGAATCGAACCAGACCGTCTTACACGGGTGGAAGATCCACTGGACCACAGAGGTGGTTATCTATCGCCATCCTCCCGTCCTGCCCGACGACGAATCATTACCGTATTAATAAACATTTTTTTTCCAATTACAGAGCATTTTAATAATTTTATCTCTTTATTTTGGCTTTCTAGGTATTCTATAATGTTTAGACTAGGCCATACCAGTTTATCCTTTTTTTTTTTTTAGCTGAGGAAAATCGCATTTACGCGCTTCCCCCCCCGCAGGTGATCGGAGAGGGGGCATGTGGGACTCGCCAGGAGGGGACCGCAACGTTCACCGTTGTGGCTCCCTCCACGACTGCCTCCCGTAATCCCACCCAGCCGAGTGGCTCGATGGGATCCCGGGAGGAGGGAATACCCACTAAAAAACCCCAGCACTTACCCTCTCGCCGCCGATGCCGCCAGCCAATAGGGCTGTGTGAGGGTCCGTGGTGGCAATCACCTCAACATACCAGTTTATCCTGGAATATGCGTATTTATATCAGGATAAACTAGTTTGGCCTAGCCTAAACTGGTTTATCCTATTGGGCTTAGGACAAACTAGTTTGGCCTAGGCTATACTAGTTAATCCCATCACCTTTAGGAAGACCTAGTTTAGCCTAGGTCAAACTAGTTTGTCCTGAAATCGGGTTTGGCCGGTAACATAATTATGTATAAATTTGCGTACCTACTTACTAGTAGTAATTATGCAGATTTTAGAATATTTTTTCTTGATTTTTAGAGCCGTTTATTTTGAACAGTTTTTGTTGTTTTTTTAAGGTTTTTGAAGGAGTTTTTTTTTTTGCATAATTTTCTGCATAATACATACATAAATATTCTAAGCAGGTTCTTTTTAATTTTACAAAAAATCTTTTGAAAATAACGAGTGCTCCTTATTAATGAAAGGGTATCGTGATACCCTGTGTTATCGAGAATATTATTCACTAGTTCTGTATATTTATAAAAAAAAACCCGGCCAAGTGCGAGTCGGACTCCGCAAGAAGGGTTCCATACCAAAACACGGCAAATAAAATCACGTTTGTTGTATGGGAGCCCCACTCAAATATTTATTGTATTTTAAGTACTAATTTGTTGTTATAGCGGCAACAGAAATACTTCTACATACGAGTAACTCTCTCCCTCTCAGCTATCACGGTTCATGAGATAGCCTGGTGATGGTGACAGACAGACAGACAGGCGGACAGCAGTCTTAGTAATAGGGTCCCGTTTTTGCCCTTTAGGTACGGAACCCTAAAAAAATAACAAAGAATACTAAGATAGATATTAGTTTTTCAACTAATAGGAATAACTTTCAACTAATAGGCATATCCAAAAATCAATTACCGATTATTTTACGAATGTCAATTTAGAGAAAAGTATCGCGAAAACTCCTATTATGAAACAAAAATCCATTCTTGACTATTTTTTTAAACGGCCTCTTGCGGTTCTATCACCTTCTAAACCTTTAGAAAATGATAATTCTAAGAGTTTGTTTTTTCGAGAAGCCCACTAGCGAACATTCACTAACGATTTTACATCAGAATATAGCAGGTATTTTAAGTAAAAAGGAACTCGTTGAAATCACTCTTCAGGAGCTATCCGACTCAGGTCAAAAAGACGTCGACATCTTATGTTTGTCTGAAACTTTCGTGAAAGCCGGAGAAGAACCTAACTTACGCCTTAATGGCTTTCAGCTGGCAAGTTGGTACTCGAGAACTAAGCAAAGACGTGGTGGTGTTTGCATATTGTGTCGAGATTATTTAAATTTTAAAGTGATATCTTATCTTTCAGATTTTAACTCAGATTCTACATTTGAGTCGTGTGGAATTGAAATTCCAGAACATAAATGTATAATCATTTGCATATATAGAGTCCCAAATAGTAACCCTAATATTCTTTTAGAAAAGCTTGAGCTACTAATGACGAAACTTAAAAGAAGAACCAAATATAGAATCGTTATTACCGGTGATCTCAATATCGACATTTTGACACCATCTAACACATTAGAGGATTTTAAGAGAATAGTGGAAAATTATAATTACATAATACATATTAATCAACCCACAAGACTGAAGTCGTGCATTGATCAAATATTAAGTAACATTCCGAACGCAAAGGGTGAAGTCTTACCATTATATCTTTCTGACCACAATACGGCTCAACGGCTCACAATACCAATTGAAAATAAATACATGCCACCACATTTTTTTTATATATATAAACGTGATTTTAATTCGGAGAATACAAAGAAATTTTGTGATTGCATGAATAGCTTATCATGGTCGGAGGTCCTTCAGACAACTGATACTAATGAAGCATTTAACATATTTCATGACACCTTAAAATTGTTTTTTGAGTTATGTTTCCCTATTTATAGAATTAAGATTAAAACCCGCGCAAAACATCAACCGTGGATGACAAAAGGTATTAAAATTGGGGCAAAAGTAAAACGAACGTTAAGGTATCGTTACTACAGAAAAAGTACTTTACACAACAAAAACACGTATCGGAATTATAGTAAAATTTACAAGAAATGTATTATAGCGTCTCATAAAATCCATAATGCAAAATTTTTAACAAAGGCCAAAAACATTGGTTTAGCGTCCTGGCAAGTTATAAAATCTAATACTAGTGGAACAAATACAAGTTATAATAAGAATAAATTAATTAATGAAATAAGACATAATGATATAATTTATGATAATCCAATTGACATTGCTAATTTATTTAATAACCATTTTATTAATAATTCAAATGAAAATAAAAAACCTGTTAATAGTAGGATTACTGAGGGTATTCATTGTGTTGATCAGAGTATGTTTTTGTTTCCCGCCACTGACGAAGAAATTTCTGATGCAATAAAAAGCCTTAATAATACCTCGGCTGTAGGGTTTGATGAAATTCCTACAAAATTAATTAAATTATGCTCGAAATTTCTTACTCCAGTACTTACTTATTTGATTAACCTATCATTTCTTAATGGTGACTTTCCGGAACGTCTTAAGTTATCAATTATCAAACCTTTGTATAAAAAGGGAAACAAGCTTGATATGAATAGTTTCAGACCGATAGCGCTCATATCGATTTTATCTAAGGTACCTGAAAAAGTAATGTCGAAAAGAATTCTGTCTTTTTTGAATAAATTCAACGTAATCAATTCCAATCAATATGGATTTCAAAAAGGAAAATCCACAACGATAGCTGCTTTTATGTTAATGAAAAAAGTAATAGAAAATGTTAATAAGAAAATACCAACGACAGCAGTTTTTTTCGATATGAGTAAAGCGTTCGATTGTGTTTCTCACGAAATACTATTAAAAAAATGCGAATCATATGGCCTGCGTGGGCAATCTTATAATTGGATAAAAAGTTACTTATCAAATCGAAAACAATACGTAGAGGTAACAAGTATTGATAAAGATATGCAACAAAACGTATTTCAATCAGAAATAAGAGATAATAAATTAGGCGTGCCACAAGGTAGCATACTGGGACCACTTTTATTTCTCCTATATATTAATGACCTACCAAATTCCACAAAATATCATTGTACTCTTTTTGCAGACGACATTTCGGTAGTCATTGCCAAAGATCCACTATCGAATTATCAAAATGATATAAATCAGGCAATTTCCAATGTAGTTCAGTGGATGGAAAAGAATAATTTAAGAGTCAACGTGGACAAAACAAAATGTATCCAATTCAAAAATAGAGGTGGTGCTATTCAGAATTTTGAGCTGAAATGCAATAATCAGGATATTAAAACAGTTAACGAGACGGTGTTTTTAGGCATAACTCTAGACGATTGTTGTACCTGGAAGGGTCATATTGAGAAGGTTTGCTCGAAAATAAATCGCTTCGTATATGCTCTATGGCGCCTTACTAAACTGACTAATAAACAAACGGCCCTTAAGGCGTATCATGGGTATGTTGGGTCGAATTTGCGGTACGGACTTTTACTATGGGGCAATTCAGTAAAAAATAATCGAGCTTTTATAGCCCAAAAGCAATGTGTTCGAGCAATCTGTGATGTGCCGCCAATGACTCCTTGCAAACCTCTTTTCATTGAATTGAAATTATTGAGTCTTCCAAGTTTATATATTTTTGAGGTTTCAACTTTTGTTAAAACTCATATGAGCCTATTTTTGACAAAAAAAGAGGTTTGCAACTTTAACACAAGATTCCCACATAGATTGATATTACCAAACTGTGGAACCGATATAGGTAGAAGAAATTCGAACGCTATGTGTGTTAAAATTTTTAACAACCTGCCCATAAGTTTGCAAAATTTGCCTGTGACAAAATTTAAGCGCAGATTACATGAATGGCTTCAGGATAAGTGTTTTTACAGCGTTAAAGAATTTTTAGATAAGCGGCACATTTGATTTATTTATTGACATCTTAATATATTTTGGTATTTTTTTTGACATTCTTCAATTTATTGTAAGTTTACATTTTGACATTTTGTGCTCATTGTAATTTTATAGCGATATATTCATTTGACTTATTTATTGACATGTTGATATGTTTTGCGTATTTTTCGATATTTTAAATTTATTGTAAACATTTTGACATTTTGTGCTGATTATTCTAAGCTACTATGTTCTTTTTAATTCAATTTAATTCCATTTATTTTTAATTCTTATGTTAAGCGTCAAATAACTGATTGATTGATAAGGAGTGACAGTTAATTTTATGTACTTATAACACTTATTATAACTAAACTACTTTTTACTAATGTTCTAAATTCGTTGCTTCATTTATAATCATCTTTAAAAAAATATTTGCATGCTAGATGTAGCGAAATGTGTACGATCTTCTGAATATAACACCACATGTATTTTTACCGCATTTCAAGCAAATAAAATATCTTTATCTTTATCTTTATCTTTATCTATACTGTAAATAATATACATGTAGTCCTGGGTTCTGTCACAAACCTTATTTTCGAATATTGGTCAGAAATGTTTTGATTGATGTACTTTTGAGTCTTCTACGAATAAAATGCACTAGTAAAAACCCTATACCTACATACAGAAATATTTAACCTAAAAACGTGGGGCTCATGCTAAAGACAATATGGATTATATGGATGATAAATTTAAAAAAATGCACCCCACGTTTTTAGTTTAAATATTTCTGTATGTATAGGGTTATAAATATTTACAGAAGAAATTATTTATTACTTTTTAGTCTGTTTTGACTAGTCCGTTTTCATGTTTTTAATCCGATTTTATGTAATAATTTAGTCCGTTTTAAAAACGTGTTTTTAAAAAAGATTTTTTTTTTCAATAAATCTACTTTTAAGTCTGTTTTTACTAGTCCATTTTAATGTTTATAGTCCACTATTTTTTTTGTAATAATTTAGTCCATTTTAAAAACGTGTTTTTAAAAAAGTTATTTTTTTCAGTAAATTATTATTTTCTGCTTTTTAATTAACGAGCTAAGACTAATAAAAATATATCATCTCCTATCGGAGCACTCGTCAAGACGATTCAAACGAGCTCAAATTCGATGGGGTGGCAATGGTTTTATTACAGAGTCCCAGTGGCCTTCTTCCGGCTCCATCATCAGACCCTGGACACTATTTCCCAACTAAGTACTCGTCAAGACGATTCAAACGAGCCCAATCTCGATGGGGAAGCGTGGTTTTATTAAAGAGTTCCTGTGTCCTTCCTCCGGCTCCACCATCAGACCCTAGAAACTATATCCCAACAAAGAACTCGTCAAGACGATTCAAACAAGCCGAAATTTGATGAGGTTGCACGGTTTCAATAGTAGTTCCTATGGCATGGCCTTTCAGCTTCATCATAAGACTCTGGACCTCGTTTCCAATTAGAGTACTCGTCAAGACGATTCTAACGAGCCCAAACACGATGAGGTTGTATGGTTTCATCATAGTTTCTGTGGCCTTATTCCGGCTTCATCATCAGATCAGCTCAATGACACCATAACGAGTACTTTGTTGGGAAATAGTTTTCAGGATATGATGATGGAGCCAGAAGAAGGACACAGGAACTCTTTCATTAAACCATGTTACCTCATCGAGTTTGGACTCATTTGAATCGTCTTGACGAGTAGGTACTTTGTTGGAAAATAGTTTCCGGGATATGATGATAGAGCTGGAAGAAGGCCACTGGGACTCTGTAATAAAACCATGCAACCCCATCAAGTTTGGGCTCGTTTAAATCGTCTTGACGAGTGCTCCAATAGTAGATGGTATAATTTTTTAGTCTTAGCTCGTTAACTAATTACAAAAAAGTCGGACTAAAAACATTAAAACGGACTAGTAAAAACAGACTTAAAAGTATAAAATAAAATTTTCTTTAAATATTTATAACCCTACAGAAATTTTAAACCTAAAAACGTAGGGCGCATTTTGTAAAATTTATCATCCATATTGTCTTTAGCATGAGCATGTTTTTAGCTTTAAAATTTCTGTAGGGTTATAAATATTTAAAGAAAAATTTATTTTACACTTTTTAGCTTGTTTTTACTAGTCCGGTTTAATGTTTTTAGTCCGACTTTTTTGTAATAAAAACGTGTTTTTAAAAAAAGTCTTTTTTTCAGTAAATTTTTATTTTCTGCTTTTTAGTTAACGAGCTAAGACTAAAAATATACCATCTCCTATCGGAGCACTCGTCAAGACGATTCAAACGAGCCCAAACTCGATGGGGTTGCATGGTTTTAATATAGAGTTTATATGGCCTTCCTCCGGCTGCATCATCAGATCCTCGGACACTATTACCCATTAAAGTATTCGTCAAGAATAATTCAAACGAGTCCAAACTCGGTAGGATTGCATGGTTTTATTACCGAGTTCCAGTGGCCTTCTTCCGGCTCCATCATCAGACCCTGGACACTATTTCCCAACAAAGTACTCGTCATGACGATTCAAACGAGCCCAATCTCGATGGGGTAGCGTGGTTTTATTAAAGAGTTCCTGTGTCCTTCCTCCGGCTCCATCATCAGACCCTGGAAACTATTTCCCAACAAAGAACTCGTCAAGACGATTCAAACGAGCCCAAATTTGATGGGGTTGCACGGTTTCAATATTGAGTTCCTATGGCATGGCCTTTCGGCTTCATCATCAGACCCTAAACCACGTCTATCATTTAAGTACTCGTTAAGATGATTCTAACGAGCCCAAACACGATGGGGTTGTATGGTTTCTTCATAGAGTTCCTGTGGCCTTCTTCCGGCTTCATCATCAGATCAGCTCAATGACACCATAAAATTGCATTGCCTTCCAGTTCTGGCTTATGTTCAAAGTTTCAAGTCTCTAGCTCATCGGGAAGTTAGGATAAAATCGTTCGCAAACTTTGTGGAGAAACACACAAACAAAAAAAAAAAACAAACGCGAAAGCAACCTAATAAAAACGTGTTAAAAAGTATAAAATAATAACTTAGTGTAAAAAAACTTCTTAAAAAACACATTTTTAAAACGAACTAAATTATTACAAAAAAAATCGGACTAAAAACATTAAAACGGGCTAGTAAAAACAGACTAAAAATAAAGAATAAATTCATCTGTAAATATTTATAACCATAAAGTCTGTCCATCCTTACTTGTCTTATATCGACGTTAGAAAGCAAACACGTAGTAACCCGCCAAACCGAAATTGTTCACCAGAGCAAAAATACTTTTTCACAATATATAAAAAAAATCAAAATTGCATTTTTTGTCATTACTCTGAAAACGTGATCGCAATAAATGGATTTTTTTTAACTGAGTATGTACAAAATATTGCTGTAAGAGTCAATGAAAAAAATAAGACTATGCAAATCATTATTATTTACGAGCAGCAAAAAATGTAGTAACCCGCAGTAGAGCTGGGATCACAAATGATGTAAGTTACAGGATAAACAATTTTATAGAATATGAATTGTCGTAAATAACATAGTAAAATATAAAGCAGGATTTTTTCTTATTTACAGCATTTTAAAGAACAGAAAAGAAAAAAATATGCCAATTTTAAAAATCCTATTTTTGATAATATTATACGGATGGTAACTTGACATACACCATTCGACGTGTTTTTTTTTACTGATTCCAACAATGTAATAAAAAAAATATTCATGGGGTGTCGGTTACTACGCGTTTGCTTTCCAGCGTCGATATGGTAAACAATCTTCACCCAACTCTTTATTGAAATAATCATTTATAAAATACAACAAATGGTTTTCCACACATAGATTACGAAATAAATTGTTAATAAACTAACAACAATTTCATAAAGTTACTAACATATTTTTAATTAATGATTTAAGTTTAAAAGACGTATGACAACTGTCAAAAACTGTTTACTAAATAAGACAAGTAAGGATGGACAGACTTTACATACAGAATTTTTTTACCTAAAAACGTGGGGCGCATGCTAAAGACAATGTGGATGATAAATTTTACAAAATGCGTCCCACGTTTTTAGGTTTTAAGTTTCTGTAGGTATAGGGTTATAAATATTTACAGAAGTTTTTTTTTTTACTTTTTAGTCTGTTTTTACCCATTTAGCCCGTTTTAATGTTTTTATTTCGATTTTATTTTGTAATAATTTAGTCTGGATATGGAATTGTGTTGTACTTGTGAGGTTTCTCTGTAGATAGTATAAAAGCATTCAGAGTTCAAAAAAGTGCTTAGAGCTTTTTGCGGAGCACGGCCTTTAGACAGTTGTAAACCTTTATTTCAAACAAAGATATTTTACCTTTACCATGTTTGTACATAAATGTACCGAAAACTGGATCGACAAAAAATACCTATATATAATTTTCGAACGTGCTCACAAAATTTCACGAGAATCGGTAGAGAAATGCGACATGACACAACAAACGCGCGGACAGCCGTAAGGTCATTTTTGCCCAAGCTGATGCAGAGACGCTTCGCTCGCGTTTCGCGTTCGCTCGGTCAATAAATGTCCGATTGGAGCAACATAATATTATGCAGTATGTACCTTATCTAGTAATTAAAAATATAAATGAATAATATTATACAAATGGTATCGAGTGGGGCGCCACGCGGCGCGGCGGCGGCGGCAGGATTTTCTTTCGCTAATTACGTTCGCACGATTTAGTTATTTATTATGCAATTGCAATTAAGCGGCATTATCATTGATTGACGCTGTAATAATCTTCTCGAGAGTTCCGTAGTCTGCACTAATTTTCTTTAGATTATTTATTTATTTACGCAATTATTTATCATTTAATACAATTCATACTTAGCCAGATTGATAGTAAATCTTTATCTATCTTCAGTTTACTAAAGTTACAAAGGTGCTAACTATTGAGTTTTTTTCTTAAAAAGAAGCTATCTGCATAGGCCAATGTCCGTTATAATATCTTTGATGTTGTTCAGAGCGTGATTCAATGATTTTAATTTTTGTAATTTCCACCCCTCTTAAATTGTTACTGTACCTATGTAGCTTACAATTTCTAGACCCGGCGGACATAAGTACTTAAGTCAATTTTCGCTCAAAAATTAGTAAAGTCACAATACGCGTATTTTTGTTCAATGTGCCGACTGAAACAAACACGTAAGTCACTGCGACCGATTACGTTTGTAACTTACGACTGTTCTAAACATCTTCGACAAAAACCACTTATGTCTGAATTAAGTGGTTTAGGTCGACTTTGACTTAAGTTCTTATTCCTTCCGGGTCTAGATTTGTTCCTTCAGCTTTAAAGCAAGGTAAAGGACATTTTTTTTTACTTTTTATCTGGATTGAGAGATTTCTAAATTACATATTTCGGCCATTTATTATAATAAAAACACATATTATTTTCAATCGAATTGTAGATACCTACATTCAAAAGCGAACTAGAAATAATATTTATGAAAAAGTAAATAATTATAATATATAATTATTATTAGTAATTTGTTTCGTTAAAATCTTTTTTTGTGCGTATTATTATAACTAATATTGAACCCTAAAACCTTAATTCCGTTTAGTTGTTAGTTTGCTTCGTATTATTGTTATAATGAGAATTGTGTTGACATCGACATCGGTTCGCTCGCGCGTTTGTCGACTATAACGCTAGTGTCCTCGAGCGTCTCCGGACACGAGACAACTTCAGCTCCGGAATATCAGGTGCATCGTAGCGAGAGTCTGGACTCGGAGGCACTCGCAGGCTTGACGCGGAGCATACGCAGGGAGCGTTAGTGAGGGTCTTGCAGGCTTGACGCGGAGCATACACGAGGATGAGCGCCGAGGACGTGGTGCTGACGGGAATATCGGGGCGGCTGCCCGAGTGCGACTCCATCGAGGAGTTCGCGCAGAAGCTGCTCGCCGGCGTCGACCTGGTCACCGCCGACGCGCGCCGCTGGCCGCCAGGTACACCACATCATCATCACCAACCATTTTTTTTATTTCTGTACTATACGGAAGCACTGCGTGTTGTTTTGATACATGCTCACTATGAATAGCTGACAAACCAATAATTATAAGACTTTTAGTAGAGGAGGTACCTACTTACGTGGGAAAGCCTATTGTTTAGAATAACTAAAGATCGTTTTACATATTATTATTATAACTAATGAACGAAATGCATAAAGCACGACTACACGACACGACATTAACTCACGTAAAGATGATTGAACTAACGAACGATTTACCTACTGTTGATTTGGGGCTAAGTTGAGGGTTACACGCCAGCAGATCGGTTCTGGCACTTCGCCGGCCGCTGCCGCGGCACGCTCGCTTCGCTCGCTCGTCGTCGCGTCTAATAGTCTGTTTACCAAAGGTCCTAACATAATTAGTCCATGTGCGACGACGAGCGAGGGTAGCGAGACTAGCGAGCAAGGAGGAGGTTATCTTCCATTGCGACCAACAACGCACGAGCCGAGCGAGAGAAGCGAGCGTGCTGCGGTAGCGGCTGGCAAAGTGTCAGAACCGACCTGCTGGCGTGTAATCCTCCACCTATTGATAATTGATAAACCGTGACGAGTCGTCCATTATATAGGTAGGCATTTCATACATAGTTGAAAAATCCAATATCTTAATTGCATTTAGTTCAATCAAAGTTAAGTAAGTTAAACAGTAGTTGAGTCGAAATATATGTTTTATGAACATTTTGTGAATCGAGCGTAGTTATGTCGAGAATAGTTGGGATAAAATTAGTTATTATGATATGGTAACCGTGGGAAAAGGGCGAGAAGTTGATACCTTGAGGATTGCTCGCTGAGCTCTCTCTGAGGCCAAGATTTAGGCAGTCCTCACTTTGGATTTTTGGATGCGTTTTCTTACAATCCTTTCAAGTACTATGGGAGTGCGCACACTGCTGGATGCGAGCGTCGTAACATTTTGAATACAAATATTAATTATGTAGGTAGTCTGTTATTCAAAACAAAAATATCTAGTTATAATGTAATAGTTTCATCTATTATGTGAGCTTATTTGAATAAAAATATTTTCATTTTCATTTTCTATGACAACGAGTATTTTATTTTGAGTGTTACTTTAATTTTGGGGCATACACAATGGACAGTTGCATTAATATTTTTAGAATAATTGCTTTTACGCAAAGTAAACTTCAATATAGGTAGGTAGATTGTTTTATCAGCATTTAATGTTATTTTGTAACCATTTATTTAGAACATTGAATCCTCTTTGCGCATACATGTAAACTTCTTTTTCTGAATCAGCCGCGAAAAGAAGAGCAGCGTAGAATATTATTATGCCATGATCTAGCTTGATATTGCAAAGATCATGTATGTACACCAGAAATAGGATAGGTCCTAAAATACTTCCTCGGGGAACCCCCTATGATGTTAATATTATCCTGCTTAGCACTACATAGGACACTGACACATCTTTACACATTAGGTTCATTCCTCCAGATAACTCAAAGGTTCAGCTTAGTACCTCTTATGCCTCTTAGGGTCTCAAACTTACGCAAAGGGATAGGGATAGAAACTGTGTCAAAAGCTTTAGCAAGGTCCAGGAAGATTAAAATTTCGATTCAGTGTCGTTACCTTTGTCCAGATTCTGCACAATTTGAGGTACGGCATCAGCAGTAGATACTTTAGGTCGAAATCCAAATCGAAACTTGAACTGTATTGATATCCTCTAAATATTTAAAATTCATAAGGTTGTGGCAGAACTTATTACTGCGTATGTTATTTTACTTTTTCGCGTATCTTCTAAGTATGTATGTAATACTAGCTTCTGCCCGCGACTTCGTCCGCATGGACATTCGGAAAATCGCTATGGAACCTTTGACCGAGATAAAAAGTATCAATACCACAAGCTATAACTATCTGCGTGCTATTCCAAATCCGTCTAGCTGGTTTTACGTGATTGAGCAACAAACATTAATCTTTCACATTTTTGATATTATTAATTCCCGTTCCCGTTCTCCTTCTCACTCCATCCCGTTCCCGTATTATTTTTACATAAAAATTTTGAACCCCCGTTTTAGTCCTTTAGGTGTTGAATAATGTCCTGTCCACCGTGTCGTGTTGGATCCTAAAATATTTGGACCCTAAAAATTTTCGCAATCAACATCCCATTTAACGATATCAATATCAATTTTTAGGTTTATTTCATAAAGTTAATATTACCTAACGGAATAGAGTAACAAAGGGCTGAGCAAGCGAGATGTCACTAATCAGCAACAATGTGTGATAAAAAGAGATGCGTGATTATGACGTGCAGAACTCTTTTTCGCAACTGATTGACAGTTTGTCAGCACTTATCAGCCCGCTGAGAATTTGAGTTCTGAAAATATTTCCGATTTTTCTTGAAATCGTGGACATTTTTGCGAAATAATGCTTCGGAAACATGGTGCCCTGTTCAGTGATTGATTGTAGTACAACACATCGAAATAACCCAGAAAAATGTTCATTTCACAGGTAAATTATTCCAAATTGACCCCGCCTAACTTTGTGTTTATTTTTGCCAATACGTTTCGAAATTTTTGCACTGAGCGTGATTATTCTCTTCTGTAAACACTCATTTTTGTAAAAAGCAAAGATCGGCTAGACAAAATGCAAAATTAACGAATATTTTGTGTAAAGAAATAATTTTCATTTTACAGTAGGGGTGCATAAAGTTATCGATATTTTTTGTCGATTGTCTATCACGCCGCATCACGCGGTAAACGAATATGTTTCACTGTTGTAAAAGTACTTATATGATGTTTAGTTAATAATCATCTTGGAATGTAATCCCATTTAAGATACTTAAGCCGATCCATAGGTATCAGTTTCTGACTATTAGAATACCATAATAAGTAATTTAACTATATTGTTTTAAATTTCCATGGTTATTGACGTTAATAGAATAAACTATGTCGGGATTTACACCATGTACCTGTTTATTTTTGAGACTCCGATATTTCGGCGCAGTTGCATGCGCCATGATCACGGAAGAACTGTCGATTGTTGCGTGCGGGTAGATGTTATTGGCAGACGAATCGGTCTACCCTCCGTCTAGTTCTTTTATTACTACGTTCTATACCGGTACCACTGTCTGCAAACTCACTATTCACTCGAATTTGTTCTCGACACACGACACGCACTGTATCTGTACGCGAAACGGCACTTTTTTTTATTTTTGTTGTTTTTACACAACCGGACTTCCAGACATTCGACAATTTAAACCCATCCTCACGATTAAAATTTTTGTATTTGGTAATTTCAATCGCTTCCCTGACCATTCTTGGTATGTAGTGGCGTTCTGTTGAAATAATCTGGGGGTTATGTAACTCGATCCAGTGATTTGTATCCGAATGAATTAAATGTTCACAATGGCCGATTTTTGCGTATCGTTGTTTTGGACAGCTTTTATGTGCTCCTTTATACGGCATGCTATTGTGCGTGCTAAAAATTTCAATCGTGAGGATGGGTTTAAATTGTCGAGTGTCTGGAATCCAGTAGTCCGGATGTGTAAAAACAACAAAAATAAAAAAAGTGCCGTTTCGCGTACAGATACAGTGAGTGTCGTGTGTCGAGAACAAATTCGAGTGAGTTTGCAGACAGTGGTACCGGTATCGAACGTAGTAATAAAAGAACTAGACGGAGGGTAGACCGATTCGTCTGCCAATAACATCTACCCGCACGCAACAATCGACAGTTCTTCCGTGATCATGGCGCATGCAACTGCGCCGAAATATCGGAGTCTCAAAAATAAACAGGTACATGGTGTAAATCCCGACATAGTTTATTCTATTAATTTAACTATATTTCAGATTTCCTACCAACTTAGATACAAAAAATGCATGGCTTACATTAATTGGCCGTCCAAACTGGACTCCCAAGAAAACTTCATATCTATGCAGTAAGCATTTTGAGGAAAAATATTTCCAGATGCGACGCCATTTTCTCCCTGCAGAGCAAAAGCTGAAAGCAACAAGCTAACGACACATAAAGCTTACTACGTATTTTACTTTCGTAGTTGGTGTTATATACCTACCATAAAGTTAATATACCTGTCGGATTTTGAAAAAATCTGCAGTTCCATCTAAGTTTGTTCCGGTAAGCATTAATAAAATGATACTATAAAATAATAATACTATTTTATTTCTAAGTAAGTATTACAACTGCAATTTCAGCTTCAATTTTAATAGCAGCATATTCAATAACTCACTCAATAGACACTCATTTCTGTCTTTGTTACAGGTCAATATAAAGCCTAGACGCACAGTGTCATCCTACGTTTATAGAGTCATAATGTTTAGAAATCAGCTTTTATTTAGGAAATAGGCGTTTAAAAGAACCATTCATATATAAATATATATAACTTAGTGTGTTTGGGAATATATTCAACTAAAATATGAAAATGGTACTTGTACAATCATATTTACCTGTGAAATAAGTATTTCTTTGGGTTATTGTCGTAAGTAAAATAACAATTAAACACAGAACACGACACCATTATTAATTTATGTAGTTATAAGAGCCAAATCAACCCGATCGCAATCAAAATAACAAAATAATCGTGTGGACGCTTTTCACCAAGATGATAAAAGATGATAAATGAAGTCAAACTAGGTTCTGCTGTCTTTTTTTTTCAACTCTTTCTCACACATCGCATAAGCCGTAAGAAACGGTTTCTCACTCGCACCATTGTTCGTCTACTTGAGCGTTCTAAATCTATGGATATTATCTCAATCAACTTCTAACTGTAACGAACTGAAAACATTCTTCTTATCTTTTTTATGTTAAATAAATGATTTTAAATATCTCCTGAACTTTTTCTAATAGTCATAATTCATATCAGAATCGTAATTTTAGGACACCCGTGCGAAATTCTATCCCGTTTATTTTGAATCTATGGCTGTTAATTAATACTATCGATATCGATATTTATATCAATAGTGACAAGATTACATCACTGAGACTAATACATAAAAAAATACACACACAAATGTAAATCAATTTCGGTTTCGATTGACAGCTCATGTTTGTTCCTCTAACACCCACGAACCTCTAAGGGGTTGGGGGTTGGGGGTTAGTGGGTAAATAAACCTAAACATTTTCGGAAAATCACGAAGTTTCTAGTCGAAATGTCTTTGAATAAAAAAAATCCATACATAATAAGCCCCATTTCACCTCTTTAGGGGGTTTAATCATGGCCACTATGTTGGATTTTAAAATAAATACCGTTTTCGTAATCAACATCCCATGAAATCTCAATAACGACATCCATATCGATTTATGAAAAAAAAGTATACTTAAGTACTTGTAAATTTTATTTTAAAATTATGTTTGCAATTGCATGCTGTTAATGGTTGAACAGGCAGATCTTTTAAAGACCTCCAGTGTACCCTTATTTACCCCAGCTACCCTAAGGGTTTAATTATCGGAAAATCACAAAATACGGTGTACCTTTATTTACCCCATCTAGCCCCTAAGGGGTTAATTATCGTAAAATCACAAAATACGTGTTTGCTGTTGTTAGTTTTTAAAAGGAAGTACTCCTACGAAGTTACATGTCAAAATGTCTATTTAATATTATTTTTTCATACAAAACATGAACCCCACTGTACCCGTTTAGGGGTTGAAACAAAGCCACTATGTCGCACTTAAAAATAAATGCCAGTTTCACAATCAACATCCCATAAAACCTCAATAACCACATCCATATCGAGTTTGGGCTTTTTACCCCATTTACCCTTTAAGGGGTTGATTTTCAGAAATTTACGAAATTCATGTTTGATCACATTGTTTATAGAACTACTCCTACGCAGTTTCAAGACGTAATGTCTATTTTATTTTTTCCATACAAAGTTTGAACCCCATTTGACCCCTTTAGGGGTTGAATAATGTCCACCACTTAAAGATAAATGCCATTTTTGCAATCAACATCACATAAAACCTCGATAACGACACCCATATCGTTGTTGGGCTTTTTTTACCCCGTTTACCCCCTAAAGGGTTGAGTTTCGAAAAACCACGAAACACGTATTTGCTTATTTGTTTTAAGAAGTACTCCTACGAAGTTTCAAGTTGAAATGTCTATTTAATTTTTTTTCTCCATACAAACTTTGTATTTTCATTTCAACCCTTTAGGGGTAGAATTTCCAAAAATCCCTTCTTAGTGGGTGTTTACACTGTATAAGGTATCTATGTACAAAATTTCAAGTCTCTAGACCCGGCGGTTTGGGCTGTGCGTTGATATGTCAGTCACCCCTTCACTTTTATATAAGAGACTAGCTTCTGCCCGCGACTTCGTCCGCGTGGATATTAGATTCGTCCGCGTTCCGTTCCGTTCCGTTCCGTTCAGTTCCGTTCCCGTTCCCGTTCCCGTGCCCGTGCCCGTGCCCGTTCCGGTTCCCGCAATCACCATCCCATAAAACTTCAAGAACGACATCCATATCGATTTTTATGTTACTCACCCCACTTACCCTCTAAGGGGTTGATTTTCAAAATCCCAAAATATATATTTAGTCGTGCTCCTACGAATTTTAAAGTTGTAATTTCGATTTTGTATTCTTTTTCCATACAAAATTTGAACCCCATTTTTACCCCAATAACGACATCTATATCGATTTTTATGTTTACTCACCCCATTTACCCCCTAAGGGATTGATTTTCAAAATAACAAAATATATATTTGCCTATTTATTTTTAGATGTGCTCCTACGAAGTTTAAAGTTGTAATGTCTATTTTATATTATTTTTCCATACAAAATTTGGACCCCATTTTCACCCCTTTAGGGGTTAAATCATGTCCACCGTGTTGGACTTCAAAATAAATGTCATTTTTGCAATCGTCATCCCAGAAAACCCCAATAACGACATCTATATCGATTTTTATGTTTACTCACCCCATTTACCCCCTAAGGGGTTGATTTTCAAAATAACAAAATATATATTTGCTTATTTATTTTTAGATGTGCCCCTACGAAGTTTAAAGTTGTAATGTCTATTTTATATTATTTTTCCATACAGAATTTGGACCCCATTTTCACCCCTTTAGGGGTGTAATCATATCCACCGTGGTTGGACTTCAAAATAAATGTCATTTTTGCAATCGTCATCCCACAAAACCCCAATAACGACATCCATATCTATTTTTAGGTTTTTTTTAACCCTTTTCACCCCCATTTCATCCCCTTTGGAGTTGAAATCTTAACAAAAACAATATACGTTGCTTTAGATTTCTATCCATAAGCCTAAATTATAAATTTAGCGATTTTTATTTCGAAAATGAAGGATTTTCTTCAATACACAACTTCATCCCCCTTTTGACCCCTTCGGGGGTAGAATTTTGAAAAACGCTGAGATACGTATTTATTAATTTTCAATCGTCAGCCTAAACACAAAATTTGAAGATTCTAGCTTCAAAACTGAGGGACTTTCATACAAACTTTCATCCCTTATTTCATCCCCTTAGGGATGGAATTTTCAAAAATCCTTCCTTAGTGGATGCCTACACTGTATAAAGTATCTGTGTGCAAAATTTTAAGTCTCTAGGTCCAGCGGTTTGGGCTGTGCGTTGATAGATCAGTCAGTAAGTCAGTCAGTCAGTCAGTCAGTCAGTCAGTCAGTCAGTCAGTCAGTCAGTCATTCAGTTTACGATTTTATATATTAAGATTATTTATTACCGTAAACGGCTGGACGGATTTCTGTAATTAAGATGTAAATTGGTCTTGACAGCCCAAGTGTTCTTAGCTCAGTGACGGTAAAAAAACAATATAGCGGCTGTGATGTGAGGTGCTATTATTTGAAGTGAAAATATTTTTTTTAGAATACTGCAATATGGATATCAAATTAAAGGGATTATCGTAAGTATATCATGACCGTTTTAAAATTACTAAAAAGACTTGAGAAAAAAAAACTAAAAAACCCGCCTGCTTCAAAAGACAAGTCAACTGAAAAGATGGAAACAAGATCAAATATTGATGGCAAATAAAATGCAGTCAGAGGCAAAGAATTTACGATAAGTCAAATTGTTCATAATATCACTTATTCATATTTTGTTTGTCTTTAGTTAACTTTATTTGATTTTGTTTTCATATTTTCAGTTGACTTGTCTTTTGATGCAGGCGGTTTATTTTTATTTTTTTATTGTATCAAACAGCTGATTGTTTTATTTTTATTTTATTTTATTTATTTGTCACACAAAACAGATTTACAGCAAATACATAATATTACAACATTTTAAAAGGTACGCAGGTAGGCTGCAACTCCAACAATATGTGTGAACAACATGATTAATCGGACAAGTCAGAAATTAAATTTTAAATTAAATTATATGAAATAAATTAAGTTGAATATTGATTAAATTGAATTGATAGATAATTTACATTACAAATTAGATTAGCTAAAACAAAATTAAATAAATTAGATCGCATTCAAAATTATAAAGATTAAATACAATTAAAAGATTTACGCTTATGGAAAAAGACAAAAGAACGAAATGGTCATGTGATAATTGCTTGGATACACTTCATAATAAAGGTGATAGTAAATACTCGACACCGGTAAAAGATCATGAGCAAGTAATGAGCGACGATCCAAGCAATGATAATTTATCAAACAACTGTGAATCACCGCCATTCTCTTTGATGAACAATAGTAATGTCACACTACGTGGAAAACCGAGCCGGTCTGAATTGACATCCGACCAAGCAATAACCGGCGTCCTTGGCGAAGCATTGGGTAATTTAAAACATGATTTTAATGAAAGTATGGCCGCTTCTATTGAAAAACACATTAAAACAGCATTCAGTGCTTGTTCAAGTGAAATACTTGCTAAGTTGGAAATAATTGCTGACTCCATCCAAACTATCACGGCGCGGGTGAATAACTTTGAAGAACGTTTATCTTCGCTCGAAAAACATCTGGACGCCTGCAACGTTAGCTCTCAAAGTGACGCGGCAGTGAGCGTGGAACGGCTCAAGGCGCAGTTGAACGATCGCGACCAGGAGTTACTTCAAAATGACCTTGAGATCACTGGATTGCCCGAAACTCCTGCTGAGAACCCAACTCATCTCGTAACTTTGCTAAGCAAAAAACTGGGTATGAACGTGGGCGAGCATGAGATAGCGAGCGCTGTACGTGTCGGACCTCGACGTGTGGGTGGTGGCGATGGATCCCGGCCGCTAGCGGTTCAGCTGGTGAGGCGTGCGGTGCGGGACCAGCTGCTGCAAGCGGCACGCGTGCGGCGTGCACTAGATACTAGCGGCCTTGATATTCCTGGTGTTGCTGCTGACCCTCCTCGCCGTATTTATGTGAATGAGCGGCTCACGCGATCAACCGGGAACTCTTTTACAAGGTACGCATGGAAGCACGTCGATTGCAGTGGCGCTACGTGTGGACCCGTCAGGGCAGCATATTTGTTCGCTACAGCAGTGACAAACCAGCTATGAGGATCCGTGACGAGATTGAAATGAAGAGGGTTTTTGGTGGCTGATAGGTTTGTGTGGAACTTATTTTTGGCTTTGGTTAGTACTTATATTCTTTGTGTAACTCTTATTGACAGTAAAGTAGTTTCTTTGTCAATATTAGATGTATTCCAAAGATGTCAATTTTGTTATGCTAACAGTTGTGAACTAAAAAAACATACATTTGAAGTTATCATAACGTTTTCTATCATAAAAAAAGTAGATTTAAGTACAAAGTACCCATTCTTGTTATTGTAGTTTTTAAGATCCATAAATTTATACCCTCTAAGTTGCCTAATGTAACTCTGTGTTTAAACAATGATGCTCAAAATGTTCACTATTGTAATATTTCATGTGTTGTACATATTTCCTGTTTGTATACAATAGGAAGCACTAAGTTCTTCGTGATAATCTGTAGTGGCCTATCTTTAATCTGCTTATACTGGCATCTCTCATATGTTATTTTGCTTATTTTCGGAAGCGTCCCAATAGATTTACTGTATTCTGGTCATACAAATAGAAATAAATATAACTTATACTTAAATTTCTTAGTCTGGCGACATATTGCTTTGTTCACTCTCTATTTAAATAACTCAAACATTGAAATGCTATTTTCGTATTATATTTTGCTTATTGCTATGGGCATTTTAATGAGTTTATTGTACTCGGGTAATAATACCTTAGGCTTGATTTTCTTGAACTGGCGACATATTACTTTGCTCACTCTTTGCTTAAATAATTTTAATTGCATCGGCATATTTTTGTATTTTGTTCAGCATAATAATACTGGAGGCGTTTGGCTGGAATTATTGTTTTTGGGTAATAATGTTTTAAACTTGATTTTCTTAAGCTGGCAACAAATTACGTTACTTACTCTTTATTTAAATAACTGTAATTACATAAAAATCTTATTTTTGGGTATTGTTTTATATATTACTAAAAACTATTCGACAGGTCTATTGTATTTGGGTGGTAATGTCCAGTACTTGGCTTCATTGAACTGGCGGCATTTAACTTTGCTCACTCTTTACTCGAATAACTCTGCATACATTGAGATTTCGTTCTCAGATATCGTTTCACATTTTATTGTTGAAAACATTTCAATGGGTTTATTATATTTTGGTGGTAATATCCCATACCTAAATATTATATCCTATACTTATATATTTAAATACATTGAAACTTCATTCAATATTGTTTTTCATACTAATAAAAACATTTCTACATGTCTATTATACTCTGGCAATAATGTCTTGTACTCGATTTTCTTAAACTGGCGCCATAAAACTATGCTCACCTTTTATTTGAATAACTCCAAATACATTGAAATTCTGTTTTCATATATTGTTCTGCATATTACTAAAAATATTTCGTTAGGTTTGTTGAATCCTGGATCTTTGGGAACGTGTCACGACGAGCTTGTTGCAGCCATGGAACGGCATCCGGTAGACATCTTAGCCATAAACGAGACATGGTTGCGCGCTGGTGAGGAAGCTCGCGCACCTTCTATCCCCGGATATCGACTTCGTCACATACCTCGCCCGGCAGGCATGCGGTCTCGAGGCGGAGGAGTTGGATTCTACATCCGCCGCGGCCTTACTGCACGAGTGTTGGATCATCCTGATGTCTCACCCACTGAGCAGATGTGGCTGGGTCTCAAAATTAATGGTCTTAGGGTAGCTATTGGTACGGCGTATCGCCCACCCTGGTACGACGTAGATAACTTTTTCACCAGTCTAACGGAAACTTTGTGCGCATTCTCAACATATGATCGCATTGTCCTCCTGGGTGACTTTAATATAAACTGCTTAAAACTAAATGAAAGTAATGCCAAAAAATTATTAGATTTCCTAAGCTGTTTTAATCTTGAACAATATGTTACTGAGCCTACGCATTTTACTGATAACTCTGAATCCCTTATAGATTTAATATGTTCTAATATGAAAGTAAATGAAGTTAATGTTCATCGCATACATGAGCTAGGTAGGCATGCTCTTATCTCCTGTGAGCTCAATATTAAAAAGCCTAAGCCAGTACCGAAGTGCCGCACATATAGACCTTTGCGAAACATTGATGTTCCGAAGTTTGATGCAGATTTGAATTCAATTAACTGGGATAGCTTGATTAGCGAGGATGTCAATTCTACCTTAAATGATTTTAACGCTTATATTATAATTTTATTTGACCACCATGCGCCATATGTAACAAAATGTTTTAGAAAAATTAGTTACCCTTGGATAACTTATACTATAAAGGAAATGATGGCTCTTCGGGATAACGCTCTCGCTAAAAGCCACAAAACAAAACTTGACATCCATAAAAAATATTATAAAGAGTTAAACACTACTGTATCAACAGCTTTATTTACAGAAAAGTCTGCGTTTTTCCAAACAAATATAAATAAAAATATCAATAATCCGCGTGTTCTTTGGAAAAACATAAAGCGTAACGTCGTCGATTTTAATAAGAGTAAGTATGAGGAGCTGCCGAATCATTTTGACAATCCTAACGAGATTAACAAACACTTTTTGAAAATCAATTGTAAATATAATGTAAGCCTTTCTGTCCTAACGTTTTTTGAATTCCATC
This sequence comes from Agriphila tristella, assembly GCA_928269145.1. NCBI lineage: Eukaryota > Metazoa > Arthropoda > Insecta > Lepidoptera > Crambidae > Agriphila > Agriphila tristella. Next base: position 57,450,569 of record OV743431.1, on the reverse strand, counting down.
GCTTCAGCTCTGCTAATTTCACTTTGTCACCTGTAGATGAAGCAACTGTCTTTAAAATAATTAAGTCTTTATCTAGCAATGCTCAGGGTGTAGATGGAATCTCAAAAGATATGTTAATGTTAACCCTTCCGCAAACTTTGAGCATTGTTACTGCAATTGTTAATAATTCAATATAATCCAGTACTTTTCCTGATCTTTGGAAGAAGGCAGTGATTAAGCCGATTCCGAAAAGAAGCGATCCAACTAGCCTGAATGACTTAAGACCAATTAGTATTTTACCTACTATGTCTAAAGTTCTGGAAAAAATAGTTTGTGAGCAGATGACCGCCTTCCTTGAAGCCAATGATATACTCCCTTTAAAACAATCTGGCTTTAGAAAGTCTCATAGTACAACGACAGTGCTTCTCGATGTAATAGATGATGCTTTGGCTGCTCAAGATGTGGGAGAGGGTACAATACTTGTGCTGTTAGACTTCTCACGTGCTTTTGATTCAATTAATATAGATCTTCTCCTGTCAAAGCTTGCTTATTATGGTTTTACCTTAAGTACAATAAAGTGGTTTGCAAGTTACTTGCTCGGACGTTCGCAAAGGGTTGAGCTGCGTGATCGTTTTGGATCTACTGCTTATTCTGAAAATTTATTTCTAAAGTCTGGAGTTCCTCAGGGATCCATTTTGGGCCCTATTTTGTTCATATTATATATTGCTGATATAACCAAATGTTTCATTCACTGTAAGTTTCATATATATGCAGATGACCTGCAACTCTATTTATCATTTAAACCTGAAAACACAGCAACTGCAGTTGACCTGATCAATCAGGATCTCGCGCGGCTAACAGAATGGTCCAAACAGAACAGCTTATTTCTGAACCCACTTAAATCAAAATTTCTCGTACTTGGCACAAAGCTCCAGGTGAGTAAAATTACAAGTGAAAAACCACGTATCCTAATAGAAAGCGACTGTTTGGAACATGTAGATGTAGCCAGAAATCTAGGTCTTATGATGGACAGCCATTTGCGATTCGAACTACACGTGCTTGGCACTGTCAGGAACTGTTTTTACAGGTTGAAGGTACTATACAAAATTCGGGAACATCTTTCCACTGATATGAGAATAAGATTATGCGATGCTCTCATTTTATCCAAGCTGAACTATGCTGATGCTGTAATTAATAGCTGCTTGTTGTCCCGAACAAAGGCTCTTATTCAACGCGTCCAAAACGCTTGTGCGCGCTTCTGTTTCCCAGTTCCACGTCGTGGGCATGTAACGCCATTTCTTAACAGTGAAAACATCGTTAAAATGGAGGCTCGACGATTACTCCACTTTTCCACGTTGCTATTTGGAATTATTAAGTCTCACCGACCTCGATATCTTTACGAAAAACTGATTTTCTCACAACGCGAAATTAGACTAACTTCAATACTCATATGCCCCATGCACAGTTCGGCTGCTTTTTGTGGTAGCTTTCGTTATGCTGCCACGAAATGTTGGAACAATATTCCACCACCTGTAAAAGCTTCTCTGTCGGTTAATTCTTTCAAACGTAAATTTAAAAATTATTTGCTTGAACAACAAAAGGTATCCTAACAGGCGTCTGTGCTTAACTTAAATAACACTATTTTCTATGTAATAAATTTCTCATCATAGCAAAACAACTCATACCAAAAGTAATATGTCTGCAGTTTTTTGATCCACTGTTCATACTAGTGAAATGTGTGTGAAATAGTATTTTGTAGCTCAATGGTAATATGAATGTAATTAACATAGCCCTATTTATTTTGTTCGGCATGTACCATGTACCTACATACAATTCAAGGTTCCGCAGAATATCAGCGTTGCAGGTGTTGATCATGCTGCAACTTATGCTGAGTGGTAACCTTTTCGGTTTCATAATGTACCTAACATAAGCTCTGATGTACTTACCTACCCAAAATTGTGGAATTGAATAAAGTTCTTTGTATTGTATTGTATTAAATTCGATTATTTAAAATAGAAAGGAACAAAATATACTAATTGAATATAAACCAAGAATCATACCAGCCTATGTAGTGAGCTTCTAAACTTATTGAGTGAGGAAGCGTAGATATCAGGCACATCGTCTAACTGGCTTTTCAAAAGTTTTCGTATTGTCTCTAATTCAGAGTTAGTCCCATAGTAAAAGTTTTTCAGTTTTAAGGTCTCTACCTACCATAATCTGTATTACGGGTTTTTTTGCAACACGTTGTTAATTTTATATGAAGTATGACTACGTATTTGTCATTTTGAAAAAAGAAATATATGTAGCTTACTTCCGCAAACAATATATGCAAGATGCACCGCCCGCCCGCCCGCAATAATATGCACATGCACACCACAAAATATCAGTGCACAATACCTGCATTTAGCAAGACAGCAACACACCTTGCACCTTCACCAATTAGGCTACTCTACACGTGTTTCGCCCCAACCCGGGGCATCCTCAGGAGTTAGATCGTGCGTAAACCAACACCGAATGAGCAACATTGCCTTCCGACACCGTATTTATTCTCTTCCTCCCCACTCCGCACCGAGTGACTGACAGCGTTTGAAGAATGTTGCCAGTTTCAAATAAAAAGGAAAAAGGAAGGAAAAATGATTTTAATTTAAATTGTGTACAAATAAATTGATATACATTAAATAATGTGTTTTATTAATAAGATATTTAATTTTAAGAATTATTATTATTTGAGAAAATACGCAGCAATGGCGAGGAAGAGACGTCAAGTTGATTGTTAAGTATGGCTCCATCAACATTGTGTTTGATAATTTCTAGGTTTTCCAACACGTTCAGTCGTAGACCTTTACTACAAGTATGTAAAACCTCATAGGAATGACCATCAAATAGTTGATGTCCGGTATTTAATAAATGTTTCGCGAAATGTGATCGTTCCGGGTGGCCATTCCTATAGGCAGAAATATGTTCTTTATAACGTATATCGAAACTACGGCCAGTTTGACCAACGTATACTGAATTACATTGGTTACATGTTAACTTATATATCCCCGACTTCCTGCCAACCTCCGTTTTTTCCTTGCCATTGCAAATAGCACGCCGGACGGTATTAGTAGTACGAAAAGCCACGTGAACGTCGTTATTTTTTAAGATTTTTGATATTTTATCTGATATTTTACCTACGTAAGCCATACTTGACTGATAATTTTGAATAACGCGCTCACGTGGCACCGCATATAAAAGCCCAGTCACCTGTTTGTTGATTTTACTCCTAACCATGTTATCTATCATCCGCCGATCATAACCATTTGCAATGGCAATATTATAAATTGTATTTAACTCTCTACTATAGGCTTGGCCTGATAACGGTACCGTCATTAGACGATTAATATATGAATGAAAAGCAGCTAATTTATGTTGCCAAGGATGACAAGAAGTTGCGGGGATAACTACATCAGTATGTGTGGGTTTTCTATATATTTGAAAATTATGGCGACAATGCTCCCGTGAGATAGTTAAATCCAAGAAATTTAACGAATTATTAACCTCAATTTCTAATTTGAATTTGATTTTTGGGTGTAAACTATTTAAATATTGAAAAAATGATTCTAACTCTTGTCTAGTACCTGTCCAGCATATAATAATATCGTCAACATAACGATAATAATAAAGAATGTTATTATTGCCCACTATGTACCTATTCTCAAAATTGTCCATGAAGATCTCCGCCATCAAAGGTGATAACGGAGAACCCATGGCTAGCCCCTCCTCTTGTTTGTAAAACCCACCATTAAACTTAAAATAATTTTGTTGCATGCAAATATGTGTTAAGTTAATTATTTCATCTGCCTCCCCTGGATGAAGACCGCGGCGTTCTAAAATATTTGATAGTATATCTAAACTTTCTTGGTAAGGAACGTTTGTGAACAAACTCTCCACATCCAAGGAAAGCAGAAACGAGTTAGAAGGCAAAACAACATTCTTTATTTTCTCAATTAAATCTGATGTATTTTGAATACTATACTTAGGTGAGAAAGATGATTTATCTTTTATAATATTATTTAATCTTTTAGCCAACTCATATGCTGGACAACCTATATATGAAACAACAGGTCGCACGGGAACATTGTCTTTATGTATTTTAGGTAAACTATACAACACAGGGGCCTGTGGATTCATTGGGGCGATATAGCGAGATGAATACTCGTTTGGAAAAATAAATTTTGAATTACTAATATTTTCTTTGACCTCTGTGTTGTACTTTGTGGTTGGGTCCGAGCGCAAAGGAGTAAAGTCACCGCTGTTAATTACTTCCTGAACTTTATTTATATACTCTGATTGGTTTAAAATAACAATACTATTTCCTTTGTCTGCTTTTGTTACAACTAAATGATTATCATTGATTTTATTTTGCAACGACTTTACAGCTCGCAGCTCGGGCCCACCACAGTTAGAAGGTTGTATTTTCTTTAATTGATTAGTTACCAAACCCTTCACCAAGTTATCCTTCTTATTCATAATAACCGCCACCTCTGAGTCCACCGCCAAACCCTCCACCAATGACTTAGTTATTTTAGGGGTTATGTTATATTTGAGGCCTTTTTCCAAAAGCGAAGTCTCGCTTTGGGAAAACTGCACGTTAGTTAAGTTTTCTACCCGGGGATAAAAAGATGTTTGACCACCACCAGCATTATTGTTACTAATTCTACCCCGACTACCCCCATTATTGGTACCAAGTTGAATTTCCCTTAACCTTCGTAACTTGTTGGATTGATTAATATACTTGTTATATACAGCCTGTGATGCGAAATCTCTGGCCTTTTGGTCTAAAAGATCGAATTCGATATTATGTAAACTATGAGTCAATTCTGTATGTAAAATTTTAATATGTAATTTTAAATTATCCCTAACAAGGAACCAACGGCGAGATTCCGCATCTAACCAGACCTTTTGGGCTTTACGTATGGCCAAACTAGCCGCGGGACTGGTCGTGTTGGAACGGATGTTGATATAATTTGGAATTAGATTTTGGCGTTTACACTGTTGATTGAACCACACATTTTGTGCCGCCACCCGATGCTGTGTAGTTAATTTAATATATAAACGTGCCTGTACAGCTATGCTTGCCGATTGTAAGTATTTGATTGAATCAGGCGTCACTTGGCGGAAGTCCCAAACCATTTTGAAAAAAGAAATATATGTAGCTTACTTCCGCAAACAATATATGCAAGATGCACCGCCCGCCCGCCCGCAATAATATGCACATGCACACCACAAAATATCAGTGCACAATACCTGCATTTAGCAAGACAGCAACACACCTTGCACCTTCACCAATTAGGCTACTCTACACGTGTTTCGCCCCAACCCGGGGCATCCTCAGGAGTTAGATCGTGCGTAAACCAACACCGAATGAGCAACATTGCCTTCCGACACCGTATTTATTCTCTTCCTCCCCACTCCGCACCGAGTGACTGACAGCGTTTGAAGAATGTTGCCAGTTTCAAATAAAAAGGAAAAAGGAAGGAAAAATGATTTTAATTTAAATTGTGTACAAATAAATTGATATACATTAAATAATGTGTTTTATTAATAAGATATTTAATTTTAAGAATTATTATTATTTGAGAAAATACGCAGCAATGGCGAGGAAGAGACGTCAAGTTGATTGTTAAGTATGGCTCCATCAACATTGTGTTTGATAATTTCTAGGTTTTCCAACACGTTCAGTCGTAGACCTTTACTACAAGTATGTAAAACCTCATAGGAATGACCATCAAATAGTTGATGTCCGGTATTTAATAAATGTTTCGCGAAATGTGATCGTTCCGGGTGGCCATTCCTATAGGCAGAAATATGTTCTTTATAACGTATATCGAAACTACGGCCAGTTTGACCAACGTATACTGAATTACATTGGTTACATGTTAACTTATATATCCCCGACTTCCTGCCAACCTCCGTTTTTTCCTTGCCATTGCAAATAGCACGCCGGACGGTATTAGTAGTACGAAAAGCCACGTGAACGTCGTTATTTTTTAAGATTTTTGATATTTTATCTAATATTTTACCTACGTAAGCCATACTTGACTGATAATTTTGAATAACGCGCTCACGTGGCACCGCATATAAAAGCCCAGTCACCTGTTTGTTGATTTTACTCCTAACCATGTTATCTATCATCCGCCGATCATAACCATTTGCAATGGCAATATTATAAATTGTATTTAACTCTCTACTATAGGCTTGGCCTGATAATAATATTGCCATTGCAAATGGTTATGATCGGCGGATGATAGATAACATGGTTAGGAGTAAAATCAACAAACAGGTGACTGGGCTTTTATATGCGGTGCCACGTGAGCGCGTTATTCAAAATTATCAGTCAAGTATGGCTTACGTAGGTAAAATATCAGATAAAATATCAAAAATCTTAAAAAATAACGACGTTCACGTGGCTTTTCGTACTACTAATACCGTCCGGCGTGCTATTTGCAATGGCAAGGAAAAAACGGAGGTTGGCAGGAAGTCGGGGATATATAAGTTAACATGTAACCAATGTAATTCAGTATACGTTGGTCAAACTGGCCGTAGTTTCGATATACGTTATAAAGAACATATTTCTGCCTATAGGAATGGCCACCCGGAACGATCACATTTCGCGAAACATTTATTAAATACCGGACATCAACTATTTGATGGTCATTCCTATGAGGTTTTACATACTTGTAGTAAAGGTCTACGACTGAACGTGTTGGAAAACCTAGAAATTATCAAACACAATGTTGATGGAGCCATACTTAACAATCAACTTGACGTCTCTTCCTCGCCATTGCTGCGTATTTTCTCAAATAATAATAATTCTTAAAATTAAATATCTTATTAATAAAACACATTATTTAATGTATATCAATTTATTTGTACACAATTTAAATTAAAATCATTTTTCCTTCCTTTTTCCTTTTTATTTGAAACTGGCAACATTCTTCAAACGCTGTCAGTCACTCGGTGCGGAGTGGGGAGGAAGAGAATAAATACGGTGTCGGAAGGCAATGTTGCTCATTCGGTGTTGGTTTACGCACGATCTAACTCCTGAGGATGCCCCGGGTTGGGGCGAAACACGTGTAGAGTAGCCTAATTGGTGAAGGTGCAAGGTGTGTTGCTGTCTTGCTAAATGCAGGTATTGTGCACTGATATTTTGTGGTGTGCATGTGCATATTATTGCGGGCGGGCGGGCGGTGCATCTTGCATATATTGTTTGCGGAAGTAAGCTACATATATTTCTTTTTTCAAAATGGTTTGGGACTTCCGCCAAGTGACGCCTGATTCAATCAAATACTTACGTATTTGTCACTGACAAATACGTAGTAATATTTGCCAATGAAAGCTAAACGCATGCTAAACGTCATCTTAATCGTGGCCGCACACAATGTTTTCCGTATGCGGATTCCTTATTAAAATTTCGTGAGCCTAGCGCCAACTAGAGCACAGGTTTTATTTTGAATTTAACAGGGTTGCCAGATTTTCCGCAACTTTGGGAAAAATGACAATTATTGGTAGGTAGGGAAAGAAAATTTTTGAAATAAGACAAATAAGGGAGATTACATTTTCAGTTTGTCAATATCAGTCTGGTACAAATTAATGATCATGAGTCTGAAAAAAAATCTAAGTCTATACAGATTGATAAATTCGACTGATGCTGATCAGTCTGGCAGCCAGACTGATCATGTAACGGTTTTTAAAAACCTACCACTTATAATAAATACGTCAGTAGAATACCAAGTAGCCTTGCGTGCAGCTCTGTCAACAAAATTATGTAAGCTTCCTCTGTCATTTTGGAGGTCAAATCATCAGATAATGTCAAAGGTCTGACATGCTTTGATAATGCGAGATCGTCTTATTGAGATTCCTATAGGAGGAGAAGAGTGTCATGTATTCTCTCTATCACCGACCGGACTTTTTTTCATGGTCGGGTTATAGGCACAGTTCAACTAGGCAAAACAAACAAGTGGGGTTAGGTATATCAAGCAAAGTATCGACGCGTGTAACAGTCAATGTTTTTTACGGAAATCATAAAACGAATTCGGAATCTGTATTCGGATTCGGTGCGGCCCGGCCAATAGTGAAAAAGTATTAGGGTAGACTGAGAAAAGTAGTACCTAACAGTGGACGATTGTAACATTGGCGATATTTCTACTACAAAGCCACTTATAACTGTGTGCTTTAGCTAGAATACGCGCAGAACGAGTCCCGATCTGCTCACAAGTTGGAAGCGCGCGACCTGCGAAATGGACGTGTCAACTACAGATTTTCGTTTTCTGTAGAACCAAAGTAAGTTATTCGTTCTTATTATCGGTCTGATATTCGCTTTAAATCACTATATTCTCTCCAGGTTTTTAGGGTTCCGTACCCAAAGGGTAAAAACGGGACCCTATTACTAAGACTCCGCTGTCCGTCTGTCTGTCTGTCTGTCATCTGCTGTATCTCATGAACCGTGATAGCTAGACAGTTGAAATTTTCACAGATGACGTATTTCTGTTGCCGCTATAACAACAAATACTAAAAACAGAATAAAATAAATATTAAAGGGGGGCTCCCATACAACAAACGTGTTTTTTTGCCGTTTTTGGTACGGAACCCTTCGTGCGTGAGTCCGACTCGCACTTGGCCGGTTTTTTTATTTAGCCAATTACTGAGTTATCACACTTGGCATAGCCTAGTTTTTGTCCATTAATATTCAGTAACTTATTAGATATTTACATTTTTCCATATATTATGTGTAAAGGACAGTTGTACCACCACCAATGGGGACAATTGAAACGTTACAATCGTCCCCGTGTTATAATTGTCCCCGTGTCTGTTAACAATAAATTTAAAATCCTACTAATATTATAAATGTGAAAATTTGTGGGTTTGGATGTTTGGATGTTGAGATGTTTGGAGGTTTGTTCCTCAATCACGTAAAAGCCACTGAATGGATTTGGTTGAAATTTGACACACAGATAGTAGATAGCCTGGATTAAAACATAGGATACTTTTATCCCGATATTCCCACGGGAACGGGAACCACGCGGGTGAAACCGCGGGTGGCCGCTAGTTGTTCTATAAATTATATGAATGGTCGGTCAAATGGGGCCTGCTGCATAGGTAGGTTGCCACGGAACAGAGTAAGAAATACGAAATGGTGCAGTGTTTTTTTTACTACCTATTTAAGTTGAATAGTTTAATTACGCGTATACTTATGCCAAATAATATTAGTCACGTGGCTGGGGACATTTGTAACGGTGGACAATTGTAATACTTCGAAAATTGTAGAATATTTCGAATTTTATAGGAGCTATAATGCTTATAGTAACCTAAAATTTAATGTTAGATTTAAAATTATCATTTGTTAAACAAAGAAGTCATTTTCGTTTGTTTTGTGAAGCCAGAGAAGCTATGTTATTTTTTATAAATATTATTATTTTCAGTTTTAATATTTTAGGAAGTATCTTGTTAATTATATTTAAGTTTGATTCCTTACCTCATCATCATCATATCAGCCACACGACACCCACTGCTGGGTATAGGCCTCCCCTAAGGATCTCCACAACGATCGGTCCTGCGCTGTCTGCATCCACTGGCTTTCCGCGACCTCCACCAGATCGTCGGTCCACCTTGTCGGGGGCCTACCCACGGAGCGTCGTCCGGTGCGCGGTCGCCATTCCAGAACCTTTCTGCCCCAACGGCCATCGGTTCTTCTCGCTATGTGTCCCGCCCATTGCCACTTCAGCTGAGCAATCCTTCGAGCGATGTCGGTTACTTTAGTTCTCCTGCGGATCTCCTCGTTTCTGATTTGATCACGTAGGGAAACGCCGAGCATGGCTCTCTCCATTGCACGCTGAGTGACCTTGAGCCTCCTTATGAGACCCATAGTTAGCGGCCACGTTTCACTGCCGTAGGTCATCACTGGCAACACACACTGTTCATAGACTTTCGTCTTGAGACACTGAGGTAAGTCGGACGCGAAGATTTTTCGAAGCTTCCCGAATGCTGCCCACCCGAGTTGGATTCGACGAGAGATCTCTTTCTCGAAGTTGGACCTACCTAACTGGACTGCCTGTCCTAGGTATACGTAATGGTCAACAACTTCAAGTGTAGTGTTCCCAACATGAACTGGAGAGGGTACAACATGGGCATTTGACATAATTTTCGTCTTATCCATGTTCATCCTAAGACCCACTCTTTGGGAAGCACTACGGAGATCTTCGAGCATTGTGTTCAGGTCTTCCATGGTCTCAGCCATAAGGACTATATCATCGGCAAAACGAAGGTGTGTTAGGTACTGGCCATTAATGTTGATGCCGAGTCCTTTCCAGTCCAAGAGCTTAAAGATATCCTCCAACGCAGCTGTGAACAGTTTCGGAGAAATAACGTCTCCCTGTCTCACACCACGCTGCAGTTGGATAGGATTTGTGTTCTGGTTCTGTACTCGGATCGTCATAGTGGCATTTTGGTATAAGTACCTCAACACCTCGATATACCTATAGTCCACTTGGCACCTTTGGAGAGACTGCAGCACCGCCCAGGTTTCAATCGAATCAAAGGCTTTCTCATAGTCCACGAACGCCAAGCAAAGTGGCTCATTATACTCCTCAGTCTTCTGTATAACCTGCCGCAGCGTATGGATGTGGTCTATGGTGCTAAAGCCTTTTCGGAACCCGGCTTGTTCGGGAGGTTGGAAGTCGTCGAACTTGCGAGCGAGACGATTCGTAAGGACTCTCGAAAACAGCTTATAGACATGACTCAGAAGCGAGATGGGTCTATAGTTCTTTAAGAGGGACTTGTCACCCTTTTTAAAGAACAAGATCACCTCACTTATGTTCCATGTCTTTGGCGTTCTGCCCTGGACGATGACGGAATTAAAGAGCTTCTGGAGGACTTTGAGTATCGGCTTACCGCCCGCTCTCAGAAGTTCTGTAGTGATTCCATCGTCACCCGCCGCCTTGTTGTTTTTCAGCTGTTTGAGAGCCATACTAATCTCGCACAGGCTGACGTCCGGGATATCTTCGGTATAGTGTCGGGTAAGCTTGGCTCTGGGGTCTTTAGCCTTGCTTTCAACAGGTGTCTGCGTGGAATATAACTGCCCATAGAAGCTCTCGATCTCCCTCAGGATTTCAGGCTTTGATGAAATGATGCGTCCGTCGTCAGTCTTCAGTTTCGTCATCTGGCTTTGCCCAATAGACAGATCTCTCGCGAACACTTTGGAGCCTTTATTCCGCTCGATGGCCTCTTTAATACGATTCGTATTAAATTGGCGAAGGTCGCTCGTCAAAGACTTAGATATCTGTCTATTAAGCTGCCGATAACGATTAGCATCTACTGAACTCTGGAGCCTCATTTCACGTCTCTGATCCATGAGTAGGAGTGTGTGGTCGGAGAGTTTCTTTATCTTGGGACGGCGGGTCTTAAAGAGCTTGGACCCTACCGTACGGACAGCATCCACCACCATGTTGTTTAGATCGTCCACATCTATGCTGTTCTCAAGGGCTTCGAAGCGGTTTTGGAGTTCGAGTTGAAAGCTCTCGGGGTTTTGAATATGGGCCGGCAATGGTCGAATTGTTGATTTTATCAGTCGAGATCTTTCCAGCTTTGGGTTGATATTCAATGTGCCACGTACCAATCGGTGATCGCTCCCCGTCTTAACAGCGTTGATCACAGTGACATCATTGAATATTTGCTTTTTCGTCGACATGATAAAATCTATCTCATTTCTGACTTTACCGTCCGGACTGACCCAGGTCCACTTCCGGCATTCCGGCTTTCTGAAGAAGGAGTTCATCATAAAGAGGTTCTCCTTCTCCATAAAGTCAGCCAGCATCTGGCCTCTGTCATTCCGTTGCCCAACTCCAAATTGCCCCACTCTCAGCTCATCACCGCATCGTTTCCCCAACTTAGCATTGAAGTCCCCCATCACAACAGTGTAGTGGGTTTTGAAGCTATGCATGGCTTTAGAGATCTCCTCATACATAGCCTCCACTTCGTCATCTTGGTGTGTCGAGGTCGGTGCGTAAACCTGTATAACATTCAGCGAACACCGTTTGGATATTCTGAGTATAAGGTACGCCACCCTGGTCGACACACTTCCGATGGTAGTCACGTTGTTGACAAGGGACTTGTGGACGATGAACCCGATACCACCTTGGGACTGTTGGTCGCCCTCCCGGTAGTAAAGCAAGTTACCGGAGTTGAGGATTATCGAGTCCTCTCCCGCTCTTCGGACTTCAGATAAGCCGATAATGTCCCAGTGTACCTTGCTGATAACTTCTTCCAACTCGGTTAACTTCGCGTCGGTCCTTAGTGTGCGCGTGTTATAGGTTGCCAGGTGCAGTAGTCGTCGTTTTTGGTAGCCGAGCCGCACCCGGGGATTCTTAGCACCCCCTGCCCCGCCGTTACCGTAGCCGCTACCGTAGCTAGGAATAGCGGGGCTGCCGGGGACTGGGGGCCAATTTTTTGATCCATTATGCATGAGGGGGGGGGTTTGCCATAATCGCCACGCTTGGCAGGCGGGTTGGCGATCGCAGTAGGCCAAGGTTTTTTGGAGACGCTGCTGCCCGTCTCTTGAAGGCTATGCTCCCTTAGTCGCCTTTTACGACACCCACGGGATGATAGGGGGTAGTGCTATTCTAGGCCGGCACATACACGGCCCATTCCTTACCTATGAGACTACAAATATATAATATTTCAAGTATTTCTAATCAACTTACTGGTGTTTTATTCCATATAAAACTTTTGTTACAATTGACCACACACTGGGTACAATTGTAACACTCATCTTCGTTCGGATTAAATTGAATTTTTACGTTTTAAGTTCAATATTAGCAGATATTATTGTAGACGAATAACCTCAGTCCCTAATTCCAAAGATAAAGTATCTTAAAAAACAAAAATATATTTTACACTAGAGCCCGTCGAACAAAAAGTGTTACTTTGGCCCCCAGTCTACCTATGCAAAAATGAAGAATCGTCATTAAAGTCCTTTAACTGTGGCTTCGTGAGCTGTAGACCTCGCGTTTGTGCGTTAAAAAGTATGTAGAAATGATGTAGGGTAGTATGGAGATGGAGAGAGGTAGCCACTAGTAGGAAGGCCAAAGTGGAAGATCTTTCTCCGGGCTGGGTGGTATTAGCCCGGGGACCGCGGTCCAACCGATGATGGTTGGCAGTTGTATATATGCTGCTTCGCTGAGAAAACTTCGTCAGCGAGATGTAGATTGCTCCATATATTTTCCATACTACGAGTTGCTGTTCCTTACTAATCTTTGTGTTTATACGACACTAGCGCCATCTAGTCACATGGTGATGAATCTTGTTGCAACCATGTGTGGTATGTGCGGCGGTACGGTAGATGCATGCCGCTACAAGTAGATCAAATTGTATGTTGTTTAAAATTGAATCGAATAGATGACCACGAGGTTCTCGAAGCAGTATTGTCCTGTGGAACTAAACCATCTGGGTACTTAAATGTGGTCCGGCCACTGAGGATCACGCACATTTAAGTACCCAGATGGTTTAGTTCCACATAGTTGCTACCTGAAGTCTACCTTCACAGGAATATATCATAATTAATAGTACCTCAACAGATAAGGAAATATTTAACAAATAAAGTGGTCCGGCCGCAGAGCAGTGCTCTCTGGCCGCACCAACTCAAATTTTAAAAAGTGTGATACATATTCTAGAAATTCATATCGCAGTAAAACCTACCTAAATAGTACCTTCCACACGACAAGTTTCGTAAAATAAAACTCATTGGCTTAGAAGTTACAAGCCGTAGTTTGTGGTCCGGCTGGGAAGCATTCTCTGCAGCAGGTAAATATCGTAAGTATGATACATTTAAAAAAAAGTGATATCCCAATCAAAGCTACCTAAATAGTACCTTCCACACGACAAGTTTCGTAAAATAAAACTCATTGGCTTAAATGTTACAAGCCGTAGTTTGTGGTCCGGCTGGGAAGCATTCTCTGCAGCTGGCAATATCGTGAGTGTGGTACATTTTCAAGAAAGTGATATCCCAATAAAAGCTACCTAAATAGTACCTTCCACACGACAAGTTTCGTAAAATAAAACTCATTGGCTTAGAAGTTACTAGCCGTAATTTGTGGTCCGGCTGGAGAGCATTCTCTGCAGCAGGTCAATATCGTAAGTGTGATACATTTTCAAAAAGTGATATCCCAATAAAAGCTACCTAAATAGTACCTTCCACACGACAAGTTTCGTAAAATAAAACTCATTGGCTTAGAAGTTACAAGCCCTAGTTTGTGCTCAGGATAGAGAATATTGCTTTTTTATTTCATCAAACTATTAATTTGTATAATTAAGCTCAAAGTATTTAATCCGGCTAGGAAGGACTACTTTTCAGCGAATGGAAGCAACTTTCGCAAGGGTCGGTCATGGGATGGGTGACCAAAAAACTGTGCTTCGGAAGGAACGTTAAGCCGTTGGTCCTGGCTGCATTTGCAGTCATTAACACACACCAATCCGCATAGGGTCCGCATGGTGGGTTATGGGAACGGGAAGCCTCGTGCGAGGTCCGCCACACGAGGCAAATGTCTTGCCTCGCGAGGCAGCGCACTTGGTGGAGACCCGCCTAATCGCGTAAAAATGGCTGGTTGGATCCTGGTTGAACGTTCCCTAAGGATTTTCTCTAATATCCACGCGGACGAAGTCGCGGGCAGAAGCTAGTAGACATCTAATAGAGTAAGAATAAAAAAAAGTGTTTGTTTGTCTGTTTGAACACGCTAATATCCGGAAATACTCGACGGATTCGAATGGAACTTTTTTTTATATATAGCTGTTAAGTCTGGGCATAGTTTAAGGTATAATATTTGATTTTGGAAAAACCTCCTTCAAAAATCTTAAAAAACAGATCTATAAAAAGCAAGAAATAATGTTCAAATCGATTAATTAAAACACGTCTATTGAAGTCGGGTGGAGCTGAAAGTATTTTTTTACTTATTGTATTGTTTATATTTTTAAAGCCCCACCCGACTTCAATAGACGTGTTTTAATTAATCGATTTGAACATTATTTCTTGCTTTTTATAGAACTGTTTTTTAAGATTTTTGAAGGAGGTTTTCCTTTTTTTAAAAAGGTTTTTTATTTTAAATTTTTTTTGTGGTAGGTATGTAAGCGTTGATTTTATAATATAAAACGTTATAATGTTTCACATTTTTAATGGTATACCCCGAGTAACTCAATTTCCACGAATTCCGTTGGGCCTTCGAAGTTCAACGCTAGTCCAGAACGTCCTTGACAATAGATAGGTACTTAACTTGTTTTTGATTGTCATAAACCTACCAATATTTCAATCACTGTACAGTTCCTATTTGATTTTGAGGAGTTCCCTCGTGTATCTTCAAAATCCAACGTCCAATACCAATGAAATTAATATGGTATCATCCTTAAGGTGTTTTCTTTCAAATAAAAAAAGAATCATCTAAATCGGTTCATAAACAAAAAAGTAATGGTTGAAAATCCGTCTGAATTCATATAAAATGGTTACGAAAACGACAGTATTTTCAAGATTACTTGAAAACTACTGAACTGATTTCAAAATTTCAAAAAATGGGACCAACTTGGGAACAAACCTCATGTTATAACCGTTGAATCATTTCAATCGGTTCAGCCGTCTTCGAGTAATCGGTGTACATACATAAATAAAAAAAATATATACGCGACGAATAGATAACCTCCTCCTTTTCAAATTTTTGAAGTCGGTTAAAAATGAAACACCTGATTCTCAGACACAGAATAAATGTGAATAGAGCTCGGTGGCGCAGTGGTATAGCGCCTGGCCCAGCGATTTCAGAGGTTAAGCAACTTTCGCAAAGGTCAGTCATGGGATGAGTGATCAAAAATGTATTATCTTGAGCTCCTCCGTGGTTCGAAAGGCACGTTAAGCCGTTGGTCCCGGCTGCACATGCAGTCGTTAACACTCACCAATCACTCAGCATTGTGCCCGCGTGGTGGGTTATCGACCATCCTCCTTATCCGCCCATAAGGAAGGCCTGTGCCCCAGCAGTGGGGTCATTAAAATGGCTAATGGTCAAATGTGAAAGTGTGTTTGTTCATTTGTTTATTCCGCTTTCACGTCTTAACTATATATAAAGAAGTTACTTAACTATAACAGTAAAGCGCCTGTAATAATAATAATAATAATCCACCATGCGGGCCCTATGCGGATTGGTGTGTGTTAACGACTGCAAATGCAGCCAGGACCAACGGCTTAACGTTCCTTCCGAAGCACAGTTTTTGGTCACCCATCCCATGACCGACCGATGCGAAAGTTGCTTCCATTCGCTGAAAAGTAGTCGTTCCTAGCTGGATAAAATACGTTGAGCTTAATTATACAAATTAATAGAAATAAAAGAGCAATATTCTCTAGCCTGAGCACAAACTAGGGCTTGTATCTTCTAAGCCAATGAGTTTTATTTTACGAAACTTGACGTGTGGAAGGTACTATTTAGGTAGCTTTTATTGGGATATCAATTTCTTGAAAATGTACCACACTCACGATATTGCCTGCTGCAGAGAATGCTTCCCAGCCGGACCACAAACTACGGCTTGTAACTTCTAAGCCAATGAGTTTTATTTTACGAAACTTGTCGTGTGGAAGGTACTATTTAGGTAGCTTTTATTGGGATATCACTTTCTTGAAAATGTACCACACCCACGATATTGCCTGCTGCAGAGAATGCTTCCCAGCCGGACCACAAACTACGGCTTGTAACTTCTAAGCCAATGAGTTTTATTTTACGAAACTTGTCGTGTGGAAGGTACTATTTAGGTAGCTTTTATTGGGATATCACTTTCTTAAAAATGTATCACACTTACGATATTGACCTGCTGCAGAGAATGCTTCCCAGCCGGACCACAAACTACGGCTTGTAACTTCTAAGCCAATGAGTTTTATTTTACGAAACTTGTCGTGTGGAAGGTACTATTTAGGTAGGTTTTACTGCGATATGAATTTCTTGAAAATGTATCACACTTTTTAAAATTTGAGTTGGTGCGGCCAGAGAGCATTGCTCTGCGGCCGGACCACTTTATTTGTTAAATATTTCCTTATCTGTTGAACAACTATTAATTATGATATATTTCTGTGAAGGTAGACTTCAGGTAGCAACTATGTGGAACTATGTGGAACTAAACCATCTGAGTACTAAAATGTGGTCCGGCCACTGAGGATCACGCGTTTAAAATTGAATCGAATAGATGACCACGAGGTTCTCGAAGCAGTATTGTCCTGTTTGGTAGGTATTCTTTTGTATATCTATTCGACGCTAGATGGTGCTTTTTGAACATTTTTCGCGGAAAATATGAAATATATTTTTCCCCAAGCTAAAGCAGTTCGCGTTCGCCCGGTTAATTAAGAATAATAAAATCTCAAAAACTTTGCATTTTGGACCACATATTTTTGGAGTATTTTTTTTTATATTTTGACATTTAGAATACCTCAAAAAGTAGTACCTCAGATTTAATGGGATAATCAAAAAATATACAGTTTTTATTAATTGGTCTCCGACACATGTAATTATTACAAAAATAAACGAAAATGCTTTTTAGGACTTTACGGACTGCCAGAACGAAATGGAAAACTCAAACAGCTGAAATATTTCGACGCGACGTTCTTCGGCGTGCACGCGAAGCAAGCGCACCTGATGGACCCGCAGCTGCGGCTGCTGCTGGAGACCACGCACGAGGCCATCGTGGACGCGGGCTACGCCGCCGCCGAGCTGCGCGGCTCGCGCACCGGCGTCTACTCCGGCGCCTGCGACTCCGAGTCCGCACAACTGTGGGATTCCGACCCTGACAAGATCAACGGCTACTCTTTGATCGGTTGCACCCGCTCGATGATCGCCAACCGCATTTCGTACTCGTTCGATTTAAAGGGACCCTCTTATGCCATCGATACTGCCTGTGCGAGTTCACTCTACGCATTTGAACAAGCGTACTGGGCCATTCGTCACGGTCACTGCGACGCTGCTGTCGTGACGGGATCTAACTTGTGCCTGAAGCCGGCCTACTCGCTCAACTACCACCGGCTGGGCATGCTGTCGCAGGACGGCCGCTGCGCCGCGTTCGACTCGAGTGGTGCGGGCTACGTGCGCTCGGAGGGCGTGGTGAGCGTGCTGCTGCAGCGCCGCGCCGCCGCGCGCCGCGTCTACGGCACCGTGCGCAATGCGCGCATCAATGTTGACGGCTACAAGCCCGAGGGTATCGTTTACCCTTCCGGTGATATGCAACGCCGTCTCGCAAAGGAGACTGTCGATGAAGCCGGCTTAAATCCAGAAGATGTTGTGTACATAGAAGCACACGGCACTGGGACTAAGGTGCGTCAAAAACATCATGACTTTGTTGCCTGCCACTTAATGAGTAAGTAGGTTGTACCTATTAATAATAATGATTAACCTATTATCCGATACAGGCTGGTGACCCTCAAGAGGTGAATGCGATTACGGAACTTTACTGCAAGAACCGCGCTACCCCCTTGCTGCTGGGCTCTGTGAAATCTAACATGGGTCATTCGGAGCGCGCCTCCGGCCTTGCCGCTATCGCCAAGCTCGTCGTCGCCATGCAGCGTGGCATCATTCCTGGCAACTTACACTACAAAACTCCTCCCCAGGACATACCAGCGCTTAGCGATGGACGAATAAAGGTGATAGATAATTATACTAAATTTTTAATATTCACGGGAAAACAATAAAATAATATAAAATTACAGCAGTAGTTGAGTTTTATACCCAACTACGGAATAATCACATTTTAAAAACTACGAAACAAAAAATATTCCAATCCGAAATTCAAAATAAAACCGGGTAGGCTGTATTTTGGACTACAGCCACCAGGGGTCATAAGGGGTGAGTAATAACAATGGACCCCGTGACCAACTGGTGGCGAGCGGGCAAGTGTCGGAGTTTTCCCCCCTGACGGGATCCCACCGAGCCACTAGAGGCTGGGTGAGATCACGGGAGGCGGTCGTGGAGGGCGGCCGCTATCGCTATCAGCAATAGCGGCTCCCTACTGGAGAGACTCACTCACATACGTATGTATGTTGTGTATTAAGTAAAGAAATTATATTAAAAATATGTACTTGGTGGTGCCTACACCGAAATTTGAGGTGGAAATATATAATCAAAAAATAGCGAAAAAATACCCTAGGCACAAGGTGGCTGATTTTGACAATTTTGATATGAATGGACTGTAATAGGATTTAAAATATACGGGATTTCGAGTGTGAAGTTGCAAAAACGTTTGTAAATATTAGACTGAAGCGAATTCAAGAAAGAGCTTGGGGATAGGTGGTAAGGCAAGGAAAAGAGAAACAACGCACTTGCCTTGGAGGAAATCCTTTCCTCAAGTTTGAATGCATTTTCTCCCGCTAAAAAAGGGGTAATTTTTCATTTTTATCGCGCTGAACTAATCTAGCGTATGGAGTAAATAAAACTAGTGGCAGTGAGCTGTAGACCTCGCGTTGAAAAGTAACTCAAAATGTATGTTGCATTACATACGTGCTCGCTGTATAATGTATTTACGTAACGGGAAAAACCCCGGACGGAACGGGCACGGGGCGGAGACGGAACGTGATCCTGACGGGGAGTTTAATGCATACGCAACGTGCTAGACGCAACAGTTAACGTGGTAGTAACCGGCTAGTGTTGTGAAAGTTTTTATTAATATTGATATGTGTAACGAATGATTCGAATATTATTTCTTGCTTTTTAGAGATACTTAAATTTTAAGCTGTTTTTGATACTTCTTTAGTTTTCAAAGTAAACAGAGGTAGTAACTGTTTGGACGAAGTAAATAGTTCCCTCTCTAAAGTTTCATACTGGTTTAATAGTAATAATTTAGCTCCTAACCCCAATAAAACGAAATGTGTAAAATTTGCATTACCAAATGTTGAGCAGACAAAATTAAATATTAATTTGAATGACGATGAAGTCGAGTTTATCTGTATATATAAAATTCAAAGTCCTGACTGAGTGAGATATCAACGCACAGCCCAAACCGTTGAACCTAGAGACTTGAAATTTTGCATATAGATACCTTATATAGTGTAGGCATCCACTAAGAAAGGATTTTTGAAAATTCCATCCCTAAGGGGATGAAATAAGGGATGAAAGTTTGTATGAAAGTCCCTCAGATTTGAAGCTAGGTTCTTCAAATTTTGTGGTTAGGCTGATGATAGAAAATTAATAAATACGGGTCTCAGCGTTTTTCAAATATCTGCCCTCGAAGGGGTGAAAAGGGGGATGAAGTTGTGTAAAGAATAAAATCCTCAATTTTCGGAGTAAAAATCGCTAAATTTATAATTTAGGCTTATGGATGGAAATATACCTAACCCAACGTATATTGTTATTGGTAGTATTTCAACCCCTATGGGGATGAAATGGGGTAAATAAACCTAAATAGATATGGATGTCGTTATTGGGGTTTTCTGGGATGACGATTGCGAAAATAACATTTATTTTGAAGTCCAACACGGTCGACATGATTTAACCCCTAAAGGGGTGAAAATATGGTTCAAATTATGTATGGAAAAAGAATATTAAATAGACATTACAACTTGAATATTCGTAGGATTGTTATTTTGTAAATCATCCCATAGAGGGTAAATAGGGTAAGTAAACATGAAAATCGATGCGGAATGGGAACGGGAACGGGAACGCGAACAGGAACGCGAACGCGAACGGGAACCGGGAACAGGAACGGGAAAGGGTAAAGAAACGGAATACTACTAATATCTCTGGACCCAATTCTGATTTTTGTAATAAACTAGCTTCCGCCCGCGACTTCGTCCGCGTGGATATTAGAGAAAATCCTTAGGGATCCTTCAACCAGGATCCGACCAGGCGATTTTACGCGATTAGGCGGGTCCCCACCAAGCGCGCAGCCTCGTGCGAGGCCTTCCACACGCGGCAAACGTTTTGCCTCGCGAGGCAGCGCGCTTGGTGGGGACCCGCCTAATCGCGTAAAATCGCCTGGTCGGATCCTGGTTGAAGGATCCCTAAGGATTTTCTCTAATATCCACGCGGACGAAGTCGCGGGCGGAAGCTAGTTGAGAGTACAAAATTTCTACGATAGGTATTACACTAGATTCTCGATTGCAATGGGATCCACATATTGAAGCCTTGTCAAGTAGACTTAGTTCAGAGGCATTCACTGTTAAGAAAATAAGGCTTTTAACTGATATTGAAACGGCAAAAATAGATATTTTAGTTATTTTCATAGTGTAATATCGTATGAACTAAGAAATAACTAAGAAATAACTATTGTGAGGCTCAGCAGCCAGTATTGAAAATATTTTTGTACTCCGAAAAAGGGCGTATGTTCGCGCCATATACAATCTTCGGAAAAGATATACATTGAGAGAATTTTTAAAGAAATAAATATTTTTACTTTGCAGGCCAATATATATATGTATATAAATCTAGTTTATTTATGGAAACACTATGATTCATTTGCTAAGAACAGCAACAATCACCAGTTTAATACAAAAGTAAAGATAAACTTGTCGTTCTAAAGGCTTGCAAAAACCAGAGGTTCATTTAGGGGGAAAAGCATAGCATTTATTAATAAAGTTCCACAACAAGTGATTGATATTCCTTTGCATAAATTTAAAAACCGTGTTAAAAAAACGTTCATGTGTAAAGGTTATTTTAAAGTAGACGATTATTTTAAAGATCAAAATACGTGTAAATGATGTACTTAACACATAACTTGCTACTAAGTACATCGTTGAAGTAATATAATAGGTCTATGTTGTTGCCAATAATCCTGTCACCCTGTTGTAATTATCTGGTAACGATATATTTGAGTTTGTGAATATCGTTACGTATTGCTGATAAAGCTGGTAAGTTCTTCTTGTCCGTTAAAAAAGTCTGGAATGGGTGGTAGGAAAATATAGACGATTCAAAAGAATGTACTTAATAATTAAGTTTATTTGAATAAAGCTATTTTTTACTTTTGACTTTGATTATAGACTATAATCTAAAAGACAAAAATGATCCTGATGATAGGCGGAATGCGTGGACTTCGACTTCGTTGATGGTCTTGTTACACCCGTAATTATGAAGATTTTTATTTTGTTTTTATCGCTACCATTGAATTTCAGGTGGTAGATCGCAACGTGCAGTGGGAGGGCGGTCTGGTGGCGGTGAACTCGTTGGGATTCGGCGGCGCTAACGTGCACGTGATTCTGGACGTGGAGCGTGGCGCGGGCGCGCGCGCGCTTGAGGCGGAGTACGCGCTGCCGCGGCTGGTGTTGGCGTCCGGGCGCAGCGACGCCGCCGTACGCGAACTGCTCGCACTTGCTGCGCGCCACCCACGCGACCCGGGCTTGCACGCGCTACTCGACTCCGTGCACGCGCTCGCGCAGCCCGGACATTCTTACCGCGGTTTTGCGCTGCTGGCCGATCAATACACCGATGAGGTCGAGGTATGCCTTACAGTCCGCTATCATCACAACTAGTTTTACTGCCTCGCTCCAGGGTCCACCTTATTGCATAAATTCGTATTAATCGATACTTATTCTAATACAGGAAATCGAGAGCGGTGAGCAGCGGCCGGTGTGGTTCATATTCTCGGGCATGGGTTCACAGCAACCGGGAGTAGCGCGTAAGCTGATGCAACTGCCGGTGTTTGCGCAAAGCATTGAGCGTTTAGCAGCCGCACTGAAGCCGTATATGGACTTGATATATCTACTCACTAAAGCCCCTGAATCTGCTTATGAAGACATCATCAACTCTTCCGTATCCATTACGGCGATCCAAATAGCACTCGTGGACGTGTTGCGGTCTGTCGGTATACGCCCCGATGGCGTTATTGGCCACTCCTTAGGTGAAACAGGTTAGTTCACACTTCCATTACAAGCATAAGCAGAGAAAAAAATACAACGCAACGTTAATAAATTACACAAGAAAAAAATACCTATGTACACTGACTGCGGTATAATGTACTAATAGGCGACGCCTACACACACAGTAAATACTGAAATCTATCAGTATTTAATTAGGGGCATATTTCACAAAAGATCCAATTAACTACAATAATTTACCATTGTTGTTATTGGGGTAGAATTACGTTTTAGAATTAATAAGAAACTTAATTCTACCCCAATTACAACAATGGTAAATTATTGTAGTTAATTTACTAATCTTTTGTGAAATATGCCCCTGATCACAGAATATATACTCTAACGCGAAAAGAAACGACACTCGCGCATGTATGCTCGTAAAATCGCTCGCGGCTATGTGTGCGTGTCTGGAGGCGCGCGGGGGCTGCGCGCGGCGCGCGGGGAGTGCAGCCGCTAGTCGCCGACTTACTCGGGCAAGGGTTCTTTCTACTTTCGCTCGCCGCTCGCTTGTCCCACCGCAATCCGTATTGTACTGCATTTCGCACGGGCTGGCTACGTGTTTTTAAACTTACCCTTCAGTATTGCCATTTTAAAGTTTTAAGCCAGTAAAATTCAACAATAAAAACGCAAAGAGCGATATAAAGCTGCATTTTTGGTATGTTATTTAGACCCCTTAGAGGTGTGTAAAACTATGTTTTGAAAGCAAAAAAAAGTTGTGTTACATGCGTAATACGAGAAAAAGTGCAAGATTTTTCAGTTTTTGCAGTTTAATTAAAAAACTATGGGCTTTTGAATATCATTTCGAAAGTATATTAAATTTGAAAGAATATAAGCCTACCCACAGCTCCGTATGTTTAATAGTTTTTGAGATATGATGCTTGAAAAATTTTCATTCATCGGCACATCTAACCACCCACACCGTTCGTTATTTTCATACAAGCATACTCACTTCACAGTCTCATAAATAAAAAAGTTTGTGCATTTCTGCAATGGTTTGCATTTTAATAGATTAGTCGAGTACACATTTTCCGAACATGAATGTCAAATAAGTATAGACACCTCTCAATTTATCCAAAAAGAGGGAAAGGTTAACCAGTTTCCTTGTTCCGTACAATGATATATGGATTTAAAATTTTGCATTGTTTTACTGCATTTTTGGTGAAATTGAGAGGTGTCTATACTTATTTGACATTCTAATTCAAAAAATGAGCATCTGAGTAATCTATTAACATACAAATTATTACAGAAATGCACAACATTTTATATTTATGAGACTGTGAAGTGAGCATGTTTGTATGAAAATAACCTACTGTACTGTACTGTATGAAATGTAACCTACTTGCTACAAATAATGTAATTTTGTTAGTATTATTCTCATGTAAGTGACGATTGTCGGAATGAGAAATAAAGATCTTTGAACCGAACCTACTTGCTTTAAACTTGTCTCAAATCTTTATTTTAAGAGATTTTTTGCTATAATTAAAGTCATGTAAAGGGAAGGGTAAGAACATGATTAATATTTCGTATATTTTAACTTTTAAAAT
Source organism: Agriphila tristella (assembly GCA_928269145.1). NCBI lineage: Eukaryota > Metazoa > Arthropoda > Insecta > Lepidoptera > Crambidae > Agriphila > Agriphila tristella. Next base: position 57,426,158 of record OV743431.1, on the reverse strand, counting down.
AGTCAATAAACATTTGGTCAAGTTGCCATAGTTGACGGTACCTTTAGAGTAAGCGATAAATTTATATCTTATTTTAAAATAACGAAAATATGTCAAAGTTGCCATAGTTGATGGTACCTACTATGGCAACTTTAACATACCTATTTTGAATTTAATTAAAATAAAAATTTATCGACTATTTTATTAGTTAAAATATACGAAATATTAGTCATGCCCTTGCCCTTCCTTTAACCTAACTTCAATTATAACAAAAAGCTCTGAAAATAAGGATTTTAGACGATTAAACCTCGTAAACTCGCAAGTAGGTAAAATTGACAATAAATAAAAAAAACTGGCCAAGTGCGAGCCGAATCCGGCTAGCACACAAAGGGTTCCGTACCAAAAAACGGCAAAAAAAAAAACACTTTTCTTGTATGGGAGCCCCCCTTAAATATTTATTTTATTCTGTTTTTAGTATTTGTTGTTATATCGGCAACAGAAATACATCATCTGTTAAAATTTCATAAAAATGATTATAAATTATACCTTTCCTTCATTAACACGCTAGAGATTTAAAAAATGATTATAAATAACAGAAAATATAGTATAAGTGTTACAATTTATGATGTGTACCTACCTAATATAATTAAAAGATTACAAAAACTTATTATAAATCAAACTTATCTTTCATTAACATGTCCTTGCACAATTTTATATTAATTTCCTAACATACCTTATATCTAATTTCCTTTGCCACAAGTCTAAATTATATTTCGGTATCAACCCTAGCGCTTACACGCTCTGGCTCAAGGTCGCTGGCTCTCGAACTCTCACCTACAGAGTGTGTCACGGCTGTGCCCTGATTAAATACTGATGGATTTCAGTATTTACTGTGTGTGTAGGCGTCGCCATAGAGTTCGCAGTGCCCCACGGCAACCCGCGCACTAGTGCGAAATACTCGTATATTTCTATAACTCTAATTTTCGAATAGCTCACTGATAGAATGAACGAGAGTGGTGGTCACAGCGATTATAAAGTTGGTGGTGGGTATAGGTTGCGCCTACGCGGATGAGACATTGACGCCGGAGCAGACCATTTTGTTGTCATACTGGCGCGGGCGCAGCATCGTGGACGCCAAGCTGCCGCCGGGCGCGATGGCGGCCGTGGGGCTCGGCTGGGAGGAGTGCGCGCGCCGCTGCCCGCCCGACGTCTTCCCCGCCTGCCAAAACGCCAACGACAGCGTCACGGTCAGTGTTGCCACTACCTCTCCATCAAATCCCACACACATGACTCCTTGATTACACACAATTACACACATGGGCGTATCTAGATGACTTTTCATGGGGGGGGGGGGGGGGGGGTGCTACAGGTTTTTGTTTTTAATACAAATTTTGAAAAACCCACGACGATTACAATTTTTAAAAAGAGTAAAATAAGTATTACGAAAATCCCTCGACTAAAAGTGACAATACATAATTTATCCAAACGTAACAAAAAAAGCCGTTGGGGCTGCCATTACCTGCAAATCAACTAGTACTTTGCAGTTATAGTTACTTTAGAGAGATGGCAATGGCATCCCCCGAAGGATTTTTTACGTTTGCAATTTATGAATAGGTGGATAAATTATGTATAGTTACTTTTAATCGAAGGATTTTCGTAAAACTTATTTTACTCTTATTAAATTATAACAATTTTAACCGTCGTGGGTTTTTCTAAATTTTTAATTTTGCCTTTGAATTTTAAACTTTTTAAAGAATTCATACGTTATCTAAATACTCTAAAAACTGCATCTAAATCGGTCAAACTGTTTGGAAAATGATAACTGCAGCGCCCCCTAGCGGCTCAACACCTACATACCAACAGAAAACCGCATCTAAATCGGTCATAATATTGCTCTGGAGATAAATGGGAAAATGATTACTACAGCGCCCCCTAGCGGCTCAAAACCATATCACCAAGAACCATCGTCCACACTCTACAAACCCATTACAGAAAACCGCATCGAAATCAGTTGAGTACCTAGTTTTAGAGAACTTTTCAAGTGTGACTTATCTGTCTGCTGCAGCACCCCCTGGTGGTCTACCACCATGAAACATGTTTAAGAACCTGCTCTGAAATGAAACCTTTTTAATGCAAAAAACCGCATCGAAATCAGCCCTGTAGTTTCCGAGTAAAATGGTAACAGACAAACAAACAAACATCCTCTAACCCCAAACGCATATACCGCCTCCGTTCCGTTCCGTCCATCGTGGGTAAAAAGTGACAAACAAAAGGTGTGTTTTACTCACATATATCTGAAACTAGGACAATGTGCATTTTTTTGCATTTTTATAAAACAGGAATATTATCTACAAAACGACATCAAAATCTTTGCTATGAGTTGCATATTTCAAGAAATATTTTTGTTTGAATATGACCATTACGTAAACAATATATTTTTTATCCGTTTTTGAATTAAGTTGATAATTTTATTTAAAACACACTAATTTTGGATTAAAATTTACTTTAGTAATTTTTTATGACCTATTAAAGTAAAAAGTTTGGTTCCCTATGTTTTTGCATAAAATTTTAAGACATAATATGTCTTAGCATAATATGATTTCGCCGAATGATGTTTACGCATAATATTACTTAGTCATAACAGCTTATGCATAATTATTTTAGGCATAACTAATTTAAGCATAATCATGTTTAAGTATAATATTCTTTAGCATAAATTTAAACACGCATAATGTTATTAACGCATATTTTAATAAACAAAAAAATGAATACACTTCGAAACTTACACATTTAAAAGCTATTGCTAAAAATTTACACTTGAAATAAATATTAATAATGTTTGTCACATGCATGGCTAGGGGTATGTTTTTACAATGCCGAAGTTGAAAACACAGAATTTTACAAGACCTATGGACGAAACACCGAAAATCAAATGGTCGAACGGTTGTTTGGCTGTACGTTTAAAATCACGAAAGGACATTTTAACTACTAAATATTTATTTATATTTATATTTATTTAAAACAATAAACTTACAGGCTTACAGAGTACTCCAAGACGCCCGCAAGTCCAGTCATATTAGAAAATTATAATTTATACAATTAGAAAATTTTATGATTAGTAATAGATAGAGTAAGGTATTAATTAAGTAGCAAGCAATGTCAACTTTATACTTAATACATATGTCAATATTAATCATGCAAAAATATGAATTAAAGAAAATTAAAAGAAATGCAACTATGTCAATAATAATGAAAAAATAAGTTTCTAATGTCAATATAAAAATTATTGTTTCCAACGTCAAAATAACAGTTTCTAATGTCAATGATAAAATATTTGTGTCCAATGTCAAAAATAAATGTCAGTAATATAACAAAATAACACAATCTCCTTACGTACAATTTACATTAGCATGTTGTTTACAAATGCATAGACTTTGTCATGAAGGTATCCTAAACTATCGGCAAATATGTCTACATCATCGTGCTGAGCAAGCATGTCCCCCAACAGCCGCAAAGCACGAATGGTAGGTGCGTGAGCCCCGCGTCGCGTGCGTGCGGCTGGCCTATACAGAAGACGCGGACGCCGACGAGGCGCAACCGTCCCCGCTTCATCCCGCCTGATTCGTGCTGGAACTACTAAACGTAGCTTCTCCAAAGCTGAGGAACTGTCTATTTTGTGATGTATAATTAATATGTAGTACATTATGTACTGCACTACTCTTCTTATTTCAAGTGTATCCATTTCCAGCATACCTGACACAAATACTGACGGATACAAGAAAGGGTAATAGCCATATTCTCTTTTGTATAGCCATCGCGCAAACTTACGTTGGACTTTTTCAACTAATAAACTGTATTTGTCCTCGTAGGGGTCCCAAATAATAGCACCAAACTCGAGCTTGCTACGAACATAACAGTTATATAGTACCCTTGCTACCCTTAGATCATCAAACTGTGTACTAGTTCTCATTACAAAGCCTAATATTTTGTTAGCCGCCTTGCATACAGTTTTAACATGCTGGTGAAAATCCAGTTGATAGTCCAATATCAAACCTAAATCACGAATTTCGTTAACTCTTTCTAGAGGTGTGTCATTTATCTTATAGTTGGCATTTAGAGGGGATCGTTTCCGCGTAAAAGTAATTACCTTACATTTACTGCTGTTGAACGGAAGACGATTACGTCTGCTCCATTCAGCAGCAGCATTGATGTCTCTTTGCAAGACTTCACAATCTGCTACAGAGCCAATCCCCAGAGACAATTTGAGATCGTCCGCAAACAGAAGACATTTGGAAGCACGTACACCATTCGGCAGATCATTTATAAAGATCAGGAAAAGGGTTGGACCCATGGTACTGCCCTGACTAACGCCAGATCTTGTGTAATAATTGCAAGATTCGTATCCCTGAACTCTCACAAATTGGCATCTGTTCCTCAGGTAACTGGAGAAAAACTCGAGAAGTTTAGGGTTAAAACCCATGACCGCTAACTTTTGAAGTAGAATATCGTTATCGACGAGGTCAAATGCCTTTCTAAAATCGAAATAGGCAGCATCTACTTGCCGGCCAGCATCCATTTCATCATAAATATAGTCTACGTGAGCCACCAGATTCGTGGTAGTCGAACGAGCACCACGGAAACCATGTTGACTATCGTGCATTTCGTTACGGATTTGTCTGTTAATGTACGAGCTCAACACTATCTCAAAGATTTTTGCGAAAACTGATAATACTGCGATTGGTCTAAACGCTGAAACATCGTTTCCAGTTTCTCCTTTCGGTACAGGTGTAACTCTTGATAGTTTCCAGATATTAGGGTATACTGATTCACTTAAGGCCAGATTAAAAAGGAACAGAAGAGGCTTCTCCATAGCTGAAATGCAGTCCTTCGCTAAAAATACAGGAATCTCATCGGGCCCACCCGATGACCTTGGCTTAAGTCGCTTCACTGCCGACTTCAAATCGAGCTCGTCTATTTGTCCAACGGAGACGTAATTATTGTTGATGCAAGTGTTAGCAGCACGAGTGGCTGCTATTGGACAGAGTGTAGGGATTTCGGTTAGAAATACAGAGCTGAAGTATTCCGCAAAGGCGTCTGCGGCGGCCTGCCCAGTCACAGGCGCCCCATTATACGTGTAAGTACCGGCCGGTCTTCGGTTTTTCTTCCTATCCTTGATATATGACCAGAATTGAATCGGATCATAGATTATGTTCTTTTGCGTCAATTTCAAATGCTGCTGGTATGCGTTGTCAACTAAATTTTTAACATGCCACCTATAATATTTAAACAATTCTTTATTAAATTCCTTTCCTTCCGACTTGTAACGTTTCAGATGGAAATATTTTTTCTCAATATTGTCAATAATTTCTTTAGTGTACCATTTCGGATAACTAAACTTATTCTGTTTTATATTGGGATTTTTTGTCGGAACAAAGTCATTAATACATTTATTTAATTTACTATAGAATAGTTCAACAGCTAAATCTACATCCGATAAAGTAATCAAGTCTGACCAATCTAATTCATTTATAGCTGCATATAATCCCTGGTAGTCTGCCTTGCGCCAATTCCAGCTTGGGTTGGAATTAGGGCGTGGTACAGGCAGTGACGAGGGCGGCTGATTATCCGTAACACTATTTGGTTTTAGTATTTTTATTGTCACATCAAGTGAGGGATGATACAACCTGTCTATTGGTACAAAAGGGCTATCATTTGGTTGAACCACAACCTGTTCAAGGTCAAAGTTGCTCAGCACGAGATCCAACATACCACCTTTATTATTATACACATTGCTATGCTGCTGTAAGCCACAGTAATCACAAAACAAATCAAAATTAGTCTTAACATTAGCACTATTAGAATTTAAGTTGAAATCACCTATAATTAAAACATTCAAGTCAGAGTAAGTTAGTACTGCATTTTCAATACACGTCAACACATTGATATATTTCTCATCCTTAGAGTTAGGGGGAAGGTAAACAACACAACATAAAATTTTAAAATATTTACAGCTTATAATAGCAAAAATAAGTTCCGTGTCCGGCGTTAATAAATCTATGTCAACAATTTCACGAACGGAATAGTTATCACGCACTGCGAGTAATACTCCTCCCCAGCCAGTATCACCAGCACGGTCCTTACGCACCACCACGTACCCCGAAGGGAAGAGTTCTCCGTCTGATACGGAACTCGTCAGCGATGTTTCGGTCAACCCTATGAAATCAAAACTACTTTGCGTCACATTACAATGAAAAGTATGAGTTTTCGAGCGTAAACCACGAACATTCTGGTAATACATTTGAATGGATCTGTTTCTAAAATTGTTATGTTGATGCACTTTTTCTGTTAGCGCGAAAGTTCTGACGCCAGGGCTTTATGCAGATGTCTTCCGCCCAGTTCTTAGCAGACATAACATTTTCAGCATTCTTTGATGGAACTCCTAGTTTGAATGATGCGTAGCGCCCTCGAGATTTTAACTCTTCCACGGTGCAGACTTCACTACCACAAATATTACGGAGATGGGTAATAACTTGTTCAACCGTTGTGCCTTCTTCTACATAATACAGGTGTAGATATCTCCATCTTTCAGAGGCACGTAATGTCGTGGTCCCTGGCTCTGCGGTTCCTCTAAGTACACCAGGTAACGAAACACGTTCACGTCTGCGTTTTACTTCAGTCCACTCGTTCGAACTATCCTGCTCGTTGCAAATACCTGCTGTCGCAGGTGTACCAGGTATAGTGGTGTCAAGAACCATAGTTTCATGGGTAAAGGTTATTATTAAGTAGATGATTATCTTAAAGATAAAAATGCATGGAAATGATGTAACACATAACTTGCTACTATAAGTACTTTGTTGAAGTAATATAATAAGTCTATGTTGTTGCCAATAATCCTGTCACCCTGTTGTAATTATCTGGTAACGATATATTCAAGTTTGTAAATATCGTTACTTATGGCTGTTACAGCTGATAAGTTTCTTGCGCCCGTTCTTCTTGTCAGCTAAAAAAAGTCTGGAACGGGTGGTAGGAAAATATAGACGATTCAAAAGTACTTAATAATTAAGTTTATTTGAATAAAGCTTATTTGACTTTGACTTTGACTTTGACATGACTTTTCCTTGTTCCGGTTTTGTTTTATTCACCTTTTGTTGCCCATTAACAGACTTTAAGTTTTGTTGAACGGTTTTATTGTCCTTTGCCTCGCACTTAGTGACAGCCATAAATCCCGAAGCTTTAAAAACTGAAGGTTAATATTGAGGGTTACATGCCAGCAGGTCGGTTCTGGCACTTCGCCGACCGCTGCCGCGGCACGCTCGCTTCGCTCGCTCGGCTCGTGCGTTGTAGGTCGCAATGAAACTTAACCTCCTCCTAGCTCGCTACGCTCGCTGGTCGTCGCACCTAACAGACTTTTGGGATTTTGAACTATCGGCATTCTAACTTTCGGGATTTCGAACTATCGGTCATTTAATAATCGATCATTTAAGTTACGGTCTATCGGATATCGATATTTAGGATTTTCGGTATTTTGAAAATAGGTGTTTTATACGTCGATATTTCAGTCGTAAATAAATTAATATGAAATTTTCGGCATTTTAATACACACCCCTCTTGCAAGAAAATAAATAAGTACGTTACGTAAAATTCTTTATTCTTATTGTTTTTGATTTTTATGTCTAAATAATATTAGGCGAATAGACAATATGCCTAATAACATTATGCGAAAACAAATTAGTCTAAATGATTATTATGCTTATATAAATAGTATGCCAAAAAACAAGTATGCCAAAGTATTATTATGACAAAAAAAATTATGCCAAATCCGTTATGCCAAATCAAATTAGGTATAAATCCATTATGCGAAAACAAGGGATCCCAAAAAGTTTACATACTTAATTTTTTAACCTAATAAGCGTTATTATTAGCTTTCGAAAAGTATTTTTTTATAACTGTAGGACATTTAAATCCGGAGAAATTATAATTTTTGGGCATGGCCATCTAAAATAAAAAGTCAAATTTAAAATGCCGGTCATTCCAACAGGACAGGGGGATAGACCCAACATTTGGAGAGTTTTGTCGTTAAAATTGATATTATCTGCCTTTAAAAGCTCCGACATCGCTATCAAAACATATTGTATATTTTGTAACTGTAATAGTACACAATTACACACATATTTCTATTACACACGGGTTACACACGAGAGGCCTTGATTACACACAAAATATGTAATTACACACAAAACGGCAACGCTGGTCACGGTAAACGTCCACTCGATATTATCATCTGAGTCAGAAGCAAGTACTTAATATATCTATTCTGTGTCAGAACAGAAGTTGACCGAATGTTTTGCTAAATTAATAAATGTCCAAAACATTGTTTAGGTGTCAGGGCCAGTTCCGTCTTTGGAGAAGTTCGTGACGGAATTGTCCGCAGCGGGCGTGTTCGCGCGCCGCGTCAACAGCAGCGGCGTGGCGTTCCACAGCAAGTACATCGCGTCGGTGGCGCCGCTGCTGCGCAAGAGCCTCGAGCGCATCATCACGCATCCCAAGCAACGCTCCGCCCACTGGGTGTCGTCGTCACTCGCACCCGATCAGCGCAACACCGATATCGGTGAGTTTTAGGTATTGTAATTCTTGCTCGCATGCTAATGATTTTTTGACAATTTCTCAGATAAAATAAATAAAATAATTAATATCACCCCTCTTCGATAACTTACTAATAAACTCGTAAAATAGGCTATTCAGTGCTCTCCTGACGGTCAGGACTGTGGTCAGGCAGGATTGACGGTCAGTGCGTACGCTCTGTGAATGCGAACTATTGCGAACGCGGTCAGTGCTTTGAATGTACGCATGGTTTCTATGGCGATCGCAACGGAAGGCCGACGTCCTGGATGCCTACCATCAACTTTTATAAAGCGATTCAAAACAGGTGCGTTTCAGTTTAGGTTCCCAAACTGAATCGCTTTAATTCGTACCATGAGCTATTTAGAACTGAATCGCATTTGAATAGCTAAATATGAATGACTGAACGATTTGTGTCTTTGGTTCGCGTGAGAGTTTCGTCACGGTAAAGAAATGTATCAGTATTCGAACTCGGTATATCTTTCTGGTTTTGTGATTGTACGTAATATTTTCGAATCAATATTATAGGGTTTACCTTCGCCGAGAAATCAATTTCTATGCAATAAAATACATAACTAATGGTAAAAACAAAAAAAAGCTAAATACCTGCTATTTTCGTTGATTAAAAGGGAACAAATTAGTTTCAAATCCTTCTGGCCATAGTTAGTTGGTAATACCTATATAATAATAATAAAAAAATATAATTTGTCTAAATTTTATCTTAATCAATTTTTTTTGGACTTTCCGTGTATTTAAAAATGTTTTGTCTGGATTTATTAGTTAATTAAATATAATATAAACAGCACAATCTGCACTTCGCCATAATAATTACTTGTATTTCATTCAATCAATTGTACGTAAATCTTTCGTTCGTCACTGCGGCGCATTCGCGACTGTTGTATACCGAACTCGAGGCGCATAGGTATGGCTCGCATTTCAACCGATTGTACTAAGTTAGAATACTGATACATTTCTTTACCGTGGTTTCATAATTTTGCTGACCGCGCATTTTAAAGTTACGAAGTATCACATTGGAATGGCGTAAGTAAACATTAGTCATGCCTAGGTATTTTGTTTATTGAAAAATCATTAAGTTTGTTCTTACTTTAATATTCGCATCTAAAGATCGGATTCTGTTTGGGAGCTTTAAATACTTTATTGTTATTTAATTAATATGATATAAAAGATATCTCACTGTTGTGTTATCGTTTTCGAAAAATTCAAAAGTTGTTTATTCATCGCACATCTAAAATAAATGTTATTACTAGACAGTGCTTTAAAGGAAAATATTTTCAAAAAATATATAAAGTTTTAATATATATACCAACCTTAGAACAAATAACACTTTAACACATTGTCTGGGGTTTCTAACACAGTTTAATATCAATTTGAACACTAAAAATCACTCGTCACTAAAAACTTAAATCCTAAAAATTAGTTTAGCCTAAAGAAAACAGTTAACAATTCAGATTTTTGTCTAAAATAAGTAAGGAACTTTATTTGGATCGCTAAAATTGACGTATAAGCAGAGCAGTGTAGGCGCAAATATGAGGTCATGGTACGAAAAATGAATGAATGATAAGGCTTAGCGAGTCAGTTTGGGTTATGGACTAGCGCTGAATCGCCTGCTGCTGACGCCGTTGAAACTTGATCGCTATAAAGGCGTCATGGTACAAATAAGCAAACCAGTTCAGTTTAGGTCCTAAACTGAATCGCAATAATAGTTCATGGTAGGCCTCCTGTTCGTCAAGAGAGCACTGAATACGGCCTTAATCAACGGATTATCAATTCCCCAACAGCTAAGATGAGCGACGTGGCGTATCACGTGAACAACTTGCTATCACCGGTGCGCTTCGCGGATGCGCTGAAAGCGATCCCGGAGCGTGCGCTGGTGATAGAAGTGGCGCCGCACGCGCTGCTGCAGGCGGTGCTGAAGCGCGCGGTGCCGGCGCCCGCCGCGCACGTGGCGCTCGTGCGGCGCGACCAGCCCGACTCGCTGCGCCACCTGCTGACGGTGCTGGGGCGCGCGTACGCGGCGGGCGCGCAGCCCCGCGTCGGCCGCCTGTACCCGCGCGTGGCCTGGCCCGTGCCGCGCACCACGCCCACCATCGCCTCCAGCGTGCTCTGGGACCACTCCATCGAGTGGGCCGTCGCCGACTTCTCCTCGCCCTCGCGCTCCGGAGAAAACATCATCGAGATCGATCTGTCTAAGGCCGAAGACTCCTTCTTCAGCGGACATCAAATAGATGGACGTATTTTGTTCCCGGCTACCGGATACCTGGTAAAGTAACTTTTAATAAATCTCATGCTAAAAAGAAAAAAAAAGAAAACATTTCGTTGGATGATAAGCTTGTTACGAACCGCTAAGAGCCGTTTACATGGTTCAAGTTGTTAAGTAATTTAGTTAAAATTAAGTTGTCGGTTAACTAAATTTTCGCGTGTAAACAGCCAATTAAGTAGTAAGTTGCCCATTAAGAGGGAAAGTGATTAAGTAAATAGAATCTAGTCTATTCTTTGGGCAAGTAACCACGCCGCCCGCACCGCATGCCCCCCCCCCCCCACTGGGCGTGGCCACTCGCGCTATAAACGAATATCAGCGATAATTAGAGATAATAAGTTAACCATTAGTTTATTCATCTAGACCTAATATTCAGACGTTTTCTTATTTTGCTTACAGACACTGGTGTGGCGAACAATGGCGAAGATACATAATAAGAAAGTCGATGAAACTCCGGTTATATTAGAAAATGTGCAATTTAAACGAGCAACCATAGTGAGCCGCGATACTCCCCTCCGTTTCATGATCAGCATCTTAGAGGGCACCGGCGAGTTCAACGTGTGCGAGGGCGGAGCCGCCGTGGTGACGGGGCAAGTGCGGCTAGCAGAAACCCCCGACAAGGAATTCCTTTCGCTGGACAAACCCCAACCATCAGATAAGGAGACTGATTCACTGCCCTTGGTCGAGGAAGATGTGTACAAGGAGCTACGCTTGCGCGGCTACCATTATAGCGGTATGTTCCGCGGCATCCGCACTACAGACCCCACTGGCACGTGCGGGCGCCTCGCTTGGGCTGACAACTGGGTGTCGTTCATAGACACGATGCTACAATACTCGATCGTCTCCGGCAAGACGCGGGAGTTGTATCTACCGACGAGACTAGATCGTATAGTGGTAGATCCGATACGACACGCCGCCGCTGTCGCCGGAGGAGATTCATTACCGGTGCACATGTACCATAACATTCGTGTCGTTACTTGCGGTGGCGTAGAGATGCGCGGCCTGAAAGTGAGTCTCGCACCGCGTCGTGTCAACGTCCAGCCACCACCTAAGCTAGAGCGGTACGCGTTCCGACCGTACGACGACGCCACCGTGGCCACCGACGACGCGACCCGGTCGAAGCGCGATGCACTGGCGGTGTGCCTGCAGCTCGTTCTCGAGAACTGCGGTGCGCTGCGGCTCAAGATGGTGGAGGCGGCGCTGGAGCGGCCGGTGGAGGCACTGCTGACGCCGCTCGCACTGCAGGTGCTCGAGGGCGAGCCCGAAGTGCGCGTGGACGCGAGCGTGGCGGCGGGAACGGGCGTAGCGGCGTACGCGGTCCTGCAGGAGCTGAATGTAAAGGTGACGCAGAAGGATCCATGCACGGCGCCACCGGATAGCGAGTGCCAGCTGGTAGTTGCGGCAGACGTGGTGGCGCGACATGGCGCCGACACGTTGAAGCACCTGGCTGGCGCGCTCGTGGAAGGTGGCATGCTGCTGCTTGAGGAGCCGTGCCGTGCGCTGGACGAGCCAAGCGCACGGGAGGCACTAGTGCGCGCCGGCCTAGTGGTGGCCGCGCGCCAGGTGGCGGCCAGTTGCGAGTATCTGCTGCTGCGTTGCACCACGTCGCCACCCGATACTTACGTGCTCGTCGAAGTGGGCGCGGATGACTCGTACGCGTGGGTGGATCCACTGCGCGACGCCCTCGAACGCGCAGAGACTGAGACGCTACGCGTGTACGTGGTGGCACGCGCGCAGGATGCTGGCGTGCTAGGGCTTGGCACGTGCCTACTCGGAGAGCCGGGTGGCACGGCCGTACGCGTCTACTACCTGCCCGACGCACGCGAGCCCTTCGACCCCAGCGCGCCCACGTACAAGGCGCAGGTGCAGAAGGACCTCGTGTGCAACGTGCTGCGCGCAGGCGTGTGGGGCACCTACCGGCACCTGCCACTGGCCGATACCAGCGAGGCACTGCTGCAAGTGAGTTTCTCCCCGCTCTTCCCCCTCCCCGCCCTAAGTGCCATCCCGCTCATGCTCATGCTGCCCTATCTTTTCGCAGGTGGAGCACGCGTACGTGAACACTTTGACGCGCGGTGACCTATCCTCGCTGCGCTGGATCGAGTCGCCGCTGAGATTCGCGGCTGAGACGCCGCGCGCTCCGGGCACGGAGTTGTGCCGCATCTACTGTGCGCCACTTAACTTCCGCGACATCATGTTGGCCACCGGCAAGCTGTCGCCCGATGCCTTGCCCGGCAACCTCGCAGGACAGGTATCGATGCAGCCGATATTATTCAATCACAATATTAATTGTTTACTATGATAGAGCTAGTCGGACTAACTGGAGTTGTCGCCAGGACTGCATCCTGGGCCTGGAGTTCAGCGGACGCGCGGCGGACGGGCGGCGAGTGATGGGCATGGTGGCGGCGTGCGGGCTGGCCACCACCGTGGAGGCGGACTCGGGCTTCCTGTGGGACGTGCCCGCCGCCTGGTCGCTGGAGGAGGCCGCCACGGTGCCGGTGGCGTACGCGACCGCCTACTACGCGCTGTGCGTGCGCGGGCGCATGCGGCGTGGCGACGCCGTGCTCGTGCACGCGGGCTCGGGCAGCGTGGGGCAGGCGGCCATCGCCATCGCGCTGCACGCCGGCTGCACCGTCTACACCACCGTGGGCACGCCCGACAAGCGTGCCTTCCTGCGCGAGCGCTTCCCCGCGCTGCCGGACGCGAACATCGGCAACTCGCGCGACACCAGCTTTGAGCAGCTCGTGCTTAACAGGACCGACGGCCGCGGTGTCGACCTCGTGCTCAACTCGCTGGCCGAGGATAAGCTTCACGCTTCAGTGCGCTGCCTGGCCGAAGGCGGCCGCTTCCTGGAAATCGGAAAACTGGACCTTTCCAACAACACTCCCTTGGTGAGTCTCCCTACAAGCACAGAATACATAATAGTCTACAAGTACGATGCCCGTTAGTAAAAATTATGGTTTATATTCGTTCAGTATTGAAGTAACTGTTTGCTCGGGTGTGCAGGGCATGGCGATATTCCTGAAGAACACGACCTTCCACGGTATTCTTCTGGACGCACTGTTTGACGCGGGTGGTGACGACGTAGAGAAGGCGGCCGTGCTGCGCTGCATGAACGAAGGCCTCAGATCGGGCGCAGTGCGCCCGCTGCCCGCCACAGTGTTCAGCGACCAGCAGCTCGAACAAGCCTTCAGGTTCGTGTGTTCAAAAACCAGGCCCTTTTATTTTTTGAGCTATTAATCAGTGTCGTTATGGTAATCTGTATATGAAAGTTTGCAATAAAAATTGTGTATCCCGTCGTAGATATATGGCGACAGGCAAGCACATCGGCAAGGTGGTGCTGCGCGTGTGCGACGAGGAGGCGAGTAATTCGCGGGGCGGCGGCAAGCTGGTGTCGGCGCTGCCGCGCACGTACATGCACCCCGGCAAGAGCTACGTGCTGGTGGGCGGGCTCGGTGGGTTCGGGCTGGAGCTAGGCTCGTGGCTGGTGGCGCGCGGCGCCCGCCGGCTGGTGCTGGTGTCGCGCAGCGGCGTGCGCACGGGCTACCAGGCGTGGTGCGTGCGGCGCTGGCGCCGTGAGGGCGTGCAGGTGCTGGTGTCCACCGCGGACGCCACCACGCCGGAAGGCGCGCGCGCGCTGCTGCGGGAGGCCTCCGCGCTGGGGCCCGTGGGTGGCGTGTTCAACCTGGCCGCCGTGCTGCGCGACGCCTACCTCGAGAACCAGACGCCCGCCGACTTCCGGGTGGTCGCCAAGCCGAAGGTCGACGGTGAGTACCCGACCCGCTGCACCTCGCACCTCCCGCGTGACTGGGCTCGTGACCGCTGATTCGAATCATCGTATGTGCAGGCACTCGTGCCCTGGACGTGGCGACGCGGGAGCTGGCGCCGGAGCTGGAGTACTTCGTGGTGTTCTCGTCGGTGTCGTGCGGCCGCGGCAACTTCGGCCAGACCAACTACGGCTACGCCAACTCCGTCATGGAGCGCATCGTCGAACGCCGCCAGGCCGACGGCCTGCCCGGTCTCGCCGTACAGTGGGGAGCCATCGGTGAGTTGAGCTGAATTTTTAACTTAAAACGTCTTTGGTTGACAGGGTTATTTTGTAAAACACCATACTTCCTCGCAGTAGCAGATTACTAATATAAAAAACAAAATTATTTTATCACGTTTTTATTAGGTTGCTTTCTCGTTTTTCGTTTGTTTGTTTGTTTCTACACTAAGTTTGCGAACGATTTTATACTTACTAGCTTTTAGTGTGCAAGGATCGTAGCAGGTGGCGATCCATAGTCTCTGCCTACCCCCATGGGAAACAGTATGTATGTTTTTGATGAGCTAGAGACTTGAATCTTTGAACACAGGTTAGAATTGGAAGGCAATGCAATATTATGGTGTCATTGAGCTGATCTGAAGATGGAGCTGGAAGAACGCCACAGGAACTCTATGATGAAACCAAGGAACCCCATCGTGTTTGTGCTCGTTAAAATCGTCTTGACGAGTTCTCTGATGGGAAACGAGGTTTAGGGTCTGATCATGTAGCTGGAAGGCCAAACCATAGGATCTTTAATTGAAACCGTGCGACCCCATCGAATTTGGGATCATTTGAATAGTCTTGAGGTATACTTTATTGGCAAGTAGTGTCTAAGGTCTTATGATGGAGCCGAAAGAAGGCCACTGGAACTCTGTAATAAAACCATGCAACCCTATCGATTTTGGGCTCGTTTGAATCGTCCTTACGAGTACCTAATGGAAAATAGTGTCCAAGGGTCTGATGATGGAACCAGGAGAAAGCCACAGAAACTCTACAATAAATCTTTCAACCCCATCCAGTTTAGGCACGTTTGAATCGTCTTGACGAGTACTCTGTTGGGAAATAGTGTCCAGGGTTTGATGATGGAGCTGGACGAAGGCCACAGGAACTCTGTACTAAAACCATGCAATTCCATCGAGTTTGGGCTCGTTTGTATCTTCTTGACGAGTACTTTGTTAGGAAATAGTTTCCAGGGTCTGATAATGGAGCTGTATGAGGGCCACTGAAACTCTGTGATTAAACCATGCAACCCCATCGAGTTTGAGCTAGTTTGAATTGTCTTGACGAGTGCTCCGATAGAAGATGGTTTATTTCAGTCTTAGATGGTTAACTAAAAAGCGGTAAATAATATTTTACAGAAAAAAAAACTTTTAAAACCCGTTTTTAAAACGGACTAAAAACATTAAAACGGCCTAGTAAAAACTAGTGTCCGACCGAAACTGGAATTCCGGCCGAAACCGAAACCGAAGTTTCGGCCCTGGTTCCAGTTTCGGCTGAAACCGAAACTTATTTTCACACATTAAGTTGACGTGTTTTTTACACACACATGGTTGGTGGTAGCCGTTACGCCTTTACGCCGTACAGTTCCGGTTAAGAATAGGACTGTCCCATCTCATCCCGTGGGTATCGTAGAAGGCGATAGAGGGAAGTTTTTAGGGACCCGGTACATACCATCGCACAAAGGGTCACTCGAAAAAACAAAATGACACAAAACACACATTAACATATAAAAAAGGTACAATGCCATATTACTTCCCAAAAACAAAAAATAACTCTAATTCAAAAGCAAAACAGGAAAACCATGCAGCAGAATTTTTTCGTACCTAACTCTTCTAATAAATTCATAGTTTTACACCAAAATATACAAGGTTTTATTTCCAAAACACAAATAATAGAAATAACCGTGTCTGAGATGAATAAATAATGAAAAAATATTAGAAAAAATCGGCTCACCCGTAGCAACTCAGAAGGGATGCTACGGGTGAGCCGATTTTTTCTAATATTTTTTCATTATTTATTCATCTTAATATAAAAATAGCATTGTGAATGCAAAAATCTAAAAGTTTAAAACCTTGTCTGAGCTTAAATTGCAACCAGATGTTTTATGTTTCACAGAAACATTTGTAAAGAGTGGCGAAGAAAGAAACATTAACCTAAACAACTATGAACTTGCAGCACATTATGCAAGAAATAAAATTTTCAAATTTCAAAAGTATTTGGCGAGTTCCTCATTTCTTGATGTATATAAAGAGACAGACCCAAATATAGCTTTCAATAAATTTTATAATTGGTTTTGTTTATTATATAAACTATGCTTCCCAATCATAAAAGAAAAACTAAATATAAGACCACATTTACTATGGATCTCTAAGGGGATTAAGAAAAGCTGTGCCATGAATAGAAGATTACGTTATAAATATTACTCAAAAAAGAATAAGAATGATAAACACAAATATCAGCATTACTCTAAACTATTAAAAAAGTGTATTTCTCAAGCAAAAAAAATTCTAATAATAAGTATGTACTCAAAAGCAAAAATATCTGTAAAGCCACATGTAAAATAATAAAAAACGAGGCTAACACAGCAACACAATCTAATAATTTTATTAACGAAATTATAACAAATAACAACGTTGTCGTTAAAGACCCCAAAAAAATTGCTGAGACCCTTAATGAATATTTTATTAATTTGACTAAGAACATGAACAAAAATAATGACAGCACTCTACAAAATAGACCTACTAGTGACATTATAAATAATTCAATTTTTCTTACTCCGGTTGACGAACACGATATAAAGAAAATTATTATGACATTAAAGAATACTACTTCAGAAGGATATGACGAGATATGTACAAATGTCATTAAAACATGTAAAGATCAACTTAGTCCAGTACTGGCATATCTAATTAATCTGTCAATTCAAAATGGAGTTTTTCCTGATAAACTAAAGTTATCGGTAGTTAAACCGCTACTTAAAAAAGGAAATAAAACATCCTTAGGTAACTATCGTCCAATTACACCTATACCTATTCTCTCAAAGGTGTATGAAAAAGTAATGCATAATAAACTTATGGCATTTTTCAATAAATTTAATGTTTTAAAGGAAAATCAATACGCTTTTCAGAAAAAGAAATCTACCACGTTAGCGGCTTTTCATTTGATCAATGATACCCTTCGCAATCTAAATGATAAAAAAAGCTTTTAAAAAAAAGTAAAACCTCCTTCAAAAACCTTAAAAAACAGCTCTATAAAAAGCAAGAAATAATGTTCAAATCGATTAATTAAAACACGTCTATTGAAGTCGGGTGGAGCTGGAAGTATTTTTTTTACTTATTGTGATGTTTATATTCTAAAAGCCCCACCCGATTTCAATAGACGTGTTTTAATTAATCGATTTGAACATTATTTCTTGCTTTTTATAGAGCTGTTTTTTAAGGTTTTTGAAGGAAGTTTTACTTTTTTTTAAAAGCTTTTTATTTTAAACTTTTTTGTGGTAGGTATGTAAGCGATGATTTTATAATATAAAACGTCAAGTATAATGTTTCACATTTTTCAATGGTAAACCCCGAGTAACTTAATGTCCACAGGTGTTCCGTTGGGTCTTCGCAGTTCAAATCTAGTCCAGAATGTCCTTGACAATAATAAACCTACCAATATTTCAATCACTGTACAGTTCCTATTTGATTTTGAGGAGTTCCCTCGTGTATCTTCAAAATCCAAAGTCCAATACCAATGAAAATAATATGGAATCATTCTTAAGGTGTCTTCTTTCAAACAAAAAAAGAATTGTAATCGGTTCATAAACAAAAAAGTAATGGTTGAAAGTCGGTCTCAATTCATATAAAATGGCAATGAAAACGACAGTATTTTCAAGATTACTTGAAAACTACTGAACCAATTTCAAAATTTCAAAAAATGGGACCAACTTGGGAACAAACCTCATGTTTTAACGTTTGAATCGTTTCAATCGGTTCAGCCGTCTTCGAGTAATCGGTGTACATACATATATAAAAAAAGTCGGTTAAAAAAATATACGCGACGAATAGATAACCTCCTCCTTTTCAAAGTTTTTGAAGTCGGTTAAAAAAAACATGTATCCGTTCTCTTCTTCGACATGTCAAAGGCATTTGATTTCGTTTGCCATAACCGACTCCTACAAAAACTAGAAAACTATGGTATTAGAGGTACAGCCTTAAGACGGATAGAGACATACTTGAATAATAGGATGCAATCGGTTGAAATAAATCAACTCGATATCAATAACACTATACAAAAACATAAGTCTCAGTTCAAAGAGAATACATTTGGAGTCCCACAAGGGAGTGTACTTGGACCATTATTGTTTATGGTGCACATTAATGATCTGCCTAATAGTATTACACATAAAAGTATCCTTTTTGCTGATGACATATCAGTGGTAGTCACAACAGATAATAAAAAAACTATACAAGATCATGAAAATGACATAAATAAAGCAATAATGACAATAGTAACCTGGCTCAATCATAATAATCTACAAATAAATATCGATAAGACATGTTTCATTAATTTTAGTAATCTTAATCATGACTTTGACATTAATTATCAGGGAAACATTATCAATAATAAAAATAGTGTAAGATTTTTAGGTATAGAGATTGACAATAGATTAGACTGGAAACAACATCTAGATACTGTCTGTAATAAAATAAATAGTTTTTCTTTCGCTCTATATAAGTTAGTAAAAACAGCATCGAAGAACACAGCACTTACGGCATACTATGCATATGTTGAGTCTGTCCTGCCTGCGCTACGGACTTATCATTTGGGGTAACAGTACTGATGTACAAAGGGCATTCATCTCCCAAAAAAAGTGTATGAGAGCAATTTGTGGCATAACACCAGATAAATCATGTAAGCCCCTTTTTAACCGACTTCACAAAAAGGAGGAGGTTCTCAATTCGATTGTATGTTTTATTTTTTTATCGTTGTTCGCGCATATCTTCGTCTTTTATGAACCGATTTTGATGATTCTTTTTTTGTTCGATTGAGTTTTCTTGCGAAATGGTCCCATTTATTTTTTTTTCAAATCGGTTCAGTAGTTTTCGAGAAATCCTGAAAATACTATGATTTTCATCAACTCACATGACGACTTTGTTATTTATGAACCGAATTAGATGTTTCTTTTTGTTGGGAAAGGGGTACTTTTAGTGTAGTCTTTTTAACCGACTTCAAAAAAAAAGGTTCTCCCTCAGTTTAACCTGTATGGATGTATGTTTCTCCGCGAATATCTCACGTTTGGCTGAGCCGATTTTTCTACCCAATAATATACCTATAATAATATACCTAATATAGAAGGTACTTACACTAAAAATAATAAAATAAAAAATTGTTTTAAAAAACAAAAAACCGACTTCAACAACCTGCCTCTAAAAGCAAGAAATAATATTCAAATCATTAGATACGCATTATCATTGTTATAACAACACGTCTATTGAAGTCGGGTGAGGCTTTTAGAATAAAAAAAGGAAGTTGTACTCCAGCCCCACCCGACTTCAATAGACGTGTTGTTATAACAATGATAATGAATTTGAATATTATTTCTTGCTTTTTAGAGGCAGGTTGTTGAAGTCGGTTTTTTGTTTTTTAAAACAATTTTTAAATCTTTGGGTGTTCTACCGTTGCCTTGCTTATATATATTTGAAATCGCAAAATTTGTTAAACAAAATCCAAATAATTTTAAGAAAGCTAGTGATTTATATCCGAGAAATACTAGAAATCAAAAATAAATTAGTTTTGGATATTGTCCCAAGAAGTGCCCGATTTCTTAAAAATTGTTTTCACATGTGCAACATAATTTATAACAAGATCCCATGCGAAATTAAAGAGATGCCCTTTAATAAGTTTAAAACGTCATTATACAATTGGTTAATCGAACACACTTTTTACACAGTGCAAGAATTCCTTAATTACAATGTGAATAAACATAGATAATTAATTGTTGGTATATCGTTATCTTGATTCTTGACATTTATCATTTTGCGACATTTTGTATTTTTAATTAAATTTTGATTGTATTTGATTGACATTATATATTTTACTAGCTTCTGCCCGCGACTTCGTCCGCAGGATGTTAGAAAAAATCCTTAGAGAACCTTCCGACCAGTCATTTTTATGCTTCCCGTTCCGGTTCCGGCTCCGGTTCCGGTTCAGGTTCCAGTTCCTGTTCCCGATCCCGTCCCTTTCCCGTTTCGTTCACATCCCTTTCCCTTCCCGTTCACCTCCCTTTCCCGTCCCGTTCCCGTCCCATACCCGTTCCGTCCCCTTTTCCCGCTCCATTCTCGTTCCGTTCCCGTTCCCGTTCCCGTTCCCGTTCCCGTTCCCGTTCCCGTTCCCGTTCCCGTTCCCGTTCCCGTTCCCGTTCCCGTTCCCGTTCCCGTTCCCGTTCCCGTTCCCGTTCCCGTTCCCGTTCCCGTTCCCGTTCCCGTTCCCGTTCCCGTTCCCGTTCCCGTTCCCGTTCCCGTTCCCGTTCCCGTTCCCGTTCCCGTTCCCGTTCCCGTTCCCGTTCCCGTTATCGTTCCCGTTCCCGTTCCCGTTCCCGTTCCCGTTCCCGTTCCCGTTCCCGTTCCCGTTCCCGTTCCCGTTCCCGTTCCCGTTCCCGTTCCCGTTCCCGTTCCCGTTCCCGTTCCCGTTCCCGTTCCCGTTCCCGTTCCCGTTCCCGTTCCCGTTCCCGTTCCCGTTCCCGTTCCCGTTCCCGTTCCCGTTCCCGTTCCCGTTCCCGTTCCCGTTCCCGTTCCCGTTCCCGTTCCCGTTCCCGTTCCCGTTCCCGTTCCCGTTCCCGTTCCCGTTCCCGTTCCCGTTCCCGTTCCCGTTCCCGTTCCCGTTCCCGTTCCCGTTCCCGTTCCCGTTCCCGTTCCCGTTCCCGTTCCCGTTCCCGTTCCCGTTCCCGTTTTCGTTCCCGTTCCCGTTCGCGTTTGGGCTGTGCGTTGATTTTTCAATCAATTTTGGACTTTTTTACCCCATTGACCCCCTAAAGGGTTGATTTTCGGAAAACCACGAAACACGTGTTTAGTTATTTGTTTTAAGAAGTACTCCTACGAAGTTTCAAGTCGAAATGTCTATTTAATATTTTTTTTCCATACAAACTTTGAACCCCCGTTTCACCACTTTAGGGGCGGAATTTCCAAAAATCCCTTCTTAGTGGATGCCTACACTGTGTAAAGTATATATTATTATGTACAAAATTTCAAGTCTCTAGGTCTAGTGGTTTGGGCTGTGCGTTGATATGTCAGTCACCCCTTCACTTTTATATAAGAGATAATTTATTGATTGAAAAATGTTAAATATTCTATCCTTTGACTTTTCTATTGATTTGATAATTAATTTGCTAAATTATCTTATTAAGTTGGATTGTGACATGATTATTCTGACTCAACAATTTTGCGTGCTGTTTGTTAATAGCTGAGTGAGAGGAATTATATTATTACGAATATCTACAGTGTACCTTGTTCATATGCAAAATAAATAAATTTCATTTCATTTCATTTCATTTCATTTCATTTCATTTCATTTCGAATGGCAGCGAGGAAACTGTCAACAACAGCATTCCCGAGGAGGGTTGGTGTCAGCAGGCGGCCGACCGTAAAACTTTGCCAAAACCTAATGCAGTATGAATTACATGCTGCGCCGACCCCAATAGTGGTCGTTCTACGAACTCAAAATTTTATTTTGTGTAGAACACTATAAATAAATTGGGATAAGGGCAGGAGGATGATGATGACATGGTTGGTGGTAGGGTTTGTTTCAAGCACGCTAGGGGTGGCCGGATAATTAGAAACACTAGTCGATTTTCATACAAACGAGATAACTTTGAAGCCTTGGTTCTCCGCCGGAGATTGATCGAGCTGTTATCGGATGGCTTTACAGGGAGTAAATGGAGGAGATCCAGACCACTATACACACCCAACTTATCTGATCAGCATTCTGAAAGCTGTTTGAATAAGTTTACAATAGCTATTTAGATTTCCTCTATTCATTCTCTGGATAGATATAAATAAAATAAAAAACAATAATTAAAGTATGTAACAGAAATAGTCTACAAAAAGTATCATAATAATCAAATAATCAATATGTTAAACTTACTTTTGTAAGTATTTTTTTTAATAATTATTGATTTGATTGATTGATTAATTGATTATAATCAATAAGTATTATTAATGTTTTAACAATAGTCGTATGATTCGTTATACATTTATGTTGCATTTTACATTACGCGTTACGCGTACTACCTGTCCGAATTGACTATGCTTTTGACCATAGAGGAAATAATCACTACCTTTTGACGTTCTCGCGCAGTCTGGAAAAAAGTTTCGAGATGACTAGTTACTGTTAAAGTTAGTTAATATGCACGAGTTATAAATACTTAGATGTTTTTTCACAATTATAAACCAATCGAGTAACTGAACCACATAATACTTCAACTCAACACGATCGCGCAGATTCACGTCGGCTGATGAACTCCGAAGTTACCCGATTGACACACGACAATTCACGAAAACCGAGTTTCGGCCAATATTTGGCCGAAACCGAAACTGTGGCCGAAACTAGTTTTTTTGGCCGAAACTGGCCGAAACCGAAACCGAAACTTCGGTCAGTCACTAGTAAAAACAGACTAAAATATATAAATAAATTCTTCTGCAAATATTTATAACCCTATAGGTACCTAAATACAGAAGTTTTAAACCTAAAAACGTGGGGCGCATGCTAAAGACAATTGATGATAAGTTTTACAAAATGCCCCCCTCATTTTTAGATTTAAAACTTCTGTAGGTAAAGGGTTTGATAGAAGAATTTATTTTATACTTTTTTTAGTCTGTTTTTACTAGTCCGTTTTAATGTTTTTAGTCCTTTTTAGGGTTCCGTACCCAAAGGGTAAAAACGGGACCCTATTACTAAGCCTCCGCTGTCCGTCTGTCTGTCACCAGGCTGTATCTCATGAACCGTGATAGCTAGACAGTTGAAATTTTCACAGATGATGTATTTCTGTTGCCGCTATAACTACAAATAAACAAACAGAAAAAAATAAATATTTAAGGGGTCTCCCATACAACAGACGTGATTTTTTTTGCTGTTTTTTGGTACGGAACCCTTCGTGCGCGAGTCCGACTCGCACTTGGCCGATTTTTTTTATTAATTAACCACATGAAACAATAAATAAATTATGAATTATATTTTTAGTAGTTAAAATTCGATTAGACATTCGTATGGAAAGTCGTTTTTTTACTGTTGGAAAAGTCGTAGAACAAAATGTTGTTTATGATAATTATTAGCAATTTACTTCTTACAAATAACCCTGCATAATATAAAATGTATCGTTTGCAGGCGAAGTGGGCATGATCGTCGAGCAGATGGGCGGTGACGAGACAGTAGTGGGCGGCACGCTGCCCCAACGTATCGCGTCGTGTATGGAGGCGCTGGGTACGCTGCTGGCGCTGCCGCACCCGGTGGCCGCCTCCATGGTGCTGGCCGACAAGCAGCGCCGCACCGCCGCCCCCACGCAGGACCTCGTCCACGTCGTCGCGAATGTGCTTGGTGAGTCAAGTACCTACTCAATGTTTTTTTAATTCATTTATGAACCTCTCACTCGAGCGATTCTTTGTCTTATCCTCGCGCTGATGACGACCTTTTCTCCTGCAGGCATCAAGGATCCCACTATGGTTTCCGAAACGGCGAACCTCGCGGAGCTCGGCATGGATTCGCTGATGGGCGCTGAAATCAAGCAGACGCTGGAGCGCGGATACGACGTGGTGCTCGGCGTGCAGGAGATTCGAGGGCTCACGTTCGGCAAGCTGCGAGAGATGTCAGGCGGTGGCGGCGCGGGCGAGGCGGAGGCGGGTACGGCGGCGGAGGCGGGCGCGGCTGCGGAGGCGAGTACAGGTGGCGCGGATGCGGACGGCGTGCTCGTGCAAATGGGCGCACTGGGCGAGCTGATGCCGGCGCAGGTGCTGGTGCAGCTGCCGAGCGCGGCGGTGGCCGGAGCGGGGGACGGCGTGTTCATGGTGCACCCCATCGAGGGCGTGGTGGACGTGCTGCGCGGCGTGGCGGCGGCCGTGCGCGGCGTGGTGCTGGGGCTGCAGTGCACGCGCGCCGCGCCGCTCACCGACATGGCGGCGCTGGCGCGGTTCTACGTGGGCCACGTGCGCGCAGTGCAGCCGCACCCGCCCTACACGCTCCTCGGTTATTCCTACGGAGCCGGCGTTGCTTTCGAGATGGCCTTGCAACTCGAGCAGGTGAGTGTTCAATTTCAAATTTAAGTGGCTGTCGAATAGGTACCTAATTTACAAAAAAATAATTAAAAATTTCAATAGCGCTAGTTTGGCTCCTGTCAACCCCCTAATATGGAACTATGCAACTCGCTTCTATCGTTTCTAGTTTCTACACGATGACTCGGTTTTTTCACAGGACGGATGTGCGTCCCGGCTCGCGCTCGTCGACGGCTCGCCGGCGTACCTCGCCACGCATACGACGCGCGGCAAGAATAAAAGTTCAGAACCCTCTGCTACCACCAACGAAGCTTACGGATTGACCTATTTCATACAACAGTTCAAGGAAGTGGATCCCGCCAAGGTAAGCTTTTGTACAGTTTGTTGAAATTCTTAGGTTCCTAATCTTATAATTTAAGTAGTATTGCGGCTTTGGAAGTGCACTTTGGAAGTACAGCGTGGGGCAGAGCAGCTCCTTTTTTCACCCTCCCGCACGTACCTACATCTATCGCTGCTATCCTTCCCCCCGCTGCGTTTATCAATCACCATCACTACAGTCCCAAGTCGCGGTACAGCCTTCAACATTGAAAAAGTTAGCCAAAACTATCTCTTACAATAAAATAAATTGTTTGTACGATGAAGCGGACTTATTGCAATGACACATAATTACAGGTGGCGAGTGAGCTGGAGCGGCTGCCCAACTGGGAGGCGCGCCTGAAGCGCGCCACGGCGCTGCTGGCCGGCGCGGCCGGGCACTCGGCCACCGACTTCGCCGCCGCCGCCGAGTCCTTCTACCGCAAGCTGGTGATCGCCGACGCGTACCGGCCCGCGCGCAAGCTCTCCGCGCCCGTGACGCTGTTCAGCGCGCGCGACAACTACGTGACGCTCGGCGACGACTACGGGCTGCGCCAGGTGTGCGCCGGCCCGCTGCGGACGCAGCAGCTGCCCGGCAACCACCGCACCATCCTCACCGGGGACGCCGCGCGCGTCATCGCCGACCGCGTGACCGAGATGCTGACCGAGCACTAGCCGCCGGCCGCCGGCCGCGCCGCCGCCTCCTCCGCGGGCGCGGCCGCGGCCGGCGCCCCCGCCCGCTGCCGGCGCAGGCGACGACGGCGCCGCTAAGGACCGATACTCCTCGACGTGGATACCTGCAGACGAGCCCGGCTGCACTCGACTCGGCATGATGTGATATAGCAGCGTGCGGTCCGTCGCATAGTATTTGGCATACCGCTTTTCGCTCCGGAGCTCCAATGGAGCACATCGATCGCGGTGAAAAGTGCGATATACCCTCAGACCAAATAAAAAAGGGAAGACGGAGTCTTCCAAGCAATGCACTGAAGCCAGTTTTTTTATGCATTAGTGTGTGAGCCGGTGTTGCCATAGTAATTCATATTACCCCAATGTAATAAGAATAACGCGTTATGAAATAATAACGTTATATCACATATTAGAATCAAAACGCTATATCACGCGATATAAATCAGTCATGCTAGGCTGGATTCAAGAGATCATAATACGGCCCCAAGAGGGGTATTACAAGCTCTTAAAACTTGTCAGTTTTCTGAATGGCTATCAATGCGTCTCTTTTATTACTGATAAAAGCCATTCTGACTCGAGGTGTGGACTTGTGAGGCGACGGCTACACGCCTGGTACTACTGTGATCCATCAGTATTAAATCAGGGCCTATTTCATAAAAGATAGGCCGTCGTCTATCGCAGTGCAAGGGGCATCGCGGGGGGGCGGGGTGTTGGTAGCCGCACGTCGCGGGCTGAGCGTGCGCAGCCGGGACGAATGGCGCTCCACTCCGGCCGCCGAGGAGCTCTGGCTGAGTGTCGAGCTCGCGCCCTCCGCCTCCCGCGCCCCCCGCACCCGCGCTGTGGCTCGCGACGTAACTAATGCTCAACTACATATTGCTTGTTGTTATTTTCCGCACAACCAAAATCACCTTACATCCTTACAGGCTTTCTTTGATAATGCTTCTGAATTAATACATAATAATCCGAATGATAAGTTTATACTTTTGGGTGACTTTAACGTAACCTATGCAGATTGGTTTTATGATGATTGTGGTATGCTACAGTTAAACACCAATGACGATACTAAAGCAATATGTGTCTCAAATTTCATGTCTTTCTCTAACCTGTCGCAATTTAATGGTTGTGCTAATAGTAATAATCGCATTTTAGATTTAATATTAAGTAACATCACATGCAAAGTTGTAGCATGTGACTTCCCATTCGTTCCCGAGGATAAACATCATAAATCCTTGCAGTTTACTCTAAGTTTATCTCAATCTTTATTATTAAAGGAAAAAGAGCGTATAAAATTCATTAATCATGCAGGTGATTTTGATCAAATTAGTAAAGAACTTTCAGAAATTAATTGGCATTCTGTCTTCTCAAAATTAAATACAAACAACTCGGTCGCTTATTTCTATTCAATCTTGCACAGCCTGATGGATAAATATATCCCTAAAAAGGTTGTTAAATTTAACACAAACCATCCGGTGTAGTACTCGCGCGCTCTAATTAAATTAATCCGTAATAAGGAAAACATACATTGTAGGTGGAAAAAATATAATAATCCACGTGACTATCAGGATTTTAAGCGTTTACGCGCTAGAGCAAAACGGTTGGAATCAGAATGTTATAGTAAACATATTAACTTCTGTGAAGAAAAAATTAACATGTCTCCACGTTATTTTTGGACTTATATAAAGTCCAAACTTAAGGTCAACGATTTGCCTTCCTGTATGTCCAACGATATTAAAACATCTACTGATTGTCAAGAAATAAGCGACATGTTTAATAATTATTTTAATTCTGTTTTTGTAACCGTGGATTCAGCGTCGGGCGTTGGGGATCCTCACTGTTCCTCTAACCACACCTCATCTAGTTGCATTAACTTACCAAATTTTTATATCACATGCGAAGAGGTGTCGAAAGCACTGATGCATGTAGACATTAATAAGAGCGCAGGTACTGACAATGTCCATCCTTTTGTCATATCCAAATTGGCAAAGGAATTGTCGATACCGCTCACGTTAATCTATAATAAGTCACTCTCTGAAGGATCCTTCCCAGACTTATGGAAACAAGCATTGATAACACCAATATTTAAGGGAGGTGATAAACATGATGTGCGGCAGTATCGACCTATTTCCAAACTTTGTGTGATGGGTAAAACCTTTGAAAAAATAGTTACTACATTTTTAACATCACAAACGAAAAACCATATTTCTCCTCAGCAGCATGGATTTTTCAGCGGTCGCAGTGTTGAAACTAATTTGATAACTTACACAGATATAATAATCAATGCTATGGACTCCGGTCACCAGGTGGATGCCGTGTATACCGATTTTTCCAAAGCATTTGACAAAATTAATCATCATATCCTTCTACAAAAAATCAAGGCAATCGGTATACACGGTGACCTCTGGCGTTGGGTCAAATCATATATTTCTAATCGCAGCCAAGCGGTAGCGTTGAAGGGATATCAGTCAAGATTCCTTAATATCCCGTCTGGGATTCCTCAAGGATCTCATTTAGGTCCTTATTTGTTCAACTTGTATTTAAACGATGTAGGCGATTGTTTTGTTAACTCACATCATCTCCTTTATGCTGATGATACAAAAATATTCAAAATTATTAAATCCGTCAATGATTGTCATGAATTGCAGGACGATCTAATACGATTTCAGGAATACTGTTTTAAAAATCAGCTTTTCTTAAACACAGAAAAATGTTATACTATCTCATTTACCCGTAGGCATCACCCGATTGTACATAATTACAATATATGTGGAGACACTATAAAAAGGGTTTCCACCATCCGTGATCTTGGTATAACTTTGGACTCCAAACTTCACTTTAATAATCATATCGATAATATCGTTTCACGTGCCTTCAAACTGTTAGGTCTAATAAGTCGCTTGGGAAAACCCTTTAAAAAAATAAATACATTGATTGTATTATTCAACAGTTATGTCCGCAGTATTTTAGAGTTCGGAAGTGTTGTTTGGAGTCCACGGTATGCGGTTCACATTGACCGGATTGAAAAGGTTCAAAATAAGTTTTTAAAATCATTGAACTACCGCGCTGGAATCATTCACGATGACTACAAAACAAGTGCCACTCGGTTTAATATATCCCCTCTACAGATGAGACGCATCGTCCTTGATTCGTCGTTTCTATATAAAATTGTAAATAGCAAAATTGATTGCTTTTCGGCAATCCTCTCCTCTTCTAGACAAAATTAACTTTAAGGTTCCACGTCCATCCTCACGTTCCAAAAGTACATTTTACATTCCTCCATCACATACAAATTACACAAAAAATTCATTTTTAAGGCGCTCACTTGATTTTTATAATAATAAATTGACCAATATCGACATCTTTTTCATAAGTTTACCAACTTATAAAAGACTAGTTCACGAGGCGTTATCACATTAAACCTTATAAATGTTGTTACTACACAAATCTAAAATAAAACTAAAACTGTTATTTAAATTAATTTATTATGAAAAATATACAAGTTGTTATGTCAAATTAACTTCCTTATTGTAAGTCATTGTAATATACTAAACATTTCGTTGTTTCTTACGTACTCATTTTTATAAAATCTTGTTTATAACATAATGGTACTGTAGGTCTATTTGTGTGTAAAATTTGTTACTTTAATTGTTAAAGACTGTTTGTTACCTAAATAAATAAATAAAAATAAATAAAAAAGATTAGTTTAGAATTATTACAGATTAGAATTATGTTTCTTATTAATTATAAAACATAATTTTACCCCAATAAACTACTACTATGGTAAATTACTGTACTTTTTCATTCTTTTATGAAATAGACGCCTGATAAAATAATACTGATGGATCACAGTATTCACTACGCGTGTAGCCGTCATTCACCTAATGCTAGATAGGTAAGGTGAGCTTCTCAAAGCCCTGCATGCAGGGCTGTGAGTAGCCCGCTTTAAAAGTAGTGGCGGAAGTAGCAAGGAAATAGGGAAAATGTAAAAAATAAAACTACAGAATAACTAAAGTTTCGTGTATTTAAAGTGAGATGTTTGTCCTGACATGTTAGGCTTTTTGTGTCAGCATTCCGGCCGGACATAGAAAATGTCAGGCTCTTTTGCCTTATTCACATTATAGAAAACAAATCTTATAAATTAGCTTTAATATAATTATTTTTCTTTTTTGTACCTAACAATCAACTAGAACATTTTCAGTAAAACAATCAACAAATTTTGTAATAAATAATCAATTTTAAACTAATTAACATTTAAAATTATAAATAATCAACTGAACAACTAAAGCTTAAAATACGAAAACTAAAACTTTATTTTTGTCTAAGTACTTGAAATTTTAATTTGACACGTCATTATAAAAGAAAACAACAATAAAATACTTATTTATTAAAAAAAATGTGTTGTCGTGATTACGTCGCTCCGTGTGGTTGCTTTAGCAAAATGTCAAGACTTTTTAGTAAAAATCCGGATTTTTGTCAGCATTTTTAAATACACCAACTGATTACGAGATACACGAGGGAAGTCCAAAATTCAATAAAAAGGATAGCCGTAGTCGCATGCCACTTTGTCCTAGACACGCACGACACGAACAAGCTGGGGCCTATTACATAACAAATTACAATCTTCTATTATTAGTGATTTTCTATGGAAAAATACTAATAATATCACCTTGTATTTTGTTATGCAATAGGCCCCTGGAGGTCATTTACATTTAACATTTACAAAAATGTACTATTTCACACACACGGTCATCTGAATTACTAGCTAGGCGAAGCCTGTACTATGGGTAACAGAGTCTAATAATTTTAGTTTATTTTTATGTTGATAGATGGCGCTATTCAATTAGGGAGGTTTTTTTTTTAATTTTACTCCCAGGGGCCCTACCGCCTAATTCAAAGCGATAGCCAAAGCGACAGCTATGCTCTATCCGTCCTTGTCATATCATAACACGATGACAAGGACGGAGAGTGCACTGACGTCATAAACCAAAGCCAGAGTCAAAGCGATAGAGTTAGGCGGTAGACGCGCTAAGAGGAGTAAATTGCCAAACAAAAATAAGAAGAAAAAGATTAACTGTCAAATTGACAAAATCCTTTGCTTTTTTCTTAAAAAGTTACGTACTTAGTTGAACAACGACATTTAGCCGTCTTTTAGGTAGGTACTACTTTTGTTTTTTAAACTGCCTTTTGAAAACCGCAAAAAAACTTTTGTTCAGAGGACTTGTCCGGTTTCCCTATGACAAGTACGGGTAAGCGCCCCCGGACCCTCAGCCTCCGCTGCTGCAACCTCTCAACCCCCCCGCAGCAACGGTGTCCTTTTTGTACCCTGATCCGTCCCATTTTACACACTCCTATACCCACCTCACATCCCTATCCTAATCCTATTCCTTCCCCTCCGCTAAGCTAAGGTCTGCCGTGCCGATGGCTGCATGGCTAGGGGCGTGCCTAGTCATAAGCGTGCTGTTAGGCCGGAAAACCTTGGAGTCTTTTTAAAAAAAGAAATAAACTTTAACTGTAAAAAGATTTATTTAAAGAATTAAATTGGCCTTCAGATAATTAGTGGATTTTAATAAGTTTTGTGGAAACAACCACACCGGTCGCGGGATATGGGTAGACTGACTCGAAGAGGCAGTCGCCGATACTCGTGGGTGCCCAAATTGCTGCATCAGCATAAAACTGTAGATTCAGCAATTTGGGATACAATTTTTGGATATAACACCTCCCCCCTTAAGAATAAACTTCGGGTTAGTTTTCCGAAGTTTATTAAAACTTTACAAATCTATTTCATAATTTTGACTGAACATGAGGGGATATCGAGATTTGATCCTGATTCGGATGTTTTAGCAATTTCATTTTTTCTAAATAAAACACTATTACTGATAGGGTGGTTGTTTCCGCGTTTACAAAATAGAACACTTATTTTATATAACATAAAACTTACAATAGCTAATACTATCACTATAGTTATAACAGAATAATGAGTACTGTATTTTACAATGTGTGGGCTCTGTTGTATTTTATCTATATCTATTACAATATCTTTTAACTTGTTATTTTCTAAATTAATATCTCTAAGTTCAATATTTTTTAGTTTTTCTAAATGCCAATTTTCCATTACAGAGTGGAGTTTGTTTAAATTGCAACATGTATCATTTATAAGACTAAATTCTGTAAACAATACAGGTGAAGTGATATTTAAAATATCATTCTGGGTAAATAATACAGTACTTTTAGTATAACCGGTACAATATTTAGGTAAAGACAGAATTCCGACTCCTCGAATGTTAATCTCAAAAGATTTCTTACCTAAACAATCTAAAGTTAATTTTACAGAATTTGATTGAACAAAAATCCATTTGTTATTTGATATCGGTTGCCATAAGTCTAGTTTGCCAATTATAAATTTAGTTTTACATTCATTCGGGATTTTGTTAACAACTTTTATTAATAAATCACTCTCACAACTAGGTTTTACGTCAGACACATATAAACTTGGTACTTCACAAATATAATTGCTAGGATACAGTACATCACATTTTATTAAATTTTGTAAGGTATTATATTTAGTATTATCTTTACTTAGTATAATATATTTTGCATTCGGAATTATAAGACTAAAACTATTAAGTTCACTTATGTTATGGGGTACAGGCAAAGATGTAGTTTGGAACAACTTATATTCGTCGATAGTAACTAAAGGGATTTGTAATATAAATACAATTTTATTTCTTACATAATAACACAATACGTTAGATATTCTTTGGATAATGTTTATAGTATTAATATCTAATTGAATCGGTAGTTGCAAATTGTTCGGAAGGTGTTTATAATTATTAGTTAATTCTTCTTGTAGTTTTGCAGGTGTTATTACTGATGGGTGAATGATGTTCTGACTAGTCAACATGACGGCGTTAGTTACATCTTCTACTTGGAAAGATAAGGTAAGTAGTGCTGTTTCTAGGCTATTAAATATAAGGTTTATTTCAGATTGCGTTTCCAGAACATTGAAGACACCAGTTATATTTTTAAGTTTCAAGGTAAGTTTCTCAATAGCTTGATTCATTTTTGCTTCATTTGTTTTTATTTGGTGTAAGGTTTTATTGTAAGAAGAAATTATAGAGGAAGTAACCAGGATATTCTTTTTCATTAGCGATGCTAGCTTCTGCTGATCGTTTTGTATTATCTCTATTGCTTCATTATATTTTAGCCCATCATTTTCATCTAGGTTACCGAATATTTGTTTAATAATACTTCCTATTCCTCCTATCCAGGCGCCACGTTTCATCCTATTCTCTAGCAAATGAGAAACAGAGTCGAACTGTTTTATTATATCATAATATCGTGTCGTTAGTGGATCCAGAATATTTTTGCATTCTATCTCTTTCATAATTCTAGCTTGCTCACATAGGAATTTAACTGTTCTTAAAGCTAAATTTATATTATCTAGATGTATATTAAAATGCGAAATGTCTACGGGCATTACGACATTTAACCTATTATTCTTAATTCTAACAGTACCTAAATAATCAAATTGTATTCCAGGCCCTGATGTTATCTGTTGAACATCATCTTGAATACTTTGGGACATTACCCAGCAAAAACCTGCCACAGCGACTCTGAAATACGATATTAATATAATTATATTCTACTTACTTGTTTACAAATGTATTATGTATACTATATTTAAATCCTATTTTAACTACTACTACTATATTACTACTTCTTAAACATTAACTTCTGCTAGTTTAACTTCGTCATAGTGATACTTGACGTGTCTTCTATTTATGAGTAAGGTAAGTGTATTGTTACCGTTGATTTTAACAACTTTATAGGGACCTTTCCATACTGGAGATAATGCTTTGCGGAGACGCAGATGATTCTTAACATAGACCATGTCCCCTGTTTTATATTTTGCTGGACTTGAGCGTTTATCATAATAAGTTTTTGACGTCATTTTAGATTTTAATATGTTTTCGATGGCTTTTTCTCTTGAAAATTGCAGTCTTTGTTGTAGAACACGAACATAATCGCTGTATGTTGATTCTAAAGCAGTATCATAAACAGAAGAGGGAATAAAGGGTTTGTGCCCGAACAGTAATTCGTATGGAGTGTAGTTGGTTGTGCTATGGACGGTAGTATTATATGTTAACATTGCTGTGTAGACGTAGCGGGGCCAATTACTTTGATTTTCATTGACGAAAGATTTGAGATATTCTTTCAAGGTCGAATGGCTCCTTTCCAGAGCACCTTGGGTTTGTGGGTGGTACGGAGTTGACCAAAGCTGTTTTATTTTGAGAAATGAGCAGGTTTGTTTGAAAAGCTCAGCTGTGAAATTAGTGCCTTGGTCAGTCAAGATAGTTTTTGGAATGCCAAATTGAGAAATGAAATGGATAAGACATTCGGCAGTTTCTTCTGCCGTTGCATTTGGCATTGGGTAACCAGCAGAGTACTTAGTCAGGTCATCTTGGATTGTTAGGATATATTTAAGTTTATTACCACCGGCTTCAGGTAGAGGACCTACAATGTCCAATGCGACCCGTTGAAACGGTTGCGTTGATGTTGTTGTAATTTGCATTGGAGCTCGGTTAACTTTTCTCAGAGCTTTATTCGTTTGACATTGTTCACATTTACGTACATAGTTTTCTACATCACTACGCATGTTACGCCAATAGTACTTTTCTTGGATTCTGCTTAGCATCCTGTTACTACCTAGGTGACCAGAAATGGGTATGTCGTGATTTTCTTTTAGGATTCTCGGAACCTCACTGGTACTCGGGTAAATAATAGTATTTTTATATATATGAACTGTTATTCCTGTGTTGTGGAATAGATACGTGATAATATTATATATTTTTATGAAATTGTGAGTATCAAATTGGTTGCGAAAATCAGTTATAGCAAATTCCAAGATGTTTCTTGATAATAATTCAACCTTCAGATTTTTTAGACTTTTAAAGAGATCTTCATAGCTACTTTTATCGAAATAATGGACTTTAACGAAAAGAAGAAAGTAATTAATGTTCTCATTTTCAAATGGTAAAAAGGAATTTAATTCTCTTTCTTTAGAGAGTGATTCTTCAGATAATAAGCTATTAGCAATAATTTCTGATACATAGTGATTAGACTCATCAAGATCTAGAGATGTAGGTATAACTATATTTTTTACATCAGTCTTTAATAAATTTTGGTTGTGTTCTTCGATTTTAGTGTTAGAGTTAAATGTTTTACTATTTAATGTTTTCAGGCATTTGGAATACGTGTCTTCATCACTAGGACTACTTGGAGGAGACCAAGGAGGAATTGCATCAAAATCATCGGGAATCTCGAAATCATCAGGAAGATTAAATCCACCAGGTAAGTTTAGGAGCTCAGGTAAGTCAATCAGCCCAGGACTTTCAGGATTTATAGGCGGAATATCAACATCATCTAGGTTAGTATCACCAATGGCGGCGTCACCGGCGGGGACTACTTCAGCTCCTGGTGAAACGGATGGATTTTCAGGATTACTTTCTGTGGTAGGTATTTCATTTTGTACAGGGTTTACGGGGTATCTAGACAGAGCGTCTGCGTTGCAATTTGTTTTACCCTTTTTATACACAATTTCATATTCATACTCTTCTAGCTCTAACCTCCATCTGATAAGTTTCGAGGCAGGATCTTTATGGTTAAAAAGCCATTTAAGAGGCTTGTGGTCAGTGACTATGTGGAATTTGCGACCATAAAGATATGGTCGGAACATTTTGGTTCCCCAAACAATGGCTAGACATTCCTTTTCTGTTACCATATAATTTAGTTCTGATTTGTTCAACGTTCTGGATGCGAAAGCGACTGGACGGTCTTTCCCTACTTCGCCTTGTGACAATATCGCTGAAATTGCATAGTTTGATGCGTCACAGGTGAGTATAAATGGAACAGTGAAATCAGGATAGCATAAGATGGGTGCAGTTACTAATTTATTTTTTAACTGTTCAAATGCAAGTTGTTGTTGGTTATTCCACTCAAATGGTATATCCTTTTTTAGAAGATTCGTAAGTGGCTTGGCTATGCCCGAAAAATCTTGGATGAATCGACGGTAATAAGAAACTAGGCCCAAAAATGATTTTATATCCTTTTGACATTTAGGAACAGGAAATTGGCTCACTGCCTTGACTTTATCGGGATTGGGTCTTAGCCCTTGTTCACTAATAGTGTGCCCTAAATAAGTGACTTCTTTGCGAAGAAACTCGCACTTATCGGGTTGGAGCTTAAGGTTGAATTTTCTCATACGTTCAAAGACATTACGCAGCTTTTTGATATGTGATTCTAAATCGAAGGAATAGATGACAATGTCGTCAAGATATACGAAGCATTGCATACCTTGTAGGCCGGAAAGGACAGTATTCATTAGTCTTTGAAATGTCGCGGGTGCGTTTTTGAGCCCAAACGGCATCCTGGTGAACTCGAAGTGTC
Organism: Agriphila tristella; assembly: GCA_928269145.1. Classification (NCBI taxonomy): domain Eukaryota; kingdom Metazoa; phylum Arthropoda; class Insecta; order Lepidoptera; family Crambidae; genus Agriphila; species Agriphila tristella. The sequence continues at coordinate 57,389,752 of OV743431.1, read as the reverse complement.
CTTCAGGGACACTGAATGCCGTTTTGGGTATGTCTTGTGCCGCCACTTCAATCTGGTGGAAGCCTGATGCAAGATCAAGTGTCGAAAAATATTTACTTTTCCCTAATTGGTCAAGAATTTCGTTGATTTGAGGTATAGGGTAACACTCTCCTATAGTTATATCGTTAAGCTTCCGATAATCCACTACGATGCGCCACTTTCTTTTTCCGGATGCATCAATTTTTTTTGGGACGACCCAAATGGGTGAAGACCAGGGGGAAACAGAGGGTTGGATAATTTTTTCTTGTAACATTTTTTCAATTTGGGATTTGACTTCTTCCTTGTGGACTTCTGGGAACCTGTAGGATTTTACATTTATAGGTATAGAGGAACTGGTTGAAATTTCGTGTTGAATAGCAGAAGTAGAGGTTAGATTTTCGTCTGCCAAGTGAAATATGTCAGAATATTCAACGCAAACACCAAAAAGGTGACTTGCTTCTTCGTTATTTAAGTGCGACACGCGTAATAAGTTTAGAACTTCTTCTGTTCTCTCTGACGCACTCCTCTTAGGATTTGTTAGATACAAATTTTCTTCCTCTACTGGATATATTGTGAGCAAAAGGTTAGAGCTTATAGGTATTGGACTCTCGGAAACGTTAAGAACGGATATATTAACTCTGTTGTTGGGTTTTACTTTAACTACACAATTGGATACTAAGAGAGACTCAGAAATATGTTGATCTAGTATGATACCTTCTTGTAATTCTGGATTTTTGACTGTACATTCAATTACCGTTTCTGTACGTGGTTGAATAATATAGACTGGTTCGTTAAATAATAATTTTATCTTGTGTTCGTTTATTTCCAATAAGTTTGTACTGTAATTTATTTTACAGCCGTGTTGCATCAAAAGATCAGTTCCGATAATACCGTCATAAGGTAAGTTAATATTCTCGAATAAATGAAATTTATGAACAATATTAAGTTCTTGGTTGAGGTGGAGTTTCAGTTCAAAACAACCGAGGCTTTTAATGGTTTCATCTTTAGTATCGATTCCTTTTACAGCTATCTTATCATCATTAAGTAGCGGCATATTTATCAAACTTTTCTTTTTCAGCACACAAACGGATGCACCAGAATCTATCAGGAAGGTAAGTGGTGTTTCGCTGGCTGAGGTTTCAACTTTAATATGAGGTAAGTATTTTTCTCTTATTATTATTTCGTATATTTTATTAGGATTAGGATTATTAATTGTGTTATCTTTCTGTTCCAGGAGACCGCGAGTTTGGGGCTGATTACCCTGTCCATGGGTCGATGGGGAGCGACCACGAGTTTGGGGCTGGTTACCCTGTCCATGGGTCGATGAGGAGAGACCGCGAGTTTGGGGCTGATTGCCCTGTCCATGGGTCGATGGGGAGCGACCACGAGTTTGGGGCTGGTTACCCTGTCCATGGGTCGATGAGGGGCGACCACGAGTTTGGGGCTGGTTACCCTGTCCATGGGTCGACGAGGAGTGACCACGAGTTTGGGGCTGGTTACCCTGTCCATGGGTCAAAAGGGAGCGACCACGAGTTTGGGGCTGGTTACCCTGTCCATGGGTCGACGAGGAGTGACCACGAGTTTGGGGCTGGTTACCCTGTCCATGGGTCAAAAAGGAGCGACCACGAGTTTGGGGCTGGTTACCCTGTCCATGGGTCGACGAGGAGTGAGGACTTGTGTTTGGTGGAGTGGTGTCGACAAGGTTTATTAGACTTTGTCCCGTGCGACACCTTGACGGGACACTTAGTAGTTTAAATTATTATTATCAACTTGGTTTTGGTCAAGATCTTGATTCTGGCCTTCTTCAAGGAAGGTCACATGAGGGAAGGTCCTTGGTCTAAAATTCGAAGTGGGAGGCTGAGCGGGAGTAAATGGTTGGCTACCATTATTAAATCTTCTGTTATTATTATTATATTGGCGAAGTCTGCAATTTTCAAGGACATGACCTACCTTTTTGCAATATCTGCAGAATGGTTGGTCCCTGGGTGGATTTTGATTATTATTATTATTAGTGTAGGTGTAGCTTGGCCTCGATGGAAGTCTTTGATTGTGAATTAAAGGATTCGGTGTTCTAGGTCTGGTGTTATTAGAATTGTTATTGTTATTTCGGAAGTAAAATTGTTGAATCTTTTCTTCAGAAATAGCTTGATTAATTGCCTCATTAAGGTTTTTAGGATCACGACATCTGACGATGTTGGAAAGCCGAGGGTGTAGTCCCAAGGTAAATGTGTGAAGCGCTAACTCTTCCATCGCAGCCAACCTTCCCGCAAGTTCACTTTTCTTTGAATTTGAAATTGTCACTTCCGTTAGTAATTTTGATAAGCACGTCTCTACTCGTAACGAAAATTGGTTTACGGATTCGGTACCTTGTTTGCATTCTTGTAGATCGGTTAATAGATGGGCGTAGTGTTTCCGCTCGCCAAATTGGTTCTTTAGGAATTCTTTAAGAGAATTCCAGGAGTCGAATTCTTTAATGGAACATGCGCTTTCGGCTTTATCGTCTAACTGGCTCAAAATAAATTTAAAAACGATGTCTTCTTGTTGTGGAGACGCAAGAGAGATGGCATTATCACAATTTGTCAAAAATGCATTTAGTTTGTTACGAGAGCCGTCAAAAGGCTTAATGAATTTCAAAATAGCACTTAAGGGAGTTTCCGCTTTAGACATCTTGGATTTTGTGAAAGGACAAAAGAGAATAACACAGAATTTAAATGTAAAAATGTACCCAAAGAATAACTAAAATATTCTTAACATGTGCTTAAAATTATAAGTTGTAATATTCTTTAACACTTGCAACTAAGTAGCGTTGGAATAAGGCGACGGAAATACGTGGGCGTATAGTCTAAACACAGTCACGGCGGCCAAGGAGATAGCACGGAGAATACACGGCACTGATAATGAATTAATTAGATCACTCACAGAACAAGTTGTAGTTTCATTTGGATGATTTTCTTGATTATCAGGATTTCAGGAAAAGGATTCCTGCAGACCGCAGGAGTACACAGGCACCGTCAGCTTCCGGAACCAGGAACAATTGATGAATCTCAAGGTGAATGGATGGAGTCTACCCGGATAATATTTTTCACTTTGTACACTTTTCACCTTGCGACAGTTTTCCACTTTGCAGTTTTAAAGTATTTTGTTTTATTTCGGGGCGTTCCAGGGATTTCTGAAAATCCCCTTGAGCTGCCACCACTATGTTAGGCCGGAAAACCTTGGAGTCTTTTTAAAAAAAGAAATAAACTTTAACTGTAAAAAGATTTATTTAAAGAATTAAATTGGCCTTCAGATAATTAGTGGATTTTAATAAGTTTTGTGGAAACAACCACACCGGTCGCGGGATATGGGTAGACTGACTCAAAGAGGCAGTCGCCGATACTCGTGGGTGCCCAAATTGCTGCATCAGCATAAAACTGTAGATTCAGCAATTTGGGATACAATTTTTGGATATAACAGTGCCACCCTGGAAATTGGTGCCCTCCAGGCGTAAATAGCCTTACCACACACGCGGGGCTCTGTGTGGTGAACAGTTGTCTTTCCCTAGCTAATCGTGGGAACAAAATGGTTTCAAATTTTTTTAATAAACCTGGCTGCGGCGATAGAGCTCGCCACTCATCACGCGTAACTTGTTTCTCTCGGGGCGAAAAGCGGGCATCGGAGACCCGTTTTGCTACGCTGAATGTATGTGGAGCGATGGAGGAGAAAATGGATGAGGTGTGTTTGATTATGGAAGAAAAGAAGTTGGATGTTTTATGCGTGAACGAGACGAAAAGAAAGGGCAAAGGAGTCTCAGAACATGGCCCGTTTAAAGTTCTGTGGTCGGGCGTTGCCGAAAATGAGCACGCGAGTATGGGCGTGGGACTCCTGCTGTCGGAAAGGATGATAGAATGCATGACTGAGTATGAGTGTGTTAGTCCCAGACTTCTCTGGGTTAGACTCAAAGTAGGATTACTTCGGATACGCGTCATTGGCGTGTATGCTCCCGATATATCCAAGTCAGCAACGGAAAAGGAGGATTTCTGGAAAAGTGTGGAAGATATCTTGAATGAATGCAAAGATAATGAAAGGATAGTTATGCTTGGAGATTTTAACGGATGGGTAGGTGTGAGAAGAGAGGGATGTGAGGGAGTTTTAGGAATATATGGAGACAAAAGAGTAAATGATAATGGCAGGAGTTTGATTGAGGTATGTTTAGAAAAGAATCTTGTGGTAACGAACACCATGTTTGACCACAAGGAAATTCATATGTACACTTGGCAGAGAGGGGAAAAGAAGAGTATGATCGATTTTGTGATTGTTGATGAAAGACTGAAGGGCAGAGTTGTAGACACCAGGGTCTTTAGGGGTAGTAACATTGGAACAGACCACTTTCTTGTAGTGTCTCGGGTTAGTGGTCTGTTCAAAAGTTGGCGTCATCGTCCCACAGTGTCAACAACGGAGCTGACTAGAGTAAAAGTTGAGAACCTGGATGAAGTGGAAGTGCAAAAGACATATTTGTGCAAATTGAAAGAACGATTGGGAAATGTGGCTGAAGTGAAAGATGGCAAGCTTGAGGAAGTTTGGGAAAAGTTTAAAAAAGGTGTGACTGAAACAGCTGAGGAAATATGTGGAGTGAGTAAAAGGAAGAATGCTCCCCCAATAAACTGGTGGGATAGTGAGGTAAGACAGATAGTGAATGAAAAGAAAAAAGTATGGCAGGATCTGCTGGCCATCAAAGCCAGTAAAAGAGTGAATGCAAGTGTTACAGAAGATGATGTTGATACAGTTGCAAGGGAGTTTAAAAGGATTAAGAAAGTAGTGAAAGAAAAAGTAGACGAAAAAAAGAGAAAGATGAAAGAAAAGTGTGACTTCAAACTCTGTGATAACTTTCGAGACAATATAAAATTGTTTTGGAAACAAGTGAAAACGTCTCGAAGTGGATCACATAAGTCTAAAATGAATGTGATAAGAGATGAAAAAGGTGAGCTAGTGACAGATGAAAAAGGTGTACTACAGGAGTGGATGAAATATTTTGAGAGTTTGTTTGAGGCGGATGGCTCTATGCTAGAAGCCTCGGATAAAAGGGTGGAAGACGAGGAAGAGACAGAAGTGGATGAAAGAGATATATATATGGATGAGATTATTAGTGCAATGAAGAGCATGAAAAAAGGGAAAGCAGCAGGATATGACAGAATTACTGTTGAAATGCTGAGAGGTGGGAAAGAGCTGGTTGCGTCCTGGCTGTGCCTGATCTTTAATAAATGTTGGAACAGTGGCAAAGTGCCGGAAGATTGGCGTAAAGCCGTGGTCGTGCCGCTGTACAAAGGGAAAGGGTCACGGCAGGATGCTAAAAACTACCGCGGGATCAGTCTTCTCAGCATTGTCAGTAAATTGTATGCAAAGGTACTGATTGAAAGAGTGATGCAAAAAACTGATCAGAGTATTTGGGATGTGCAAGCGGGATTCAGAAAGGGAATGGGATGCACGGATCAGGTCTTCTCCTTGAGGTGCTTAACCGAAAAACACCTGGCTAAGCACAAAAAGGTTTACTGTGCCTTTGTGGACCTGGAGAAGGCCTACGATCGAGTTGACAGGAATGAGCTATGGAAGGTGTTGTCCGAATACGGATTGGAGAGCAGACTGATTCATGCACTGAAATCTCTCTATGAGGATTCCCGTGCATGCGTCAGGATTGACGGCGTATACACTGACTGGTTTGGCATCTCTAGGGGTGTCAGACAGGGATGTGTTGCGTCACCATGGCTCTTTAATCTGTTTTTGGACAGTTGTATGAAAGGTCTGAAAGAACGTGACTGTGGGGTTGTGATGAATGGGACTCAAATCAAGTGCCTTCTCTACGCTGACGACCAAGTTATACTTGCGTCTTCTGCGCAAGAGTTGCAGGAAATGATGTCGGTTATGAATGAAGATTTTGTGAGAAAAGGGATGAAAGTGAATGTAACTAAGACTAAAGTGATGGTGTTTGAGAGAGATGAAGAAATGACTGACTGTACGGTAATGTTAGGTGGCGAAAAAGTGGAACAAGTCCGTGAGTTTGTATACTTGGGGAGTTTGTTCACAAGGGACGGAAAGAGTGAGGAAGACATAGAAAGACGAGTGAAGAAAGGAAATTCGGTGAGTGGTGCTATACACTCGGTTATGAGTAGCCAAACCGTTTCTGCAAAGGCGCGAATGGCTATTCATAACGGAGTGCTGGTACCGACACTGATGTATGGAAGTGAATCTTGGGTATGGCAGAAGAAGAATGAAAGCAGAATAAATGCGGTAGAGATGCGATCGTTGAGGAAAATATGTGGAGTTAAACTGAGTGATAGAGTGAGCAATGAGGTGATTCGCAAAAGGTGTGGTCTGAAAGATGATATAGTGACAAGAATTGAGAAAGGAATGCTCCAGTGGTTTGGTCACTTAGAGAGGATGAATGAAAGGCGAATCACGAAAGAGATATACTGTGCGAATGTGGAAGGAACGATTGCACGAGGGCGTCCCAGAAAAACCTACGCGGACCAAATAGAGGTTATTATAAAAAAGGCTGGTGTACGCAGTGACAAAAACCGCAGGGCATGTATGAAAAGATTGATGGATATGAATGAAGCGAAAGAAGTGTGCAAGGATCGTAGCAGGTGGCGATCCATAGTCTCTGCCTACCCCCATGGGAAACAGGCGTGAGTGTATGTATGTATGTATGTATGTTGAAAACCGCTCATTATGTTTTATCATTATTAAGAAATAATTCTACCCTAATAACTAAAAATTTATTAAATAAATAAAAAATAAAATAAAAAAAGAATGAAAAAGTACATGTGGTAATATACCATTGTAGTAGTTTATTGGGATAGAATTGTTTTATCATTATTAAGAAATCATTCTACCCTAATAAGAACAATTGTAAATTGTTGTAGTAAATTTACATTTTTTTATGAAATAGGCCCCTGATTAAATACTGATGGATCACAGTATTTACCACACGTGTAGCCGTCGCCTAACCCTGATCGCATATACCGCCTCCGTTCCGTTCCGTCCGTGTCGTGGGTAAAAACGTCCAGAAACAGAAATAATTAACGCGCTATTTTTAACAAGAAACAAATAACGTTATGTTACGTTCCATGTTACCCAATAATAGGTTTAAACTATAACGTCAGGCATGGCAACACTTGTTGAGGTTTTGTGTTTCAAGTAATACCTTAATGTTTATTTAGAAATTAGTGAAAATAATAGTTTCGAATTTTACTTCCGTGTGAAATGTGATTCCATCCTGCTTTTTATGTGTTGAAGATTGACTTTTACACCCTTTCACTACACAATTCGGCATTTTCGTTGGTGAAATTATATTTCATTAGTACGTCCTTGGTACGTCCGCTTCGCACGGTGGCTGTTAAGAAAAGGCATAGTTTCGTTACATGTGTGTGCGTGCAACTGTGTATGTACATGCCAAGGCATAGTTTTATCGGCTTCACTGCTTCGTTCTATGAAGACTCCGTCTTCCCTTTTTTATTTGGTCTGAGGATATACCTACCTAATCGTTGGTTTAGTGCCGATTGCCGTTTTTATGTAGGAGATGGAAAACTGTTTACAGCTTTCACTATGTTTAGTGGTAGCTCGAGTAGGTAAAAGTTATCCGGTTTAAAACCGGATCGCCTTGTTTAGAAATTATACATAATATTTTGTATTTGTGGTCAAAACGCAAAGAGTAAACTTTTTTCATGTTCCTGATCTGAATTGAATGAATGAGTCTCTCTACAAAAAAATGTAATGTAAACTATCTTTTGGCATGTTAGTTCTCTGCAAAATAATAGTATGTAGTAGTATATAGAGTCGCAGAGCGGCGGCAGAGGCACGCGACGCGCTGATTTATATATATAATATTTGTATATTGTGTCTTATTAAATCAAAATTGTTTCTTATAATAGATTAATAGTTTTACATCAATAAAGAGATGCGTGAAGATTGTTTATCAAATGAGACAAGTGGGAGATTATATTGATAATAATTATGATGGTCTATTTGCCTTATGACTTATGACTTGAGATGTGCCTGCGGGCAGAGGCTTGCAAGCCATGTTAAGAGGCTTGCGAGCCATGATTGAGAAGCTTGCGAGCCATATTTGACTGTGACTATTTTTAAGACTAATGCCCATTGTTGGCAGTAGTGGTTTTAACAGTGACTGTTTTGTAACTTTTAAAGACCATTATGATTGTTATTAATATATCTAACATAAGTTTAAAATTGTACTTCGAGAGCGAAGTACTTGTCAGAATGGCCGTGACGGATTTTAAGTAAAGCTTTTTTCCAATAATTGTATTTTTGGCTGTATGTACATTTGCCTCTGCCTTACACGTTCAGATAAATAATGTTTGGTAATAGTATGATCAAATCATGTATTGTTTAACATTTAAATTTGATTCAGTTCTTATAAAAATAATGTAAATATCTTGTACATATCTTAGCAAGTTTTAAAAGAGTTACCATTTATTATATTTGATAATTTCACGATAGTTAGTTGTAACGCCTATCATTGGCTGAACGTATTTTCAAGAATTTAAGCAAGTAAGACTACAGTAATTAATATAACAATTATTGTAATTCATTGGGATTTAGTTTCAAAAGATCACAACGTAATTGTTTTATAAAATATTATCTCTGATATTACTTTTTCTTACAAATAGTATGGTCGATTATGATTGGTTAAAAAAATGGTGTGAGGGGTAAACCTTTTTTGTTGAATTTAGTGGGTATTTAAGGAATGGAAAATGGAGCATACGTTTCACTTTTAAGTTTGGAGCACTACGGGATTTAAGTTAAGTAAATTCTTCATTGTATTGTGTTATTTTGAATTAATTGTTTTGTGTGTGAGTTGATTGCTTTTCAAAGGCTATCCGCTGTTAATTTTCATTCCCAATTTTATGATTATTCCGATTATTTGTAGTAATAATAAGTAAAGTACATTATATACAGATTTCTTTTGCATTTGCTTGGTAACTAGTATCATAGTTTAATAAAGAGATTAACTGATAACTTTAAGTTTATATTGTTGTAGTTTGTAACGATTTAATTGTAAATATCTGATTTGATAAAGCTGACGAGTTTCTTCCGCCTGTTCTTCTTCTCTCAGCTAAAAAAAAAGACGTCCGAACAGGTGGTAGGTTAAAAGAAATTGGACGATTCAATTTAATAAACATTACTTTACTTAAATTGATTTATTTTGTTTTAATTCTCTCCATGTTTCTGACCATTTCTGATACGCTCGTGTGCTTGTGTGTGTGTTGACGAAGCCGGCGATGCTCTAGTGTGTGTGTATACAAGGTGTTTGGTAAAAGCCTTATAAAGCCGAATATGGCAGATAGGGACCATCAAACTGAACAACTTTTACTATGGGACCAACTCTGAAATCGCGAAAAAAAAATCAGCTGTTTCATACAAAAAATAACAACGAAAATATCAAAATGTATGAAACAGCTGATTTTTTTTTCGCGATTTCAGAGTTGGTCCCATAGTAAAAGTTGTTCAGTTTGATGGTCCCTATCTACCATATTCGGCTTGATAAGGCTTTTACCAAACACCTTGTATAGTGACGCAGAGGCCGGCGCGAGACGCGCGCGACCTTAAACTTTTGACATCACATGTATTTTTAATTAGATGTAAGTAGCAGTATGACAAGTCCTAATGTATGGTTGTTGTGGTAATTTATTTATTTCTGACTAGGTGTCAGCGCCCTGTTATTAAAAGTGCATTATTTTATTTTTTTAAGTTTACTTTGTTTTATTGCCTCATGGTTTTAACCTTGAAGAACAGTTCATACAAAAGGTTAATTGAATTCCCGACTACCTGATATTCATAACCAAAATTACTCGGGAAACATTTCCGTACCCGGGAAGGCCAGAAATAAATCCGAGTGGCAACCCTACACCACTGTGCAAACAATTTTGCAGGACACTGTTATTGTAAATTTTTTGTTTAGGATTGTCTCAATAAAGAAAAATAACAAACAAACAACCAAAGTTGTTGGACTATTATAGAATTGATTATCCTTATCCTTGCAATAAAACAGTAAAAAAAAGTGTGTCTGTATCTACATTAAATATATTAAAAAAAATTGGGGCGATGGAGACATAGGAAAAGAGTAAGAATTTGAAAAACAAGTGTGTCTGTTTGTTTGTTTGTTTGTCTGTTTGAACCCGCTAATCTCCGGACTTGTACAATTAGTTATTCTGTGTCTTCGGTAATACTGAACAGATTCGGATGAAACTTTTTTTGTTACATAGCTGTTAAGCCTGGGCATAGTTTAGGGTATAATTATTTTGGAAAATGGAACACCTCATACAGAACCATAATCATGGTCCAACTAAACTTTAAGGAATATAAAAATTACGCCTTAACAAAAGCTGTTCAGCTTGATGAGCATTTTCTGTTGATGTATAAAAATTGAGGTTCTGGAACACCTTATGTAGAACAATAATGGTCCAGCTTAACAAAGCAAAAGTTGTTCAGCCAGATGAACATTTTCTGTTCATGTATAAAATATAAAAACTATAGAAAATATAAAAATTACACCTTAGCAAAAGTTGTTCAGCCTGATGAGTATTTTTTGTTAGGGTATAACAATTGAAGATCTGGAATACCTGATGCAGAACCAAGTTTAATTTACTTGCATAAACATGTGTTTACAAAAAATCGAAGAATATCTGACGTGGAAATCTAAAAGATCAGGATAAAGTTGTTTAGCATAATATACTAACATACGCTGGGAGTACCTCCACGTGGTGAAAGCGTTAACAGTTTGGGCCTAATTTTTGATATCGACCTGCCTTAACCACCCAAATATTTATATAGATATTGTTTTACATTTTTATGTATTTATAGAATTTGCCTTCGCGCAGATTTACAATTATTATGAGAGCCCAGCAGTTGGTGGTAGTTTACATGCCCAAGAGTTTGTAAGAATATTATTTAAAGTTGGGGAAGGCCACCTTCCTGAAGATAACGTGAGTCTTCCCGAAATCTTGGCAAATTTGTTTCCTCCGAAGAAGAACTTATACGTTCAGTATTTGCCGTCTTTCAGAGCATAACAAACCAAGAAAATGCTTGGCTATGTGAACGCGCCATATTGACACCAAAAAATGAACAATGCGCAGCGATTAATGAAAAAATTATAGCGCAAATTATTGGGGATGAAGTGGTTTGGATAGTGTAGTTGACCAAATAGACAATTATCCATTTGAGTTTCTAAATTCACTTGCAGCGAGTGGCCTCCCTGCGCACAAAATAAATGCTGATGCAAAAGTTGACTCCGACGAAATTTTGCAACGGAACCTTACACCTTACCTTACTTACTTTGCAGCAAAATATTATTGAAGCTGAGATTCTTACTGGGAGTGGTGCCGGTGAAACTATTTCTTCCACGTATACTACTCATCCCCAACAATTTCGAAAAACAAAAAATATAGTCTTGAACAGAAATCAATGATTTGTCATTCAACCACAACAGAATGACAAGGTTCTAAACTCTATACATATTTTTAGACGAAAGACGAGAGACGACGATGACGAGTTCTTGAGTGGAGACCGCGTGTCGGCAAACGTAGTGTGAGACGCCCTCAGACAAGGTGGAGTAACAATATTTGCAAGGTGGCTTTAAAAACTGGATGAGTGTCACCGCGGATCGTGTTCGGTGGCGTGCACTCGGAGAGGCCTATGTTCAGCAGTCAAGTGGACGATGGTAGGCTGATGATGATGATGATGAAAATATTTTTGGCCAATATTCGAAATTTGTAACTAATAGGGTTGTGACAGAACTTATGACTGCGTATATTATTTGTTTTTAACCAACTTCAAAAAAGGAGTAGGCAAAGGAGGTTCACAGTTCCGTTAATTTTATTTGTCTTATTTTTTATGTTTGTTACCTCATTAATTTGACAATTAATAATAATAATGATTGTCACTTTATTACACATAAAGACAAAACACATTACAAAGAAGCAAACAAGAAAGAAAGCACACAAAAGGCGGACTTATTGCTCGAAAGCAATCTCTTCCAATTAGCGTCACCGCTGACGAGCGATTAATCGCTAAGCGATTTTTTGTAGCCCAGAATAGAACATTGGAGTTCAATACGTAAACGCTCACGAGCTACAAAAAGTAGCTCACCCATGGCTCGGCGACTAATCGCCCACGAAATGACACTGACAAGAGTGACAAGCGGCTTTAACCCTAAAAGACACCACAATTTTTTCGCTGGCTGACATAGGTAATTATTTTTGTAATGGCTTGCAATAAAAAGTAAGGGAATTATTATTACATTATATTTATGACTAGCTGATGCCCGCGACTTCATACGCGTGGATTTTATGACACCGGCGTATGCATATAAATATGAACTAATGTAGTTACATAATAATAATAATAATAATAATCATTTAATTCTCACCATAATCCTTACAATTTAACATAAATGTACTTAAATAAGTTTAGCAGTAGGATTTCGCAGATATTTCGCTGATACCTGAACTAGGTAGTACCTGTATCTCAGGTTACCAGCCCCCACCTCCTCGTAAGAAGAAGTATTACTAAAGTGCTAAGTAAACACTAAAAAGAGAATTAAAAAACAAATATTTTCAATTAATACGAGGTAGGTACAGTAATTATTCTTATTTTTTTGTTGTTAGTAAAACTTAACTTATAATCATTAATATCTACATGTGAAGTAGTGTGCATTTTATTTGAAGTAAGTATACGTTTCGTGTAGGTAGGAGTACATTATTCGCGTGGGTATGCGCTTAGGTGGATGTGTGTGCATGAACGCGCGCTCGTGTATTTTTGTGTGCAACAGGCTTGGAACAGGATATGGTTCAAGTTAGAGGAGATAGTTATTGTATAAAATATTGTTAAGTTTCAATTTTTAGAAGGTTCTCAGTAACATCGTAGTTGAGTTCTAGTAGAATATTAAGCATAGCTTGTTTCAGAGCATGTCTATTCATCTTGTAAATTTTATTTTTATCGTTTATGCGTTTAAGTATAAAGAAATGTACCCATATTAATTAGCTGTCTTTTGGCAAAAGCTGTTTTGAAATGACGAGTAGGTAATCGAATAGGTCGTTGGTCTTGGGGTATTAATGTGATATCAGTGTGTTTGTGCTGTCTTAGAACAGTGCTATATATGTACAGTTGTCTTACAGTCAGCAAAGAGCTTTCTTTATATAGTGTCTCTGTGGGATATCTACGTGGTTTGTGCAGCATGACTTTTATTACGGCCCTTTGAGCTCTTTCCAATTCAATCAGATGAGTAGCACATGCCCCTCCCCATACTGGAATACAGTAGGTCAAAATTGTTTGGCACAGTGAAATGTACACTCTTCGCACTAGTTCTTTGTCAGCTGCGTCACGGAGGTTTCTGAATATAGGAAGGAGTTTTCTAACCCTTTTACTAAGAGCTGTTATATGTGGTTGCCAATTTAGATTTTTGTCAATAGTAATACCAAGGTATTTATGAGTGTCTGTTTGTTCTAGCGAAATGCAGTCACAGTCTGTACGAACATTGCATGTAGACTTATGGGCTTTTATTTTGAACTGTGGGGGTGGGTCTGATGTTCTGTTGACTCGAAAACAAATGTATTTTGATTTTGCTGCATTTAGAGTCAATAAGTTGTCATCAAACCATTTCCCGACCTCCTCAATTCCTCTTTCTGCAAATCCTTGAACTTGTGACCACGTTTCTCCTCCAAAAATTATTGCTGTATCGTCTGCGAAGGCTAAAATGGTTCCGTTCTCTAACTGTAACCTACAGAGCTCGTTTGCATAAATAAGAAAGAGGGTAGGACCAATCGTACTCCCCTGCGGAATTCCATAGTTGTTAAATGAGATATCACTGAATGTATTGTCAACTTTAACAATTTGGCTTCTATCACGAAGGTAGTCACGGAACCATTGCAGCACAATTCCCCGAATACCAAGATTCTCCATTCTTACCAGAAGTATTGGAATGGACACAGTGTCAAACGCCTTCTTAAGATCAATAAATACTCCAACACATCTTTGACTCGTATCAAGATACTCTGATACATGAGCAGTGAGAGAGATGCAACTGCATCTTCATAATATCACATAAGAAAATACTTGTAGCAGTGTTATAATGTTAAAAGTTACTAAATAATTTTATTTAATACTAGCTTCCGCCCGCGACTTCGTCCGCGTGGATATTAGAGAAAATCCTTAGGGAACCTTCAACCAGGATCCGACCAGCCGTTTTTACGCGATTAGGCTGGTCCCCACCAAGCGCGCTGCCTCGCGAGGCAAATCGTTTGGATCGTGTGGCAGGCCTCGCACGAGGCTGCGCGCTTGGTCCGGACCCGCCTTATCGCGTAAAAACGGCTGGTCGGATCCTAGATGAAGGTTCCCTAAGGATTTTCTCTAATATCCACGCGGACGAAGTCGCAGGCGGAAGCTAGTTTATTACAATTATCAGAATTGAGTCCAGAGATATTAGTAGTATCCCGTTCCCGTTTCTTTATACTTTCCCGTTCCCATTCCCGTTTGATCCCGTTCCTGTTCCCGGATTCCGTTCCGGTTCGCGTTCGCTTTCGCTTTCGCGATCCCGTTCCCGTTCCTGTCCCCTGGGGCTGAATCATGTCCACCGTGTTGGACTTCAAAATAAATGTGATTTTCGCATTCCTCATCCAATAAAACCTCAAGAACGATATCCTCATCGATTTTTATGTTTACTTATCCCTTTTAATTTCTAAAGGATGTTTTTCAAAATAACAAAATATATATTTGCCTACTTATTTTTAGACATGCTCCTACGAATTTTAAACTTGTAATGTCTATTTTATATTATTTTTCCATACATAATTAGAACCCCATTTTCACCCCTTTACTGGTTAAATCATGTCCCTGTGTTGGACTTCAAAATAAATGTCATTTTCGCAATCACAATCCCATAAAACCTCATGAACGACATCCATATCGATTTTTATGTTTACTTACCCCATTTACCCCTAAGGGGTTGATTTTCAAAATCACAAAATATATGTTTGCCTATTTATTTTTAGACATGCTCCTACGAAGTTTAAAATTGTAATGTCTATTTTATATTATTTTCCATACCAAATTTAAACACCATTTTCACCCCTTTAGGGGTTAAATCATGTCGACCATGTTGGACTTCAAAATAAATGTCATTTTCGCAATCATCATCCCCGAAAACCCCAATAACGACATCCATATCAATTTTAGGTTTAGTTACCCCATTTCGTCCCCATAGGGGTGAAATACTAACCAATAACAATAAACGTAGCGTTATATTTCCATCTGTAAGCCTAAATTATAAATTTAGCGATTTTACTTCGAAAATTAAGGATTTTCTTCTATACACAACTGCATACCCCTTTTCACCCCTTCGGGGGTAGAATTTTGAAAAACGCTGAGACACATATTTATTAATTTTCAATCATCAGCCTAAACACAAAATTTGAAGGTCTTAGCTTTAAAACTGAGGGACTTTCATACAAACTTTCATCCCTTATTTCATCCCCTTAGGGTTAGAATTTTCAAAAATCCTTTCTTAGTGGATACTTACACTATATAAGGTATCTATGTGCAAAATTTCAAGTCTCTAGGTTCAACGGTTTGGGCTGTGCGTTGATATCTCACTCAGTCAGTCAGTCTGTCAGTCAGGACTTTGAATTTTATATATATAGATTGTGAACATGTAAAAATACAAAATGTCTCTATAAACTATGTTTCGGAGTCTTACCTTCAATATGAAAAGACCTGAAGTGTTACTAACCCTGGAAAAAGCCACATAAAGTTGGCCTTGCGAAAAACAACCAGTCCTTAGATCGACACCAGCGTAAGCCGCTGGTGCATCTGGTATTTAGGCAAGTCGATATCGAAAATTAAGCCCAAATGTTACCTTCACCACGTAGAAGTACTCCTAGCTTATATTATTATATTATGCTAAACACCTGAATGGACGTCCACACCACACGAAGATTATCGTCTATATTTAACAATTCACAGCTCACTATACTTAAAAAGATATTAATAATAATAATAAATAATATTTATTGATTAAAAGCATTTTAACAACATTATATTGCAGAAGGGTATTGCATTCAGTAATTGCAAATATTAAATGTAGTTATAAGACTAGATTTAACAGGGGTTCCCAAACTAGGCAATGCCTGTATCTCGGGATACCAATAAACATTAGAGTCATCATTAACAGTTTACAGGTACAACATGAGAAAAATTTGAAATTTAGAATTTTACAAATTTCGTTGCGTGCTTAGAAAATGCTTACTGAGAAAATAATAATTTATGAAAACGTTAACATTTTGACTTAAAAGTAAAGTATAACAACGACAAAAAAACAGCTCAGAAACATCAGTTAACCAAACTTTCAGTAAATACATAGTCTTTGTTTAGTAACCACTTCATGAGGATAGATTTGACTTCATGTACCGACAAGTTTCTAACATCGCAAAATTTGGTTACTGCATTATAAACGTGTGCTCTTATTGGTGCGTCAAATCTACTACCAAAGTGAGAGTTTCTAGGTGGAACGAGTATTTGAAAAACTCGCTTTTTACATATACTTTGGTAGGAATCACATCTAACCAGACATTTGTGGGCATTGAGGCAGGTTTTCAGTACAAAAAGCTGGCGAACAGTCAGAACTTGGGCCTCTTTGTATAGATCTGTAGTTGGATGCCTGTAGGGTCTTTTGAGCATAATTTTTAGGATAGATCTATTAGCACGTTCTGCCTCTAACATTGTGGTTTTCGCTGCACTACCCCAGATCGAGATACAGTAACTGACTACTGATGCCCACAATACTTTGTATATTTCCGTCAATAGGTCCTTACTGACAGAGTCTCTCAGTTTTCTAAAGATTCCCGACATTCTTCTAATTCGCTTAGCTATGCAGTGGATGTGAGATTGAAAATTTAATTTATCGTCTACTAAAATTCCTAGATATTTAATGACTGAAGAACGAAGAATGGAGTCGCAGTTACACCTTTGACAAAAGGGAAAATTACAGGTATGTATTTTTAAAGTAGTATCAGCTGCAGATGGATCCGTTCTAGCAGTTTTATGGAAACACATGAAGTTAGTCTTTTTGAAGTTTAGGGTGAGCAGGTTGTTGTGAAGCCAATCGCAGATGTGTGACATTCCAATTTCTGCAGATTGATAGGTGCTTTCCCAATTTCTACCCATAAAAAGAATGACGGTGTCATCAGCATAACAAACCATCTCGGAATTTGGCAGCTTAATGTCATGAATATCATTCATGTAGATGATAAACAGGGTTGGTCCAAGAATGCTTCCCTGCGGCACCCCGAAGTTGACTGGGAGTAAATCGCTCTTATGGCTGCCAACCCTAGTCAGCTGATATCTGTCCGAAAGGTAGCTCCTAAACCAACCCAGTGCCAATCCCCTAACACCTATGCGTTGTAACTTGTTTATTAGTATTTTTGTGGAGACGGTATCAAAGGCTTTTGCCAAATCCAGAAAAACACCAATGCAATTTTGCCCACTGTCTAGGTTTCTGGAGACAAGCTCTGTCACTAGGGCCACCGCATCTTCTGTCGATTTATTACGTCTGAATCCAAATTACCTCGCAGATAAGAGATTATTACGATCCAAGAAATTAGTCAATCGTTTATTTACAAGTTTTTCCAAGATTTTAGATAATATGAGCAAAGATATTGGTCTGTAGTTGCCGGGTAAGTCTTTACTTCCATCCTTATAAATAGGTGTAACCATCGCGATTTTCCAGAGTTTGGGGAAACAAGCGGTACTAAGGCTTAAATTACATATATGCACTAACGGTTTACACAGAATAAATCTCGGGTATTTAATGAAGTTCGATGTGATTCCGTCAAGCCCCGGTGAACTATCTGCCTTGAGTAGGCCTATGTAACCGAGTATTTCTTCCTCATCGGTCGGTTCAAGGAAGATAGAGGAGTGGGTAGGCATATTGGTGTTATTAATTTTAGAAGCTAACTCGTCCTCCGTTATGTTCTTTTGGGAAAGAATCTCAGTAGCTAATCTATGACCTACAGTTGAAAAAAAGTCATTACATTTGTTTAAAGAAAATGTTCTACTACTTGAATTTTGGATTAGCTCAGTTGGTATGTTTTTATCAACTCCTATGTTACTTATCTTTTTGATAGTTTTCCATAGCTGTTTCGAATCTCCACTATTACTTTGGATTTGTTCTTTTTCGTAGTTCAGTCTTAACTTTCTGATTAAATCAATATAAAAGTTCCGATAGCGCCGGTACGAAGTCTTTAAAATGTCATTATTTGGATCTTCCTTAGACTTAGCGTGTAGTTTGTCGCGATGCCGGGAACACCTTAACAAACCTGGAGTCATCCATGGTTGAAGTACCATATTGGAACGACTTATTTTGATTGCTCTGGAGTGACGGTCCAACGCTTCGTTAATAATGGCCATAAATATTTCAAGAGCGTCGTCTACATTACTAAGCGCTGTGACTCTATTCCAATCCACAGACTCCAACTCCTTACAGGCTTCCTTAAGGTCAATAACTTTTCTGAATTTATTTACATGAGTGTGTTTTGTTTTAGTGGTAAGGCCTAGCATTGCTATTTTGTGATCAGTGATGTCGAAATCGTACACTATGTCGATAGGCTGGTTTTTGGATCTTACAAATATGTGGTCTAGGCACGCATTTAAACGTGTGGGTTTAGTTATGGCGGGCTCAAGACCATACTCAGCATTTATAGACAGGTATTCGTAAGTTTCAGAGTCTAGTTCCAAAATATTGATGTTAATATCGCCTGCTACAATTACACTTTGTCGATCATTAAGGGTTCTGAGATTGTCATCCAGAGACACAAGGAAGTTGTGCGGGTTTCTGAAAGAAGGAGAACGGTATACCCCAAAGACTGTGATGTTGTTATTAGAAATCTCTATTTTAAGGCAACAGGCTTCGGCAAAGATTGGCTCAGAGACTGTCACCGACAGCGAGTTTTTGACATATGCAACAACACCGCCGTTTTGATTAAAGTTCTGTTTTGTAGAAAATGAGTTATAACCCGGGATCTGTTCAATAATAGTAAATTCACTGAGTCTACATTCCGTAAGAACAAGGACATCAAAAGTAATATTCATACTCTGGAGAAACACCAAAAATTCATCGAGATTTTTACCAATACTTCTTATATTTAAAGTCAGTAATTTAAAATCTTTTTACTTTGCTACATATTTCAAGGTCATTAAGTTCATAACACGTAATATCAGGTATTGCGTCTAATTCCGTGGTAAGGTGGCCGTTATCCATTATAATTAAGTAGAGTCATACATGCAGTGATCAAATTCAAGACTTTCAAAAGACTATATTTAATTTTGTGTAGAAATCCATTTTTCAGTGTGGCAATGGCAATCATCAGGTCCGCTCGAATAGGCGACATGACATAAGTTTGCTTTAGTTGATGTTTCCTTGCTTTTAAAATTAAAACACCTAGTAAAAGTAGATTACAACACATTTCTGCGAGAAAAAAGTCAATAAATTGCAAATTGTTATAGTAAACACAGCACAAGCCCGTATTTTCCATGCATAGCGAGAAAGGTATAATATAGTATGATTTCAAATAGATTCGTTTTCTTTGAGCAGGACTATTAATGTGAGCTAAGGTAACAATTTCAATAAAACAGAGAATGTATGGAGTTACGCCAGAAATAGAAAAAAATAATGAAATTATTGTGGCTATTAAGTAATAAATACATGTTGCGTTGCTAAGTGTAATCACTGGGTGATATATGTTAGGAACACTGCTGGGGGTCCTGGGAGGTTGTGGGGGATTTATTTTGGGCCTCAAGTTTCATCAGGAGCGCCTCTACATACATGGATGGGTACATGGAAGATCGAACTCGTTTCCGACCGCCGCATGAATATGTTACCGTTAGAGGACCAGACGAATTTGAAACGTAGGTTCGATCCCAGTTTTCTTGCCTTGCTGAAAAGTACTCTATTTGCCTTCGTGAGATGTTCATTAAAAAATACAGGACGTGGGTTACCAGGGAGATTCAGTTTATCTGTGGTGAGGCCTCGTCGCGAACGCGCAGCTCGTAGTAGTTGGTCTCGTGGTGCGCGACGTGTCATCGTGACCACAATCGGCCGTGGCCTATCTCCCGAGTTGCGACGGGGTCCTACTCGCCTTATGTCATCCACATCACGGGGGTCCAACTCAACGCCCAGAGAAACAGAAATTACGCCGATGAGTTGGTGAAGATTTTCGGAGCCGTTTTCTGTAATACCAGAAATCTCGACGTCGTGAAGTAAGCGGCGTTGTTTTTTCGTTGCTAAATCCTGGCGGAGTTCTGCCACTTCTGCACGCAGGCTAATCACCTCTGCCTTGCATTTTTCGAGCTCTTTTATCTGGTTCTTCATATCTGTAAGTTCTTGTCGAAAAGATGCAATATCCTCCGTGGTAGAATTAAGGGATTTAGTAAAATCTAGCATTTCGTTCTTCATAGATATGAAGACGTCTCGCAAGTCAGCAACGGCTTTAGCGAGGGAGGTCATGATCTCTGCTGGAACCTCCGTGTTAGCCAGTTGTTGAACAGAATCTATGAAGTCATTGCCTGAAGCCGTTTCTTGGTCAGACCTAAGCGATTTCGTTCTTATAGGTGTATTATCATTTCTTAAGTTTTTACTCTCCAGTTTGCACGAAGGGCATATATATTGGCTTTGCTTTGATCTAAGTGCTTTGTGGTCGTCGCGTGTCATGTTTAGACAAATAGTATGATACCTGGTGGAGCACTTGGTGCACGAAATAAAAGATGTACCTTCGTCAGAGCCATTTTTGCCTTTGCAAAGCTTATTACATGCACCACACACCATTTTCATGAGTCTCTCCTCCTTCCTCCGTTGAATTTTGCGTAGGTTAAAGAAGCACACTCTATTTTTGTAGCAAGCAACAGGCAGGCAAAGCAGCGGTCACAAAAATCCGGCAGCAAAAAAGAGATCCTTCGACTGGTATCACTGAGTTAAGTTCGTCTTTATTTTGGTAATTTGCGTAAAACGGAACGGATCGCTGTTTCTGAACGCAACCTCAACCGTCACTAGAAAGATGACGGCTGGTGTCACATGAAGAGGACAGCTGTCACTATCACTTGATGACAGTGCAGTGTTGTTTACTTTCTGTTTGTGAGTTTTATAACCTTTAAATCACTTTTTGTCACCGATAATAGCAACACAAATCGAACAAATACTGATTGATTTCTAGTTTATTACACAGATATTGATGTTATTTCAAGTTTTTCACGGATTTTTCTTTGTTGGCACTGTTATTTATAGCAAAAATGATTTAAATACACGAGAGCACAATTTGTACGTAGTGAACTGTCGAACGCCGGAACCGGAAAAGATACTTATTAAAGAGTTTAAGCATATAGTTTCAAATTGGTCCGATTGACATAAGGTCCGGATCTGATGATGGTACCTTGGAGAAATCAAAAGAACTCTTCAAATATTATAGGCACACCTATAGCGATTTGCTATTTTCTTAAGTAACTCGTGCATTTGCTTGCGGGAAGTACCATTTTGGTGAAGTGGAACTGATGATGAAGACCATAGGTGATCATTGGAACTATTCAATGCTAAATATTTCCCTGGTGCGAAACGATTACTCTAATAAAGTTGCTAGGTTATTTATGCTCTTCATAATGCATTTGGTGAAGTGGAGCTGATAGTGAAGTACTTACCAGTAAAACTCCTCAACAACATAAATACGGCTATTGTTAGGTATTTAGATAATATCGTCGCTAAATATGCCTACCTCAATAAAGTTTAAAATAAAATAAAAAATATGCCACTAGGTACGATAAGATAATATAAAACTAAGTAAGTAATTTTATTTACCTAGTACAGAAGGTATAAATTTACATTAAAAATAAAAATAAACTGTTTCAAAAACAAACAACCGACTAAGACGAACATAGTGAATGAAACTATGAGGGTTCTTTGTTGGCTTCTACGGAACCCTAAAAACGCCTTTTGAAGTCGGATGGGTAGAGACGAAAGATATGTTTTTAACCGACTTCAAAAACGGAGGTGGTTCTCAATTCGACGGTTTTTATTATTAGACTAGCTTCCATCCGTGACTTCGTTCGCGTGGATGTTAAAACATAGTTAAAGGATCCCTGAGGATTTTTTTGTATGTCCACGCAAACGAAGTCGCGGTAGGAAGCTAGTAGAAAATAATATAATAAAAAGCGCGCTTTGATTTTACTGCATGTAGTGTTGATTCAAAGAAGTTACAATTGACCCAAAACTCGACACGTTTTTGTTTACTTTTAGCCATTAACCATTATAATGTGCCAGATGTGGATACACTAGCAGGGGCCGTACCGGCTAACGAATCGATTATCGAAAAGTCTGCTGGGTTTCTTAAAACAGAAAAATCAAAGTAAGGAATTTAGTCTTGTACTTTCTGTTGACGTAATTTGGAAGATAACGATGTTCGTGTGACATCGCATGAATTGGGGTTTGCCATTTTGGCCCAATTGGGGCTCGATTTATCTGTTTTAATTTGAAACCCAGCAGACTTTTCGATAATCAATTCGTTAGCCGGTACAGCCCCTGGTCGGTCGTTCTAACAGTTTGATTCCCCGAAGATATTGTTACAACAAATTCATCGTAAACTTAAAATTCATATATTCAGTGAATCGATTGCGGTGAAATAAAGATTTGGTTGTTTTGCATAATACACAGTATATTTGTATGTAAACATCATCACGATTAGGTTAGCGCTTTTTACGTTAGTAGCGCACAAACATACATACAAACAGACAAAAATTCCAAAAATGTTAGAAATGGGTTCTACTAGTTATTATTATTAAACTCCCCAACAACTTTTTTCTAAATATTTCCTTTGTACAGACAAAACTTTTCTACAGCTTTATTATATCTACATAGGGCAAGAGCCCCGGTTTTGGCCACTTTAAGAGCATTTCTATGTTCAAAAATTTGCTACTATTTCAAGAATGTGTAATGAGACGGTTTGATATAACCAAAGTGAAGGGCATACATTTATCTTTTAAAGTTTTTATACGATGTTTGATTCGAGTAAGTATATATATTTTTTATATGGTTTTAAATATAAAAGGTATGATTTCACCAGTTCTGGCCACTTTTCCCCCAGTTCTGGCCATACCATTGCACCAGTTGTGGCCATTAAATTTGTAAGGGAATTTTCCAGTTTTCTTTAAAGAAAATAAAACAAATAATTAATAAAGAAGTTAATATTTAGTTAGGTAGGTAATTAATAGGTAACAAATTCCCAGTATTTTGTCATTTCAGGCACATAGAAAAAGCTTTCTCTTGGCAATATCAATTTTTATTATTTAGCTTTTTGACCGAGCGAGCACGAAGTGCGAGCGAAGCGTCTCTGCTTCAGCTTGGGCAAAAATTCTTTCGTATGTCTGTATGTTCTCTTCTACAGGTCGCATTTCTCAACCGATTCTCGTGAAAAGGAGAATGGCAGGTGCCCATATATTTTCAGAACCACATAAAGGCTTAGCGTGCCAAGAAGTAAATAGCATGAATTTAATCCTCTATTAAGGCCTAATAAATTATGTAAACGTAAGATAGACTTTAAAGCTGGGGATAAAAAGTTGATTTTAAAACCTAACCTCAAAACAGCACCTAGTAGGCAATTACTTTGGATACATTACATAACCTAGGTGAGGCTGGTCATGAAATCCACAAATATTTAGTCATTAGACCGTAATAGACAATTACCTACTACCTATCTATCATTGACCTGAAACATAGTATGATAACGATAGGTAGGTACTAATCCGCGTCAATTGGTAATGCGCCTGGCGGCCATGATTTTAACCTCAAAAACGAAAAACAATTGTATTTTTTTCATATACCTAGACCCTTTCTTATTGAAAATAAGAATTCAATAATTAATATATTATATTACCTATTAGAATTTTACTGTTTTGTCATTTTTAGTTGCGGATGACATTGTTTTTCTAAATGTTGCCTCCTTCTTTACGAACACTTTAAATTGAAAAGTAACCACCAAATTGTGACCTTTAAATCTCATAAGGTCCGAATTGGGCACGCTCAGTATTTATGAATTTGGAAAATGGTTCCCAGTTTGCCATTCTCCTTTGTGAGCAGGTTCAAAAATTATATGGAATTTTTTTGTCGAGCCAGATTTTTTTAATTTTTCAAAATGGCGGAGATATGTAAAAAAAAAACAGGTTTTTCGGCTTTCCAGCGCTGTCTGTTCTCCTCTACAGGTCGCATTTCTCAAGCGATTCTCGTGAAATTTTGTGAGCAGGTTTGAAAATGATAATTATAGAATTTTTTTGTCATGCCACTTTTTCGATTTTTTTCGAAATGACGGAGATATGTAAAAAAAACCTATTGCAGTCCAGCTTTCCGGCTCTGTCTTTTCTCCTCTACAGGTCGCATCTCTTAACCGAACTTCGTGAAATTTTCTGAGCAGGTTCGAAAATCATATAGATTTTTTCAAGTTGAGACAGTTTTTCTAAATTTTTTGTAACGGCGGAGATATGTAAGAAAAATGTGTTTCAGTTCGGCTTTCTGACGCTGGATGTTTTCCTCTACAGGTCGCATTTCTCAACCGATTCTCGTGAAATTTTGTGAGCCGGTTCGAAAATAATATAGTTTTTTTTGTCACGCCAGTTTTTGGAAATTTTTCAAAATGACGGAGAAATGTTAAAAATACATATTTCAGTCCGGCTTTCCAGGGCTGTCTGTTTTCCTCTACAGGTAGCATTTCTCAACCGATTCTCGTAAAATTTTGTAAGCAGGTTTGAAAATTGTATAGATTTCTTATGTCAAGCCAGTTTTTCATTTTTTTTCTAAATGGCGGAGATAATGTAAAAAAAACAAATTTCAGTCCGTATTTCCAGCGCTGGCTGTTCTCCTCTACAGGTCGCATTTCTCAACCGATCTCGGTGATATTTTGTGAGCAGGTTCGATAAATATATAAAAAAAATTGTCGAGACAGTTTTTTGAAATTTGTGAAAATGACGGAGATATGTAAAAAACATATTTCATTCCAGCTTTCCGGCTGTTTGATCTCCTCTACAAGTCGCATTTCTCAACAGATTCTGGTGAAATTTTGTGAGTAGGTTCGATAATTATATATAACTGTTCAGTCAAGCCAATTTTTCCAAATTTATAAAAAAAATACTCACCCATTTTGAAAAATGATCAAAATTAGAAGCACCATCTAGCTGCAATACTCACGTACCTACTGTGTGCTTTGAAAACTTCATGGCGACATTTTATTTTATTTTTTCGCGAGGTCTACAGCTCACGGAGCCACTAGTTTATTATTATTGAAGCTTTTTTACCCAACCTAAGTGCAAAAGAAATAAAAACTTGTAATGTCAAACCAGTTAGTATATTGTCAGGCAACAAATGCAAAATAAAAACAAAGTGGCCAAAACTGATGTTGTATGGGTGTCAGTTCTGGCCACAAGTATGGCCAAAACCCAAGCAAAGGACAAATTAGTGTATTAGTTGTGGCAACCCCCTTTTTCCAACACTAAGAATTTAACAAGTAGCAAAATAACCTCAAAACCAAGTTGCTAGACATTCTGTTAGTAGGCTTCAATCAAATCCAAAACAAAAAGTAAAAAAATATCGTAGATATTTAATGATTACTCTAACCGTGTCTCTTAAGGTTTTCCTTAAGATAGTAACTACCAAAAATTTTTCGATAAAACTTTCTAAGCTCACAAAAAATTGTCTTGAAGCATAAGACGTCACAACTATGACTTGTCAGAACGGATCATAGACAAAGGATTTTTTACCACTGTAATAAAACTCCTTGTTCCAGTAAACCAATCATTTATTCACTTCACGTGGCACTTACGACTCGCACAATAATCATGCTCTAGACGTCTGTACACCTCCGTCGCCCCGAACAGAATGCCGCCATATTGCAATACGATTCAATCGGCCATTTTCCCCACTACCATTCACGTACTTCCGGTTTATTGCATTTGAATTTTAATAGTCAATAAGCAACTTTTAACAAAATTTGATATTGAAAAATGTAATTAAATAAATCCTAATACTCGTCCATCCTGACGATGTGTATGTCCCCATACACATTGCCACAAATCCTAATACTCGGCCGATTGAATCATTGTTATTTTTTTTAATTAGCATTTTATAGAATAAATGAGATAAAAAAAATGAAGCAAAAAAAATTGATTTTTAACATTCACTTCACTAATTCTCAAATAGATATCTAGTTTACTTATTGCAAAATATAGGTATTTATTTTATTTATTTTATTAAGTATTTAAGTTAATTTTGTAATATAATAAAGAGAATCTACTGATTCTACCACCATTTCACGAATTGGGAGGCTCCTCCAAGAAAGAAATGGCGAAAGAAAACTTGGGGAGAGTTTCCGACCTCCGTCTTTTATATTCATCTACAAAAATAATCTACTGTGCCATCAGACCTTGTATCATCATCTCTATTGAAAGTTTCGTAACATATAATTATGCCCGATGAAATATAATTTGTTATTTGTATAAAATTTATCATATTTTTCTTATTCATTGTTGTTATTGTATTACTTTAAGTAATAAATTTATTACAACGGCAATACAAAATAAACGATAATTAGATTCATAAAAGATTAATTACAAAGAAATAAAAACAATCATAACATAACTGAATTCTGGTTCAAAGTAAGGCAGTGATAACTATATAGCTGTTATAATAAGTGAGTAGCAGTTCAAAATTTATTACATTAACCTACTTCCAAGTTTGTTTCTTTTCACCAAAGTTATTCAATTTATTATCATTTGAGTTACCTATTTATCATCATTACTAAAATTCTCATAACACTAATTTACAAATGTTTCAAGATTTATAACATAAAAATACAATATGTTTATTCCTTTTTACCAAACTTCTTATCTAAATCCTTACACTAATTTACAAATGTTTCAAGATTTATAACATAAAAATACAATATATTTATTCCTTTTTACCAAACTTCTTATCTAAATCCTTATCATTTCAGTGGATCATCATGATTACTAAAATTTTCATAACTCTTACAAGTTGTTCTAATTTATTACATGAAGTAGGATATTTCTAAGTTTATTCCTTTTTGCCAAGCTTAATATTCAAAATCCTTATTATTTGATTTCTTTATATCACTACCATTTTTCACAATACTTTACTAATTCAGTTTACATTACAAATTTATATAAAATTCTTTTAACCCGTGCATTCAATGTAAAAATTCAATATTTTATTACATTAATTAATTCAAGTCATCACCATAGTATGTCCACCGTGAACCCATTCCTGTTTCTCACGATTAACGCAAATCAATATGTGAACCCTTTTCCAGTTTCTCACATATTATTTTAGTAAAATCAATCGTGAACCCATTCCTGTTTCTCACGATTAACGCAAATCAATATGTGAACCCTTTTCCAGTTTCTCACATATCAATTTAGTAAAATCAATCGTGAACCCATTCCTGTTTCTCACGATTGACGCAAATCAATATGTGAACCCTTTTCCAGTTTCTCACATATTAATTTAGTAAATTCAATCGTGAACCCATTCCTGTTTCTCACAATTGACGCAAATCAGTGTGTGAACCCTTTGCCAGTTTCTCACAATACCAGATTAGTCAATTGACAGATTTGTTAGTCAATTGATATATAAACACATTCAGTTTTTCACATATCAATTAAATTAACTGTAAGTCAATTGATAAACGTGTTTAGAACCCTTTTCTAGTTTCTCACATATCAATTCAGTTATTGATCAGTCAGTAACTCAACTAGCAACTCAGTAAATTATCAGTCAGTCATTTAATCTGAAATTCGACAGCACCATCGCCATCTAGAAGCCTTCAATCAGCACAATTCAGAGGCCATCAGTCTGCGCCGTCCAGAAGCCATCAGTCTTCGCCATCCAGAAGCCATCAGTCTTCGCCATCCAGAAACCATCACTCTGCGCCCTCCAGAAGCGATCAGTCTGTACCATCCAGGAGCCATCAGTCTGCGCCATCCAGAAGCCATCAGTCCGCGTCATCTAGAAGCCATCAGTCTGCGCCAGTTTTCTGAAATTAATGTAAACGCAAAACGACAGTAACTGTTCCAAGTATTATCCTGAGACAAAATGAAATCAAAATGGGAACATTTACAACCAAGTATTAATCATTAAATATTCCAAAGTAAGTGTTTTTGTGAAAAAGAAATACAATTAAGTATGTCATTTTCAAAAAGCTTTAGATTTGTAAGAGATACGTATTTAATTACATTTGATACGTCTTAATTTATTTGTTACAAATAAAGTCTATTTTTCCAGTTGTTCTATAAATATTCGCTTATAAATAAATCATATTCTCTTTTTTTTTTCACTAGGTTACCGTTTGTATTATGTCCTTTTGGACGTAAGCTATTATATTTTGTATTGCATGCCCTTCTAGACATGAATTGTGTTGTATGTCCTTCTGGACATGGATAGTGTTGTATATCTTTCTAGAGATAGATTGTATTGTGTTTCCTTCTGGAAATGAATTGTGTCGTGTGTCCTTCTGGACATAATATACTGTATTGTATGTCCTTCTGGACAAGGATTGCGTTATGTCCTTCGGGACATAGAGTGTGTTGTATTTTTTTCTGGAAATGGATAGTGTCGAGTGTCTTTCTGGACATATACTGTGTTGTGTGTCCTTCTGGACATAGATAGTCAGGGCTATCGCCTGCCAAAGTACAAAATTATTCCTTTATTATATCAAAAATCTAAATATCGGGGTTTTTTCATTGTTTATTATTACAAATAGATTAGAAAGAATGCAAAGATCTTCTCATGAATGTTTCCTTTATAAAACACAAACGGTTATCAGTGAGTTCCTGACGTGAGCGTATTTAATTAATAATAATATCAATTTCCGTATCCTAAACTTACAGAAATAAAGTTTAAGATTTCACCAAAAAGTGTTCGCAGACCCATATTCTTTCTACAATTCCTAGCTTAGCTACTAATATAATTATGGAACAGCTCATTTTTTCCTGTTGTTTGAGTGTTCATAATAAACAAGTTTCCCACATAAAAACTTTCCAGGTTTGTCATAATCTATACCTGAATAATAGAATAATGTGCCTGTCTCATAGCCCATGGACCACATCTAAGCACTAATTTCAGATCTATAATAAAGTATAAAGTAAAATGAAGTATTATTATTTTATTTGTAAGCTTCAGATCAAAGTTACGTATTATTATAATGCAAATCATTTCATAGCATTGTTATCTGTGTGAAGAGCAAAATAAATAATATTTATTATCAGACTTAGCAAAGTGGGTTTTAGAAACTGTACGAGTAAATAACAAGTTACTGCTACCAAATGGGCGTATGCCCAAAATATTTTATTATTATTACTTATTAGGTATATTGTTTTGTACTAATCACTACCAAAACGGTATAATATATATATATTACAAAAAAAAACCATTTGGTCTCGTATTTTTTTGACTAAGGTTTGTAAAACCACTTGATCTTGTGATAACGAACGTCAACCCCTTTGCATTTAATTTAGTAACTATCAACATAATGTTTGTTAAGATTCTTATGAAGGGTCTTATGTTTAATAAGATGCTATGTCGTAGTAAGTACAGGACCATTTTTTTTTGCTATAATAAAAATAAATTAAACATTTTACTTTATTTTCTCATCTAAGGAACGATACACTATAGTATACACCATAGTCTGAAACTTACTCAAAACTTATTAGTATCTAAAACCACTCTCTTTCTACACTCTATATAAGTACCTACATATTTTAAGACGAAGCCTTATGTACGTACAAACTCTTTTATTTTTACTGATAGCATCATCATAATTATGACGATCCTTGCCAACTCTACTGCGGAGCCTATCTTTTTCCACCATTAGAATCATAAATGCTAAAGTCAACAGAAAAGTTATTTATCAATTTGTCCATAAATGGAAATATTATAATAAAAAATTATCAGTAAACTCATTATCTTTAACTCAATCGAATTCAATAGCTTACCGCAGACTCTAATGTAAAGATAGAAAGGTAGTAGTCACACAAAAAGTACATTTTAGGCCCAGCAAGGTTAAGCAATTAATAGACGGGAGGGAGTCTTATTATTATTTTATTTATTAAAATTTAAGTATTTGATTGAATCAGGCGTCACTTGGCGGAAGTCCCAAACCATTTTGAAAAAAGAAATATATGTAGCTTACTTCCGCAAACAATATATGCAAGATGCACCGCCCGCCCGCCCGCAATAATATGCACATGCACACACCACAGAATATCAGTGCACAATACCTGCATTTAGCAAGACAGCAACACACCTTGCACCTTCACCAATTAGGCTACTCTACACGTGTTTCGCCCCAACCCGGGGCATCCTCAGGAGTTAGGTCGTGCGTAAACCAACACCGAATGAGCAACATTGCCCTCCGACACCGTATTTATTCTCTTCCTCCCCACTCCGCACCGAGTGACTGACAGCGTTTGAAGAATGTTGCCAGTTTCAAATAAAAAGGAAAAAGGAAGGAAAAATTATTTTAATTTAAATTGTGTACAAATAAATTGATATACATTAAATAATGTGTTTTATTAATAAGATATTTAATTTTAAGAATTATTATTATTTGAGAAAATACGCAGCAATGGCGAGGAAGAGACGTCAAGTTGATTGTTAAGTATGGTTCCATCAACATTCAACATTCAACTTAACAATCAACTTGACGTCTCTTCCTCGCCATTGCTGCGTATTTTCTCAAATAATAATAATTCTTAAAATTAAATATCTTATTAATAAAACACATTATTTAATGTATATCAATTTATTTGTACACAATTTAAATTAAAATAATTTTTCCTTCCTTTTTCCTTTTTATTTGAAACTGGCAACATTCTTCAAACGCTGTCAGTCACTCGGTGCGGAGTGGGGAGGAAGAGAATAAATACGGTGTCGGAGGGCAATGTTGCTCATTCGGTGTTGGTTTACGCACGACCTCACTCCTGAGGATGCCCCGGGTTGGGGCGAAACACGTGTAGAGTAGCCTAATTGGTGAAGGTGCAAGGTGTGTTGCTGTCTTGCTAAATGCAGGTATTGTGCACTGATATTTTGTGGTGTGCATGTGCATATTATTGCGGGCGGGCGGGCGGTGCATCTTGCATATATTGTTTGCGGAAGTAAGCTACATATATTTCTTTTTTCAAAATATTAAAATTTAGAGTTACGCATAGTAGGTACATTTTAGTTCATATTATTAAGTTACCATAGTCTGTTCTGAGTTAAGATTCAGTCAAAGTTATTATTTAAGTGACAATATCAGCAGCACGGTTCTGATATACTGCCCAGTTATAGTAAAATAATCGATACTTTCATACCGTAGTAGACCTTATCATGTTATGGTAACCGGTACAAGTACAACATTACAGAAACGCATAAGAGCAAAACAGATAAATTAAATTACCTACTACCCGCGACTCTTCCAAACCGTAATGGCTGGTTATTACTACTTTCTCCATATGCTCGTGAATGTTCATTCATTCACAATAATTCTAACAAGCCTGCGTTTTGTGAAATATAATTCATAATTAATCGTACATTAAGCTACTAAATTAGACAAAATTATTTAGATGTCTGAATCAGTACAATTTCTATAGCGTGAAACAGTTTTGGACATGAAATGTTAATCAATGTGAACATTCGAAGAAAATTGAATTTATTTACAAGTAATTTTGTAAATAATATTTGATTTTTAAGACCTAAAATACCATGTTTTAAAACAAATAAAGGAATTCCACTCTGTTATTTTTATTGCAACAAACTAGTACATTAGTGGTGGTAGGGGCGCCAAAATCTGGCTGCGACTAGGGAAAATGAGTTATCCCGCAGAAAATTATCATTGTCGATGCAATAAACTAGTAAATCCAAATAGCACGTAGCTTATATCCACTTTATAGTTATAGCTCATAGAACACCTTGAAGAAAACGATCCCATCCGCGCAATATATCTGTGAGCAA
Organism: Agriphila tristella; assembly: GCA_928269145.1. NCBI lineage: Eukaryota > Metazoa > Arthropoda > Insecta > Lepidoptera > Crambidae > Agriphila > Agriphila tristella. The sequence goes on along the minus strand of OV743431.1, from coordinate 57,357,657 downwards.
CTAAGCGCTTGTTAAAAGTCTTCGACGTACCTACCAAAGATGTTGTCAAGTACTTAATCAAAATAAAATAGGTAGGTAATCAATCAATACGTAATAAAAGAACATAATAGTATATAATCAAAAGTATGCAATAGTACGTAATAATACGTAAAAGCACTCAATAGTATATAATCGAACAGTGCGTAGTAGTACAAATAGTACATAGTAGATCATAATAGTACAAAATAGTACACAATAGTATACAATAGTACACAATAGTACACAATAGTACACAATAGTACACAATAGTACTCAATAGTACTTACATGATAGTACATAGTAGCACTCAATAGTACTCAAGAGTACATAATCGAACCGTGCGTTTATACAAAATAGTACACAGTAGTACGTAATAGTACCTAGTAGTACATAATGAAACAGTAGGGACGTAATAGTACAAACTTGTACCTAATCAAATAGAAAACTAGTCTGCCGTGTCACATAATGAGCCACAAACAAGGTGGATTATCATTGATCACTTCAAAAACCCTGAACTTAAAAATTTAAAAACCCTGAGGCACTCAAGCCATTTAGTAAATCTAAGTTGCTTATAATCAAAATAATATGAAATATATCAATATTTAGTTTTCAATAACGACAAAATAAAATACAACTACATACCTTTAAACCGTTTTGAAGAGTCTCGAATGTCTTGATTCTTCAACATTTCATGATCATTTCAGCCGCATCCTCTGATATCGAAGTAAAGGACTTATCGACAGGCTGCTGCTCGCGTGTAGTCTCGGGCCATTGAAACAGAAACGAATGCAATTTTAGAATAATGATATACACATAGTAGCTTATCCCCGTTTTTTTTCGAAAACTAAGTTTATTCCAATAGGGATCTTTGACCTTAACCTGGCCTCGCACATAGGAATCTTTACTAAAGCATTTTAAACATGGTAGAAAGTCAAATTATAATATCTAACATTTAGTCTTTTGAAACGTGCAAAATAAAACTAATAATTTTAACTTATTTCAATCTAGGGTAAGTGTGTAAAATCTAATAATCTAAATAAAAATAGGATAGAATAGATAGGTAATAGATATAGTCAGTACATAGTTGCCTAGGTACTATAAAATTCCATTACTTATTTAAAGCATTTGGACAAACTTTAGTAATAATGAAGTACGATGTATTAAATAATGCTACCCACCAATGGTCAATAAAGTACCATGTTTGCAGCAAACAAATATTTTTTTTTATAATAATTGGGTCATTACAATTTCAAAGGATAACTGTTTCGCAACGTTCAAAGTATTGAAAAGTTCAAACTGTTCTTTGCAATTGCTGAAATACACTCCACTTCATAACACTGTTTTAAATGAGTACCATCCGGGTGGCAGGACAAACAATAGAAAAGACTACTCGAAGGCACTTAAATGAAATAGATATTTGATTTTAACTTTGATTCTTTTACTTAACTCGATTATCAACCCTTGTAATCCTTTTACATGATAAATCTAACGTAATTGTGGACGGGAACTTACCGCTTCTGAAGTGTAATAAAACTCCTTGTTCTAGTAAACCAATCATTTATTCACTTCACGTGGCACTTACGACTCGCACAATAATCATGCTCTAGACGTCTGTACACCTCCGTCGCCCCGAACAGAATGCCGCCATATTGCAATACGATTCAATCGGCCATTTTCCCCACTACCATTCACGTACTTCCGGTTTATTGCATTTGAATTTTAATAGTCAATAAGCAACTTTTAACAAAATTTGATATTGAAAAATGTAATTAAATAAATCCTAATACCACATACTATGAAGCAAATCCGTTTTCTATGCTGCAAGGAGGCGACCAGGAGACGTTGAAATGATAAACTGACTGCGATCAATAACTGATTTATTATGCACTGCATGTGTGCTTTTATATGAGGAGAGATGCGTGTGTGCATATACGTTAGTACACACACTACACCTCCCCCCTAAAAAGAAAAAAAAATACATAAGGTTATTTTATTTTTTTCAATATTATGACTAAAATATATAAAAAATACCACTTACCAACTAATAATGTTAGGAAAATTCACAAAAACAAAGATGTCAAATGAATATTAATTTTACCAAATATTTTTAGTACTTTAAAACCAAAGATGACTGTCACGGAAACGATATAATTACGATTCATATTATACAGTAATCGAATTTGACAAAAGCAAAAGTGTCACTGTAAATACCTAAATGAAGAAAAATACTTACTACACGAAAAAAAACAATTTTGTATAAAACTTGCATGACTAACATTTAAATTTGTATTGATTTTAAAAGAAATTTGTTTTCATACAACCACATTGAAAATTTTGAAAGAATTATGTTTGTTTCTATGTACAGCTAAAATTTAAATTATGAATAAAATTAAATTAATTTAACAATATAAAATTGTTTTATGTTTTATGCGTATGGCATTACTTACAGTAAAATCTGATTCATTTATGACGTAACATCAATTCATTATTTTATACATATAATTTCATGTTCTTTTGTGAAAAAAAAATATCTGAATTTTCACCTATTGTATAACAAATCACAAACAACCATACTTTTATATTAATATTGTAACTTTCTAATAAAAATATTTGTCCCTAACTATTTATTAATTTCAAATTATAACAAGGTAATAGGTATTTGCATTCATTATAAAATTACATTTGGTTGTTGTTCGTAACAACCTTACTTCTTTAAACATTCATATCAAATTATAACATTTCATATTCATATCATCATAATTATACTTTTATAATATTATATTTCAATCAAAGCAAAAATGTTTTATTTGTTAGCCAATATCAATAATATTACAACATTAAAAATATACTTTCTGATTCATATGATCCTAGATTGCACAGACTACAGAACTTTATTTTTCCTACAAAATAATAATTAATTATCTCTTTTCTTTTACCCAACAGTTGATAAAGGTAACTAAATAAAATATCAAACTTTAAAATCACTTTACTTTTATTTACTTATTTATTCTTCTTTCACAAATAAAACATTGATATCAAGATACTTTTCGATAGCCACAGAGCTACAGACCATACAACAAATAATTCGCTAACACACTAAAATAAGATCTGTCACTAATCATTCTTCACTTTAATTCTTCCCTTTTAAAAAAAACTTTCATATTTTCATATTATCACATTTACAAAAAAAATATTCCTTCCTTCAAACCTTTTAATTAAATTGTAATCATTCATCATCTTCCTAATATAAACATCCTCAAACTTTTATTGTTAATCACATAACTTCCTATTTTGTAATATTCCTATTTCTCAACATTCTTATCTAAATTATCCTGTGTCAAAAACAATATTCCGACATATTTACTTCACTTTGAATCCTACTCTAGCTCGTTATAATATTCATGATTCATAGTAACATTATCGGTACACTATACACATTTCACATCACCTACAGGTACTCATATATCATAATTCGCCCGGCGCCGGCGTACTTTTATTTTTATTTAACTCATTATTTTTGGTACATACTTTATCATATTTATTTATAGTCGACTTCATTATCATAACACATAAAAATGGACAATTGCCATTTTGGGCTGTGGCCACAGCTCAATTATTAATGGGGGCAGTTTTTTAAGTTCTCGGACTCCAACAAATCTCATAGAGGAAATCTCGTTTCGCACCATGATCGACTAGAAGGATCTGACACCCCACGTATGTACCATTATTTAATAGGGTCATGAATTAAGACACATACTAATTTGGTCTCCAAACAGGATTCAAAGGGGAATCTCGTTCACACCTTGATGCAACTGAAGGACCTGAACCCTATAGTACCTCTCCTTTAATGTGTACCGTATAATCGAGCTTTATATCTAAACCATTTCATTCCAGAAACCTATCAAATAAACTAACAATCCTAAATTGAATATAAAGTAGATAAGAGATTCATCGCTTTTGGGTGATCAGTCCAATTGCATGTGAAACCTTATAAACCGTATATTCCCTAACTTCTATAAATAAATCCTTACCATCATTCCAAATCCTACTTAAAAAAAACGCATCACATTACCTAACCTAAACCATGCTGTACCTAATTGCAAACTAAAAGCTACAAAAAGATTTTTAATACAGCTACAATAACATACCTACAATATTCCTTCTACCTATAAAATCTATACCTTTGCTTTATTCTAATCATATACCTACCAAGCTTTCAAACTCTAACTTTTTCTTTTCAAACCTCAACTAAATATAATTTCCACAAACATAAATATCTCACTCATACCTCAACATAAACACACATCCGACATCAATAAGAAAGTTTCATAAAGTTTTCTTCCCAACAAATTAATACTTACTCGTTATCATTATTAAAAAAAAACAATGTTTTATATTACAGCTTAACTAGCAAACCCGTGTGATATTTTTCGACAGTATTAATATTACTGCTTCAACTTGCATAAGTGCAGATGCGCTACCTCTTTGTAATCTAACGATATCGAAATACAACACTTTACATTTCAATACCTTGTTCGTTATAAGTTAATCAAAACAAATTATGATTGCATCACTTCTACTTAGTCACATAATAATTTACTTCTGATACTTATTAAATTGAATTGCGTAGATAAAGAAATTTAAACACGGTCAGGTTAATACAATTACAAATTCAGGACAAAATGAAAAACAATTTTACTTTATAACTTATTTGTATGATAAAACAAAATGCTAGGACACTAATACGTATATAAAAAATATAGAATAAGAATACTATTAGTTAAAATCAAATATCTTTTCAATAGTACCTACCAAAATAGCTACCTAATCACTATTTCCGATCATTTTGTTTTAATTTCATTCCTAAAACTTAAAAGAAGATAATTTAACTACAAAAACGAACAAAATAAAATTTATATCGCGCGTTTCTTTACTTACTATTTGTAACAAAATTATACATAAATAAAATATAAGTCTTTTATTCGTAAAAAATAATAGAGTGGAAATATCATCTTTCATTATGATTGTACGCAAAGTAATGAAATCTAATTGTTTTGTCATTGTCATACATATTATAAAGAAATCATTCTCATAAATAAAATTTTGTCACTTCGAAACTCAAATTCATTTTCGATCATAAGATAGAACATAAGTACATAGTAATAAATTACTTGTAAAGTACCTAAATATACCTTACGTAATAGCAAAGAAAAATATGTACTAAACTGAAGACAAAAATAGTGTTTTATGAAATAGCTAATAGCTTATTAGTTACGTTTAAAATTAAAAGTACCTAGTTTTCAAAAGTTTTTTTTTTAACAAGTCAAACAAGTCGAATGATGTTTCCAAATCTATTGAAGAATACTTAAATAGGTATAAATGAATACGTCATAGTGGAAAATATTATTAAATCACATACGAGTAGATAGACTAATATAATATCACAAAGTACTTTTTTATAATAGGAAATATAATATTTAGTAATAATGAATAGCAATAAGTAAAATATCAAATATTTATTAAAGGATGGATGATGGTCTTTTAGACCATTACTTATTTACTTAGCTATTTTCAAAAATCCTACCTAAATTAAATCTGTTATCATATTGTCTTGCGGAATAAAAGAAATCTACTACCTATACATGTCGTTTATAACCATATGAAATTATTATTATGAAAATTTTATTTATACCATACCTACTTTAGTTAATTTGCGACAAAATAAAATCACTCAATCGGTATTTAAATTCTTTTAGCTTAACAAAAATGATACCTTTTTAGTTCGTTGTTACAATATCACACGTGTTGCTATGTCAGCAATATCGATATCGTTCACATTGAATGCAATTATTACAAAATCCAAACTTTGTACTTGTACCTAACATGAAGCTAAATAAATGACATCGATAAACTAATTATTAATAAAAATGTATTTAAGAAAGGGGAATTCACAAATTACTTTCTTTTACTTTTCAATAAAAACATCATAGTTACAAAATTTATCTTTAAAACTTCGAGAGAAAAAAAAAAACAAAAAAAATGTTACCTTTGTCAACCACGCTGAATCTCAGGAAAACTTAAGTAAATACTTACTGTGAAATAAAAAAATAAACATGAATACCAACACCACTAAAAATAACTAACTATTCATTGTTTTTCTGTGCAATCAATCGTATAAATCAGAAAATCTAAGAAAACAAACATTATCTACGAGAAAAAAAATGTTTTCTCTTTTAACTCAAATTATGACACTTGTACTCCAAATATTTCTATCTTATCATCAAAACAATACCTAATTGATTAAACATGTTTAAAAAGGAGTACATACTAAGTACCAAATAAAATCTTAAGATCAAGTTAAAATAAATTCTTCAAAATGTACTTAACATTTTTTTTATTGTAATTTTGTTATTCTATTTCCAACACTTTGGATAAATTCTATTCAACAATATGTAGTCAAGGGCAAAAACATTTTAATCATAATATTTACGTTAACTTTATTTTGTCCAAAACAAAAAAAAATATTCTCAACATTTTAAAATTAAAGTTAGTATGTATTAGTTTAAAAAAGAGACAAAAAAAATATCCAATATAAACCATAAACTTGAAAAGGATCTTTGAGATAAAGGGATTTCTGGCTCATTTCCGATGTTCCGGCTTCCGCTGCCCACTGCTTGGCTGCTCTCAGTTGGTAAATTCAGCTCCTTCCTCTAATGACACCATCATCTGCCGGCTGGTCCACATCCGACACCATCGTCTCCCGGCACCCTGCTTTATCTCTCTAGCATCACAGCAACAACACTTTTTCGTAATTTTTATTTAGATTGTTCATAATGATTGTTTTGAGTTCTTACACGTGAAGAATTTATTTTCTTAATGATATTTTTATATTACTATTTTATTTTCATATTACTTATCAAGAATTCAAGAGTCTATAAACTAGACTAAGTTTTATTTTAGTCCTTTTAGCACCACAAAAAGTAGTAAACATTTTATAGTCTATTTTTAACGATTATTTTAGTTTATAGTCCATTTTGTTTTTATTCTCTTCATAACAAAACCGGCTGCACAGCGCCGCCGACGCAGGCGGCACTGGCAGGGTCGCCATGCAAGGAGGCGACCAGGAGACGTTGAAATGATAAACTGACTGCGATCAATAACTGATTTATTATGCACTGCATGTGTGCTTTTATATGAGGAGAGATGCGTGTGTGCATATACGTTAGTACACACACTACAATGCCTTATTTTATTGGCCGCTAAAGTTGCAAGTGGCCAAAACCGGGGTAGTGGCCAAAACCGGCACCCCGATTATCTAAAAAGAAACTATTTAGCGACCGGTTGCATTTGACATCCATTGCTACTTTTCTTTGGTATGTTTTTTTTTTACCCCAAAGAAAAGTAGCAATGTATTACGTTCATCTGAGAACTGCGACCGGTCGCTAGGTGGTTTCTAATTAGATAATCAGCCCGCGGGGCTCTTGCCCTACATCGTAATTTCTTTTTCATTTGGTTCCCGCAGTGGGGTAGTTCCACTCATGATTACAAGCAACTTTTACCAAGGGGCAAACTCAGATATCGCGAAAAAAACAGCTGTTCCATACATTAAGGTCGAGTAGGTATTGATTAAGCTTTTGTATGGCTGCGCTATTTTTTTTCCGCGAATCAGAGTTGGCCCCATAGTAAAAGTTGCTTATAATATGAGTGGAACCACCCCAATGCGAGAACCAAATATTAAAATTTCACCGTGTATGTATAGATTTACGTACCTACGAGTTATATTATGCAGTTTTTAGAATATTATTTCTTTATTTTAGAGACGTTTATTTTTGAAGCTGTTTTTGTTATGTTTTTTAAGGTTATTGAAGGAGGTTTTTTTTTTGCATAATTTTCTGCATAATACATACATAAATATTCAAAGAAGGTTCTTTTAAATTTTACGAAAACATCTTTTGGAAATAACGAGTGCTCCTTATTAATGAAAGGGTATCGTGATACCTAACCAAATGCCTATTATGCCGAGAATATCAATTACTAGTGTCTCCGTGAGCTGTAGACCTCGCGTTAAAAAGTAGCTCAAATTGTATATTTATTAAAAAACCGACCAAGTGTGAGTCGGACTCACGCACGAAGGGATCCGTACCAAAAAATAGGAAAAAAATTACGACTGCTGTATTGTATGGGAGCCGCACTCAATTATTTATTTTATTTTGTTTTTTAGTAAGTATTTGTTGTTATAGCGGCAACAGAAATACTTCTAAGTACATCTCTCTCTCAGCTATCACGGTTCATGAGATAGCCTGGTGACAGACAGACAGACAGTGTTATTTTTTTTAGGGTTCCGTACCCAAATAGCAAGACTCCCCTTAGTAATAGGGTCCCGTTCTTACCCTTTGGGTACAGAACCACAAAAAAAATAACACAATACTTAATAATAATTATACGCAGTCCTAGGTATGTGTGGGTCTCCAGCTTCCTCATAGGCTATAGAGAAATTCTAAGCTTGCCATATTTTAAAGCATAATAGCAGCAATCAAACTTCCAGACAAAATAATAGCAGCCACCATAAGTTCGTTACCATGAGTTGTTTTATGTGTGTGAGCTGGCGACACGTGTCTGCAGCTTACACATCCTGTTAAGGCAAACCAGTGAGGTTACGGTTTTAGACTATAGTCAAAAATTTAGAGCCTAATTGCAGCAATAAGATCCAAAAAAACTAACCATCACACTCAAATACTGTTGTAACTACGAGCATAAAACTGTGTGCGAGCTGGAGACACGTGTCACTGGCTTGCACATCTGTATTTTCGTAATTACTTAAGGTACGATTATGTTATATACCTCAAAATTCTCAGCCGAATTGGAGCATTAGGCTCCAAATTTATCAAAGCTTTAACTCGAAAAGTTTTTGAGCTACGAGCCGATATCTATGTGTAAGCTGGTGACACGTGTCTCTGGCTGACACATGGTGAATTGCTGTAACTGTATATGTTAGAGTTTCGTTTTAAAGATTAAATAATACGTTATAATTGCAGCACACACGAGGCATAATTTCAAATCTCTGGGCCTCTTAGTTTCAAAATTATAAGCCAAAAACCGTTTTCCCCGCCAAAAAATTCAAAATAATGGCTCGGAAGCGCCTAATCGCGCCGTTGCCGTTCCGTGCGCTACACTATTGCAATCGAATTTGAACCTAAGAGCTAGTATTATTTTGGTTCATTTTAATTTACGCTCTCGATCGTTTTAATTTCTGTACTGAGAATTTTAGTCTAGGAGGTAGAAGCCGAACTGGTTAAGTACCTAATTTTAAAGAAAATCAAAGTCTATTTATTTAGGAATGTTTATATCGCTTTGCTTAGTTATTATACAAATTTTGTCTGTCTGTCTGTATGTTTGTTACTCTTTCACGCCGAAATTTGGCATACTAAAATAAAAAGTCAAATTTAAAATGGCGGCCATTCCAACAGGAGTGGGGATAGACCCCAACATGTGGGTGTTTTTGTCGATAAAATTAGGTGTATTTCACGTCTTTAAATTATCGTTAAGAAAAACAGGTGCAAGCTATTTTCGACCTTATTGACATTTGAAATTCGGTTGGTTTTTTGGCGTATTCTCATTAACTAACTTTGATCTTTCATTAAAAACAGTGATTTTGATAAATGTCAATAAGGTCGAAAATCGCTTGCACTCATTTTTCTAACTTGTGATCACTATACAATGTTTTCTAGTAAGAAAAAACAGGTGCAAGCGATTTTCGCCCTTATTGACGTTTAAAATTTGGTTGATTTTTTGCCGTATTCTCGTTTACTAACTTTGATCTTTCATTAAAAACCATGATTTTGATAAATGTCAATAAGGTCGAAAATCGCTTGCACTCATTTTTCTAACTTGTGATCACTAGACAAGGTTTTCTAGTTAAAAAAAAACAGGTGCAAGAGATTTTGACCTTATTGACGTTTGAAATACGGTTGTTTTACCATATCTCGCGTTCACTAACTTTGCTTAGCTAAATAGCTTTTACATAATACTTACTAATTGACTTCGTTGTGTCATAAAAGTCCTAATCGAACTAACACAATATAAGGTCGCGCGCGATATTATACTCATACCTAGCGTGCTGCGAGAGAAACGCGCGTAACGCGTCCGGTAACAACAGCGCGCACGCGATGAATGCCCGCGCACCCGTCCGGCCAAGGATGCTACTTGTTGCCACGCGCGATATTCTAGCGCCATAGCGTCTACTTACATAGCGCGCTATGTGCGCTATGTAAATATAGCGGGCTATAATATGGCGCTAGATGCTATATTAACCACCTCTAGTGCTAATGATAAAACAGAGCGCGCGCACACTGATATATTTACACGGCTATAATAATAATTCCTTGGTGCGCGAACAGATGGCGTGATTTTGTTTATAACTGTTTATAGGATTATTTTTATTTTTTGATTGTGTTAATCCCGATTCCAGTCCAGGCCATATTTATATCTGTCTGTATGCCAAATTTCGGCGTGCAAGAGTAACAAACATACAGACAGACAAACAAATGCTCGAAGTTTTAATGTAAGTGAGATTAGTGTAAAAAAATTGTATAATAACTAAGCAAAGCGATATAAACATTCCTAAATAAATAGACTTTGATTTTCTTTAAAATTAGGTACTTAACCAGTTCGGCTTCTACCTCCTAGACTAAAATTCTCAGTACAGAAATTAAAGCGATCGAGAGCGTAAATTAAAATGAACCAAAATAATACTAGCTCTTAGGTTCAAATTCGATTGCAATAGTGTAGCGCACGGAACGGCAACGGCGCGATTAGGCGCTTCCGAGCCATTATTTTGAATTTTTTGGCGGGAAAACGGTTTTTGGCTTATAATTTTGAAACTAAGAGGCCCAGAGATTTGAAATTATGCCTCGTGTGTGCTGCAATTATAACGTATTATTTAATCTTTAAAACGAAACTCTAACATATACAGTTACAGCAATTCACCATGTGTCAGCCAGAGACACGTGTCACCAGCTTACACATAGATATCGGCTCGTAGCTCAAAAACTTTTCGAGTTAAAGCTTTGATAAATTTGGAGCCTAATGCTCCAATTCGGCTGAGAATTTTGAGGTATATAACATAATCGTACCTTAAGTAATTACGAAAATACAGATGTGCAAGCCAGTGACACGTGTCTCCAGCTCGCACACAGTTTTATGCTCGTAGTTACAACAGTATTTGAGTGTGATGGTTAGTTTTTTTGGATCTTATTGCTGCAATTAGGCTCTAAATTTTTGACTATAGTCTAAAACCGTAACCTCACTGGTTTTCCTTAACGGGATGTGTAAGCTGCAGACACGTGTCGCCAGCTCACACACATAAAACAAGTCATGGTAACGAACTTATGGTGGCTGCTATTATTGTGTCTGGAAGTTTGATTGCTGCTATTATGCTTTAAAATATGGCAAGCTTAGAATTTCTCTATAGCCTATGAGGAAGCTGGAGACCCACACATGTCCTAGGTTCTGAAGTCACAACCTTAATTTTGTTTTCAATTTCGAATTCGAATATTGGCCTGTTTTGATTGCTGAACTTTTGAGTCTTCTAAAAATAAAAAATAAATCTTTGCATCGCTAACAAAATGTTTTGTTACGTTTTTGATCATTTTTCGAAACTGTTGGAAATATCTCTTTTTTTTATTATCTCCGCCATTTCAAAAAACTGGCACGACTGAAAAATTCTATATACTTAATTATAAAAACCTGTATCACAAAATTTCTCGAGAATCGGTTGAGAAGACTGAAATAAGTTTTTTTACATAATATCTCCACCATTTTGAAAAATAAAAAAAAAACTGGCTTGATAAAAGAATTATATTATTTTTTCTTACCTGCTCACTAAATTACACGATAATCGGTTAAAAAATGCGACCTGTCGAGGAGAACAAACAGCAGCGGAAAGCTGGACTGAAATATGTTTTATTTTCATATCTCCACCATTTTGAAAAGTTTAGAAAAACCGGATATAACTTTCAAACGTGCTTACAAAATTTCACGAGAATCGGTTGAAAAAGAGAAGGAGAACAAACGGACAGCCGGAAGGACATTTTTGCCCAAGCTGAAGCAGTGACTGTCAATAAATGTCCGATCGATGCAACATAATAATTATGCAGTATGCATCTTATCTAGTAATTAAAAATATTAATAAACATACATATTATACAAATGGTATTGAGTGGGTCGTCACGCGCGGCGCGGCGGCGGCAGGTTTTTTTTTTCGCTAATTACGTTCGCACGATTTAGTTATTATTAAAACGTTTTTATTAGGTTGCTTTCTTGTCTGTTTGTTTGTTAGTTTGTCCACAAAGTTTGCGAACGATTATATACTAGCTTCCCGATGTGCTAGAAACTTGAAACTCTAAATATTGGTCAGAATTGGAAGGCAATGCAATATTATGGTGTCCTTGAGCTGATCTGATGATGAAGCCAGAAGAAGGCCACAGGAACTCTATGATGAAACCATACAACCCCTCGTGTTTATGCTTGTTAGAATCGTCTTGACAAATAATTTAATGGGAGACGAAATCCAGGGTCTGATGATGAAGGTAGAAGGCCATGCCATAGAAACTCAATATTGAAACCATGCAACGCCATCGAGTTTGAGCTCGTTGCAATCGTCTTGAACTTTGTTGGGAAATAGTGTCCAGGGTCTGATGATGGAGCCGGAAGAAGGCCACTGAAACTCTATTATAAGACCATGCAAACTCATCGAGTTTGGGCTCATTTTTACCGTCTTGACGAGTACTCTAATAAGAAATAGTGTCTGAGGATCTGATGATGGAGCCGGAAGAAGGCCATAGGAATTCCATAATAAAACCATGCAACCCCATCGAGTTTGGGCTCGTTTGAATCATCTTGACGAGTACTTTGTTGTGAAATAGTTTCCAAGGTCTGATAATGGAGCCGGACGAAGGACACAGGAATTCTTTGATAAAACCACACTACCCTTTTGAATTTGGGCTCGTTTGAATCATCTTGACGAGTTCTTTGTTGGGAAATAGTTTCCAGGGTCTGATGATGGAGCCGGAAGAAGGCCACTGGAACTCTGTAATAAAACCATGCAACCCAATAAAGTTTGGGCTCGTTTGAATCGTCTTGACGTGTGTTCCGATAGGAGATGGTTTATTTTTAGCCACGACGGACGGAACGGAACGGATACGGTATATGAGTTTGGGGTTAGAGGTTGTTTGTTTGTCTGTTACCATTTTTCTTAGAAACTTCTGGGTCGATTTCGATGCAGTTTTTTGCATTCAAAAGGTTTCATTTCAGAGCAGGTTCTTAGATATGTTTCATGGTGGTAGACCACCATCGGGCGCTGCGTCAACCAGATAAATCATGTTTGTCTATTACCTTTTTCCTCGGAAACTACTAGGCCGATTACGATGCGATTTTTTGCATTCAAAAGGTTTCATTTCAGAGCAGGTTCTTAGACATGTTATATTGTGGTATATCAACAGGGGGCGCTGCAGTAGCCAGATAAGTCGCACTTTAAAAGTTATCAAAAACTACGCAACTAATTTCGATGCGGTTTTCTGTAATGGGTTTGTAGGTTATCGGCAATGGTTTTCAGATAGGTGTTATGGTATTTAGCCGCTAGGGGGCGCTGCAGTTATCATTTTCCTAATTATCTTCAGAGCGATTTGACCGATTTAGATGCGGTTTTCTGTAATAGGAATAGGTTTGTAGTGTGTCGGCAATGGCTTTTAGTGTTATGATGTTAAACCGCTAGGGGGCGCTGCAGTTATCATTTTCCCATTTATCTCCAGAGCGATTTGACCGATTTAGATGCGGTTTTCTGTAATAGGTTTGTAGTGTGTGGGCGATGGTTCTTGGTGTTATGGTGTTTAGCCGCTAGAGGGCGGCAAAAAAATAATGTTTAATAATATGTATTAGCATGATGTCGGCAGAAACGCATTCTCTGATGACGTTCTCTCCAAAAAGCTAAAAATAAAAAAAATTGAAAATCCCAACGCCGGATGTAAAAACGTCATAAATAAAAAAAAGATAAAGTTTTAGAACTTTATCTTTTTTTATTTATGACGTTTTTACAAAGTTAAGACTTTAAAAAAACCCACGAAGGTTAAAATAGCTATTCTTATCTGAATTAAAAAGTTTAGAATAAAAAGTAAATTAAAAATATTTAAAAGGTAACGGATTTTTCTTGCGTTTGAAATTTATGAATAGGTGAATAAATTAAATATAGTAGGTACCTACATCACTTTAGGCGGGGGATTTTTGTAGAAATTAATTAACTCTTTTTTCTTTACTGTTAACTGTTATGGTTGTTATTAAATATTTTTAATTTACTTTTTATTCTAAACTTTTTATTTCAGATAAGAATAGCTATTTTAACCCTCGTGGGCTTTTTTAAAGTTAAGAATTTTCTTTTTTTATTTATGACGTTTTTTTAGTCTTTGCTTTTTAAATAAAAAGCAGAAAAGAATAATTTACTAAAAAATAATTTTTTTAAAACATGTTTTTAAAACGTACTAAAAATTATAAAAATCGGAATAAAAACATTAAAACGGACTGCTAAAAACAGACTAAAAGTATATACTAATTTCCTCTGTAAATATTTTATAACCTTAATTTCCTCTGTAAATATTTACGCACTTTATTTATAATTTAATACAATTCATACTTACTTAGGTATCTAGATTGATAGTAAAACTTTACCTCTATTTTGTTTGCTAAAGTTACAAAGGTGCTAACTATTGAGTTTTTTTTTCTTAAAAAGAAGCTACCTGCATAGGCCAATGTCCGTACAAAGGTTCCAAGTCGATATCTATGATAGAGTTGTTCAGACCGTGATTCAAAGATTTTCACCTTTTCACATTATACCTACAGACATTTTAAACCTAAAAACGTGGGGCGCATGCAATAGATAATATGGACGATAAATTTTAGAAAATGCGCCCCATGTTTTTAGGTTTAAAGAAGAATGGGCAGATTTATATGAAGGTTTGCCCAACCATTGTAGCAATATATGGTATATCTTTAAATGTTATACTTGTTGTCCTCATCACATCTATATAGGTTTTTTTGTTCTAAGTCGTTACTTTGGTTGGACGTTGGACGTTTCCAAGTAAGAAAAAAATATTTTTAAAATAATTGAGAAATTGCATCAGGAGCAAATAATCTCGGTTTTTGCTATGTTTTCTGTAGGTTATACCTACAAAGAACCGAGATTATTTGCTATAAATATACCGAGGTTATAAATATTTACAGAGGAATTCGTTTTAACTTTTTAGTCTCTTTTTACCAGTCCTTTTTAATGTTTTTAGTCTGATTTTTATAATTTTTAGTCCGTTTTAAAAACGTGTTTTTAAAAAAGATTTTTATTATGCAATTGCAATTAAGTGACATTATCATTGATTGACGCTGTAATATCTTCTCGAGAGTTCCGTAGTCTGCACTACTTTTCTTTAGAGTCTTTATTTATTTACGCACTTTACGCATTTAATACAATTCATACTTACTTAGGTATCCAGATTGATAGTAAAACTTTAACTCTTTTAAGTTTACTAAAGTTACAAAGGTGCTAACTATTGAGTTTTTCTTTTTAAAAAGAAGCTATCTGCATAGGCCAATGTCCGTACAAGTTCCAAGTCGATATCTGTGATAGAGTTGTTCAGACAACGATTCAAAGATCCTTTGTAATTTCCACCCCTCTTAAATTGTTACTTTATGTAGCATACAATTTGTTTCTTCAACTCAAAAGGTTTTTTTTTGCGAGCTAGAAATCATATTTATGAAAAAGTATAAAATAATAATATTACATACACACAAACCGTCTTGCTTAATTTGTTTCGTTAAAATCTTTCCTGATTCATGGTTTGTGCTTGTGTCGTATTATTTTAACTAAATAAATATTGAACCCTAAAACCTTAGTTCAGTTTAGTTGCTAATTTGCTTCGTATTTATTGTTTTAATGAATATTGTGTCGACATTGACATCGGTTCGCTCGCGCGTTTGTCGACTATAACGCTGGTGTACTCGAGCGTCTCCGGACACGAGACAACTTCAGCTCCGGAATATCAGGTGTATCGTAACAAGAGTCTAGACTCGGGAAGCACTCGCAGGCTTGAAGCGGAGCATACGAGAGGATGAGCGCCGAGGACGTGGTGCTGACGGGCATCTCGGGGCGGCTGCCCGAGTGCGACTCCATTGAGGAGTTCGCGCAGAAGCTGCTCGCCGGCGTCGACCTGGTCACTGCCGATGCGCGCCGCTGGCCGCCAGGTACACCACATCATCACCATTGACCATTTTTATTTATTTCTGTACTATACGGAAGCACTGCGTGTTGTTTTGATACATGCTCATTATGAATAGCTGACGAACCAATAATAATAATTAATCGACTCCATATAGTCCAGTCATAATGTACATCCGTGCTTGCAAAAGGTCTGGTCGTTCCATTGAAATGTATGTATAGAATCGACCTCGCGGCCCCGATTTTTGCTCCACGCGTTGAGGTCAATTGACCTCAACTCATTTAGTCACTCGCCAACGCTCACCGCGAACGCACGGTGTAATTGTGCCGATAAAAATGCCGACCTGTGTGTTGAAGACGTGCAAAAATCGTGCCACTACGAAGCAAAAAAATTGTGTAGTGACTTATCATCGGTAAGTAAACAAAACATCAACATAAACCAACCAAAACTAATTTTTATACATTATTTCTACTGAGCCGACATTTTGTATGAAAATCATAGATTATGAAAAGTGAACTATACAGATTGTATACGTAGGTACTAAACTAGGATAGGTGAACTAATAGCACAGTTTTACAATATAAGTATATTATTATATTCCGTTAAGAACTGCCTATGATGTAGGACAACACCGCCGCGCGCCGCCACAGTGTAGGTACTTAACTTACGCTGTCAGGCGAAAAATATGTCCAGGGGCTTGTCAAAAAAGAAAAAATAATTAAAAGTGATTATTAATCTTAAATCCCTACTGTATTTTGTTGTCGAGGCACATCCGTGCACAGAACAGAACAACTGTGCTCCATTGCCGCAATTACTCATCCCGCTCGAGTGGCAAAGCAAATAGTCAGTTCGAATGTGTACCTACGTTACCCCTAGCACGAATATCTATCTTGAAAAAAAAATGCTCGTAAAAGTGCTCAATAGAGTAATTGTCTATGAGAAAGGAGAGTGGGAAAATTTGTATAGGAAGTGGTCCATGAACCAATAGCGACACTGTTGTTGTATTTATGTAGGGATACCTCAACTACACCCTTATGCAAAGCGGCATCAAAATCTGACTCGGTAGTTTAGAGAAAAAAAAATCAACACAATATGTTTTTGTTACATTTTTTGTTTTGACTATTTTAGACTGTATTATACCTACATCAGTTTTGGCATCGTCGATAGTATAGTGGTTAATGTGTTTTCTCTTAACATATATTATATATTTTTAATATATTTATGGGTCCAGCTGAAAACCAGCGATGTGGAATAGACTCCACAACACAAGCTGAGCCTGGTCAGACCTTTCGGTCGTCTAATTCTAATTTTTAAGATCTGTATTGTATTGAAATCGCCAAATAAATGCTTACTTTACTTTACTAATGCCGTTGACTACCATTTGGATAGGCGTTGTGCCGGCCGGTTCGATCCCCAGTACGTTTCAAGTGTTTTTGAATTATAGAATTAATTAGTACGTTTATTCAACGCTTTAATTTTGAGGGCGCATTTTAAAACGCTAGCTAGAGCCTTATCTTCCCTTTTTAATTTCAATTTTATAAGATTTAATTGAAATTATAGATTTTTATTTCAATTCGTTTATTTCTTTAATGCTATGACAGAGTAATTATTATAAGCAGCAGATAAAGCAGAGTATACACCGTCATTTTGTAGTCGTTTTAATTAACTTAAGGGTGTGTTGTACCAATGAAAATAAACATTTTTGCCCAAGAAACATGGGTCGAAAAACGACAAAAAAAATTGGGTCTTCCATACTAACTAGACAGCTAAAACATTTTATTAGTATGGAAAAGTCAAATTTTTTTGTCGTTTTTCGACCCATGTTTCTTGGGCAAAAATGTTTAGTTCCGTTAGTAGAACACTCCCTTAAGTTAATTAAAACGACTACAAAATGACGGTGTATGTAAAATCGTATTTGCAATTTTTTTATAATAATATCGTATATGCGATTATTATGATATCAACTAGAACTAGCACTTTGTGAGCTTTCCGCGGTTTCCGGACAAGGATCTGGGTTAGTAAATATTTTTCCAGGTTGCAATAGAAATATTTTTCCTAATAAAAAAATCTATTCGACGCCATCAAATACGGGTACTAAATGCCCATCCTCCTTTTTCGAGTAAGTATTCACATGTACCAATCACCTAATTAAATTGCGTTCTTATTAAATTTTATGCAATTTTATTAAACAAGTAGGTATATCCTAATCATTATTATTATTATTACAATGGATACATGGAAAAATATTTTTCCATGTTTCCTTCCATATAGTACCTTATATTTTCCTAATAAAAAATCTATTCGACGACACCAAATAATTGTTTTGAGTGCGGATACTCAATGCCCATCCTCCTTTTTTTATTTTTCGAGTAAGTATTAACATGTACCTATTACCTTATTAAATTGCGTTCTTACTATAATTTTATGCAATATTATTAAACAAGTAGGTATATCCTAATCATTATGAAGAAAGTGTCGCATCTGTGTGCATGCTACTTTTTCTTTGACAACTCACGCTCGCACTGTCCATGCGTAGCCGCCATCTTTGCAATCGCTGCGACAATTTGTGCCATAGATCTGTCCATTCTAGTTTACATACAGTTCAATGGGTCGTTCTAATTTTTTAATATGTTGTTAGGACCTAAACCAACATTAAAATACCAGATTTGCAATTTCCAAAGTGCTGTGCGAGCGGCGGTGCATCCAAAAAACCATGAAATTTTCGTTTTTTTTTCAGTTTTTGCTCAATATCTCAGTGAAGGAAAAATTTTATCGGTCTAGTCTTTACTATACTTTTTAGGTTTACTAAATTTTCTATAATTTAAAATCAAAGCGAGCTCTATACATTAATTGGTTTCTAAGATACAGTTCTTCGAAAGTTGGTATTGTTTTCCAAAAAGTTATATTTTTTCAAAATGGTCACTTTTTAGTAAAATATCTTCTAAAATACGCATCCCATGTCAAATGTTATCAAAAATAAAGTTGTAATAAATTTAATTAACTTTCATTTAAAACCAAAATGGTACCTGTAAGCCTAGCCGTTCTCTCAAAAACAGCAGATAACCATAAACAGTCATAGGTGGTTTTTGTGGAAAATGCAAATAAACTGTTCTCACGTCTTTTTTTATGGTTTTATTTCTTAATAATTACATTTTATTAATTTTTGTTGTTGTCATAAAATCATTTTGAGATCTGATGGGTAGACTATACAACTCATAATTTTATTTGTTTATTGACATAAACAATTGAGAACAGTAGTAGAGAAGTAATAACTCCTCATCGCTCGAATCGCTAGTCATTTCAATATTATTCCGAAACAACACACACACCGCCTTTCGTGTAGGTTTCAACTAAATTTGATAGTGCCGTGTATGAATCTTTGTCACTAACTAGTTTGTAACTATAATTAATGACTAACTGGTTTCGTCAGGTTTCAGTAGCGCCGTGTCAGAAGGGGCTTATAGTCGAGAAGGTACGTAGGGAAAAGGGCGAGAAGTTCCTTGAGGATCGCTCTTTAGCAAAAAACCTAGGACTAATTCCGGCGGAAGGTTTTTTGTTTTTAAAGTGTTCCTTAGGTCCCCCTGAATAAATTTGGAAAGTTCCCCGTGGATCCCATGTACGCTCCCCCCCCCCCCTCAAACGTCTCCCTGACTTTAGTTTTTTCTATTTATCTCAGAAACGGTTGAAGATAGAAGAAAGTTGTCAACGTTTGATATAATTTTTATAAAATATCCAACCCGTCGACACTTCAATCATTTCGATGTGAGCTGTAGTCTCTGAAATATACCTACAGACATTTCACCAAAAAAATGATTTTGCCCAAAAATCGTTCTTTGTACTAGTTTTTAAGAAAAGTGAGTCGAGTTATGGCAAAATTATATAAGGTCATATGAATCTTAATACATTCAGGAATAAAACAAGGTATAATACATAGTTAAAGCAGTATCGGTTCTCCATTCACACTGAATGGTGTCAACGCCACGATGTGATTTTTAGCCCAATACTTTTAGATAAAAATTTCGCAATACCTAGGACTAATTCCGGTGGTAAGTTTTTGTCTTTTAAAGTGTTCCTTAGGTCTCCCTGAACATATCTTGAAAGTTCCCCGTGGATCCTGTGTTCGCTCCCCCCTCCCCCTCAAACGTCTCCCTGATTTAAGTTTTTCCCATTTATCTCAGAAATGGTTGAAGATAGAAGAAAGCTGTCGACGTATGATATAATTGCCATAAAATATGCGACCTGTCGACACTTCAATCGTTTCGATGTGAGCTGTAGCACAATATATAGAGAGTACAGTAGTTTAGCTTAGCCTCGCGCGCTCGAACAACGCCCACATAGACATCTCTCACCGACACTGTAAAAACAATCCAAAAAACCACTTCGAGTACGTGACGCAGCGGTGAGAGCTGTCTTTGTGTGAGTGCGATGCTCGAGCGCCCGTAGTAATAGCTCAACTTCTGTTAGTCTCTCTATTTTGTGGCTGTAGTCTCTGAAATATACCTACAGCATTTGACCAAAAAAAATTTTTTGCTCAAAAATCATTATTTGTACTAATTTTAAGAAAAAAATTTAGAGTTATGCCAAAATAATCTGCATTTATTTGAATCTTGACACATTGAGGAATAAAAGGAGGTAAAAAATATTGTTTTAGCAGCATTGGTTCTCGATTTACAGCGAGTATTAAACACCATGGTATAATTTTATAGTATAAAGACAGCTCTCATAGGAAGAATCCTTCGTGTAATTATGAAAGAACTTCACTTACATGTAAGTTCGTTTAATCAATTATACACTGATCATGCTCCGTCACACTTGATTATGCCTCCGACTGCATGTTATTATGTTGCCTTTAATATTTATTCTTGTTTCCATCTTTTCAGTTGACTTGCCTTTTTATGCAGGCGGGTTTTTTTTTTTAATTTATTTTTTATTTATATATTTTTAGTTATTATATATTACAGTCATGACGTACCTTTTTGATTTTTTTTCCACTACGTATAATAGCACCGTACAGCCGCCATGTTGGTTTTTTTATAACGCTACCTTCTTAAGAACACTTGGGCTGACAAGACAAATCTAACGATATCTTAATCATAGAAATCCGTTCAGCCGTTTCAAAGATATGAGGTAATAAAGAATATTACATACAAACTTACAAGATACGCGCGAAAAACATAACCCTCTTGCAGTCGGGTAAAAATAACTAAAGCTAGTACGACAATAAATTTATTTGGCGTTTGACACCACTCGCTATAAATCGGGAACCAATGCTGCAAAAAAAATGTTTTATACCTAGTTTTGTTCCTCAGTATATCAAGATTCAAATAAATTCAGATTATTTTGCCACAACTCTACAATTTTTTTCTTAAAACTAGTACAAATAATGATTTTTGGGCAAAACATCTTTTTTGGTGAAATGTCTGTAGGTATATTTCAGAGACTACAGCTCACATCGAAACGATTGAAGTGGCGACAGATCGCATATTTTATAACAATTATATCATTCGTCGACAGCTTTCTTCTATCCTCAACCATTTCTGAGATAAATGAGAAAAACTTAAATCAGGGAGACGTTTTAGGGGGAGGGGTGAGTGAACACGGGAACCACGGGGAACTTTCAAGATATGTTCAGGGGGACCTAAGAAACACTTTAACACACAAAAACTTACCACCGGAATTAGTCCTAGATATCGCGAAATTTTTATCTAAAAGTATTGGGATAGGAATCACATCGTGGCGTTGACACCATTCAGTGTGAATGGAGAACCGATGCTACTTTAACAATGTATTATACCTCGTTTTATTCCTCAATGTATCAAGATTCATATGACCTTTTATAATTTTGCCATAACTAGCTTTTCTTAAAAACTAGTACAAACTACAAAGAACGATTTTTGGGCAAAATCATTGTTTGGTGAAATGTCTGTAGGTATATTTCAGAGACTACATCTCACATCGAAATGATTGAAGTGTCGACGGGTTGGATATTTTATAACAATTATATCATACGTTGACAACTTTCTTCTATCTTCAACCGTTTCTGAGATAAATAGAAAAAAACTAAAATCAGGGAGACGTTATACGAATCGCCCCTATACGAACTAAACGTATGGTTGTGACGGCGCGGCGTGCAAGCGATTTTGACCTTAGCAGTGGTTAAGCGTCGCTGTTGCCCATGGTACATGGGATCCACGGGGAACTTTGCAAATATATTTAGGGGGACCTATGGAACACTTTAAAAACAAAAACCTTCCGCCGGAATTAGTCCTAGGTTTCTTTGAATTTTTTGCTAAAAGTCCTGGGCTATGAGCTCGCTCTGTGGCCAATGGGGCACTTTGGAGTTTTGAATGCGTTTTCGTACGAACGTCCCAATACTTCCAAGTACTATTGGTATCAGTGCTTCTGGGTCATTCTGAACATCAACGAATGACCCAGAAGTTAATTTTGCTGAGACAGGGCCCATTAGCAGCACACTTAATAATACCACGATTTATTAAGTATTTATTTCTTCTTTTCTTGTTTGTAACTCGTTCCAATGTATACTGTTTTCTTGTGTGTTGTTAATAAACGTTTTCTATTCTATTCTATTCTATTCTATTCTATTCTATTCTATTCTATTCTATTGGAGTGTGCACACTGGCTGGGTGCGAGCGTCGTAACTTTTTGAATACAAATATTAATTATGTAGGTAGTATTCTGTTAGTCAAAGCAACAATATCTAGTTGACCGAGCGAGCACAAAGTGCGAGCGAAGCGTCTCTGCTTCAGCTTGGGCAAAAATTCTTTCGTATGTCCTTCCGGCGGCTGTCCGTTTGTTCTCCTGTACAGGTCGCATTTATTTAACCGATTCTCGTGAAATTTTGTGAGCAGGTTCAAAAATAAATAGATTTTTTTGTCGAGCCTGTTTTTTGAAATTTTACAAAATGGCGAAGATATG
Source organism: Agriphila tristella (assembly GCA_928269145.1). Lineage (NCBI taxonomy): Eukaryota > Metazoa > Arthropoda > Insecta > Lepidoptera > Crambidae > Agriphila > Agriphila tristella. The sequence continues at coordinate 57,334,447 of OV743431.1, read as the reverse complement.
TTAAGAAAACACAGTTCCGGTTAAGAATAGGACTGTCCCATCTCATCCCGTTGGTATCGTAGAAGGCGATAGAGGGAAGTTTTAGGGACCCGGTGCAGACCATCGCACAAAGGGTCACTCGAATGGCAGCGAGGAAACTGTCAACAACAGCATTCCCAAGGAGGGTTGGTGTCAGGCAGGCGGCCGATCGTAAAACTTTGCCAAAACCTAATGCAGTATGTATTACATGCTGCGCCGACCCCAATAGTGGTCATTCTACGAGCGCAAAATTTTATTTTGTGTAGACAGAGCACTACAAATAAATTGGGATAAGGACAGGAGGATGATGATGATGTTAAGAAAACATATATCAAGCTAGTTTTCCGGCGCAGTTTTATTTTCCTCTACAGGTCGCATTTCTCAACCGATTCTCGTGAAATTTTGTGAGCAGGTTTGAAAATTATGTAGAAAATTTTTGTCAAGCCAGTTTTTCAAAAAAATTCGAAATGGTGGAGATATGTAGGAAAAACATATTTCTTCAGCCCGGTTTTCCGGCATTGGCTGTTCTCCTCTACAAGTCGCATTTCTCAACCGATTCTCCTGAAATTTTGTAAGCAGGTTTAAAAATTATGAAAAAATAGAATTTTTCAGTCGGGCCAGATTTTAGATATTTATCGAATGGCGGAGATATGTTGAGAAAAATCATATTACAATACAACAGTTTCGAAAATAATCAAAAATGTAACAAAGCTTTTTTGTTAGCGGTGCAAATTAAACTTTGATTTTCATTATTAGAAAACTCAAAAGTTCATAAATCAAAACATTTCTGCTCAATATTCGAAATTTGAAAATAAATAAGATTGTGACTTTGTGAAATAATCTAGGTCTACATATATTATTTGCACAGTTATCTTATATCTTTAAACGAGCAATTCTTGTATATATATATATTTCCGTGATCTCGGAAACGGCTCTAACGATTTCGTTAAAATTTGGTATAAGGGGGTTTTCGGGGGTAAACAATCGATCTAGATTAGTTTTACGTTTGGGAAAATGCGCGTTTTCGCGTTATCATGCGTTTTTCTTTCGACGCAGAATATGGTCGCTAATTTCGTCCGCGGCCGGCCAATGTCCGTTTGGTTCAGCTGGTTAGGACGTGGACCACAAGAAACGAGTGTTCAGAGTTCGAATCCCGCTCGGTGACTTACTTTTTTTATGTTCAAGTTTATATATATTTTATTGTTTTTAGACAAGTTTAAAAAATGTAGTTAATTACTGTAACACTTTTTTTACGTAATCTAAGTAATTCCTGAAAACAATTAATAATTGGTTTACTTTTCATGGTTAAGTTCAATGACATTAGTTGAAAGGTCAATCTGTCACTTCATTTTGACGTTTTGCCCGTTCCGTTCCACGAACGCTTTGAGATGTTTTGATGAAATCTTAGTAATCCAAACATTATTTCTTAATTAACAACTTTCGTTTATTTGTTTTCTTATAAAAGAATATAAAATTAAATAAGTAAATTAAACTACATTAGTTCTGCAGTATCTTTCTTCTAAGAAACATGAAACGGAACAAAGCACCGTGTCACAGATAAATTTCTGATCATAACGCTTCTAATAGATTAATCGATTAGTAATCGATGACAATCGATTAGTAATCGCCTTTAGAGTTTTAACTACAAAATTATGATTTTTCGATAGAAATATTGTAATTGAATAGTTTTATCGCATGCAAATAACTTATAAATAAAATTCTTCACAATTTGAGTCTCGTTCTGGTATTTTCAGTGTTTTACTTTGAGATTTGGCAAATCGCTAGGTGTCCGAAGCTGTTAGTTTTTTTTTTATCGTCTGACATGACATGATCATGCACTTTTCTCTTGTCCTTTTTTTTTTGGCTCCAAACCATGAAGTGAAGGAAGCAAAATTGTCCTTTTTTGAGTCTGAATTAGTAGGGCTGCGGCCCATTTTTATAATTTAAAATATCTTTAAAACCCATGCAGTAAACATGGTAAGAAATCCTTTTGGAAATAATATCATTTTATGAATTGTGAACATTGATCCGCCAAGTGCTAAACCGCGTGTTCTTTTGTTCCAGGGTTCCTTTTTTTTTCTTTTTGTTTTTATGTCTGTACATAAGTTTTAACACTGTTTAACAGTGCCTAGTTTTCTCGTCTAATCCTTAGTACCAGCCTCATCTTTGATGTAATCAAACCTTGAATTACACTCAACTTATCATGATGGGGATTGTCTCATATCTTCCATCGCCAATATGAAGTGGTGACCAACGCTTCATACTTCAAGCATCCTGTACTGTTCCGTACCTACTCAAGATGGGAAGTTGTATTTACTGATCAACGGCCTTGACACCAAGAAAGGGACGAAAACCTCACCGATGACATCCTTGGAAAGCTCTTATATGGTGGAGTTTCAGCAGTAACCAACCATCCAACTGTGTGTACGGTAACTTTAAATATATTTCTTAACTTAGTGATAAGTTTTACAAGTTAATCTTTTAACCGTAAGCGGGATATATGTAATGAACGATAAACTGTTCTGAGAAATAAATGTAATTCTTTAAATTCAATCTCTCTCTTTATTTATCTCTGAAATCGTTTGCTGCAGCGTATAAGGCGCCCTTATCTTCTATAAATTCTAATACGCTGTACTCCAGGTGCGGAAGAGCCAACTCCCTGAACATGCTCAAGCCCAACTGAGTAAGCCGCATTTCACTTGAGCTTAAACTATAACACCGAACGCTCACCCTTTAACTCTCAATAGTCGCCCTGTGGGAGAAAACCGTTACAGTGGCGTTCCCAACGTTTGGCCTGGAGATTTCAGAGAAAAATAAAGCTTTCTTTTAAGTGAAAATATTAAATTTCACTTCTGTTAAACTTAACTCATAATGTGTAACTTTTTGTATAGAAAACAAGAAGTAGAATCTTGTTATAATTCTTAGTTAAGTAATAGCATGTCTTTGCTGTATTCTTTTTACTTTTAATACTTAACCATGCAAACGGTTAATTGTATGTAAGTCTCTGAGTTATCTACTCACTCTAAGCTGTCTAAGCTAAAATAATACATAACCTAGATAATGGTTGATTGTAAACTTTGTTCTTAGGGCTACTTGCTCACTCTAAGCTTAACTAAGCTAACTTATATCACACTGTGATACTTTAATGCTACAAGCTGATAAACTTGTCTTAGCAAATAACTTTATTTTTATTACTGTATAATTTAAAGGTGTACAACATGGATTTTGTAACTGCCGGTTGTCCAATAGAATTCTTGCACAAAGATGAACTAGTGTACGAACTTAAATTACGTCATTTACCAGCTGAACCTACATCATCAACCGATGATTTGCGAAAACTTTTACGTCATACTTGCAAACTTACTCGACGTGGTAGTGTAAAGGCTATTGATCAGTTTGTCATTGACCAAGCTTCCGAATTAACTGTATGCACGCCGAAGGTTTCTGAAATAGAAGCGAGTAGTAAAGATTTAACATCCAGTGAACGCTTGGTAAAATGTTTAGTAGCTCGTTGCAATTACATTCTTTGTCGCCTCTCTAGAATTAGTGATCCTGAAGAGGGTATCGCTAAACTTAAATCTTCTCTGATTTGTCTTCCTAAGCATCTTGAAAATGATGCAGATGAACCCGAAGATACGGGTGAATCATATTCTACTCCTGAAGTGAATCATGTTGAAAACCCTATGTGTGTTCAACAGGTTCCAAAAACTTATAATTTGAATTCTCTTAATTTAAAATACCGCGGCGATACTTGTGTCCATGTCTTTATAACTCGGTTGGAAGAACTTAGGATTGCTAGGAAAATTCCTAATGATATAATTTTTGATGGATTTCCAGATATCTTAGAAGGTCCAGCGTTGTATTGGTTCAGAGCAAATAAAACCAATTTCTCTTGCTACAAGGACGTGATCCAGTCTCTAGGAGATGACTTCGACATCCCAGATTTGGACCATAAATTGCTGGCGGAGATTCGGCAACGGACCCAAGCAAAAAGTGAAACCATCGTCGTTTTTCTATCTATCATGGTAGGTATGTTCTCTCGTTTAAGGAAAACCCTCTCCGCAGATGAACAACTTGATATCATCTTAAGGAATATTCGACCCGAATACAGCATGGAATTAGCTCTCCATGATATTACTTCCATAGACCATCTTAAACTTGTTTGCAAGAAACTAGAACTTGCGAAGGCAAAAGCCATTGATTTTAAAGAACCGATTTTGACAAACGATTCACTTGCTCCTGACTTTACTTATTCTAATAAATCTAGGAATTCTACTCCCAGACAACTAAATACTAATTTTGGAAATTCAAAACCAAAACCAATTGCCTCTTTAAACTCTAAAAATAATAAATCTTTACATTGTTTCCGCTGTGGAATGAATAACCACAACACTAACAAATGCCTGAAGTCTAGAGAACTAGTTTGCTTCAAATGTGGTAACAAAGGTGTTAAGACTCCGGAGTGCACTAAGTGTAATGTGCCAAAAAACTAATAGGCTCTGTCTCCTCATGTTCCAAAAGTAGTCCCAAACATCCCACTACAGAAGAGACATATTTTGAACCTCCGTCTGATGACTACCGACCTTATTTATCCGTTGAAGTACTTGGCCTTAAAGTTAAGGGTTTGTTGGACTGTGGTGCTTCTTGTTCTGTCTTAGGTAATAACTGCCATTCTTTATTTTTAAATATTGGTATCCCATCTTACAAATTGGATATTCCAATAAGGTTAAGTGTTGCCAGCGGACAAGAATTAATCTGTAATAATTATATGTTACTACCCATTTCTTATAAAAATGAGGTCCAAATTATTAAATTTGTTATTCAACCTGTAATAAATGTTCCCATTCATTTTGGAATGAACTTCTGGAAGGCTTTTAACTTAGCCCCTGACATATTTAAAGATAACTGTCACATAGAAAATGTGAATAGTGTATCAGTCTTGCCTAACCATTCTGGTCTTAATGATTTTAACTCTCTGACTTCTGAACAAAAGAAGCAAATTGAAGAAATTAAATCTTTATTTGATAACATCAATACTGAAAAAGTAGGTCTCGGTGAGACAAATCTTATTGAACACATTATTGATACAGGTGATGCAAAACCTATAAAACAAAAGTACTACCGTCTTAGTCCTGATAAGCAAAAAGCTCTTGAAAAAGAAGTAGATAGGATGTTGGAACTAGGTATAGTAGAACCATCTTTTTCTCCATGGAATTCTCCTGTAGTCATGGTAGAAAAATCCAACGGTGATCTCAGACTATGTTTGGACAGTAGAAAAGTTAACTCTGTATCAAAAGCTGATGCTTATCCACTTCCTTATGTCAGCTATATCCTTGACAACTTAAGAGACGCTAAATACTTAACATCTTTAGACCTTAGCGCAGCTTACCATCAGATAAGGTTGTCGGAATCCTCAAAAGAAAAGACTGCATTCACAGTTCCTGGTAAAGGACTCTTTCATTACAATAGAATGTGTTTTGGACTAGTAGGAGCATCTGCAACTATGCAGCGTCTCATGGATAACTTGTTTACAGCTGAATTTGATAATAAAGTGTTCTGTTTCATCGACGACATAATAATCTGTACTTCTGACTTTAATGAACATAAACGTCTCTTAAAGGCAGTTTATGAAAAGCTAAAATCCGCTAATCTAACTATTAATAACGCCTGCTGCGTGATAACATTAGTGATATTTTTTGGCTGAGGTAGTAGTATGTAATGCTTTTTTTTTTTGTTTTGTCACATATCTGTTTAAAAGAAATGTACTATTTTTTCTTGGTTATTGCTGGTAGGTGCTTAAACTTAATTTATTAATTCACTCCACTTTAGTAACCTTTTCAATCACCCACCTTGTTTTTGTTTTTCAAATTTTTTTTTTCTCTGACAATCAACTCTGACATTGACATTGGGTGCATTCCAGCACACTGACCGCTGAGTCATCGATCGCCATAGGGTACATTCTTGCCACCTTGGTTGGAATTTGTGCTGTGGTGGTTGATGGCTCGGAGATTTGTCTGTCACTGATAATCTGTTAGATAAAATTACTGTTGTCTTTTCTTTTTTTGTATTTGCATTATTATCGTCATAATATTGTTAACCTGTCGCTCGGTAAGGTGTGCAGTTTTTCTATGTATCATAGTTTTAGTGTTTTTTTTAGTTCTGATTTATTCGTTTATATTTAGTTATTATAGTTGATTTATACTTATTTGTATTTCGTATTTATATATTTATATTTTATTCTAGAAATGTCAGATTCCGAAGATTATTTTTCCGCCAACGATAGTACCAATTCATCATTCCATTCTCTTGATTCCTCTTCCGATGACTTGCTAAGCTCGTACCTGGCCCGCGAATTTGACTGCCCTTCTGATAGTCTCAACGTGTGCCACATTAATGCCCAAAGTATACCATGCCACCATACCGACCTCCTTACTACCTTCTCTCCAAACACAGTTCATGCCATTCTTGTCTCTGAATCTTGGTTGAAGCCTTGTCTCAACACTGTGTCTTACTCCATACCTGGCTACACTTTAATTCGGAACGACCGCGTGGGTAAGGGCGGTGGTGGTGTGGCTATCTACCTCTCCTCTATTTTTCAATATCAAATATTGACATCATCTTCTCACTCTGGGTGCATGGAACACTTGCTTCTCGAAGTAGATGTCAAGGGTACAAAAGTCGTTCTTGGAGTTGTATATTGCCCGCCTTCTATAAATTTTCACACTGATTTAGAATCACTTCTCGAAACTTTTTCCACCGACTATAAGCACCTCATCATCATGGGTGACTTTAATACCGACCTTCTCAAAAATTCACATGTTTCTCTAAAATTTCAGTCATTAATAAAGTCAGTTAATCTTTCCATTCTGCCTCTTGGCCCCACTCACCATAATCTCACCACCGACGACACTTGGATCGACCACATATTGACGTCCTCTTCTGATCATGTGCTTAAGCATGGCCAAGTAGCCGCTCCTTGTTTTTCTAAACATGACCTACTATTCCTAGCTTATAAGGTAAAACCTCCAAAACCTAAGCCATCTATAGTCAGTATGCGTAACCTTGCTAGGTTGGATGTAGAGAAATTAACTAGCGACGCCCATGCTGTTGATTGGTCTCCTATTATGAACGCAACTTCTATAGACGATATGGTGACCCACTTTAACTCGGTGATTCTCAAGTTATACGATACACATGCGCCTGTGAAAAACGTCAAATTAAAACGGCCGCCAGCACCCTGGATAACCCCAGGTGTACGTATAGCTATGAGAAGACGGGATCGAGCCTTTCGTATTTACAAAAGAAGCCGAACTGATGACCACTGGGAGTCTTTTAAGGTAGCTAGAAATCGATGCAACCAGATGGTTAGAAGAGCTAAACGCCGCTATATTCATAACAATGTTTTAGATTCTACGCCTGCTAACATCTGGAAGTTTCTTCGCACCCTTGGAGTTGCTAAGCCTCACCTTTCACACAAACCCTCTTTCACCTTGAATGAACTCAATAAGCACTTTTCTTCTGTCAACCCGCTTCCTAGCAGTGTAAGACTGGCTACTATCCTCGACGTTTCATCTGCTACTCCTCCTCCTGCACCCGAATTCTCTTTCAATCTTTTATCTGAGGACGAAGTTCGCAAGATTATCCGCTCGATTAAATCGAATGCTGTGGGCTGTGACGATGTAAGTAGAACAATGATACTTCTATTACTCGAATGTTTTCTGCCTATTTTAACGTATATAATTAATTACTCCCTATCATCTGGTACCTTCCCTTCTTCATGGCGTAAAGCTCTGGCTATTCCCCTACCGAAAAACCCTAATCCTAGTTCCCTTAATCACTACAGACCAATATCCATCCTTCCCTTCCTCTCTAAAATCCTGGAAGCAGCTGTACACAAACAGTTTTCCTCTTTTGTCCTCTCCCACAACCTTCTTAACTCTTTTCAGTCTGGATTTCGTTCTGGACACAGTACCACCACTGCACTTACCAAAGTATTAGAGGATATCCGTGACGGTTTTGAGGGTTCCCGACTGACTGTGTTAGTTTTAATTGACTTCTCTAACGCTTTCAACGCAGTTGATCACGGAATTCTCTTGGCCATGCTTTCTCGATTGAGCTTATCTTCCTCGGCACAGTCATGGTTCTCCTCTTATCTTCTTGGTCGCCAGCAAGCCGTCCGTGTCGATCGATCTTTATCCGATTGGTGTGACTTGGAAGCTGGTGTACCTCAGGGCGGTATACTCTCTCCCCTTCTCTTCTCTTTATTTATTAACTCTCTCACTTCTCATCTATCCTCTTCTTTCCATCTGTACGCTGACGATCTGCAGCTTTATGCCCAGAAAGATGTTCATTCTTTAAATGAAGCTATCGCATTACTCAACTCTGATCTTGAAAAGATTTATAAGTGGTCAACTAACTTCGGTATTTCGGTTAACGCGGGAAAGTGCCAAGCAATAATTGTTGGTAGTTCTCGACAGTTGTTGCGCCTTAATCTGAATGATGTGACTGCATTAAAATTTAACGGTGTTGTAATACCTTATTCACATCAAGTTAAGGATTTGGGTTTGACGATTGATTCGTGTCTCTCCTGGAAAGATCATATTGACCATTTATCTTCAAAAGTGACAAACGCGCTAAGGGCTCTTTATAGGTTTAAATTCTTTCTCCCATCCACCACCAAGATTGCGCTTATACAGGCTCTTGTGTTACCAATCATCGATTATGCCGATGTTTGCACCACTGACCTTAATGAAAACCTTCTCAATAAGTTGGATCGACTTCTTAATAATTGCATTCGTTTTATATATGGATTACGCAAATACGACCATATCTCCCAATACCGTCAGCAACTCAAATGGCTTCCTATACGTGAGCGTAGGAACCTAAGAGTTGTCTGTTTGCTCTTCAACATACTTTTCGATCCACTTACCCCAGAATACTTGAAATCAAGATTTCAGTTTCTGGGTGCCTCTCATCAACGTGACCTTCGCTCTAGTAGCAACCTTCTCTTACTAACACCTGCACATACTTCTGGCTTTGTCTCCTACTCTTTCACCCTTTCGGCTGTACGACTCTGGAACGCTTTACCTCTAAATATTCGAAATGCACCCAGCAAGTACGTATTTAAGAAATTGGTCCGTGAGCACTACTTGAGTTCTCTACGCTAGTCTCGTCGTATCTGACATTGCTACTCTTTCATATATGTATATATATATATATATATTATGTATTAATTATGTAGGTATATATGTATTTAATTATGTATTTATAAGGATTTAATATTTATGTATAATTTTATATATTTTTATATACATATCTTTTTGGTATATTTTGTTTCAATTTTTTTTTTAAATAAGGTTTTTTTTATTGCCGCCACGATTTTTCTCCTTAACACACTTACCGGTTGACTGGTAGAGAATGCCCTTGGGCATTAAGTCCGCCATTTGCTGTTTTAATTTAAGCAATAAAGATTAAATAAATAAATAAATAAATAAATAATATGAAAAAATCTATTTTCTGTAGAAATGAACTTAAATATTTAGGTTACGTTGTTGACCAATATGGTTTAAGAACGGACCCCTCTAAAGTCGATGCCATTTTAAACTTTCCTATTCCTAAAGATGCAAAAGACATCAAAAGATTTCTCGGTATGGCCGGTTGGTATCGTCGGTTCATACACAATTTTTCTAAAATATCTCATCCTTTATCTCGCTTAACTAGCAAAAAGATTCCTTTTACATGGTCATCTGAAGCTGATGAAGCTTTCAATAAACTTAAAACAGCATTGGTCTCTGCCCCAATACTGAAATGTCCTAATTTTGATCTGCCTTTCAGCATACATACTGATGCTTCTTCTTACGCCATAGGTGCTGTACTTACACAAAAGATTGACAATGTTGACCATCCCATTGCATACTGCAGCCGCACTCTAAATGCTCAAGAAATAAATTACACAGCTACTGAAAGAGAATTGCTCGCAGTAATCTATGCCTTAGAACAGTACCGTGCTTATATTGAAGGTAGAAAATGTTACATTATAACTGACCATGCTTCTCTGCTTTGGTTTTCTAATCTTAAAAATCCTATTGGTCGTCTTAATAGATGGGCCTTAAGACTTAGTCAATTTAACTTTGAAATTATTCATAGGAAAGGTAAAGAACATATCATTCCTGATGCTTTATCTAGAATTTACACTAACTCCATATTTGACACTCAGTCAACTTCTGATGAGTGGTACAAATCTCTTTATGAAAAATGCTCTAAAACTCCATCTAGGTATCCTAATTATAAAATTGAAAATAATAAGCTATATAGACTTTCTAAAAATAAATATAATTCTGTTTCTCAATTTGAATGGAAACAAATAATTCCTTCTGAAAAACGTCTTGAAATCTTACAAAAGTATCATGATGATCCAACTGCTGGTCATTTTGGTGTTGCAAAAACTCATAAAAAGATTTCTAATTGGTTCTTTTGGCCATCTCTCTTTCAAGATGTTAAAAACTATGTTAAATCTTGTGACATATGCAACTGTTACAAGCCTCTAAATGTCAAACCTGCTGGTTTAATGGGAAATCCTAAATGTGTATCTCAACCAGGAGAAGCCTTATCTTGCGACATTCTTGGACCTTTTCCACCTTCTTATTCTCAAAACAAATATTTACTAGTGTGTTGTGACTATTTTAGTAAATATGTGACTATTTTTCCTTTGAGAACTGTGACTGCTAAAAATGTGGTCAAATGTATGGAAAAAGGCATATTCCTAATACATGGTGTGCCGAAATATGTTTATGTAGATAATGGTCCACAATTTATAGCTAAAGAATTTAGAGAATTGATCAGTAAATATCAGATTCCTCACTTATTTTACAATCCAGTATATCACCCCCAAACTAACCAAACTGAGAGGGTAAACCGTGAAATTGTTAGATCCATTGCTTCCTATGTGCGTTCTGATCATCGAAATTGGGATAAGAACATATCTGAGGTGCAATGTGCTCTTAACACTTCTGTTCATGAAGGTACCAAATATACCCCTTTCTATCTATTACATGGTAGGGAAATGATATTGGAGGGTTCATTTTATAACCTTGATCTACCCTTAAAGAGTGCTAACATCTCCATTGATCATACTTACTCATTCTCTGATTCATTAAAAGAGCTAAAATCTATATTTGAAAAAGTCAAAAATAACCTTAAAAAGGCTCATAATAAAAACTCTCATTATTATAACCTGCGTAAACGGCATGTTGAACTTAAAGTAGGGCAATTTGTTTTTAAAAGATGTTTTCCTCAATCTAATGCTGCAAAACACTTCTCTGCTAAATTAGCCCCTAAAGGACCATGCCCATGGGTCTATAGAAGTTCCGGCCCACGGTACATCGTGGTGTACACAGACGAATTGTGTATTAAATGAAAGCATGGCATGTCAAAAACTCAATAAACTGAATGTTGGTTAAGAAAATAAGTCGCCTTTTTTAGATAAATCGACTTTTTTTTCGTCAGTATGGGCACAATTTATTTCAACAATTTTCATATCAGAGGCATTTGTTTTATCGTTTTAGTCACTCGAAGTCAATTTTAACTAAATGTAATGTTGTTCACTTTGAATAAACTAACCAGAGCTGCTTCCAGAATCCAATGCATGCGAGAGTCAAGTGGGCATTTCCATTCCAGATTATCGTCATATAAAATAGCGGGGCCTAACTCCAAAGTTCGGGATAGGGTCGGAGACTCGGAGTCCATTAGCGTAAAATGGGTCAAAAAGTAAAGGATGCACGAGAAATACACACTCACTGCAAAACACTTCCAATACAAAACAAAACAACAAAACACAAACAAACGACAATCAAACGTTGTGACGTCGCCGTCGTCGTACTGTCACCGTTGTCAAACTGACAGTAGATCAGCCGAGTACATAGTGCTGCCATTGTTCTATTGGAATCGATTACTAAATCGATTTTAATCTTGTTCAGTACTGTTATAATCTAAAAAATATTTTATCATTTCACTGGTTTTAATAAAAACTATATTTTTTGAAGTTATACTCAGTCAAACAAGAATTGCCGTTACAAATAATGTTAGTAATTAATAATATATTTTGTTGGTATCGATTTTTATATCGCATCGATTGTTTACGAGATTTTTTCGTACCTCGAGCAACGTCACTCGCATACAAATCTTTGAATTGTTATTAAAATGGTTTTGGTGATGGCGACTTTATAACACAATAATTCCAATTGCATTATTCATAATAAATTCAATAATGATTTTTAAATTTTATGGAAAGTTTGTACACGGTATTTTAAAGTTGGGCCGTAGATGGGCGTAAGCCTTTGAAAAATGTGTCATTTCTGAAAAATATTCACCCTTGGTATATGGTTTAAAATCCTTATCGGGGAAATTTCTTGGCCGGTGGCATATAACAGATATTGTACGCCCTGGTGATTCTGTTTCTGACTAAGAAACACATTTCTCTAATACTTTCTTATTGTGTGGTAACAATAATAATAAAGAATAGAACCTTGTCATAACATTGCGTTCATTCTCCTAGTTATTAATCTCTCTAATAGTTAAACTTAGTTTTATGTTATTCACATTGAAGTCTTAACTTCAACTTAAAATACTTTGTCTTATAAGTATCTCTTTATTCCCTAAGAAAGGAATAATATTCTTTAATAATAATCTATTTAAATAGTATGTCTATTCTAGTACATATTACTCTAAGCTTGGAAATTAATTTTCCTATCCATATAAATAAGTTTTAATCTTTAAACTTTAATGTTTGGTCATTTTTTTTTTTTTATTAATATCAGATTCACCAACGTTTGAGTACATTATTACAATACCTTAGTTCTTAGATTATTAATTATGAGCTACATGTAACAAACAATTATAGGCAAATACAACATTCAAAAATTACGTATCTCTTAATAAAATTTTAACAAATAAATATTTAATTTTTCTAAAGGTGCAGTTAATTAGTATAGTTTGATAATATAATTGATTAAGGCCATTATTTCTCATAGAAATTGAGCTACTGCTTTGCGAACATAGTTGAGCGAGTCACCGTGCACATCAATCATGTCGCTTAATTCATTAATAAGCTTACAGAGCCGTGGAACAGGTGAATTGGTTCCATAAGTAGTTCTGCGGAGGGGAGGGCACAATGGTGTAATCACGTTGCGGGGGTATCTTCTAGGAGCTCGATACTTAAACAGTGACAGGAGCGGTGGACAGTCAATTTTACCATTTAAAACTTTCCAAGCAAAACTAATGTCGGCAATATCGTGACGAGAGGATAACGATACCATTTTAAAGTGTCGAAGACGGTCAGCATATGGGGTCCTCTTCATTGGTTTTGCGATGCCATTGGAGAATGCCAAGTGCCACAAAAATCTTTTTTGTACTCGCTCTAGTCGCAACATGTGTGTAGCGTAGTGTGGTCTCCAGACGGTACTAGCGTATTCGAGAGTACTTCGTACTAGACTATTATATAATAGAATTTTGACACCATTGTCCCGAAATACCCTGGCAGTTCTAATAACAAACCCCAACATTTTAGAAGAACGCCTTATGATGTCGTCTATATGTGGTAGAAATGTTAGTTTCCTATCAAGAGTCACACCTAGATCTTTTATTTGATCTACCTCTTGGATAGTCGAATCCCCAACACGATAATCCCATGGAATCAACGTGTTTTTACGCGAGAACTTAACATGAAAACATTTAGAAGCATTGAGGGTCATTTGATTCTTGGTACACCAATGCACAAGGTTGTCGATATCATGCTGTAGACTAATACAGTCCTCAGTTGAATCAATTACCCTGCAGAATTTCAGGTCGTCAGCATACATATAAGATTCTGAGAACTTCAAGCACTCCGGGATTTCGTTTACAAATACATTGAACAGGATTGGGGCTAGATGGGAGCCTTGCGGAACACCAGATCCAATACTACGCGTTTTTGATTGAAAACCGTTAACTACTACAAAGAATGTCCTATTTAACAAGTACGATTCCAACCAGTCCAACGTATTAGCAGTAAATCCGTAGGCTAATAATTTTCGTATTAAGATTTGGTGAGGAACACAGTCGAAGGCCTTACTGAAGTCCGAGTAGATGACATCGACCTGCTTACTTGAGTCGAGGGCAGCTGTTATCATTTCAACAAAACTGGTTAAATTTGTGCTGGTTGATCTTGATTGAACGAAACCATGTTGTTTCTCAGATAGGAAAGGTTTTAGATGGTTTTGTATATAGGGGCAGATCAGCGATTCCAATATTTTAGCGAAAATAGACAATATAGATATGGGTCTGTAATTTTTTGTTAGCTCTTTAGCATCCGATTTGTACACAGGGACTACTTTGGCAATTTTCCATAATTCAGGGAAAACCCCAGTACGCAGTGACAAATTATAAATAATTAACAACGGTCTTACCAGTTGTTCAGCGCATCTCGTAACAAAGACAGGTGGAATGCCATCTGGTCCTGCTCCCTTTGTAGCATCTAAACCTTTAAGTTTTTTCGCCAAGTCATCTTCCTTAACTTCAGATACTATAAGGGCTTGACTGTTAATATCCAATTGCTGTAACATGGGTGAATCAGCAGTACTGAAATTACCATCGTTTTTATTTATATAAACGGATTCAAACTGTGAAGCGAAAAGCTCGCAGATTTCTGTACCATCTGACGTAGTATTGATACCATTTGTCATTGTAGCCGGATAAGAACTGCGACCACCGCGTTTGGCTTTAACAAACGACCAGTATAGCTTTGGATTTTTTTTAATGTTGGTCTCAATTTCACTTAGGTATTTTTTATAGCTTTCAGCAGCCAGACGATTGCAACGTGTATCCAACAACCCATAATCATATTTGTCAAGCGGATTTGCGTATTTTTTTATTTTCATTCTCAATTTATATTTTTCATTCAACATTCTAATTAATTTTTTTGTAAACCATGGTGGGTAATTGTTGTTTTTTGTCTTTTTCAGTGGTACAAATCGTTCAATAATATTTTTAATAATTCTATAGAAAACCTCAGTAGCTTCATTAACGTCGTTAAAACCATTGAGTACAGCATCCCAATCGTAGCTGTCTAATTGATCACATATGTCCTCGTAGTTAGCTTTGTAGAAGTCGTACTTGCGGTTCTCAAGATTATATGGTAATTTTGGATCGTTTTTCAGGACTATTTCAATATCAAGAGGGGGATGGTGTCTATCGATTTTGCTAAGAATACTTTGAGATTCACACACTTTAAGCGATTTAGAAGTAGATATAACTAAGTCCAAGATTTTTCCTGAACCATTTAAAACTGTATTGTGTTGTGTCAAATTATTAACACTTAAGGCCTGGGCACACCGGATGCGTAGACACGCGCGTGGTTACGCGTGCGTGTACACGCGCGTAGTTACGCACGTAACCCCCTGACACACCGGGTTACGCATACGTCTACGCGGCACGCAACGCAACCTGTCCATTGCGTACCCAGCCGCTGCGGCAGCCATGTTTGCGACTCTAGTGCGCGATGTCAGACGAAGATTGAGTAAATGGACTAATTTTTTCGCACTAATTCAATTAGTTTTTCTTTAATATCGTTATTCATTACTTAAAAACAAAATAAAACACCACTTACTACCGTTAGTACCGCTAATATTTGTAAACAAATACAACTGGATGCGTAGTCACGTGCGTGGTTACGCGCGTAGTGACGCGCAGGACAGATACGTGCGTGTTCGTATTTGTTCGGTGTGACGTCCAATAGGGAATGCCATTGAGTACAACGTCATCAATGCGTTCCGCTCTGCGTAAGTACGCAGCCTGGTTGTCTCATGAGAGCTGCAATGCGTAGAGTTACGCATCGGTCTACGTGCACGCGTACGTTACGCAAGCGGTGTGCCATGTCTCATAAGGTTTCAGAGATTACAACGTCATGGTACGTCTACGTGCACGCTTACGCATACGCTTACGCATCCGGTGTGCTGGAGCCTTTAAGAAATCTATCAGTTTATCAGCCATACTCGACATAGGATGAACAGCAGAAGACTCGCTCAACATGCTCCAGTTAATAGTGCTAAGGTTAAAATCACCTATTATACATGATTGACCATTAAATTGTTCCAAAACCAAATTACAATTATCCAAGAAGTTGTCTAGTAATGTATTATTGACGGGTGGTGGTAAATACACAGAACAGAGAGCTATCTGACAGACTGAATTGCCATTTGGGACGTCGATAATTACCCAGATATCCTCACAATCGCTTTCCCAGTTAGTAACGCGCTTTGAAGAAATTTTCTTTGATATAGCTACTAGTATTCCCCCACCATCCTTTTTACGTGGATCACTTCTGTCTCTTCTGTAAATGACGTATCTGTCGTCAAACAGCTCACTGCTACTAACGGAATCATTTAACCATGACTCTGTAATGATAACTATATCGTAATCATTTACACAAAGCTGTCTATAAAAGTTGTGGGTCTTTGTTCTTAACCCACAAGTATTCTGGTAATATAAATTTAGGTAAAAGAATTTTAAAAAAGAAACAAAAAATAAAGCATGCAATAGTTTTAAATAAAATAATCGATAATCACTACAATTTTTCGAGTGAACAGATGTCCCTTATAATTTTATGCTCGGTGGTATCGTCTTTTCTTATAAATATTCTGCCATTCCTCACCCACACGTATTTATAGCCAAGCTCCTTGGCTTTTATGCGCGCAGCGGCGTGAAGAGCTTTATATGTAGGCGAGAGATGCTCCATAATATAAATCGGTACGCTATCACCTGGAATTCCCATATGATTTGAATTGATTTTATCACCAGGGTGGGATTTGTTGTATTTAAATGCGGCTGCTAAAAAACCATCCCGTATTTGCGGGGTGTTAAATTTAATAATAACGGATCGGGGGCGATTGTTTTTTCTGTCTAGTTTGGCAATTCTTGTACAGTGTGCTATATGGTCGTTATTAATTTGATGTCCGACAACAGTACCCAACTGCTTCATCATTGTCAGTAAGTTCTCATTTTTCTTTTCTGGAACACATTGTATTTCCACGTTATTGGCTCTCGAATGTTGTTCAAGTTGGTTCAGCCTGTTAGATAAATCGATAATCGTACCTTTCATGGTTTCATTTTCAGATTTCAGAGCTTTCACTGTTTCAGAATTTGCGGTCAGTTCTTTTGTGAAGTCTTCAAACTTACTATTCATGAATCCCATAGACTCCTTAACATCAGATATATCTTCTCGTATCGATTTCAGTTCAGAAGAGAAGTTAGAAAGAGTATTTTTCATTATATTCACCATTTCAGCAAACTCTGAGCGAATTATGTCCCTTACGTCATCAGGCGACATAGCAGCGTTATTATTGGATGGAGGCGAAGAAAGTGCTTGTCTCTTACTTGATCTGGTGGCTACATTATTATTGCTGGTATTCGCTCGTATTGGAGTGCTTTCTTTCTTTTCCGACTTAGAACCGTTGTTTTCGCAAAATAGGCATAACCATTTTGAACCATTTTCAGTATTCAAATCAGTGTCAACTGCTTGTAAACATTCACGGTGGAATTTCTTTTTACATTTACTGCAAACCACTTTTTCATTGCTTTTGATGTTTCCTTGACAACAGCTCCAATCAGACATTTTATATTGTTATTTTATATAAAAATCAGCCAAAATTCAGTGCGACGCTTTTCTTTTGTGTATTTTAACAATAACAAAAATTTGAAAAAAAAAGCAGAGAAAAAAATTTTTTTTTCTCGATTGAGTTTCGAACTCGGAATCTCAGATGTATCAGTAGTGGTAAGATACGAGTTGTTTTCAAAAAAACCAGAGAAAAAAAAATTTTCTTGATTGAGTTTCGAACTCGGAATCTCAGATGTATCAGTAGTGGTAAGATACGAGTTGTTCCAAACGTGTCTTGCAGGAAGCGATCAAATTTAGACTTGGTTTGTGCGGAAATCGTATCGTGACACAAATTTGTATAGGGGGTAATCTTCATAAATTTTGTGTCTGATGTACACTCAAGTTATAAATATTGTTTATTTATTTCACGTTTTCACTGTTTTCAGTTTGATTTCAGTATATTTAATAAATATTCACACTCCCTGTTAATTATTTTACGTAAGTTTTTCCACTGTTGTTGATGTTTTTTTGCTTTTCACAAAAATTGGAGACACTATAATTCCACTGCTAATAGAATTAATTTGGATTATTTTCTAATAGGGATAACACTTGTGTCGGATATTTATTATGAAAACTCTCGAATTCATCACTTTAATTCCGAATACACGTATTTAAAATATTTTAAATTGAAAGAGATACGAAGCTACGTTGTTTTTTTTATTCTTTGTATTTGTCATCTCTTTGTATTCCAACAGAGTGTCCAATAACTAAATCTCATTCATAACTCTGAATGAAGGTGATACTATATCACTTACCTCCTTGTAAATAAACAACAAATCAGTAAAATACGTTTATTAACACAAGTACTTTTATCTGAAAATAAAATTTAGGTATTCTATTTTAACCAACAGATATAACCATAATAATTGGTAGGTTTTATGTCTGTCTTATTACATGTTAGTCAGTCTTTGTTTTGCATGAAACAACATTAGTTGTTAGTTTTCTTTTTATCATATAGACTTAGCCGCACGGATAGGTGATAGGTTATTTCTATAACAGTTTAAGTTATGTAGGTGTAGTATAGGTATTGTTAGGTGTTAATGATATCCACTAGTTGCTAGGTAGCTAGGTACACACTTTCTTTGTAGTATTTTATGGTTTCAACCTGGTCACAAGTTGAAAATTTTTCCCTTTTGTCCGAGGAATTTTTCTTCGAATTATTTTATTTTAAAATTTTAAATTTTAAAATAAAATAATTCTTACCACCTAAAACGGTGCTGTAACACTTTTTTTACGTAATCTAAGTAATTCCTGAAAACAATTAATAATTTGTTTACTTTTCATGGTTAAGTTCAATGACATTAGTTGAAAGGTCAATCTGTCACTTCATTTTGACGTTTTGCCCGTTCCGTTCCACGAACGCTTTGAGATGTTTTGATGAAATCTTAGTAATCCAAACATTATTTCTTAATTAACAACTTTCGTTTATTTGTTTTCTTATAAAAGAATATAAAATTAAATAAGTAAATTAAACTACATTAGTTCTGCAGTATCTTTCTTCTAAGAAACATGAAACGGAACAAAGCACCGTGTCACAGATAAATTTCTGATCATAACGCTTCTAATAGATTAATCGATTAGTAATCGATGACAATCGATTAGTAATCGCCTTTAGAGTTTTAACTACAAAATTATGATTTTTCGATAGAAATATTGTAATTGAATAGTTTTATCGCATGCAAATAACTTATAAATAAAATTCTTCACAATTTGAGTCTCGTTCTGGTATTTTCAGTGTTTTACTTTGAGATTTGGCAAATCGCTAGGTGTCCGAAGCTGTTAGTTTTTTTTTTATCGTCTGACATGACATGATCATGCACTTTTCTCTTGTCCTTTTTTTTTTGGCTCCAAACCATGAAGTGAAGGAAGCAAAATTGTCCTTTTTTGAGTCTGAATTAGTAGGGCTGCGGCCCATTTTTATAATTTAAAATATCTTTAAAACCCATGCAGTAAACATGGTAAGAAATCCTTTTGGAAATAATATCATTTTATGAATTGTGAACATTGATCCGCCAAGTGCTAAACCGCGTGTTCTTTTGTTCCAGGGTTCCTTTTTTTTTCTTTTTGTTTTTATGTCTGTACATAAGTTTTAACACTGTTTAACAGTGCCTAGTTTTCTGGTCTAATCCTTAGTACCAGCCTCATCTTTGATGTAATCAAACCTTGAATTACACTCAACTTATCATGATGGGGATTGTCTCATATCTTCCATCGCCAATATGAAGTGGTGACCAACGCTTCATACTTCAAGCATCCTGTACTGTTCCGTACCTACTCAAGATGGGAAGTTGTATTTACTGATCAACGGCCTTGACACCAAGAAAGGGACGAAAACCTCACCGATGACATCCTTGGAAAGCTCTTATATGGTGGAGTTTCAGCAGTAACCAACCATCCAACTGTGTGTACGGTAACTTTAAATATATTTCTTAACTTAGTGATAAGTTTTACAAGTTAATCTTTTAACCGTAAGCGGGATATATGTAATGAACGATAAACTGTTCTGAGAAATAAATGTAATTCTTTAAATTCAATCTTTCTCTTTATTTATCTCTGAAATCGTTTGCTGCAGCGTATAAGGCGCCCTTATCTTCTATAAATTCTAATACGCTGTACTCCAGGTGCGGAAGAGCCAACTCCCTGAACATGCTCAAGCCCAACTGAGTAAGCCGCATTTCACTTGAGCTTAAACTATAACACCGAACGCTCACCCTTTAACTCTCAATAGTCGCCCTGTGGGAGAAAACCGTTACAGTTGCTTTCGAGTTTTTATTTTATTGAAACGAAAATATTTTAAACCGATACGAATTTTAAACCAGGGCTTCAAATACCGTTAAAAATTAGTAACGTTATCGATGTACTTGCATCGATAACGGTAAGAAAAATTTAACGTTATAATAAATAACGTTATTAGTAACGGTAAAATTGATAACGGTAAACAGAATATTATCGTTATTTTTTCGTTCCTTGGTAACGTTATGATATGAGGGAACATGCATCAATTTTTTTGTATCAAAATAAAAAGTATAATGCGTGAGAAAACCAACTGTAATATGAAAACTTTTCTTTTGCGTTTTTTAACACGTATTTATTAGGTTGCTTTCTCGTTTGTTTGTTTGTTTGTGTGTTTCTCCACAAAGTGTGCGAACGATTTTATCCTAGCTTCCCGATGAGCTAGAGACTTGAAACTTTGAACATAGGTCAGAACTGGAAGGAAATGCAATATTATGGTATCATTGAGATGATCTGATGATGAAGCCGGAAGAAGGCCACAGGAACTCTATGATGAAACCAGACAACCCCATCGTGTTTGGGCTCGTTAGAATCGTCTTGACGAGTACTCTAATGGGAGACGAAGTCCAGGGTCTGATGATGAAGCCGAAAGGCCATGCCATAGGTACTCAATATTGAAACGGTGCAACCCCATCAAGTTTGGGCTCGTTTGAATTGTCTTGACGAGTTCTTTATTGGGAAATAGTTTCCAGGGTCTGATGATGGAGCCGGAAGAAGGACACAGGAACTCTTTAATAAAACCACGCTATCCCATCGAAATTGGGCTCGTTTGAATCGTCTTGACGAGTACTTTGTTGGGAAATAGTTTTCGAGGATCTGACGATGGAGCCGGAGGAAGGCCATAGGAACTCTATAATAAAACCATACAACTCCATCGAGTTTGGGCTCGTTAGAATTGTCTTGACGAGTACTCTAATGGGAGACGAAGTCCAGGGTCTGATGATGAAGCCAAAAGGCCATGCCATAGGAACTCAATATCGAAACGGTGCAACCCCATCAAATTTGTCTCGTTTGAATTGTCTTGATGAGTTCTTTGTTGGGAAATAGTTTCTAGGGTCTGATGATGGAGCCGGAAGAAGGACACAGGAACTCTTTAATAAAACCACGCTATCTCATCGAAATTGGGCTCGTTTGAATCGTCTTGACGAGTCCTTTGTTGGGAAATAGTTTCCGAGAATCTGACGATGGAGCCGGAGGGAGGCCATAGGAACTCTATAATTATACCATGCAACTCCATCGAGTTTGGGCTCGTTTGAATCGTCTTGACGAGTTTTTTGTTGGGAAATAATTTCCAGGGTCTGATGATGGAGCCGCAAGAATGCCACTGGGACTCTGTAATAAAACCATGCAACCCCATCGAGTTTTGGCTCGTTTGAATCGTCTTGACGAGTACTCTAATGGGAGACGAAGTCCAGGGTCTGATGATGAAGCCGAAAGGCCATGCCATAGGTACTCAATATTGAAACGGTGCAACCCCATCAAGTTTGGGCTCGTTTGAATTGTCTTGACGAGTTCTTTATTGGGAAATAGTTTCCAGGGTCTGATGATGGAGCCGGAAGAAGAACACAGGAACTCTTTAATAAAACCACGCTATCCCATCGAAATTGGGCTCGTTTGAATCGTCTTGACGAGTACTTTGTTGGGAAATAGTTTCCGAGGATCTGACGATGGAGCCGGAGGAAGGCCATAGGAACTCTATAATAAAACCATACAACTCCATCGAGTTTGGGCTCGTTAGAATTGTCTTGACGAGTACTCTAATGGGAGACGAAGTCCAGGGTCTGATGATGAAGCCAAAAGGCCATGCCATAGGAACTCAATATCGAAACGGTGCAACCCCATCAAATTTGTCTCGTTTGAATTGTCTTGATGAGTTCTTTGTTGGGAAATAGTTTCTAGGGTCTGATGATGGAGCCGGAAGAAGGACACAGATACTCTTTAATAAAACCACGCTATCTCATCGAAATTGGGCTCGTTTGAATCGTCTTGACGAGTCCTTTGTTGGGAAATAGTTTCCGAGAATCTGACGATGGAGCCGGAGGGAGGCCATAGGAACTCTATAATTATACCATGCAACTCCATCGAGTTTGGGCTCGTTTGAATCGTCTTGACGAGTTTTTTGTTGGGAAATAATTTCCAGGGTCTGATGATGGAGCCGCAAGAATGCCACTGGGACTCTGTAATAAAACCATGCAACCCCATCGAGTTTTGGCTCGTTTGAATCGTCTTGACGAGTGCTCCGATTAGTGATGAAAAAGACTCAAGTCTTTTAAGTCTTATTATAAAGACTCGCCTTATAAATACTTATGACTCGACTTATAAATACTAAAAATCCAAGATGGCGGCCAACTTTTTTGTTTTTAGGCCGATTTCGATGAAACTCAATATTGCTATTATATAATAATACTATTTTGACAAGAAAATAAAAACGATATTTTTAATATATTGAAAAATCCAAGATGGCGGCCAACTTTTTTGTTTGTGTGCCGATTTCGATGAAACTCGGTTTTTGGTACTATTCTGACAAATAAATAACAACACAATTTTTGAAATACAAAAAATCCAAGATGGAGGCCAATTTTTTTGTTTTTGGGCCGATTTCGACGAAACTCGATTTCAAGTACTATTTTGACGAGAAAATAACAAAGCATTTTTTTAAATACTAAAAATCCAAGATGGTGGCCAACTTTTTTGTTTGTGGGCCGATTTCGATGAAACTGGGTTTTTGGTACTATTTTGACAAGAAAATAACAACACAATGTTAAAAATATTGAAAAATCCAAGATGGCGGCCAACTTGTTTGTTTGTGGGCCGATTTCGATGAAACTCGGTTTTCGGTACTATTTTGAAACGAAAATAACAACGCAATTTTAAAAATACTAAAAATCCAAGATAGCGGCCCACTTTTTTGTTTTTGGGCCGATTTCGTTGAAACTTTCGTCGGGCAGTGCGCGCTATATACAACTTACGGTCTAGAGATACTCTTCGTGACCTATTTAAAGAAATTAAAATATTAACGGTAGCTTCCCAATACATCTATGAAAATATAATGTATGTAAAGAAAAATTTAGATAGCTTTGTAAAAAATAGTAATGTTCATAAACTCAATACAAGAAACAAGAACAAACTTGCTGTTCCAAGGCGCAGACTGCATAAAACCGGAAGCTCTTTTTTGTGTAGATGTATTACCTTTTATAATAAGATACCAGAACAAGTCACAGAACTGCCCTTGGAAAAATTTAAAAATACTGTTAAAT
This sequence comes from Agriphila tristella, assembly GCA_928269145.1. Taxonomy (NCBI): domain Eukaryota; kingdom Metazoa; phylum Arthropoda; class Insecta; order Lepidoptera; family Crambidae; genus Agriphila; species Agriphila tristella. Next base: position 57,310,693 of record OV743431.1, on the reverse strand, counting down.
CCAATTTAATGAGTAAAGGTTATTACACTGTTGACGATTATTTGAAGGATAAAAAGGCATGGGCATAGCTTTTGTATTGTTAATTATTACTCTAATACCTCAGTATTGATTAGAAAAAGTCCGGAATTCTTTCATAGGTCTAGATAAAAGTCCTTTAATTAAACTCGAATCGTGATTTTCTTTTCTAAGTATAAAATTGTGAGAAGTATCCTACCTACTTAAAAACGTACTTCTGGCTTCCTGACTCGACGACTTAATATGGGTAGCTTTAGTATGTCATGCTCACTTCAAACATTTCTGCGGTGGTGTCGTGTGAGGCGGGTCGTTACGTTCCCTCAAATATGGTTGAGCGAAGCGATGGCTGGTTCATGCGTCATGCTCGTGAACGGGTGCTGCCAGTGGGAATGGGTCTGCTTCTGTCTGCTTGTATTAAGGGCGTCGTATAACTCGTATATAAAAGATCTGTTTTATATTGTCTGTATGTATGGCACTTCTTACTCAAAAAATATAATTCTTAATAGCTTACCTTGTTTTGATTTATTTAATTGCAATATTTTTACTTTCTATAGTCAGTAGTTTAGTGAAAGACCTATGAAAAGCTTTTGGATATAAATTTTCAATTCGATGCCTTAACATAGGTAGTCTTAGTATGTCATGCTCTCTTTAATCATTTCTGCGGTGGTGTCTTATGAGGCGGGTCGTTACGTTCCCTCAAATATGGTTGAGCGAAGAGATGGCTGGTTCATGCGTCATGTTCGGGAACTGGTGCTGCCAGTGGGAATGGGTCTGCTTCTGACTACCTATCTTAATGCATATTGAATTGTATGTTTTTCTTTTATTTTTATCCTAGACTGAATAACAAGTTCAAACTTTGAATTTAGCTTAAAATCTGTAAATTGATTAAGAAATTTGAAACTCATTAAGAAATGAGCTAATTCAATAATGTTATTTATTTGTTAATCTTTGTTAATATAAAGTCTGGAAACGATATACATATTTGTAAATATCGTTCCATCTGATTGATAATGCTGACAAGTTTTTTGCGCCCATTTTTCTTGTCAGTTAAAAGACGTCATAATGGGTGGTAGGGTAAAAGAATTGACGATTTAAAAATGCTTATTATGTGAGCTTATTTAAATAAAATATATTTCACTTTCACTTTCACTTTCACTTGGTTTTTGGTACTATTTTGACAAGAAAATAACAACGCAATGTTGGAAGTATTAAAAAATCCAAGATGGTGGCTAACTTTTTTGTTAGTGGGCCGATTTCGATGAAACTCGATTTTTAGTACTATTTTGATAAGAAAACATAAAACTAAAATTCCAAGATAGCGGCCAACTTTTTTGTTTTTTCGGGCTGATTTCGACGAAACTCGATTTTTAGTACGATTTTGACGAGAAAATAACAACGCAATTTTTAAAATACAAAAAATGCAAGATGGCGGCCAACTTTTTTGTTTGTGAGCTGATTTCGATGAAACTCGGTTTTTGGAACATCAAAGATGGCGGCCAACTTTTTTGTTTGTGTGCCGATTTCGATGAAACTCGGTTTTTGGTACTATTCTGACAAATAAATAACAACGCAATTTTTGAAATACAAAAAATGCAAGATGGCGGCCAACTTTTTTGTTTGTGAGCTGATTTCGATGAAACTCGGTTTTTGGAATATCAAAGATGGCGGCCAACTTTTTTGTTTTTGGGCCGATTTTGATGAAACGATTCAAGTCTAAAGTGAAGACTCGACGTTCGAGTCTTTTTAATAAGACTCAGTTGTATGTTAAAAGACTCAAACGACTCAAGCTGTTTTTAAAAAGGCTCACATCTGAGTCGTGTATCCAAATACTTAAAGCTCAACCTTTAAGGCTCCTAAATAAGTCTATAAAAATATAGACGATTCAAAAGCGCTTAATTAACAAGTTTATTTTAATAAAAAGATTTTGAAAAGAAAATAAAAACGCAATTTTTTAAATACTAATAATCCAAGATGGCGGCCAACTTTTTGTTTTTGGGCTGATTTCGATGAAACTCGATTTTTAGTACTATTTACTAAAGTTGGCCGCTATCTTGGATTTTAAGTTTTATATTTTGTTGTCAAAATAGTGCCAAAAACCGAGTTTGATCGAAATCGGCCCACTCACAAAAAAGTTAGCCACCATCTTGGATTTTTAAATACTTCCAACATTGCGTTGTTATTTTCTCGTCAAAATAGTACTAAAAACTGAGTTTCATTGAAATCGGCCCACAAACAAGAAAGTTGGCCGCCATCTTGGATTTTTCAATAAGTCCAACATGGCGTTGTTATTTTCTTGTCAAAATAGTACCAAAAACCAAGTTTCATCGAAATCGGCCCACAAACAAAAAAGTTGGCCGCCATCTTGGATTTTTAAATATTTTCAACATTGCGTTTTTTTTTCTTGTCTAAATAGTTCCAAAATCCGAGTTTCATCGAAATCGGCCCACAAACCAAAAAGTAGGCCGCCATCTTGGATTTTTAGTATTTTAAAAATTGAGTACTTGGCCCTCGGTATCGGATTTTTTTTTAGGTTTTTATTAAGTATTTTATTTTATAATTATTTATTTTATTTTATTTTAATTCTTTTTTTTGTTTTAATTTTTTTCCTATTAAAAACTTCTATTTTGTTTATTTTTAATTTCAAACAGATCAATGTGCTGAATTTGCTGATATGTATCAGTCAGACAGTATATTGGACTCCCGAAGCCACAAGGCTCGAGTCTTTTAAGTCCTTTAAACCTTTTAAGAAACGACTCAGCTTTCGAGGCCTGAGGTAAAAGAGCTCGACTCAAATTAGTCTTGAGCTTCGAGTCTTTTGACTCAAGACTTAGGGTTTAAAAGACTCGTCGAGTCGTGAGGCGTTCAAATGAGGCGAGTCTTTGCAAAAGGACTTAAAAGACTCGAGTCTTTTTCATCACTAGCCCCGATAGGAGACGATACTTTTTATAGAACAGCTGATTTTTTTTGCGAGTAGGAGAGATGGCCCCATCGTAAAAGTTGCTAGTAATCATGACTGGAACCACCCCACGGCGGGAACCAAATGATTAAAATTTCACCCTTTATACTATTTTTCCCAGAATTTTTTTCTCTATCGATCTATAAATATACGAAATACAGAAATTCGCAAAACAATGTTAAAAATATATTTTTAACAATGCACAAGTTTGAGTACTTACACTCGGTACGAAGAAGTTAATTGCGATTATACTCTACCTACCTAATAGGAATAATAGAAGTTATTATACTGTGGTAGAAGGTATCTTGCATTACGGATGTCGGCAAAATGACAGATAAATTATTTATACTTCTATACAACGTGTTACAAAAACACCCCTAATGCCGAATATGGTAAATAGGGACCAACAAACATCAAACTGAACAACTTTTACTACGGGACCAAATCTGAAATTGCAAAACAAAATTGTTCATCAGGCTGAAAAACTTTTGCTAAGGTGACATTTTATATTTTGTATAGTTTAGCTGGATTATTATGGTTCTGCATCAGGTGTTCCAGACCTTCGATTTTTATACCTCAACAAAAAATGCTCATCAGGCTGAACAACTTTTGTTAAGGCGTTATTTTTATATTCCTTATAGTTTAGTTGGACCATTATGGTTCTGCATCAGGTGTTCCAGATCTTCGATTTTTATACCACAACAAAAAATGCTTATCAGGCTGAACAACTTTTGCTAAAGTGTCATTTTTATATTTTGTATAGTTTAGCTGGACCATTATGGTTCTGCATCAGGTGTTCAAGACCTTCGATTTTTATACCTCAACAAAAAATGCTCATCAGGCTGAACAACTTTTGTTATGGCGTTATTTTTATATTCCTTATAGTTTAGATGGACCATTATGGTTTTGCAAAAGGTGTTCCAGATCTTCGATTTTTAAACCACAACAAAAAATGCTCATCAGGCTGAACAACTTTTGTTAAGGCGTAATTTTTATATTCCATATAGTTTAGATGGACCATTATGGTTCTGCAAAAAGTGCTCCAGATCTTTGATTTTTATACCATAACAAAAAATGCTCATCAGGCTGAACAACTTTTGTTATGACTTCATTTTTATATTCCATATAGTTTAGTTGGGCCCTTATGGTTCTGCAAAAAGTGTTCCAGATCTCCGATTTTTATACCTCAACAAAAAATGCTCATCAGGTTGAACAACTTTTGTTAAGACGTCACTTTTATATTCCATATAGTTTAGTTGGACCATTATGGTTCTGCAAAAAGTGTTCCAGATCTTAGATTTTTATACCACATCAAAAAATGCTCATCAGGCTGAACAACTTTTGTAAAGGCGTTATTTTTATATTCCTTATAGTTTAGTTGGGCCATTATGGTTCTGCATCAGGTGTTCCAGTTCTTCGATTTTTATACCACAACAAAAAATGCTTATCAGACTGAACAACTTTTGTTAAGGCGTTATTTTTATATTCCATATAGTTTAGTTGGACCATTATGGTTCTGCAAATAGTGTTCCAGATCTTCGATTTTTATACCACAACAAAAAATGCTTATCAGGCTGAACAACTTTTGTTAAGGCGTTATTTTTATATTCCTTATAGTTAATTTGGGCCATTATGGTTCTGCCTCAGGTGTTCCATATCTTCGATTTTTATACCTTAACAAAAAATGCTCATCAGGCTGAACAACTTTTGTTATGGCGTTATTTTTATATTCCTTATAGTTTAGTTCGGCCATTATGGTTCTGCATCAGGTGTTCCAGATCTTCGATTTTTATACCACAACAAAAAATACTTATCAGGTTGAACAACTTTTGTTAAGACGTTATTTTTATGTTCCTTATAGTTTAGTTGGGCCATTATGGTTGTGCATCAGGTGTTCCAGATCTTCGATTTTTATACCTCGACAAAAAATGCTCATCAGGCTGAACAACTTTTGCTAAGGTGTCATTTTTATATTCCTTATAGTTTAGTTGGGCCATTATGGTTCGGCATCAGGTGTTCCATTTTCCAAAATCAATTATACCCTAAGTTATGCCCAGGCTTATCAGCTATATAACAAAAAAACTTTTGTTCAAATCGGTGCAGTAGTTTAAAAGTTATGCACGTACATACAAACCAACAAACAAACAAACAAACAAAGAGACAAAAATTCCAAAAACTATTGTTTTGGGTTCAGTATCATGTACTTAACATGTAGCAATTACTTTTTTGAAAAAATAATGAATGTACAGAATTGGCCTCGTTACGATTTTATTATATGTATAGATTCTTGTGGTAGTACAAAAAAGGTTTTAAGTTGCAAGAGACATGCACGGCCGGCAGCGGGCGAGCTGGCAACGTCGCGTAACAGAAAATAATGATACTAATTACCGGTAAAAATAACGTTATTTCTTGTAACGGTATCTAGTAACATAACCATATTATAACGTTAAATTAATGTTATGTTACCTTGTAACGTTAAAAAAAATAACGTTATCAAGGTATCATATTGAAAATAACGTTACGTAACGTTATGTTTACTGTTAATTGGTAACGTTATAAAGCCCTGTTTTAAACAGTTTTTCGGGTACGTTTTCTGAAGCCATCTCTCGGATAACGCCATAAAAACTAACTACTACGCCTCGCGGAATTATTATTTATTAATAAGAGAAATTGACAATAGAAGGCGTTACTCTGTGACAAGACAAGTAATGTAAGGTTGAGATTACGAATATCGAAAAAACATCGGGGAATATACCTAAATTGCACTTTAAAAATAATGTAACACACTTTAAAATGATTTAGCTTCAAAATTTATTGAATGAACTTTAAAAATAATGGTTTCCACTTTAAATATGCTGAGCTTTAAAATTAATACTTTGCACTATACAATTAATTGTTTAGCTTTAAATTTAATACTTTACACCATACAAATTAATTTTATAACTTTAGTACTGGTAAACAGACGACGACGAGCGCGCGCAGCGAGAGAGGAGCTGAGGAGGAGGTTAGGTTCCATTGCGATCAACAACGCTAGAACCGACTTGATGAGACTTGCTATCTCATTAGTCTGACATGGTTTGAAAGAAATTAAATGATTTCGGAGTTGGGACACAGTTATAGTGCAAACCATTATTTTTGTAGTGATAATATTAATTATAGATCTATTATTATTTTAAAGTGCAAACCATTATTTTTGTAGTAATAAGATTAAATTACAGGTCTATCATTATTTTAAAGTGCTGATATACAATTTTATAGCTGTTTTCATCAAATTTAAAGTGCTATTAAATACGTCCCAAAAACATCACATCATTGCTCTGATCCCAAAGTAAGTAGCTAAAGCACTTTTTTATCACCTAAACACCACCATATATTACAATAAATACTAATAACCGAGCTTGCTCGGTTCACCCAGGTATAGATACTTATTAGTTGAAAAACTAATATCTATTCTGTGTTATTTGTTTAAAAAAAACCCAACTTGAGCTACTTTTTAACGCAAAGTCTACAGCTCACAGAGCCACTAGTAATGTATACCTAATGTAATAGTTTCATCTATTATGCGATTTAAAAATGCTTATTATGTGAGCTTAATTGAATAAAATATATTCATTTTCATTTTTTATGACACCATATTTTATTCTGTCTGTTACTTTAATTTTGGGGCATACCTACACTTGGACTTATCGAAGGTGTTTTGCAATTTTTATGAGCATGGACAGTTGCATTAATGTTTTAGAAGAATTGTTTTTATACGCAAAGACAGCTATAGTTTGTTTTATCATACATACACTCACGCCTGTTTCCCATGGGGGTAGGCAGAGACTATGGATCGCCACCTGCTACGATCCTTGCACACTTCTTTCACTTCATTCACATCCATCAATCTTTTCATACATGCCCTGCGGTTTTTGTCACTGCGTACACCAGCCTTTTTTATAATAACCCCTATTTGATCCGCGTAGGTTTTTCTGGGACGCCCTTGTGAAATCGTTCCTTCCACATTCGCACAATATATCTCTTTCGTGATTCGCCTTTCATTCATCCTCTCTAAGTAACCAAACCACCGGAGCATTCCTTTCTCAATTCTTGTCACTATAATATATCATCTTTCAGACCACACCTTTTACGAATCACCTCATTGCTCACTCTATCACTCAGTTTTACTCCGCATATTTTCCTCAACGATCGCATCTCTACCACATTTATTCTGCTTTCATTCTTCTTCTGCCATACCTAAGAATCACTTCCATACATCAGTGTCGGTACCAGCACTCCGTTATGAATAGCCATTCGCGCCTTTGCAGAAACGGTTTGGCTACTCATAACCGAGTGTATAGCACCACTCACCGAATTTCCTTTCTTCACTCGTCTTTCTATGTCTTCCTCACTTTTTCCGTCCCTTGTGAACAAACTCCCCAAGTATACAAACTCACGAACTTGTTCCACTTTTTCGCCACCTAACATAACCGTACAGTCAGTCATTTCTTCATCTTTCTCAAACACCATCACTTTCGTCTTAGTTACATTCACTTTCATCCCTTTTCTCACAAAATCATCATTCATCATCATGAAAAATATTAGAAAAAATCGGCTCACCCGTAGCAACTTAGACGGGTGAGCCGATTTTTTCTAATATTTTTCATTATTTATTCATCTTAATATAAAAATAGCATTGTGAATGCAAAAATCTAAAAGTTTAAACTTTAAGTTTTTTAAGCATTTGTATAAGTAGTACCATTGGTTCAACTGATATAATATAAATATTTACAGAAGAATTTACTTTATACTTTTTAGGATCTGTTTTTACGCGACTGCCCAAAGCAAAAAGAGTGTATATGTGTTGAGGGTTCATGTATGTTTGTGGGTATGTGAGTTTCTTTATTCCACCATTGGTTCTAAATGCCTGAACTGATTTGGATAAATGGGGTTTCGAGTGACACTGGCAGTATTTTTTTAGAAAAAAACAATATGGCGACTGTACGACGCCATTTTCAAATGTGAAAAAAAATATTTTTCTTCTATTATTACAATATGGGCATCTAATGAAAGGCCTTGATGAGCACATTCCAAATCATAATCATAATCATAATTCTTTATTTGCGTAAAACACGGTGAAAATGTTTTTACAATAATAATGTGCACATGTTTTGCCCTTATTAAAGAAGCATGCAAATTTTTACAAGTATGTCAATTCTTGAAATCTAATAATTGCTTTATGTCATAAAAATTATGTTGATTCAGCCACTGGTATAACTTAAATTTAAATACATTTAATGTCAATTTGTTAAAGTCATTTAGAATTTTATTATAAATACCACACATACTCAGACAATTTTTATTATACTTTGCTGATTTCGGTACCTCATTTAATACTAGCTCTTTCGGACCGGCGCTTAAACTACAAAGAAATTTGTAATTTTGAACTTGAATCTTAGGTAATTTGGGGTCGCAGATTACGATACGCAGATTATCTGCTATAATTTTCCAGATTTTCCGCCGCCATCTTGGAAAATTCATATACCAACAATTGTATCAAGCTGGGCCCTTCATTTTCTGCGCACAATTGTGAGGGTCACAATTGTATCACATTGGGCCTAACGCCTCCTTCTTCGTTTTTCTAAAAAGAGACCATGAATGAAATAAACATGAAATTGACAAAAATATTTATTAGAAATTACAAACACAACTTTGTACTAGCCACTCGAATGTCCATGATCACACATTCAGGAAAAAAGTCCATCGTACTGTCGTTCGACTGTGGGAAGACACTTCACTCTGTATTTGGAAGAGGCACCTAAACATATCAGTAAATTCCAGATCTTCCCTCGTGGTTTCATTCTTGGAGCTCGGGCTTCTTCTGCCATCTTGCTAGCATACTCAGAGGTATGTTATCGTCATCACTTTCTTCGCCTTCATCAGAAGAAGAGGAACTTGAATATTGGGGGTTTCCTTCAACAAGTAGTACAAATCGATTTTGTTGTTGTCATTGCCCTCGTCCCCAGAGTCATTGAGCATCTCTGCAATAGCAGCGTCGCTTAAAACCAGAAACATGGTGCGGAAAATGTGAAAAAATTATAATCTTAGAAACTTAAAATACCCATGAGGTAAGGTAGGGCCCACGTCGATATAATTGTGTCAACAAAGTTTGTTAAGCCGTTACGCCAAAGCGTTTGCTTGCCAATAGTCCCTGTTATCATAAAAACATCCTGTAAGATATGGTGTTCCTATGATATTCTAAATAAATGAAATCTGACTCTATTCCTGAATTTACTTTTATGACTCCAAAAGCTACCTATCTATTAGTGTGAGGGTTCTACACTATCTGGGAGTTACTGCCACTGACCTTCAATAAAAACCGAAATTACCAATTTAAATTATAATTTTATTTTCAATAAAAATTCCCCAAATACTAAACACAAGCACACGAGTCGGCCAGCGCGCAGTAACTGCTCCGACTCTCATTCATACGTCCCTACACTATTCCCCCCAATTTTTCCCAAAAATTTTCATATAAAAAATAAGTTCTAAAAAAATTATTTCTTATAACTAACCGGGCATTCTCCTTTCGTTCGTTACTTTCATCCATCTCATTACACTGTGGTGACTTTGCATACCTTACATTTATTTATCAGTTAAACTAACTCAATGCAATAAGCACGTATCATAATATTATTGTAACACAAAACTCACGATAACAAAACACAATAATAATTCTCAAGAATTCTCCATCTCAGCATTATGGATAACTGGCTGCGGATGCAACGGGTGGCTGCTGGCGCTGCGCAACTGTGTGGGCTGCGGCTGACTCTGATAACGTGATCACGATTTGTCTATTCAACCAACTTCTTATACGACCACGATAATATTTTAATATCGTTATGACTATTATAATTCCCAATAACGTTGCTACTATGATCATTGTCAAATTATACTTGTTCAAATGCTTCTCAATAACACTATTTTGTGCAATTACTACTTCCTCTTTAGAATAATTTTTACCCATGACGAAAAATTAAATTATCGACTGTATTGAATGAAATCAAATAGTGAATGAAATAAAAATTTAAATTTATCAACATTTTGAATCAAACTAAAATGCTTATTGCAATGTTTACAAATTACCAACGAGGTCAATGTTTCGCAATATATCAAAGTACAATAAAATTCACATTTCTTTTTAACTAAAAGTTAGTGACCACATTTACTATATCTATTTAGGTATTTTCATACCAACATTTTACACAAAGACAAAAATACACTTTTACATAAAATATTCAGAAAAAAATGAATACCCTTGGCATCTCAACAACAATATATGATTACTGTTTGCTGAGCATCGCGGCCTACGGGAGATTAGTTTTACATTTTCACACAAAAACGTTAAAAAATTAACAGTTTACACAAAACACATAAGACAAAATCAAGTTTACCTCACAAAACAAAGTTTAAAAAAATATCAGTTTTCATTATCAATTCATGAATCTTACAGGCAAATTAACTTTACGACCGCTTTTGGTTTTTTTTAATTATACCATTTTCACATTTACTTTCATAATCTTTCTCCGACTTTTTATTAACATTGGCAGTACAATCATCATTTGAATCTTGCTCATTTGTCACAAATGCAGGTTTCAAACTATCTATTGATACTTTAACTTTTCTATTCAGCAACTGAATCGTATATACTTTGTTATACCTCTTAATAACACGGTATGGACCATCATAGGGCGGTACCAATGGTTTCCGTACTGCGTCATTACGTATAAAGACATATTCACACTTACTCAACTCATTATGAACAAAAATCGTACGAGAGTTCCGTGACTTAAATGATGCCGGTTTCAATAAACTGATATTATGTCTTAATTGCTCTAAAAATGCATGATCATCAACAATTATTTTTTTCGAAGTCTCATAAAAATCTCTTGGTAAACGGATTGTTTGACCGTAAACATACTCTGCGGGACTTATACCATTATCGCTTCTACCTACTGCACGTAACCCTAAAAGGACGGTCGGCAATTCACTACACCATGACGTATTATTCGTGAGACGCGCTGTGAAGGCTTGTTTCATACTTCTATGCCAACGTTCGATAATTCCATTACATTGCGGGTGGTAAGGACTACTACGTGATTTCTTGATACCCATTAACTTTAACAATTGTTCAAACAAATTACTTTCGAATTGTCGGCCTTGGTCGGTTGTTACTTTGTGAACCGTGCCGAAGCGACAAATCCATTTTTCATAAAAAACTTTAGCGACTACCTCCGCAGTTATTTCCGATACTGGTATGGCTTCCGGCCATCGTGTATAACGATCTATCATAGTTATTAGATACTTATGTCCATGTTCACAAGGCTGGAGAGCCCCAACGATATCCAAATGGACATGAGATAAACGTTCTGCATTTGAAAATTGTTCTAACTCCGATACTGTATGCCTACTAACTTTAGCTTTCTGACACTGTATACACGTTTTTGCCCAACGTCCTGTATCTCTATTCATTCCTGGCCAAAAATATCGTTGCGCTATTAATTTACGAGTTGATCTAATTCCTGGATGACTAATACAATGAACTGACTTAAATACTAACAGCCTAAACTTTTTTGGAACAAACGGTCTACAAATTTTTTTCGAATTTTCACAATAAATTGACTTATCACAATTCGGAATAAAAATATTTTTTAATAAAATACTATTATAATTTTCTTTCAATAATTGCGTTAGTTCAATATCACATTCCTGAGCTACTGCTAATTCCGCGAAATCTAATGTCGTCGGACAGTGTATTGTTTCAACACGCGATAATGCATCCGCTACGTTATTATCGGCACCTTTTATATACCTAATATCCGTTGTAAATTCACTAATAAATAACAATTGTCTAGTACGTCTCGATGTTTCGGAATTTGTTTCCAATTTCTGAAATGCAAATGTCAATGGCTTATGATCTGTAAAAATAGTTACTTGCTGACCTTCTACTAAATATCTGAAATGTTTTATAGCCAAAAAAATTGCAGTAAGTTTTCTATCGTAAGTAGAATACTTTTGCTGAGCCGCAGTAATTTTTTTCGAAAAATATCCTAATGGTATCCATGCGTTACTTACCCATTGCTGTAGTACTGCTCCTGCTGATTTATCCGACGCATCTGTCATAAGAGATAACGGTACATTACATGCGGGATGCGCTATTCTAACCGCATTTTTTAAACTTAATTTACAGTTTTCAAAAGCTTTTATTGTTTCCTCTGTCCATAATACTTTACTTTTATCTTTCTTTTTAGACTTTTTTAAATAACTGTTTAATGACGCTTGAATTTCCGCTGCATTCGGAATATTGGCTCTATAAAAATTAATCATTCCCAAAAATCTACGTAATTGTTCGACAGTTTCGGGTCGAGGGAATTCTACTATGGCCTTGACCTTATGATCCAGGGGTCGTATTCCGTCGGTCGAAACTTCATATCCTAAAAATTCAATAACACTTTTTCCAAACTCACATTTTGCCAAATTAATGGTTATTCCAAATTCTGAAAAACGTTCAAAAACTTGTCGTAAATGCTCTCTATGTTCCATAATATTATCTGACGCAATTATGACGTCGTCCACAAAATTGAATAAAAAATCTAAACCTTTTAACACATTTTGACTCATAAATCTTTGAAAACTCTGACTTCCGTTTCGTAATCCAAAAGGTAAACGTAAAAATTCAAATAATCCGAACGGACAGATTACAGCAGTCTTTTCAATATCTTCTGGTGCAATTTTAATAAAATGATATGCTCTATTAATATCTAAGCATGAAAAAAATTTCTTACCTGACAGTATGTACGTGAAGTCATGCAACCGGGGTACGGGATATCGGTTCGGTTTTGTGATGGCGTTCAAACGTCTATAGTCTCCAACGGGTCTAATATCACAATTTTTCTTACCTACGATGTGTAAAGGACTTGCCCACTGACTCTTTGACGGTCTGCATAGTCCCATCTCCTGCATTATCCTAAATTCTTCTTTGACCTTGTGATATCTGTCTGGCGGAAGTGGACGAGATCGCGCATGTACTGGTGGACCTGTAACCTCAATATGATGGTACACACTGTTGTTATTTTCTTTTTCCATATTTTTAAAAGAAATTGGTTTAGTGATTTCCGGAAATTCATTTAACAAATCTAAAAATGGATGATCATTCTCAATAGTACTTAACGAAGATTCATCATGACTGATTATTTTGCCAATGGTTAATAAATTAGTCGTCCTATCAATAAGTTTCCGCGCTCTTAAATCTACTGTCAAATTGTGATGTGCCAGAAAATCCGCGCCTAAAATCGGTTGACTCACATCCGCGTTGACAAAAGTCCAGCGATACGGACGTCGAAGATTTAAGTTTACATTTAAAATTTTCGTACCATAAGTTTTTATCTGACTATTATTTGCTGCAAATAATTTATAATCTATAATTATGGGTCTCATAAGGAGGCTCAAGGTCACTCAGCGTGCAATGGAGAGAGCCATGCTCGGCGTTTCTCTACGTGATCAAATCAGAAACGAGGAGATCCGCAGGAGAACTAAAGTAACCGACATCGCTCGAAGGATTGCTCAGCTGAAGTGGCAATGGGCGGGACACATAGCGAGAAGAACCGATGGCCGTTGGGGCAGAAAGGTTCTGGAATGGCGACCGCGCACCGGACGACGCTCCGTGGGTAGGCCCCCGACAAGGTGGACCGACGATCTGGTGGAGGTCGCGGAAAGCCAGTGGATGCAGGTAGCGCAGGACCGATCGTCGTGGAGATCCTTAGGGGAGGCCTATACCCAGCAGTGGGTGTCGTGTGGCTGATATGATGATGATGATGAATTTATAATCTGAACAAGCTTTTAATAATTTAGTCTTTTTCGGAACAGGAATTACAGAAACATTTGCGCCTGTATCAACTAAAAAATTAAATCCGTTTTCACGATCAAATATACAAAGGCGGTGATTACTATTAGGTACAAATTCGTCCGCCACCGTTTGCACCTTCCTTAGTTTTCCGCTGGTGATGATGGTGATGATTTCCACGCGCAGGGCTTTTCACATCTATTCGCTCTCTCTCGGTAACGGAAATGGAATCGGCACAGCCAATCTGGGTCATTTTCAGTCCTTGACCTTGATCTTGATCTCGAGCTCCAACGGCCTCTAAATGGTGCACGTCCACGACTAAATCATTGCCCACGTGTCGCGCTGCGTCGATGTACTTTTACTTCCTCTCGCAATGCCGAAACTTCTAAATTTAATTTGTGCATTTGTGTCAAAATTTCACTCACCGGTATTTGATAATTGTTCACTGCCGCAATCTCACCCCCTTGTACATTTTCTATAATTTTGTCCGCAATATTTGCCAAATTTTCCAGAGTCTGGTCTTGACTAACGATCAACACGGCTCTGATGGATGCTGGAAGGCGAGCTAGCCATAAGTTACGTAGCGTCTGGTCCGATATTTGTGCGTTTCTTCCTAAATCTCGCATGCGACGTAATAGCTGCGACGGTTATTGTGACCATAATTCCATTTCGCCTACTAATTTTTGAAACTGCCGGGATGCACTTTCTTCATAAACTTGTAATAATCGCTCCTTAATTGCTTCATATTTATTTGTTTTCGGTGGTGCCAGCAAAATGTCGCTTACTTGCTGTAGGGCATCGCGACCTAATTTTGCCACAACCAAATTAAATTTTGCCTGATCTCCCTGTTTCTGAGGTCCTAAAATGATTTCTACCTGAGCGAACCATAAACGCGGCATTTCTGTCCAAAAGTCTGGTAAGCGCGATTGCACACTAATCGCGGCCAAATCTGAACTAAACATTTCCGATGACGTACCTGGAGCTGATTGTTGCGTCATTTTTCCTCAGGTGCTGGTCTCACTGGTTGGCGGTGGTGGCGGTCGAATATAACCTTGGGGCGTTTCCTTTGTTTGGGACATCACAATTTGCACCAAATAACACTATCACTTATATCTCCAAGGAGACTGGATGAAGAGTGCGACAAGGACGGCTTCAAGAAGGTGGAAAGGAGGAGGAAGCCCACTCGCCGTAACCTATGTGGCACCGCCCCGACCGGACACAACCACCTACTTCGTCCGGCCATCCCGACAACACTGCTGTACGTGTCCCGCCTGCACTACAGTACGAAACCTGATGATATTGTAGAGTACATCAGAGTGAAAACCAAATTCTGTCTGAGGGTCGAGCGGTTGGAGTCCCGCCACAATGTAAACTTCAATTCATTTGTGGTGAGGGCACCGACCGAACATCTGTCGACCTTCCTGAAAGAAGATTTTTGGCCGAAAGGTGTTTTGTTCCGACGGTTTCGCGGTCGGATACCGGACACTACGTTGCGCAACACGTCGCCGCCATCAATACGTGGAAAATAGTTTTATTTTTATATAAATATGTATGTTAGTCTGTAAGGTATATATTGTATGGGCCTAGTTGCCTGAATTAAATAAATAAATAAAAAAAAAAAACTAACTGCGCTCTAACCTAACCAGATAATGTAGAATGCTCACACTAAACGTTCGGGGTCACAAATGTAACCGCGGGGTCACCAATGTAAGATATGGTGTTCCTATGATATTCTAAATAAATGAAATCTGACTCTATTCCTGAATTTACTTTTATGACTCCAAAAGCTACCTATCTATTAGTGTGAGGGTTCTACACTATCTGGGAGTTACTGCCACTGACCTTCAATAAAAACCGAAATTACCAATTTAAATTATAATTTTATTTTCAATAAAAATTCCCCAAATACTAAACACAAGCACACGAGTCGGCCAGCGCGCAGTAACTGCTCCGACTCTCATTCATACGTCACACACCTATACAAAACCGCTGACACGCAACATTCATTCTACAATGTCCCTACAATCCTATGTTTAACTATTTTTCCAATCAAGAACTTGTATATTACTACACTTACAAAATAAAACAATAATAGGTACTTACTTTCGTCAAGTCGGGGAGCCCAATCAGTCACGAACTGTACAGCTTGAAAAATGTTCGCCGACTGCGCATTGGACAAAATTTTGCACAGGAGGCGAAAGTTCGCTTCCCGCACAATCGTACGATACTGGGCCCGTCCACTTCCAACGTAAAACTAATGAGTTACACTCGACTTTGTGACCCGCACAATTGACAACATATCAAAATTTTTATCCTGTTTTTTTATTTGTTATTTAGAAATTACTGGTGAAAACATGAGACACGTATTTTTTTATTTTCCAAAATTTTTATTTTAAGTCAACGTAATATTAATTTGAAAACTTATCTATTCTAAAAGAGCGTAAGTGCCGTTTAAAGGATTTTTGGCGGACAATATCCTTTGCCCATATGGATAAAAAAAATCATTATGACGTCAACCTGCCAATCTAATCTATGGACGGTAATGACGTTTGTTTGTTTTGATGAGGTAAAAATAGCGACAATATAAGAAAACAACCTTGTTTTCTTATATTGTCGCTATTTTTACCTTATTTTCAACAATAATGAATAAAGATATTCGTAAATTAGATTCCATAATCTCATGTGTAGTTCCTGCCTGCAAAAATACTGTGATCGAATGCCCAAACAAACACTGTTTTACGTGCCAAACCAAAGTCTACACGTTTACAAGTGATGTGTTGCTTTAAAGTTTTATGGAAATTGAAACTAATGCACTTCAAAACAAACTGTATTTATTAAACAAATTCAATGTACACAATATCTTTTTATTTCTAAAAATAAAATGTTTCGCAGAAGAATGATGAAGTCCATTTTGGTAAGGTTGCGACTGTGCTATTAAAAATCCTTCAGAAAACTTGATATTATATTTCGATAGATGTTAAATTTAACCAAAATACTAATTCAAGTTAAAAATATCATGAATACATTCAAAACAAAACTAATCAAAGTGAAAAATATTTTGATTCTTGACACAGATTTTGACATAAATTGTAACCTTGACAGCGACAGTTTTTATGATTATATTTTTTTTAAGATAAAATCACACAACTTTTTCACGCAAAGGAGTTAAATATTTAATATTCCTTTATCTCGATGATACAGTGTTTTTTCTACATATTTCGTTAAATTATTGATCAAAAGCCCCGAAAAATTATGTACGGTGTCAGAAATTGAAAAACCTCGAAATGGTTTTCGATTTAAGGTACCTTGTAAAAAATGAAAACATGTCAATTGTATTGGAGCGGTCCGAAAGGGATAGCCTATTTGGATTTCTGTGCAGTCGGGAACTTACATCAGATACTTTTTTAAACAGTCCTAAGTTTTTATGTACAAAAATACTAACTTCATAAATATACATTGATGGTAGTGGTAGTAAGCCTAAACTCTTGAACAATGGTTGACACGACTCGTCTGGTGGGATTCCACAGATGGCTCTAATACACTTTTTTTGTGCAATAAATGCCAAAACTATATAATATGTCACTAAAATGTGTGAAATAAAAATAAATAAATTAAAAAAATATTAAAAACACGACTGCCCTGCCAAAAACGAACTAAAAAGTTAAACAACAAGTGTCATTGCAGTCGGGGGACCTCTTTGATCAAAAATTGTTCCATAATAAGGTCCCTCGACTGCAATGACACTTGTTGTTTAACTTGTTGGCTTAGGTTTAAGCAATCACCAGATATAATGAAATATCGCCCAAGAAATCGTAAGTACTTACCAGAATTTAATCCCCATTTTAATATGAAATTATCACCAATAAACGTAAAGTTCGCTAACCTAAAAAAGGCAAGTATCTTCAGAATAATCGCTGAGCTACCCAAAAAGGCCACGCATGCACCAAATATGTACTCGCATTTTATTTAAAAATTTCATCCAAATATGTTACACAATTTTATCCTAATAAATCATTGTTTACCCAAAAATATAAATGAAGTTCTAAAGGTTACCGACACAGCGTAAAATGTTTACTAAAGGCTATTTATACAAACTCAGGAGTAGGTAAGTACTTATCCAGAAAAAGTGAATATTTTATTTTTGTATCTACTAATTAGATTAAAATAATGATTTCAAACTAAAGAAAAACTCATATTTTTGCGATATTATTAACAATAAGCAACCCTGGCAACAGGCCTGGACGACAGCGGGGCGTAGCGACATGAACGTGAAGGGGGAAGTAGTTATATAAATGGCGGCATTTGGGACGCGGACAAAGTAGAGTCCGTTCTAGTCAGTTTTATTTATTGTTATGCCGCGAGACTCAACCAATTTGCCTTCAATATGATATACTTGGTTATATGCATACATTTTATGGCAGACGTAGCAATATATTTGGGTAGTAATGACACAAAACTTTGCTAGTTAAAATTTGGTGCACGCGTGGCCTTTTTGGGTTATGAAAAGTTTTTGTAGTGCAGGCATGACCTTAATAGCCCGAAAGATTTTGGTACAGGTTTTATTTATTTGTACATACCTATTATATATTTTTGGATGAGGCTGTTTAGGGTAACGATAGTTTTTTTGGTGGTCATTAAATTTCAACCCTTTAACTTTTTAGTTCGTTTTTGGCAGGGCAGACGTGTTTTTAATATTTTTTTAATTTATTTATTTTTTACTAGTTTGTTTTAATTAAATGTTTTTAGTCCGATTTATAGAATTTTTAGTGCGTTTTAAAAACGTGATTTAAAAAAAGATTTTTTGTTTAGTAAATTATTATTTTCTGCTTTTTAGTTAACGAGCTCTTAACCTAAAAATATACCATCTCCTATCGGAACACTCGTCAAGACGATTCAAACAAGCTCAAACTCAATGGGTGTGCATGGTTTTACTACAGAGTTCTAGTGGCCTTCTAACAGCTCCATCGTCAGACCCTGGAAACAATTTCCCAACAAAGTACTCGTCAAAACGATTCAAACGAGCCCAAACTCGATGGGATAGCGTGGTTTTATAAATGAGTTCCTGTGTTCTTCGACCGGCTTCATCATCGGAACCTGGAAACTATTTCCAAAATAAAGTTCTCGCCAAGACGATTCAAACGAGTCGAAACTAGATGGGGTAGCGTGGTTTTATTAAAGAGTTCTTGTATCCTTCTTCCGGCTCTATCATCAGGCCCTGTAAACTTATTCCCAATAAAGTACTCGTCAAGACGATTCAAACGAACCCAAACTCGATGGGGTTGCACGGTTCAAATATTGAGTTCCATGGTCTACCAGCTTCATCATCAGACCCTGGACCTCGTCTCTCATTAGAGAACTCGTCAAGACCATTCTAACGAGCCCAAACACGATGGGTTCTATGGTTTCATCATAGAGTTGGCCTTCTTCCAGCTCCATCATCAGATCAGCTCAAAGGCACCATAATATTGCATTCTTTTCCAGTTCTGACCTTATGTTCAAAGTTTCAAGTCTCTAGCTCATCGGGAAGCTAGTGTAAATTCGTTCGCAAACTTTGTGGACAAACAAACGAGAAAGCAACCTAATAAAAACGTGTTAATAAAGAATCGTCATGAGGGTAATATAACAGGTAACTTTTGAAATCCCGTAACTACTGGCTCCGTGAGCTGTAAGTAGACCTCGCGTCGGAGATAACCATGGCCAGATAACTGGTTATTTGTGAGGAATTTTTTTCGTCCCATATAACCAGTTATCTCTTAGGAAATTATTTTCCTCGCAGATAACTGTTAAAATAATTAGTTATCTGTGAGGAAATTATCTCCGAAGTATACATTTTGTATGTTGTTTAAAAATTAGTCGAATAGATTTTGCCACGAGGTTTTCAAAGCAGTAGGTACTGTGCTGTTTGGTAGGTATTCTTTTCTTATTTTTGGGTAAATCGGAAATATATTTTTCCCCAAGCTAAAGCAGTTCGCGTTCGCTCGGCTTGGCGTTTTTATATTATTTTGACCTATAGAATAACCTCAGGATATCAAAAATGAAAAAAAAAATGAAAATGAAATGAAAAAATATTTATTGCAACAATCACAATTTACAGATAAATATAGCCCTGACTTCTCAAATAAGTAAACTTGTGTATCAGAAGCCAGTTCCTTCCTAGTTGACAAGTTTAATTGGAATTGTTGTACATATTTATTACATATGAAAAAAAAAATGAAAACTTAAACAGCCAAATATAAATATAAAGAAAAAAAATGTGTGATTGACATTTATCACGTGTCACGTTCACGTATGTGTGTGTGTATGTGTGTGTGCGTGTGTGTGTGTGTGTGTATGTGTGTGTGTGTAAGGTTGTATGTGTATTACAAGCAGTATGTAGAACAATGGGTTGATTTATTTAAATTTGGTTGGACTTTAAAAGTTTTTCGGTCGCTTCGTAGTCAAAATCTTTCAGCCATTAACCAATTATTTTTGACCAATTAATCAAAATACAGTTTTGATTAATTGGTCCCCGACACATGTAATTATTTCAAAAATATGAAAATGATGAATTGCTTTTTAGGACTCTATGGACTGCCAGAACGAAATGGAAAACTGAAAGAGCTGAAATATTTCGACGCGACGTTCTTCGGTGTGCACGCAAAGCAGGCGCACCTGATGGACCCGCAGCTGCGGCTCCTGCTGGAGACCACGCACGAAGCCATCGTGGACGCGGGCTACGCTGCCGCCGAGCTGCGCGGCTCGCGCACCGGCGTCTACTCCGGCGCCTGCGAGTCCGAGTCCGCACAAATGTGGGATTCCGACCCTGACAAGATCAACGGCTACTCTATGACCGGTTGCTGCCGCGCGATGCTCGCCAATCGCATTTCGTACACGTTCGATTTAAAGGGACCCTCTTACGCCATCGATACTGCCTGTGCGAGTTCACTCTACGCATTCGAACAAGCGTACTGGGCCATTCGTCACGGTCACTGCGACGCTGCTGTCGTGACGGGATCTAACTTGTGCCTGAAGCCGGCCTGCTCGCTCAACTACCACCGGCTGGGCATGCTGTCGCAGGACGGCCGCTGCGCGGCGTTCGACGCGAGTAGGGCGGGCTACGTGCGCTCGGAGGGCGTGGTGAGCGTGCTGCTGCAGCGCCGCGCCGCCGCGCGCCGCGTCTACGGCACCGTACGCAATGCGCGCATCAATGTCGACGGCTATAAGCTAGAGGGTATCGTTTACCCTTCCGGCGATATGCAACGCCGTCTCGCAAAAGAGACTGTCGATGAAGCCGGCTTAAATCCAGAAGATATTGTGTACATAGAAGCACACGGCACTGGGACTAAGGTGCGTCTAAAGTATTAAGACTTTGTTGTCACTTAATGAGTGAGTAGGTAGTATTGATAATAATGATTAACATTATCCGATTCAGGCTGGTGACCCTCAAGAGGTGAATGCGATTACGGAACTTTACTGCCAGAACCGCACTACTCCCTTGCTGCTGGGCTCTGTGAAATCTAACATGGGTCATTCGGAGCGCGCCTCCGGCCTTGCCGCTATCGCCAAGCTCGTCGTCGCCATGCAGCGTGGCGTCATTCCTGGCAACTTACATTACAAAACTCCTCCCCAGGACATACCAGCGCTTAGCGATGGACGAATAAAGGTGACAGATAATATTATATTTTTTTTTTATTGACGGAAAATCAATAACATAATATTTATATTATATACGACGCTCCGTGGGTAGGCCCCCGACAAGGTGGACCGACGATCTGGTGAAGGTCGCAGGAAGCCAGTGGATGCAGGCAGCGCATTACCGATCGTCGTGGAGATCCTTAGGGGAGGCTACCCAGCAGTGGGTGTCGTGCGGCTGATATGATGATGATGATGATGATAAACTACGAAACCAAAAGTAACTGAATCCGAAGTTCAAAATAAAACCGGGCTGGTGGCTGTAGTACAAAAAAATATTTTGTACTACAGCCACCAGTGTTTATTTTTCATAAGGGATGAGTTCAGTACCTAATAACAATGGACCTTATGGACGCCTGTGACCAACTAGCGGCGAGCGGACAAGTATCAGAGTTTTTAGTGAGTATTCACCCTCCCGGGATCCCACCGAGCCACTAGCTAGAGACTGCGTGGGATCACGGGAGGCGGTTAGGAAGCATCGTTTCTAAATTAGCTGGGCCATTACTCAATTTGGTGATTCATTTTCTCAATTCGATGCTTTCTCAATTAGGTGCTTAACTTTTCTCATAAACTATTTCAAAATATCTGGTCCCATCGTCATTTTTAGATTCATGATGAAATAAAGTTCAATCTTTGTTAAGTATTAAAATACTTATAAAAACCTAATTTCAATTCAACCACCGAATTGTGAAAAAAAAGAACTTAAAATGGTATGTCGGAACAGCCTTTGCCGATAGAACGTTTCACCGAAATCACTCTTTGTCGATGGTTGGTTTCACGAAAAAATCATTTGCCGATAGAACTTTTCGCCGAAGTCACTGTTAGTCGATGATTGGTTTTACGAAAAAATCCTTTATCGATGGGCATTGCACCGAAAGCACTCTTTGTAGACGGTTGGCTTTACGGAAAAATCTTTACCCGATTTAAACCCACAACCCCAATATATCTTTTCTCAAAAACATACAGAATGTGTTATTCAACGAATTAATTCCTCGGAACCTATGCATAAACACCAACGTAATGCACAAATTGAATATGATGCTCGAGTACAGACACACATATCATAAAAGAGTGAAATGAACATAAAATCTTTCTTGAGTGCATTAGCCCACATTCTTTATGTTGCAAATCAAACCTCTTTCCAAAACCACTGTAATTTATGGGTTACCTTTTTTTAGAAACAAGTTAGTTTTTGTTTTCTTGTGTCACTGAGCTGTCTTGGAATAAAAAGCAGTACAAATTTATAACGCTAAAAATATATTTTCTTTCCTTTCCATCCTCACCACCATAGCTACCAGCCCACGCATCGTTTACAATTTGGTCCTTCTCCCACAAAACGAACCAGTATTTTTTCATATTTTTTCCATTTTTCAAAATTCAAAATTTCCGTTGTATTTTACATTTGCCGAGACGTTTCCACATGCCCATCACGAGAAGCCACGCGAAAAAGGTTTCGATGGCGGAAACACGAGCAACGTCAGATTCTGGAGCACCGTGCTCCACGGGCAAGCATGTTGGTGGGAGTGTTATAAGTGAACGAAGCAGTGCCAAATCGAGTGCTACAGTTCAAGCGCGCAAGCTAGCCGCGGAGGCGCAGCTACGCCGCCGACAATTTCAACGTGAAAAAGAACAACTTCAACGAGAAAAAGAAATTGAGGAAATAGAGCTGCGTGCCCAGCTTGCTGCGATTGAAGCCGAATCAGGCGGCTCGCTTGGCTCACATGGAAGTCACCTAGCTTCTCAAAGGACAAAGGAGTGGGTAACTAATGCCGAAACCGAACAGGTACAATTTTCTTTACCTACTCAATCTAAGAAAAACACCGAACAGGTACAATCCTCTCTACCTACTCAGTCTAACAAAAATGCCGAACAGGTAACGTTGCCTATAGCTACCCAGTCTAGCAAAAACGCTGACCTTTCCGTAGCAGATATGTCCACATTGATACATGCGGTAGCAGAAACAGCCGCTACCACAAAAGTACTTGCGGAAAGTCAAGCATTTAAAAAACATAATCATGTAGAATTACCGATATTTACAGGCAACCCGTTGCACTGGCTCTCTTTTAAGAAAACGTTTGACAGCACTAAAACTATGTTTTCTCCGCTAGAAAACATCACCCGGCTCCAGCACGCACTGCGCGGTCCTGCACGCGATGCTGTTGCGTCTCAGCTGCTGTTGGCCAGCACGCCGGAAGACATCTTACTGCAGCTGGAGTACCAGTTTGCGCGGCCTGAAGTGATTGTTTTCCACGAAGTGGCAGCCCTGAAGAAGCTACCTAACCTGACAGCGGACTTAAAGGGTTTGCCTTCGTTCACTAGCGCTGTACAAAATAGTGTAGCGTCAATACGGCTGCTTAATCAGGTCGAGTGTCTTTATTCTCCAGAACTGTTTTACTGCGTAATAAATAAATTGAATCACACACTTAGGATGAGATGGACAGATTACGCCTTTGACTTCTGTGAAAACCAACCTAAGTTGGAACTATTAAAAAACTTCTTGGTTAGGGAACTGGAACGTCACGTGAAGTTTGGCATGTCTCCTGAGTCCATACAATTTTCACAAAATCCCAAATTTCCTTTACTCAAGCCTGCATATCGACCTGAGATTTCTACACATGTTTTAAATAGCGTAAAACCAAAAACCGTTTGTATTTACTGTGACAAACCACACAGCATAAAAGACTGCTCCGATTTTAAACTTCTTACAGCCGTAGATAGATGGAGTTGGATTCGCAATAAGAAAGTTTGTTACAGATGTCTCAAATCAAATACACATACTTGGAACACTTGTAAGGTAAAACCATGTGGCATTGACGGTTGTAGTCGAAGACATCACGCACTACTTCATAACGACTCGTCGACGGCGCAACAGGGAGCTTCACACCACTGCGTTGAAGAGATCGTAGGGTTGTCTACCGACCAACCGACCTTGTGCCCAGAACAATACACACCAACTACCTTATTGAAAATAGTGCCCGTCACTATCAGTGGTCCCGCAGGGTGTCATGACACTTTCGCCTTGCTGGATGACGGTAGTACGGCCACATTAATTGACACCAAAACGGCTAACAAAATTGGGGCGACAGGTCCCTCCGATTACATTAAAATTAATGCGGTAGGTGGCATGAACACTCATGTAAGCGTTTCTTATGTAAGCTTTGAAATTAAGGGTAAGTACACATCGGAAGTTTTTAAAATAAAAAACGCAAGAACTATTGATAAGCTATCTTTTCATACACAAAGCATTGAGCGTCATAACATTGAAAAATATGAACACCTCTCAGACTTAGCCGACCTGCTTACGTACACTAATGCTGTACCGACAGTCCTTATAGGCGCTGAAGACTGGCACATATCAATAACGCGTGAGGTTCGTAAAGGGCTCCGCACACAACCCGTTGCGTGTCTCACAGCATTAGGATGGACACTTTACGGTTCTGTAGGAAACAGAACTAGACGCACTGCGTTCGTTAACCACACAAGTTTTACCAACAACGAACACAGTACGTCTGATATTTCTTTAGAGCATCTTATAAAGGAGCATTATAGACTGGAAGCTATTGGCATTTCTAGGCAAACGCCCTTAAGCGGAGACGATCGTCGCGCAGTTGAGATTATTGACTCTACGACTGAAAGGTTGCCATCGGGACGATTTTCTGTAGGGTTACCTTGGCGCCAGGGTATCACGTCTGTACCCGATAGTTACTTTCAGGCTGAGTCGCGCCTTAAGGGCTTAGAAAGACGCATGGCGAAAGACAGTGGTTTTGCGGAATCTTACCACAATTATGTGGCAGACGTCATTAAGAAGGGGTACGCGGAAGAGTGTGCTGTGGACACATACCACACGAAGCACATCTCTACGAGTCCTATAAACACCGAGGCCGCTGCTCCACGCTGGTATTTGCCACATTTTGGAGTGTACCATCCTCAAAAGAAGAAGCTTCGTGTGGTACATGACGCAGCCGCAAAAACACTGGGAGTCAGTCTGAACTCGTTACTTCTTCCTGGGCCTGATCTCCTGCAGTCTCTCGTTGGGATACTTTACAGGTTTAGGGAAGGTCGTTACGCTATGACAGCGGACATCAAGGAGATGTTCCCGCAAGTAAGAATAAGAGAACAGGATAGGGATGCCCTACGTTTTCTCTGGAGATCGAACCCAAAGGAAGTCGTTAGGGAGTACAGAATGACTTCAGTTATTTTCGGTGCTTGCTCTAGTCCTTTTATTGCGCTTTATATTAAGAACAAGAATGCTGATGAGTTAGCGCACTTATACCCTGCAGCTGCTGATGCAGTTATCCATGATCACTACATGGACGATTGCATAAGCAGTCACGATGACATTGACAGGGCAGCTCAATTAGCTTCTGACATTGTCACCGTTCACAAGGCAGCGTGCTTCGAGATGCGTGGTTGGATAGCGAATGATGAACGTGTTCTTACGATGGTGCCTCCTGAGTTGCGTGCAGTCACTACATCGGAAGTCTCCCTAGGCAACCAAGCATCTCCAAGTAACACCATACGCGCCTTAGGAGTGATATGGAATCCAAAAGAAGACTATTTAGGTTTTAGGTCAGGTCTTAATGAAAAACTTCTGCAACCAAGTACTATGCTAACAAAACGCGAAGCCCTGTCACAACTTATGCGTGTGTACGATCCGTTAGGACTCTTAGCTCCAGTTGTTATTAAAGGACGTATAATGTTTCAAAGGCTCTGGCGTAGCAACATTGGATGGGACGATAAGCTTCCCGCTTCTGAAGCCAAGGCCTGGAGAGACTGGTTTTCAGAACTAAGTCTTATAACAAACATGCGAATTCCACGTTGTTATTTGAGCAACAATATTTTAGAACGTGAACTTCACATGTTTGCTGATGCGAGCGAGCTGGTATATGCCTGTGTAGCCTATTGGCGATTTATTCTACCAGACGGCAGCTACAGGCTCGCTTTAATCGGCAGCAAATCGCGAGTCACTCCACTAAAACCTGTATCCGTGCCCCGTTTAGAACTTCAAGCAGCTCTGATGGCTTCTCGGTTAGCTACAACTATCACGGAAAGCCATCGAAACAAACCGGTGCGGGTGATCTACTGGACTGACTCACGGACGGCTCTATGCTGGATACGGTCTGACGCTCGTACTTTCCGTCCATTTGTAGCTCATCGTGTCGGTGAAATCACGGAAAATACGTGCGCCACTGATTGGCGGTGGGTTCCATCAGAACACAACGTTGCCGATGACGCAACGAGGATTCACCCATTGGACTCGGGTTCGAGATGGTTTACGGGTCCGTCCTTTTTGCTTGAGCCAGAAACTATGTGGCCAGTAGAGCCATCGACGACCGTCGCACCACTCCTCACGGAACTCAAAACAGTGAACCAGTGCGAAGTGGTGGGACTGACAAGCACGAGTGAGCTCTTGCCAGAAACCATAACGGCGAATCCAGACCGTTTTAGCGACTGGACTCGCCTTATAAGGGCAACTGCTAGAGTTCACCAAGCCGCGACATTTTTCAAAAGACTATTAGAACCTCATGCTCAAAATTCAAAATCTCGTCGCAACAATTTTTCTACTTCATCAAACACCTCATCAGTTTGTAATCCACCATCACGTAACTGTGGGGTAGGGTCGCAACGATCTACGTCCCTGTCCAACTTTCCCGCTCTCACAGCAGAACACGTCAGATCAGCCGAAGAACATGTTTTAAGACGGTGCCAGTTGGACTCCTTTTACCAGGAAATAAAATGTATCTTGAGTTCTCGGATGCTGCCAAAGAACAGTTGCCTGTTGAAACTATCTCCAGTATTGGACGCAGATAACATTTTAAGGCTCTCTGGTCGCATTCGAATGGCATCTCACATCAGCGATGACACGAGAACTCCCATTTTATTAGATGGACGTCACCCTACCGTTCGCCTACTGATACACCATTACCACAAAAAAATGGCACACGCAGGTAATGAAACAGTGGTAAATGAGATGCGCCAAAAGTACTGGATTACACGACTTCGTCCGACTGTGAGGACTGTCACCAATGCGTGCCAATTTTGCAAGATCAGGAAGGCGATGCCATTGAACCCTCCTACTGCCGATCTACCACCCGAACGCCTCGCTCACCACACCAGACCGTTCACCCACGTGGGGTTAGACTATTTCGGACCCGTTGAAGTGACAGTTGGCCGCCATAGGGAGAAACGTTACGTCGCCCTATACACCTGCCTAACCGTAAGAGCACTCCACTTAGAGGTCGTCCACAGCCTTACCACCGACGCGGCCATAATGAGTTTGCGGCGTTTCATGGCAAAAAGAGGGACACCTGCCACCATCTACTCGGATAACGGGACGGTTTTTGTGGGCGCGAGCAAGGAGTTAAAGACATTTTTTGGAGCAGACGTACAAGATTTTGCCGCAACCCGTCAAGTCGCGTGGAAATTCATACCACCTGCAGCACCATCGTTTGGAGGATGTTGGGAGCGGCTAGTGCGGTCAACAAAAACGGCTTTGCGCGCTACCCTCCATCAAAAAGCGCCCAAAGACGAAACTTTATTAACATTGCTCCTGGAAGCTGAGGCGGTTGTCAACTCGAGACCTCTATCCCACGTAAGCGTCGATGCGGCAGACGAGGAGACTCTCACCCCATTTCACTTTCTGATTGGGCAATCGTCCTCGATGACAGTCCCTGCCCCTACGCTGACAGATGCGGTCCTGGTTGGAAGATCAGAATGGCGTAAAGCGACACGCTTGGCAGACCTTTTTTGGGCTCGCTGGATTAAAGAAGTTTTGCCATTGTTACACACTAGGCCACCGGTAACCAAACCGCAAAATAGCATCGGCGTTGGTGACGCAGTCATAATTGCAGACGGCAACCTGCCGAGAGGAGTGTGGCCGAAGGGCAGAATAACCAGTGTTCACCCAGGCAGGGATGGCGTGATCAGGGTCGTAGACGTTGCTACTAGGGGTGGGATATTACGCCGCCCGGCAAAAAATATTGTAAAGTTTTAATTTTTCTTACTTTTACTGTAGATATTTCTTGTTTTATTTTAATTTTGGTTTGATTTGCTTTTCTTTTTGTTGTATTTTCATACAAGGGGGGAGAACTGTTGCAAATCAAACCTCTTTCCAAAACCACTGTAATTTATGGGTTACCTTTTTTTAGAAACAAGTTAGTTTTTGTTTTCTTGTGTCACTGAGCTGTCTTGGAATAAAAAGCAGTACAAATTTATAACGCTAAAAATATATTTTCTTTCCTTTCCATCCTCACCACCATAGCTACCAGCCCACGCATCGTTTACACTTTATATAAAAAATAAGAAATAATATTTTTTTTTCTGTACACCATAGTTATCTAATATGGAATTGACTATTTGATAATTTTTTTACTTAAGTAAGTAATGATTATTTTGTCTTTATTTGTTGGTTTTTAAGAGTGATTTCGGTGAAACATTCTATCGGCATAAGGTGTTCCGATATACCTACTACTACAGCTGTAGTGTTGTATTAGAGTTTTCTTTTTGGCTGATTTCCTATTAATAATTAAAATAGCTTTTAAAATATATACAAAATGTTTTTATTTCACACATTTTTTTATCTAAATTCTCAACCTACATGTTGCCATTGCCAGACACATTTACACGTTTAACTAAATGAAAATGTTTCGTATTTAGATTTTGGGTTTAATTCGGGTAATTTTTTTTTTCGTGAAGCAAACCGTCTAGAAAGCGTATGCTTTCGGTGCAACGCCCATCGATAAAGGATTTTTTCGTAAAACCAATCATCGATAAAGAGTGATTTCGGTGAAACGTTCTATCGGCAAAGGCTGTTCCGACATACCATTTTAAGTTCCCTTTGAAGCACGCATTAGAATTGATTTGAACATTATTTCTTGCTTTTTAAGGCCAGTATTTATTTATTTATTATTTATTTATTAATCTTAAGGAAGACCAACAACTAGTAACAAATAGATAGCACTCGTAATAACAGTAGGAAGTCATTTACAGGTCCTCGCATATATAAAACAGGCTGATCTACAAGGACGATACAATACAAGCTTATAAAACAAATAAGACGTTCTACTTACACTAAAACATACACAAAGTTATTTGGAAATAAAAAAAAAGATTCAAGTACTTACTGCACAAGTATTAACAATATTATCTTTAAAAAAGGTATTCCTAAGTTATAATTATTATGGTCTAAGCAAGCTTGAAAAAAGTAAAACGAAAAAAGTAAAAAGTATATTCGAGCGTCGTAGGCATTTAGCGCTACTTCCCTCCCTCCGGAGCGAGCCGCGCGAACGCATTTTCAATTATTATTTGTTCCGTCATCGATATCCGGAATCCATATTGGAGTTAAGCCTTCCGTTTTTCTTGCGTTTCCGTCTGTCTTACCCTCTTTCCGCTAGGAGCGCCACCTGTTTCCGTATCCTGTTGTCCGTATTTCCGGCAAATGGACGCCATGTTTGCGGCCGTTTATTTCGTCATTATAGCGTCGTTTTTCGTAGCGTTCACACGTCTAAGAAATATTACGGGAGATTTCCCTATTTTAGATTTAGTTATTTTGCCCTCTTTTTCGCGATTAAAAGTAAAAAAGTGCAATCGTCAAGTAAAAGCAAGTGCGTCGCAGTCATCATGTTCAAACTGCGGAGACGGTGTCGGGTAAGCTGGCAGCAGCTGGGGCCGGCCCGTGGCCTGGAATGCGGGCCATGTCACGTAAGTGATTCCAAATCTGTGTTTTATAGTAACAAGTGAGTTTTTTTTTATTACTACTTTGATTACGCACCCACAGTTAATCATTGTAATATCTGGCATGAAAATGAGTCACACTCGATATTACGCACAGTTTAGAAAATAGCGATGCTGTTGATGTATTCATTTTGTGACCACTATCTGCCACGTGTATCGAGTATTCTGCGCAGTGGAAGCAAGGATCCTAATCCAAAGTTGATCCGACGTTAGTAGTACGTCGTTTTAAATACCGGCGAGTAACATTCTATCCAATTTGTTGCCGATGTGAAAAAGAAATATTTTTTAATCCTGGCTTTATCTATCTTAAAATTAATAACAAGATATTATAAAGACTTATGAGTAGTCTTTCAATAACAAGGATTTATGTTTATAACTCTCCTTTACTGTGCAGTAACTTGCCATTGCCAGTTACGAATGTAACGGTTATTTAGAATTAGGATAATGTTTAATCATATTCTTGATTAGTCGCGTAAAACTGAGTGGACACCGATACCAGTTATTTTAAATAGTTAGCTTTTATGAAAGTGAGCGACAATAATTTACAAATAACATGCGGCACATAAACCAGATTAGTTAACGCTGCGATCTCCATCCTGGCTGCCAAGCATGGAGATTATAGCGACATCCTCGCAACTAAGAGGTTTTTGTCTTGCGGTGGAATATATCATCACCATCATCATATCGGCCGCGCCACGCCCACGGCTGGGTGGGGGCCTTCACCAGGGGTCTCCGCGACGGTTGGTCCTGCGCTGCCCGCATCTGGCGGCGCGCCGCGACCGCGCGCCGGATCGTCGGTCCACCTTGTTCGGGGGCCTACCCAAGGAGCGGTGGAATATAGGATGGTTGTAATGATAAATAAAATAAAATAAAAATAAAAACATTTAGTTTCAAAAACACTTTTACATTGCAATATTGAGTTGCTCTCATATGAGGTCAGCCTGTGTTATGAGGATTATAAAAGATAATGTAACGATGATGATAACGTAATTATTCCTTGAAATCTTTTATGATTATTTAAGTGCCTGGTTGGGTTGCCTTATCTGCTCCGTACAGAGGTATTGATTGATGCTTATCGCTTTTTATAGTCAATTCTAATTCAGATACTTAGTCGAGGCATCCTCAGCAGGCTCAGTACTAGTAGTGATCCCAGAAGGAAGGTTCCTGCCTACAACCAACTGAAAGAATAAACTCTTTCATTCCATGGCTACTAAAGCAAAGGTAAGACCAAACAATTCACAACAGAAACGAAAGCAGTCAAGGACAGGACGACTTGCTGCCGCTCCTCAGCAAGATGCAGAAATTGTCATGCTTGATTTGACGACCGTTCGAGGTTAATCGTAAGGTCTTTCACCTATTACATCTGACTGCATGGTGCATTAAACATATCCACAAACTCTGAAGGTAAATATACAAAATATTTCATTTTAAAACCACCTCATGTCTGGTAATGTCAAGTTTTGCAACAAAACGATCATATCAAATGTCTCTTCAGATAAATGACATGATTAGCACTGTGAGTTCGAGGGAGCGGTTCCGTCATGCAACTTCCTGTCAACTCTTTTCCTGACTTCGAGGTTGGACGGATCATTTCAATCAATTATCAGTTTGATAAGACTGAACGGGTTTGTATGTAAGGAAATTACTTTCATTTACCTTTATTACTTGCCTTAGTCCTGCAATTGGACGGCGTACAATACTGTTACATTTGAGCTATGCTTATGTTCTATTGCTAATAACTCAACAGCGCCGCAGTTTTCTCAGGCCGAGCTACTGATACACTTTACCAGACAAACTTGCCTTTCGGGCTGTCTGCAACGCCAGGTATTCTTACATCAGTCACCAATTTGGTTACCAAACCCCTCACGAACCTCGACATTCGCTGCTTCATCTACCTGGCTGATTTTCTACTGGCTAATCGGTCGTACAAGTGGCTGCAACAACAGGTCAGAAATACTGTCGCTTTACTACGACTGGGATGGACGGTCTCAATTTTGAGAAATCTGTTCTGGTTCCGACGTAACGTCTGAAGTTTCTAGACGTTACCTGGGACTCACGAGGCAACTGAAGTCCCTGTCGGAACCTTAGTGCCACACGCGCCGCAGTGCACTTACAGAACAGAGAGGCAGTTGGTCCCTCAGACAGGCCTAGCTCCTAATGGGGTGACCCAACTTTGCCTCGTCCGTCATCCCGAGGGAAAGGCACAGCAGTCGGACACTGCAATACTTCAGCCGACAGCTGCCTAAATCCCAACCATACTTACATATTTATTTCCGGAACCAGTCTTGCCGAAATGAATTCGTAAGTAATGATGGCATCGAGTTCAACACCACTGCACAAGTGAACACGAAGTCCATCGTGCTCAGCACGCATCCGACGTGGAGCACAACTAGGACAGAAGTCCGTACCAGGTCAGTCGTCCACGAAACAATGGAACTGGCACCTCTACTGCAAGGATCTGGCTGCGATACATCTGTCTAACAGCATCCGAGACATCCTGACATACTCCTATAAACAGGTAACTGTACTATCATTGCCTAAATTTAGAAGGAAGAACGAGGACCACAATAGTTGTAGAACTGACCAGACAGCTGCAGACCCTGTTCGATTATCTAAACGTAACTTTGATAACTCAGTACTTCCCCGGGCGATACTATGAAGAAGTAGATTGCACTGTCACATAAAACCGATCCAGAGTGAGTCCTGTTACCCGTTACCGCTGGCAACGACGACCATGCTCTAGCCCCAGGGGAAGCCAGTGGTGGTCCTGTTTGTTTCGAGAGCAACACACGTCGTGTCGCAATTCGTATCAATATTTATATGCACGAGATGCTGCATTTCACAATGCATTTCTCCGTCGATAGGACAACCTACCTATAGCTTGCATAGTAGTTTCTAGCGCCCAACCTTGTACCCGAAGGCTAAATCGTCTTGACTCAAGTCGTGGCCTTATCGCTTCATCTCGGCTCGTGGTCTCATCACCTCAACTCAGCTCGTGACCTTTTGTAACTTCTAAATGGGACAAAGTATTTTGGTCGATGGATCTAAAGCAGAAGCTGTTCAGATGTCACGTTAGATTCAGAACCTGCCAAAAGTTTTTCGAGATAAAATCAAAATCCGGCGAATGTTTGCAACGTGTTCTTGAGACAATTCTATTTTTGCATGTAAAGTCACTGTTCGTTTACGGCAAACTGCAGATAGTCGACCATTCAAACATACCTATATGCATCTACATGGAGTAAGTGGAAAAAGTAACGTTTACCTAATTTAGTTATTTAACCTGAACCTGGCTTGTTTCTGTAGCTCAACAGCACCGCTCAGCAGTACCGCAGCTTTTCAAGGTGAGCCACGTTTACTAGTTGACATGCCTGCCTTGCAGCCTGTCTGCAGCGCCAGGTATTTCCGCTTCAGTCACCAAGTGATTCGCAGAACACCTCAGGCCTCACCTCAGACTCAACGTTCACTTGCATTGTGTGCCTGGATGGTTTCTACTATTGGCTTGAACTATAGATCAGGAATAGTCATTTTACTACTATGACTGGGACGGACAGTCTCAATTTCGAGATATCTGTTCTGGTTCCGAGGTAACGTCTGTAGTTTTTAGGCGTTACCTGGGATACACGAGGCAACTCAAGTCCCTGTCGGAACCGTAGTGCTACGCACTCCGCAGTGCACTTACAGAACAGAGAGGCAGTTGGTCCCTCAGACAGGCCCAGTGCCTAATGAGGAGACTCTATTTTGCCTCGTCCGTAATCTCGAGGGATATGCACCGCTGTCGGACACTGCAATTATTCAGCTGACTAAATGGTGAGTAAAGATGGCTTCGAGTTCAACACCGCTGCACAAGCACTCGACGAGCTCACCACAGATCGAATATGGTCTAAGGAGCACAACTAGGACAGACAAGCGTCCTTATCAGGTATTATCCCTCACCATTGTAAGCTGTACCTCGAGGAGGCTGGAATTGAGGCGTCACCTGGATCTGTTCGATCAGCGGTTTCTTCATTGATTCGGTTAGAAAACTTTTTATAGATCATATTTTTGCCAATGGAAACTGGTGACAAGAACAGAAATTTTAGTATTATTACCAAAATGCAATTTTATTTGCTATTATTTTATGAAATCCGTCGAATAAGCTACATTATGCAGTTCTGAATTTACTTAACATGTTACAAAATTGTTAAGTTAGATTTTATTTTAAAGCGAATACGTAAATTGTTGTCTGTTTTTATCATGATCTTTTACAACTTCAAGGTCACACTTCGTTTACCTTTATACTACACATTATAGCATCACATCGTATACCAGGAGAAACCAAACACATCACTCAATATGGATTCCGGATATCGATGACGGAACAAATAATAGAGAGTTTTACCTACCAATAAAACTTACCTATTATTTTTCCTGAGATATCCGGAATCCAAGTAATTCCTACCTGGTATTAAGACGTATAATGACGAAATAAACGGCCGCAAACATGGCGTCCATTTGCCGGAAATACGGACAACAGGATACGGAAACAGGTGGCGCTCCTAGCGGAAAGAGGGTAAGACAGACGGAAACGCAAGAAAAACGGAAGGCTTAACTCCAATATGGATTCCGGATATCTCAGGAAAAATAATAGGTAAGTTTTATTGGTAGGTAAAACTCTCTATTTTAACGCTATTCGCTACCATTGAATTTCAGGTGGTAGATCGCAACGTGCAGTGGGAGGGCGGTCTGGTGGCGGTGAACTCGTTGGGATTCGGCGGCGCAAACGCGCACGTGATCCTGGACGTGGAGCGCGGCGCGGGCGCGCGCGCGCTGGAGGCGGAGTACGCGCTGCCGCGGCTGGTGTTGGCGTCTGGGCGCAGCGACGCCGCCGTACGCGAACTGCTCGCACTTGCTGCGCGCCACCCGCGCGACCAAGGCTTGCACGCGCTGCTCGACTCCGTGCACGCGCGCGCGCAGCCCGGACATTCCTACCGCGGCTTTGCGCTGCTGGCCGATCAATACATCGAAGAGGTCGAGGTATGCCTTACAGTCCGCTATCACCACAACTTGAGTCTTACTGCCTAGCTCCAGTTACCACTTCATTGCAAAAATTCGTATTAATCGATACTTTTTCTAATACAGGAAATCAAGAGCGGTGAGCAGCGGCCGGTGTGGTTCATATTCTCGGGCATGGGTTCACAGCAACCGGGAGTAGCGCGTAAGCTGATGCAACTGCCGGTGTTTGCGCAGAGCATTGAGCGTTTAGCAGCCGCGCTCAAGCCGTACATGGACTTGATACATATACTCACTGAAGCCCCTGAATCTGCTTATGAAGACGTCATCAACTCTTCCGTATCCATTATTGCGATCCAAATAGCACTCGTGGACGTGTTGCGGTCTGTCGGTATACACCCCGATGGCGTTATTGGTCACTCCCTAGGTGAAACAGGTTAGTTCACATTTACATTACAAGCATAAGTAGAGAAAAAAATACAACGCAATGTTAATAAATTACACAAGAAAAAAAATCACAGATCTCGTGCCTTTCACGACCTTCGGGTACATTGAAAATGAATTTAATGATTGAATTTTATAAAAAATATATTCCTTTCTTTGAATTAGTACTTACAATACTTTGAAATCACAGCAAAGCCTTGAACAATTTTGGATTTACTTTTTTGTTATTCGTGTGCATGAAATTCATATAAAAATACTTTATTTTTATAAACATTACTAATTTATTGAAAGGTAGTAACTATAACCTTAAATATATTAAAAAATCTAAGATTTATTTTGAAGCTCTCGGCTCCGCCTCGGGCTTCAGCTACGTCTACTCAGCGATGCGACGCGCATCTAAGGAGCGCGCTT
Source organism: Agriphila tristella (assembly GCA_928269145.1). NCBI lineage: Eukaryota > Metazoa > Arthropoda > Insecta > Lepidoptera > Crambidae > Agriphila > Agriphila tristella. The sequence continues at coordinate 57,274,592 of OV743431.1, read as the reverse complement.
CCCGAAATTACGCCTACACGCTACATATTGTAGCCCTCGTTGATACGCGTCTTTTGATTTGAGGTTTCAACCATTCATGTAGCCTTAAAACTTACGACACCAAGGCGATGTCGCACTCTGAGCGAAAATGGGGGCTATGAAGCGATCGAAAAAACATTTTCAATGTTAAAGGTTAAGCTACAGGGCAAACCCTTAACCCGATTGTCTTTGTTTTAGGCTCAAATTGTAGCTGACTAAATTGTTCAGAGGGGATTTTCTCAAATTTTTGATATCATTCTTCGTTTCCAAAATATCGAGCGCCAAAATCAAAAAATCGGAAAAAAAATAGTTTTTTTTCCACTATTTCAGCCATAATTTCTTACGTTTTTTATTTTCTCGAATAATTCTTTTTGCACCTTGTAGCTCTCGAAAATACGCGTCTTTTGAGTCTTTTTAAATATCATATCTTCACAACATTCTGCGATATAAGGGGATCGCACTTTTTCGTGAAATCGGTGCCTATACTGGAGCGAACGAAAAGACATTTTCAATGTCAAAATACCTATGTACACTGAGGTATAATGTACTAATAAGGTTCAGTGACCCACACAGCATTGCAACTTTCAGAAAAATTGCAATGTGATGTGATAGAATGGCAATATGGCTATTCCACAATTCGCAGTCTGACTCACCAAAGGCCGCCACTTACAGCCCAACAGGGCGATGCCCTGTTTTAGCAGCCAGGGCGAAATACTCGTTTATTTATGTACGGTCGTTTGCGTCTTTAGGTTACCAGACGGCGTTATTGTTTCATGCTCAATTTGATGTGGCGTTTGCGTTGTTTGATTTCTAACTGGTAGTATTGATAATTTTATTATGGGGCGTTTCAGGTATCCGTTCTTGGTTTTTAGTGTGACGACACGTACGTGTCCATCGGATCCAGGGTGAAGTTCCACGACGCGACCCATAGCCCACCTTCCTGCTGGCAGGTTATCTTCATGTATGATCACGACGTCATCTAATGCTATATCTTGCTGATCTTTTTTCCACTTGCTACGGATTGATAATTGGGTAAGGTACTCTTGTCGCCACCTCTTCCAAATATCATTGAAAATCTTCTGACATAGGTACCATCTTGTTCTCAAATCGTGTTCAGTATCGATAATTGATAGTACCGGTCCACTTGCTAGGAAGTGCGAGGGAGTTAAGTAGTCAAGGTCATCGGCGTCTTCTGTGAGAGGGCACAACGGTCTTGCATTTAAGCACGCTTCCAGTTGCGATAGGACAGTGACGAATTCTTCGTATGTCAGCCTCTGCTCACCAACTACCCTTTTGAGGTGGTACTTTAGGCTTTTCACAGCCGCCTCCCACAGTCCTCCTGCTGACGGCCATGAAGGTGCATTGAAATGCCATTGAATGTTCAAATTGACTACTTCTCTCATCAGTGGCTCGTTGTTGGTGTTTATGATGGTTCTCAGCTCTTCGTACTCTTGCTGGAGAGCTCTATTTGCGCCGACGAAATTTGTTCCATTATCACTGTATATGTGATAAGGCGTCCCTCTTCTAGCGGCCATTCTTTTTAAGGCGGCTAGAAATGCAGATGTTGTCAAATTTGAAACCAATTCTAAGTGAATGGCCTTAGTCGCCATGCACACAAACACGGCGACATATCCTTTTGTGCACTTTATTCCTCGTCCTTTGCTGCTTTTTATCATGTAATACCCACAGTAGTCGAGGCCACAGTGCCAAAATGGACGAGATGGGTTACTTCTTCCATGAGGTAAGTCACCCATGACTTGATTCTGCGTGTTAATGTCATGACGCCTGCATTTTGTGCATAAACGCAGTCGTTTCTTCACAGCCCTGTTGCCGCCCATGATCCAATAGCCTTGGCGAATGTAGGATGCTGTCAACCGTGCTCCTCCGTGGAAGGTAAGTAAGTGCGCTTCATCAATTATTAGATGCGTTAGATGGTTGTTATGTGGTAAGATGACAGGATGCTTCATCTCGTAGCTGATTTCCGCGTTCCTCAGCCTTCCACCCACCCTTATTATTCTATCTTGATCTAGGTAAGGGTGTAAATTTGATAAGGTGCTTTTTGAGCTGACAGTGTTGTTTTTACTCAAATCTTCTATTTCTTGTAAAAATTCTTCATGTTGGACGTGTTTCAAAATTATCGTTTTGGCATTTCTTATTTCTTCTAAGGTTAGGTAAGATGGCAACTTCACTGATTTTCTTCTTAAAATAAAGCGGCGTATCCATGCGACGATACGAATTGACTTGTTGAATGAACTATTCTTGCTTATAATTTTCTTAATAACATTGTCGGGATCTTGATAACTTGAAACCAATACTTGTTTTTTGATTTTCAGTTCTTCATCGGTTTTAAAGATCGTTTGCGGGGGTTGATCCTCATAAGATAATAACCAGCTCGGTCCTTGCCACCAAAGCTGATAATCCGCCAGTTGGGTAGCAGTCAACCCTCTGCTCGCGCAATCGGCAGGGTTGTCCCGCGATTTTACGTAACGCCAGCTGGATCCGGGTATGACGTCAGTCACTTGTTTGACTCGATTGGTTACAAAAGTCTTCCACTTGTCTGGATCTCCTTGTAACCATCCCAACACAGCTGTTGAATCTGTCCATCCATAACATTTGATGTGATAGCTGCTTAAACATTCTTTTACTTTTTTCATTAATTGTCCAAGCAAAACCGTGCCACACAACTCCATTCTTGGTAAACTTATATTTTTGCTAGTAGGCATTAACCTTGTTTTGCCGCTGACCAGCGCCAGTGTAGTTTGACCCTCATGTGTAATTTTACAATATATGACGCATGCGCATGCCCTGATTGATGCATCGCAAAAGCCATGTAATTCAATGGTATCGTTTGGTTGAGTGCCGATCCATCTTGGAATTTTGATTTTATCTATGTTTTGAATATCATTCTTGATTTTAAGCCACTCTTTGATGATGTTATCTGGAAGGGTGTCATCCCAATTAATGTTGGTAAGCCATGTCGCTTGGAATAATAGTTTCAGTTTAGTTGTTAGGGGTGACAGCCAGCCAAGAGGGTCAAAAATTTTGGAAATATCGGACAACAGTGCCCGTTTCGTGAGTCTTGTATTAGATGATTCGATCTTGGATTGGAATGTCATGACATCTTCCTGGGGAATCCATCTCAACCCCAGTGTTTTTGTTGATTCGACTTGCCGAAAATCAAATGTTTCATTTTCACTAGCTTGTTCTAGGAGCTCTGGAACGTTTGAAGACCATTTTCTTAAGTTGAAACCGCCTGATTTCAACAATTTCATGAGATCTGTTTTTGAAGATTGCGCTGCGGATGCTGTATGATTCCCATGTACCAAGTCGTCCATATAAAAGCTCTCTTGTAATGTTTTAATGACGTCACTGTGATAGTTATGTTCTTCATCAGAAGCAAGTTGTTTTAATGTCATCATTGCTAAAAATGGTGAGGCCTTGATGCCGAAACTTACTGTCGTCAGCTGAAATTCTTGTAGGGGTTGTGACTGGTTATCTCGCCATAAAATCTTTTGGTATTGTTGATGATCTTCAGACCAGATTTGTCTGAACATTTTTTCTAAATCTGCGGTGTATGCATATTTATATTGGCGCCATTTGATTATTAGCTTTTGGAGGTCTTGCTGTAAATTCGGGCCCCTGTACATAAGGTCATTTAAACTTTGACCCGTCGAAGTTTTACTTGATGCATTGAACACAACTCGTAGTGCTGACGTCGTTGATTCCGCCCGCAATACGCAGTGATGAGGCATGAAATATTCCGGTTTATTGTTACCGGCGACGGCTGGTTTCATATGACCGGACGCTAAATATTCATTGATAAATATTTTATAATCCGCTGCTATATTATGTTGTTTATTGAATTTCCGTTCTAATTGTGTGAATTGCGCAACTGCCTTGTTTTTCGAAGCGCCTAAGTCTTGTATGAAATTCGACTAAAGGGGAAGCTTCACCTTGTATCTTCCATATTCACATCGAACTGTAGTTTTCTTGTAAATTTCCATGCATGTTTCGTCTTCTGATGATAGGGCTTGATCCTGGGTAATGTCCTCGATTTCCCAAAATTTTTGAATGTCTTCAAGATGGTTTAGTACGACATTGCAGTGTAAAGTCGTTTCGTGAGCGCTTCCACTTAATATCCAACCAAAATGTGTTTGTTGGGCTATCGGACCTTTTTGATTTTCTTTGCAAATGCCATCCAAAATGATGTTTGAATATACTTCCGCCCCCAACAGTAGATCAATAGGGCGACTTAAGTAGAACTCAGGATCGGCCAGTTGTATGTGTTCCAGGAACGACCATGATGGTTTTGTTAAGGTGCAGCTTGGTAAATTATTTATTAATGTTTTCATAATGAGGACATCTGTGTTTAATGTGAATTCACTGTTATTTGACTTGATGACGATATTCATGATTCCTTTACAACTATTTTCTTTTGCTCCAACTCCTGATATCACCCCTTTGCATCTGCGCCTGGGCAGGGCTAAGAGTTGAGCTGCTCTTTCGGTCAGGATCGAAGTCTGTGAGCCTTGATCGAGCAGCGCCCGGAAGTTGTAATAGTTGCCGTTGGCTGCTTTGACCTTGATGACAGCCGTGGCTAGCAGTACCTCGGGGACGTCACGTTGCTGAGACACGTGCGCACTGCTCTGGTTTTGCTGACTTGGGCTTGAAGTTGATGTACCTGGTTCATCTACTCTAGATGTTGTATGCTGAACTTGATTGTTCTGATGTGAATAAGATTCATGTAAGATGGTGTTGTGAAATCCTTGACATTCACGACATCGCTTTTGAGAAGTACAGTTTTTTCCCTGGTGACTAAACAAGCAATTCGGGCATATGCGAAGTTTAGTTACTGTATGACGCTTTTGTTGTGACGTCATTGATAAGAACTTCGAACAATAATAAATTCCATGATCGTTGTTACATAAAACACATCTTATGTGATTATTTTTCATGCTTGCTTGTTCTGTTATGTTCTTGTTAGGAAAAGCTTGATATTGGGTCTTGATATTTTTCGATGATCCTTGATTTGATGGCATTCTCTGCGTAGGTACTTCTTGTTTTCTACGCGAGGTTTCCAATGTTGTGAATTTTGTTTCCAGGAATTGCAAAAAATCCTTTAAAGTTGGTAATTCCCTGGGACTTTCTAGGGACTCGTTGTAATCGTTAAATGATTCGTTATCCAATTTTTGTGCCAGCAGGTGTACAAGTAGAGGGTCCCACGTGCTGATGTCCACTCCGAGGTTCTTAATGGCGTTCAAGGTTTCCAGGGCGTGATCATGAAGGCGCTTGATTTGAACGAGTGATAACTGTTGCATACTTGGGATACTTAAGAGGCTGTTGATGTGAGAAGTGAATATTAGCTTTTTGTTGTTGTAGCGGTGATTCAATATTTCCCAGCAAGTATGATAGTTATCTGAGCTGATGGGTAAATGACGTAAGAGCCTCTCTGCTTCACCTTGAACTTTACTCTTGAGAAACTGCATTTTCTGAGCGTTCGATATTGATGGATTCTTGTGGATGGTCTCGGTGAACAGATCCTTGAAGGAAACCCACTGGTGGTAGTTTCCATTGAAAATAGGTACGTCCATCTGCGGAGTCGATTTTTCACGGTGAGAAACCGAATACAGCTTGTTATTAATCGATCGCTTCATGTTATTATATATTTGTTCATGACAGGAAAATGATTGCTCGTACTCTTGGTTAGTACCTTGGATTTCACTGTCAATTTCCCAGTGAAGGCTGTCTATGGCTGACCACTGGGACTGCAGCGAGCGAAGCAGACTTTCATCTTCAAACTCCCATTTATCGTTAACGGTGTCAAGGTCAATGTTGTTTATTGTTCTTTGTAGAGCTCTGAAGTTGCTTGCTTGCTTCTTGAGCAGCTCATCAGTCTTACTGTAAGTACCTCTTGTTTCTGGTTTCGGTGTTGATGGTCTTGTTTCCATAGCAGAAAGAGCTGACGGCTGTGTACTTGAGAAAGTAGGTACAGGAATCGGCGTAGCAGGCTTCAGTTTTGGTGTTGATGGTCTTGATTCCATCGAAGGATCACACGACTGGATTAAAGCCTTGATGCTTCCGTATTTCTCCTTCGTCTTCTCGTACAAATCTTGTGTGAAGTAAGGATGCGATTTATCTTGATGTGCCCACAGCTGAACGTGATTTTTGTTAAATTCTTGCCAATAGCTATCGAGGGTGCTCAACCTTCTGCTAATATAATCTGCAGTCTTCCTTTCACGACCATCTTTTCTAAAATTGACTAATAGTTGATCAATAGCTTCAATGATTTGTTGTTGAGTAACTAATAAGTTCTCCATTGTAGAAGTTTTGCTTGATAATAAACAAAAAAATATTTGCTTTATAGTTTCTGTTTAAAAGCTTGATAGTTATGTTAGTAAATGTAAAAAAATGCTTGTAAATGCTTGATACTTACTTGTAGTTTGCATATGAATGCTTGTAAGTTGCTTGTTGTAGTCTGCTTGTAAATGCTTGATAAATGCTTGAAATATTCTTGTTACTTGTTTGCTTGTAAATGCTTGATAGTTCTTGTTACTTGTTTGCTTGTAAATGCTTGATAAATGCTTGTTTGGTTGTGAACGCTTGATAAATTCTTGCTTGTTGTCTGCTGAATGCTTACTTGATATCTTGATAGCTTGCTGGTTGCTCTCAATGCTTGTATATCACGTGCACAGATGTGCGGCGTTTCTCAATCCACTCGGTGAGACCCGCTGGTGGGAGGCCGAATGAACCGATCCGCTCCGTACACGAGACACACAAAACACTGAGTTCCTCGAAGGACCAAAAAGAATGTATGATCCTGTAGGAACACACACCTTTACTTGATATTATGTTGATGGATGCTGATAGAAACTCCTTGTTGAGATAAAAACGTATATTTTCACAATGAACTGTATAAACTTGATATAAGACGCGCGCGGCGGCGGTACTTAATAAATGCAGACTGAACTAAAATACAATATTCAATTTATAAAGAAATAATTATGTGATTCATGTAAAAATGCTTACGCGGGAGAATGTGCGGTTGAACGACCGTACAATTTATATAACTGTAATTTTCGAATAGCTCACTGATAGAATACACGAGAGTGGTGGTCACAGCGATTATAAAGCTGGTGGTGGTTACAGCTTGCGCCTACGCGGATGAGACACTGACGCCGGAGCAGACCATTTTGTTGTCATACTGGCGCGGGCGCAGCATCGTGGACGCCAAGCTGCCGCCGGGCGCGATGGCGGCCGTGGGGCTCGGCTGGGACGAGTGCGCGCGCCGCTGCCCGCCCGACGTCTTTCCCGCCTGCCACAACGCCAACGACAGCGTCACAGTAAACTTCCACTCGATATTTATCATCTCAGTCAGGTTGACCGCATGTTTTGTTATTAATAAATGTCTGTTTAGGTGTCAGGGCCAGTTCCGTCTGTGGAGAAGTTCGTGATGGAATTGTCAGCAGCGGGCGTGTTCACGCGCCGCGTCATCAGCGGCGGCGTGGCGTTCCACAGCAAGTACATCGCGTCGGCGGCGCCGCTGCTGCGCAAGAATCTCCAGCGCGTCATCACGCATCCCAAGCAACGCTCTGCCCGCTGGGTGTCCTCGTCATTAGCGCCCGATCAGCGCCACACCGATATCGGTAAGTTTTAGTCTTTTCCACGATTTGCACTTGAATAATTAATATAAGTAGATATTGTATGCTTGGATGCTAGTGAATTACCTATTGACAATTTCCAGACAAAATAGATTTAATTAAATCACTTCTCTTTGACAACTTACCTACTAATAAACTTGTTAGGCTATTCAGTGCTCTTCTGACGGTCCGGAAACTTGTACTATTATGTATTTTGTGCCGGAACTGTGGTCAGGCAAGACTGAGGGTCAGTGCGTACGCAATGTATATGAGGGAGGACTATTGCGAACGCGGTCAGTGCTGCTATGAATGTACGCATGGTTTCTATGCCGATAGCTACGGAATGCCGACGTCCTGATCGTCATGAGAGCACTGAATACGGCCTTAATCAACGGAATAAAAATTCTCCAACAGCTAACATGAGCGACGCGGCGTATCACGTGAACAACTTGCTATCACCGGTGCGCTTCGCGGATGCGCTGAAAGCGATCCCGGAGCGCGCGCTGGTGATAGAAGTGGCGCCGCACGCGCTGCTGCAGGCGGTGCTGAAGCGCGCGGTGCCGGCGCCCGCCGCGCACGTGGCGCTCGTGCGGCGCGACCAGCCCGACTCGCTGCGCCACCTGCTGGCGGCGCTGGGGCGCGCGTACGCGGCGGGCGCGCAGCCCCGCGTCGGCCGCCTGTACCCGCGCGTGGCCTGGCCCGTGCCGCGCACCACGCCCACCATCGCCTCCAGCGTGCTCTGGGACCACTCCACCGAGTGGGCCGTCGCCGACTTCTCCTCGCCCTCGCGCTCCGGAGAAAACATCATCGAGATCGATCTGTCTAAGGCCGAAGACTCTTTCTTCAGCGGACATCAAATAGATGGACGCATTTTGTTCCCGGCTACCGGATACCTGGTAAAGCAACTTTTAATAAATCTCATGCTAAATAGAAAATAATTCGTTTGTTACCGTTAGAGTTCAGACGGAATACGTTACATACAATATAATTAAATTAGAGGAGCTCGGTGGCGCAGTGGTTTAGCGCCTGGCCCTGCGATTGCAGAGGTTAAAAAACTTTCGCAAGGGTCGGTCATGGGATAGGTGACCAAAAATGTATTATCTCGAGATTCTCCATGCTTCGGAAGGCACGTTAACCTGCATGGTTGATCCCGGCTGAATTTGCAGTCGTTAATACCCACCAATCCACATTGGATCTGCGTGGTGGGTTATGGCTCATTCTCCTTATCCTCATAAGGAAGGCTCATAAGGAAGGCCTGTGCCCCTGCAAGTCGGGACATAAAAATGGCTGATGTCATGTTTTATTCAATCAAAGAACCGTTTTTATACTGCTCTATTATAATAGAATAACCAAGGTATACCTTTTATGTGAGAACATCAACTGCATCGCGTCGCCTACCCTTCCCTCCTTTAAAAACTGCCCCGTTTTACAGATTTTTAAAATATCCAGGTAAAGACTAATTAATTATTAATAAATTACCTACAAATAAGTAAGAGTAGTTTTAGTGAGAGTTCTAGTTTCTATTAGCGATAATAACTCGTAAGTATTAGTTTATTCTTTTAGACTTAATATTTAGACATTTTTTGATTTTGCTTACAGATATTGGTGTGGCGGACAATGGCGAAGTTACATAATAAAAAAGTCGAAGAAACTCCGGTAATATTAGAAAATGTGCAATTTAAACGAGCAACCATAGTGAGCCGCGATACTCCTCTCCGTTTCATGATCAGCATCTTAGAGGGCACCGGCGAGTTCAACGTGTGCGAGGGCGGAGCCGCCGTGGTGACGGGGCAAGTGCGGATAGCGGAAACCCCCGAGAAGGAATTCCTTTCGCTGGACAAACCCCAACCATCAGATGAAGAGACTGATTCACTGCCTTTGGTCGAGGGAGATGTGTACAAGGAGCTACGCTTGCGTGGCTACCATTACAACGATATGTTCCGTGGCATCCGCACTACAGACACCACTGGCACGTGCGGGGTACTCGCCTGGGCTGAAAACTGGGTTTCGTTCATGGACACGATACTACAATACACGATCGTCTCCAGCAAGACGCGGGAGCTGTATCTACCGACGAGACTAGATCGCATAGTGGTAGACCCGATACGCCACGCTGCCGCTGTCGCCGGAGGAGACTCGTTACCGATTCACATGTACCATGACATTCATGTCGTTACTTGCGGTGGCGTAGAGATGCGCGGCCTGAAAGTGAATCGCGCACCGCGTCGTGTCAACGTCCAGCCACCACCTAAACTAGAGCGGTACGCGTTCCGACCGTACGACGACGCCATCGTGGCCACCGACGACGCGACCCGGTCGAAACGCGATGCGCTGACGGTGTGCCTGCAGCTCGTGCTCGAGAACTGCGGTGCGCTGCGGATCAAGGTGGTGGAGGCGGCGCTGGAGCGGCCGGTGGAGGCACTGCTGACGCCGCTCATACTGCAGGTGCTCGAGGGCGAGCCCGAGGTGCGTGTGGATGCGAGCGTGGCGGCGGGAGCGGGCGTAGCGGCGTACGCGGCCCTGAACGAGCTGAACGTGAAGGTGACGCAGAAGGATCCACGCATGGCACCGCCGGACGGCGAGTGCCAGCTGGTGGTGGCGGCAGACGTGGTGGCGCGACACGGTGCCGACACATTGAAGCACCTGGCCGGCGCGCTCGTGGAAGGTGGCATGCTGCTGCTGGAGGAGCCGTGCCGTGCACTGGACCAGCCAAGCGCACGAGAGGCACTAGTGCGCGCCGGCCTAGCGGTGGCCGCGCGCCAGGTGGCGGCCAGTTGCGAGTATCTGCTGCTGCGTCGTGCTACGGCGCTGCCCGCTTCTTACGTGGTTGTCGAAGTGGGCGCGGATGACTCGTATGCGTGGGTGGATCCGCTGCGCGACGCCCTCGAACTCGCAGAGACTGAGTCACTCCGCGTGTACGTGGTGGCGCGCTCCCAGGATGCTGGTGTGCTAGGACTTGTTACGTGCCTGCGCGGAGAGCCGGGTGGCGCGGCCGTGCGCGTCTACTACCTGCCCGACGCACGCGAGTCCTTCGACCCCAGCGCGCCCACGTACAAGGCGCAGGTACAGAAGGACCTCGTGTGCAACGTTCTGCGCGCAAGCGTGTGGGGTTCATACCGGCACCTGCCACTGGCCGATACCAGCGAGGCACTGCTGCAGGTGAGTTTCTCCCCACTCTTCCCCACCCCACCCTAAATGCCATCCCGCTCGTGCTCATGCTGCCCTATCTTTTCGCAGGTGGAGCACGCGTACGTGAACACTTTGACGTGCGGTGACCTATCCTCGCTGCGCTGGATCGAGTCGCCGCTGAGATTCGCAGCCGAGCCGCCGCGCGCTCCGGGCACGGAGTTGTGCCGCATCTACTGTGCGCCACTCAACTTCCGCGACATCATGTTGGCCACCGGCAAGCTGCCGCCCGATGCCTTGCCCGGCAACTTCGCAGGACAGGTATCGATGCAGCCGATAATTATTATTCAATCACAATATTAATTGTTTAATTTTATTTTTATTTTAAGCTTTTGCGGAAAACTTACAGCTACTACAGAGTTTAGTATGGTATAATAATGTCACAGTAAAGCCAATTACAAGTTTTCACATATAGAAAAAACAAAAACTAAATTTAAACGCAAGTCGATATCGTGTAATGTAAGTGTTACAAAAATCTATCAGCTACAAAATATTATGAGAAAAAACCATTGTTATACAATTTTTTGAATCCTTTGAATTTTGAATGTTTGTATTAAATATGTCAATGTTATCACTAGCAGAATTGAAAGACCTAGGCGCCCTGTTAACGAATTGTATTCTTTAAATAGTTAGTTTTTAAGGGGGGTACATAAAGTAACTTTTTAGCGTTAATTTTTTTGGTGTATTAATATAAAATTTACCTAACAATTCGGGAGAATCAATATCACCTTGAAATATTTTTAGGAGAAATGCTATATCAGACATTTCCCTTCTTTTCTCTAGTGGTAAAAAATAATAAGTGTGGCATTTGTACTGCAAGTAACGAAGAAATCTTTTTTGCACTGCTTCCAACCGCGAAATATAAATATCGTATTGCGGGTTCCAGACCTGTGACGCATATTCTAGGTGACTGCGTACGAAAGCACAATACAACATTTTAATGACTTTTATGTCATTAAACTCTGATGACATCCTCATAATAAACCCAAGTGCTTTTCTGGCATTTGTTATAATTGTATCTATGTGTTGATCGAAGAGCAATTTTGGGTCAAATATAACACCAAGATCTCTAATACTAGTGACCCTTTTATAGGTTGATTATTGATAGAATAAGTGAATGAATGAGTATGAGGTTTTCTGGTAAATGAACAAATAAAACACTTAGAAATATTTTGGTCTAGCTTATTGTTGACACAGTAGGCATGAAAATTAGTACGATCTTCCTGCAACTTAAGGCAGTCCGAACTTTCGACAATCGGACAAATAATTTTCATGTCGTCGTCGTATAATAAGATTTTACTGTGAGTAATACAGGAAGATATATCTTAATATATAAAATCGTAAACTGAATGACTGACTGACTGACTGATCTATCAACGCACAGCCCAAACCGCTGGACCTAGAGACTTGAAATTTTGCACAAAGATACTTTATATACAGTGTAAGCATCCACTAAGGAAGCATTTTTGAAAATTCCATCCCTAAGGGGATGAAATAAGGGATGAAAGTTTGTATGAAAGCCCCTCAGTTTTGAAGCTAGAATCTTCAAATTTTGTGTTTAGGCTGACGATTGAAAATTAATAAATACGGGTCTCATCGTTTTTCAAAATTCTACCCCTGAAGGGGTCAAAAGGGGGATGAAGCTGTGTATTGAAGAAAATCCTTAATTTTCGAAGTAAAAATCGTTTAATTTTTAATTTAGGCCTATGGATGGAAATCAAACGCAACGTATATTGTTTTTGTTATGATTTCAACCCCAAAGGAGATGAAATGGGGGTGAAAAGGGGTAAAAAAACCTAAAAATAGATATGGATGTCGTTATCGGGGTTTTGTGGGATGACGATTGCAAAAATGACATTTATTTTGAAGTCCAACACGGTGGACATGATTTAACCCCTAAAGGGGTGAAAATGGGGTTCAAATTTTGTATGGAAAAAGAATATAAAATAGACATTACAACTTTAAACTTCATAGGAGCACATCTAAAAATAAATAGGCAAATATATATTTTGTTATTTTGAAAATCAACCCCTTAGGGGGTAAATGGGGTGAGTAAACATAAAAATCGATATAGATATCGGTATTGGGGTTTTCTGGGATGACGATTGCAAAAATGACATTTATTTTGAAGTCCAACGCGGTGGACATGACAGTTGACACATCATGGACCTGGACCTAGACATGCACATCCAGAACGGGAACTGGAACGGGAATGGGACGGGAACGGGAACGGCACAGGACGGAAAGGAAACGGGAGCGGGTGCGGGAGCGGGAACGGGAACGGGAACGGGAAACATAAAAATGACCGGTCGGATCATGGTTGAAGATTCTCTAAGGATTTTCTCTAACATCCACGTGGACGAAGTCGCGGGCAGAAGCTAGTCATTTATAAAAATTATGAATAGCAAGGGCCCCAACAGACCTGAATGTTCCATACCACACACCTAGACAAGCATTAACCAAAAACTTTAGCATACCCTTTAGCAGGACTAATTCAGGGAAAAACGCTCCTCCTTACCGTTGCATGCAAACATATAATGATGTCAATAATTCCGACATAGACATATTTGGTGATACAGAAAGAGTTTTTAAGAAAAAGTGTGTGGCAATGTTTTCTTCTTCGTCCAACCCTTGATTATCTTAGATTTTATATATTTATAATAATAAAAAATACCTTATTTTTAATGACAGATTTTCTCTCTTGTTTGGCTATTTAATTTCTAAAAAACTACTTTTTGATAACATTTTGAAAGACTTATTATGTAAGTTTTCATAAATATTATGTTAACAGAATTTTTATTTTTTTATGTAGATTAAGTTAACTGTACCTATTAATTATTATTGTGTTGTAAGTACTTAATATTCGTTTTTAGAAGTGCTGTATACGCCTATAAAGGCAAATCATTATTCTTTGAATATCTATATGCCCATTTATTATACAATGTAAAATGATTTTATCGCTAGTGTATCTTAATCAATAAATAAAATAAATAAATAACAGTGAGCCTTGAGGCACCCCTGAAGGTATAAATATCTTCTTATAAGTATAGCCATACAGTGCAACGGTTTGCCTCCTTTTTTCAACGTATGAGCTGAACCATCTTTACTACGAGTATGATAGAGCTAGTCGGACTAACGGGAGTGGTCGACAGGATTGTATCCTGGGCCTGGAGTTCAGCGGGCGCGCGGCGGACGGGCGGCGCGTGATGGGCATGGTGGCGGCGCGCGGGCTGGCCACCACCGTGGAGGCGGATTTAGGCTTCCTGTGGGACGTGCCCGCCGCCTGGACGCTGGAGGAGGCCGCCACGGTGCCGGTGGCGTACGCGACCGCCTACTACGCGCTGTGCGTGCGCGGGCGCATGCGGCGCGGTGACGCCGTACTCGTGCACGCGGGCTCGGGCGGCGTGGGGCAGGCGGCCATCGCCATCACGCTGCACGCCGGCTGCACCGTCTACACCACCGTGGGCACCCTCGACAAGCGTGCCTTCCTGCGTGAACGCTTCCCCGCGCTGCCGGACGAGAACATCGGCAACTCGCGTGACACCAGCTTCGAACAGCTCGTGCTGCGCAGAACCCGCGGCCGCGGTGTCGACCTCGTGCTCAACTCGCTGGCCGATGACAAGCTTCACGCTTCAGTGCGCTGCCTGGCCGAGGGCGGCCGCTTCCTGGAAATAGGAAAACTGGACTTTTCCAACAACACTCCCTTGGTGAGTCTCCCTACAAGTACGATGCCCGTTAGTAAATTATGGTTTATATTTCTTCAGTAACCGATTGCTCGGGTGTGCAGGGCATGGCGATATTCCTGAAGAACACGACCTTCCACGGCATTCTTCTGGATGCACTCTTTAACGCGGGTAGCGACGACGTAGAGAAGGCTGCCGTGGTGAGCTGCATGAACGAAGGCCTCAGCTCAGGCGTAGTGCGTCCGCTTCCCGTCACAGTGTTCAGCGACCAGCAGCTAGAACAAGCCTTCAGGTTTGTGTGTGGCAAAACTGGGCCCTTTTAATTATTGGTTACTAGCGGCCGCCCGCGGTTTCACCCGCGTGGTTCCCGTCCCCGTGGGAATATCGGGATAAAAAGTATTCTGTTTTAATCTAGGCTATCTACTATCTGTGTGCCAAATTTCAACCAAATCCGTTTAGTAGTTTTTGCGTGATTGAGGAACAAACATCCAAACATCTAAACATCCAAACATCCAAACCCACAAACTTTCACATTTATAATATTAGTAGCGGCCGCCCATTGTTTCACCCGCGTGGTTCCCGTTCCCGTGGGAATATCGGGATAAAAAGTATTCTATATTTTAATCCAGGCTATCTTTTATCTGTGTGCCAAATTTCAACCAAATCCGTTCAGTAGTTTTTGCGTGATTGAGGAACAAACATCCAAACATCTAAACATCCAAACATACAAACCCACAAACTTTCACATTAATTTATAATATTAGTAGGATATAGTAGGATTAATCGTGTGTTGTATAATAATTTGTATGAGAAAGTTTGCAATAAAATGTGTATCTCGTTGTAGGTACATGGCGACGGGCAAGCACATCGGCAAGGTGGTGCTGCGCGTGCGCGATGAGGAGGCGAGTGGTGCGCGGGGTGGTGGCAAGCTGGTGTCGGCGCTGCCGCGCACATACATGCATCCCGGCAAGAGCTACGTGTTGGTGGGCGGGCTCGGCGGGTTCGGGCTGGAGCTAGGCTCGTGGCTGGTAGCGCGCGGCGCCCGCCGGCTGGTGCTGGTGTCGCGCAGCGGCGTGCGCACGGGCTACCAGGCGTGGTGCGTGCAGCGCTGGCGCCGCGACGGCGTGCAGGTGCTGGTGTCCACCGCGGACGCCACCACGCCGGACGGCGCGCGCGCGCTGCTGCGGGAGGCCTCCGCGCTGGGGCCCGTGGGCGGCGTGTTCAACCTGGCCGCCGTGCTGCGCGACGCCTACCTCGAGAACCAGACGCCCGCCGACTTCCGGGTGGTCGCCAAGCCGAAGGTCGACGGTGAGTACCCGACCCGCTGCACCTCGCACCTCCCGCGTGACCGGGCTCGTGACCGCTGATTCGAATCATCGTATGTGCAGGCACTCGTGCGCTGGACGTGGCGACGCGCGAGCTGGCGCCGGAGCTGGAGTACTTCGTGGTGTTCTCGTCGGTGTCGTGCGGCCGCGGCAACCCCGGCCAGACCAACTACGGCTACGCCAACTCCGTCATGGAGCGCATCGTCGAACGCCGCCAGACCGACGGCCTGCCCGGTCTCGCCGTGCAGTGGGGAGCCATCGGTGAGTTGAGCTTGGCAATTTTTTTATGAAATTAAACCGTTTTCAAAAAACTGATTTATTTTGTAAAACACCATACAACCGTGCAGGAGTAAATTATTAGTATCAAAAACAACATAAGGTTGCTTTCTGCTTTGTTTGTGTGTTTGTTTGTTCGTTTGTTTCTCCACAAAGTTTGCGATCGATTTTATACTAGCTTTCCGATGAGCTAGAGACTTGAAACTTTGAATATATGTCAGAACTAGAAGGCGATGCAATATTATGGTATGTTTGAGCTGATAAGATGATGGAGCCGGAAGAAGGCCGCAAGAACTCGATGATGAAACCATACAACCCCATCGTGTTTGCTAGTTAAAATTGTCTTGACGAGTTCTCTAATGGGAGACGAGATCCAAGGTCTATTGATGAAGCTGGAAGGCCATGTCATAGGAACTCAATATTGAAACCGTGCAACCTCATCGAAATTGGGCTCGTTGAATCGTCTTGACGAGTAAGTAAAGTAAAGTAAAGTAAGCATTTATTCGACGTTTCAATACAATACACATCTTAGTGATTATCTAATATTGAACGACCGAAAGGGTTGACCAGGCTCAGCTTGTGTTGTGGAGTCTATTCCACAACGCTGGTTTTCAGCTGGACCCATAAATATATTAAAAAATAAAATATGTATATGTGATGGGGATGGAGGAAATCCTGATGGAGATCGAGAGCTTCTATGGGCAGTTATATTCCACGCAGACACCTGTTGAAAGCAAGGCTAAAGATCCCAGAGCCAAGCTTACCCGACACTATACCGAAGATATCCCGGACGTCAGCCTGTACGAGTACGATTAGTATGGCTCTCAAACAGCTGAAAAACAACAAGGCGGCGGGTGACGATGGAATCACTACAGAACTTCTGAGAGCGGGCGGTAAGCCGATACTCAAAGTCCTCTAGAAGCTCTTTAATTCCGTCATCGTCCAGGGCAGAACGCCAAAGACATGGAACATAAGTGAGGTGATCTTGTTCTTTAAAAAGGGTGACAAGTCCCTCTTAAAGAACTATAGACCCATCTCGCTTCTGAGTCATGTCTATAAGTTGTTCTCGAGAGTCCTTACGAATCGTCTCGCTCGCAAGTTCGACGACTTCCAACCTCCCGAACAAGCCGGGTTCCGAAAAGGCTTTAGCACCATAGACCACATACATACGCTGCGGCAGGTTATACAGAAGACTGAGGAGTATAATGAGCCACTTTGCTTGGCATTCGTGGACTATGAGAAAGCCTTTGATTCGATTGAAACCTGGGCGGTGCTGCAGTCTCTCCAAAGGTGCCAAGTGGACTATAGGTATATCGAGGTGTTGAGGTACTTATACCAAAATGCCATCATGACGATCCGAGTACAGAACCAGAACACAAATCCTATCCAACTGCAGCGTGGTGTGAGACAGGGAGACGTTATTTCTCCGAAACTGTTCACAGCTGCGTTGGAGGACATCTTTAAGCTCTTGGACTGGAAAGGACTCGGCATCAACATTAATGGCGAGTACCTAACACACCCTCGTTTTGCCGATGATATAGTCCTTATGACTGAGACCATGGAAGACCTGAACATAATGCTCGAAGATCTCCGTAGTCCTTCCCAAAGAGTGGGTCTTAGGATGAACATGCATAAGACGAAAATTATGTCAAATGCCCATGTCGTACCCTCTCCAGTTCATGTTGGGAACACTACACTTGAAGTTGTTGACCATTACGTATACCTAGGACAGGCAGTCCAGTTAGGTAGGTCCAACTTCGAGAAAGAGATCTCTCGTCGAATCCAACTCGGGTGGGCAGCATTCGGGAAGCTTCGAAAAATCTTCGCGTCCGACTTACCTCAGTGTCTCAAGACGAAAGTCTATGAACAGTGTGTGTTGCCAGTGATGACTTACGGCAGTGAAACGTGGCCGCTAACTATGGGTCTCATAAGGAGGCTCAAGGTCACTCAGCGTGCAATGGAGAGAGCCATGCTCGGCGTTTCCCTACGTGATCAAATCAGAAACGAGGAGATCCGCAGGAGAACTAAAGTAACCGACATCGCTCGAAGGATTGCTCAGCTGAAGTGCCAATGGGCGGGACACATAGCGAGGAGAACCGATGGCCGTTGGGGCAGAAAGGTTCTGGAATGGCGACCGCGCACCGGACGACGCTCCGTGGGTAGGCCCCCGACAAGGTGGACCGACGATCTGGTGAAGGTCACGGAAAGCCAGTGGATGCAGGCAGCGCAGGACCGATCGTCGTGGAGATCCTTAGGGGAGGCCTATACCCAGCAGTGGGTGTCGTGTGGCTAATATGATGATGATGATGTGATGGGGACAGTGCCCTTCCTATATAGGTGGTGGAGTAAAGGGAATCCTGTCCTTGGATATAAATAAAATATGAGCGGACTGTAAACTCATGTACTGGTAATTAATCAGATTAAAGAAAACAGCGGTACAAAATCGCGCCGGACAGTGACAATGCAACGGTGAAGTCGTGTGTATGCGCGCGGGAGGACGAATCTTGGCGCTCGTCCATTGTCGCCGCGCCCCTCCTTGGCGGGCCCGGAACCGGTCGCCGCAGTGCTGTGGCCAGCAGCGGCCTCGTCTTCACCATATACTCCCCGCGTTGAAGTATCTTCAATGGATTCCAACGGCAGGGGGCATATGTTGTTGAATGCCCGACGTATGATCCCTTTCTTTGCCCTTATGTCGGCCACCCTAGCAACGCCATCTTGACCGGGAAGGGTTCGTACGATGCGGCCAAGTAGCCACATTAATGGCGGCAATGCCTTGTCTTTAACTAGGACTAGGGTCCCCTGCTTTAGTTGCCCACGTGAACGCTGCCATTTAGTTCTCTGCTGAAGCCACAAAACATATTCATTAGAGAAGCGATTCCAGAATTGCTGCTTCAGGAACTCGATGCGCTGGAACCGCTGCAGTGAGGTAATCCTGGTTGTCTTGATCTGTGGGTGAGGCACAAAGATTAAAGACCGTCCAATCAGAAGATGAGCAGGAGTTAGAGGGTAGAGATCGGATGGGTCGTCGGAAAGTGGAGTAAGAGGCCTGGAATTAAGGATGCTTTCTACCTGCACCAACAAAGTAGACATCTCTTCGTATGTTAAATGAGTTGACTTTAAAACGCGCCTAAGGTGGTGCTTTGTCGATTTGACAGCAGACTCCCACAAGCCGCCGAAATGTGGAGTATATGCTGGAATGCAAGAAAAGTTTATGCCATGTTCTATCATGTTTGATTTTAAGGCTTTGATTACTCGGTGCAGTTCGTTGGATGCACCCACAAAAGTTGTACCGTGGTCAGAGAAAATGTTTCGGGGTTTGCCTCTGCGAGAGATGAAACGATTTAGAGCAGCAATGAAACCTTCTTTTGAAAGATCTGAGACAAGCTCCAAATGCACAGCCTTTGTTGCAAGGTAAACAAAAACGCATATGTAAGATTTTATTAATGTGGAACCTCTTCCCTTACAGTTTGCTATCATCACTGGTCCCGCGTAGTCCACGCCTGTCTCTAGAAATGGAAATTCTAGATGCACGCGCTGCCTCGGAAGGTCTCCCATGATTGGCTGTGCGTTTTGACTCTTGTGCCGATTGCATGTGACACAAGCGCGCACGATGCGCTTGGATAGGTTGGTGCCTCCTATATGCCAGTAATTATGCCTTACTAAAGCCAGTAAAAGCTGTGGACCACAATGGAGATTTGTTATGTGAGTAGATTGTAGTATTAGTTTGGTGACATGATGATTGCTACAAAGCAAGATAGGATGCTTTACGTTGTAGTCATAACTGGAATTGTTAAGCCTGCCACCTACACGAATAAGGTTATCAGAGTCTAAAAATGGTGATAAATTTAATAGTCTGTTTTTGTGTGGCAACTCTTTGTTAGAAGCTAATAATTTGTACTCATCAGGAAAAGATTCCTGTTGAGCTATGCGGCATATAAATTGTAAGGAATCTTGAAGTTCTTTAGTTGAGGGACGACCAGAAACTTTAGATTTACGACAAACAATGTTTATAAAACGTAAAATAAATGCAATTACACGTTGTAATTTAGTAATATTTGAATGATTATGAATGATTGTAGAAAATAAATTAGACTGATTGTTTGATGACATGTTTGTATGATTTCTGGTAGTTCCTTGCGTGTGTCATTAGGATTTGTAGGCCACTTCGACTGATCCAATTTTAAGTAGGCAGGACCCGTCCACCAAACTGACGATGCGCCCAATTCAGCCGCGCTCACGCCTCGAGATACTAAGTCTGCAGGGTTCTCTTTAGTAGGAACATAGCGCCACCCATGTTCTCCTGAATCTTCCTGTATCTCCGAAACGCGATGGCGAACAAACGACTTAAGCTGCTGTGGCGGTGACGAGAGCCATCGTAAAACGATTGTGGAGTCCGTCCAAAAGAAAATGCCGGTAGGTTCGAAAGTGACAGATTCTACTACCCTTTTATGGGTGTTTAATGTAAATGTGCTTAGCTGTTCTGAGGGATCGAACCTCCACATAATTTGTTGTAGTGAGCGTTGTGATGGGTGCACTTCAACTTGCATGTACATTTTTAAAATGTCTGAGATGAGACAACGTACTTATGTTGCCTGAAGCGCAGTAAAATAGAGAGCAGGTCGTCCTGCACAGTAGGACCGACCCTTTGAATGTCGTTAAACGACTTGCCTGACGTTGAGACAGCCGATGCGTCAAAGACAACGCGTAATTTTGTTGTTGAGCTAGACTCTCTTAAAACACCAAAATGTGGTAGGTAGTATGATAGTGTATTATTCGTATTGTTTGATTCTGTGTTTGTATTATAATTTGTTTTTAGATTTTTATCGTTTGTATTAATGCTCATGTGTCCCAAATGAATGTACTCCTTTATAAATTCTACGTACTTTTCTTTAAAATCTGGTTCTCTTTCCAAACGTCTTTTTAATGATAGAAACCTGTTTTTCGCCGATTGGAACGAGTTGCCTAATGAATTTGAAGGTTCTTTTAGTGGCAAAGTTACGACGAAACGCCCATCAGAATTTCGTGTGGTAGAATTTAGTTTTCTTCGCATGCATGTTCTTCAGGTGTCAGATCATGTTTAGGTAAAATTGTGTCTAACTCCCAAAAGCGAGAGAGGTCTGATAGTGGTGACGTGTCTTGAAGAAACATGCACACAGGCTCATCCGTATTGGGTTTGTGTACAGTGCCTGAAACAAGCCAACCGAGCTTTGTTTCAAACGAAGTTGGTTTCTGTTTGCCTAACTGGATACGATTTGTGCCTATAACGTTCCAAAATAAGTCCGCGCCTACTAGAATGTCAATGGCTGACGGTATGTGGAAAGTGGGATCGTCTAAGCAAATGCCAGTAGGTATATTTATATTATGTATATTGATGAATGTGTTTGGCACAGATGTGATGTTTGGCGAAATGAAACAGTCAATGTTCGTCCTGTAGTCACCTTGATAAGACTCCATTGTAAGAGAGCATCGTTGTGAGCTACGGGATGTCAGATTGTTAATGCCGGTTATGTTTGAATGAATTGAAAATGTTTGAAGACCTAGCTTATGACAGAGATCTTGTGTAATAAAGTTGGCAGTACTCCCATTGTCCAGTAAAAGCCTGGCCACATGCGAAGTGCCATTGCAATCTAGTACCTTAACTAGAGCAGTAGAAAGCAATATTTGTGGAGCGGCAGTAAGATTTGTATCCTTAACTGACAACGCGACATGACCCTGAACGGGTGGTTCTTGTGCATGTTCGAAATGCAGCAATGTATTGTGTTTTAATTTGCAATACTTACAATGACTAAGCTTGCATTTTGATTCGGAATGGCCCACTCTTAGGCAATTTAAGCAGACCTTAAGTTCCCTGGCTTTATGATTGCGAGCTTCCACAGATAGTCCACGAAAAGACTCACAACTGTACAATTGATGATTGTGATTTTTGCACAAAGGGCAGTGCGGACTATTTGTATGACCCTTACTGATTGAGGCTATGAAACTTATTTGTCTAGAGGGAGGAAAGGAAGTGTGATCTGTCCTATTCCTAATTCCCGGTTTCGATTCCTCGATAGTTTCTAAGAGATCCGCCCTATTAGTGAGAAACTTAACAAAAACATCTAGGGTGGGGGATCATCCATGGAATTCCTACGTTCCTCCCACTCGCGGCTAGTGACGCTATCAAGTTTTGTAGACATCATGTAAATCACCAAAGTGTCCCAGTGATCAGTTGGTTGACCTAGGGTAGCAAGTGCTCTGAGAATTTTATCACAATATAACGTAAAGCTTTGCTCGATTTTTTTTTGTATGCTAGCTACATTGAAAAGCGCTTGTACGTGGTTGTTTACCAGCAAGCGTTTGTTATCGAATCTCTCACACAACAAATCCCATGCTGCCGAGTAATTAGCGGCCTTAAAGTCCAAGCTTTTAATGACTAAAGCGGCAGAACCTTGAAGCGAAGCGCGCAAATAATGAAATTTGTTGATGGGATCTATGCTATCATTTGTGTGGATAAGCGAAATGAATGTGTCGCGAAATTCGAGCCAGTGTTGATAGCAGCCGTTGAAATGTGGCAAATCAATTTTGGGAAGTCTTACGAATTGTTGTGCATTACGAGAGCTTACCTCAGATGTCTCATGGTCTTGTTGACCTTCAAGAAGCGCGCGAGCCGAAGAAACAAGCGAGAAGTACTGCTTCTCGAACGTGTCCCTGACGTCGAGTTCGGGTTCATCCAACAAACTGTCCATTTCATCCTGTAACGTATCGAAATCATTGTATAAGTTTTCGATTTTTTGAAGGCGTAATTTTAGTTCTATTTGAAGCGCTACGTCGCTTAACTGTTCATTATTTTCTTTAACATTATGTAAATAATTATCAAAAGATGTAGGTTTTGCTTTATAAATGCCCCGTTTTTTTCTTAAAGTTTTCATTTCTTTTTCCATATCCCCTTCAACTTCTTTCCCCATTTTGTACTATATTATTTTAATTTTGCAAAGTAATAAGTTTTAATAAGTAAGAAGAAAAAATTTTCTAACTATTTATAAATAATGAACAGTTGTGTTAGAAAGCAAACAGCACAAAAAACTTAGTTGCTTACTTCACTGCTACGCGATTTCTACTTTAGACTAAGAGTAAAAACCAATCGTGTTTACTGACTACTACTATTGTACTACGATACTAAGTTACAACTTTATTGTGAATAAAAAGCACGATTAAATTTAGTAAAATAGTCTACTAAATTTAAAATCAAAGATAACTACTGCGTTGATTAAGTTAAGCACTAACTACAACACGATATTATTATGCATCAAAACAATTAATTTTAGTAACAAGCGACTACTGATAAACACACGATTAATGAACAATACTGTCCTTGGTCGTAGCAGTCACAGGTGGCGGTCGTAGCCGTAGCAGCTACGCGCTACGGCCCGAGCGCTGAATGAAACCCAACAACTCGTAGGCGAGCGAGGTCCACCGCCCGTCTTGTGCGGTAGGATTACCAAAGTACCGGCCTTTAAAATAAAAACAAAGAAATTAATATTTTAATGTGAATTAAGTTTTATTGTGCATGGGATATGAAAGATAATTGTTTTAAATTTGTGATTGTGAATCTGTGATTAAATGTTTAGGGGTACGAAATATGAAGAATGAAAGTGATTAATGTTATTGTTGTCAATAATTACTGTTTATGAATTGAATACGAAATAAGACACCTTTTACGTAATTATTATTGAGAAATAAAATAAGTAAAGTTAATAAGTGTTTGTAATAATTGTGTTTTGCATTTTTACGTTTTTTAGTTTAAAATTAATTTTTACGTTTAAGGTGTTTATAATTATTTTATGTTTAAAAATATTACTTTATGAAATTACGAGTACTTATTGATGATAAACAATGAATGATTGAGCTGTGATTATGATGACTAGACTACTAGGATGATGCTACAATTTGATGCAATAGTAGAAAGAGAAAATGAAAAGAAAAGATGAAATGGAATTGGAAATGAGTGATAGAATAATTGGAACGATCTCACGGTCTTTGTGCACTATCCTCTTGATAAAATATCACTTTTCTTGACGTGATAATGATGAAAATGATGATTATTCCGAAGTCGCTGTCGGATGGTTGCAGCCGTAGTGGTAGGTAACGATCACCAATTCTTGACCGACGCAATTTTGGTTTTCTTCCGTAAGTGTCAGCAAAAGGTGGCTTGAATCCGAAGTCCTCTGTGTTGTTCACCCGGAGAAAAATGCCTCACAAGCGTGATGAAGTCTTGAAATTGTGGCGATCCTCCAGCTGACCGTTAATGACTCGTCTTCACCAATATGTAAAGAAAAAAAAAGTCGGCTATAACAATAATGCCATAGTTCTGCTGTTTATGGTCTTAGTACTTGTTTATGATACTGAACAAATTGTTGTTGTGTTGTTGTATAAATATTATGGATTAAACATATAGTAAACATGATAAACATTGTCCTGCTCACCCAGCCCTACGATTTGCATCTTGGGTTCAGTACTTACATAGTGATAACAATAGACTGCTGGGTGAACCGAACTGGACCTACTACTTGCATGTGATACAGAATAAATTATTGTTGTTTTGTTGTTACACAAATATTATGGAAAAAAACATGCAGTGAACATTATAAGCTTGTCCTGCCTGTCCACCCAGCCCTACTACCTAAGCATATTCTTTAATTTTAGACCGGAACCCAATTTTTATTTATTTTATTTTTAATTTATTTAAACTTTATTGCATAAGAAAATACAATTGGCGGACTTAATGCCTTAAGGCATTTTCTAACAGTCGACCGGAAAGGGTGTTAAAGAAAAAAATCGTGGCGGCAAAAAAAAAAAAGATAACTAAGTTTTAATATCCGTTAATCATAAATAAGAATCTAGCTATAATAACAATATAAACATTCATAACAATACATACATAAATAATCCTAATTACTATATTATTAATATATGAATCTTATATAATAATATACTTACATATATAATACATACACACGCATAAGATAGTATAGCATAGGTCAAATTTAATGAACTTAAAGTATGGAACTCTAGTAGTTTTCACGAACCTTTTGAATATGATCTTACTTGGGGCACTTCGAATATTCGCGGGTAATGCGTTCCAGAGTCGTATAGCCGAAAGGGTGAAAGAGTCAGAGACGAAGCCAGAAGAATGGACGGGAGTAAGCAAGAGAAGGTTGCTACTAGAACGAAGTTCACGAAGATGAGAGTCACCCAGAAACTGAAATCTAGATTTCAAGTATTCCGGGGTATGTGGATCAAATAAGACGTTGAAAAGCATACAAACAACTCTCAGGTTCCTACGCTCGCGAATAGAAAGCCATTTGAGTTGCTGACGATAATGAGAGATATGGTCGTATTTACGTAGTCCATATTATATGAAACGAATGCAATTATTAAGAAGTCGATGCAACTTATTGAGAAGGTTTTCGTTGAGGTGAGAGCTGCAAACATCAGTGTAATCGATAATAGGTAAAACCAGAGCCTGTATGAGCGCAATCTTGGTGCTGGACGGGAGAAAGTACTTAAACCTGTAGAGAGACCTAAGCGCATTTGTATTTTTTAGGGAAACTTGATTGGTATGCTCTCTCCAAGAGAGACTTGCATCGATTGTCAGACCAAGGTCCTTCACCTGCTGCGAGTATGGAATAACATCGGTATTATATTTTAATTGGGCAACAACATTCATGTTTAGACGCGACAACTGTCGAGAGCTGCCAACAATCATTGCTTGACATTTTCCAGAATTAACAGATATGCCATAAGAATAAAGTATTGTTTATTCTTATGGATATGCCATAATTAGACGACCACTGAGAAATGCTTTCGAGATCACGGTTGAGTAATGCAATGGTTTCGTATAGTCTGTCAGCAGTATTCATAGCATATAGTTGCAAATCATCGGCATGCAGATGGTAAGAAGAGGTTAAATTAGCAGTAAGGGAATTGATAAACAAAGAGATGAGAAGGGGAGAGAGTATACCGCCTTGCGGGACACCAGCTAACAAGTCGCACCAGACGGACATAGCCCGATCGACACGCACGGCTTGCTTGCGCCCGCGAAGATATGAGGAAATCCATGACTGGGCTGAAGAAGATTAGTATCGGGAGAGCATGGCAAGGAGAATTTCATGATCGACTGCGTTAAAAGTGTTAGAGAAATCAATTAAGACAAGCAAAGTCAGTCGTGAGGCCTCAAAACCATTCCGAATGTCCTCTAATACCTTAATGAGAGCTGAAGTCGTGCTATGTCCAGGTCGGAATCCAGACTGGAAAGCATTGAGAAGATTATTGGAGAGGACATAGGAAGAAAGCTGTTTGTGAACGGCAGCTTCAAGGATTTTAGAGAGAAAAGGAAGAATGGAGATTGGTCAGTAGTGATTCAGGGAATTAGGATTAGAGGTGTTGGGTAAAGGAATAGCAATGGCTTTGCGCCATGGAGTAGGGAAGGTGCCGGAAGACAAGGAGTGATTGACAATGAAAGTTAAGATGGGCAAAAGGCAATCAAGCAATAAGACAATTATAGTTCTGCTGACATCATCACATCCTACTTGATTGAGAGAATGAATTTGCGTACCTCATCGAAATAGTTGCAAGTCTAACACTGTTGGGGAGTGGGGTGACAGAAGAGAAATGCTGGTTGAGTTGGTTCAAGGTAAAAGAAGGTTTGTGAGAAAGTTGGGGTTTACCAACTCCAAGCGTGCGGAGAAACTTCCAGGTGTTAGCCGGAGTAGATTCTAGAACATTATTGTGGATGTAGCGGCGTTTAGCTCTTCTTACCATCTGATTGCATTTGTTTCTGGCAATTTTGAAAGACTCCCAGTGCTCGTCTGTCCGACATCTTCTGAAGATGCGGAAAGCAAGGTCCCGTCGTCTCATAGCCATGCGCACACCAGGAGTTATCCAGGGAGCAGGCGGCCGTTTTAACTTGACATTTTTCATTGGTGCGTGTAAGTCATAAACTTTAAGAAGAATAGCGGTGTTAAAATAGGACACCATATCGTCCACTGAGGACGACTCCAGAATAGGGGACCAATCAATGGAACATGCATCACTTGTTAATTTCACCACATCCAGCCTAGCAAGGTTACGCATACAGACAACAGTTGGCTTCGGTTTTGGAGGTTTTACCTTGTAAGCTAGATATATAAGATCATGTCTTGAGAAAGAAGGAGCAGGCACTTGACCATGCTTAAGAATGTGTATAGAAGAGGACGTTAAGATATGATCGATCAGAGTGTCGTCTGTGTTGAGGTTGTGGTAAGTGGGTTCAAGAGGTAGAATAGAGAGATTGACAGACTTTATAATGGACCTGAATTTACGGGAGGAGACAGACATCGCGTCACGAATAGGAGGCGGGATGTTGTTCCATATCTTAACAGCGGCATATTTAAAACTAAAAAAAAACGTGGGGCGCATGCTATAGACAATATGGATGATAAATTTTACAAAACGCGCCCCACGTTTTTAGGTTTAAAATTTCTGTAGGTAGGTATAGGTTATTAGGGTTATAAATATTTACAGAAATATTTATTTTTTACTTTTTAGTTTGTTTTTACTTGTCCGTATTAATACTTTTAGTCCGATTTTTTTGTAATATTTTTTTATATTTTATATAGTTTAGCTGGGCTGGACCATTATGGTTCTACATCAGGTGTTCCAAATCTGCGATTTTTGTTCCTCAACAAAAATGCTCATCAGGCTGAACAACTTTTGCTAGGGTGTCATTTTTATATTTTGTATAGTTTAGTTGGACCATTATGGTTCTGCATCAGGTGTTCCATTTTTCAAAATCAATTATACCCTAAGTTATGCCAAGGCTTAACAGCTATATAACAAAAAAGTTTCATTCGAATCCGTTCATTATTTCCGGAGATTAGCGCGTTCAAACAGACAAACAAACAGACAAACAGACACACTTTTTTTTCAAATTCTTACTCTATTACTATGTCTCCGTCGCCCCAGTTTTTTTTTTTTAAATATATGTAATGTACAGACACACTTCTTTTACTGTTTTATTATATGTAACGATAAGGATAAGGATTAGATTACTGGCATGTTGGTTCATATTAATGAGAGATATTTGTATAATAAAAAGGTAAAAAATATTTATATTTAATAGGATATTATGCTCAATAAAAATAAGCAATAAGTCGGTTATGTCTGGTAGATTAATAAGTGAGAAGAAAAACAATACATAACAATATCTCACGTTTGCTTCAATGTTTTGATAGGGTTTATAAACATAAGATACATAAAACATGCAATGAGTTCGGTTTAATGTACATAAACTTAGGGTACAAGATAATACAAATAATAAGTAAATAGAAAATAGTCATTTCATCTTAGGGAGATCACTTTCACTCTTAATGGTTATGATTGGTGAGGTGTCATTTTTTCGCGTAAAAATCTTGCAATTCTGGACCCAAACATATCCGTAGTTTTGTTCAGAAGCAGCTTTCTTAGTAGTTGTTTGTTTTCTTTTGTAAGATGGTCGTTTACATAGATCTTGCTCACAGAAATTTTATACTTAACTAAAAACGTGGGGCGATTTTGTAATATTTGTCATCCATATTGTCTTTAGCTTGCTGTTAGGTATAGGGTTATAAATATTTACAGAAGAATTTATTTTTTACATTTTAGTCTGTTTTTACTAGTCCATTTTAATGTTTTTAGTCCGATTTTTTTTTGTAATAGTTTTGAGATTTTTATTCTACGACTTTTCCGAAAACTGTCAAAAAATTGATAAGTATTTTAGTAATTTTTCATACAAAACTCGATCAGCTGTTCACATTATTCGCATGGAAAGTCGTATTATTTTTGATTGTTTTTGGAAAAGTCGTAGAACAAAACGTTGTTGTTTATGATGTTAGCAATCAACTCCTAAAATAATAACCCTGCATATAAAACTGCATATAAAACGTATCGTTTGCAGGCGACGTGGGCATGATCGCCGAGCAGATGGGCGGTGACGAGACAGTAGTGGGCGGCACGCAGCCCCAACGTATCGCGTCGTGCATGGAGGCGCTGGGCACGCTGCTGGCGCTGCCGCACCCGGTGGCCGCCTCCATGGTGCTGGCCGACAAGCAGCGCCGCACCGCCGCTCCCACGCAGGACCTCGTCCACGTCGTCGCCAACGTGCTCGGTGAGTCGAGTCTTCTATTTTTATTTATTTATTTATGCACCTTTCATTCAAGCTATTCTTTGTCTTATCCTCGTGCTGATGACGACCTTTTCTCCTGCAGGCATCAAGGACCCCACTAAGGTTTTCGAAACGGCGAACCTCGCGGAGCTCGGCATGGACTCGCTGATGGGTGCTGAAATCAAGCAGACGCTGGAGCGTGGATTCGACGTGGTGCTCGGCGTTCAGGAGATTCGAGGGCTTACATTCGGCAAGCTGCGAGAGATGTCAGGTGGTGGCAGCGCGGACAAGGCGGAGGCGGGCGCAGGCGGCGCGGATGCGGATGGCGTGCTCGTGCAAATGGGTGCACTGGGCGAGCTGATGCCGGCGCAGGTGCTGGTGCAGCTGCCGAGCGCGGCGGTGGCCGGAGCGGGGAACGGCGTGTTCCCCTGAAACACGCAGGAATCTGGAACCCGCATTAAACTTTTGACATCACAAGTATTTTTAATTAGATGTAAGTAGCAGTATGACAAGTCCTAATGTATGGTTGTTGTGGTAATTTATTTATTTCTGACTAGGTGTCAGCGCCCTGTGATTAAAAGTGCATTATTTAATTTTTGAAGTTTACTTTGTTTTATTGCCTCAAGACTCAAGAGAGAGACCTTGAAGAACAGGTTTATTTCATTTATTAGGTTTTCCAACATTTGTGTACAACAATACATTTAAAAAAAAATACTTATTCTACTTATATCATAACTAATTGCCACAAATTTTTACAGGCAAACACAACATGCACCAATAGCTTAAAACTTGAATAAAATTAAACAAATCCTTACAGATAATAAAACATTAAAAAAGTGTGTCTGTACATTACATATATTTCAAAAATAAATATCTGGTGCTGTAACAGTTCAAAATTGAACATGTTATCTTTGTCTCAAATAATCAGTTAAAATAAAGACAAAAGGGTTACTGACCTGTGAGCCGGCTTTGGGAAAGATATTTTGTTGCTCCTTAATAATCCCATCGCCTCCAATTGGATGTATTACCTTTTTCTATCGCCTTGGAGACTCCATTTCTTTCAATTAACTCCTATTTTAGTGATAACTTGTAAATCTGCGAGATACAAGAAGTCCAGGGTTGGAAAAAATAGTTGTAAACAATGATAAATACAGTTATGTGAATGATTCAATAAATAAACTCGTTGAATAACTTACCATGAAGGGATGTTTATTCTCATTTTAATAAAAAAAGGGGTTGTTTGTGCACTTTGGGATGTCTTTAAATGCATTTTGTCTGGAATTATGATTTTAACTGTACTTACAAAAGTGTTCTTGTAGCACAAACCCTTTGATCACATATAATTGTAGGCTATGACTGCAATTCGCAAATACAACATTCACGAAATATCATATTTCTATATAAAAAACGGATACTTTTGTGGGATTTCTTTAACCTGAAAATATGTTTCAACAATAATAAACTATTCGTTGACATTTACATAGACAAATGCATTTGACATTTGGTGGTGGGTTTTGGAACTAAAATGGCTTTCCATCGAGAAAGATAACTTTATAAAAAAAAAGAAAAAAAAGAGGACGAAATAATCCTTGGTAAATTATATCATTAAAAATTTATAAGGTAAAAGGAAGTCGAATGATTATAAAATATTAAAATAAACAAATAATAATTGCATTTAATAACTAATTGTGTAGAATAATGTTTTAGCTTGGGTAAGTGACACGCTTTGTAAATACACCTACCATAGAGATTAAATGCATTCCGTTTTAACAAATGACAAAACACTATTTGTAAATTGAGCTTTGGGATTATGAATAAAGTAAAATCATTTAATATTAAAAGTAAAGAAAGAATACGAATGGTTATTGTTAGAGTTGATTATAAATCATACACCATGTTAACAGAAGTAATATTTTATTTCACGACCAGTTCAGACGACAGATCGAGCAAAAGTGAGTACAATTTACAAAAACCAACGCTTTTATACGCTTTACCATAACTATCATAGAATTGTCCATAGACTTGCAACTGTCAAGCATAAACGCACGTGGAGCATAGACTTAAGCCGGAAACACACCACTGTGCCGTGCCGCGTCGCTCCACGGCACGTCAATCAGTCTGTCAGTCTTTGCTCCACGATTCACAGACTAGCATTAAACGTCAGAAGGATGTTTTGTCTGTGAGTGCTTACCGACAACTGCATGGACTATGGCAACACTAATACAATGTTAAGTAATATAAAGT
This sequence comes from Agriphila tristella, assembly GCA_928269145.1. NCBI lineage: Eukaryota > Metazoa > Arthropoda > Insecta > Lepidoptera > Crambidae > Agriphila > Agriphila tristella. The sequence continues at coordinate 57,243,064 of OV743431.1, read as the reverse complement.
TGACATGTGACACTCAACAAGAAAACAGCCGATAAATATTAGGATTGAAAAACAATTGATTTACAAAACCTTAATTACTAACATTCGGCCTTTCCTGACAAATTATTATTACGTCCTCGTAATATAAGACGTTTATAAATTCCATGCATTAATGATATTGAAATTTTAAAAAACAAAAATAAACTCATTTAAGTTAATTTTTTTTTTCATCACAATTATTATTCACGATCGAATCTCTGTCATTGTATGTCATAGATTCGGCCGTCCTGATAAACAATTACGTCCTCGTAATTTTCATAGCATCTATGTAGAAAAACCAAAATACAATATTACAAGAACGAAGTATTGATCTTTTGTAGGGAATTAATTATTAATGTATTTTTAATAATTACTAGCTGACCCGTCAGACGTTGTCCTGTCTCAGTTATGATTTATGAATATTTAATTCGAATTTTAAACGACATTAAATTTTTTTTTGCAGCCCGCGTTCTGTCAATTCTATGTCAAACGTCATAAGGTTACATTAAAAAAAAAGTTTATAGTCCAAATTAAATTTTGTATGGTGGTTAAGTATTCCTAAATTTTTTTATCTATGTCAAACGTCATAAGTTTACATTAAAAAAAAGTTTATAGTCCAAATTAAATTTTGTATGGTGGTTAAGTATTCCTAAATTTTCTTATTTTTCGCGCAATTTTCCTTAATTTTTTTCATAAGAACCTTCTCCTGATAATATCAAACACAACAAAAAAAGGAATTAGCGAAATCGGTTCAGCTGATCTCGAGATTTGTGCTTAGCAAGACATTCAGCGATTCATTTTTATATTGTAGATTAGTTATAGTCTTATTAATTAAGGTGGCGTTCAACGTTTTTTTTTTTCACCAAACATAGGTACCAAGGTGATTACAAATATGTGAAAAACTCGCTCAGACCTCTATTATTTATACTGCTGGACACACCAAAGCAGCACTCATAAGAAGCAAAATAAGTTTTTATTAACTAGTGTTTAGTATAATGTACAGAGCATTCATGTAAATATTGTGATATTGCATTACTCTTATTTATATCAAATAGATAATTCGTGAATAAATCTTATATTCCTGTAATAAAATATTATATTCTTAATAAAAACAACAATTTATGATTATATTTTAGAATCAATCTAATTCAGCTAAGTGATTACTAAGTATCCAGATTTTCTTTTATATTGTTACAATTAAGTATCACACAGAACTATAATATTTTTTTTATAATTAACTATTGTGTTTAGTTTTTTTGATAATCATTAGATTACTTATCAGTATATTCCTATTATTTATATATTTTTTTTATAATTGTAGAATACCATAATATTAAGTTAAGATAATATTGAGATAATTACCATAATTATGTAAATAAACAGTATGGTTGTTTTGGTTTTGATTTAAAAAAAACATGCCTTTAGAGTCTACTCACTAGTATAATCTTTTTAATTTTATTGGCAATTAAATTAAAACTAACGTGAGGTAGTTCCGGTAGTCTGTTTCCTATTATAAATATTTTAGTATCTTTCTTATTTTAGGCTTGGGCTCGTTATACAAGGAAATGAAGTGCATTTGTTGGTTACTGGGTTAATGTCAAAATCTAGATTTAAATCTATAAACTAGTCTGAAGCTTTGTTTTTGTGTAGTACTTTTTAGTAAGTATATAATCTTAGTGACTCTGCAGCAAGCTGACTTTGGAATGTCAAATTATCAACTTTTTAGGAATATTATAACTATTATCGTCAAATCAGTCCAGTAAAAACTAAATAACGTAAGTATTCTTCCGTTCTTAAAGGATGCATCTTGATAATCATCTTAATTAATCTTGACAATGAAGCACGTTTACAATAGAGTAAAAATGTTTGTAAAACGCCATGGAATCGAATTAAATCATATGAGCAACCAGATTGGAATAATAATTGCATAAAAATAAAGATAGATAATAAAATTATTACAGATCCCATTGACATTTGCAATTTTTTTTTAGTCTAATATTACAAATAGATCATCTAATGCTAACATGACAGTCATATCAAAATAATTTAAAATATGACAACAATATAAAACCATGATGGACGCAAGCTTGTATCTTTTTAGATCCGGCCGGCGAAATACTAAAAATTATAAGATCACTCAATAACACCACATCGGTCGGGGTGATAAAATATCCACAAAAAATATTTATTAAGTATTGTTCACTAACTCAATCTGACATTAGTCAACCTATCAATGACTAAAGCCATATTCTCGGAAGCCCTTAAATATCAATAATTAAATGGATTAGACGGACTATTACAGACATTATTTATAAATTTCTAGAAAAATTTAATCTCCTGTCTAAATATCAAAATTGCTTTTGGGAAAGCAAGTCAGCTTTCTTAGCAGCTTTTTATTAAACAAAAATGTTATTGAGAACACTTTCAAGAATTTTGATAAAATAATGTATATTTTTCGACATTAACAAGCTTTTGACTTTGCTCCATTGATAAATTAAAATCGCTAAAACGGCCACAAAAATCCTTCATAATCGTTTTCAATGTATTGAAATTAATCACATCAATTAAAATAAGAAATAAGTTCCAGTAAAATATCAGTTGTTAGAAACAATGTAGGTAGTTGTTCCACAAGGAACTAAACTAACTAAGGCCACTATTATTTATAATAAACGACCTACTTCATGTGACTACTCACTCATCAGTGTAATTTATTCTCTGATGATAAAATTTGTAGTAATACCAAAAATAAATAAATAAAATATGAACATAAAAAAAATATACGTTTTTATAATAGAGATCCTATGGACCATGTTCTGACAATACTTCATAATAATGAGCTCGTAATGTAATAAAAAAATTAAGAACGTGTCAAGGAAAATATGCGCTAAAATAAATAGATTTGCTTATGTATTGTAAGACTAACGATTCAAATAAACCAAAAGTCCTCTTTGATGGCATATCATGACAACGTAGCTTCAAATCCTAAATACGGTTTACTTTACTATTTTGGGGTCTAATAACTTAAACAAAACTTTTATATCCAATTACAACGTTCAGAGCAATATGTAACGTTCCACCTATGACGTCGTGTAAGCGAACCTAAACCTATTAACTCTTCCTTCATTATATATCTTCGAGTGCTGCATATTCGTCAAAACCCATCCATATTTAATTGTGCATAGGGATACATTTTATATGATGAAAAGTATTAGGCATCATTAAAAAAAACTATTATTTCCCAGAATGCAGACCGTCCTCTACAAAAGGAACTGTTACATAAGATGTGTTAGGATCATTAATAAAGTGCCACATCCCTTAACTGAACTTACACCTGACCCGACCATATCTAGACAAAAACTGTTTGAATGGCCTAAAACAAAATATTTACTTGTAAAATTAACCTAACAGAATCAAATGATAACGACATGATGTGTAAGTTGTTTCTCCAATTGTACATCTAATATTAACTAATATTAATTTTGACATTAACACTAATTATTAAATTGGTAATTTTTTTTCACATGCCCTATATTGGCAAAATAGATGGACTATGAATGTAACAAGTGAATTATACACACGACAGCACCATAAGTTGATGTGCCGTTGACTGTACTCTATTTTCGATGAATCAATTTCATTTTCAATCAAATATTATACATTTTCAGGGTTCACTAGCTTTTTGGGGGTAAATAAGAATCGATTGCCGCGTCGGTAAGATAAATCAATAATACACGTGTATCAATACAACCTGCACCACGAGACCACGAACCCCTGCCTCAACCAATGGATTATGTATATTTATAAAAACACAAATATCATTACGCACACAAGATTAACCTAGCGCCTTCGCCAGCTTCTTACAATAAAAGTCTATTACCCACTCAGCACGGTACGCAGTTATGTAGGAGACACGAATAGAATAGTCTTGAAGACGTTTCTTCCACTCGTCCCACGTCAGGTCTGATGTCTTGTTGGTGTCCAAACCAGTTGGTGGTCGTGTGGTGGTAGGTGGATGTTTTCTCATCCCAGCCGTAGATCTTCGCCAATGACTCCAATCGATGCAAACATGCGTGAACAGACATTAGCATTAGAATTTCCTATGAATTCAGGCACGTGTTCAAGTTTTCCGATAAATCATAAATTACTTATATTATTTCTCAAATTATGTAACAAAGATGTATTTAAGGGTCCAAGTGATAGGAAAAAATGGTTTGATATTTTTTTATAAAGAAAACATAAAGTTGTAGCTACAAAAAAAAACATAAATGCGACAAGCTAAAGAGTTTATCTAGTAGCTACAAGTATTAAATTGCATATAAACCTAACAGATGATTGTATGAGAAAAAAAACAGAATATCATGAAAAACGCATCATATTTTAGGCGTAAATGTATTGAACTCTACATCAAAATACACTTTACCGTACTGTGAATTTGCTCAAATAACTTTTTACTTCAAGAAAGATAATTGTGATATTGATAAAAAAAGGAAAAACATAATCTGTTCATATGTAAAGAAAAACAGACAAATATTTCCGCATAACTGAGCCTTAAATCTGTTTGTCTCACAACGGGGTTGTTACTTGCACTGGTATTAACTGGGTGAGGTAAATTGATCAGTGATAGAATAAGGTGGGTAGGAGGAGGTAGACTCACTTAAATTTGCTGATTTTGCACGGCAGGCACGTTAACTTCAACAGAAGGTTGTGGTTTTAAGGCGGAAACATTGATTGACAAAATTATTAATATCTGTGGACGTACCTGGCATAATACATTCCTCATTGGAGACTTTGGGCGCTGGATGTTGCTGTGGCTGTAGTCTGATAATTTGTTCCAGCACTGGGTCCAGCCGCATAATTCGGTCGGTATTATTGTCAGTCGCCTCGGAGCTCTATTCGGTTCTTCTTCATCGTCTCTCGAAGTAGGATGCCGTATGCGTCGATTGTTCAACGTGACACGTGGTAAAAAAAAAACGCGCACTTCTGAATTGTTAGAGTTGATTATAAATCATACACCATGTTAACAGAAGTAATATTTTATTTCACGACCAGTTCAGACGACAGATCGAGCAAAAGTGAGTACAATTTACAAAAACCAACGCTTTTATACGCTTTACCATAACTATCATAGAATTGTCCATAGACTTGCAACTGTCAAGCATAAACGCACGTGGAGCATAGACTTAAGCCGGAAACACACCACTGTGCCGTGCCGCGTCGCTCCACGGCACGTCAATCAGTCTGTCAGTCTTTGCTCCACGATTCACAGACTAGCATTAAACGTCAGAAGGATGTTTTGTCTGTGAGTGCTTACCGACAACTGCATGGACTATGGCAACACTAATACAATGTTAAGTAATATAAAGTTGACATGTGACACTCAACAAGAAAACAGCCGATAAATATTAGGATTGAAAAACAATTGATTTACAAAACCTTAATTACTAACATTGTATTTGTAATAAATAAATATTTATTAATTACTAACTATTTGTAATAAATAAATATTTAATAGAAACGATAACTAGTAAAAAGTTGTAAAGAAACTAGACATAAAAACAATATACCGTAGAATGGATCGTGGCATTTTCTTTGTCCATAAACAAAAGACGAAAGAAAATGTTTGCGGTAGCCAATCATGAGCTCAGATTCTGTGAGGCGTGGGTTTTCCTGAGATTGAGCCAATGACGGACTTTAGTTGTTGGCCAATCGAATATTAAATCACGTGGCGCCAGATTTTAAAGTAACCAATCATAATTCGCAATGGTGACGTGATGCAATTAAATGTTACCAGTTAGAGTCTATAAAGTACCCTTAGTAATATAATATGAAAAAAAAAACCGGCCAAGTGCGAGTCGGACTCGCGAGTGAGGGGTCCCGTACCAAGGAAACGGCAAGAGAAGTCGCGTATGTATGTATGGGTTGGGAGTGTTAAGGCCTGGATTCATCTTAAGTATATTCGAAATTGTGGGTTATTTTCGATTCATCAATAAGCGATCAAATGTTCCTTTGTTTTGAATAGATGAAAATATATGCTTAGATTTTATAGACGACTTTGATTATCTTACAGTAAGAAATGCGATATCCATATATTTAATATAGAAAATCTGCAAATACAATAAAAACTTTAATTGATTTTATATTTTCTGAATAATACTTGGAGATTACAAATCCTTTACCCACAATTAATAGATATTTCAACGGTTACTTTTCGGTAAAAGTGACTTCGGGCTAGAAATAACGATAGAAACGGCGAATAGATGAAGAAATAAAAATGATGCCATTACTTTTGCACAAGAAAGAAAAGTTAGAGACAGAGAGGATTCGGAATATTTTTTAAATACCATAGTATGTAAATAAACTCGTTCATTTGACTGAAGAGGTAATGTGTAGGATGGGGCGACAAAATAGGGCATATACAACAGTAGGTTATGTATGTGAGTAATATTTGTTGTTAGCGATATTATACCCCAAGTTTGGTTGGTTAAGCATAATATCATTGTTTTCTTGTTATCAAGTCTTTGCTATTATTAAAAAAGGTTATGTGTCGATTGTAAATAATAAAAGTGGGCTGATAACATATTTATTGATTTTAAGATTTTTTTCTTTGGAGGTTAGAATAGTGCGATAGACCAAAAGATGTATTCAAACGTACAGGGAAGATTAAATCGATTGTGTCATTAGGAACTTAGAACAATATTTGCGTATGTGAGGAGTTTTGTAAATTCTAGGATAAACAAAACTAATTATTGAGTATGGAAGTAATAACGGGTCCCTATTATTATATTCACGAGATAGGTAGATTAGTTCAGGTAGGAATGGGAAAAATTACCCCATTATTGGGTAAATGAGAAATTTGGTAACAGGGCTCTCTAAAAAAATTAAGAACCAATAAAATTAGCCGGTTAAGCGTCATGACGCTAGCATTTCCTAGGAGTAGCTTTTCCGCGCGTATATAAGGCCAGGCGCGGGTGATCAGGCTCTATTTTTCTTTACCTCCACTCACCGAAGAAGAAGCAAGCACACTTCCCTCTGTAAGATGGCTGCTGAACAAGTTATCTCAAAACCGAAGAAGTCAGCAAATAAGTGAAAGAAACGAAAGTCTATTTGTATAGGTCTTGCACGGGCAAGTTTCTAACCTTTGGGGAAATGTTTCAGACAGCGCTTTAAATGGTAAAAATTAAATAAATTTAAAAAATATTAAAAACACGACTGCCCTGCCAAAAACGAACTAAAAAGTTAAACAACAAGTGTCATTGCAGTCGGGGGACCTTATTATGGAACAATTTTTGATCAAAGAGGTCCCCCGACTGCAATGACACTTGTTGTTTAACTTTTTAGTTCGTTTTTGGCAGGGCAGTCGTGTTTTTATTATTTTTTAAATTTATTTAATTTTATTTCACACATTTTAGTGACATATTATATAGTTTTGGAATGTGCTCATCAAGGCCTTTCATTTGATGCCCATATTTTAATAATAGAAGAAAAAAAAATTTTTTTACATTTGAAAATGGCGTCGTACAGTCGCCATATTGATTTTTTCTAAAAAAAAATATAGCCAGTGTCACTCGAAATGCTGTAAGGATTCTAACGATACCTCATTTATCCAAATCAGTTCAGGCATTTAGAAGTTATGGTGGAATAAAGAAACTCATATACCCACAAACATACATGAACCCTGAACACATAACACTCTTTTTGCTTTGGGCAGTCGTGTAAAAATTGAAGCCTGACTGAAATATTAATACCAAAATACCAAAATAGTTTGGTTGTGAAGTTTACATCAAAGTAACGTAGTTGTACCAAGTAAATTCAAGGATTAGTGAAAATAGATATTCTAAAATTAATTTCATAAGAAATGAAATGTGGGAAGGGAGAAATTTAACTTGTATAATTAAAAATAGGGTTGTGTCGTATTGGGGCGATTCGCGAATGGACTTTCGCGGGGTACTAGGCAAATAGAAGTTTGTGATTGTGACGTCACAAACGGGCGGCCAATTCGTTGGTCTGCCTAGTTAGTCACATAATGTAACCCTGTGTGGCTTAATTTAGAAAAAGGCTTCATCAAGTGCTGCCGCTAGGATATAATCCTGTTTTCTGCTTAAGTCCCGAGGTCAGGGTTTCATTATTCCTTTTGGTTAGGGTCTTTTGGTGGTCCTTCCCATTCACCATTAGCACGGCCAAGTTGTTAGAGAAATTAGGCGAGTATGCTTGCTCACACTGTACAGGAACGGGGCGACGTGTGGTGCTGGTAAGAACCACAAAAATTGGCATAGGAAAGTCTCATTTAGTCTGAATTAGGCAGGTAAAATCATAGGCCGACTGTAGGGTTAACTGCGCGAAAATTAGGTAGAGTATCACAAAAAACGGGGGGGGGGGGGGGCTTGTGATATGGTACTTCGAGTCGTCGTAACTAGAGCGAATCAGGCGGATAAATTGCTAGGCAGGCATGTAGAACGAGCAAAAATCTAGTTAGGTAGGTCGTCACATTGTAAAATTAGCGTTCTAGAATCGAAATCGTTGTAGGATAAGTTAGGCAGGGATCTTGTACAATCGAAGAATTTAAAGGCAGGAAAGTTCATGTCGTACCTATCTAGTAAAACTAACCGTATGGAAAGAACAGCGCTATAAAATGAGTTAAATCTAGGTAAATACAAATCTATATAGAAAATCAGGGTTAGGGATACTAGTCAGAAAATCGTAATATACGAATGTTAGCGCCAAAAGGCCTGGGTAAATACTATGAACCCAAGTGGAATTTCAGACGCAAAGTTAGGCATAATTCAACAAAATGGCCAAATTATTATTTTTCGTTAGGAAAATTGCAAGGTGCATCACAAGATGGCCGCTACTGTTTTCACTAAATGATGCATTTCATCCAAGCTAATTTTGATGACGGGGTCGTCTTAGAAGGAATGTTTGCACGATGAACAAAATGGCGGATCATGACAAAAGTAAATTAAAATGTATGATGATTTTTAGATTGTGTCAAGTTAGGTAAATGCGAGCAAGTTGCAGGGTTAAGTGGGAACGTGATAGTGAATTTGTTATCTTAAATTCCCAGTAGTTCCGGAGATTAGTTCAGTGTTGTGGCATCTATTGTGTTGTGGAAGTGGCGTTGTAAATAAACTTCAGTGAATGAAAAATACCTACCTTTTATTGTGCTAAAGCTAGTTGGACGCGCAATCTAGTTAACTAATAGACTATCAAAACATAATAGAAGTAATATCTTTGAATTGGGCTGACTTTACTAATATTGACCATGGTTCAATCTGGGGCCGTACCGGCTAACGAATCGATTTTCATAAAAGTCTGCTGGGTTTCAAATTAAAACAGATAAATCGAGCCCCAATTGGGCCAAAATGACGAACCCAAATTCATGATGTCACACGAACATCGATATCTTCCGAATCACGTCAACAAAAAGTACAAAACGAAATTGCTTACTTTGATTTCTCTGTTTTAAGTTGAAACCCAGCAGACTTTTATGAAAATCGATTCGTTAGCCGGTACGGCCCCTGTTGACTATAAATAAAATAATCTATTTTGGTAATAAATGTGGATGAGTGCTGAAATAAGTCTGGATATATTGAAAAAATCCGTGATTATAGCCGAGTCATGTCAATTCCCGCTTGCTTAATCACTAGACAATCTTCTTCAGTAAGCTTCCACAAATTAACAAAATAATGCTGGTGTTTGGCATTAAACAATACTTTGATTAACATTTATATACTATGAAAGTATCAACTTATATGGTGAACATGTTAAGTACACAGATAATAAACTCAAGGTATTTTCTGAGTTAAATATTCTAATCAAATTTAACAGCCGACTCAATTCGAAGGAAATCAATGTCAAATGTATCATACAATAATCAAAAAAGGATTTATTCAATGCCATTTCGACAATGCAATCCTGAGGTTATTATCCAAAAGTAGGTAAAGTTAACGCAGAAGCTTATTTATTATATGTCCCTAAGTTTAAAAACCTTCCTTCAGAAAACCTTAGATTTTCCAGTACTCATCTCCCCTTTCAAGTTCATAAATTGTAAAATTGAATTTATGTGATATAAGGTAAATCAAACTTTAAAACAAAAAAAAACTTACATTTAATTTTGAATTCAGCCATCATATGGGTGTGCAATAGGAATGACTCCAAATAAAAATGTCCAACTTACGTGAAGCGGTATAATGTTCCAAGCACACACAATGCACATACAAAAAGTCAGAAGGAAGAAACGAAGATTGAAAGATAGAAATAAGCAAAGCGTTTAGTTTACACAGCACAGCACAGCACAGAAGAATAACAGTGATAACAGATAATATTTAGTGCGTTAAGCGTTTACAAAAGCGTGGGAAAATACAAGCGGGCGGAGCGCCGAGAGTACGGGCTTCGCGGACATGTACGGGTCTCGACTGGCGACGCGGGCGCATCGCGGCCGCGCCTGCAAGTATTGCGAAACCGGTCGGACGGCTCGTAGTTTGCGCGTGTCCATAGCACCGCGACTAGTGAGTGTACCACATCGTCCGACAAATTATCGGTTGATTTTATTAATGTATGTTTATATAATAATTGTGTGATAATTAAATATTAAATTATATATAATATGTATGTTACCTACATCATTCCCCTCCAGAGACCGTGTCTACGGGCGATAGAAATCAGTGAATTTTACCCTTCTTCCTGAACGAGTTATTTTTAAACTGGGGGAAGTATTTTCGGGTTCCGTGTATTTTTGAGAAAGGATAATATTATCAGCTAATAAGTATGCTGGTTTTAAGCGATTAATAGAAATATTGACATCCTTCCCTTTAACACGTATTTTAAATACTTTAGGGCCTTTTTTTAAAACTTCGTAGGGACCTTTATAAGCATTTTGAAATGAACCCTTTATAGTGTCATCTCTAACGAAAACGTGAGATGAAGTGTTTAAATCTTTATAAACAAATATTTTATTCGAGCTAGTATGATGAGAAGTTGGAACTGGTTTTAAATTTTCAGCAAAAGAACGTAAACGGGCAGAAAAATCTCTAATATCGGTGGTGTGACATGTGGTCTTATGACCAAAAAATTCACCGGGCATCCGCAAGGTCTCTCCGTACAAAAGCTCAGAAGAGGAAGCTTGCAGATCGTCCTTGATCGCGTTACGAATGCCAAGCAAAACCAACGGTAAGGTCTCTGTCCAGTTTGTATCGTTATGACAGGTAATTGCTGTTTTCAATTGTCTGTGAAAACGCTCGACAAGTCCATTGCACTGAGGGTGGTAAGCGGTTGTTTTACGGTGTTTAAAACCAATGAGCTTAGCGAGTGATTGGAAAGGGCTGACTCGAATTGCTTTCCACGGTCGGTTACGATATCGGTGGGGCAACCAAATCGAGATACCCAGCCTGAGACAAAGGCTTTAGCAACGGTCTCCGCCGTGATTTCGGTTAGAGGGACCACTTCCGGCCATCGCGTGAAGCCATCGACGGCTGTCAAACAGTACCGATAACCGGCAGATGGAGGTAGAGGCCCAATGAGGTCTATTTGGACATATTTGAATCGTGCTTTCGGCAGATCGAGAGTACCTAAAGGTGACGATACATGCCGATTCACTTTGGCACTTTGACAAGGCAAACATGCCTTAGACCATTCGTGACAGTCTCGTCGCATAGTAGGCCACACATATCGTTGAGCTACTAATTTAGCGCTAGCGTTGGCACCGGGGTGGCTGAAACAGTGCAGATGGTCGAAAACCTGCTTGCGAAACGGTTTAGTGACGAAAGGCCTGTGAGTTTTTGAACTGACGTCGCAGTATAAAAATGAACGACTCCCAGGGATATTCACTTTCTCCAAACGAAGAGAAGTTTCGCCTTGCAAGAGCTGTGCTAGCTCTGGGTCTTCGGATTGTGACTTAGCTAAGGCTTCTAATTCGATTGGTATATGCAGTTCATCGACACGGGAAAGCGTATCGGCAACGACATTGACTTTCCCAGCTATGTGTTTAATGTCGGTGGTGAACTGCGATATAAAATCTCAACACGAGTATTTATATTACTCTCTGAGGCTGTCTCAACGCATCTTTGTAATTGAATTATTGGGTAATAAACTATATTTTATTATTATTTTTATAAAATCTAAGTGCCTATATTGACGGGGTGAACAGTCGCGCTATCGTTCATGAAAGGCGTAGCACAGTGGCTTGTGGTCAGTGAAGATGGTAAAGTGTTTTGCCTCTAACATGTATCGGAAGTATTTGATACTTTGGTAAATAGCAAGGAGCTCGCGATCGTATGGAGAATACTTCTGCTGGGATGGGCTCAACTTGCGTGAAAAGAATGCTAGAGGTTGCCAAGAACAGTCTTTATACTGCTGTAAAACAGCGCCTATGGCGACATCTGACGCGTCGGTAGTTAAGGCGAGTTTAGCGTCAGAATTGGGATGCGCTAGCAAAGCTGCATTGCATCGCAAAGGCTTTTCTTACACTCCTCGAAAGCGGTTAACGAATCTCCATTTATGACAACAGGCTGTGAGCCTTTGACGGAACCGGTAAACAAGGCGTTCAGAGGAGCTTGAACTTGGGTAGAGTTTGGCAGAAAACGTCTGTAAAAATTAATCATGCCCAGGAATCTCCGAAGCTGTTTGACCGTCTTTGGGACAGGGAAGTCCTGTATCGCCTGGACCATACTATTAAGCGGCTTAGCATCAGAAGAGGAGATGGTATAGCCTAGAAAGGGTAACTCTGGCAGACCGAAGTGACATTTAGCGGTATTTACCAGCACGCCGTACTCCTTCATTCTGGTGAACAGCTGGCGCAGGTGGTCCTCGTGCTCCGTCTCTGTTTTGGAGAATACTAAAAAATCATCCAAATACGGATAGCAAAAATCGAGGCCACGGGTCATTTCATCAGTAAAACGCTGAAAGGTTTGACCGGCATTCCGTAGGCCAAATGTCATAAACGGAAATTCGTATAAACCGAAGGGTGTAGTTATCGCGGTTTTGGGGATATCCTCTTTCGTGACGGGGATATGATTATAAGCCTTAACTAAGTCTACCGTCGAGAAGATCTTGCAACCAGATAAGTTATGGGCGAAATCGTGGATGTGGCGAATAGGATATTTGTCCGGGATAGTCCTGGAATTAAGTTGTCTATAGTCGCCACATGGACGCCAACTATTGTCTTTTTTAGGCGCAAGATGTAGTGGTGAAGCCCATGGACTGTCAGATGGACGAGCTGTACCGTTAGCTAGCATGGCATCGAACTCTAACTTCGCGATTTTAAGTTTGTCAGGGGCTAATCTACGAGGTTTACATGAAACTGGGGGGCCTGGAGTGGTGCGGATGTAGTGTACGGTATTGTGGCTTGTTTGGCGTGGTGCACCCGCCGGTCGAGTGATTTCGGAAAACTCGCTGAGAATACTACTGTACTTACCGACGCCAGTCAAGACCTTAACACTTGAAATAAGGCTGTCAGTAAAAGAAATAGCAGCTACAGTGGATACATTAGTAACACTATCTACTAAGCGTTGGTTTCTAATATCTACGGTTAAATTAAAAAAGGATAAAAAATCTACGCCAATAATGGCCTTGGTTACGTCGGCTATAACAAACTGCCATACAAAATCACGACGAAGACCAAGATTTAAACTTAGTTGCACAGTACCGTAAGTTTTAAATTTCCATGGTTATTGACGTTAATAGAATAAACTATGTCGGGATTTACACCATGTACCTGTTTATTTTTGAGACTCCGATATTTCGGCGCAGTTGCATGCGCCATGATCACGGAAGAACTGTCGATTGTTGCGTGCGGGTAGATGTTATTGGCAGACGAATCGGTCTACCCTCCGTCTAGTTCTTTTATTACGGTATCGAACGTAGTTAGTTCCGAGGCCGTTTAGCGGTTAACTAACGCGAATGGAAATTATAGTTAGGTATGCGTTAGTTTAACTATGCTAGGGTTAGAATATCACCAGTCCATATAGTAATTCAGTTAGTACTAGAATCCAATTAAAATCCCATCACCGGGTAGGTATTCTAAGCGTTAGGTAGTTAAGTTAAGAAAATTAGGTAGGAGATAATTTAATTATTAAGGTATTCATTACAGTGTGATGGAGACATAGTAACAGAGTAAGAATTTGAAAAAAAAGTGTGTCTGTTTGTTTGTCTGTTTGAACACGCTAATCTCAGGAAACACTGAACGGATTCGAATGAATTTTTTTTTGTTATACAGCTGTCAAGCCTGGGCATAACTTAGGGTATAATTGATTTTGGAAAATGAAACACCTGATGCAGAACCATAATGGTCCAGCTAAACCGTGACCGACCGCCTTAGGGCAAGGAGGAAGGCCCCTGGTCCCGACGGCATCCCGGGGCGGGTGCTTCCAATCGCCCTGGAGCATCTCGGTCAACATGTTCGGGCACTGTTTGACGCCTGCCTCAAGTGCGGGCAATTCCCGAAGAAATGGAAGAGGGGGAGACTCTGCCTCCTGAGAAAAGACGACAGGCCACCGGACTCCCCGTCGGCGTATAGGCCAGTAGTGTTGTTAGATGAGCTTGGTAAGATGTTGGAGCGAATTATCGCAGACCGAGTCGTCCACCACCTAAACAACGAGGGGCCTAACCTATCCGACCGACAATTCGGGTTCAGGAGGCAGAGATCAACAATCGACGCCATCCTCGCTCTAAAGGAGTTGTCACAGAGGGCGATAAGCAGAGGAGAGAGAGTTGTTGCAGTCTCTTTGGACATCAAAAATGCGTTTAACTCTCTCCCGTACAGCGTTATTCGGGATGCCCTGAAATATCACGGCATCCCTCCCTATCTAGCTCGCATAATTGAGCACTATCTACAAGATAGGGAAGTGGTATTTCTTGCCCCAGACGGGCAAGTCAGGATGCGTGGCATGGAGTGTGGTGTTCCACAGGGGTCGGTTTTGGGACCACTCCTGTGGAATCTAGGCTACGACTGGGCGCTTCGCGGTGCCTTTCTCCCCCGGCATGATGTCATCTGTTATGCAGATGACACCCTCGTTACTGCCCGGGGTAGAGATCTCGCGGAGGCGAAGTACCTAGCAAAAATTGGAGCAGAGCACATGATCCGCCGAATCAGGAGGTTGGGTTTGGAGGTGGCCGTGGCGAAGACGCAAGCCATCGTCTTCCATGGGCCAAGACAGGGGCCGCCTCCTGGCGAAGACTTGGTAGTGGATGGGGTCGTGATATCGTTGCGACCACATATGCGGTACCTGGGGCTGGTTCTAGATAGCCGCTGGAGTTTTAGCGAGCACTTCAGGCAGCTGGCCCCCAGGCTAGTGAGTGCCGCAGCGGCATTAGGAAGACTCCTGCCAAACGTAAGCGGCCCAAACCAGAGCTGCCGCAAATTGTTCACAGGAGTCATTCGTAGTATGGCCCTGTACGGGGCGCCAGTGTGGGCGGACGCCCTCAGCACGGAGAACAGGGCGGCTCTTCGAAGACCACAAAAGGTCATCACCTCCCGTATCATACGGGGATACCGCACGGTGTCGGGGACGGCGGCATGCGCCCTCGCTGGTACACCGCCCTGGGAGCTGGAGGCCCAGGTGCTCTCGGAGGTGTATAGGCAGAGGAGAGTAGACATAGAAAGGGGCGAAAGCCTGGCCCCTGAAGAAAGGTCGCGAGTCCGGCGCGATGCGGAGGAGCGGATGCTCCAAGATTGGGAGCTCCAGTTGCAAACCCCGATTGCGGGGCATAGGACTGTTCAGGCCATTCGCCCGGTCCTCAGGCAGTGGCGGGATAGGGAGCATGGCTCCCTGACATACAGGATGACACAGGTACTTACCGGGCACGGTTGCTTCGGTAAGTACCTATGTCGAATACGGAGAGAGGCCGCTCCGGTGTGCCACGACTGCGGCGCACCGGTCGACACCACGGAGCACACTCTTGCAGAGTGTCCGACGTGGTCGTCACAGCGGAGAGAGCTAATGGCGGTCATTGGAGGGGACCTCTCGCTTCCCAGCGTGGCAGTCGCCATGCTGGGTGGTGACAGGTCGTGGCAGGCGGTGGTCTCCTTCTGTGAGGACGTGATGTCACAGAAGGAGGCCGCAGAGAGGGACCGAGAGGCGGATGCGGACGCAGACCCGCTCCGACGGAGACGGCCAGGAAGAAGGAAGAGGCGCTACGCACACCTCATTCCTCCCTAGTCCTTGTCAGGGGACGAGTGCCAATTGGTGCTCCTCCAAGTGCCGGGCTCGTTGGGGCGTCAACACCAGGACCACACGGTGCGTGACATCACGGTCCCGTGGGTCCTGCGTGTTAGGTGGTGCGGGAAACAGTAGGGGGTTTAGTGGGTAGGGCCGGGGCGGCGAGTCCCACATACCTTCGGGATGCATAACCGCATCAAACGATAACACACGACCCGACCTCAACCCGAACTCAACTCAAACTCACCTCAACCACAGCCCACCTTGAAATACATCGCTTACAATTTTGAGTCTTATGACACTTTAATAAGGTCCTGTGTAATGTCCAGGTGAGTTTGAAGTGAGTTCTGTTTGAGTTCTGTTTGAGTTCGGTTTGAGTTTGATTTGAGTTTGGGTTGTGTACGGGTTGAGTTTGAGTTGAGTTTGGGTTGAGCGCGGAGAGTGTGCAGTTGCATCGACAAAATAAAAAAAGAGCTTATTAATGTGTCATAAGACACAAAATTGTAAGTGATGTATTTCAAGGAGTAGGCTGCGGGTGAGTTGATTTTGAGTTGAGTTTGGGTTAAGGTTGGGTCGTGCGTTATCGTCTGAACGCAGCCTTAGGGTATAATTGATTTTGGAAAATGGAACACCTGATGCAGAACCATAATGGTCCAACTTAACTATATAAGGAATATAAAAATAACACTTTAGCAAAAGTTGTTCAGCCTGATGAGCATCTTTTGTTGAGGTATACAAATCGAAGATCTGGAACACCTGATGCAGAATCATAATGGTCCAGCTAAACTATACAAAATATACAAATGATATCTTTGGAAAAGTTGTTCAGCCTGATGAGCATTTTTTGTTGAGGTATAAAAATCGAAGATCTGGAACACCCGATGCAGAACCATAATGATCCAGCTTAACTATACAAAATATAAAAATGACACCCTAGCAAAAGTTGTTCAGCCTAATGAGCATTTTTTGTTGAGGTACAAAAATTGAAGATCTGGAACACCTGATGCAGAACCATAATGATCCAGCTAAACTTTTTTTTTATCATTTTTTTTTATCGTGCAATCAGTCTCCTGGACTATGAGCAGATTTGTTGTTAAGAATGACATGTAGAGCAAGGCGCTCATTCACTCTTGAATTAGTCTTAGCCGAGTTTTACATATCTGGTAGTTTGCGCCTTTTCAGGCGTCTCATACAGTCCGGCAATGTCAGCTTTTTTGCTAGTTCATTTGGGTGATTGTCTAGCCTATTTTTGTATTTGTCAAATATTTTCGAGATTTCATCCCTGACAGTGTTGATATGGAGATTTTGGTGAACTTCTGAGTTGCGAATAAACCAAGGAGAATCTGAGATCTGTTTTAGGATATAATTCTGTGCTCTTTGAATTTTGTTGACATTGGAATCACTAGCCGAACCCCACAATCCATAGGTCCATATGGGTTTGAGGATGGCATTATACAGGAGTAACTTATTGTCCACAGACAACTTTGAGTTTATTCCGAGCAACCAGTACATTCCTCGGTACTTGAGGTTTATTTCGTCTCTTTTTGTTTGAATGTGCTTGGCCCAGGTAAGACGACGATCTAAGTGAATACCCAGGTATTTGACTGATTCACTGGTTGGTAGAGGGTTGCAACCCAATCTCGCTTCAGGGCAGTTATCTTTTCGAAGTGTGAGTGTTATGGGGATCGACTTTGATGGGCTTGCCTTGATTTTCCATTTTCTTAGCCATTGGTCGACATTGTCGAGACTTTTTTACTCAAACGAAGATCCTGAAGAGGCATACAATTTATTTTACGAAACATTCAAAATGCTCTATGATTTATGCTTTCCTATTCTTAAAATTAAAATACCAATCTATAAACGACCTAAATGGCTCAGCAAAGGTATTAAACTCTGTGCGAGTAGAAAAAGGCACTATTTATGGAAATATAGACACTCTCCAAATGACCATAATAAAAAAGGTATTTAAACAATATACTTAAAGATTGAAATCTGTAATTAAACAAACTCAGAAATCACAAAATAATTATCAAATAATTAATTCATCTAATAAATCTAAAGCTGTGTGGGACATTATAAATAAAGATAAATATACAAAAATAAGACAAGAAATTAATCAAATACAATATAAAAATAAATTAGTTACTGATCCCGAAGAAATAGCACAGGCATTTAACGACTACTTCATAGATGAAATTAGCGAGGAAACTAAATGTGAAATACAAAAGGCCACTAACTACATTCATCATACAAAATTAAATTCATATTTCATGGCACCCACTGATCAATTCACAATTGAAAAAATAATCAAAAATCTTAAATCAACGAGTAGTACTGGTCATGACGACATCAGTACTAAGATTATCAAAATTGTATCTAAGTTTTATCCTATTTGGTTTACTAGGCCCTTAATACATATATTTAAGGATAAAAATAATGCCAGGGTTAGATGGAAGAAGTTTGGGTATATATTAGATTATAATCAGTTTTCCATGTACCGTAGTCGTTTCAAGAATTTAAGTGAGGAATGTTTTAATAATTACATTAATTCAGTTGAAAAAGGTTTACGTGATGATTTGAAAGTTTTTTGGTCGTACGTTAACAGACATGTTAATAAACGAGGTTTTCCTGCTACTATGTCATATAGTGACTGTGAGTCCGATGACCCGAAAACAATATGCAATCTTTTTAGCAATTATTTTGGATCTGTGTATGAGGGTAGCACTGCTAATAGTTTTAATATAAATGCGCATTATCCTAAAAGTGACTCTAAACGCAATATTACTCATGTAACTTTTTCTAGAGATGACGTACTTAAACAGCTGAAATCCTTGGATGTCACCAAGGGTCCAGGCCCTGATGGTATACCGCCACTTTTCCTTAAACTCACCGCCGACAATATAAGTATCCCCCTTGTGATACTATATAATAAATGTATGTCAGAAGGTGAAATGCCTAAAGTATGGAGAACTGCAAACGTAACACCAGTATACAAAGCCGGTTCCAAAGCTGACGTAAGTAATTACCGTCCAATATCATTGTTATCCATCATGTCGAAGGTCTTGGAGAGACTAGTACACATCGCAATCTACACTGATATGCAAAACGTCATACTTCCACAGCAACATGGGTTTGTAAAAAAGCGCTCAACAATAACAAACTTGCTAGTTTACACAAACTTTTTATTTAAAAGCATGGATCAACGCATTCAAGTAGACACAGTATATACGGACTTCTGCAAGGCCTTCGATAAAGTGGATCACGAAATTCTCCTCAGGAAGATTGCTTTCAATGGAATCCGAGGGAATCTTTTAAGGTGGTTTCACTCTTACGTAGTAAATAGAAGTCAAAGGGTAGTAATTAATGGACATGCGTCGGATATCATAGTGGCAACCTCAGGAGTTCCGCAGGGTTCGATTCTTGGACCTCTGCTCTTTGTTATTTTCATAATTGATATCAATACCTGTTTTAGGCATAGTAATTTCCTTTTGTATGCAGATGATTTAAAAGTTTTTAAACAAATCAAAAATATTAATGATTGTATTGAATTACAACAGGATCTTAATCGTCTAAGTGACTATTGCATTCGAAACAAATTACATTAATTAAGCATCCCAAAATGTAAATTTATAACTACCACCAAAAAGAAAAATAAAATTGATTTTAATTACACTCTTAACAGTACTCAACTTGAAAGGGTTTTTGTAATCAGAGACCTGTGTGTTTTGCTGGATTCCGAGTTGCATCTAGAAATCCACATAAATCACATTATTAGTAAAGCATTCCAAATGTATGGTTTCGTTATACGCACTTGTGGGCAATTTAAGTCAAAGTCAAAGTCAAATAAGCTTTATTCAAATAAACTTAATTATTAAGTACTTTTGAATCGTCTATATTTTCCTACCACCCGTTCCAGACTTTTTTAGCTGACAAGAAGAACGGGCGCAAGAAACTTATCAGCTGTAACAGCCATAAGTAACGATATTTACAAACTTGAATATATCGTTACCAGATAATTACAACAGGTTGACAGGATTATTGGCAACAACATAGACTTATTATATTATATTACTTCAACAAAGTACTTATAGTAGCAAGTTATGTGTTACATCATTTCCACGCATTTAGATCTTTAAGATAATCGTCTACTTTATAATAACCTTTACCCATGAGCTTTTTTTTAACATGGTTTTTAAATTCATGCAAAGGAAGATCAATCACTTGTTGTGGAACTTTATTAATGAAAGCTATGCCTTTCCCCATAAATGAACCTCTAGTTTTTGCAAGCCTAAATCTTGGAACGGCAAGTTTATCTTTATTTCTTGTATTAAACTGGTGAATATTGCTGTTTTTAGCAAATGAATCATAGTGTTTCATCATGTATTTTTTTTAACAGTTTGATGAACTATTTAGTAATCTGTGGCAAGAATTTATATTTCTCTTTTCAACTTAAACATAATTATGTTTTCTACTACTGCATGTCTAATCGGTTAAGTACTGTATCTTGATTATCTTCAAGTAACATGTGGGCATTGATGCTGGTCTTACAATTAGTCAAAATTATTATATTTAATTTTAAGCTATAGTAATTTATATTGTATGACTGTTTTTATAGAATAGAAGAGTTTAATAGACGGATCTCTCGCGAACACTTTGGAGTCTTTATTCCGCTCGATGGCCTCTTTAATACGATTCGTATTAAATTGGCAAAGGTCGCTCGTCAATGACTTAGATATCTGTCTATTAAGCTGCCGATAACGCTTAGCATCTACTGAACTCTGGAGCCTCATTTCACGTCTCTGATCTAGGAGTAGGAGTGTGTGGTCGGAGAGTTTCTTTATCTTGGGACGGCGGGTCTTAAAGAACTTGGACCCTACCGTACGGACAGTATCCACCACCATGTTGTTTAGATCGTCCACATCTATGCTGTTCTCAAGATCTTCGAAGCGGTTTTGGAGTTCGAGTTGAAAGCTCTCGGGGTTTTGAATATGGGCCGGCAATGGTCAAATTCGAGATCTTTCCAGCTTTGGGTTGATATTCAATGTGCCACGTACCAATAATCAGTGATCGCTCCCCGTCTTAACAGCGTTGATCACAGTGACATCATTGAATATTTGCTTTTTCGTCGACATGATAAAATCTATCTCATTTCTGACTGTACCATCCCAGGTCCCCTTCCGGCTTTCTGAAGAAGGAGTTCATCATAAAAAGGTTCTCCTTCTTCATAAAGTCAGCCAGCATCTGGCCTCTATTATTTCGTTGCCCAACTCCAAATTGCCCCACTCTCAGCTCATCACCGCATCGTTTCCCCAACTTGAAGTCACCCATCACAACGGTGTAGTGGGTTTTATGGCTAGGATATCTGGGTCCAACTCCTCCACTGCCACAATGAAGTCTTCATGACCTGTGCTGAGTGAACCCGCATTATTAAGCCCAACTTTTTTTTTTGGGTTTACTGTTAAGTTATAAAAAATGACTTAAGTTGCAAAGGACTGTGGCCGACACTGAGTACATAATGATATGATCCTTACTAATATTATAAATGCGAAAGTCCGTTTGTTTGTTTATTTGTTTGTTTGTTTGTTACGCCTTCACGTCTTAACTACTGAACCGATCATCATGAAATTTTGCATAGACGTTGTTAGGGGTACAGAAAAGGACATAGGGTACCTTTCATCCAGAAAAAACATACAGTTCCCGAGGGATAGCAAAAAAACTGTCCACGCAGACGAAGTCACGGGCGGCCGCTAGTAGTGAATAATTACTGTTTATGTAGTACTAGCTTCTGCCCGCGACTTCGTCCGCGTGGATGTTAGAGAAAATCCTTAGAGACCCTTCCGACCAGTCATTTATATTTTTATATTTAATAGTTTTTTTCATGCAAACTTTGAACCCCTATTTCACCCCTTTAGGGGCGGGAATCCCAAAAATCCTTTCTTAGTGGATGCTTACACTGTGTAAAGTATCTTTGTACATAATTTCAAGTCTCTAGCTTTAGCGGTTTGGGCTGTGCGTTGATTTTTCAATCGATTTTGGACTTTTTTACCCCATTAACCCCCTAAAGGGTTGATTTTCGGGAAACCACGAAACACGTGTTTGGTTAATTGTTTTAAGAAGTACTCCTACGAAGTTTCAAGTCGAAATGTCTATTTAATATTTTTTTTCCATACAAACTTTGAACTCCCGTTTCACCCGTTTACGGGCGGAATTTCCAAAAATCCCTTCTTAGTGGATGCCTACACTGTGTAAAGTATATATGTACAAAATTTCATATCTCTAGGTCCAGTGGTTTAGGCTGTGCGTTGATATGTCAGTCAGTCCTTCACTTTTTATATAGGAGACTAGCTTCTGTTATATAAGAGACTAGCTTCTGCCCGCGACTTCGTCCGCGTGGATATTAGAGAAAATCCACAGGGAACCTGAACCAACCAGGATCCGTCCAGCCATTTTTACGCGATTAGGCGGGTCCCCATCAAGCGCGCTGCGTCGCGAGGCAAGACCTTTGTCGCGTGTGGCGGTCCTCGTATGAGGCTTCCCGTTCCGTTCCCGTACCGTTCCCGTTCCCATCCCGTTCCGTTCCCTTTCCATTTTCGTACCATTTCCGTTCTGTTCCCGTCTAGTTCCCGTCCCGCTCCCGTCTAGTTCCCGTGCCTTTCTCATCCCGTTCCCTTTCAGTTCCTGTTCCGTTCCCTTACCGTTCCCTTTGCTTTCCCGTGCCCGTCCCGTTCCCGTTCCATTCCCGTTCCGTTCCCTTACCGTTCCCGTCCCGTTCCCGTCTATTTCCCGTCCCTTTCGCGTCCCGTTCGCGTTCCGTTCCCATTTCGTTCCCGTCTCCACCCCCGTTCCCGTCCCCGTCCTTGTTCCCGTTCCCGTCCCCTGGATGTGCATGTCCAGGTCCAGGTTCATGATGTTTCATGTCCACCGTGTTGGACTTAAAAATAAATGTATTTTTTGCAACCGTCTTCCCAGAAAACCCCAATAACGACATCTATATCGATTTTTATGTTTACTTACCCTATTTACCCCCTTAGGGGTTGATTTTCAAAATAACAAAATATATATTTGCCTATTTATTTTTAGACGTGCTCCTACGAAGTTTAAAGTTGTAATGTCTATTTATATTATTTTTCCATACAAAATTTTAACCCCATTTTCACCCCTTTAGGGGTTAAATCATGTACACCGTGTTTGACTTCAAAATAAATGTCTTTTTTGCAATCGCCGTCCCACAAAACCCCAATAACGACATCCATATCTATTTTTAGGTTTTTTCACCTTTTCACCCCCATTTCATCCCCATAGGGGTTAAAATACTAACAAATACGTTGCGTTAGATTTCCATCCATATCCTAAATTATAAATTTAGCGATTTTTACTTCGAAAATGAATAATTTTCTTCTATACACAACTTCATCCTCCTTTTCACCCCATCGGGGCCCCGGGGGTAGAATTTTGAAAAACGCTGAGACATGTATTTATTAATTTTCAATCGTCAGCCTAAATACAAAATTTTGAGATCCTAGCTTCAAAACTGAGGGACTTTCATACAAACTTTCTTTCCTTTTTTCATCCCCTAGGGAAGGAATTTTCAAAAATTCATAATTAGTGGATACCTACACTGTATAAATATCGGTGTGCAAAATTTCAAGTCTCTAGGTCCAGTGGTTTGAGCTGTGCGTTGATTTGTCAGTCATTTTAGGCTTTTTTTGCCTCATCAAAGGGTTGATTTTCGGAAAACCGCGAAACACGTGTTTACTTATTTAATTTTGTCTTTAGAAGTATTCCTACGAAGTTTCAAGTCGAAATGTCTATTTAATAATTTTTTTCCATACAAACTTTGAACCCCCATTTTACATCTTTAGGGGTGGAATTTCCAAAAATCCTTTCTTAGTGGAAGCCTACACTGTATAAAGTATCTTTGTACGAAATTTCAAGTCTCTAGACCCAGCGGATTGGGCTGTGCGTTGATATGTCAGTCACCCCTTCACTTTTATATAAGAGACTAGCTTCCGCCCGCGACTTCGTCCGCGTGGATATTAGAGAAAATCCTTAAGTAACCTTCAACCAGGATCCAACCAGCCGTTTTTACGCGATTAGACGGGTCCCCACCAAGCGCGCTGCCTCGCGAGGCAAGACGTTTGCCGAGTGTAGCGGGCCTCGCACGAGGCTGCTCGCTTGGTGGGGACCCGCCTAATCGCGTAAAAACGGCTGGTTGGATCCTGGTTGAAGGTTACTTAAGGATTTTCTCTAATATCCACGTGGACGAAGTCGCGGGCGGAAGCTAGTTTATTACCATAATCAGAATTGGGTCCAGAGATATTAGTAGGTATCCCGTTCCCGTTTCTGTTCACTTTTCCGTTCCCGTTCGCGTTCCCGTTCCCGTTCCTGTTCGCGTTTTCGTTCCCGTTGCCGTCTCTTGGGGCTGAATCATGTCCAACGCGTTGGACTTCAAAATAAATCTCATTTTCGCAATCACCATCTCATAAAACCTCAAGAACGACATCTATAAATATCGATTTTTATGTTTACTTACCCCATTTTGCCACTAAGGGGTTGATTTTCAAAATCAAAAAATATATTATAATATGTTTCTCTATTTATTTTTAGACGTGCTTCTACGAAGTTTAAAGTTGTAATGTCTGTTTTATATTCTTATTCCATACATAATTTGAACCCTTTTTTTACCCCTTTAGGGTGTAAATCATGTTCACCGTGTTGGACTTCAAAATAAATTTCATTTTCGCAATCGTCATCCCAGAAAACCCCTATAACGACATCCATATCTATTTTTAGGTTTATTTACCCCACTTCACCCCCATTTCATCCCTATAGGGGTTGAAGTACTGCCAACAACAA
Organism: Agriphila tristella; assembly: GCA_928269145.1. NCBI lineage: Eukaryota > Metazoa > Arthropoda > Insecta > Lepidoptera > Crambidae > Agriphila > Agriphila tristella. Next base: position 57,218,039 of record OV743431.1, on the reverse strand, counting down.
TATACGTTGCGTTTGATTTCCATTAATAAGCCTTAATTATAAAGTTAGCGATTTTTACTTCGAAAATGAATGATTTTATTCTAAACACAACTTCATCCCCCTTTTCACCCCTTCGGGGGTAGAATTTTGAAAAACGCTGAGACACGTATTTATTAATTTTTAATCATCAGCTCAAATACAAAATTTGAAGATCCTAGCTCCAAAACTGAGGGACTTTCATACAAACTTTCATCCCTTATTTCATTCTCTTAGGGATAGAATTTTCAAAAATCCTTCCTTAGTGGATGCCTTCACTGTATAAGGTATCTGTGTGCAAAATTTCAAGCCTCTAGGTTCAGCGGTTTTGGCTGTGCGTTGATATCTCAGTCAGTCAGTCAATCAGTCAGTCAGGAATTTGAATTTTATATATATAGATAAAAAAAAACATTAATAGTAGTTGGTATGTCCTGGAAAAGTGATTAATGGATTATTGGAACAATAATTTTGCATCTGACTGGTTTTAGCTTGTTATTGATATTATATGTTATTGCATTGTTATTATAAAATAAATGTTTAATTGCAACCGATGGCGTAGCTTCTATGACATTCACAAGTGCTTGTAACAGCCTAGACTAATTAATTATTTTTGTATTTTGTATTTGTATTTTGTATTTTGCATTTCTTAATGGCCTATGTTTTTCATTTAATAAACATTGACTCATAAAAGTACATGTGACTAATACACACATAGAAATTAATTAAATTCCGGTAAACAAATAAACGAGTAATTAAAACCAAAGTAAACACAATATAAAAGGAATAATAAAAAGGTTTAGTTTACTAGGGCAGCAGGGACAACAGGTATCAACGACTATTAGTAATATCAGGCTAGGCGCACTCCGCGGTTTAGGTACAAAGCTACAAGTAGCCAGCGGGTCCGTCCGGACGCACTAATTTCAGAGGCTGCCGCGTGCCGGCTGGGTCGCACGTTAGCAGTTCGATTTCGATAGTCACGTCACTCGCCGCGTTAGCATATTGCCGCCTTGATCGTTCGTTCTCACGTTTGTGATATATAACCAAAATGAAGGTATATTACATCGCAATGGGTTGCCTTAATACTAATAATAAAAAGGATCCGAACCTCACGTTTTTCACACTTCCAAAAGTTCCAAACGACATCGAAACGTAAGAATAGTGCTTGTCTACTACCTAGTTAGTGTGACGTTTTGTCGTTTGATAGTAATTAATCCATTTTATTGTTATGATTTTGAATCAAATTGAAAGGATAATAGTAGTATTTTAGTTTAATAGACTGGCAACACCGCCGCTTAGCTCCGCCGTTTCCCGCAAGATTTTCCCGCCATTTGTAGTGGAATGGGGAGGTAAGCGGTGGGGATAGGCGGCAGAACGGTCGACGAAAGTCAGTTGCGGACTCAGTCACTGTTCAACCGTCGAGAAGCGAAGTAGTTAGGGAAAACTGCTAACGTATCGTTGCTATAGCCTAGTTAATAATATTCATGGTGTATTCCAGTGAAGAAAGTTAAAGTGGTTTACCTTTATTACTGTAGTTTCATTATAAATCAGCAGTGGAAGAACCAAGGTATGTACGCTCACGATTTTTAACGTTTTAAACCGAGCTAAAATTACGAAATTCAGTTGGGTAGTTTCAAAGGTGATGTCCAAAAATGTATGAGGTCTGGGCCACGTCTTTGTACAGTATACCAAAAAATAGATAAAGACACGATAAACAGTTTCTAATTATTCAATTTCTTTAAAATCGCTTTGTTTTCTGGAAGGAACATTAAACAAAATGCAAAAACGCATAAAAAAAGCATCATGGCGGAAGATGTTAACAACTTCTTATACGTCTGTGTTAACAACAACCCACAGTACAGAGTAGGTAGAACTCAATGACAGTGACAATGGGCGCATTCTGCCAGACAAATCTTTGAGTCATCGATCGCCATAGAGAGTACATTTTAACCATGGAAAGTAAAATATTGATCAATACCGGCAGCTAGACCGCTTATCTCAAAGCGATAGTAATGCTCTATCCGTCCTTGTGCTACACGGTGCATGTATCTTGCGCACGTTGAGGCACGGGTTACTTGCGCGAGTGTACAATGCTATGGAGCTGGACCCGCTTTACGTGTTTCCATGGAGCATGTAACCTGCGCAAGTGCTCAACTTGCGCGGGCTACTTGCACCGTGTAGAAACACCCTAAGCACCTACCGCTATACTTTCCATGGTTAAAAATTGCAATCGATGACTCAAAGATTTGTCTGGCAGAATGCGCCCACTGACGGCTTTTAACGGAGAGTTGCCATATTTGACACTTTATTTCAAGTAAAAAATATTGATCTGTTTTTATTAATAACCATTTAACCATGCATTCAATAAAATTATTTGTATTTTTCTCAGAATCAGTGTATTTTTCTCCATCTTTGAGAGTGGTGTACATAGACGTGGCCCAAATTAGGACATGTCCTTTTATTGCATTGAAAGAGAATTTTTACTTTTACAATTTGCACTGCCATGCATACACAACTCGCACTCATTGCACGTGGCCGAGGCTACACTTCGGCCGTGCATACACAACTCAGTCATTGCACGTGGTCGAGGCTACACTTCGATCGTGCATACACACTCGACAATCATTGCACGTGGCCGAAGCTACACTTCGGTCGTGCATACACTGCACATGCACACAAAACTACACTCAGCGTCGTCAGCATGATGAAATAGTGCGTTGATATTAGAATAGTAATGTCCATGATTGTAAAGCGAGGTCATGAAATGAAAGTTTTTTATCTTAACTGCCCAACTGTAACTTTCGTGATTTAAACTCTGGGTATGCATTACATAATGAATTATGAAAATAAGAACTGTGTATATTTTAAGTACCTATCTATGTTACTGCGTATTTTTATTTCGGACAATGTGTTTCGGACCGCAGAGGTTATTAAGTTATTTTTTTATATTTCATACCATTGTAATTGTCGTTAGTAGTCGACCTTGACACTACCCTGGGGATGTACGGATACGGAGAATAAAACGGATAACGTGATACTTTATGTAGAATTGGCACCAAGTTCTGTCGATCTTCAAAAGGGTTTTAGTAGTACCATGACATGACGCTATAGTCGTAGTTTAAAGTTCGGTTACGCGTAAGCATTTGTCTGTCTTTTACTTTACGTGTAAAGAATATGGAGGGTAGCCTCACATCTGTACTTTTTCTGTGTTTTTTTTATCACCTTTATCACAATTATCTTTTTTTTATATAAAGGTTAATGGAGCTACTTCACAGTATGTTAAAGTGTATTTGGATGTAGAATTCAGTACGTTTCCGCTATTATTTGCGCCAAAAATGTGAACCTACGCAAGCGCTTTTGATGATATCCTTATTTTTCTTGCAATTGTCTGTGAGGTTCATACGCAATTTGATACTTCTAGCTACTAGAAAATCTCTTTAGCTTGTCGTGTTTTCATTTTGTTTGTTTTTGTGGCTACATCTTTACGCTCTCTATATAAGGGTATGACCCCCGCAAACCATGTTTTCCTATGATGGACCCTTAAAGAGTTTTATTATAATTCAAGAAGTTAATTCTTATTCTATTAAGAGGCCGTTCACAAAAATTGCCGATTTCACTAATTAACGTGATTTCAGAGAAGTGATCTTACAGTTAAAAAACTGTGTCTACTTATCTTTATGAATAAAATAATACGAAAGATCTGGTGTACGAGCTACGTTTATTTTTTTATTTTTTCCATGGTGATACGCAGTATGTTTACTAGTAAAAGATTATAATTTTGATTTATGTGTTCCTAAATGAATGATTTAAGTTTACTTTGAAGCGCCTTCGGTTTACAAGGCTAGACGTGCCTTCGGTTTAAAAGGCTAAACGCGCCTTCGGTTTGAAAGGCTAGACGCGCCTTCGGTTTGAAAGGTTAGACGCGCCTTCGGTTTACAAGGCTAGATGCGCCTTCGGTTTACAAGGCTAGATGGGCCTTCGGTTTGAAAGGCTAGACGCGCCTTCGGTTTACAAGGCTAGATGCGCCTTCGGTTTAAAAGGCTAGACGCGCCTTCGGTTTGATAGGCTAGACGCGCCTATGGCTTAAAAGGCTAGACGTACCTTCAGTTTACAATGCTAAATGCGCCTTCGGTTTACAAGGCTAGACGTGCCTTCGGTTTACAAGGCTAGACGTGCTTTTAGTTTACAAGATAAGATTTATTTATGTTGTATTAATTAAGTACCTACATTAAAGATGTACATAATATTTGTAAATACCGTCACTCCTAGTCACGATTTCTGATGCAGTTGATAAATTTATTGCGCCTGTCCTTTTTCTCAGCTAAAAAGGTCTTAAATGAGTGATAAGAAATAAACGTTCAAAAGTACTTAGAAGTTAAGGTCATTAATCTTTATTTCATTAGTGTATCAGACTGTGCTACAACTTGGTTTACAAGGCCTACGCCCTTAGGTGGCTACGGTTTACAAGGTTAAACACGTCTTTGGCATAGGGATGGGTTCAGTGAAAATTTCAATGAAATTATATTTGAATTTGGTCACGGCAGGATGCTAAAAACTACCGCGGGATCAGTCTTCTCAGCATTGTCAGTAAATTGTATGCAAAGGTACTGATTGAAAGAGTGATGCAAAAAACTGATCAGAGTATTTGGGATGTGCAAGCGGGATTCAGAAAGGGAATGGGATGCACGGATCAGGTCTTCTCCTTGAGGTGCTTAACCGAAAAACACCTGGCTAAGCACAAAAAGGTTTACTGTGCCTTTGTGGACCTGGAGAAGGCCTACGATCGAGTTGACAGGAATGAGCTATGGAAGGTGTTGTCCGAATACGGATTGGAGAGCAGACTGATTCATGCACTGAAATCTCTCTATGAGGATTCCCGTGCATGCGTCAGGATTGACGGCGTATACACTGACTGGTTTGGCATCTCTAGGGGTGTCAGACAGGGATGTGTTGCGTCACCATGGCTCTTTAATTTGTTTTTGGACAGTTGTATGAAAGGTCTGAAAGAACGTGACTGTGGGGTTGTGATGAATGGGACTCAAATCAAGTGCCTTCTCTACGCTGACGACCAAGTTATACTTGCGTCTTCTGCGCAAGAGTTGCAGGAAATGATGTCGGTTATGAATGAAGATTTTGTGAGAAAAGGGATGAAAGTGAATGTAACTAAGACTAAAGTGATGGTGTTTGAGAGAGATGAAGAAATGACTGACTGTACGGTAATGTTAGGTGGCGAAAAAGTGGAACAAGTCCGTGAGTTTGTATACTTGGGGAGTTTGTTCACAAGGGACGGAAAGAGTGAGGAAGACATAGAAAGACGAGTGAAGAAAGGAAATTCGGTGAGTGGTGCTATACACTCGGTTATGAGTAGCCAAACCGTTTCTGCAAAGGCGCGAATGGCTATTCATAACGGAGTGCTGGTACCGACACTGATGTATGGAAGTGAATCTTGGGTATGGCAGAAGAAGAATGAAAGCAGAATAAATGCGGTAGAGATGCGATCGTTGAGGAAAATATGTGGAGTAAAACTGAGTGATAGAGTGAGCAATGAGGTGATTCGCAAAAGGTGTGGTCTGAAAGATGATATAGTGACAAGAATTGAGAAAGGAATGCTCCAGTGGTTTGGTCACTTAGAGAGGATGAATGAAAGGCGAATCACGAAAGAGATATACTGTGCGAATGTGGAAGGAACGATTGCACGAGGGCGTCCCAGAAAAACCTACGCGGACCAAATAGAGGTTATTATAAAAAAGGCTGGTGTACGCAGTGACAAAAACCGCAGGGCATGTATGAAAAGATTGATGGATATGAATGAAGCGAAAGAAGTGTGCAAGGATCGTAGCAGGTGGCGATCCATAGTCTCTGCCTACCCCCATGGGAAACAGGCGTGAGTGTATGTATGTATGTATGTATATTTGAATTTCCTTACATGAAATTTATGAAATATTTCAAACTAAAATGAAACTTAGTCTAAATATTTCACCCAGCCCTATGTAATTATACTAGATATTTATATGAATAAAAATTAATTACAACATTGACTTTTGAGGCTGATGCACATTCAGTTTGTAAGGCTAGGACAAGGCTAAACGCGCCTTCGACTTAAAGTAAGGTACCTGTATGAAGAGGTTTGAGAATTTATAAGGGTGAAGTTTATTAAGTTTAGATGTGCTTTTATTTTATAAGGTTAGGTAAGTCTTTATTTTACAAGGTGAGATGCGCCTTTTTTATTAACTGTTGGTTTTCTATTATAAAAAAATATATTGATATGAATGAAAATGTACAACTTACTTTCAAAGTTAGGCACACGTTCAACGTGTAAGACTAAACGCGCCTTCGACTTATAATAAGGTATAACTCTTGATTATTATTATTCTTTTTTTAATTATTTATTCAAAGGAAGTTCAACAGCAAATTTGACAGATTGCTTAAAAATAATAGCGACAGGAAGCCAATTACAGAACTCCACATATAGCAAACAGAGTGGTTTTGTTAAAGCTAAAGCGACAATTCGCACTGCACTCAATTTTTGTAAATTATATAATATTATTATTATAATACTATTATTTATTATAATAATTACATTCTACAAATTATGTTAAAAAGTTAAGTAGTTAATTATTACAGAACATTATTTATCTCATTAACCTAAGTTACTTATGATAATAGCGTCTATACAATTTAGATAGAGAACAGAAACTAACAATCAAAAAACTGATTGGCTAATGTTTTCCTCGCCAAAACCGAACTGGTGTTAAACAAGTCGAAATTGTAACTTTTGCACAGTTTGTTAAAAGAGTCACTGGCTCGCCACATAAATTCGTTCTGCCTGTAGTTAGTACTTGCTGAAGGTAGATGCAAAAGTGGGTTACTCCTCAGTGGTTTCGCTGGGCACCTTAGAGATAGAAGTGCAAGCAACTCTGGACAGTCTATGGAGTTCGATGCTATCCGTAACAAAAATATCAAGTCACCGATATCACGCCGGAGATCTAGTGGAAGAAGGTGATGCTTTCTACACAAGTAATGATAGTTGTTAGAATGATATTGGTCATTAGTTTTGTAGCATAGAAACCGTATGAACTTTTTTTGAACGGATTCAATTCTGTTAATATAAATATCATATCTCGGGTTCCAGACTTGGCTAGCGTACTCCAAGATACTCCGGACAAAGGAACAGTATAAAATTTTTATGGTTTTCACGTGAGAAAATTCCTTAGAGGAACGCATGACAAATCCGAGTGCTTTTGAAGCTTTTTTCACCATAGCATCTACATGTGAGTCAAATATTAGTTTAGAGTCTAATAGAACTCCCAGATCACGTACATTAAACTGTTTTTGCAAAACTGCGCCCTTAAGGGTGTAGTCGAATAAAATGGGATTCTGCTTACGACTAAAAGTGACAACACAACATTTGGATGGATTAAGGTCCAGGTCATTAACTTGACAATATGTTTCGAGTCGTGATAAATCTGACTGAAGTGCTAACGAGTCTTTTTGTGTCCTAACAGATGTAAAAATTTTCATATCGTCTGCAAAACAAAGTAGTTGTGACTCATGGAAACACTGACCGATATCACCAACAAATATCACAAACAGCAGAGGTCCAAGCAATGAACCTTGGGGTACGCCACTGGGGATTTTGACCCAACTGGATATGTAATTGTTAACTACAACTGATTGCGATCTATTGTCGATGTACGATGAGAACCATCTAAGAAGGTCACCGCTAATACCGATGCGTTTAAGTTTAGTTAAAAGCGTTGAGTGGTTAATTCTGTCGAAACACTTGCTGTAGTCAGTGTAAATGACATCTACCTGAACACCCGAGTCCATTGCATTTGCTAGAAAGTTGTTGAATACAATAAGGTTAGATACTGTGGACCGCCCTTTGAGAAAGCCGTGTTGAAAAGGACAGAAGGAATGTCTTAGCTCTGAATATACTTGGTCGTAAACTATTCTCTCAAGAACCTTGGAAACGATGCAAAGCTTAGAAATGGGTCTATAGTTGGTGACCTCAGTTCTATTTCCTTTTTTAAAGACTGGTGTCTTGATACTAGAATGATAAAAAAATTGAGATTTATATGAATGAAATTTTATAAGGTTTGATGTGCTTTTGTAGCGTAGGTATGTAGTTGTAGCAGGTAACGGGCGGAAATTATGAAGTCCGTTATACAACACGAAACAGTTTATTAATTACGCACACAATAGAAGGAGTATAGAAGACAGAAGGGCGAAGCACAGAAGTATAAAGCGGAAAGATAGTGTAGCACAGAAAACAATTAATTATGGCTAATTACAGCACGGTAATTACGTATATGCGCGTGAGCGGCGGAAAGCATTAAGCAGTACGGGTATCGCGTCAAAGGTGTAATTCGTGACTGGCGCGCGGCCGCCAGGCGAGTGAGCTCCGTGTGGAGCGGGCGGGGCGCGGGTCGAGGGCGGCGGCGGAGGCAGCCGACCGACCGGACCGGTTCTCTGCGCGCACGCATCTTGCAGCCACTCACGTACATATAAAAATTAAAGTTTTATAGAAACGGTCTGTCCGTTTGTTCTTATACATTTTACCTAATTTTTATTTGAGTATTGGAACATAATAATTACTGTTTATTTATCTAAGTATATATTGATATGAACTATAAATTTATGCATGTATTATGTAAGTATATTTATTCAGCATTATTACGACATTGTTATAGTGTACATAATAAAGCATTATTTAGTATTATAATAAAGCACAAACAACAAAATAACTAAAATAAATTAAACTACAACTAAACGACACAATACAAAATTAAGCCGCCACATCACCCCCCTCCTGAGACCGTCACTACGGGCGATAATAGTCGGGAAAGTGTACTGAACGCCCAGACTTGGTGGTTTTGATATTATTTCCATCAGTTTTGGGTGAATTTGTGGTGGATGGGAAGTTGTGTGAATTGGTTGTGTTTGTTTGTGTTTGTGTTTGTGTAAGTGTTTTGTCAGTGTTAATGTATGTATTTAAGTTAGTGTTTGTGTCATGCAGTATATAGGCTGGTTTAATACGGTCTATTGATACTGTGACATGTTTGCCGTTAATCAAAAGGGTGAAGACTTTATCCCCTCTTTTTACGACTTCGTAGGGCCCACTATATGCAGGCTTTAAGAAACCTGAAACTTTATCGTCACGCAAAAAAGCATGAGTGGTAGTAGCGAGATCTTTGAAAATGAAGATTGAACGCTTATTACCATGGCGTGCAGCGGGCGAAGGTTGAAGTTCCTTAGCAAATTTCCTCAGTCGCGCTATGTAGTCTGACATATCTACAGTAATGTCAGCCTAAGTATCAAAGAATTCGCCGGGTAAACGCAGTGTCTCACCATATAACAATTCCGCTGTTGTGGCTTGCAGGTCCTCTTTATAGGCACTTCTAATGCCCAACAACACCAGAGGTAGGGATTCAACCCAGTTGCTGCTAGAATGACAGGTGATAGCCGCTTTTAACTGGCGATGGAATCGTTCCACCAGCCCGTTGCAAGCCGGATGGTAAGCTGTTGTGCGCCTATGCTGGAAACCTATCATCTTTGCGAGACACTTGAAAAGAGTGGATTCAAATTGCGCTCCCCTATCTGTGACTACATCTAACGGACAACCAAAACGAGATATCCATCCCTGTAACAATGCCCTCGCTACTGTCTCAGCCGTGATATCTACCAAAGGTATTGCCTCAGGCCATCTAGTAAAACGGTCGATGGCTGTGAGACAATAGCGAAAACCTTGACAGGGTGGTAAAGGGCCGACGAGGTCGATATGTATGAAAGCAAATCTTGTATGTGGTGCCTTAAACGATGCCAAGGAGATGACACGTGGCGAGTAACTTTAGAGCGTTGGCAACTGAGACATGATTTGGCCCATTCTCTGCAGTCTTTTCTTATACCTGGCCACACGTAACGTTCTGATACGAGTTTTACTGTGGCATTCGTACCTGGGTGACTTAAGGAGTGTAGGCTGTCGAAAACTTGACGTCTCAGCTCTTTAGTGACAAATGGCCTGGGGGCATTGCTACTCTCGTCGCAGTACAGTTCGACTTCAGTACCTGGCAGTTTCACCTTGACAAGTTGTAATGACGTATAGTTGCGCAGAAGTTGTTGTAATTCAGGATCGGAAGACTGAGACTGTGCTAAACTGGTTAAATTTACCGGCTGGACAATCTCTTCAACCCGTGATAAGGTGTCTGCGACTACGTTGTCCTTTCCTGAAATATGGCGAATGTCAGTGGTGAACTGCGCAATAAAATCTAAATGCCGAAACTGTCTCGGTGAGCAATTTTCTTTACGGGAGCTGTAAGCGAAACAAATCGGTTTGTGGTCAGTATACACCGTAAAGTCCCTCGCTTCGACCATGTGCCTGAAATATTTGATGGCTTCGTATATTGCTAGGAGTTCCCTATCGTAAGGCGAGTATTTCTGCTGCGATGGGCTAAGTTTCCTAGAAAAGAATGCCAAAGGTTGCCATGAGCTATCAGTCAACTGCTGCAGCACTGCACCTATACCCTTATCCGAAGCGTCGGTAACCAAAGCCAGCTTCACGCTGTCATTTGGATGTGCTAAAAGGGCAGATTGGCACAGACTTCTTTTACAATCAGCAAAAGCTTGGTCTTCAAGAGCTGTAAAATGGACAGGATGACTTCCTTTCACAGAACCTGTCAACAAAGCGTTCAACGGCCCCTGATATTCGGCAGCGTTCGGAATAAATCGCCTATAAAAATTTAGCATTCCTAAGAATCTGCGTAACTCTTTTACAGTCTTAGGTGTCGGGAAGTTGTTGATGGCCTCAACCTTTGCAGGCAGAGGTTTAGTCCCTTCAGCTGAAATGCGATAGCCTAAGAAAGTTACCTCAGGTGCGCCAAATACACATTTAGAAGTGTTGATAACCATTTCGTACTGACTGAGTCTGGCAAATAATTGACGAAGATGCTCCCTATGACTGGCTTCATCCTTGGAAAAAATAAGAAAATCATCCAAGAATGCATAACAAAAATCAAGGTCCCTTACCATCTCATCGACGAACCTTTGAAATGTTTGGCCTGCGTTACGAAGTCCGAACGTCATGAACGGAAATTCGTACAGGCCAAAGGGTGTGGTAATCGCCGTCTTAGGAATGTCATCAGGGTTGACCGGTATCTGATTATAAGCTTTCACCAGGTCAATTGTTGTGAAAACTTTACAGCCTGAAATATTATGAGCGAAGTCGTGCACATGACGAATCGGATACCTATCTGGAATTGTACGGGCGTTGAGGAGTCTATAATCCCCACATGGACGCCAACCATTGTCTTTTTTGGGTGCGAGGTGTAGTGGTGACGACCATGGTGACTCTGAAGGTCTGGCGGTACCTATCTTTAACATGGAGTCGAATTCATCCTTAGCTACTTTTAATTTGTCCGGTGCCAGCCGTCGAGGTGTACAATGGACGGGTGGTCCAGGCGTTGTACGTATGTGATGTACAGTGTTATGTGTAGGTGTTCGGTGTATGCCAGAAGGGCGAGTAATGTCAGGGTATTCCCTTAGTATGTCGTGATAAACTGACTCACCAAAAACCACCTTCACTGAGGAAACAATATCACACGACCTGGCAGGTAAAGCCGGGGCGGTGAGACTAGTGCTGTTGTCAATAAGACGCTGATTCCTGCAATCAACAATCGAATTAAAATGACTTAAAAAGTCCACGCCTATTATCGCCTTAGTAACGTCGGCTACAATAAATTGCCAAGCAAAGTCGCGGCGCAACCCCAAGTTTAAAGTTAAATGAGCGTAACCATACGTATGAATCGGGGTACCGTTAGCTGCGCACAATTGAAAGTTGGTTTTTTCTCGGCGTGATTGCACTAATGATCGGGGGAAAACACACAAATCACTACCCGTATCAACTAAAAATTGTACCTTCGTTTTATAGTCCGTTACGAACAGGCGACCGGAAGTTGAGCAATCGTTGGCCGCCATTACCGACTGCCCTGATCGTTTCCCGCTTCTTTGTAATCACAGGGTTTGATGCACCTATGCGCCTTGCTCCCAAATTTTGCATGGTACCAGCACTGTGGGTGTTGACGATAGTTGGACAGCGACCTCGTAGAGCTGGAACGGTTACGGTGTCGGCTGGATGATCTGGTACGAGATCTTGAAAGCCTATTCACGGTTGTCGCTAATGTCGCCACTTGCTTAGTCAGTGCGGCAATCTGGCAGGATACTGGGTCAGTGGCACTACCTTGCGCTGGAGGACGGTACGCTGCTGCTGCTGCCACTCGAGGGCTGACGACGTCGTGTATGCGATCCGCCAGCTCTGCTAACTCCTCTAGGCTGGCCTTAGGCTGGGATGCGATGATACTCTGCGTGCTGCTTGGGAGCCTGCTGGTCCAAATGGTACGCAGAAAGTCGTCTTGAACGCCTGGGCCGGCCAGGTTCAAGAGGTGCCGGAAGAACTGCGATGGTTTCCTGTCCCCGAGCTCTTCGTGCATCAGCAGCTGTTTCACCTTCTTCTCCCGTGATGCCGACAGTCGTTTGGTTAGCTCGGCCTTCAGCTTGCCATATTTATCGGTGGGAGGCGGGTTACAAATTATATCCTCCACTTCGCTTGCGTATTGGGGTTCCAGATTTCCTATCGCATAATAGAATTTCGTAGCATCCGTGGTTATGTTGGATAACGCGAACTGTGCCTCAAGTTGAGAAAACCACAAGGACGGTTTTTCTGCATAAAATGGGGGTACTCGGACGCCGACTCGACATGACTCCGCAGTTTCGTTCTCGGGCTTGTCCGAAGTTTCATTCGGCATCTTCAATATTCGCGCTCGAACGGGTCACCAGTGTAGCGTAGGTATGTAGTTGTAGCAGGTAACGGGCGGAAATTATGAAGTCCGTTATACAACACGAAACAGTTTATTAATTACGCACACAATAGAAGGAGTATAGAAGACAGAAGGGCGAAGCACAGAAGTATAAAGCGGAAAGATAGTGTAGCACAGAAAACAATTAATTATGGCTAATTACAGCACGGTAATTACGTATATGCGCGTGAGCGGCGGAAAGCATTAAGCAGTACGGGTATCGCGTCAAAGGTGTAATTCGTGACTGGCGCGCGGCCGCCAGGCGAGTGAGCTCCGTGTGGAGCGGGCGGGGCGCGGGTCGAGGGCGGCGGCGGAGGCAGCCGACCGACCGGACCGGTTCTCTGCGCGCACGCATCTTGCAGCCACTCACGTACATATAAAAATTAAAGTTTTATAGAAACGGTCTGTCCGTTTGTTCTTATACATTTTACATAATTTTTATTTGAGTATTGGAACATAATAATTACTGTTTATTTATCTAAGTATATATTGATATGAACTATAAATTTATGCATGTATTATGTAAGTATATTTATTCAGCATTATTACGACATTGTTATAGCGTACATAATAAAGCATTATTTAGTATTATAATAAAGCACAAACAACAAAATAACTAAAATAAATTAAACTACAACTAAACGACACAATACAAAATTAAGCCGCCACACTTTCATTACGAGGTTAGATACGCCTTTATTTTACAAGGTTAGATGCGCCTTCATTTTATAGGATTAGATTCGCCTTCATTTTATAAGATTAGATGCACCTTCGTTTCACAATCACAAGGCTAGATGTGCCTTCATTTTATAAGTTTAGAGGTGCCTTCATTTTATAAGTTTAGATGTGCCTTCATTTCATAAGTTTAAATGCGCCTTCGTTTTATAAGTTTAGATGCGCCGTCATTTTATATAAGGTTGGATGCGCCAACATTTTATATGATTAGATAAGCCTGTGGTTTGGCTAGATGCGCCTGCGGCTTATAAGGCTAGATGCGCCTTCAGTTTAGCTAGATGCGCCTTCAGTTTGGCTAGATGCGCCATCAGTTTGGCTAGATGTGCCTTTGTTTTGGCTAGATGCGCCCTCGGTTTGGCAAGATGCGCCTTCAGTTTGGCTAGATGCGCCTTCATTTTATAGGGTTAGATGCGCCTACATTTTATAAGGTTTAATGCGACTTTATTTTATAAGATTAGATGCGCCTTCGTTTCACAATCACAAGGCTAGTGCCTTCATTTCATAAATTTAAATGCGCCTTCATTTTATAAGTTTAGATGCGCCTTCATTTTATAAGTTTAGATGCGCCTTCATTTTATAAGTTTCGATGCACTGTAATTTTATATAACGTAGGATGCGCCAACATTTTATATGATTAGATAAGCCTGCGGTTTGGCTAGATGCGCCTGCGGCTTATAAGGCTAGATGCGCCTTCAGTTTGGCTAGATGCGCCTTCAGTTTGGCTAGATGCGCCATCAGTTTGGCTAGATGTGCCTTTGTTTTGGCTAGATGCGCCTTCGGTTTGGCAAGATGCGCCTTCAGTTTGACTAGATGTGCCTTCGGTTGACTTGATGCGCCATCAGGTTACAGGGCTAGATTCGCCTATGGTTTGGCAAGTCGTAATTAATATCTTATTGCTTTAATTTAAATTAACATTGTACTGGCAGGCAATTATTATAATTATTAATGTCATATATCATATTTGACATTAAGGTTTAACATTTATTTTATGGGGATTTTAAATTATTTATTGGAATGATGGGTAATGATAAGTAGTTGTAAAATTAATGATTATCGATTTTCAAATTTAAATTTTATAATCACCTAGCTAATGACAGATTTCTACGCCTAACAAAGGCAGGATAATTATACAGATTTTGTTATATTATAATGTCATCAATGTATACTACCATATTCTGGGAAATAAATGATTTGTTTATTATTTAGATGCAAATCCAGTTTAGCTAGATGTGCCATCAGTTTACAGGGCTAGATGCGCCTATGATTTGGTTAGATGTGCCATCAGTTTGGCTAGATGCGCCTATGGTTTGGCTAGATGCGCCTATGTTTTGGCTAGATGCGCCTATGGTTTGGCTAGATGCGCCTATGGTTTGGCTAGATGCGCCTATGTTTTGGCTTGATGCGCCTTTAATTTGGCTAGATGCGCCTGAGATTTGGCTAGATGCGCCTGCGGTTTGGATAGAAGCGCTAGCGGTTTACAAGGCTAGGTTGTTATATGCTTATATTACATGTTTATGTGACTACATAATGCGATTTCAATTTCATATTTGAATCGTCATCTGCAAACGATTATTTAAGTTGTTATTGTTTAGCTTAGTGCACAGGCCCTTGAATATTGGAGTACTTTCACAAACAATCAGAAGTCAATTACGACGATCGATGATCTATCAAAAAAATAAGTTGACTTTAGTCCGCGTTCTTCTTTAAGACACAACTTCATTTTACTTGGTTATCTCTTGGTTTATAATATATTATTGCAATTGGATGCTAATGTAGTTATGGTTAATTTGAATAAATTATATTTATGTTTGAGAAAATAAGTCTTACAATATTAGGTACCTAGCAGTGCGTAAGCTACTATTATATGAACCATTTGTCCTTAAGTGTGGTGTTTAGGCGACTACACAGGTTGGTCAAAAGTTCTGTTACTGAGTTTCTTTATCGATTACTGGCCATTAAAACAAATGAAAAGAAAAAATAAAAATGACATATTATTGACAGTTTTATAAGCTATAATTCCATACCACACGTATATCATATTTTGTTTATTTCACCATGGAATGGGGGTTGAAGGAGAATCGTGTCGCTGTAATTGCTCTGCACAAATGTGGGCAGCCACCGAATATGATTTTCAAGTTGCTACAAAAGTTGAAAATCAACAAGCAATTTATTTATCGCACTATCCATAGGTACAGTAATACCTTGACCGTCGATGACCGAAAAAGATCAGGAAGACCACGCACCGTTCGGACACCAGCTGTGATCAAGGCAGTGAAGGCGAGAATCACGAGAAATCCCGTCCGGAAGCAAAAGTTATTGGCAATACAGATGACTGTGAAGAGAAGTTCCCTTAAAAAATTATCAATGATGACCTTGGGCTTCACGCTTACCGTAGACGAAAGAGCCATCTGCTAAACGCACGATTGAAGGCTATGAGGTTAGCACGAAGTCGCGCTCTACTAACGCAGTACGCACAAAACGGCCATCGAAAAATCTTGTTTACTGATGAAAAAATCTTCACAGTCGAAGAAAATTTTAACCGTCAAAATGATAGAGTATACGCTAAGAATAGTAAAGAAGCCAGCATGATTGCTCCGAGGGTCCAACGAGGTCACCACCCCTCATCAGTGATGATTTGGCTGGGGGTGTCCTATTCAGGGCTAAGTAAGGTTCATTTCTGTGAAAAAGGTGTGAAAACTGGCGCTAGAGTCTATCAAGATACCGTTCTGGAACCTGTTGTCAACCCTTAAGCCACACTTTATTTCAAAACCAGCCATGGGTCTTCCAGCAGGACTCTGCCCCTGCGCACAAAGCAAAATCTACACAAGCATGGTTTCGGGCTAACAAAATTGATTTTATCGCGCAGGAAGAATGGCCATCCTCCAGCCCAGACTTAAATCCTCTGGATTATGCCATATGGCAACTTATTGAGGAGAAAGCATGTGCTAAGCCCCACATGAATCTCGACTCTCTTAAGCGCGCTATTCTCAAGGCAGTCGCAGAATTGGATATGGTGGTAGTTCGTGCTGCCATCGATGGCTGGCCTCGTCGTCTAAAGGCGTGTATTCATGCCAGAGGCGGTCATTTCGAATAATTTTAATACATGATAATCTTAAATATTTGTGCTTTCATTTGGTATATAATTCACTGTAGCATTATTTGTAAATTTAGTATTATTCATGTTTTCCATAGTTACAGAACTTAGTAACCAACTAGGTAGGTATGTTGCGTCTATGGGCCAAGTGTGTTCTTAAGTGTGGTACTTAGTAAGCGGCAAGTGTATCGCATCTATGGGCCAGACTAGGTATGTTGCGTCTATGGGCCAAGTGTCCTTACGTGTGGTACTAGTACTAAGTAAGCGGCCAAGTGTGTCGCCTCTATGGGCCATATCTGTCCTCAGTTATAGCTTTGGTTTGAATATAACGTCTTAACAGGCCGTGTCCACATAGTGGCAAACGGTGGCCCCGCGAGTAATGACATTCATATTCATAATTATTTATTGCATCTACTAATTACATTAGCAATTACTAAAACTGAGCGCATTACACATAGACTTATTATATTGACATTACATAATAAAATGCAAGAGAACCACAAATTGTGAAATAAAATGAATAACTTGTCATGATAAATTAATATGTTTAATAACTATGCAACTAGATATGATTATATATATAAGTATGTGAATGTGTAATGTCACATAATATTTTTCTTTTCTCATAAAGAAACAGTTCTCATGAATAGATTCAAATATATTTCCTTTTGACTCTGATGTTTTATTTTGTTGACGTTTGTCCTATGATTTAGGGACGGTTACTGTCGTTTATGTTTTATATATTTCAGAAACATATTGCATCTGACAAGATGCCGATGCGTTATATGTCGCTAAGGTGACGACGGCGCGATGTGCGACACGTGACTGGATGGTAGAAACGACTGTTGCGTTATTGGTCGATCCTAGTTTTTGTGACACGATGACAACAGGCTGCGACGGCTAATAGGTTTCAGCTGCAATTATCTGGTTGAACATAGAAACGGACCCAAATTCCTATGCATTGATTTATCAAATATATTTAAATCTTATTCAGAACCTGTTAAAATAGGTAGTTCTAGTCTAGCTAAATTAAATATTATAAGTACCTAGCTCATGGTGTGAATTGTGAAATAAATAAAAATAATACATTATCATAATGATTGTTGCAACGCAACTTTAATAATTAAACGATTACCTTGCGTTTTACATAGCTAGCAGGTGTAGTAAATTGAAATTGTATACCTATTGTGGGTTTAATAAGTTGATATCATTGATAATTTCAGTTAGGTAGTCGGCAGCACGTCACGTTATCTGTCAAAAGTCGACAATTTGTAATTGAATTTGTTTACCCTTTCATGGTAAAGAGGCTGTCGACTGTTATATTTACTATTTGTACTTTTCTCTTATTAAATATTTTAATAAAATTTATAATTTAGTAGAAAGAACTAACAAGAAATGTTGTACTTTCATAAATAATTTGATTGCTTATTGTGGTAAAAAAATTGTAATAATTTTAAGATGTTTAAGAGTTAATATTTGTGTCACAATCTTACTGGCTTTTAAAAATGTTATATAGCTTTATGATCTGATGATCATACTAGGCGCGATAAGTTACAACAGTTAGTTCCTCTTGTAAATAAATTATTAAATATAAAAGACGGTGGTCGACAACCCTCTCCAAGTTTTCTTTCGCCATTTCTTTCTTGGAGGGGCCTCCCATTTTTGAAATGGTGGCAGATTCAGTAGATTCTCTTTTTAGCATTCATTAATCAGGTATTAGTTAACATACAACCGGCCGAATGTGACGATATTATTATGAAAGTATTGAGTTGACAATTATAACCTATAATATTGTTGAGTTGACCGTGCACGAGGACATGCACGAGGTCAGGATGGACGAATGTGACGTTTTGTCGTTTGATAGTAATTAATCCATTTTATTGTTATGATTTTGAATCAAATTGAAAGGATAATAGTAGTATTTTAGTTTAATAGACTGGCAACACCGCCGCATAGCTCCGCCGTTTCCCGCCATATTTTCCCGCCATTTGTAGTGGAATGGGGAGGTAAGCGGTGGGGATAGGCGGCAGAACGGTCGACGAAAGTCAGTTGCGGACTCAGTCACTGTTCAACCGTCGAGAAGCGAAGTAGTTAGGGAAAACTGCTAACGTATCGTTGCTATAGCCTAGTTAATAATATTCATGGTGTATTCCAGTGAAGAAAGTTAAAGTGGTTTACCTTTATTACTGTAGTTTCATTATATTAGTATTATTTAGTATCCGTTACGTAGCGTACTTGTCTTATTTGCTAAATAATCATCACCCAACTATTTATTGAAATAAAATTTATAGATTGCGAGTAGGTAGGTACTTACTTACCTACTTTCAAAATAAAGTAAATTATAAAGGACAATTTTGATTTCGTAAAAAATCAAATTGCCTCAAAGTTAGCATGTATAGTTTGACGTGGCGTTGACTGTACCTAGCCTAGGTTTTTTTGAAACGTATTTAAGTGCCTACACATTTTATTTCACAAAAACATAACTTGGAATAAATTAAGTACCTACCTATTATTTAATTATTATTTAGAAGAAGAAACCCTAAAGTCGTTAGAAGAGATAAGAGCTTCGCGATAGAAAGAGAGGCAACTTCTAGGTGAATATAACTATGGGTAAGGGAGCGGTGTGCGACCTGAATTTCACTTTATTGTGTATGTGAAAGAGTCGCTACTTATTTAAATGTCTTAGCGGAGTGGATCTTCTGTACTTGTACTATTACGTATTCTGTGACTCAACGCTCGTTCTGTTCTACAAACACAGAATACCTACATAGAACTAAAACACGGATGGTCTCGTCTCATGACTTTGGGTGCATTCTGACAGACTATCCGCTGAGTCATCGATCATTTTTCAGAATCGCCTCTAGCATGGAAAAAATAAAATTCGTCCTAGTTATTTTCAGCCCCTCATTTTTTCAGCACGCATTAATGTGGTTCATTCCGGTAAATCGAGTAAAAGTATGTTTTTTTTTATGAAACAGCAAAGTAAGTGAACGAGAATATGGGAAAAACAACCGAATTTTTGACGTCAATAATGTCGAAAATTGCTTGCACCATTTTTTTACTACAGGTTACTAGACAATGTACTTGTACCAGTACCTTGATTACGTAAAGCTGTTGCTAACAATTCTCGATTGAAATGTTTTCTTACCTTCACTTTTATTTACTTTGGATTCGACAAATTATATTAAACGGGAATTATCTTCTCACATTCTCTATCAATTTGTATGAAGAGAAGATTAGAAATTTCCCCAAATACGATTGTTTTTCTTCCATTAGATAACGTTTTGTATGAAAGATACGTTTATTATGAAAATAAGATTTTCTTTTTTTCTCCAATAATTTAAATGTTTCCAAAATTGGGAACCATCCCTCAATCTACCTACCAACCTACTCTGCTGTTTTCCTTGCCGATGACGCGTCGCCCCGGCACGGCAAGCAGAGTAGGTTGGTAGGTATATTCAGGGACGTTTTTTAAGATTCGGCGCCCGGGCCCAGCCTGCCTAGCTTGACCGATTTATATCGCGTCATATATCATTTTATCGACACTCAACTGTCAAATTGCTTTGTCTTTTTGACAGTTAAACGTGATAAAACGCTATATCACGCGATATAAATTGGTCGTGCTAGGCAGGCTGGGCCAATAAGGTATGCCGCCCCTAGGGTTACGTGCTGGAGGAAGAGGATGCCTGTCTATACTAAAAAAATGCCGCGCAGCGCGTTTTTCAATCATTTTCATTCAAAACCCTGTAACTTTGTCAATCTTTAGTAAAAAATGCCGCACAGCGCGATTTTTAATCATTTTCATTCAAAAACCCTGTAATTTTGTCAACCTTCAGAAAAAATTTTCTAAAAAAAAATTGGCCGCGTAGCACGAGTTTTTGTCAGTTCCATCAACAAATCTTGTAATTTTGCCTGACAAATAAGTATTATGAAATCGGCCGCACAGCGCGATTTTTGACAGTTCTATCCACTAATGTTGTAATTTTGCCTGACTATAAGTAATACAGATATCGGCCGCGTAGCGCGATTTTTTGTGAGTTTCATGCACTAATCTTGTAACTAATTTTGCCAAGCAAAAAATCTTGTAATTTTGTCAATCTTCAGTAAAAAAAATTGGTCGCGCAGTGCCATTATTTGTCAGTTCCATCCACTAATGTTGTAATTTTGCCTGACTAAAAGTAATAAAAATATCGGCCGCGTAGCGCGATTTTTTGTGAGTTCCATTCCATGCACAAATCTTGTAATTTTGCCTGACTATGAGTACTTAATAAACAAAATCGGCGGCGCAGCGCGAATTTTTTGTGAGTTCCATGCACTAATCTTGTAATTTTGCCTGACTATGAGTAGACGAGATTTTTAGTCAGTTTCATCTACTAATCTTACTAATCTTGTAACATCATGAACGGAAATGAACTTTCTGCACTGCAGTTCGTCAAAAATGATTGGTATAACTAATTATGAAAGGCGCCCTAAAACTAAGCCCGAGGGGCGGCTGACGCTATTTATTGTAAAAAACTGTAACCCTACTCACGAATAAAAATACTACTAATCTTGTAATCTTGGCTGTCTATTATAAAAAAACGGCCGCGCAGCGCGATTTTTGTCAGTTTCATCCACTAATCATGTAGTCTTGCTTCTATATAAGTAGTAAAAACCGGCCAAGTGCGAGTCAGACCCGCACACGAAGGGTTCCGTACCAAAAAATTACGTTTGTTGTATGGGAGCCCCCCTTAAATATTAATTTTATTCTGTTTTTAGCATATGTTGTTATAGCAGCAATAGAAATACACGATCTGTGAAAATTTCGACTGTCTACCTGCAGTCGTTATCAATATCGAACAAAAAACGGCAAAAATCCAACGCGCCTCGGCGCGGCGTCGCTTCAACCAAACTTCTTCACGAGGACTAACGTTCAAAATTCATTCGCAGGACGTCCATGGCGTTTTCACTTGAAGTGTCCAATATTAGTTATACACGATACGTCGAAATCGACGAATAGATCGATTATTTGCGAGGTCCCTTTCACAGTAGGGTGGTCCTTATTCTTAAGAAAAAAAAATTTTTTCTTTAATTTCACGGGGCACCACATAATTTCTGAAGCCTTGGTTATTTCATTCACTGTATTCCGCACTTTAATGGTGTAGCATCCATTATTGTGCAGATTAACTAGTTAAAGTGCGGAAATCGTCTACTTTAAGAAAAAAATAGCACTTTAACTGACTTGACCAGTTAATCTGCAGATTAACGGATTCCGTACTTTAACGGTAACATAGAGATTGTCTATGCATTTTTGATGATTGAATAAACTAGCGACAGCCCTACGTGTTTAGGCTATTATCGCGCGCTTGATGCGCGAGTTAGCCCACTTATTTGATTCTACTATACTTCGTAGCTATTGGTTTCCCAGGTGTAGTCTAAAGACAAAAAAATGATCCTGATGATGGGCGAAATGCGTGGACTTCGGTTTTGTTGAGGGTATTTTTACACCCGTTATTTTCAAAGACTGTTATACAGTGCGACCTCTTTATAAAATCAAATTTAAGTTCAAGGAAGTAATAAAAAAAATGAGGTGAGATAATTATGAATTATTTTTTTAGAATTCACAGTTTTCAGCCACTTTTTATGTCCAAAACATTTAGGCGCGCACGCACGCTCAACCTCACGCAAGCGGCGCGAGCGGGGGAAGGAGGGTGGTGGGAGGGGGACTCGCGCGGGTCGACCGTGCGATGCGCAAACAGTGACAACAATTTCAATTTGTGTAGGTAAAAGTTTGGGGTAAAAATGTAAAAAAATTTTTTTTTTACTTCACAAATTTATTGTATACTGCTGTTATAGAATGACCTGACAAAATTTGAAAAGGGGTACAAAAATGACCATGTATGCCTAGGTATTCCTGAACGCACACGGACACTTGGTGATCACTAGTATGTAAAATAAGGAAATAAATAAAGACATTCATGTATAGAAAAGCCGTGGTCATCGCAACCTTGTCATCGCAAATTGACGATCACGAAACGATAACGATGGTGTGGTGCTGTTACGTAAGGCGACGGCTACACGCATGGTAAATACTCTAATCCATCGCCATAGAGTAAATTTTAACCATAATGTTTTTTGTATCGAATGTTCAAATTTTTATTTTCCATGGTTAAAATGTACTCTATGGCGGGCGATAGATCACAGGTATTTACCATGCGTGTAGCCGTTGCCTAAGGCGTGAAATACACAGAATCGACGCGGCATGGATACGGCGGCGATACGGTGCAGATGTGAGACTTTCGGATGCTTTCGGCCAATCAAATACACTTATCGCCGCCGTCGCCGCCGCATCTGCGCCTTATCTCCGCCGCATCGCTTCTATGTATTTCACGCCTAAGGCTGCTGGCTTAGCTAGATGGAGCTAGGGACCGACCGAACCCACTTTTCGCCGAGTACCGAGACCGAGACCGAGACCGAGACCGAGACCGAGACCGAGACCGAGACCGAGACCGAGACCGAGACCGAGACCGAGACCGAGACCGAGACCGAGACCGAGACCGAGACCGAGACCGAGACCGAGACCGAGACCGAGACCGAGACCGAGACCGAGACCGAGACCGAGACCGAGACCGAGACCGAGACCGAGACCGAGATTTTTGAATTTTTTTAAATGTTACTATAAAATGGCGAATATTGATGAAAAACAAATTTAATTTAATTAAAATTCTTTATTTAATCATAATAGTGCTAGGTGTACTCATAAAAATCCGCAAATCCATGTACAGCAAAGCCGTTTGTTTGGTACGGCAGTTTTACTTGAGCTCAAAACAATATTTAGGACTCGCAGTTCTTAAAAAATCTTTCCTTAGAAGATGAGTTATTTATTATGGTGTCATCTTTTTTGTATGGGGATTTTTTTTTCTAAATCCTATCGTGTATGATGTTAAAGGAAGAGCTTGCTAAGCCAGTTCTTATATTTCAAAACATTTTCAAAACATACAATGTTTGGGCTCCTTCAGATCCGATGTGGTTAAGTATGTTTTTTTGTAAAATACATCTTACATTAAAAAGACATATAATACTTACTTAATATTATACTATACTATACTCATATCAATCCTCAAGAAATCTATTTTGAAAATATTTACATTTAGTATTTATTTTTTCTAATTTTTGCCCAAACTTATGCATAGTATTTTTTTTAAAGATTTTTTGGTTTAGTTTAAAACAAGTGCTGAAATGTAATTCTGAACATGCTGAAATATATTTTTAGAAACAGCTCAGAAAGCACTTTCATTCGATATCACACACGATAGGTTAAATAACAAATATGTTTTTTTGTAAAAGCTTTGTAATCATTAAAAATAAAAATACTAAATGTCAATATTTACAAAATCGCTTTTTTGAGGTTAGATATGAAAATATTACATATCATTTGAGATATATTTTATGAAAAATATTTAAACCATATCGTATCTGTAGGAGCCCAAACTTGGAAAATAAAAAAAAAAATTTTGGTATAATTTAAAACAAGTGGCTGAAATTTAACGATGTGGCTCAGAAAGCCCTTTAATTGGATTACCACACATGATAGGTTGTAGAACAAAACAATTTTCCCATACAAAAATAAATATAACACCATAACTCCTCTCCTAAGGGAAGAAATTTTAAGAAATACGGGCCAAAAATATTGTTTTGAATTCAAGTATACACCGTCATTTTGTAGTCGTTTTAATTAACTTAAGGGTGTGTTGTACCAATGAAACTAAACATTTTTGCCCAAGAAACATGGGTCATAAAACGACAAAAAATTTTGGTCCTCCCATACTAACTAACTAGACAGCTAAAACATTGTATTTGTATGGGAAAGTCCAAAATTTTTGTCGTTTTTCGACCCATGTTTCTTTGGCAAAAATGATTATTTTCATTAGTAGAGCACTCCCTTAAGTTAATTAAAATGACTACAAAATGACGGTGTATTTGACCCAAACGGCTATGCTGTACATCAGGGGTGCCCTTACTTTTTCTTAAGGAGATCGACTTAGCAAAAATTTATGACTAAGAGATCGACATTTTGACCATTTGACCTACCAAATATTTAACAAGAAAAAAAATTGCATATGTAAAACTACATTGGGTGCAAAATGTCAGATCTGTTACCTTTGGCGATCGACCTTGAAACCTCTCGCGATCGACCGGTCGATCGCGATCGACCGGTCGATCGCGATCGACCGTTTGGGCTCCTCTGCTGTACATCGATTTGCGGTTTTCCATTGATTTTGAGCAGGGATTGAAATACCGTTAAAAAAATATAACGATAAATAAAAAATAACGTTAAAACATTTTATCGGTAAATTTACCGGTAAAAATAACGTTAAAAATACCGTTAAAACATTTTATCGGTAAATTTACCGGTAAAAATAACGTTAAAAGCATTTTACCGGTAAAATTAGCGTTAAATTTAGCGTTAAACTTTACCGGTACATTATACCGGTAAAATTATCGCTAAAAAAATAACGTTATTAATTAGAATAACGTTAATTTTAAAGTTTAACGGTAAAAAAAGTAAGAAATAACGTTAAAATAACGTCATTTACTGAAATAACGTTAATTTCAATGTAACGTTATCTAAATTAACGTTATTTATTGACATAACGTTAATTTTAAAATTAACGCTAAAAAAGTAATAAATAACGTTATACTTAAAAATAACGTTATCATTCCCTGATTTTGAGCTTGTACGCCGACCAGGGAATGATAACGTAATTTTTTAATATAACGTTATTTCTTACTTTTTTTATCGTTAATTTTAAAATTAACGTTATCGCAATAAATAACGTTAATTTATATAACGTTTCATTGAAATTAACGTAATTTCAGTAAATAACGTTAATTTTAACGTTATTTCTTACTTTTTTACCGTTAAACCTTAAAATTAACATTATTCCGATTAATAACGTTATTTTTAGCGATAATTTTACCGGTTTATTGTACCAGTAAAGTTTAACGTTATATTTAACGCTAATTTTACCGGTAAAATATTTTTAACGTTATTTTTACTGGTAAATTTACCGATAAAATGTTTTAACGGTATTTTTAACGTTATTTTTTTTAACGGTATTTCAATCCCTGACGCCGACCACTATAAAAGAAAATTAAAATAACATTCACATTCATTTGTAAAACTGAATGTGATATAATACCCATTACATTACAAGTCGACAGCAAATTACCAAATGACAGAAGTCAACAATTTTGATTTAATTTGATTAATTACTGTGAGGAATGCGTCAGCGTATACCCTGTGGCATGCATAACATGCGTTAATTCCAATGACGCATGCCTCAGCGAAGAGGAAAGTGCAAGACGAAAGCGCATGAGTGTAATCTCAGGCCTACGTAAGTAGGTACCAAAAGGCCGAGATTATCGGCCATTTTGGCCGAGACCGAGACCGAGACCGAGACATAATTTTTGGCCGAGACTGGCCGAGACCGAGATCTCGGTCGGTCCTTAGATGGAGCACAGTGCTTTTTTATTTCGTACTGTTAGTGAAAGAGTTTATTCAGCTGAGTGAAGTTAACTAATCCTATGTGTAAATTAAGCTAGTTATTAGGATTTTTAACAGTTTATTAGGATTGGTTCGACAGTTCGCTTAACTTGGCACACGTGAGGGCTCGAATCTCTGACACGCTGAGTATAATATCATATGCGCGCTCTAGCGTCTGCTTGATCTCGACACCCATCATCGAATCCATGCCGAGCTCCGCAAGGTTAGCCGTTTTGGGAATCTTAGTGGGATCCTTGATGCCTGTGGGAGAAAAGGTCAATATTAGAGCCGGACGACTAAATAAAGGAACACTCAAGTGAGCGGTGGTGGAGAGTAGAGTACTCGACTCACCGAGCACGTTGGCGACGACGTGGACGAGGTCCTGCGTGGGGGCGGTGGTGCGGCGCTGCTTGTCGGCCAGCACCATGGAGGCGGCCACCGGGTGCGGCAGCGCCAGCAGCGTGCCCAGCGCCTCCATGCACGACGCGATACGTTGGGGCAGCGTGCCGCCCACTACTGTGTCGTCGCCGCCCATCTGCTCGACGATCATGCCCACTTCGCCTGCAAACGATACAGAGGCTTCAACGAGCGGTATATAGTCCTATAGTTTTATGGATACAATGTGAACACATTTTTATAACTATGAAACCCAGAAAAAAAATCCGAAATAACGTTAGAAATGCCTAATTTATAAGGGTTTTAATTTTAAGGAATAGCCAAAAGCACTGAAGTATTTATGCCATTGATGAATTCAGCACAAAATAATTTGTACAGCAGATACCATTGATCTAAAACACACTTAGGTATTTCATCAATAATCCTTATCCTTATCCTTACATATAATAAAACAGTAAAAAAAGTATGTCTGTACATTACATTTTTTTTTATATATATCTGGGGTGATGGAGACATAGTAATAGAGTAAGAATTTGAAAAAAAAAGGTATCTGTTTGTCTGTTTGTTTGTCTGTATGAACACGGTAATCTCCGGAAATACTGAATGGATTCGAATGAAACTTTACACCCTAGCAAAAGTTGTTTAGCCTGATGAGCATTTTTTGTTGAGGTACAATAATCGAAGATCTGGAACACCTGATGCAGAACCATAATGGTCCAGCTAAACTATACAAAATATAAAAATGACATCTTTGCAATAGTTGTTCAGCCTGATGAGCATTTTTTGTTAAGGTATAAAAATCGAAGATCTGGAACACCTGATGCAGAACCATAATGGTCCAGCTAAACTTTACAAAATATAAAAATGACATCTTTACAAAAGTTGTTCAGACTGAAGATCTGGAACACCTGATGCAGAACCATAACACTCCTACAAGTATTTTCTTATATAGGTAACTACATTCTTCATTTATATGCATTTGCCGAAGTCATAAAGTCCACGCGTACGAAGTCGTGGGCATCAGCTAGTACCTAATATTCTCTTGGAGCTACTAAAACAATGTTTTAGGTAATAGTCAAATAACAGTATTCCCGTCGATAGTTATAACACAAAAAGCTTATGTACATCAGTAACAACTTCGTAATCATCTCAAAATTTTCTTTTCATCCAAAATTGTTAAATAAATAAATAAATTAAAAAAATATTAAAAACACGACTGCCCTGCCGAAAATGAACTAAAAATTTGAATAACAAGTGTCATTGCAGTCGGGGACCTCTTTAATCAAAAATTGATCCATAAAATGGTCCCCCGACCAGGGCTTTATAACGTTACCAATTAACAGTAAACATAACGTTACGTAACGTTATTTTCAATATGATACCTTGATAACGTTATTTTTTTTAACGTTACAAGGTAACATAACATTAATTTAACGTTATAATATGGTTATGTTACTAGATACCGTTACAAGAAATAACGTTATTTTTACCGGTAATTAGTATCATTATTTTCTGTTACGCGACGTTGCCAGCTCGCCCGCTGCCGGCCGTGCATGTCTCTTGCAACTTAAAACCTTTTTTGTACTACCACAAGAATCTATACATATAATAAAATCGTAACGAGGCCAATTCTGTACATTCATTATTTTTTCAAAAAAGTAATTGCTACATGTTAAGTACATGATACTGAACCCAAAACAATAGTTTTTGGAATTTTTGTCTCTTTGTTTGTTTGTTTGTTTGTTGGTTTGTATGTACGTGCATAACTTTTAAACTACTGCACCGATTTGAACAAAAGTTTTTTTGTTATATAGCTGATAAGCCTGGGCATAACTTAGGGTATAATTGATTTTGGAAAATGGAACACCTGATGCCGAACCATAATCGCCCAACTAAACTATAAGGAATATAAAAATGACACCTTAGCAAAAGTTGTTCAGCCTGATGAGCATTTTTTGTCGAGGTATAAAAATCGAAGATCTGGAACACCTGATGCACAACCATAATGGCCCAACTAAACTATAAGGAACATAAAAATAACGTCTTAACAAAAGTTGTTCAACCTGATAAGTATTTTTTGTTGTGGTATAAAAATCGAAGATCTGGAACACCTGATGCAGAACCATAATGGCCGAACTAAACTATAAGGAATATAAAAATAACGCCATAACAAAAGTTGTTCAGCCTGATGAGCATTTTTTGTTAAGGTATAAAAATCGAAGATATGGAACACCTGAGGCAGAACCATAATGGCCCAAATTAACTATAAGGAATATAAAAATAACGCCTTAACAAAAGTTGTTCAGCCTGATAAGCATTTTTTGTTGTGGTATAAAAATCGAAGATCTGGAACACTATTTGCAGAACCATAATGGTCCAACTAAACTATATGGAATATAAAAATAACGCCTTAACAAAAGTTGTTCAGTCTGATAAGCATTTTTTGTTGTGGTATAAAAATCGAAGAACTGGAACACCTGATGCAGAACCATAATGGCCCAACTAAACTATAAGGAATATAAAAATAACGCCATAACAAAAGTTGTTCAGCCTGATGAGCATTTTTTGTTGAGGTATAAAAATCGAAGGTCTTGAACACCTGATGCAGAACCATAATGGTCCAGCTAAACTATACAAAATATAAAAATGACACTTTAGCAAAAGTTGTTCAGCCTGATAAGCATTTTTTGTTGTGGTATAAAAATCGAAGATCTGGAACACCTGATGCAGAACCATAATGGTCCAACTAAACTATAAGGAATATAAAAATAACGCCTTAACAAAAGTTGTTCAGCCTGATGAGCATTTTTTGTTGAGGTATAAAAATCGAAGGTCTGGAACACCTGATGCAGAACCATAATAATCCAGCTAAACTATACAAAATATAAAATGTCACCTTAGCAAAAGTTTTTCAGCCTGATGAACAATTTTGTTTTGCAATTTCAGATTTGGTCCCGTAGTAAAAGTTGTTCAGTTTGATGTTTGTTGGTCCCTATTTACCATATTCGGCATTAGGGGTGTTTTTGTAACACGTTGTATAGAAGTATAAATAATTTATCTGTCATTTTGCCGACATCCGTAATGCAAGATACCTTCTACCACAGTATAATAACTTCTATTATTCCTATTAGGTAGGTAGAGTATAATCGCAATTAACTTCTTCGTACCGAGTGTAGGTACTCAAACTTGTGCATTGTTAAAAATATATTTTTAACATTGTTTTGCGAATTTCTGTATTTCGTATATTTATAGATCGATAGAGAAAAAAATTCTGGGAAAAATAGTATAAAGGGTGAAATTTTAATCATTTGGTTCCCGCCGTGGGGTGGTTCCAGTCATGATTACTAGCAACTTTTACGATGGGGCCATCTCTCCTACTCGCAAAAAAAATCAGCTGTTCTATAAAAAGTATCGTCTCCTATCGGGGCTAGTGATGAAAAAGACTCGAGTCTTTTAAGTCCTTTTGCAAAGACTCGCCTCATTTGAA
This sequence comes from Agriphila tristella, assembly GCA_928269145.1. Taxonomy (NCBI): domain Eukaryota; kingdom Metazoa; phylum Arthropoda; class Insecta; order Lepidoptera; family Crambidae; genus Agriphila; species Agriphila tristella. The sequence continues at coordinate 57,187,938 of OV743431.1, read as the reverse complement.
CGCCTCACGACTCGACGAGTCTTTTAAACCCTAAGTCTTGAGTCAAAAGACTCGAAGCTCAAGACTAATTTGAGTCGAGCTCTTTTACCTCAGGCCTCGAAAGCTGAGTCGTTTCTTAAAAGGTTTAAAGGACTTAAAAGACTCGAGCCTTGTGGCTTCGGGAGTCCAATATACTGTCTGACTGATACATATCAGCAAATTCAGCACATTGATCTGTTTGAAATTAAAAATAAACAAAATAGAAGTTTTTAATAGGAAAAAAATTAAAACAAAAAAAAGAATTAAAATAAAATAAAATAAATAATTATAAAATAAAATACTTAATAAAAACCTAAAAAAAAATCCGATACCGAGGGCCAAGTACTCAATTTTTAAAATACTAAAAATCCAAGATGGCGGCCTACTTTTTGGTTTGTGGGCCGATTTCGATGAAACTCGGATTTTGGAACTATTTAGACAAGAAAAAAAAACGCAATGTTGAAAATATTTAAAAATCCAAGATGGCGGCCAACTTTTTTGTTTGTGGGCCGATTTCGATGAAACTTGGTTTTTGGTACTATTTTGACAAGAAAATAACAACGCAATGTTGGACTTATTGAAAAATCCAAGATGGCGGCCAACTTTCTTGTTTGTGGGCCGATTTCAATGAAACTCAGTTTTTAGTACTATTTTGACGAGAAAATAACAACGCAATGTTGGAAGTATTTAAAAATCCAAGATGGTGGCTAACTTTTTTGTGAGTGGGCCGATTTCGATCAAACTCGGTTTTTGGCACTATTTTGACAACAAAATATAAAACTTAAAATCCAAGATAGCGGCCAACTTTAGTAAATAGTACTAAAAATCGAGTTTCATCGAAATCAGCCCAAAAACAAAAAGTTGGCCGCCATCTTGGATTATTAGTATTTAAAAAATTGCGTTTTTATTTTCTTTTCAAAATCTTTTTATTAAAATAAACTTGTTAATTAAGCGCTTTTGAATCGTCTATATTTTTATAGACTTATTTAGGAGCCTTAAAGGTTGAGCTTTAAGTATTTGGATACACGACTCAGATGTGAGCCTTTTTAAAAACAGCTTGAGTCGTTTGAGTCTTTTAACATACAACTGAGTCTTATTAAAAAGACTCGAACGTCGAGTCTTCACTTTAGACTTGAATCGTTTCATCAAAATCGGCCCAAAAACAAAAAAGTTGGCCGCCATCTTTAATATTCCAAAAACCGAGTTTCATCGAAATCAGCTCACAAACAAAAAAGTTGGCCGCCATCTTGCATTTTTTGTATTTCAAAAATTGCGTTGTTATTTATTTGTCAGAATAGTACCAAAAACCGAGTTTCATCGAAATCGGCACACAAACAAAAAAGTTGGCCGCCATCTTTGATGTTCCAAAAACCGAGTTTCATCGAAATCAGCTCACAAACAAAAAAGTTGGCCGCCATCTTGCATTTTTTGTATTTTAAAAATTGCGTTGTTATTTTCTCGTCAAAATCGTACTAAAAATCGAGTTTCGTCGAAATCAGCCCGAAAAAACAAAAAAGTTGGCCGCTATCTTGGAATTTTAGTTTTATGTTTTCTTATCAAAATAGTACTAAAAATCGAGTTTCATCGAAATCGGCCCACTAACAAAAAAGTTAGCCACCATCTTGGATTTTTTAATACTTCCAACATTGCGTTGTTATTTTCTTGTCAAAATAGTACCAAAAACCAAGTGAAAGTGAAAGTGAAAGTGAAATATATTTTATTTAAATAAGCTCACATAATAAGCATTTTTAAATCGTCAATTCTTTTACCCTACCACCCATTATGACGTCTTTTAACTGACAAGAAAAATGGGCGCAAAAAACTTGTCAGCATTATCAATCAGATGGAACGATATTTACAAATATGTATATCGTTTCCAGACTTTATATTAACAAAGATTAACAAATAAATAACATTATTGAATTAGCTCATTTCTTAATGAGTTTCAAATTTCTTAATCAATTTACAGATTTTAAGCTAAATTCAAAGTTTGAACTTGTTATTCAGTCTAGGATAAAAATAAAAGAAAAACATACAATTCAATATGCATTAAGATAGGTAGTCAGAAGCAGACCCATTCCCACTGGCAGCACCAGTTCCCGAACATGACGCATGAACCAGCCATCTCTTCGCTCAACCATATTTGAGGGAACGTAACGACCCGCCTCATAAGACACCACCGCAGAAATGATTAAAGAGAGCATGACATACTAAGACTACCTATGTTAAGGCATCGAATTGAAAATTTATATCCAAAAGCTTTTCATAGGTCTTTCACTAAACTACTGACTATAGAAAGTAAAAATATTGCAATTAAATAAATCAAAACAAGGTAAGCTATTAAGAATTATATTTTTTGAGTAAGAAGTGCCATACATACAGACAATATAAAACAGATCTTTTATATACGAGTTATACGACGCCCTTAATACAAGCAGACAGAAGCAGACCCATTCCCACTGGCAGCACCCGTTCACGAGCATGACGCATGAACCAGCCATCGCTTCGCTCAACCATATTTGAGGGAACGTAACGACCCGCCTCACACGACACCACCGCAGAAATGTTTGAAGTGAGCATGACATACTAAAGCTACCCATATTAAGTCGTCGAGTCAGGAAGCCAGAAGTACGTTTTTAAGTAGGTAGGATACTTCTCACAATTTTATACTTAGAAAAGAAAATCACGATTCGAGTTTAATTAAAGGACTTTTATCTAGACCTATGAAAGAATTCCGGACTTTTTCTAATCAATACTGAGGTATTAGAGTAATAATTAACAATACAAAAGCTATGCCCATGCCTTTTTATCCTTCAAATAATCGTCAACAGTGTAATAACCTTTACTCATTAAATTGGATTTAACAGTATTTTTAAATTTTTCCAAGGGCAGTTCTGTGACTTGTTCTGGTATCTTATTATAAAAGGTAATACATCTACACAAAAAAGAGCTTCCGGTTTTATGCAGTCTGCGCCTTGGAACAGCAAGTTTGTTCTTGTTTCTTGTATTGAGTTTATGAACATTACTATTTTTTACAAAGCTATCTAAATTTTTCTTTACATACATTATATTTTCATAGATGTATTGGGAAGCTACCGTTAATATTTTAATTTCTTTAAATAGGTCACGAAGAGTATCTCTAGACCGTAAGTTGTATATAGCGCGCACTGCCTTGACGAAAGTTTCAACGAAATCGGCCCAAAAACAAAAAAGTGGGCCGCTATCTTGGATTTTTAGTATTTTTAAAATTGCGTTGTTATTTTCGTTTCAAAATAGTACCGAAAACCGAGTTTCATCGAAATCGGCCCACAAACAAACAAGTTGGCCGCCATCTTGGATTTTTCAATATTTTTAACATTGTGTTGTTATTTTCTTGTCAAAATAGTACCAAAAACCCAGTTTCATCGAAATCGGCCCACAAACAAAAAAGTTGGCCACCATCTTGGATTTTTAGTATTTAAAAAAATGCTTTGTTATTTTCTCGTCAAAATAGTACTTGAAATCGAGTTTCGTCGAAATCGGCCCAAAAACAAAAAAATTGGCCTCCATCTTGGATTTTTTGTATTTCAAAAATTGTGTTGTTATTTATTTGTCAGAATAGTACCAAAAACCGAGTTTCATCGAAATCGGCACACAAACAAAAAAGTTGGCCGCCATCTTGGATTTTTCAATATATTAAAAATATCGTTTTTATTTTCTTGTCAAAATAGTATTATTATATAATAGCAATATTGAGTTTCATCGAAATCGGCCTAAAAACAAAAAAGTTGGCCGCCATCTTGGATTTTTAGTATTTATAAGTCGAGTCATAAGTATTTATAAGGCGAGTCTTTATAATAAGACTTAAAAGACTTGAGTCTTTTTCATCACTAATCGGAGCACTCGTCAAGACGATTCAAACGAGCCAAAACTCGATGGGGTTGCATGGTTTTATTACAGAGTCCCAGTGGCATTCTTGCGGCTCCATCATCAGACCCTGGAAATTATTTCCCAACAAAAAACTCGTCAAGACGATTCAAACGAGCCCAAACTCGATGGAGTTGCATGGTATAATTATAGAGTTCCTATGGCCTCCCTCCGGCTCCATCGTCAGATTCTCGGAAACTATTTCCCAACAAAGGACTCGTCAAGACGATTCAAACGAGCCCAATTTCGATGAGATAGCGTGGTTTTATTAAAGAGTTCCTGTGTCCTTCTTCCGGCTCCATCATCAGACCCTAGAAACTATTTCCCAACAAAGAACTCATCAAGACAATTCAAACGAGACAAATTTGATGGGGTTGCACCGTTTCGATATTGAGTTCCTATGGCATGGCCTTTTGGCTTCATCATCAGACCCTGGACTTCGTCTCCCATTAGAGTACTCGTCAAGACAATTCTAACGAGCCCAAACTCGATGGAGTTGTATGGTTTTATTATAGAGTTCCTATGGCCTTCCTCCGGCTCCATCGTCAGATCCTCGGAAACTATTTCCCAACAAAGTACTCGTCAAGACGATTCAAACGAGCCCAATTTCGATGGGATAGCGTGGTTTTATTAAAGAGTTCCTGTGTCCTTCTTCCGGCTCCATCATCAGACCCTGGAAACTATTTCCCAATAAAGAACTCGTCAAGACAATTCAAACGAGCCCAAACTTGATGGGGTTGCACCGTTTCAATATTGAGTACCTATGGCATGGCCTTTCGGCTTCATCATCAGACCCTGGACTTCGTCTCCCATTAGAGTACTCGTCAAGACGATTCAAACGAGCCAAAACTCGATGGGGTTGCATGGTTTTATTACAGAGTCCCAGTGGCATTCTTGCGGCTCCATCATCAGACCCTGGAAATTATTTCCCAACAAAAAACTCGTCAAGACGATTCAAACGAGCCCAAACTCGATGGAGTTGCATGGTATAATTATAGAGTTCCTATGGCCTCCCTCCGGCTCCATCGTCAGATTCTCGGAAACTATTTCCCAACAAAGGACTCGTCAAGACGATTCAAACGAGCCCAATTTCGATGAGATAGCGTGGTTTTATTAAAGAGTTCCTGTGTCCTTCTTCCGGCTCCATCATCAGACCCTAGAAACTATTTCCCAACAAAGAACTCATCAAGACAATTCAAACGAGACAAATTTGATGGGGTTGCACCGTTTCGATATTGAGTTCCTATGGCATGGCCTTTTGGCTTCATCATCAGACCCTGGACTTCGTCTCCCATTAGAGTACTCGTCAAGACAATTCTAACGAGCCCAAACTCGATGGAGTTGTATGGTTTTATTATAGAGTTCCTATGGCCTTCCTCCGGCTCCATCGTCAGATCCTCGAAAACTATTTCCCAACAAAGTACTCGTCAAGACGATTCAAACGAGCCCAATTTCGATGGGATAGCGTGGTTTTATTAAAGAGTTCCTGTGTCCTTCTTCCGGCTCCATCATCAGACCCTGGAAACTATTTCCCAATAAAGAACTCGTCAAGACAATTCAAACGAGCCCAAACTTGATGGGGTTGCACCGTTTCAATATTGAGTACCTATGGCATGGCCTTTCGGCTTCATCATCAGACCCTGGACTTCGTCTCCCATTAGAGTACTCGTCAAGACGATTCTAACGAGCCCAAACACGATGGGGTTGTCTGGTTTCATCATAGACTTCCTGTGGCCTTCTTCCGGCTTCATCATCAGATCATCTCAATGATACCATAATATTGCATTTCCTTCCAGTTCTGATCTATGTTCAAAGTTTCAAGTCTCTAGCTCATCGGGAAGCTAGGATAAAATCGTTCGCACACTTTGTGGAGAAACACACAAACAAACAAACAAACGAGAAAGCAACCTAATAAATACGTGTTAAAAAACGCAAAAGAAAAGTTTTCATATTACAGTTGGTTTTCTCACGCATTATACTTTTTATTTTGATACAAAAAAATTGATGCATGTTCCCTCATATCATAACGTTACCAAGGAACGAAAAAATAACGATAATATTCTGTTTACCGTTATCAATTTTACCGTTACTAATAACGTTATTTATTATAACGTTATATTTTTCTTACCGTTATCGATGCAAGTACATCGATAACGTTACTAATTTTTAACGGTATTTGAAGCCCTGCCCCCGACTGCAATGACACTTGTTATTTAAATTTTTAGTTCATTTTTGGAACGGCAGTCATGTTTTAATAAAAAAAAAAATTTATTTGTTTTTATTTCGCACATTTTAGTGTGACAAACTATATAGTTTTGGAGTGTGCTCATCAAGGCCTTTTATTTGATGCCCATCCATATTGTAATATTATTATTATTATTTGAGTTTTAGGGGCTGATCTATTGTGACTCGCCACCTAGTTATAATAACTCTTTGAGCCCAAAACGGCTTCCAAGAAGTCTAGAATCTTCCTGGTTTTGAGAGTTTTTATTTCCTCCGGGTCGATTATGTGTCGTCCCAGATGGATGCTACGCCTGTGGATTAGAGGTCCACAGTCACATAAGAGACGCTTGGGTGTTTCCTGCTCCTCATTACAATATCTGCAGACGTCAGTATCACTCAATTTCATAAGAAACAGGTGTCTGTTTAGTTTGCAGTGTCCAGTTAAGGCTCTAACAGTCGCGCTGACGTTCGATCTACTGAATTGTGTGAGCTCATTCGTCCGTTTTCGCGAGTAGCCTTCTACTAGGGATTTGGCGTGTCTTAGTCCTGGTTGTTTTAGTCAGATTTTTTTTTGTAATAATAGAAGAAAAAGTTTTTCTACACGACTGTCCAAAAAGAAGTGTATATATGTGTTCAGGGTTCATGAATGTTTATGGGTATGTAAGTTTCTTTATTCCACCGTAACTTCTAAATGATTCAACGGATTTGGATGTATGGGGTATTGTTAGAATCCTTATGTATAGGTCTTGTAGAGTGTAGAATAGAAAGTAGATATTAGATAGATAGATAGTTCAGTTGGTAGTTAAAATACTGAGTTTAAAATTATTTTATTTTATTAGATAAGTACAAGTTTAGTATAGAACTAATTATTATTGCATAAAAATGTAAACAGGCGGCCAGCGGCCGGCGCGCCAAAGTAGGTCGCGTAGTCGGCAAATCAGACAACATCGTTTCGAGTGCAACTGGCTATATTTTTTTTAAATCAATATGGCGACTGCAGGACGCCATTTTCAAATGTAACAATGGGGAGGCGAAGGCAAAGTGAATTACAGATGGCGCTCAGTCTTTGGAACAATTGTCAGTTTGAGCTTATATTGTCTTGACTGTGTATTACGTGATTTTACTTTCTTAGATTGTATTTTTTTCGGTTTTGCGGACAAACAATGTATTCTATGCTAACTTTAGCTCATATAAAATAAGAATTACGGAAAAGAAAAGCCAAAACAACAGGCAAGAAAGTTTATAGCAACTTACAAAAAATTGCTAACAAGCATTACATTTCTTTAAATTTCGTGTAAGATTTACAAGTAATCTTTTTATTTCAGATTAGAAGCATATGATTTAAATTTTAACAAAGCAACTGAGTGTGAATTTCCGTGTTTATAGTTGCCTGATGATGCCTTCTGTGCAATAGTAATTTCAGGTTTCTGTACTGGAATTTCTGTACCATCTAAAATTACACGAACCGTTTTATCATATTTATTTTATTATTCTAAGTTTCTTGAATGACTCTGGCATATAAAATTCTATTAATTCTCTGTTTGGCCCCAATATTGGGCTTATTCCATATTTGATATACCTATCAAATTCATCCAAGTTATAAATATGTTAGAAACTGCTGAGGTTGAAATATTAAAGAACAAAGCTGTTATAATTCAAATGTTGTTTTATTTTAGCGAAGCTTCATCAAATTCATGAAACATTCCTTTTGATTTATAATGTTTCTCAGGCTCAGCAAAGGAGAAAATCGAGGAAAAAGCATATTTTTTTTGATATTTTTTTGCTCACTATTTTTTTTGTTACTGGGAAATCGATGAACTCCAATATTTTACAAGTTACATCCATAACAATGCGGCATTTTCTCAGTATAAAATTAAAAAGTGCAATACTCCAAGAGATTCCCATATGTTTTGACAGTTTCTTTGAGGCGGTGAAAACTTTGTTTTTTCCCTATATTGGAAACAAAATTGAAAACTAGTGTTTTCCTAGATAATGAGCACTAGTTGTTTCAAGTATTTAAAATGTAGGTAATTAGTAAACGTTATGCTGGAATACTTAAATTGACGTTGGGATAGAAATAAAAGATGTACATTGTCTCAATGCCTAGGTTTTATTTACTTCACTGGTTGATCCAAAGTACACAAGGTTTTCCTTCTCTTAGTTTATTATGTTAGGTACTTAATTAGTTTTACACATCATCCTAGATATTTAAATTTAGGGTTCTAACTAAAATACAATCAAGCGCTATGAGGTGTAGGTATATGAGAAAGAAAACCCTAGTGGAGAATATATCAATATCAATAATATCAATCCAAGCATTGCAAATGCATAAGCCCAGGCGGGGTCGCTTTATGTTGGTTCGTGATTATGATTAAATCATCCCAATTACTAAAAGAAAATTAATTAATAAATCAGTCTAAATTTTGTACGGAAAACTAACTGGTAGCCCTTCAAGAGATCCTAGATTGGTAGCGGCATATCATCCCGGCGGCAGCGGCTGGGAGAGAATTATTATATAAACCGGTCCCAGCGTCTGTCGACCGGATGTGGTGAACTGACCTTCATGGATTCTCGATGGAAACAATGTAACGGCTTCATACCCTGACTTGCTGCGTTATCATCAAAGTGTATTCCATCGCAGAAGGTTAGTGATGGAAGGAACTAACCAGGAGATCACCGATATCCAAACCAAAGGTAAGAAATTAAAATAAGGAAAAGACGAAAAAGAAACCCATCGCAGATGCCTTTTGATTTTGAGTATTGTATATTAACAACTCATGGCAGTTCTGCGAGCCACTCCACAACCCAAAATTAGATATTCAAGGGGAATTCCCTCATTTTAATAAAATGTTAGCCGATGATTACGGCTAATTTTCTTTTCCATGCTCCAGGAGACCATTCTTCCAAAAAAATGAAATCTAAAAATGACCCTGATTAGCCATTTTTCTGACAGCTCCTCTTCCGACTTTTTTTCATTATGAGTAACCACAGACGAGAACTAGGTCTAACTTCAAATATTTTCCTGATTTGTCAGGCTGCTAACGCCATCTCTTGTGAGGCTTGAGAAGTACACTCTTTTCAACTAACGATTTTGAAGAAAATTAATAACTATTTTTTATAGAAATATAACGTTAAAAAAATTTGCAACGTTACAATACACCCCCTCCAATGAAAGTTTCGAACGTAGTGAGAAACTACGCTGCCCTCAGCGTCAGTAAATAAAATCCTACCGGAGGAGCGTGCAAACATTGACTGAAAACATGCTAAAACCAAAACCTGTGGAATTGAGACAAAAAACTTAACCTAAAAATCTGCCTTAGCGTCGCCGGGACTCCGGAGAGACTCCGACACACGAAGGTGGCCTACGGCATGGCGGGTAGACAACAGCTTACAAGAAAACACCATAGCCATAAAGCCAAAAAAAATCACCAAAACCATACCGCGGCATGGTGGGTAAAAAAAAATACCGTCAAAGTCACCACACCAGTAGCCTTAAGCGAAAAACCATAACTAAAACAAATGTAGGAAAAAACCTATCATAAATAAATACATACCAAAAATATATAAAAAAACAGTATAAATAGATAAATACTTGCATAAATAAATACCAAGTATAAATAAAAATAAATACCAGCACTGCACCACATAAAAAAAAATATTGCAGCACCGACTTTTGTCCAATCGTGCGCATGAAATAAAAACCTACAGAAAGTCAAACCAATACCCCCCATCTTCAGGACTATTCTCAACCCTATCTTACCCCGCTGTCCGGAAATACCCATAACAATTTCATTCTCCTTACATTCATCACCTTGTTTCCCTCAACTACCAAAACTCAATCAAACTCCATCAAACATCCATCATCTGTCCTACTCGGTAGCAACAAGCTTGAAAACTGCCGTTGCCACTATCCTTTTATTCACCCCTGATTTTTATTATAGAGATACTCGATAAACTCTCTTATTCCTCCACCCCTGAGTTTTTGTATAAAGAGGGTACTCGTAAAACCCCCTATTCCTTAGGACGGACAAGCGGTCACTAAGGGATCGACAACCGTCGTAAGGTAAACCCTCGAGTTGCGATACAAAAGAATCTCCAACCGTCTTCGCAGTATAAAAAAACCGCTCGAGTTGAGAAACTAGGCACCAATTTAAGCTAGGCCGGCACCACACAAAACAACAACCGTCTTCGCAGCATAAAGCCCTCGAGTTGTGTAAAAAAAAAAACACGACCATATTCGCAGTGAACTGAAGAATAGGCGTGAAACAGCACAAAATTAACCGTCTTCGGGAAAAATATAAAAATAAGCCCTCGGGTCAAATACATACTTACATATATTTATATAAGTACATATTATAAATAATAAATAAAAATATAAATGTACAAACATACTATACATGTGTATATAAATACTAAAAAAATATATGTGGGGTACATAAATAAATAAAGAGTGCAGTGCCAAAAAAATTATAAAAAAAATAACCTAAGTCAAACCCTAGAGGTTTCATTTTGGCATCGCCGGTTCCCTAAAGAGACACCGACGTACAAAATGTGGCTTACAGCATGGCGGCAATAACAGCCATAACAGTTTAAAAAAAATACCACAAAAAAAAAACGAAAAATAAAAAAAACGTGTTGCTGCTGGATGAAAAGGTAATAGGCGTGCCGTCTGTATCCCGTTTCAGTAACCGTTACTAAAATATGACCGAAAAAAAAAATTCCCAAAAAAATTTAAGTTCCAAAAAAAACTCGAAGTTCGGTACTACAAATTCTAAAATATTAACAGTCTTTATTTAATTCTCCACTAAAGTTGAACAAAACAACAAAAAAAAATTTTTTGTCCTAAAATTTTTTTCAAACTGATGGTCACCCTAGTTCATGATCAAAATTTTATTTTTACAAGTCGTGGGGACCAATCGGCAAAATACCTTTAAACTGTTTTGTTAACACAAAATTCTTATTGTTAAAATGTATTAATTAACATGTTAAATTCTTTACTTAAAGTTAACATTCTATAAATTTTAACAAAACTTTAACTAATTGTTTTACTGCCTGTACATACAATGTTAACCGACGTTGTTACTAAGAACCATCAAATCTTCTATATAAAAGGTACATAAACAAATCACCTTCTAAAAATAGAATAAGTAAATCCTTCTATTTTTATAAAGTACTAGCTTCCGCCCGCGACTTCGTCCGCGTGGATATTAGAGAAAATCCTTAGGGAACCTTCAAACAGGATCCGACCAGCCGTTTTTACGCAATTAGGCGGGTCCCCACCAAGCGCGCTACCTCGCGAGGCAAATCGTTTGGATCGTGTGGCAGGCCTCGCACGAGGCTGCGCGCTTGGTCCGGACCCGCCTAATCGCGTAAAAACGGCTGGTCGGATCCTGGTTGAAGGTTCCCTAAGGATTTTCTCTAATATCCACGCGGACGAAGTCGCGGGCGGAAGCTAGTTTATTACAATTATCAGAATTGAGTCCAGAGATATTAGTAGTATCCCGTTCCCGTTTCTTTATACTTTCCCGTTCCCATTCCCGTTTGGTCCCATTCCTGTTCCCAGATTCCGTTCCCGTTCGCGTTCGCGTTCGCTTTAGCTTTCGCGATCCCGTTCCCGTTCCCGTCCCCTGGGGCTGAATCATGTCCACCGTGTTGGACTACAAAATAAATGTGATTTTCGCATTCCTCATCCAATAAAACCTCAAGAACGATATCCTCATCGATTTTTATGTTTACTTACCCCTTTTACTTTCTAAAGGATGATTTTCAAAATAACAAAATATGTGTTTGCCTACTTATTTTTAGACATGCTCCCACGAATTTTAAAGTTGTAATGTCTATTTTATATTATTTTTCCATACATAATTTTATTAGAACCCCATTTTCACCCCTTTACTGGTTAAATCATGTCCCTGTGTTGGACTTCAAAATAAATGTCATTTTCGCAATCACAATCCCATAAAACCTCAAGAACGACATCCATATCGATTTTTATGTTTACTTACCCCATTTACCCCTACCTAAGGGGTTGATTTTCAAAATCACAAAATCTATGTTTGCCTATTTATTTTTAGACATGCTCCTACGAAGTTTAAAGTTGTAATGTCTATTTTATATTATTTTCCATACCAAATTTAAACACCATTTTCACCCCTTTAGGGGTTAAATCATGTCGACTGCAACCATGTTGGACTTCAAAATAAATGTCATTTTCGCAATCATCATCCCTGAAAACCCCAATAACGACATCCATATCTATTTTAGGTTTAGTTACCCCATTTCATCCCCATAGGGGTTGAAATACTAACAATAACAATAAACTTTGCGTTATATTTCCATCTGTAAGCCTAAAATATAAATTTAGCGATTTTACTTCGAAAATTAAGGATTTTCTTTTATACACAACTTCATACCCCTTTTCACCTCTTCGGGGGTAGAATTTTGAAAAACGCTGAGACACGTATTTATTATTTTCAATCATCAGCCTAAACACAAAATTTGAAGGTCCTCGATTTAAAACTGAGGGACTTTCATACAAACTTTCATCCCTTATTTCATCCCTTTAGGGATAGAATTTTCAAAAATCCTTTCTTAGTGGATACCTACACTATATAAGGTATCTATGTGCAAAATTTTAAGTCTCTAGGTTCAACGGTTTGGGCTGTGCGTTGATATCTCACTCAGTCAGGACTTTGAATTTTATATTAACGCACCCTAAATAAAATACCGACTGAACTCAAAATTTTGGAAAAATGAGTTTAAGTGAAATAACGACCTAATAGAGCAAATTTCACAACCCGACTTCTAAAAACCACCCTTATTCCTTAACGCTTAAGGTAAAAAAATTATGAGCCATTATTTTTCCCGCCCCGCGCACCTGCTTCATACGTCGAATAACGGCCGATTCATTCCTGCGTCGGCAGTCGCACGCGGAGGTAGTGTCAAACGGTGGCTGATTTCGAGATACGTCGTCGTTTTATGAAAACTTGAGGTAAGTTTATTTAATGTTCCTAAATATGATAACGACGAATTTTGAAATAGGTTTTTGTTTTAGCAAGTCTCTTCGTGTTTAGGTTGGGCTAATTCGGTTTGAGTCAATATTGTACTGAAATTTGCCACCAGTGCAGTGACCATTTTATAGTTAGATCCATGTAGTTTTAAAAACAGTAAAGAAAATATCTCTTAAATCGAATTCGGTCTTTGTATTTTAAATAATTTAGACAATTACTTTGAAGATTTGATTTTAAATCTTTACATTATTAAAAATACAGTAAAAACTAAGTGATAATTTTAAATAAGTCTCTCTTCAATTTAATTTAATTACCTATATAATTGTTTTGATAGAGTCCTACCAAATAGGACGACTAGGAGCCACTAAATACAACTTATCTAAAGAAAAAAGGTATGGTGGAAAGAAAAAAGTAGTGTCGTCTTGAAGTGTAGTCTTGAAGTAGTTCTGTTAATTATTACTTAAAATCTATTACACTACTGCAAAATCACCTATAACTTTGACGACCTCCGTGGCCGAGTGGTGTACGTACCGGTTTTCAAGGTGCCGCTATCTCTAGAGGTCCCGGGTTCGATCCAAAATTTCGGGGATCGAACCCGGGACCTCTAGAGATAGCGGCACCTTGAAAACCGGTACGTACACCACTCGGCCACGGAGTTCGTCAAAGTTATAGGTGATTTTGTTGGTGATGGTAAATATTGAAAACGAACTTTTCAATATTTCCTCGGGTCTGGGTGTATGTGGTAATACCCGTTGTTGTTTCCAATTTCCATAATACTAGTGCTTAAGCTACTAACTTTGGTATTCTAACAATGTATGTGATGGTGTCCAATATTTATTTATTTATAACTTTTTACAGATAACACTTAGTCAACATGGAAAAACAAAGGATCAAAATGATGTTTCAAAACATAGACAGAAGACATAATATAATACAAAATTCCAATAGCGTGTCCCTACTTCCAACACGAAATATTTTTTTTGAACCGAAAAGAAGAGTGTGCCGTAAGCTCGAGTTTGGCACAGCCGATCCTTGCCCACCGACATCAAGTTTTCAAGATTCTTCGATGGACATTCTGGCAGGTGTTAACATTTTATCTACGATTGGGTATGAAGATACCTCATTCCAGACTACATCCAAAGACAATGGGGAGGCTTTATTTGAGAATAATAATGATGTAAAGTCCTTGCAAACATTAGAAATACCTTCAAAAAAAGACACTGTTATAGAAGAAAGTATTCAAGATAAGTTATTTAAGTCTTCACCTGCTAAAATCGTAATATTAAGCAACATTTTAATACCCAAGACTATTGTTAACATAAGAACAATACAAACAAGAGCTATAACTACAGAAAAAGTCACATTTCCTGTACAAGAGCACTCATCGCAGTTGACATCTTCAATTGATTCTAATAAAACGTCACCTGAGAATATATTTGAAACCGATTCTTCCCATGTACCTGCTACAGTAATTGCTAATCCTATGTCAATGGAAATAGAACCTCAATACCAACTTACTTGTGCATCTGCTTCTATTAATAATAATACACCCACCAAATCAAAAAAATCGTTGATCTGCAAAATTGATTTATCAAGACTTGTCTTCATCAAAAATAAACTAAATAAATCTCTTCTACAGCATTTGATCGGTTCTACCGTAAGTTACACTTTTGATTCGCCTTCAACTATCACAAAGTCAATATACACAGCACGAAAAACTTCTCAAAGGGACTTACAACCCAATAACATAAGTTACCAAATCTCTCCGATTAACTCCAATGAAAGTGACCCGAATCTAAGTGATTCAGATCCCACTTATTATGCAGGAATGGAAGGTACAGGTAAACGATTGCCACCATCGTTGCTATCTCACAGAAGCCGAAGCCTGTCGTCGTCATCAAGCTCTGAAACTAGCGTTGACAGTTCAATCTCACCAATACGTAAAACTAGAAAACGAAAGCGCGACCCTACAACTTGGAAATTCAATTCCGCAAAACGTTTAAGAAATGCTGGTAAATCGTATGTATCAGCCACAACTAATAAAATAGTTGCTGCACGTTCGGTCAAACCGCCGTGTAATGAAAAATGCCGCTTAAAATGTTTCGATAAATTTACTGAACAGACGAGAAAAATATTTTTTGATAAATTTTGGAGTTTACAAAGTTTAGATATTCAACGAGCATTTATTAAAAGTTGTATGGTTGAAATCAAACCCAAATACAAATACAGCAAAACTGAAAAACCAAGAAATTCAAACTATGCTTTTTACTTGAAACAAAGTGGTACAAGTGAAAGGGTTTGCAAAACTTTTTTCGTCAACACTCTTGATATAACAGACAGAATGATACGTACGGTGAAGGAAAAATGTGATGAACAGAACTTTTTAGACGGAGACAAACGAGGAAAACATGGAAACCATAAAAAGATTGATGCTTCATTGGTTAGCGATATTAAGAGTTTCATAGCTTCTATTCCCCGAGTTGAGTCCCATTATACCAGAGCAACATCATCTTGTGAATATATATATCCGGGTAGAACACTAACTGAAATTTATCAAGATTTTGTAGAGCAGCAACAAAAGAATGGGCGTCCAACAGGCAAGTTTTGCAATTTCTATGAAATTTTTAAAGACACAGGTATTAAAATACACCAACCCAAAAAGGATCTCTGTGATTTGTGTAGAGATTATAAGTTAATACCGAATGATGACCTAAAGGAAGAGTATGAGAGACATATAGAAGAGAAGGAACTGTCAAGGAAAGAAAAAAAGAAAGACCGATACGCAATAGATGAAAATAATATTTGTGCAGTATATGACCTGGAAGCTATTTTGCAAGCACCGTCTGGGACTTCCAGTAGTTTCTATTACAAAACCAAAATGAATTGCTTCAATTTTACCATTGCTGAATTGGCTAAAAAGAACCCTACTGAAGAGGAAAGTTACAAAGCTTACACAAATGTATATAGTTACTTTTGGGATGAAACTCAAGGGCAAAAAGGTTCAATCGAAATAGCGACATGTGTTTTGAATTTCTTAGAGTTAGTAAACGAACGGAGCACAGGTAAATCTGTAAATGTTACTTTTTACTCTGATAATTGCTATGGCCAAAATAAAAATAAATACATTACAACACTTTATCTGTATGCTTTACACAAATTTGAAAACATCAACTCGATTTGCCATAAATATTTAATTAAGGGCCATACACAGAACGAAAACGATAATGCGCACAGTTTGATCGAAAAGGAAATACAAAAGTACCTAAAAGCAGACATGATTTATACTCCAGTTCAATATATTCCTTTGATTAAAAGCGCCAAAAAAACAGGAAAAAAATTTGATGTAAAAACGTTGACATTCGATGATTTCATCGACATTAAAGATTTACAAAGCCACTGGGGTTTGAATTTCTCCAAAGATATTAACAGGAATACACTTTCATGGAATGATATCAAGATGTTGAAGTTCCTAAAAGGAGAACCATTCAAATTTTACTTCAAAACGTCATACAAAGACGAGGAATACCGTGAAGTCGATGTACGAACGAGAAGAGTTTTACCTATGGTTAATGATATCGTACTGAGAAAAGCGTATAATGAGAGGTTCCAACTAAGTGAGAACAAGAAAAAAGATCTCAAAAGCTTAATTTTACAAAAAGCGATACCGCCTTATTATTCTAGTTATTATAGTCAATTGATATAAGTAATTACCATTTAGTTATAACTTTGTTAAATTTTACTTAACTGAGTAAGTACTTAATACTTACTACGTAGTACTTAATTGTTTGCTATTTTTATATGTTAAGACTGTTTGCTATTTTTATTTGTTAAGACTTTTTGATTATTGAAGTAAATGCGGCTGTGCTAAACAAATAAGTATGTAGGTAAGTTGTTATGCCTCATTGTGCATTTAGACTGATAATTATAATGTTAACATAATAATATCTTGTTGCACTTAGTGCGTTTTTTAAAAGTTTATTTCAGAAACTCTATTAAAGCTTAATTAGTAATACTCCAAGTCTTCTTATTGTTTATTTTTATAATAAATTATAGAAATGAAAGAGTCTTTTATTCAGAAAATTATATTTGAATAAAATTAAAAAACATTTACAATCATGTTATCAGCGCAGGACCGACCGTCGTGGAGATCTTTGGGGAAGGCCTATACCCAGCAGTGGGTGTCGTGCGACCGATATAATAATTATTTTCCTATACTAAGCTTTAAAATGAGCCACTAAGCTATGTAAGATTTTTTGTCTAAAAGAGGCTTATTCGCTAATGTGTTACACTTTTGTTTAAAAGCTTGATAAAATAGTGACTTTATAAAAAATAACACATTTTTTTTTTCAACGGTTTAGTACAATATTGACTGATTTTTAGTAACGTTAATATTCTTCTTTGCGTTTTCATAAAATAATGACCCATTTCAAAAATGTTTATTTACAAGTACTTTTTTAAATGAAATAATAATATTTTTTTAAGTACGATTATTGGACTTAAGAGGCCATTTACTTAGGTTTTAAAAAGTATGATTAGTTTTTACGTACTCCTTTTAGTTCCAAATCTATAGTAATTTAATGAATGTCCTTTAAAAACACAAAAGTTTTTTGTCAATTACCAAAAGTTTGCAGTTTTGAGTTCAGTCAGTATTTTATTTAGGGTGCGTATATAGATTTCTTAAAAAAAAATACAACATTATGTTGACTTAAAATTATCAAACATAGTAAGTAATAGTTTGTGTTGACAAATTAGACAAAACCTAACAAAATGGTTTTAGGTTTGTCGCATTACAATTTGTTCCAAATTTTTTTTTTTGTAATTAGGTAGGTACCAACATAATAAAACAACACAAATGATAGGTACCAAACAAACAAATAACTTAATGCTCACAAACCATGTCTTGTCAAACTTTACCGAACAAAAATTTACAATATTTAAGTCTACGTTCAATATAAACTATTTTAATACCAAATTTTCACTAAAATTAATTGAATTGGGATTAATTTAATCATAATAAAGGGGCGCCATTGAGAACTTTATTTTTACTGTATTGAAAACAAAATTGAAAACTAGTGTTTTCCTAGATAATGAGCACTAGTTGTTTCAAGTATTTAAAATGTAGGTAATTAGTAAACGTTATGCTGGAATACTTAAATTGACGTTGGGATAGAAATAAAAGATGTACCTTGTCTCAATGCCTAGGTTTTATTTACTTCACTGGTTGATCCAAAGTACACAAGGTTTTCCTTCTCTTAGTTTATTATGTTAGGTACTTAATTAGTTTTACACATCATCCTAGATATTAAAATTTAGGGTTCTAACTAAAATACAATCAAGCGCTATGAGGTGTAGGTATATGAGAAAGGAAACCCTAGTGGAGAATATATCAATATCAATAATATCAATCCAAGCATTGCAAATGCATAAGCCCAGGCGGGGTCGCTTTATGTTGGTTCGTGATTATGATTAAATCATCCCAATTACTAAAAGAAAATTAATTAATAAATCAGTCTAAATTTTGTACGGAAAACTAACTGGTAGCCCTTCAAGAGATCCTAGATTGGTAGCGGCATATCATCCCGGCGGCAGCGGCTGGGAGAGAATTATTATATAAACCGGTCCCAGCGTCTGTCGACCGGATGTGGTGAACTGACCTTCATGGATCCTCGATGGAAACAATGTAACGGCTTCATACCCTGACTTGCTGCGTTATCATCAAAGTGTATTCCATCGCAGAAGGTTAGTGATGGAAGGAACTAACCAGGAGATCACCGATATCCAAACCAAAGGTAAGAAATTAAAATAAGGAAAAGACGAAAAAAAACCCATCGCAGATGCCTTTTGATTTTGAGTATTGTATATTAACAACTCATGGCAGTTCTGCGAGCCACTCCACAACCCAAAATTAGATATTCAAGGGGAATTCCCTCATTTTAATAAAATGTTAGCCGATGATTACGGCTAATTTTCTTTTCCATGCTCCAGGAGACCATTCTTCCAAAAAAATGAAATCTAAAAATGACCCTGATTAGCCATTTTTCTGACAGCTCCTCTCCCGACTTTTTTTCATTATGAGTAACCACAGACGAGAACTAGGTCTAACTTCAAATATTTTCCTGATTTGTCAGGCTGCTAACGCCATCTCTTGTGAGGCTTGAGAAGTACACTCTTTTCAACTAACGATTTTGAAGAAAATTAATAACTATTTTTTATAGAAATATAACGTTAAAAAAATTTGCAACGTTACAGCGGCTCGGTACCAACGACAAGACGCCACCTATCGGGATAAAATTGCGCTTTTCCTCCCCATTTTTTTTTCCTTCAATTATTACAATATGGGCATCAAATGAAAGGCCATAATGAGCACATTTCAAAACTATATAATTTGTCACTAAAATGTGTGAAATAAAATTAAAAAAATTAAAAAAATATTAAATACAAGACTGCCCTGCCAAAACGAACTAAAAAGATAAATAACAAGATGTAATTGCAGTCGAAGGACCTCTATATTTGAAAATTGTTCCACAAAACGGTCCCCCGACTGCAATGACACCTTGTTATTTATCTTATCTTTTTAGTTCGTTTTTGGCAGGGCAGTCGTGTTATTAATATTTTTAATTTTTTTTTTTCACATTTGAAAGTGGCGTCGTACAGTCGCCATGTATAAATATTTTTATTAGACTTATATATATCTATATACGAAAAAAATAAACCCAGTGTCACTCGGGATGATGTAAGGATTCTAACGATACCCAATAGATCCAAATCAGCTCAGGCATTTAGAAGTTATGGAGGAATAAAGAAACTCACATACTCACAAACCCTAAACACATATACACTCTTTTTGGGCAGTCGTGTAAAAATAGGTATACAAAAATAATAACAAACTTGAATATTTTTAAAACCTAAAAAAAACCCAGCGCTAACCGTCTAAATACCTACCCAGTGAGTGGTTTTCAAAAGGCAGTTTAAGAAAAAAAAAGTAGTACATAAAAATAACTAGATGTCGTTAAACAAATAAGTAGGCGATTCGCTCTAGCGGTGTTAGATCTAGGTCTAGATAAATGATTGTCAAAAGATGCATAAGGGCTACATGATGATAATTTTTGTTTTTTATAATTTTGCAATTTCTTGAAAAAATGCCGAAAGACCGCTAAAAATGAGCGTTTAATAAGAAAAAGGCGTTTAGTAAAATCCATGATTGGAGTTTACATAAAAAATATCCTTTGGCATGCAAACATTTCTGGCATGTCACCACTGAGACAGATCTCAAATCATCAAAATCAAATTTGATAACGTCAGTTGAACTTGATATTTTAGTAAAGATGTTTGCGTTGCGACGCAGAGATTTTTTGCGACGGTAGCTGTGAATATTAAGAAAACGCTTAAGTAACGCGTGGAAAACACTTGTGATTATTGGATCCCATGCACACTTTTATTAAACTTTGTTTGCAAAATGAGGAAGGTTACATTGGAATTCAATAATAATTAGGGAGCACGGAAAGCTTGCACCAACTTTTTTTTAATGAGGCTTTTAGTGTTATTTGTGTAAATTCATGAGGGGTGGAGCCCCCACTGCTCAACTCAGCGCAACTCACCGATGGCTCCCCACTGCACGGCGAGACCGGGCAGGCCGTCGGCCTGGCGGCGTTCGACGATGCGCTCCATGACGGAGTTGGCGTAGCCGTAGTTAGTCTGGCCGGGGTTGCCGCGGCCGCACGACACCGACGAGAACACCACGAAGTACTCCAGATCCGGCGCCAGCTCGCGCGTCGCCACGTCCAGCGCACGAGTGCCTGCACATACGATGATTCAAATCAGCGGTCAAGAGCCCGGTCAAAGGGAAGTTCAAGGAGCGGCGGGTCGGGTACTCACCGTCGACCTTCGGCTTGGCGACCACCCGGAAGTCGGTGGGCGTCTGGTTCTCGAGGTAGGCATCGCGCAGCACGGCGGCCAGGTTGAACACGCCGCCCACGGGCCCCAGCGCGGAGGCCTCCCGCAGCAGCGCGCGCGCGCCGTCCGGCGTGGTGGCGTCCGCGGTGGACACCAGCACCTGCACGCCGTCGCGGCGCCAGCGCTGCACGCACCACGCCTGGTAGCCCGTGCGCACGCCGCTGCGCGACACCAGCACCAGCCGGCGGGCGCCGCGCGCCACCAGCCACGAGCCTAGCTCCAGCCCGAACCCGCCGAGCCCGCCCACCAGCACGTAGCTCTTGCCGGGGTGCATGTACGTGCGGGGCAGCGCCGACACCAGCTTGTCGCCGCTGAGCGTGCCACTCACCTCCTCATCGCGCACGCGCACAACCACCTTGCCGATGTGCTTGCCCATTGCCATATATCTACAACGAGATACACAATTTTTATTGCAAACTTTCACATACAAATTACCACTGATTAAGAACTCAAAAAATTAAAGGGCCTGGTTTTTGCCACACACGTACCTGAAGGCTTGCTCGAGCTGCTGGTCACTAAACACTGTGGCGGGAAGCGGGCGCACTGCGCCCGAGCTGAGGCCCTCGTTCATGCAGCGCACCACAGCCGCCTTCTCTACGTCGTCGCCCTCCGCTTCAAACAGATCGTCCAGAAGAATGCCGTGAAAGGTCGTGTTCTTCAGAAATATCGCCATGCCCTGCGAAAACAAGCAATCAGTTATTATACCTTATGCTGAAGAAACACAAACCATATTTTACTTACGGGCATCGTACTGGTAGCAAAGACTCACCAAGGGTGTGTTGTTGGAAAGGTCCATTTTGCCGATTTCCAGGAAGCGACCGCCTTTGGCCAAGCATCGCACTGAGGCGTGCAGCTTGTCGCCTGCCAGCGAGTTAAGCACGAGGTTGACGCCGCGGGCGCGAGTTCTGCGCAGCACAAGCTGCTCAAAGCTGGTGTCACGCGAGTTACCGATGTTCGCGTCTGGCAGTGCGGGGAAACGCTCACGCAGGAAGGCGCGCTTGTCAGGCGAGCCTACGGTTGTGTAGACGGTGCAGCCGGCGTGCAGCGCGATGGCGATGGCCGCCTGCCCCACGCCACCCGAGCCCGCGTGCACGAGTACGGCGTCGCCACGCCGCATGCGCCCGCGCACGCACAGCGCATAGTAGGCGGTCGCGTACGCCACTGGCACCGTGGCGGCCTCCTCCAGCGACCAGGCGGCGGGCACGTCCCATAAGAAGCCCGAGTCTGCCTCCACGGTGGTGGCCAGCCCGCGCGCCGCCACCATGCCCATCACTCGCCGCCCGTCCGGCGCGCGCCCGCTAAACTCCAGGCCCAGGATGCAGTCCTGTCGACCAATCCCATTAGTACTACCAGCTCTATCATAGTAAACCATTAATATTGTGATTGAATAATATCGGCTGCATCGATACCTTTCCTGCGAGGTTGCCGGGCAGGGAATCGGGCGGCAGCTTGCCGGTGGCCAACATGATGTCGCGGAAGTTAACTGGAGCACAGTAGACGCGGCACAACTCCGTACCCGGAGCGCGCGGCGTATTGGCCGCGAATTTCAGCGGTGACTCGATCCAGCGCAGCGAGGATAGGTCACCGCGCGTCAGAGTGTTCACGTACGCATGCCCCACCTGCAAAAAGATAGGGCAGCGTGAGCACGAGCGGGATAGCATTAAGGGCGGGGTGGGGTAGAGCGGAGAGTAACTCACCTGCAGCAGTGTCTCGCTGGTATCGGCCAGTGGCAGGTGCCGGTAGGTGCCCCACACGCCTGCGCGCAGCACGTTGCACACGAGGTCCTTCTGCACCTGCGCCTTGTACGTGGGCGCGCTGGGGTCGAAGGGCTCGCGTGCGTCGGGCAGGTAGTAGACGCGCACGACCTCGCCACCTGGCTCCGCGCGCAGGCACGTGCCAAGCCCTAGTGCGCCAGCATCCTGCGCACGCGCCACCACGTACACGCGCAGCGTCTCAGTCTCTGCGCGTTTGAGAGCTTCGCGCAGTGGATCTACCCACGCGTACGAGTCATCGGCGCCCACTTCGACAAGCACGTAAGTAGCAGGCGGCGCCGTGGCACGACGCAGCAGCAGATACTCGAAACTGGCCGCCACCTGGCGCGCGGCCACCGCTAGACCGGCGCGCGCTAGTGCCTCTCGTGCGCTTGGCTCGTCCAGCGCACGGCACGGCTCCTCCAGCAGCAGCATGCCACCTTCCACGAGTGCGCCAGCCAGGTGCTTCAACGTGTCGGCGCCATGTCGCGCCACCACGTCCGCCGCCACCACTAGCTGGCACTCGACATCCGGCGGCACCGTGCGTGGATCCTTCCGCGTCACCTTTACGTTCAGCTCCTTCAGAGCCGCGTATGCCGCCGCACCCGCTCCCGCCGCAACGCTCGCATCCACGCGCACTTCGGGCTCGCCTACGAGCACTTGCAGCGCGAGCGGCGTTATCAACGCCTCTACCGGCCTTTCCAGCGCTGCTTCTACCATCTTGAGCCGCAACGCACCGCAGTTCTCGAGCACGAGCTGCAAGCAGACCGTGAGCGCGGTGCGCTTCGACTGGGTTGCGTCGTCAGCCACTACGATGGTGTTTTCGGTGGCCACGGTGGCGTCGTCGTACGGTCGGAACACGTATTGCTCTAGTTTAGGTGGTGGCTGGACGTTGACACGACGAGAAACCAGATTAGAGTTCAGGCCGCGCATCTCTACGCCACCGCAAGTGACAACGCCAATGTCGTGGAACATGCGCACGGGTAACGAGTTTGCTCCGGCAACTGCTGCTGCGTGACGAATCGGATCTATCACAATGCGGTCAAACCTCATCGGTATATTCATTTTCCGCGACTTGTACGATACGATTGAATATTGTAGCATTGTGTCCATGAATGATACCCAGTTGTCAGCCCAGGCGAGGCGTCCGCACGTGCCAGTGGTGTCCGTAGTGCGAATGCCGCAAAACACGCCGCTGTACTGGTAGCCGCTCAAGCGAAACTCCTTGTACACGTCTTCCTCGACCAAGGGAAATGAGTCAGTCTCTTGTTCTGGTGGTTGGGAATTGTCCAGCGAAAGGAATTCTTTCTCAGAGGTTTCTGCTAGCCGCACTTGCCCCGTCACCACGGTGTTCTCGTTTACGCAGACGTTGAACTCGCCAGTCCCCCTTAAGATGCTGATCATAAAACGGATGGGAGTATCAGGACTCAATATGGTTGCTCGTTTAAATTGCACGTTTTCTAATATTGCAGGGGTTTCTTCTATTTTCTTGTTATTTATCTTCGCTAGCGTCCGCCACACCAATGTCTGAAACCAAAGTCAAAAAAGTCCGAATAATATTTACGAAAGAAATACGAGTATCATTTTTTTTTTTTTTATTTATTTATTTAAAGGAAACATACAGTCTTATAAAGGTATTAACTTAAGTAAAAATGTCTAAAAACAGACCTAGAGTTCCATTTAAGTTCAAAACAATTTTTGAGTATGAATTAATTAACTAAAGCCTTAAATTAAGCATAATAAGTTTGTTAAGGCCTTAAGGTTAAGCACAATAAGTTTGTTAATAAAATTTAACAAGCATTAAATTTAAGTTACTTATAATGAGGGTTAGTACAATCAAAAACATTATGAAGCAGATTTATGAAATAACTTTCGTAATTCAGCCTTGTACTTACCAATAGAGTTTGTAAAGATATCGATTTTATTAAATAATTTGTTGTAGCTGTCACAGGAGCGCCTAAAGAAAGTATTTTTAGCGTATTTTGAGTTACTAAAAGGTACGTGAAAGGTACTATTTGATCGAGACGAAGTACGTGGAACAATAAGTCCGATTTTTTCCAAAAGAAAACTTGAGTCAATGTGAGCGTTTATTATTTTGTATAGAAATGTTGATTCTAAGTATAGTCGCCTATTTTCGAGAGTCATAATCCCGTGATTTTTTAGGGCTATATCATAATCAATAAAGAAACCTCTGGATTCATACATACATAATGTTTTATATTAAGCATGATATTTATTAAAAGTTACTTTACCAGGTATCCGGCAGCCGGGAACAAAATACGTCCATCAATTTGATGTCCGCTAAAGAAGGAGTCTTCGGCTTTAGACAGATTAATCTCGATGATGTTTTCTTCGGAGCTCGAGGGCGAGGAGAAGTCGGCGACGGCCCACTCGGTGGAGTGGTCCCAGAGCACGCTGGAGGCGATGGTGGGCGTGGTGCGCGGCACGGGCCAGGCCACGCGCGGGTACAGGCGGCCGACGCGGGGCTGCGCGCCCGCCGCGTACGCGCGCCCCAGCGCCGCCAGCAGGTGGCGCAGCGAGTCGGGCTGGTCGCGCCGCAGTAGCGGCACGTGAGTGGCTGGCGCCGGTAACGCGCGCTTCAGCACCGCCTGCAGCAGCGCTTGCGGCGCCACCTCTATGACGATAGCACGTTCCGGCACAGCCTCAAGTGCTTCAGCGAATCGCACCGGTGATAGCATATTGTTAACGTGATATTCTGTGTCACCAAGTTTGGCTGCAAGTATATTTTATTATTTTTACACTAACATTAATTAAAAGATAAATCAGACGTTCGCAAGCGTTGCAAGCACATACCTTTCTCGGTCTGTGGTTGCAAGAAATGTATTAGATATTTGTTTTTGTAAACAAATAATATCCAAAAAATATTATGCTATTATTAGATCTCAGGCGCGGTCGCAGCCTGAAATTTTGGAGGGGGTCACTAATAAATAATAATACAATTGCTTTTTTTATTTTGTAAATTTAAAGAAGCAGTGCCGGTTTTAGCACAACCGCACCCTGGGCAATATTTTATTTTATTTTTTATTTAACAAATCTTCGGAAAACTTACAGCTAGGTTAAAATAAAGTAGGTCAAAACGGCCACGCTGCGCGTTTTTTTAGTCAGTTTCTGTTGAAGATATAATCTGTTGCCTGTATAAATTGCCACGTTCCTTTCATAAGAGGTTGTCTATGTTTCTTTATTTATCTTTTTGTTTTTTTTTGCACAACTGTAATGTCATGATTTGTTCTGTCTGTCTAATAAAGCAAGTTTATTTATGTAATTAAATTCTTTTAATTACAACAGGTTATGGGCCCTCCATAATCTGTTTGTAATAGTCAGTACAGTAAAAGTACATACATACATACATACATACACTCACGCCTGTTTCCCATGGGGGTAGGCAGAGACTATGGATCGCCACCTGCTACGATCCTTGCACACTTCTTTCGCTTCATTCATATCCATCAATCTTTTCATACATGCCCTGCGGTTTTTGTCACTGCGTACACCAGCCTTTTTTATAATAACCTCTATTTGGTCCGCGTAGGTTTTTCTGGGACGCCCTCGTGCAATCGTTCCTTCCACATTCGCACAGTATATCTCTTTCGTGATTCGCCTTTCATTCATCCTCTCTAAGTGACCAAACCACTGGAGCATTCCTTTCTCAATTCTTGTCACTATATCATCTTTCAGACCACACCTTTTGCGAATCACCTCATTGCTCACTCTATCACTCAGTTTTACTCCACATATTTTCCTCAACGATCGCATCTCTACCGCATTTATTCTGCTTTCATTCTTCTTCTGCCATACCCAAGATTCACTTCCATACATCAGTGTCGGTACCAGCACTCCGTTATGAATAGCCATTCGCGCCTTTGCAGAAACGGTTTGGCTACTCATAACCGAGTGTATAGCACCACTCACCGAATTTCCTTTCTTCACTCGTCTTTCTATGTCTTCCTCACTCTTTCCGTCCCTTGTGAACAAACTCCCCAAGTATACAAACTCACGGACTTGTTCCACTTTTTCGCCACCTAACATTACCGTGCAGTCAGTCATTTCTTCATCTCTCTCAAACACCATCACTTTAGTCTTAGTTACATTCACTTTCATCCCTTTTCTCACAAAATCTTCATTCATAACCGACATCATTTCCTGCAACTCTTGCGCAGAAGACGCAAGTATAACTTGGTCGTCAGCGTAGAGAAGGCACTTGATTTGAGTCCCATTCATCACAACCCCACAGTCACGTTCTTTCAGACCTTTCATACAACTGTCCAAAAACAGATTAAAGAGCCATGGTGACGCAACACATCCCTGTCTGACACCCCTAGAGATGCCAAACCAGTCAGTGTATACGCCGTCAATCCTGACGCATGCACGGGAATCCTCATAGAGAGATTTCAGTGCATGAATCAGTCTGCTCTCCAATCCGTATTCGGACAACACCTTCCATAGCTCATTCCTGTCAACTCGATCGTAGGCCTTCTCCAGGTCCACAAAGGCACAGTAAACCTTTTTGTGCTTAGCCAGGTGTTTTTCGGTTAAGCACCTCAAGGAGAAGACCTGATCCGTGCATCCCATTCCCTTTCTGAATCCCGCTTGCACATCCCAAATACTCTGATCAGTTTTTTGCATCACTCTTTCAATCAGTACCTTTGCATACAATTTACTGACAATGCTGAGAAGACTGATCCCGCGGTAGTTTTTAGCATCCTGCCGTGACCCTTTCCCTTTGTACAGCGGCACGACCACGGCTTTACGCCAATCTTCCGGCACTTTGCCACTGTTCCAACATTTATTAAAGATCAGGCACAGCCAGGACGCAACCAGCTCTTTCCCACCTCTCAGCATTTCAACAGTAATTCTGTCATATCCTGCTGCTTTCCCTTTTTTCATGCTCTTCATTGCACTAATAATCTCATCCATATATATATCTCTTTCATCCACTTCTGTCTCTTCCTCGTCTTCCACCCTTTTATCCGAGGCTTCTAGCATAGAGCCATCCGCCTCAAACAAACTCTCAAAATATTTCATCCACTCCTGTAGTACACCTTTTTCATCTGTCACTAGCTCACCTTTTTCATCTCTTATCACATTCATTTTAGACTTATGTGATCCACTTCGAGACGTTTTCACTTGTTTCCAAAACAATTTTATATTGTCTCGAAAGTTATCACAGAGTTTGAAGTCACACTTTTCTTTCATCTTTCTCTTTTTTTCGTCTACTTTTTCTTTCACTACTTTCTTAATCCTTTTAAACTCCCTTGCAACTGTATCAACATCATCTTCTGTAACACTTGCATTCACTCTTTTACTGGCTTTGATGGCCAGCAGATCCTGCCATACTTTTTTCTTTTCATTCACTATCTGTCTTACCTCACTATCCCACCAGTTTATTGGGGGAGCATTCTTCCTTTTACTCACTCCACATATTTCCTCAGCTGTTTCAGTCACACCTTTTTTAAACTTTTCCCAAACTTCCTCAAGCTTGCCATCTTTCACTTCAGCCACATTTCCCAATCGTTCTTTCAATTTGCACAAATATGTCTTTTGCACTTCCACTTCATCCAGGTTCTCAACTTTTACTCTAGTCAGCTCCGTTGTTGACACAGTGGGACGATGACGCCAACTTTTGAACAGACCACTAACCCGAGACACTACAAGAAAGTGGTCTGTTCCAATGTTACTACCCCTAAAGACCCTGGTGTCTACAACTCTGCCCTTCAGTCTTTCATCAACAATCACAAAATCGATCATACTCTTCTTTTCCCCTCTCTGCCAAGTGTACATATGAATTTCCTTGTGGTCAAACATGGTGTTCGTTACCACAAGATTCTTTTCTAAACATACCTCAATCAAACTCCTGCCATTATCATTTACTCTTTTGTCTCCATATATTCCTAAAACTCCCTCACATCCCTCTCTTCTCACACCTACCCATCCGTTAAAATCTCCAAGCATAACTATCCTTTCATTATCTTTGCATTCATTCAAGATGTCTTCCACACTTTTCCAGAAATCCTCCTTTTCCGTTGCTGACTTGGATATATCGGGAGCATACACGCCAATGACGCGTATCCGAAGTAATCCTACTTTGAGTCTAACCCAGAGAAGTCTGGGACTAACACACTCATACTCAGTCATGCATTCTATCATCCTTTCCGACAGCAGGAGTCCCACGCCCATACTCGCGTGCTCATTTTCGGCAACGCCCGACCACAGAACTTTAAACGGGCCATGTTCTGAGACTCCTTTGCCCTTTCTTTTCGTCTCGTTCACGCATAAAACATCCAACTTCTTTTCTTCCATAATCAAACACACCTCATTCATTTTCTCCTCCATCGCTCCACATACATTCAGCGTAGCAAAACAGGTCTCCGATGCCCGCTTTTCGCCCCGAGAGAAACAAGTTACGCGTGATGAGTGGCGAGCTCTATCGCCGCAGCCAGGTTTATTAAAAAAATTTGAAACCATTTTGTTCCCACGATTAGCTAGGGAAAGACAACTGTCCACCACACAGAGCCCCGCGTGTGTGGTAAGGCTATTTACGCCTGGAGGGCACCAATTTCCAGGGTGGCACGCTTATGACTAGGCACGCCCCTAGCCATGCAGCCATCGGCACGGCAGACCTTAGCTTAGCGGAGGGGAAGGAATAGGATTAGGATAGGGATGTGAGGTGGGTATAGGAGTGTGTAAAATGGGATGGATCAGGGTACAAAAAGGACACCGTTGCTGCGGGGGGGTTGAGAGGTTGCAGAGGCAAAAACGGCAAAAGAAGTTTGGACTAACTTACAAAAAGCTTTCGACGATAAAGGGTTGACACGTCGTGTTGGACTATTGAAAGATTTAATAACTACAACGTTAGAAAATTGTTAATATATTGAAGACTATGTAAACAGAATAATGACAACGGCACATAAACTAAGAAATATTTCCTTTGAAATTGATGATGAGTGGCTAGGCACTTTACTCCTTGCTGGATTGCCAGAAGAATATAAGCCGATGATAATGGCCCTCGAAAGTTCCGGTGTGCCAGTTACAGCAGATTCAGTGAAGACTAAGCTCCTACAAGAGGTTAAGGGCTCCGAGTCAATGGCACTATATGCAAATAAATATAATAAACAAAAAGCATATGAAAGTAAACCGAAATTTAACAAAGGACCACGTTGTTTTAAGTGCAACCGATATGGTCACGTTAGTAAAAACGGCAGAACTAAAAAGAAAGAGACAGAAAAAGGAAAAGAAACTGGATATGTTGCAGTGTTCTCCGCCTCAGTAGCAGCCAATGACAGTAATAGCTGGTATGTTGATTCAGGAGCATCCATGCATCTGACTATGAAGCAGGGCTGGCTATATGATGAATCATCACCCCCGATTACAAGCATCCGTATCGCAAATGATAAAATGCTTACAGTCAAAAGCTGTGGAAAAATTGATCTGTCTGTTATAAGTAGCAGTGGATAAACACAAACAATACAAGTAACTAATGTGTTATATGTACTAGAGTTAGCAAGCAATCTTCTATCTGTCAGTCAGCTTATAAAGAAAGGGTGTTCTGTACGGTTTGATAAAGATGGGTGTAAAATACTTAATAACTGCAAAGAAGAAGTTGTAGCTTGTGAGTTAATAAATAACATGTATCGCCTGAACTTACAAAGTACATCAGCGTTCATGTGTAACAAAAATGAAAGTGACGGCTACATATGGCATCAAAGGATGGCTCATCTCAACTTTTCTGACCTGAACAAACTCACCAAGTGTACAGAAGGTGTAAAGCTGAATGAAAATAAGTTGAATATGGTATGTGAATATTGTCAAGAAGGAAAACAGTTCCGACTGCCATTCCCTAAAGAAGGTTCCCGTGCAAAGAAGGTTCTGGAATTGATACACTCTGATGTATGTGGACCCCTAGAAGTGAAATCAATTGGAGAGGCACGATACTTTCTTACATTTGTGGATGATTATACCAGGAAAGTGTTTGTCTATTTTCTTAATAACAAGTCTGATGTTTTCAGTAAATTTAAACTATTTAAAGTACTAGTAGAGAACCAACTTGATTTAAAAATAAAAAGAATAAGAACTGATAATGGTAAAGAGTATCTAAGCAACGAATTTAAAGAATATTTACAAAACTGTGGTATTATACATGAATCTTCTAATCCATATACTCCACAACAAAATGGGTTGGCGGAACGTATGAACCGGACCTTGATGGAGAAAGCTCGCTGTATGTTACTTAATGCTAATTTTCAGAAATGCTATTGGGCGGAAGCAGTGGCAACAGCGGCTTATATAACAAACAGATGTCCAACAAGATCAATTTCTTATGTTACCCCCGAGGAGTTATGGTCCGGGAAGAAGCCTAATTTGAAACACCTTAGAATTTTTGGATGTGAAGTTATGGTACTCATACCCAGCCCAAAACGTCACAAACTAGATGCAAAGGCGAGTAAAATGTTTTTTGTTGGTTATTCAGAAACTACCAAAGGGTACCGGTTTTTAGATACTAAAGCAAGAAAAATAGTTATCAGTAGAGATGTCATATTTATGGAAAATTCTATAAAAAGATCGGAGGTTCCACCAACTGAAAATGTAAATAGCAATGAGGAAACTTCAATAGAGAGAAAAAATTCTTTGGTTCCACTAGAAGAAAATATTAATAGTTATGAGAACTCTAGTTTAGTAATAAATGAAAGTATAGAATCAGAAAGTTCAGATATACTAAACACTCAGATACCTTGCGAGTCGACAGTAACTTCATTAAATGACGATGAGATCTTTTATGACGATAATGACTCCGAGTATGTACCTGAAAAAGAAATAAAAACAAATGTGATTAGTAATATTACTACTAGATCTAAAAGTAAATATTTAAAACAAGCATCTAATACTTACCTTTGTCAAGGTGGAGATCAATTACCCGGTGATACACCAAAAACTTACCGAGAGGCGCTGTCATCTCCAGATAAAGAAAAATGGGAAAAGTCTATACAGGAAGAATTAAAAGCACACAGAAAGAATGAGACCTGGGAGTTGGTGCAGAAACCTGCTGGAATAAAACCAATTAGAAGTAAGTGGGTTTTCCGAATTAAAGATGAGTTATCAGGGCCACTATATAAATCAGGACTTTGTGCCATGGGATATTTACAGAAGTATGAAGTGGATTATTCTGAGACTTTTTCGCCAACTGTATGATTCTGTAAGAGTATTGCTTTCTAAAGTGTGTCAAGATAATTTGAAAATGATACAATTTGATGTGAAAACCGCTTTTCTCTATGGAAATATAACAGAAAATATTTATATGGCTCCACCAGAAGGCTTAGACGTTCCTGAAGGATTAGTCTGTAAGCTTAAAAGATCCTTATATGGCTTAAAACAAGCACCTAGGTGCTGGAATCAAAAATTTGATTCAGTACTGAAGAAATTCGGTTTTACTAACAGTCATTCCGATAAGTGTATATATACTGGTGAGTCAAATGGAACTAAAGTATATTTAATTCTTTATGTAGATGATGGATTAATTATTTCAAAAGATAAAAGTATATTGGATAAAGTGATTAGTGATTTAAAAGAAAACTTTGAAATAAAAGTATGTGAACCTAAAAACTTTGTTGGGCTTGAAATAGAAAGAGGTGAAAACTTCATATTCTTACATCAGACTAAATATACAGAGAAATTACTTAATAAATTTAATATGACTAATGCCAATGGAAACTGTATACCAGTAGATCCAAACATCAAGTTAGAAAAGAGTACAGCAGAATTGGATAGAAAAATACCATACAGAGAAGCAGTTGGCTCTTTAATGCATCTAGCTATAGTTAGTCGTCCTGACATTATGTATGGTGTTAGCATGCTGAGCCGATATCTTGATTGTTTTGATCATAGTCATTGGAATGCAGTTAAAAGAATGCTTAAATATCTTAAAGAGACTAAAAATTATGGCCTGTACTACACACCTCAAGAACAAAATATAGTAGAATGTTACAGTGATGCTGACTATGCAAATGACGTTGAAACGAGGAGGTCAATGACAGGAAATGTGTTCATAAAGAATGGTGCTGCAATAACTTGGGCCAGCCAACGTCAACAAAGCATTGCATTGTCAACAACTGAAGCAGAATTTATGGCTGCTTGCCACGCTACCAAAGAAGTGATTTGGTTAAAGAAACTTTTGCTAGACATAAATGAATATAATCAGGAATATATAAGTCTAAATATTGACAATCAGAGTGCAATTTCAGTTATTAAAAATGAAAATTATCATAAAAGATGTAAGCACATTGATGTAAAATACAAATTTGTTAAAGAAAAGTATGAAGAAAAAGTGATAGATTTGAGTTATATAAGTAGTAGTGAACAAAATGCTGATATGTTTACAAAACCGTTGGTTAAAAGTAAATTTCAATACCTTAGAAGTAAAATTGGTATTTCGAGGTTGTAATGTTTTTATTTTTAATAAGTATAGGTGTGGGGTTCATCTAGTAGGTACAAGAAATTGTTTTTCTTTTATTCTTAAAGTGTTAGTTAGCAAATAACATTTTTGTAATAACTTGTAACTTTTTTTATGAATGTTTGCTGCACTTGTTTATGTAACATACATTCCGTTATTTTGTGTACCTACCTAGTGTAATGTTATAAGGTCATTTTTAATTTTGTAAGTAAAGGAGAACGTTGCAATTTGGGGGGAGTGTTGAAGATATAATCTGTTGCCTGTATAAATTGCCACTAGGGAATGCAATCCAGATAATCCGCAATCCGAAAAATCCGGATATCCGCTCATTTTTACTATACTTCCAAATCCGGATTTGAAAATTAAATCCGGATTTTTCGAAAAATAACAAATTATAACAAAAAAATACTTTCTCAGAAGTATTCCACTTAGAGCAATCCAGAGATCAGCAACTGGGCGAATAGCAACTGATTTCACTGGACTATATCACTTAGAGCATCTTTAATACTTAACAAAGGGTACTTTTGTAAATTGTATGTTTAATTTTATAAAGAGTCTACGATCCTTAGCTTCGGTCTTCAGAGTGTCTTTTAATGTTTTTTAATGTCTTTTAATGTTTATTAACGTTTCGTTATTCGCAAATCGGATGTGAATCATAGACTGATGATTATTTTAATTTCACTTACACAAATAAAGTTTATTTTTTTTAGAGGGGAGAACATTAAATTGAAATAGACAGACCAATATTTTTAATATTCGTGAAATTGACTTTATCTTTAAGATATTTTTTTAGATTAGCTAATACTTAATTTTAACATTAAAAAATAAATATAAAAAAGAATTAACAACAAAACTTACAGTGCTAAACATGGCGGTATTATCGCTAAGAACGATTTCTTCTAGACAACCGGAAATATTTTTTTAATTGTTATTGTTAATATTTGAATATATTTTCGGTCATGTGGCCGTTGTGGCTGGCGCTTACATGGCCTAATCTGGATGTCCAAATTTGACACACTCTTCGCAGTAGGTAAATAGAAATTAGCCAAGAGATTAATCGGCGATAGCAGCTAAGCTTAACAGTTTAGCTCACCGCCGAAAAGTTGCTAGCCTATTGGTCTTTTATAGATTGTACTTCGGTGAGTGTGCTCAAGAACTGCATGAACTCATTCCACCTTCTCCTTTCTACCATCTGACATCCAGACGCACTGCAGGTTACCACCCATTCTTAGTTGATATACCTTTTCTGCGTACCAAACGCTACTCATCATCGTTCATAATGCGCACAGCTATGGAATGGAATACCCTGCCGGCGTCTGTTTCCGACCACATATAACCTGACTCTATTCAAGGCCAGAGTGAATAAGCACCTTCTGGGCAAGCTCGCTCCATTGTAGACCCTGTCTTTGCTTTTGGGCAAGACTGGGGTCAAGAGCAAACCCATTAAATATAAAAAAAATATAAAAAATATAAAAAAAAATATTCCATGAATGTGGTATACGTGTTCGTCAAATCGATTATCGCTTAGAATACTTTTTTTGGAAATATGTAAAGTCGCATGTCTATGCCACGATAAACTAGAAACAAACAAAATGGACAATACGGTAAAAAAATTACATACCCTGATTATTTGCTTTTCGAAGAGAGAATGAAAAAAGAGACGACCCATATATTTTAGCTCTTGTCAAAAAAAAAACACTAAAATAAAAATGTTTTAGAAGTTTAAAAACTTAGCCGGAAGTGACGTAGCTCTTGATGTTGAGGCTCTTGCCTAGTTCCAAATCACGCCAACAGCACTGTTAGCGTATAATCCATTAAATGAAGTAGGTACACAAATACTCTATTTATGTAATATTTTGTGACTATTTAATTTGGTCGGATTCACGCTAACAGCGCTGTGAGCGTGATTCGGAACGCGGCCTCTACGTAGTGATTCATCCAGAAAACACGCGGGAAATGCTGTCATTGTCAAACAATGTGACTAGAGATGGGCACTGGTAAAAACCGGGTCTTCTGGGTCTTTTTTAAAAAGAAATTTTAACGATTTTGCCAGAATCCTTGCATATTATTATTGATATAAGACCAATAAAAAAACCAAAAAGAAAACAAATGTAATTTGAAAACTAGAGTGACCCCAGAACACAGGATTTGTTACACGATCACAGTGCACAAACACGGTGCAATTAAGCGATTGAATGATAAGAGACTAGTGTTTTTATGTCGTGAGTTTCAGTCGCAAGTCTTTCCGTGACCACGGCAACTGCAAAGGTGCTGTTATGGCAGAAAAAATTAAATCATCAAAACCATTCAACAAAACCATCTTAGTATCAGTCAAAGTATTTTATTTCATAAACATAATACATTTGCCATGCGGATCGTTTGATTAAAACAAAAAGTATTTTATTTTTCAGTCAAATACAATGGAAATGTGACCAAACAATAAATTACTATTGTAATTTGAGTTGTAAATTCAATCATCTTCATTTTAAAAAACTTATTGCATAACATCTATTTAATTAATTTCAGCCCTAATTTAGAACCTACGGGAGGGAATTATGGGCCAAACAAAACCCAATGGTCGGGTTTAAACGGACCTTTTGCCCATCTCTAAATGTCACATTTTGAGTGACCTATTTTTTATGTGAGTGACCTACAACGAGAGCAAAGGTTTGTTCGTCGAGCTGTGACGTCACGAAGGGTTTTTTACAATTTGTTTATTTTTTCCATAAATATTGCTTTAAAAATTCTTAAACCATTTATGTTTGCAAAACTGGAAACGGTTTTTTTTATTATATTTTTGTCGTATTGTCCATTGGACCTCCAGATTACGCCGTGTACACGCCAGCTGTAGCGGTCACTAAACATTAATGGTAAAAATATCTTTCATATAAAGCCATATTTCATGGCTATTTAAAATATTTTTTGTGTGTGACATCGTGGACAGAGTTATTGATTTATAAATAAAAAACAATATTTATTTTAAATCCGAAATATCCGGATAATCCGGATTTAACCGAAATCCGTTTTTAAAAATCCGGATTTTGAAACAGATACGGATTTGCATTCCCTAATTGCCACGTTCCTTTCATAAGAGGTTGTCTATGTTTCTTTATCTTTTTGTTTTTTTTTTGCACAACTGTAATGTCATGATTTGTTCTGTCTGTCTAATAAAGCAAGTTTATTTATGTAATTAAATTCTTTTAATTACAACAGTTTCACCTACTAATCTTGTAATCTTGCTTGTTTACAGTAAAAAAACGGCCTCGCAGCCCGATTTTTAGTCAGTTTCAACTAAGTACTAATCTTGTAACCTTGTTTATTATTATTGCAAAAAAATGGACGCGCAGCGCAGTTTTTAGTCAGATTCATCTGCAAATCTTCTAATTTTGCTTATTATAGTAAAAAAACCGCCGCGCAGCGCGATTTTTAGTCAGTTTCATCTACTAATCTCGTAATCTTGTTTGTTTATAGTAAAGAAAAACGACTGCTCAGCGCGATCTTTAGTCAGTTTCATCTGCTACTCTTCTAATTTTGCTTATTACAGAAAAGAAACTATCGCGTAGCGCGATTTTTAGTCAGTTTCATCTACTAATTTTGTAATTTCGCTTGTTTACCTATAGAAAAAAAGGCCGTGTAGCGCGATTTATAGTCAGTTTCATCGACTAATCCTACTTGTTTATATTAAAAAATGGCCGCGCAGTGCGATTTTTAGTCAGTTTCATTCGTCGCTCGACGCTCATCACCAGACCCTTGATTACGTAAGTCTGTTGCTAACAATTCTCGATTGAAATCGATTGAAAGCGCAGTTACATTGCTGCTTTAGTTAAGGTAGTTGTCACATTGGTTCTTACTAAAGCAGCGATGTACCTGCGATTTCTGTCAGAGTTGATTGCAACAAAGTTACGTAATTACCCCCCTGGTAACAATACGATTGATAGTTGACCGGTGGTCGGGCGTTTTCGGCGCCCCACACACGAGGGTGCCCAGTGCAGTCGCACCGCTTGCATCGCCCTACTGTTGGTACTGTATAGAAGTTTTTTCTATTTGACATGTACGATTTTGGGGGGTCATGTCCCCCGTGACCCCCCCCCCCTTCGGACCGCGCCTGTTAGATCTCTCATTAGAATAGACTTGGGTACCTATATTTGTATTATATTGATGGGGAGCAAGTGACGTCGACACCCAGCGAGACGATCGTGGCTTGGGTTGCGTAATGATGCGCCTCAAATTGCTGCGCAGCAGCGGCACCACCGACGCTACGTATTTGGAGTGGAACGCCACGCCGTTGCTGTTGACGCGGCGCGTGAATACGCCCGCTGCGGACAATTCTGCCACAAATTTCTCTACGGACGAAACCGGCCCTGACACCTTAACAATATTTTAGACATTTCAGTTTCAGCAAAATATAAAAGTAAGTATAGGAAAAAATAAATAAAATACATTAAGGTTTACATTATTCAGCAGGCTAACTTCTTATCTTTTTTTAGAAGAAAATCAGGCGAGCGTTTACCGTGACGCTGTCTTTGGCGTTGTGGCAGGCGGGGAAGACGTCGGGCGGGCAGCGGCGCGCGCACTCCTCCCAGCCGAGCCCCACGGCCGCCATCGCGCCCGGCGGCAGCTTGGCCTCCGTGACACTCCGCATGCGCCAGTATGACAACAAAATGGTCTGCTCCGACGTCAGAGTCTCATCCGCGTAGGAGCAACCTGTAACCACCAACAACTTTATAATTGCTGTGACCACCACTCTCGTTTATTCTATCAGTGAGCTATTCGATAATTACAGTTAAGTATAAACTTAGAATAATTACACCTAGAACGATAATTCCCTACAAAGCGCGCTGTCAAAAGTGAGGCAACAAAAACAGCCAAAATGGCGCCGTTTTCAGATTTGTATTGTCCATTATTAAATAATCATGCCTAATAAGTACAAAACAGTTTCAATTTCCCTACCTTAAAGAGATTAATTATTATATTATTGGATTTTAGTTACGATTTGGTAACGTATGAAGGATATAAATCTGAGAACTGAGCCATTTTCGCTCAATATAAGTTGCCTCACTTTGCATACAAGGACACGGCTTCTAGGTGTAATTATTCTAAGAGTATAAATAAACGAGTATGTGGGAGAATGCGATATTCTTATTATTTAAAATCAATAAGATATAAATTAAAAGTACACAATTTGACCAGTTCAAACTACGCAACTTTTCGCGCCACTCCCCACTGCGCTATCTGTGAGTTAAACTTGTTTGTGTCGCACTATAAAAGGCGATGCACGCCTATTGACAAGCCTTATTCGTTGTTCGACTCTGATACGTTATACTACTGGTGCTCTGAACTGTCCGGTAATGTAGTTAAGTATTACATCTTTCATGACAGTAATAATTGTGTGATAAAATTACAATATTTAATTTGATATTAAATGTGATATCGACATAAAAGCTAATAAATCTAAGACATGTGATATAATCACAAATAAATAACGACATTCATAACCACGATATTTAAATAAATGAATAAATACTTTAAACTGCTATCTCTTCTTTTATTTTCTCCCACATCAGAAGTGAGATCTAACCTAGTTGGATTACATTACATATACTACGCCTACGTATTTTTATGTTTCAGGAATATCAAAATGCTTGCTGTAGAATCCGCCACGTTGGAGACTCGATGTTGAAGATCAAGTCGAGTGATCAATTATGGATCTGAGTCATCAATCCTGTGTGTTTTGAAAAGATCTGAATAGTGGAATGAAGCATGAAATAGTGAATCAGTTTCTGGTTGACCGACGAATTGCTGATAAGTACCCATAGATTTTACATTTTTATAAGGTACTCGTAGATTTTGTTAAATTATTATCATTTGGTCATTCCACAACGATAATTTTCAAAGTCAAAAATAATGGCGTTTCCTTGTGATGTTATAAAAATCAAGTAGAATTTGGCGTAGAAAATGATGACGCAAATGCTGCGCAAAGAGTGCTTTACTAATGTTTTGTAAAAGTAGTGGAGTTTGATTGATACAAAGATCCTGGGTTCGAATCCTGGTTCGAATACATAATTTTGTGATACGTATGACTAACTACAAGTCACAGATTTTTTAAATTCTTGTTAAATATTTCTATATTTTTACCCGTTATTTAGTAACCACAGTACAAGCTTTGCTTAGTTTGGAACTGGAACTAAATGACTGGTGTGAATTTTCTAGGCTAGAATATGTAATTTTTCATGTGCCTTGCACGAGTGTGCCACCAAGTGGCCGTGATTATACAACTGTGACTACTTATATGGGATTTTTCATCACTATATTTCTTGGAAAAAAGTTATTGGAGCAACTACACAGTACGTTACTGTACTTTGATGTAGAATTCAATACGTTTCCGCTATTATTTACGTCGAAAATATGATATTTAGATATTTAGATTTTTTTAACAATCATCTGTGAGGTTGATAAGCAATTTAATACTTTTAGCTACTAGATAATCTCCTTAGCTTGTCGTATGTTTTTGTTGTGGCTACAACTTTATGTATGCTATATAAAAATATGGCCGCGCAAACCATGTTTTCCTATCATACACCCTTAATAGTGAGATTCAAAACGTGCCATTGAATAATAACATCAGGTACTGATATAAGAAATAATTTTAGCTTTCCTTAGAAAAAATGGTCAGCTTCAATTTGGTCTCAAAATATAACAAATTAGCCAACAAGACCTTTCCTTTCATTCCCCTTTGATCAGTGAAAAGACAATTTTAAGATATTATGTACATATTGTGACATTACAACCTAGTAGCATTGTACTTCTTTGCTTTAAATACTAAAGCATTATGGAGAATTCACTGATTTTTTTAAGTTTTTAATATTATTTTATTGAAAAGAAAGTAAGACCTGCTGAGAGAAATTTTAATGTGAAATAAGCTGTGCCCTTTACAGTTTACAATTTTATTCGTCGTATCAAATCCATAGCATTAATGAAAAAAATCTTATTATTTCTTTGGTAGACTGCCCAGTAGAACTATGGAAATAAATCTTTCTTTTCTGGTTAAAAGTGTGTACAGAACCTATAATAAAATAAATGAAAGTCTGACATTAACCAACTGATATTTATTATTTATTTACAACAGAGATAACTTGACATTATGATTACCTATAGATTGAACATTAAAACAATTTTTGTGCATGCTGTTCTGATTGCAGGTGTCAATTGTGCCTTAAACATTGTGTGGAGTAAGTGAGTTAACATAATATTTTTAAAGGCACTTTTCATTGAAACAATTTTCCTCGTCAAAACAGGAACTCTTTTAGTCTTTGGAAACAAAGGTTCTCTTCTTGTGCAGCAATTGTTCGTATCGGAGCTGATGCGGAGTATTTTCCTGTGCTTAAAAGATTTATAGATCTTTTAAGCAACTATTTTAGTTCATCATTGGTTGATGCCTTATTTACTGCACTGTATTTTATTTTGATCCCTGGAGGATACAAACTATTTTAATAGGGATATTTTTCAATACAATTTCTGCAATAAAACATTATTGCAGAAAACTGTGTACATACAGTTGAAAATTACAAGAACTTGTAACAACAGTCTTCCTATGTTTATTTTCAATATTCAAAAGAAAGTTAATTTAAATTATGATGCAGAAATATGTTTTGGATAGAATTTGGATTCATTCAGTTAGATTCAATTTAGTTCAAGAATATCGTAAATAATATTCACAATTTTATTTCCGGTATTGTATTGATAGAATGTGGGTAGACTAAAGTGAAAAAAAACTCAACATTCGTAATCATTTCTCATCATACATAGTATGTAGTAAATTATTAAGATTTTAATATTTTACTGTGCTTTACTGTACTTTTACTGTGAAATTGCATTTTACTGTACTATTGTGTCAGCTCACCAAATGGCTAGTCATTCTAAAAAGAAAAGTTAGTATGATTTTGTAAGTGATGTGTAGATAAAATTAAAATAATACTAGTGTTTTTATGCTGTACAAAAAAAGGTGTTTTACATTCACATAAAATGAAATTGGTAATGGTATTATTGAATATCTTTTTCTCAACCCGTTTTGTCATCATTTGACACAAAGATGCAGGTTACAATCAGGTGAGGATTGTTGGATGTTTTAGTCTGCGAATTACTCCAACTTAGTCTTCATTTTACTTCTACGAGTTTTAGATGTTGACAGTTTTTGAGAATGATTCCGATTAGTGGCAGTAGTGTTTTTGACTAGGTATATTGATGTTTCGTTACTCTTCAAGACCACTATGATATTTTTATTAATATACCTATAGCGTATAATAATAATCGGACATAGTTCGTGATAATTTTAGGTCCCTCCCATGTAATGGAAGGCGAGGTGACAAAATCGTTGGAGACAGACTGATCTCCCTAACCTGGTTATCTTATTTCTCTTTATACTCTGACTCCTGGCCAGATGTTCACTGTATACTGAGCAATAAAGAAAATTACCAGTTGGCCGTGCCATTTAGGCGATTTTTACCGAGGCCGCGAGATTCTGATGAATGCCATGCCATATAAACTTTATAATGGTTTTTTTTTACCTAGGTACAACCTAAGTAAGAAATAAATAATATTTTCAAGTTCGCCGTGCCCATGTGGCTTATTACCGAGGTAGTACTATATAATGAATTTGAGCAATGAATAATATTGCAAGTTTGCCGTGCCCTCGTGGCTTATTTTTACCGAGGCAATTACTACTATCTGAGCAATACAGAACATTGGATCGAAAGTTATCCATGCTCTCGTGGTAGTATGACCAAATCTCTATGTTACTATTTTATATTACTACACGACACATGCACTTACTCACATACAACAACACACCTTTACACACACTATTTAAAAAATAAAAGTTTATGTTTTCTATAAGACTCCTAAAATGTTCAATTGTTACAGTGTCTGCTGATTGATGTCCATGATTATCCAGATGATGTTCACCTGGATCCCTGATGATCCTGAATTGTAGGCGCTTGCCTGTCTCGGGCATTGGTCTACATAAGTACAATGTAACATCTACAATTAGTTACATCGATTCTTATTATAAATAAGAATTATTTGCAAGAAGTCCTTACTATATATTCTATAATTATGTACCAACATTAGGATTCCAGTAACGAAGTTTTTAAAATTTGTTGTTTTGTTGACCAATGGATATTATTGTTATGAAGTAAAGGGAAATTTATTTATTTCAACATCATTTCTCAAAATAAGTGCTAGTTAACTCCCATTGAAGGTTTCACTGTGATGAAAGTCAGATTAGATAGATGAAAAGTTTGCTGTTGAGAATTTTGAATTTAAATACATTGTATGTAATGTTCGTTAATAACAAAATAACTTATCTTGGGTTAATAATGTGTTCACATTAATAAAACAATATGTGAAAATAACTAAATTTCGGTTACATTTATGCCGCGCCATTATGGCTTTTATACCGAGGCAATATGTTTGTAGGATGTGCCGTGCGATTTATATAGCGTTTGTTTACTGAGGCTATAAGAACTATTCGTACTTACCTTCCGAGTAATAACACTTATACAAGTTTTGTCTTTGATACTGGACTATTTTGGACTACAATTAAATACATTTCTTTTCTAGATACCGTTTTATGTGAACTAAATTGTTCCTTGTGTAATTTGACATATTATTCAAAGCTTTGTGAATTGACTTTTACATCAAAAAAAAAATTTGCAAAGCAATGTGATTTGGCGATTTGATGATGATGATGCTGTGTGATTCGATAATAATGATTTATTTTTCAGATAACAAATATCCATGTTTGTTAATTGAGAGTTAATCAACTATGTTTTAATTTATATTTGAAAAAATTGACATAATATCGTTTGATTTGATCTATTTAACATTATCCTTGGAGGTCGGCATAACCTCTCAGAGTTTTCTTTCGCCAGTTCTTTCTCGAGAGGCCTCCTTTGTGAACTGGTGGTAGATTCAGTAGTTTAAACAATTTTAATCTAATAAATTCAATAAAAATAATGCAATATTAGAATATTTAAATAAATGCAGATTCATATTACTTGAAACGAGTAGACTGATAAAGATTAAGGCAGTGAGTTAAATTATTCATACTGTTGACAAAACGTTACATTTCCTGTACTGGATGTTTCAATTCGATTTGATGCTTTATT
The DNA here is from genome assembly GCA_928269145.1 of Agriphila tristella. NCBI lineage: Eukaryota > Metazoa > Arthropoda > Insecta > Lepidoptera > Crambidae > Agriphila > Agriphila tristella. Next base: position 57,144,449 of record OV743431.1, on the reverse strand, counting down.
GCTATTCTTCAAATTGAAAATATAGTTACTAAACATAATGTAGTTTCAAATAAAGATTTTAATGATTCGTAATTTGCGAAAAATAAAGTGTAAATTGTTTTGTTCGCGAGCCAAGTGGCTGCTCGTCAGAATGGCCGTGTGGGAGAATGCGATATTCTTATTATTTAAAATCAATAAGATATAAATTAAAAGTACACAATTTGACCAGTTCAAACTACGCAACTTTTCGCGCCACTCCCCACTGCGCTATCTGTGAGTTAAACTTGTTTGTGTCGCACTATAAAAGGCGATGCACGCCTATTGACAAGCCTTATTCGTTGTTCGACTCTGATACGTTATACTACTGGTGCTCTGAACTGTCCGGTAATGTAGTTAAGTATTACATCTTTCATGACAGTAATAATTGTGTGATAAAATTACAATATTTAATTTGATATTAAATGTGATATCGACATAAAAGCTAATAAATCTAAGACATGTGATATAATCACAAATAAATAACGACATTCATAACCACGATATTTAAATAAATGAATAAATACTTTAAACTGCTATCTCTTCTTTTATTTTCTCCCACAAGTATTTCGCCCTGATGCGCGGGCTGCTTCACCCTGTTGGGCTGTAAGTAAGTGGCGGCCTTTGGTGAGTCAGACCTCAAATTGTGGAATAGCCATTGCCATCCTATCAAATCACATTACAATTTGTCTGCAAGTTGCAGTGCGGTGTGGGGTACTGAACTCTATTAGTACATCATACCTCAGTGTACGTACATAGGTATTTTTTTTCTTTTGTAATTTATTAACTTTGCGTTGTTTTTTTTCTCTACTTAAGCTTGTAATGTAAGTGTGAACTAACCTGTTTCACCTAGGGAGTGGCCAATAACGCCATCGGGGCGTACACCGACAGACCGCAACACGTCCACGAGTGCTATCTGGATCGCCGTAATGGACACGGAAGAGTTAATGATGTCTTCATAAGCAGATTCAGGGGCTTCAGTGAGTAGATGTATCAAGTCCATGTACGGCTTCAGTGCTGCTGCTAAACGCTCAATGCTCTGCGCAAACACCGGCAGTTGCATCAGCTTACGCGCTACTCCCGGTTGCTGTGAACCCATGCCCGAGAATATGAACCACACCGGCCGCTGCTCACCGCTCTCGATTTCCTGTATCAGAATAAGTATCGATTAATACGAATTTATGCAATGAGGTGGACCCTGGAGCGAGGCAATAAGACTCAAATTGTGGTGATAGCAGGGCATACCTCGACCTCATCGGTGTATTGATCGGCCAGCAGCGCAAAGCCGCGGTAGGAATGTCCTGGCTGCGCGCGCGCGTGCACTGCGTCGAGCAGCGCGTGCAAGCCCTGATCGCGCGGGTGGCGCGCAGCAAGTGCGAGCAGTTCGCGTACGGCAGCGTGGCTGCGCCCAGACGCCAACACCAGCCGTGGCAGCGCGTACTCCGCCTCCAGCGCGCGCGCGCTCGCGCCGCGCTCCACGTCCAGGATCACGTGCGCGTTTGCGCCGCCGAATCCCAACGAGTTCACCGCCACTAGACCGCCGTCCCACTGCATGTTGCGATCTACCACCTGAAATTCAATGGTAGCGAATAGCGATAAAAAACAAAATGCATAATAACGGGTGTAACAAGACTCTCAACACAGCCGAAGTCCACGCATTCCGCCTGGGAAACCAATAGCTACGAAGTTATTGAAGGTCAAAGTCTAAAATTTATTTCAATTTTTTTTATGAAATCCTATTACATTCGTTATTTTTTTATTTTTGTCCAATGAAACATTATCAAAATTTTAAGTATTTCGTAACAAACAATGGGTTCAATCTCATGAGCACGCACATAAACGCTACCTTTCAAGTAGGCTGCACGCAGCAGGTTGCAGACGCGGTCTGTTGTACTGTACGCGTTACATTGCGTGGTAATTGTATGCAATGCTTTTTAACACCAAACATTGTAATCGTTTCCCAGCAATAATAATTTTGAACAGAAATGGTCGTGATGATGGGCAGAATACGTACGGTGGCGACACATCGCGGTTTCATGTCGCTTGTACACAACTTGCATCTTAACCCTCTTGCAGTCGGGTAAAAAGAAGTTTCAAAACTTTAACTAAGAATTATAGATCAAACATTAGAGTATTCAAGGATAAAAGGATGCGATTACCGACAGCATGCCACCTCCAGTCTACTGACATCGTTCGTGAAGATATGTCACTTTGTCCTAGAAGATATGCGATTACGGTTATCCTTTTGAAATGATTTTCAATGAATGTCTTTAATTTCCGGTTGACTTCACTTCAGCTTCGGAGGATTTGACACCACTAAAAACTAATAGTAAAGCTACAGCATTGAAGTAAATAAATATATCTTAGTAGAACAGCCATTCCTCACGTGCGTTACATTATTACTTACCCGGTTGACATTATATTTTGTATTGTAATTAGCGTTGGTGGGGAGATAAGAGCCGGCCTAGACTACTGCGTGTATGTGCCGGCCTAAAATAGCACTACCCCCTCTCATACCGTGGGTGTAATAAAAGGCGACTAAGGAAACATAGCCATCAGGAGACTTTCTAGCTCGATCTTAGCCCTACTGCGATCGCCAATCCGCCAGCAAAGCGTGGCGATATACACACAAATAAATCGGCCCCCAGTCCCCACCATCCCCGTTTCCTTCCCTTAGGAATAACGGGGATGGCGGGGACTGGGGGCCGATTTATTTGTGTGTATATCATAATATGAAGTGGTTTGCCATAATCGCCACGCTTTGCTGGCGGGTTGTGCGGCTCGGCTACCATCAACCACGACAATGGCACCTGGAAACCAATAACACGCACACAGAGAACCGACACGAAATTAACCGAGTTGGAAGAAGTTGTTAGCATGTTACACCGGGACATCATTGGGTTATCTGAAGTCCGAAGAGAGGGAGAGGACTCGATAATCCTTAATTTCGGTAACTTGCTATACTACAGGGAGGGCGACCAATCCCTAGGTGGTGTCGGGTTCATGTCCATCGAAAGTGTGTCGACCATATTATGACATCAGGGAAACAGCCTTTAAATGGGACGTAGTTATGCTACAACGTTCCAATCCACAAGGTGGTCAAAATTGAGTTTTCGTGTCCAAGCTAGATATTTTGGACCGCTCTATCTAGTGCTGAAGACACTGACTCTCTTACGACAATAACTATTGAAATAATTAGGCGGTCCAAATGATAAAACGAACCAAAAGATCTAATTATAATCTCAAAAAGTGACAAGTCATTTGGATCGTACTGTTTTAATTCGTTTTGGACTGAATAACATGAAAAAAATGATCCAATCAACTTGGAACGTTTTAAAAATAACCATTTTTAAATCTTAAAACGTGACAATTCATTTGGATCGTACTGTTTTAATTCGTTTTGGGCTAAATAAAATAAAAATAATGATCCATTCAACTTTAAACGTTTCAACTTGAAATTTCTATTTCTTTAAAACGCTTCATGTCCTTTGTAATGTGTAAGATAAATCATAATGGTAAAAATAAACGATTCAAAACGTATATACTGTTAGGAACATACAGTAATATAATCATGAAACGATCTATCACTTTTGTATTTATTATAATAAGGCCTTGTTTAAAATTATAGAACATATTATTTTATTTACTAGGTAACGAAATGTTGATGCAACTTGAATGACCATCTAGCAATAAACTTTTGTTGGTACAGATAGCTAAAAAGACCCAGTTTTAAGCAATCTAAATGTAAAATTCGAAAAAATGATTTTTTGCAAAATAAATTAGCATAAAGTTATTAAATTAATTATTACCTAATTAAAGAACTAAGACACTGACCAAAATACCTAAACATTAACAATGTTATTATGCATATAGTGTGCTCGGAAAACAATATGACGCTTTGTTTCGTTCAATATTTACTTATTATTGAAGGCAAATTATTATTGAATCGTTTTTTGAATACTATTCTAAAAAAATATATAATGCGTTATGGAGTCTGGAACGTTATCATTAAAATAATAAAGTTAAACAATAAAACGTTCCATTGACATTTGAAACGTTTTATGAATAATCATTACACAGCCCACAGTGTGACTCATGACCAGACCCCGGATTTGCGGTAGCACGAATAAAATGACGTTTAATAGTGCGTGGACAGCTTGATTATCTATTTGTGTAATTTATCGATAAAAAAAATATAATTATGTAACGTGATAAATAGACTTTATTGTCGGAAATAATAGAAATTACCTACCTAAATTAAGAAAAGTGAAAATCGTGAAATGTATAAAAAATAAAATTCACTGCAGTTTTTCTTGATGCAAAGATAGCAAAGTCAAAGTGAGTGAAGTAGAATGTCAAATTTTTAAGAAATGCATCCTCCTTGGTAAAATACAAAAAATAAATACAGACGCGATCAAAGAAGTCCCACTTCAAAAATATTTTCAAAACATCGATATATAAAAACATTTACGATAATTTGGTAATCACTAGCAAGTTTGTATTCCTGCCACCGCAAATCCGGCCTTTACTCATGACCCTTATTCTTCCTGGTTTGTAAATAAAATATAAAAATCAACAATGTTTCAAACTACATATAACTACGATTAAGGGAAACAAATTAAGATTTTTATATGACATTTTGTTGCCACGGCTTACCTACATTTTCTATCCTACTCTCACGCATTGGTGTGTCGTATGTTTTGTGCACCACGATTATTGTTACCTATTTGTTGTGACTTTGTGACACAGTGACAGTTGCCCTTGACCTTTGATGTAAACAAGTGCGTGCCGCTAATTGCTCTTGGTTTTCAATTGTTATTTTAATAAAAGCGTGTTTTAGATAATATTAAGTGTAGTTTGTGCTGCTGTGTTTGTACTTGCGATGAACGAGGAAGAAGTAAGTAACCTTTATGTATTAATCAGACGGTTTTTTGTTAACTATTGGTGTTGTTTTGATTTACATAAAAATATGGTTTTATTGAATTGTAGTATATTATTAACGAGTCGTTAATTTCTTGCAGTATGACAAGAACAATGAGAATAACAAGGATTTAATGATCTTGTTGTCTAAAAGACGAAAATTAGTAAGCTTGCGAGATACGATAAAATCTCGTGGCCAAAAATATGACGACGGTAAGTACCTAGGTACAAAATTACTTAGAGCATTTTAAAATAATATGTAACGACATTTATAAAATTATAAATGTCGTTACATATCATATTAAAGCTGTGGAGTTTCTTGCGTCCACTCTTCTTCACAGCTAAAAAATAGACGTCCTGAATGGGTAGTAGGTAAAAAAAATTTGGGCGATTCAAAAGCTCTTTTCTAAAGTTTATTTGAATAAAAATATTTGACTTTGACTTTAACAATAAAAATGAGATATTAGTCAACCAATTTAAGCAATATTTCTTTCTCTCAATCATTTCTATCGACATATTTTTTTTATCATCCAGGAAATGATAATATGGCGTCGGACAAACCTAACACGCCATTATCATCAACTACGGAGATTTCAATTACTCCGCCACCATTTTCACCACTTACTCCTCGAATGTATGTAAAAAGTAACCAAGAAAACAAAGAACGTAAGTAAAAACTCTACTGACAATAATAAAATAAAGTGTTTGTAGTCCCCTACTAGACAAAAGCCTTCTTCAAAATCTCCAAAACGAATGACTTGCATTCAGAAGTTTTATGCAATCTCAACTAAATAGTTGATCCACCTTATCTTTCAACAAGCAACAATAATTATTGACTTTCTCTATTGCGTGTTTAGGTTTGTTTCACGTCTTATGTATTCTAAATTGATCTTGATTTTTTCAGATGTATCTTATACTTACAGTCCATTGACTTATGTGCACTCAACTACTTCGCCAACAAAGAATCAGCTGAGTACGTACATATGTATATTTTTTAATAATTAAACTTAATTTACGTGAGCAGATTAATTTTCAATTATATATTTTCAGATGGATGCAATCCAGATACACCATTGCCACTCACTCTTGCTGATGTAACAGTTGTGAATAGTACAGAATTAATTACATCACCTGTTCCAAGTTTATCTCCAAAAACTCAAACAGTTGTAAATGGTTCAGGAGCAAATTTCTCGCCAAAGCCAAGTATGTCTTCAGAATTTCAAACAACTATGATTAGTTTAGAACCAAATTCATCGTTTATTCCACGTATGACTCCAGAAATTCCAACAGCTCTAGATGATGTAGAACGAGATTCATCGCCTCTTCCGTGTATGTCTCCTGAAACTCAGAAGCTTTTTAATGTCTTTACTGAACCATATATGCTGCTTGAAAATCATCCACCCTATTATATAGAAAACAGTGATGATTGTGTTGCTGATCCAAACTTTGAGATTAGTAATTTAATAGAGTCTGAAACAGACTGTGAATCAAATGTTAGTGGCGACGATAATAACACTAAAACCAATAACAACATAAGAGATAAACACATTGAGAGCTTCGTAACAGTTGGTGGAGAAACCAACAAGAAAAGGATATTGAATTCAACAACTATGAATGTAAGAAATGATGCAATACATGACACTATAACACAAGATGATGATGAAACTAATTTACCTACTCCTCAAAAAACTATCTCAGATAAGTATGGTGAAACTTTAAGTCCTGTCATTGAAGTTCAGGAAATAGGAAACATCTCACCTGAAAGGGAACTTGAAAGTTCAAATGAAGGAAACAGTATTGAAAGCAATGATCAAGTAATAATAACATCTAGTTTTAAGGCTGGAAGACCGAAAAAAGGCCGCAAACGTAAGCACCCTGAATCCAATTCAGAAAGAAAGTTTAAAAAGTATAAAAATTTACCATACACAACTGTACGCTCACAGAAAAAAATTGAGCCAAAAGTATTTAAGGATTATCAATGAAAATGTCTTAAAAAATGTGCCAGTTTCGTTGAAGATCGAAAGCAAATATTTGAGATTTATGTAACTCTTGGATCTTACAATGCTCAGTTAATGTACATTAAATCATGTGTCACAGCGCAACCGAAAAAACGGAGCTACACCATGACTTCTGTCCCTGTTACCAAAAAGAAGCCTAAAGAATTTCATCGCACCTATATATTAAAAGATGTCAAAGTCTGTCGCGATATGTTCCTGCACACTTTACAAATTACAACACAAAAAGTTACCATAGCATTATACAAGATCCGTAATAATGAATTAAATGACTGTCGAGGAATAAAAGACAAAAGCTGGAATAAATTGACTGAACAGAACTTAAACTTTATTAAGGAAGTTATTTCAAAATTACCTAAATATGAATCGCATTATCGTAGGGAGAATAACAATGAGATCCAATATTTACAGCCTGGCATGACAATATTGAAACTTTATGGTATTTACAAGAAACTTTTTGTTGAAAAATTTGGCACCGAGTTGAAATGTGCCTCTCTTGAAACTGTAAAGAAAATTTTCTTGACAAATTTTAATTTGAAGTGTAAACCGTTAAAAAAAGACACGTGCAATAAGTGTGATTTGTTTGCGGTGCAATTACAAATCACTAGTGGATCAGAAAAAACCAAAGTAGAGGCAGAGAAATCGTCACACTTAGAGAAGGCACAAAAACAGAGGGAACAGATGAAATGCGACTTTGAAACTGCACGAAATACGCCAAACATAGAGTGTTTATCATTTGATCTCGAAAAAACCTTGCCCCTGCCTCGTATACCGACAAACGTAATTTTTTATAAACGTCAGCTTTGGCTTTATAATAGCGAGATACATTCAGCATCAGATGATGTAGGTCACTGTTATGTTTGGGTAGAGGGTGAAGCAGGAAGAGGCGCTCAGGAAGTAGGATCATGCCTTATGAAATATATTGAAAATAAACTACCTCCTACTAAAGAACATCTCATACTATGGAGTGATTGTTGCGGTGGACAGAATCGCAACATAAAAATTGTTTTAATGTTGAAGGTTATCTTAGACTCACATTCAACATTAAAAACGATAACTTTTCGGTACCTTGAGTCAGGGCATAGTTTCTTACCCAACGATACCGATTTTTCCAAAATAGAAACAGCGCTTAAAAAGCAACAACGTGTTTATACAGCTGACGAATATATAGAAATTATGAAAAATGCTAGAAAAAAAAACCATTTCAAGTATATAGAATGGACAAAAATGATTTTTATAGCACTGAAGATATTTAGAAAAACATAGTAAATCGTAAGAAATTCACAGATAAAAGTAAACTAAACTGGTTGCTGGCAAAGGAGATAAAGATTGAAAAAGCTAAATTATATTCGATTTTTATGAGAACATCCTTTAATGAGGATTTTATGGAACTTAACATTAAAAAAACGACAGAAAGAGAGATTTCGACTATAAATAGTTCTGATCTTAAACAGCTGTGGCCTAACGGGAAACCCATTGCTCCAGCTAAATTGGCTGATTTACGATCTGTCTATAAGTTTATTCCAGCAGATTGCCTTAGTTTTTATAAAACATTGAAAGCGTCTAGTGACGCCATTGACGATGTTGATGGATTTGGTAACGAGCTGGATTTCGATCAAGATGATGAATAAATTGTGATGATTTTTCATGCTATGATACAATTATTTCTTAATAAATAATTTTTAAATAATGTTGTTTCTTTTTATAACTTATATTTTGGAAAAAAAATATTAACAACGAAAATATACCAATTTTTACACATTGGATCGTTTTTCCAAATTAAGTTAAAAGCTACCTTCATACAAAAAGCCTTTTTTCAAAAACGTTCCAAGTACAATTTTAACAAAATTTGTATAAAAAATATTAATACATTTTAATGACAAGTATATAATAAAATAATATTTATTTATTTAGTTGAAGTGATACATACTACTCAGTTCCACTCGCTACCATAAAAAAGCGTACCACAAAAATACAAAAACGCGATTTTCTCAGTTCGACCTGCGTGTGGATTGGAACGTTGTAGCATAACTACGTCCGGATACAAAGTTATTTATCTAGTCGTCAACAATGAGTTCAAATATCTAGAATCGAAAATAATTCAAGGAATTGTTGTACTTTGGAATTTCTTACTAACAAGTGTGGCGTTCCTCAAGGGAGTGTGTTAGGACCATTACTATTTTTTCTTTACATAATGATCTTCCGAACGTCACTGAACAAAAGCGTATTTTATTCGCGGACGATACAACTTTGATAGTTAACTGTAAAACTAAAAACGAAATGCAATTAACTGCCAAGACAGAAATTGATAAAAACATGACATGGTTAGAAGATAACAATTTAAGTAAATATACATTTGGAAAAAACTAAATACATATAATTTAAAACCATAAATTGATAGTCTTAATAATAAAATTGTCATTAATTACCAAAATACGACTGAGACAATAGAAAATGTAAGCGCAACAAAATTTTTTGGTAAACAAATTGACAACTACTTAAACTGGAAAGCACAAATTGAAGAAATAGTAATAAAATTAAACCGCTTTGTTTATGCACTAAACAGAATTATACAAATTGCATCTAAAATGGCAGCTCTACTAGCCTACCACGGATATGTTGCGTCGGTACTAAGATACGGTGTAATCTTATGGGGAAACTCCGTGGATACGATAAGAGTATTAAGGGCGCAAAAGAAATGTACCTGCAAGATCTGTTTGTGTTGTAGGCTATTTCGATAGTTGTAAGCCTCTGTTTAAGCTTTAAATGTTTTGCTACTTCCTTGTTTGAATATTCATGAAATGGGAGTTTTCGTGAAAAAACACCAAAATCTGTTTAATACGAACAAGGACTATGAATATTAGAGGTCGGAAAGGTTCGTATTCCGAATGAGAGATCAAAAGTTTATTCGAAGAACGCATACTGTATGGCTATACGAATTTATCATAAACTGCCACATGATATAAAAACTTTGACATTATATAAATAAAAAAAAACTTAACTTTATTAATCTGATCAAAATTATTAATGGAAAAAATGTAATATTCTACGACGAAAAAGCAAATATTAAATGATGCCACTGACATCAACGCCGTCAAGACGGGGAGCGATCCCCGATTGGTACGTGGTACATTCAATATCAACCTAAAGCTGGAAAGATCTCGACTGATAAAGTCCACGCTCCGACCATTACCAGCCGATATTCAAAACCACGAAAGCTTTCAATTCGAACTCCAAAACCGCTTCGAAGCCCTTGAGGACAGCGTAGATGTGGACGATTTAAACAACATGGTAGTGGATACTATCCATACGGTAGGGTCCAAGTTCTTTAAGACCCACCGTCCCAAGCTAAAGAAACTCTTCGTCCAAACATTCCTACTCAGAGACGAGAATGAGGCTCCAGAGCTCAGCGGATGCTCATCGTTATGGGCAGCTAAATAGATATCTTAGTCTGACGAGCGACCTTCGCCAATTTAATACGAATCGTATTAAAGAGGTTATCGAGCGGAATAAAGGCTCCAAAGTGTTCGCGAGAGATCTGTCTATTGGGCAAAGCCAGATGACGAAGCTGAAAATTGACAACAGTTGCATCACTTTATCAAAGCCTGAAATCCTGAGGGAGATCGAGAGTTTCTATAGGCAGTTAAATATTGGGCGACCTTGCGAGCGGAGCGAGCGTGCCACAGCAGCGGCCGGCAAAGCGCCAGAAACGACGTTTTTGCCAGATTTACTCTGAAGTCTTGCTATTGTCACTGTTTTCCGCACTTTAACGGTATAGCATCCGTTAATATGCAAATTAACTAGTTAAAGTGCGGAAATCTGCTACATTAACATAAATTTCGCACTCGATCAATTGTTTGTTCAGGAAATATGACAAAATTCCTCGTGATCAAATCAGTTTAACCACTAAGTTTGACCAAGAGGAAGAAAGGTTGTTAATGTGCAGATAAACAAGTTAATTGGCACATTAACGGATTCCGTACTATAACGGTGACATATATCAATACTGTTGGTTCAACGCCCAATTTGACCCAGATCTTTTGCGTTCGAGCGAGCCTCATCTCTCTGTATGTCACTCAGCAGTCTAGCGAAGGAATGCAGAAAATTGTTGTGTTATCGACATGAATATGCTCTCTGATGATTCTGATGTTAATATGGAGTGAGTCGACCCAGTGGTTGTGAACGATGGGCCAAGTTTGTCGCGGCAAGAGCAATCGATACAAGTACCAGAAAAATCTCTCTCTCTCTCTCTCTCTCTGCAGCTCTGCTGCAGCTGAGGCAAATTTTTTTTCGTTTGTCTGTCCGGCGGCCGTCCAGCGGCTGTCCGTTTGTACCCCTCTACAGGTCGCATTTCTCAACCGATTCTCGTGAAATTATGTGAGCAGGTTCAAAAATTATATACAGGGTCACTGGAAATATGACGTATTCCTGCTAAGGGGTTATAGATGAGGCCAAAACAATTTTTTTTTGTTATATAACTTTTTCTCAAAAAGTTAATAGTTTTTGAGTATGCAAATTTTTTTAGGCTATATTTTTTTTAGAAAAAATCAATATGGCGATTGTACAATGCCATTTTCAAATGTGGAAAAAAAAATGTTTTCTCTTATTATTACAATATGTGCATCAAATGAAAGGCCTTGATAAGCATTCAAATGAAAGGCCTTGATGAGAGATTCCAAAACTATATAACATGTCACTAAAATGTGTGAAATAAAAATAAATAAATTTGAAAAATATTAAAAACACGACTGCCCTGCCAAAAACGAACTAAAAAGTTAAACAACAAGTGTCATTGCAGTCGGGGGACCACTTTGATCACAAATTGTTCCATAAAAAGGTCCCCCGACTGCAATGACACTTGTTGTTTTACTTTTTAGTTCGTTTTTGGCAGGGAAGTCGTGTTTTTAATTAAAATTTTTTTTTAGTCGGAGAAAATGCATTTACGCATCCTTCCTGCAAGTAAGCAGGAGGTTCGTATGTGAGGCTCTCCTGGAGGAAGCCGCTATTGCTGATGGCTTTAGCGGGCGCCCTCTACGGCCGCCCTCCACGACCGCCTCCCGTGATCCCACCTAGCCTCTAGTGGCTCGGTGGGATCCCGAGAGGGGGAATACTCACTAAATACTCGACACTAACCCCCTCGCCGCCAGTTAGTCACGGGGATCCATTGTTTGTTACTACTAACCCTTTATAAAAAATAACCCCTGGTGGCTGAAGCAAACTAAAAATTGTTTTTCCAAACACGTTTTTAAAACGGACTAAATTATTACAAAAAAAACGGACTAAAAACATTAAAACGGACTAGTAAAAACAGACTAAAAAGTAAAAAATATTTTTTTCTGTAAATATTTATAATCCTATACATACAGAAATTTTAAACCTAAAAACGTGGGGCGCATGCTAAAGACAATATGGATGATAAATTTTACAAAATGCGCCCCACGTTTTTAGGTTTTAAATTTATGTAGGTATAGGGTTATAAATATTTACAGAAGAAGTTATTAACACGTTTTTATTAGGTTGCTTTCTCGTTTGTTTGTTTGTTTGTCCGCAAAGTTTGCGAACGATTTTAAACTAGCTTCCGGTTGAGCTAGAGACTTGAAACTTTGAACATAGGTCAGAACTGGAATACAATGCAATATTATGGTGTCATTGAGCTGATCTGATGATGGAACTGGAAGACGGCCACAGGAACTTAATGATGAAACCATACAACCCCAATGTGATTAGACTTGTTAGAATCGTCTTGACGAGTACTCTGATGGGATATAAGGTCCAGGATCTGATGATGAAGCTGGAAAGCCATGCCAAAGGAACTCAATATTGGAACGATGCAATCCCATTGAGTTTGGGCTCATTTGAATCGTCTTCACGAGAACTTTGTTGGAAAATAGTGTCCGAGGATCTGATGATGGAGCCGGAAGAAGGCTATAGGAACTCTATAATAAAACCACGCTACCCCATCGAGTTTGAGCTTGTTTGAATCGTCTTGACAAGTACATTGTTGGGAAATAGTGTCCGAGGATCTGATGATGGAGCCGGAAGAATGCCATAGGAACTCTGTAATAAAACCACGCTACCCCATCGAGTTTGGGCTCGTTTGAATCGTCTTGACGAGTACTTTGTTGGGAAATAGTGTCCAAGGATCTGATGATGGAGCCGGAAGAAAGCCATAGGCACTCTTTGATAAAACCACGCTACCCCATCGAGTTTGGGCTCGTTTGAATCGCCTTGACGAGGACTTTGTTGGGAAATAGTGTCCAGGGTCTGATGATGGAGCCGGAAGAAGGCCAATGGAACTCTATAATAAAACCATGCAACCCCATCGAGTTTGGGCTCGTTTGAATCATCTTGACGAGTTCTTTGTTGGGAAATAGTTTCCAGAGTCTGATGATGGAGCCGGAAGAAGGGCACTGGGACTCTGTAATAAAACCATGCAACCCCATCGAGTTTGGGCTCGTTTGAATCGTCTTGACGAGTTCTTTGTTTGGAAATAGTTTCCAGGGTCTGATGGTGAAGCCGGAAGAAGGGCACTGGGACTCTGTAATAAAACCATGCAACCCCATCGAGTTTGGGCTCGTTTGAATCGTTATGGCGAGTGCTCCGATAGGAGATGGTATAGTTTTAGTCTTAGCTCGTTAACTAAAAAGCATAAAATAATAATTTAGTGAAAAAAAATATTTTTTAAAAACACGTTTTTAAAACGGACTAAATTATTACAAAAAAATCGGACTAAAAATATTAAAACGGACAAGTAAAAACAAACTAAAAAGTAAAAAAATAAATTGTTCTGTAAATATTTATAACCCTAATAACCTATACCTACAGAAATTTTAAACCTAAAAACGTGGGGCGCGTTTTGTCAAATTTATCATCAATATTGTCTATAGCATACGCCCCACGTTTTTGGTTTAAAATTTGTGTAGGTATAGGTTATTAGGGTTATAAATATTTACAGAACAATTAATTAATTAATTATAGGGTGGTTGGGGATCTACCTCCGAGCGGTCCACCCCGGGCAACGACATCACAGACCACCGTCTGTGTTGTACGGCTGAATGATCCCCCTGCGGTGGTAGGCTTCGTACGAGGCCGCCTGGTTATGCTACCACCATCCCGCCTGAAACCGGCGCCAAGCAGCTTGCTGCGTTCCGTTGGAGTGGGCGGGAGTACCAGCGCCATTGGGAAGTAGCGAGCGATCAGTTGCGCTGTGAACTATGAACGTTGCAAGGCTCTCAATGACACCGTACCGGGCAACTCATTTTGGAGACTAGCGGGATCCGAAGCACGGTCCTGCCGTTGACCGACCGCAGTTAGTTGGGGGCCCAAGTAGTGCGCTAGCCACGTGTGAAAGGCTGCCCCGCCAACTCGCGAAAAATCCCGAAATGCGCCACCGTGCCAGTTGGCGACCGGACGGGAGGACCCGGTGGACATTTTCGGGGGGGTTCGGGCGTCCCCGCAGTCTCCAGATTGAGTTTCCTACATGTCGGTGAAGCTGTGTTGCTCTTGTTTGTTCATTGAGCGGCGCCTCGATCAATTTTCTACTTCCCCTACTTCACTCCCTACACAACATGAAAAGCTCAAAAAGGAAAAGGTTTAAACAACGGCAGCACTTCCTCCCAAAAAAAGTGCACCTCACTAACATCCGAGGCCTGCACTCTAATATCAATCCGGTCCACCACCATCTTGAAACCGAAAAGCCACACCTATTCTTTTTAACGGAGACGCAAATAGCAACTCCGTCCGACGTATCGTACCTCAACTACCCAGGCTACACTCTTGAGCACAAGTTCAAGAAGCGGGCAGGGGTCTGTGTATTCGTACGCGATGACGTCTGCTATAAGCGTCTCCGTAGCTTTGAAAACTCTGGGTTTTCCGCTATTTGGCTATTGGTCGACACTGGAGTGGAGAAATTTCTCTACGTCGGTGTATATCGATCGCACAGCGGTGACCAGGAGACGACCAGGCTCATGGAGTATCTTACTGAGACGGCAGATCAGGCTAACCAAAAGTATTCTGCAGCGGAGCTCGTGTTTCTCGGAGACTTTAATGCCCACCATCGTGAATGGCTGTTTCCGTTTGAGAAAACTGACCACGCTGGGCGTGAAACGCGTAAGTTTGCATTATCAATGGATCTCACCCAATTGGTGAACGAAGCAACGCGGATACCTGATGTTGTTGGCCATACCCCCAACTGCCTAGACCTTTTGCTGACAACTAACCCTTACAGGCATTCTGTATCAGTCTCAGCCCCGCTGGGCTCGTCAGATCACTGTGTGGTAAAATCCGTATCGATTTGCTTGCCTCCTGATGACAGCCCTAGAGGCACGAGGCGTTTATGGCGATACGAGTCAGCTGATTGGGACGAAATGCGGCATTTCTTTGCATCATATCCCTGGCAGCAAGTGTGCTTCTCTTCAAAGGACCCCTCGAACTCTGCTGACGCGGTTGTGGATGTGATACGGCAGGGAATGGAATATTTTATTCCATTCTCCGACATTCCGCTTGGTCACTGTACCCAACCATGGTTCAACGCAGACTGTGCTCGCGCAGAAGCGAGAAAAGAATCCGCTTTTCGAGCCTGGGTACAAGCTCGCGACCGTAAAGTGCGTGCCAGAAGGGTTCGAGCTAAGAAGAAAGCCTATAATTCTGCAGCCAAGTTTAGCAAAAAAGTTATCCGTAAGGCTCGATTCGACCATGTAAGTCGTATAGGAACCAAATTATCAAACAGCCCTACTGGCAGTAAGCAATTTTGGTCCTTGTCTAAGTCGGTCGAATCAAATTTCTGCCACCTCACTTTGCCACCCATGTTGCGTCCTGACGGATCGCTGGCCCACTCTGCGACTGAAAAAGCAAATTTGTTTGCATCTTTGTTCGCGATTAGAGGCAAGCTCGGTAAATCCACCTACTTTACCTCACTGTGGCGTTTCCATGCCGCATATCACCATACACACCAAAGAGGTCAAAAGAGTATTGCTGAACCTGAATGTGAATAAAGCCAGCGGCCCAGATGGCATTCCTGCTAGATTACTGAAAATCTGTGCTCCTGAGTTGTCTCCTGTACTTACGCGCCTGTACCGCCTTTCTCTAAAAACTAAAACTGTTCCCAAGTCCTGGAAGGTTGCGAATGTGCAACCCGTACCCAAAAAGGGTAACCGTGCCGATCCCACCAACTATCGACCTTTTGCCATCACCTCCATACTCTGTAAAATTATGGAAAGGGTACTGAATAACAAGCTGCTATCGCACCTAGAGAACCACGAACTACTCAGTGACCGTCAATTTGGTTTTCGCCGGGGACGCTCAACTGGGGATCTCCTAGTGTACCTTACGCATTGTTGGGGAGAAGCAATCGAGAATCATGGCGAAGCACTTGCAGTGTCGCTTGATATCTCGAAAGCCTTTGACCGGGTCTGGCACGCTAGTTTGCTGAGCAAGCTTCCAGCGTATGGTTTACCTGCTGACTTTTGCAGTTGGATTTCGGATTTCTTGAGCGAACGTCGATAAGAGTGGTTATTGATGGCTGCTCTTCTGACCTCATGGCTATAGAAGCTGGAGTTCCTCAGGGATCGGTTCTTTCCGCAACGCTTTTTCTGCTGCACATCAACGATCTGCTTATGCCCGGAATTGTTGGGTATGCAGATGACAGCACGATTGCGGAGAGGTATTTGTCCAATGCAAATGCCAGCAGAGACGAAATTAGTTCCTTGAGAGAAGCCATGGTGGAGCGGACTAATATGACTTTGAGTCTTGTCTCCCAATGGGGCGACAACAATTTGGTCACTTTTAACGCCACCAAAACGCAGGCATGTCTATTCACTGCTAAAAGGAGTCCTCTGAACTTGACTCCTAATTTCCGAGGTGTTTCTATACCAGTCACCGACAATCTCGATCTCCTTGGCATAAAGTTGACTTCCGATCTCAACTTTGGTGACACAATTGAGTCGAAGGCCCAAACTGCGGCCAAAAAACTAGGCATCTTGAACAAGGTTAAGCGATATTTCACGCCGGGACAGCTTCTAACTCTTTACAAAGCGCAAGTCCGGTCGTGCATGGAATATTGCTGCCACCTGTGGGATGGGTCCGCAAAGTACCAACTAGCTGCACTAGACTCGGTTGAACGCAGAGCCAGAAAACTCATAGGGGATACTAAGCTAGTAACAACTAAGCTTCATAGTCTTTCCCACCGCCGTGAAGTAGCTTGTTTGGCGGTGTTCTACAGGTTATATTTCGGAGAGTGTGCTCTTGAGCTGCATGAGCTCATTCCGCCATCCCCGTTCTATCATCGGTCGTCCAGACGCACGGCGGGGTATCACCCCTATTTGGTTGACACTCCATGCATGCGCACGAAGCGTTTTTCGTCTTCCTTTTTAATGCGCACAGCCAAGGAGTGGAATTCCCTGCCTGCGTCTGTATTCCCGCAAGCATATAACCCAGCGATATTTAAAGCCCGAGTGAATAGGCTTCTTCTGGGCAAGCTCGCTTCATCTTCGGCCTCTTCTTAGCCTTAGGGTTCTCGAATGTGGCCAAGAGTAAGCCCATTTAATGTAAAAAAAAAAAAAAATTTTTAGTCCGATTTTTTGTAATAATTTAGTCCCTTTTAAAAACGTGTTTTTAAAAAATATTTTTTTTTCAGTAAATTTTTTCACATTTTAGTCTGTTTTTACTAGTCCGTTTTAACGTTTTAGTCCGATTTTTTGTAATAATTTAGTCCGTTTTAAAAACGTGTTTTTAAAAATATTTTTTTTAGTAAATTATTATTTTCTGCGTTTTAGTTAACGAGCTAAAACCTAAAAATATACCATCTCCAATCGGAGCACTCGTCGAGACGATTCAAACGAGCCCAAACTCGATGGGGTCGCATGGTTTTATTATAGAGTTTCTATGGCCTTCCTCCGGCTCCATCATCAGATCCTTTATACCTACCGAATAGATGGTAGGAAAATAACGCGTATTGCTATAGGCATCATAAGGTGCAATATTGTGTGGCATTAATGTTTGGTTTCGCATCGATAATAGCGGAAATAATTTAAACATAATATTATCCTGGATAGTGTTTTAATATTTAATACTAACGCAAATTTGATAAATATCAAAAAGAAAGCAATGCATAATATTTGAGTACCTACTCAGCACGAAGAAATTTATTAAGATTAAACCCTACCTACCTAATAGGTGGTAGGAAAATATAGACGATTCAAAAGTGCTTAATTATTATGTTTATTTGAATTAATAACCATTTTGACTTTAATTTTGACAGGAATAGTAGAAGGCATCTTGCTTTACGGATGTCGGCAAAATGTCAGATAACTTATTTATACTTTTATATGCCAAAACTGATTATTATCTACTTCTTCGATCAATATACCTACCATTTATACCAAAGATTATAAACAATGCTTTTTACATTTTTTAAGGCGAGATGTTATTATCTGGTACGTCAATATTGAATTTTAACCTCTATGGAAGAGTAACCCTAACTACACTTGTGAGCAAAGAAAGTTATTTAGATCGGTTCTTAAGTACTTTTGGACATATAAGTAATTGAGATAATTAAATGAAATTGATAACAATAAAAAATCAATTATTGTTAATTGATTTGTTTATGTTATCAATTTCATTTCAAAGCTTGTGCTTTAAAATGGTACCAATTCAAATTCTTTGCATCAAAATTCCATGAAAGAAATTTAGCCGAGTTAATTTCATTGCTCTCAATTCAAAACAACATAACACACACAATATGACACAACATTACATGAATTGTAATATGTATGATAATAAATATTATGCACAAAAAAGGAATTGATAATTATAATACGAATAATATTATTATAATTTAGCAAAATAAGTTAATATATTTCAAATAGGTTAATATTATTCGTATCGATCATAATTGGGTATTAGACAAATAATAATGACTTTCTCCATGTTCTGGGAGTAAAAGGATTGTTTTTAATAGTCAGCATTCCAGTTCTCTCTCATTATAAATGGTTTTTAAAACAAAAATATCTACACTTACGGGTTTTTACGTCAGTAAATATGATCTTAATTAAATAAGAAAATTAAATAAGAAATTTTAAATCTAAAAACGTGGGGCGCATGCTAAAGACAATATGGATAGTAAATTTTACAAAATGCGCCCCACGTTTTTAGATTTAAAATTTCTGGTTATAAATATTTACAGAAAAATTTATTTTTTACGTTTTAGTCTGTTTTTACTAGTCCGTTTTAATGTTTTTAGTCCGATTTTTTTGTAATAATTTAGTCCATTTTAAAAACGTGTTTTTAAAAAAGTTTTTTTTTTCAGTAAATTTTTATTTTCTGCTTTTTAGTTAACGAGCTAAGACTAAAAATATACCATCTCCTATCGGAGCACTCGTCAAGACGATTCAAACGAGCCCAAACTCGATGGGGTTGCATGGTTTTATTACAGAGTCCCAGTGGCCTTCTTCCGGCTCCATCATCAGACCCTGGAAACTATTACCTAACAAAGTACTCGTCAATACGGATAAAACGAGCCCAAACTCGATGTGGTTGCATGGTTTCAATATTGAGTTCCTATGGCATGGACTTTCAGCTTCATCATCAGACCCTGGACCTCATCTCCCATTAGAGTACTCATCAAGATGATGCTAACAAGCCCAAACACGATGGGGTTGTATGGTTTCATCATAGAGTTCCTGTGGCCTTCTTCCGGCTTCATCATCAGATCAGCTCAATGACACATAACAACGATTCAATTCGATGGGGTAGCGTGTTTTTATTAAATAGTTCCTTTGTCCTTCCTCCGGCTCCATCATCAGACCCTGGAAACTATTTCCCATCAAAGAACTCGTCAAGGCAATTCAAACGAGCCCAAATTTTATGGGGTTGCACGGTTTCAATATTGAGTTCCTATGGCATGGCCTTTCGGCTTCATTATCAGACCCTGGACTTCGTCTCCCATTAGAGTACTCGTCAAGACGATGCTAACGAGCCCAAACACGATGGGGTTGTATGGTTTCATCATAGAGTTCCTGTGGCCTTCTTCCGGCTTCATCATCAGATCAGCTCAATGACACCATAATATTGCATTGCCTTCTAGTTCTGACCTATGTTCAAAGTTTGAAGTCTCTAGCTCATCGGGAAGCTAGGATAAAATCGTTCGCAAACTTTGTGGAGAAACACACAAACAAACAAACGCGAAAGCAACTAATAAAAACGTGTTAATAAAATGAGGTCTATTAACAAAAAAGAATTACGATAGCTGGACTATAATTTTAATCGATTTACTTGATTTTGAACCTTACACAAGAGTTAATAATGCCAAGGAGTGGGATTGAACATCGTACGTTTATCGCGATATAGTGCGAGGCACGTATCTTGAAATCGGGTGGGGATTGCGCGAAACGCGTATTTTGGGTATGCGTAGCGGTGAGGGGCGCGGGCGGCGGGAGAGGGGCGCGCGCTATTGGTCGCTCACAAGAGCACATGCGCGAACTTATCCCCACTCTGTCAAAAAAATTTCAAGATACGTGCCTCGCACTGTACTTTATCGTAATAGGCACTTTGTGTAGGTTTTTCAACTAAATTTGGTAGCGCCGTGTACGAATCTTTGTCACTAACTAGTTCGCAACTATAGTTTCAAACTGGTTTCGTCAGTTTTGAGTCGCTTCGTGTAAGAAGGGGCTTAGAAAATTTTTCGCTACGCTCAAGTAGACGGACAATGGTGCAAGTGAGGAACCGTTTCTTACGGCTTATGCGATGTGCGAGAAAGAGTTGAAAAAAAATGACAGCAGAACCTAGTTTGACTTCATTTATAATTTTTTATCATCTTGGTGAAAAACGTCCACACGATTATTAACCGACTTCAAAAAAAGGAGGAGGCTCTCAAGTCGACGGTATTTTTTTTTATTTTTTTTTATGTATGTTTTAACATAGCTTCGTCAGTTGTTACCCGATTTGTACAATTCTTTTTTTATCTTAAAGAACATAGTTCGTGTGTGGTCCCATAAAATTTTTACAGAAATCTGGTCAGTGGTTTTTTCATAATCCTGAAAAATATCAATTATTTAGCTCGCCATTGCACGAGTTTTTATGGAATTTCGGACATAACATCTTTGTTTATGAACCGATTTAGATGATTCTTTTTTTGTTTGAAAGAGTATACTTCAAGAATGGTCAAAATTTAATTTAATTGTGATTGGACTTCGAACTTCGAAGATACACAAGGGAACTCCTCAAAGTCAAATAGTATATGTAAAGTGATTTAGGTTTTGGTAAGTTTATGGCAATCCAAAACAAACCAAACCATGGTTTGCGATACAACGTTCTGGACTAGACTTGGACTAGTTACGAGGACACAACGGAACTCCTCAAAAACAAACAGCGTAAATTTGGAAATTGAGTTCTGGGCATTTTACGATTGAAAATATAGTATAAAGTTAAAAAAAAAATTTACATGCTGCGCTTACATACCTACCACTAAAAAGTTGAAAATAAAAAAGCTTTTTAAAAAAAAAGAAAAACCGCCTTCAAAAAACCTGAAAACAAAAACAGCTTAAAAATTAAACACCTCTAAAAAGCAAGAAATAATATTCGAATCATTCGTTACACATATCAATATTAATAAACACGTCTATTGAAGTCGGGTGGGGCTTTTAGAAAAAAATTAAGTTGTCCTCCAGCCCCACCCGACTTCAATAGACGTGTTTATTAATATTGATATGTGTAACGAATGATTCGAATATTATTTCTTGCTTTTTAGAGGTGTTTAATTTTTAAGCTGTTTTTGTTTTCAGGTTTTTTGAAGGCGGTTTTTCTTTTTTTTAAAAAGCTTTTTTATTTTGTTATTTTGATCGCGATCGGGTTGATTTGGCTCTTATAACTACATAAATCAATAATGGTGTCGTGTTCTGTGTTGAATTGTAATGTTACTTACGACAATAACCCAAAGGAATACTTATTTCACAGGTATTGTACAAGTACCATTTTCATATTTCATATTTTAGTTGAATATATTCCCAAACACACTTAGTTATATACTAAATAAAGGCTGATTTCTAAACATTGTGTGTTAGATAAAAAAATATTATGTCCGTGAACTTAAGAAAATAAGGCGTAGAGATTGATCAAAAATTATCGATATCGATACTCATGTCGATGATTTCCAATATAACTTTGTTTGTCTTTGTGAACACTGATAGTTTTATTTAAAGTTGCTTATAACCAACAGTTTTCAAATGGTAATTTATGCCAACTTAAGTACTAATTTAACAATTATTACCAGGTTTCCTGTAAATCCAGTGATTAAGTTAAACTGGATAAATGTCATAAATAAATAGGCAGGGAGCCTCAAAGGAAACTTTAAGAAATTATTTAAATAAAATTGTTCAAAATCTTGTTTGTGTTTTATTTATTAGAGCAATAATACATTATGGTTATCGACAACCTAAAATGGACTTCAGTGCATCTCTAAAATTCACGCACACGTTTACAAATTTACAAACACTGGCTCATGTCACTTTTGGTGTCGCAGCCAAGCGAACTCTGTTCGTCTATTCCAGTGGAATATTAAGTTTATGGTCGAAATATGCTTTTTTGCGGCATAAACGGCCGTATCTTTTTTTACGTCAACTTAGAAGTTTGAGTTTTTACACCTTCAAGAGACCGTAGACTTGAGTACTTATACCTACTCGTATACTGTCTTATTCAGAGATGTTTCACAAAAATGTTCTAACAAAACCTGGTTTAATGCTTGTAAACCAATCACAATGCACCTTTTAATCCTTAAACGGTGGGACTAAACGTTAAACTGTCACTCTGAATATACGATTTGCGCTAAAATGGCGTTAGTCCGCAGTCTAACGCCATGTTTACTTTGGCCCATATGGTTTAATTCCAACTTGATACCTCCATGTGTTTTTGAGATAATGGGTCTATAGGCGGACGGACAGACGACTATATTTTTTGATTGAGTTACAAATAAATAGTATATATGGTTTTAATTTCAACTCGATACGGAGGTATCGAGTTGATATCAAAACTAAAAATTGTTCCCGAGATAAAAGGGTCTTGCTTGACAGACAGACAGATCCTATAGGGGTCCCGTTTTTTTTTTCAGAACCCGATAAATAGTACAATATTATCTATCACCTTTATTCGTCCATCGCTAAGTGCTGGTATGTCCTGGGGAGGAGTTTTGTAGTGTAAGTTGCCAGGAATGATGCCACGCTGCATGGCGACGACGAGCTTGGCGATAGCGGCAATGCCAGAGGCGCGCTCCGAATGACCCATGTTAGATTTCACAGAGCCCAGCAGCAAGGGGGTAGTGCGGTTCTTGCAGTAAAGTTCCGTAATCGCATTTACCTCTTGAGGATCACCAGCCTGTATCGGATAATAGGTTTATTATTATTAGCAGTGCTACTTACTTACTCATTCAGTGGCAACAAAGTCATGATGCTTTTGACGAACCTTAGTCCCAGTGCCGTGTGCTTCTATGTACACAACATCTTCTGGATTTAAGCCGGCTTCATCGACAGTCTCTTTTGCGAGACGGCGTTGCATATCACCGGAAGGGTAAACGATACCCTCGGGCTTGTAGCCGTCGACATTGATGCGCGCATTGCGCACGGTGCCGTAGACGCGGCGTGCGGCAGCCCGGCGCTGCAGCAGCACGCTCACCACGCCCTCCGAGCGTACGTAGCCCGAACCACTCACGTCGAACGCGGCGCAGCGGCCGTCCTGCGACAGCATGCCCAGCCGGTGGTAGTTGATCGAGTAGGACGGCTTCAGGCACAAGTTAGATCCCGTCACGACGGCAGCGTCGCAGTGACCCTGACGAATAGCCCAGTACGCTTGTGCAAATGCGTAGAGTGAACTCGCACAGGCAGTATCGATGGAGTAAGAGGGTCCCTTTAAATCGAACGAGTACGAAATGCGATTGGCAATCATCGTGCGGCAGCAACCGGTCAAAGAGTAGCCGTTGATCTTGTCAGGGTCGGAATCCCACATTTGTGCGGACTCGGAGTCGCAGGCGCCGGAGTAGACGCCGGTGCGCGAGCCGCGCAGCTCGGCGGCGGCGTAGCCCGCGTCCACGATGGCCTCGTGCGTGGTCTCCAGCAGCAGGCGCAGCTGCGGGTCCATTAGGTGCGCCTGCTTCGCGTGCACGCCGAAGAACGTCGCGTCGAAATATTTCAGCTCTTTGAGTTTTCCATTTCGTTCTGGCAGTCCATGAAGTCCTAAAAAGCATTTTCATTTATTTTAACAGGTTTTTATAAGTTTCTTTCTCGTTTGTGTGTTTGTTCGTTTGTTTCTCCACAAAGTTTGCGAACGATTTTATATGCTTTTAGTGCTTATTTAAAAATTTAATTTCCGAAACAATGTATTATTGTTTTATGGAATAAATAACTAATGAACTTATACTAAAATAGCTTCCCGATAAGCTAAAGACTTGAAACTTTAAACATAGGTCAGAACTTAAGTATTTGGGCCACTGGGTCACTGACAACTTGTCAGATTCTGTGGATGTGGAGAGGGAGCGTAGGGCGCTATGTGTTCGCTGTAATATGTTGGCTCGCAGATTTGCACGGTGTAGTAAACAAGTTAAGATAACGCTTTTTAAAGCTTACTGTCAATCTTTCTACACGTGCGGTCTGTGGGTGAACTTTACGCAGCGGACATATAGCGCTCTACGCGTCCAGTATAATAACGCGTTCAGGATGTTGTTTGGCCTGCCGCGCCACTGTAGCGCGTCATTGATGTTCGCCGAGGCGCGTACTGATTGTTTTTATACGATCATCAGAAAGCGCTGCGTCTCGCTGTGGGCACGCGTGCGCGGCAGCTCAAACGGCATCCTGAGCACGTTGGCTAACCGGTGGGACTCCCCAATGTTGCGCCGCTGGCTAGAGCTTCATGCCCCTGTCACTAGCTATGACTATCTATAGCACAGAAGCCGCATCGGTGGCCAAATTATAATTTGTTTAGTTTTGTTTTGTGTCCTTAAAATTACTAATACTAGAATGAGTTTCGCTGTAACTAACACCTTATATGGATTTTATGTCCGAAATAAAATGATTATTATTATTATATTATTATAGAACTATAAGGCAATGTAATATTATTGTGTCCCTGAGCTGATCTGATAATGAAGCCGGAAGAAGGCTACAGGAACACTTTGATGGAACAATCAACACATTGTGTTTGGGCTCGTTAGAATTGTCTTGACGAGTACTCTAATGGAAGACGAGGTCTAGGGTCTGATCATGAAGCTGGAAGGCCATGCCATAGGAAGTCAATCTTGTAACCGTGCAACCCCATCGAATTTTGCCTCGTTTGAATCGTCTTGATGAGTATTTTGTTAGGAAAAGTTTCCATGGTCTGATGATGGAGCTGGAAGAAGGACTAAGGAACTCTTTAATAAAACAACGCTACCCCATCGAAATTGGGCTCGTTTGAATCGTCTTGACGAGTTCTTTGTTGAGAAATAGTTTCCAGGGTCTGATGATGGAGCCGGAAGAAGGCCACTGGAACTCTGTAATAAAATCATGATACCCCATCGAGTTTGGGCTCGTTTGAATCGTCTTGACGAGTGCTTCGATCGAAGATGGCATATTTTTTTTAGTCTTAGCTCGTTAACTAAAGCAGAAAATAATAATTATTGTAAAAAATCTTTTTTTTAACATGTTTTTAAAACGTACTAAAAATTATTAAAATTGGACTAATAAACGGACAAGTTTTTTCTAACAAGTTATAAATACTATTACAGCCATATTTTCCCTTATATATGTATTGTAAGCAATAATCGTTCACATCTATGGATCATTATTTTTCTAAATTATTTGTTTAATTCATTTAATACTAAACTTTTCAATGTGCACTAAACAATTAAACGGTTATTACCAGAATGTGCGTGGTCTACGAACAAAGTCGCATAGTTTTTTCTCTGAAGTTTCTAAATCCAGCTACGATTTTATTTGTGTTACTGAAAGTTGGCTTACTAGTGATTTTTACGATCGAGAATATTTTGATAATAGATATGTTGTGTATCGTCGTGATCGATGTGCAAGTTTGAGTGGGAACGATCGGGGCGGCGGAAGCATCGTTGCCGTCCGCAGTGAGTTCATGTCATTACGACGTGACTGGCCAACTCCAGCGCTGTCCGTTGCTGAGTGTGTGTGGGTATCTATTCTTTTAGAATCAAACAAATATCTGAACATTGCATGTTTATACGTTCCGCACGGTTCGAGTCATAGCGACGCACTGCGTTCCTTCTTTGATATAACTAGTGACATTATGGCTGATAGGCCAAACGACTTATTTTTAGTAACAGGGGATTTCAATATTTCGAACGCCAATTGGTATGATACTAGCTCAAATTACTTAAGCTTAACACCTGATGGCGACTTGTGTAGTCAATTATTGTCCGATTTTTTGTCTTTTAGTGATGCTAAGCAGTTCAATAGTGTTCGAAATTGCAACAATCGGATACTCGATTTAGTTATTTGTAACTTTGATTGTCATGTTAAGAGCTGCCAATTGCCACTTGTTACAGAGGACGCTCATCATAAATCTCTCTTAATTGAATTAAATTTTGTTAATAATATAAATTATTTAAAACCGAAAATTTTTTATAGTTATAATTTTTCAATTGCCAATTATGATGATTTAATCAATGAATTATTGACGTACAATTGGGATTCTATTTTTAGTAATTCGCCTATTACTGTCAGTGTAGAATTTTTTTATAACATATTAAAAGAATTAATCGCAAAATACGTTCCTCTCCGAGCCATTAAGCCTGTAGCTAGTTATCCAATATGGCACACTAAAGCTTTAAGAAAAGTTTTAAAAGATAAACAAAAGTCTCATACATTGTGGAAAAAATATAAAAACCCTCTAGATTATGAGAGTTTCAAGGTTCTTAGGAAACGTGCAGCTAAACTTGAAAACGAATGCTACACTAATTATATTGAACTGTCAGAGCAAAAAATAAAATCACATCCTAAATTCTTTTGGACGTTTCTTAAGAATATTAAAGTCTCTAATAACTATTCCCAAACTATGCATTTTAAAGGGCGTGAAGCCTCGGACGGTGAACAGATATGTGAACTGTTTAGTGACTATTTTCATTCTGTTTTTGAGCCAGCTAGCACGAGTTCTTTTGAGTTTGAGAATTCGGAGCCCACTCCGAGTGCACCTATTGATTTAAGTACTATAGAAATTACTCCTGAATCTGTACTTAAATACCTTAAATCTATTGATGTAAATAAAGGAGCTGGGCCGGATGAAATACATCCACTGTTTATTAGAAAATGTTGTTCTGCCTTGTCGTTGCCACTTTCAATTTTATATAATAAATCCATTACAGAAGGTATTGTCCCAAATATTTGGAAAACAGCATGGATTACTCCTGTCCCTAAAGGCACTGCCAGCTCTGATGTTGAAAAATATCGTGGCATCTCTAAACTATGTCAATTCGCTAAAATTTTGGAAAAAATTGTTACTGATCAGGTACGTAGTACTGTAGTTAATATAATTAATCCCGATCAGCATGGTTTTCATCCTGGTCGCAGTGTAGACACAAACCTTATCGTTTTTACTGAGAAAATATTAAATGCTATGCACGAAAATTGTCAGGTAGATGCGATATATACCGATTTTGCGAAATGCTTCGATAAAATATGTCATTATACCTTAATGAAAAAGCTTTGGTACCTTGGAATTCATGGCGATCTTTATCGATGGATTAAGTCATACATTGATAATCGAAGTCAAGCGGTTGTTCTGGGTGGTTATCATTCACAGTATAAGGCTATAAGTTCTGGTGTTCCCCAGGGATCACACCTGGGACCGTTGTTATTTAATTTATTTATCAATGATATCCATAGTTTTATTCAGGCATCTAATCTATTGCTCTATGCAGACGACACTAAAATCTATAGAGTGATTCGAAGTGTTCACGACTGTGAACTCTTACAGAATGATCTTAGAAGTTTTGAGAAGTACTGCATGGAAAATAAATTATATTTAAACTTAGACAAATGTCATGTGATTAGTTATAGCCGAAAATTGAATACTCATGAATATAATTATAACTTATGTGGCAAGGCACTCTCTAGGGTTCCGCAGATTCGTGATCTGGGTGTCTTGATGGACTCAAAGTTGTCATTTATTCCGCATATAGACAGTATTTTATCAAAGGCATATAAGCAATTAGGATTCATTCTTAGAATTGGAAAACCATTTAAACATGCTTTCACTTATAAAGTTCTATATAATAGCTATGTTCGTAGCCATTTAGAATTTGCTAGTACTGTTTGGCACCCTTATTTTAAATGTCATATTGATAGAATCGAACACATACAAAAGAAATTTTTAAAATCCTTAGATTATAGAACTGGTTTTTCTTATAGTGATGGTTCCCCCGCTGCCGAACGACACAATTTGATGACCCTAGAGCAACGTCGCAATTATTTTGACACTATGATGTTATTCAAAATCGTTAATAACTTTGTTGATGCACCCGCACTTCTGCACAATATATCATTCCGAGTGCCTCGTAGATGTGAGCGTTTATGCACTAAAAAACGTTTATTCTCTATTCCTCGAAGTAGGACTTGTTATGTTCAAAATAGCTTTATCAGAAGAGCCTGTAAATATTATGATGAAAACTTGTCCAAAATTGATTTGTTTAGTGGCTGCTCGTTAACTTCTTTCAGAGCCTCTTTGAAAGATTTACTTAAGGATGCTTAAATTAAATTTAAAAAAATGTTAACTTATCTATTAAATTTGTTTTTTTTTTGTTAAAACAGTTAGTAATTTAATTGGGTAATGTTACCACTGCCTTTGTTTAGCATACTCTACTCTTTTCTTAGTATATAGTCGTATAGATTTTATAAAGCTAGGAAACTATAGGTCTATAATTAACACTTTATTTAAGTCAAATTCTTTGTATGACTGTTTGTTTCTATACATTAATAAAATAAAAAAAAATAAAAAAAGTAAAAACAAACTAAAAAGTATAAAATAATTTCTTCTGTGAATTAATAAAAACTGTGTATTTTTTGATATGCCATTAACTCTGAGTATTTTATAGGTCAAAATAATAAAAAAAGTCCAAGATTATGACGTGGTCCAAAATTCATAGTTTTGGAGATATTATCAATCTTAATTGACCGAGCCAACGCAAACTGCTTTAGCTTGAAGAAAAATATATTTCAGATTTTTTGTAAATAATTAAAAAGCGCCATCTAGCGTCGAATAGATATAACAAAAGAATATCTACCAAACAGCACAGTACTGCTTTGAAAACCTCGTGGCGACATCTATTCGATTAATTTTTAAACAATTTACAATTTGATGTACTTTTTAACGCACAAACGCGAGGTCTTCAGCTCACGGAGCCACTGTTAAAATTCAAAGTTCAAAACTTTTATTGCACTTTTCATGCTGTAGTCAGTCAGTCAAGTCAGTCAAATAAGCTTTATTCAAATAAACTTAATTATTAAGTACTTTTGAATCGTCTATATTTTCCTACCACCCGTTCCAGACTTTTTTAGCTGACAAGAAGAACGGGCGCAAGAAACTTATCAGCTGTAACAGCCATAAGTAACGATATTTACAAACTTTAAGGTACAAAGATGCTATTACAAAAATAGAGTGAGAACATGATACTCCGCAAGGGCACAGCAACTATCAAAATAAGGTGTATCAAATCTATAGATAGATACTTAATATTAAAATAATTCTTTAGTAGGTAAAACTTAAGTAGTTTGACAAAATTATTAATGTTATTTTATAAAATCTAGATACCTACGTATCTAATTGAAAACTTAACTAAACAATTTTAAAAAATTTAATAAAATTGGAACAAATTCTCAAACTTACCTACCTAATATATTTTTGTTGTAACAAACTTGATTAGCTAATATTTATCTATTTACATTATTATTGTTACTTTCAAAAACTTTTGCAGCGAATTAAAACATTTATCTGTTAGATATTTTTTCAAAATTAAATTAAATTAATTTAAGTTCTTTTCATCTTTAATTTTACTGGGTAACCTATTCTAAATTTTCACACACATAGATAAGGGGCCACTTCTAAACATTTCAAGTTTGCTAGTTTACCACAAACAATTATTACCACAAAAGTGGTCTTAGATTTTGGGAGCGGTAGTGATGTGGAAAAAATTCAGGGTGCTTTTTGACAAATTCACAAGCAGCGTAGATATAAAGGGATGGTAATGTCAATATATTAAATTCTGTGAAGTACGGTTTGAAGCTATCCGGACAGCTATATAACGGACTTTTAAAGTTATTGTATTACCCTTATGACGATTCTTTATTTTTGCATAAACGTACTTTTTCACTACAAGTCCACTTAATAAATGAGTTGTACAGTGCGTGAGCAGGGAGCCAGGGACCTAAGAAATTTCTCCAGGAATTTGGGCTTAGAGAGTAAACATACTAACAGTCCTCGCCTCTAGGAGGTGAGCCAGAGGGAGGTTTCTCTGAGAGATCGGGTCCGGAACGAAGTGATCCGACAAAGAACTAAAATCATCGACATAGCCCACCGGATTAGCAAGCTAAAGTGGCAGTGGGCCGGCCATATTAGCCGTAGTACCGATGGCCACTGGGGCAGACGAGTTTTTGAGTGGAGACCGCGTATGGGCAAACGTAGTGTGGGACGCCCTCAGACAAGGTGGAGCGACGATCTTCCCAAGGTGGCTGGCATAAACTGGATGAGTATAGCCGCGGATCGTGCTCAGTGTCGTGCACTAGGAGAGGCCTATGTTCAGCAGTGGACGATGATAGGCTGATGATGACGATGAACATTCTGGAAAAGTGAAATTTTCGAAGAAAACGACTTATCAAACACTAGCTGTTGCCTGCTACTTAAATCGTATTATTTCGGGATAAAAATAGCCAGTAATGTTAATTCAGGTCTTATATCTATATATCGTTGTATCTATATACCACATACAAAACTATTTAGCTATTGAGTTGTCGAAACTTTTTTACTTTTTCCTTTTTTATTTTGGTTTACCCCCAATCTGGCAGCCCTGTTAAATTCAAAATAAAACGTGTGCATTAGGTGGCGCTAGGCTCACGAAATTCAAATATGGAATCCGTATACGGAAAACATTGTGTGCGGCTACGCTAAAGATGACGTTTAGCATGCTCTAAGCGTTTAGCTTTCACTGGCAAATACTACTACGTATTTGTCACTGGTTCAAAATCATATAAAATTAACAACGTGTTACAAAAACAAAAAACCGACTTCAAAAAACCTGAATATAAAAACAAAATTAGCTTCAAAATACCTCTAAAAAGCAAGAAATAATTTTCAAATCATTAGATACGCGTATCATTGTAATAAAACACGTCTATTGAAGTCGGGTGGGGCTCTTAGAATAAAAAAGAAGTTGTCCTCCAGCCCTTGTTCATTTCCATATTTTAAAGTGCTGTTTTACTTAAATGGAATAAATCCTATATCAGAACAATTATAATATAGTCTAGTTTTAGTGTAAAGGTCTAATTTTGGTATAAAATAGAAACAGTAAACACAGTAAGCGATTAAATCAAAACTTTTCCTAGATATTTTTTAAGAATTCTCCAACAATTTTCTATGGACGATATTTTTGTTTTTGCTATGGAGCAATGTTTAAATAACCTTTTAATAATATTAAACAACTATATCTCATTCTAAAGAGCATAAAATTTCCATATGTTACCTACCGATTTAGATTCCGTAATAATCTGAATATTCTGAACAAAGATCGAAAAATTCCCCATGCCTACGGTTTGAACGCTCAAAACAAAGAAACTATCGTATTTATTAACACGCACCGAATAGAAAAACATTCGAGTGAATAGGCCTAACAACTTATTAAAACCCGACTGTTTTAATAACATAAATAAACATTCCACGGTGGTGAAAAAAGTGCTCAAATGTAACCTGACGAAAAGCGCGCGCTCGTGGCGCAGATGATGACCATCCCCGGATATTTTTTGCAGAACAAGAAAAACAGTGGTTATGAATAATTTAACCTATCGTAAACTCCGACTGCATTTTGTTTGCCTATAATATTTGATCCTGTTTCCATCTTTTCAGTTGACTTGTTTTTTGAAGCAGGCGAGTTTTTAAGTTTTTTCATGTCTTTTTAGTTATTTTAACATGATATACTTACGATAGGAGGAGCTCGGTGGCGCAGTGGTTTAGCGCCTGGCCCAACGATTGCGGAGGTTAAGCAACGTTCGCAAGGGTCGGTCATGGGATGGGTGACCAAAAATTTATTATCTTGAGCTCCTCCGTGCTTCGGAAAGCACGTTAAGCCGTTGGTCCCGGCTGCATTTGCAGTCGTTAACACTAACCAATCCGCATTGGGCCCGCGTGGTGGGTTAATTGCCCGTCCTCCTTACCACCCATAAGGAAGGCCTGTGCCCCAGCATTGGGGACATTTAAAAAAATGGCTGATGGACATACTTACGATATGCCCTTGAATTTGATTGGTATCCATATAGCATTATGCTAAAAATAATGAGCACTTTAAATAATAGCACCTCACAGCCGCTTGTATATTGTTTTTTTACCGTCACTTAGCGACGAACACTTGGGCTGTCAAGCAAAATAATATTTTTAAGGCGAGGGCGCTTTTTTGAATCCAGAGCGAAGTGAGGGATTCTAGAGTAGAATCCCGAGCGTAGCGAGGGATTCTTCAGTAGAATCCTGAACGTAGCGAAGGATTCAAAGTATGTCGCCCTCGCCAAAAATATTTTGCGCCCGAGTCATATACTCTACTTTTCATCCCCTTTCTATGAGAAAATAAATAGGAGACTGTCTTTATGTAATTTATGAAAATGTTCTTTATTTAAAAAAGACACGTGAAAAGTAAAAATAATTACAAATTTATAGTTACGTTTGATACACTAGCGCAATTTTCAAAAGTTATTGTACTAAGTACGTAAGTATGTACTAATTACAAGAACACAGACTTAATTCGCGCGCTTATGTTTTTTTTAGTCTCCGCGCCGTCTATACAGCCAGTCAATACATACCAGCCGGCGGCGGTGTTCGAATTCTTTGAAAAATACATGTTCTAAATTCAAATCTCTTTTCCTCCCACTAAAAAGTTCTTACCAGAAAAGAGCTATTTTGGTCCCACTTATATAGGAACAAATCATCATTTTTCGAATAGAAGGGATGAAAACAATATTACGTACAAACCTTCCTGATCACACGGCCTAAAATCTTTTTTAAAAACAAGTTTTTTAAACGGACTAAATTATTACAAAAAAATCCGACTAAAAACATGAAAACGGACTAGTAAAAACAGACTAAAAAGTAAAAAATAATTTCGTCTGTAAATATTTATAACCCTATATCTACCCTATATCTATCATCCGCAGGAGAACTAAAGTAACCGACATCGCTCGAAGGATTGCTCAGCTGAAGTGGCAATGGGCGGGACACATAGCGAGAAGAACCGATGGCCGTTGGGGCAGAAAGGTTCTGGAATGGCGACCGCGCACCGGACGACGCTCCGTGGGTAGGCCCCCGACAAGGTGGACCGACGATCTGGTGAAGGTCGCGGAAAGCCAGTGGATGCAGGCAGCGCAGGACCGATCGTCGTGGAGATCCTTAGGGGAGGCCTATACCCAGCAGTGGGTGTCGTGTGGCTGATATGATGATCTACAGAAATTTTAAACCTAAAACGTGGGGCGCATTTATTCCGTTTGTCCGTTTTGAAAAAATGTTTTTAAAAAAGATGTTTTTCAGTAAATTATAATTTTTTGCTTTTTAGTTAACAAGCTAAGACTCAAAATATACCATCTCCTATCGGAGCACTCGTCAAGACGATTCAAACGAGCCCAAACTCGATGGGATTGCATGGTTTTATTACATAGTCCCAGTGGCCTTCTTCTGGCTCCATCATCAGACCCTGGAAAATATTTGCCAACAAATTACCCGTCAAGACGATTCAAACAAGCCCAAACTCGATGGGGTAGCTACTCGTCAAGATTATTTAAACGAGCCCAAATTCGATGGGGTTGCATGGTTTTATTACCGAGTTCCAGTGGCCTTCTTCCGGCTCCATCATCAGACCCTGGACACTATTTCCCAACAAAGTACTCGTCAAGACGATTCTAACGAGCCCAATCTCGATGGGGTAGCGTGATTTTACTAAAGAGTTCCTGTGTCCTTCTTCCGGCTCCATCATCAGACCCTGGAAACTATTTCCCAATAAAGAACTCGTCTAGACGATTTAAACGAGCTCAAATTTGATGGCGTTGCACGGTTTCAATATTGAGTTCCTATGGCATAGCCTTTCGGCTTCATCATTAGACCCTGGACCTCATCTCCCATTAGAGTAATTGTCAAGATGATTCTAACGAGCCCAAACACGATGAGGTTGTATGGTTCCATCATAGAGTTCCTGTGGCCTTCTTCCAGTTTCATCCTCAGATCAGCTCGATGACACCATAATATTGCATTGCCTTTCAGTTCTGACCTACGTTCAAAGTTTTAAGTTTCTAGCTCATCGGGAAGCCACTATAAAATCGTCCGCAAACTTTGTGGAGAAACAAACGAACGAACGAACACACAAACGAGAAAGCAACCTAATAAAAACGTGTTAATAAATATCAAAAAGAGAGTAAACTGACCAAAACGCAGAATGACTAAAAGGTTTGTGTATTTTTTTACATTTTAATACGGGTCAAATATGTTTTTTTTACATATCTACGCCATTTTGAAAAAACGAGAAACTGAATCGAACAATTTTTTTTAATAATTATCGAACCTACTCACACACGATATACGGTTGAGAAATGCGGTCTGTAGAGGAGAACAAACGGACAGACAAGACATAATAATAATATATAATAATCTTTATTTTCACCTTTTTACAATAATTGTAGTACATTTTTATTTATCCTACTTATTCTAGTTACAGTAAATATTACAGCTGGTACGTTATACTGAGAAAACCCGTGTCATAATTACCAGCAACCTTTCATTTGCACTAATTGATTAGAATTTTGAAGATAAATTACACTAGAAACATTAAAGGGAAACAATTTAGGGTAAGTAGTTCGTTGTAAGTTAATGTTAGAGATGTTGCTAATCTACGATCCTTACTTAATATTACTTAATATTATAAATGCGAAAGTCCGTTTGTTTGTTTATTTGTTTGTTTGTTTGTTACGCCTTTCACGTCTTAACTACTGAACCGATCATCATGAAATTTTGCATACACGTTGCCAGGGGTACAGAAAAGGACATAGGGTACCTTTCATCCCGAAAAAAAGTATAGTTCCCGAGGGATAGTAAAAAACCTTTCCACGCAGACGAAGTCGCGGGCGGCCGCTAGTAGTTAATAAATACACTTAATATCAAACGCAAATTGCATACCAATTTTATACCACCATCATTTGCTTAAGAAAATGACGAAGTCGTCCGGAAGGAATATTATTATTATATAATAGACTAGCGGCCGCCCGCGACTTCGTCTGCGTGAACAGTTTTTTTGCTATCCCTCGGGAACTGTACGTTTTTTCTGGATGAAAGGTACCCTATGTCCTTTTCTGGACCCCTGACAACGTGTATGCAAAATTTCATGATGATCGGTTCAGTAGTTACGACGTGAAGGCGTAACAAACAAACAAACAAACAAACGAACAAACGAACGGACTTTCGCATTTATAATATTAGTAAGGATTTATATTTTAGTAAGGATTTAGGTAAAAACGGGACCCTAT
This sequence comes from Agriphila tristella, assembly GCA_928269145.1. NCBI lineage: Eukaryota > Metazoa > Arthropoda > Insecta > Lepidoptera > Crambidae > Agriphila > Agriphila tristella. The sequence goes on along the minus strand of OV743431.1, from coordinate 57,108,760 downwards.
TACTAAGCCTCCGCTGTCCGTCTGTCTGTCTGTCTGTCACCAGGCTGTATCTCATGAACCGTGATAGCTAGACAGTTGACATTTTCACAGATGATGTATTTCTGTTGCCGCTATAACAACAAATACTAAAAACAGAAGAAAATTAGTATTTAAGGGGGGCTCCCATACAACAAACGTGATTTTTTGCTGTTTTTTGGTACGGAACCCTTCGTGCGCGAGTCCGACTCGCACTTGGCCGGTTTTTTTACTTGTAGATAGATAGTCTTACTTTTAGTTTATTATCTGTTTTAGTTTTAGGTAATAGACTTTCTGTTTTGTATAGTTTTAGATATCTAGGTTTTTGTTTATAATTATAGGTATTTGTTTTTAGTTTTATTTAATTATAAGTAGTAAACTTTCTGTTTCGTCATAATTTAGTGTAAGTAGTCATTTAGTTACTGTTTGTTTGCAGTGACATTTAAATAATTTGTGTATCTGTCACCGGCAATGTATGAAACGCAGGCATTGTATACAATGCCTAGGCATTGTATACAATGCCTGGGCCTTTTAGGCAATGTATGAAATAGAATGAATATGATTGTCTATTTCACACATTACCTAGGCATTCTATACAATGCCTAGGCATTGTATACAATGCCTGCTGGTCCACCGGCAATGTGTAAAATAAAAAGATTTTGATCGAGGAGGGTTCGAGGAGGGCTCGAGGGGGGCTCGAAGGGGGGCTCGAGGGGAGGGCTCGAGGGGGGTTCGAGGGGGGCTCGAGGGGGTCTTGAGGGGGGCTCGGGGGGGGTTCAGAGGGGGGCCTCGATGGGGTCTCGGGGGGGCTCGAGTGGGGCTCGGGGGGGCTCGAGAGGGTCTCGGGGGGGCTCAAGGGCGGCTTATTGAGTTTTTATTTTTTTTTATTTTTTTATTTATTTGGTTCACCAACAGCTATTACATCGACACTTATTCTAGGTAAATTTGATTGTGGTATTATGCTAAATGCACAGCCAATTACAGGTAAACACCACATGCAAAATGGCATAAGAAGCCTTTCTTTACCTACTTAAATATAAAAAAAATTAAAACATTCTTAGTAATATAGTGCATATATGTATAGTGCATATATGTATAGTGCATAATGTAAGTATTATGTACTACTACCTACCTGCAACTACAGAACTACAGAACAAAAATAAAATCTATTTAGTGACGACACTTTTTTTTTAAATTTGGTAGACTATCTGCATGTACGTCTAGTTTTCTAGAATGACTGTTATATAATTTAGAAATTCTGCATATGGGTGAGTTCGAACCGAATTTTGTTTTTCTGAATGGCAGGCAAAGTGGTAGGATCTGGGTTCTCGGATATCTGTACGGCACCTTAGATCTTATTTGGCTCAGTAAATCTGGACAGTCGATTTGGTTCCGTAGCAATTTGTAAAGGAAGACAAGATCCAATCTATCCCTACGGCTTTCAAGGTCCATCATATGAAATCGCTCGAGCCTCGTCATGTAGGAACTTCTCTTACCCATCCCCTTAGAATATGCCAAGTGACCTAAAAATCTCTTTTGGATTCGTTCAATTCTAAGAGAGTGTGTAGCAAAGTGTGGCCTCCAGATTACACTGCAGTACTCCAGGATACTACGCACAAGTGAGTTATACAACAGTATTTTTGTACCTTCTTTACGGAATACCTTTGCATTTCTTAGAACAAACATTAACATTCCTGATGCCTTCTTAGTGATGTTGTCTATATCGGGTAGAAATGTCAATTTGTTGTCAATTAACACACCTAAATCACGTACACATTTCCTTTCCTCAATAATAGTATTCTTTATGTTATACTCAGATGAAGAAACTTTCTGTTTCCTAGAAACTTTCATACAGAAACACTTGTCACTTTGGAACCGGACCTGCTTTACTCCTGTAGGTCCCGGGTTAGGTTAGAAATTTAAGGCGAGCGCGTAGCGCAGCGGAGCGTAAGCCTTAAATTTCGAGGTTATTTTTTTATAACAGACAACAGAAATAAACTTATTTTACACATTGCCGGTGGACCACCAGGCATTGTATACAATGCCTAGGCAATGTATAAAATGAAAATCATTTCATACATTGCCTGATCGTTTCAGGCATTGTATACAATGCCTAGGCATTGTATACAATGCCGGAGAATACACTTTGCCGGTAACATATCGATAATATTTTGTTAATTTTGTTGTACAGAAATGCTCCAATGAAGTAGTAGAAGCCTTTGCTAAAGGTGGTGTTAGTTGCTCTTAGTATAGCCACTAGTGGACTTCGCTTGTCACTTTGTTGTGGGTGTAGGTTACCACTAGAGGATTGTTGTTTTAATATTATCTGCAGAATAAACAGTTGTCGAACCGTCAGAACCTCACAGATTGTATATAGGTCTGAAGTAGGGTAACGAAAGGGTTTAAATTTTATCACTTTTAGCACTGCTCGCTGTGCACGCTCTAATTTCAGCATATTTGTTTTCGATTACCCCCCATACCAAGATACAGTAGCATAAGACGGACTGGCAAAGGGCAAAGTATACCTATCCTTATGACCTTGTCATCCGCAACGTGTCGAAGGTTTTTTAAAAATGTATATGAGTTTGCGAATTCTTGATGTCATAATATCAATGTGGGGAGAAAACGACAACCTCTCATCTAGGGTGATACCTAATTGTATTTAATATTAATATTTAAAATTTATTTTTTATTTAAATTATATATAAGGTATTTAATAGACCGAGAGAACTTAGAACAGACACATTGTTGATTGGCGTTATCATCATGTGCATGAGGATGTCTATGTGCAGCAATAGACTGCTTAGCTATTGGTGGTATGTTACACAAGTAAAACGTCAAATACTTGGTCTTGTCTACATTTAAAGTTAGGGTGTTGTCTCTTAGCCATTCTGAAACTCTGTCAAAGCTAGTTTGAGCAAAATGAAATGCGTCGCTCCAAGTTTTAGCCACAGTCACGAGCACGGTGTCATCGGCAAAATCGATTAAATTCGTGTTTTGATGATTGGTTTTACACATATCGTTAACATATGCTAGAAATAATGTTGGTCCCAGGACACTACCTTGAGGTACGCCATACTCAATAAGTAGTTATAGTCACTAATGAGGTCACCAATTTAGACACATTGTGTTCCATTCTGCAGGTAGTTCTGGAACAGTTTAAATTGGTTTCCCCTTACTCCCAGCGATTCCAGTTTGTCCAAAAGCTTGGGGATCGAAACCGTGTCAAATGCGTTTGCAAGGTCAAGGAAGGTAGCAATGACTTTCTTCCCTTTGTCCAAAGACTAGACCAATTGATTAGTCGGAAAAATATTGGAAACCATATTGGTTTGCATGAGGAAGGTTATTTGATTCTAGGTGATTCTTTAAACTGCCGTTCATGATCTTTTCTAATATTTTAGATAAGATAATTTAGACATCCGCGGTATATACGAAAAAAAATTGCCCAAGCTGAAACAGAGACGCTTCGCGATCGTTCGATCAAAAATCATAGACAAAGGGTTAGTTTAATAAGTATTTAGAGGATATCAATACAGTTCAAGTTTCGATTTGGATTTTGACCTAAAGTATCTACTGCCGATGCCGTACCTCAAATTGTGCAGAATCTGACAAAGGTAACCACACTGAATCGAAATTGAAATCTTCCTGGACCTTGCTAAAGCTTTTGACACAGTTTCTATACCTATCCCTTTGCGTAAGCTTGAGACCTTCGGAGGCATAAGAGGTACTAACTACTAAGCTGAAACATTGAGTTTTTTGGAGGAACGAACCTAATGTGTAAAGACGTCTCAGTGTCCCTGTGTAGTGCTAAGCAGGATAATATTAACATCCTCCTCCTCTCCAAGGAAGTATTTTAGGACCTCCTCTATTTCTGGTTTACCTACATAGATGATCTTTACAATATCAAGCTAGATCATGGCATAATCTACACTGCTCGTTTTTTCGCGGCTGATTCAGAAAAAGAAGTTAACATGTATATAAAATGACCCTCCCGTGTGAACGCTCGCGTGTGTTCTTAACTACACAAAACTATCAATTATATGATCATTTATTTGATTGGTATGCAGGTAGTACCGTACCGAACAGCCGCGATCGCAGTTTATTACAATCTTACCCTCCGTTTTGTTAGTTGTTACAGCTATGATACATGGACTATATGGACTATTATTTTGTTAATCATATTATGTAGGTATATCTATGATTAGTTTATAAAATATTTGTAATGTTTAGACATAGATGGTGAATAACAGTGTGCAGAACAATCTATGCAGATTTTTGCAACACTGAACAGTCTAAATTATGTTCTGCATCATTGTATATTATTAAATAAAAAAAAATGCGCAACGAATTTATTTCTAAATAAATGGTTACTTTATAAATGGATTCAATGTTCTAAATAAATGGTTACAATATAACATACTGACATTAAATGCTGATAAAACAAACTATAGTTGTCTTTGCGTAAAAACATTTTTTCTAAAAACATGAATGCAACTGTCCATGCTCATAAAAATTGCAAAACACCTTCGGAAAGTCCATGTGTATGCCCCAAAATTAAAGTAACTGTAACTGTCGGTTTTTTTGTTTATAAACATTTTTTTCTTTTTTTCTTTTTAGTGAAAGTACCTTCTGTATTCGGTAGTTTTACCTTTTTATGGGTATGTATGTAAGCGATGATGTTATGTATTTTTTTTTATATTCACATTTTTCCGTGGTATAATGCCACTAAAAACTCAATTTCTCCTGTTCGTGCTGTTTATTGTTAAGGAGTTCCGTTGTTCCTTCGCAATCAAGTCTAGTCCAAAACGTCCTTGTCCATAGTTAGATACCTAATTTGTGTAAGATTGTCATAATCCTAGCAATATTTCAATCACCATTCAGTTTTTATTTGATTTTGAGGAGTTCCCTTGGGTATCTTTAAAATCCAAGGTCCAATAACAATGAAATCAGAATGGTATCATCACTAAAGTATCCTCTTTCAAACAAAAAAGAATCATCTAAATCGGTACCACAGAATATAATAATGTCGGTACATAAACAAAGTAGATATGATCGATCATCCGTATAAGTTCATAAAATGGTGACGAAAACGAGAGTATTTTCAAGTTTTCCTGAAAAATACTGAACAGATTTCAAAATTTAAAAAAATGGGACACTTGGGAACAAACCTGATATAATAACGTTTGAATTATTTCAATTGGTTCAGCCGTCTTCGAGTAAACGGTGGACATACATAAAAAAACATACATACAGCCGAACAGAGAACCTCCTCCTTTTTGGAAGTCGGTTAAAAATACCCGGTGTCATAGAAAATGAAAAAGAAAATATTTTTATAAGCTCGCATAATAAGCATTTTTAAATCGCATAATAGTTGAAAACATTATAACTAGATATTTTTGCTTTGAATACCTACTAGACTACCTACCTCGCTAGTAATATAATAAGTCTATGACCTATTTGCATAATTAATATTTGTATTCAAAATTTTACGAAGCTCGCACCCTACCAGTGTGCACACTCCTGTAGTACTTGGAAGTATTGGCAAGTTCGTACGAAAACGCATTCAAAAATCCAAAGTGAGCACTGCCTAAATCATTGGCCACAGAGAGAGCTCAGCGAGCGATGCTCAAGGTATCAACTTCTCGCCCTTTTCCCACTTATCTCCTCTACTATAAGTCATAAATGTAGATTATTATTATTGGTTCATCAGCTATTCATAATGACTATTATCAAAACAACACGCAGTGCTTCCGTATAGTACAGACATAAATAAAAAAAAATTGATAGTGATGATGTGGTGTACCTGGCGGCCAGCGGCGCGCGTCGGCGGTGACCAGGTCGACGCCGGCGAGCAGCTTCTGCGCGAACTCCTCAATGGAGTCGCACTCGGGCAGCCGCCCCGAGATTCCCGTCAGCACCACGTCCTCGGCGCTCATCCTCGCGTATGCTCCGCGTCAAGCCTGCAAGTCCCTCTTTAACGCTCCTTGCGTATGTTTTGCTTCAAGCCTGCGAGTGCCGCCAGAGTCCAGACTCTCGCTACGATACACCTGCTATTCCGGAGCTGAAGTTGTCTCGTGTCCGGAGACGCTCGAGGTCACTAGCGTTATAGTCGACAAACGCGCAAACGAACCGATGTCGATGTCAACACAAAAAATAATACGATTGCTTCGGATACTAACAACTAAACAGAAAAAAATGAAATTCCCTTCGGTTTTAGGGTTCAATATTTATTTAGTTATAATGATATGACACAAGCACAAACCGTCAGGAAAGATTTTAACGAAACAAATAAAACAAAAGGGTTTGTGTGTATGGAATATTATTATTACTTATTTTATACTTTTCCATAAATCAATATTATTTCTAGCTCGCTTTTGAATGTAGGTATGTACAATCCGATTGAAAATAATGTGTTATTTAGAAAAAATCTATCCAGATAAAAAGTAAAAAAAGAAGGAACAAATTGTAAGTTACATAAGTAAAAATTTAAGAGGGGTGGAAATTATAAAGGTGAAAATCTTTGAATCACGCTCTGAACCACACTATCAAAGATATCGACTTGGATAAGCAAAACAAAAGATAGCTTCTTTTTAAGAAAAAAAACTCAATAGTTTGTAAATTTGGTAATTTAAGATAGGTAAAGTTTTACTATCAATCTAGATAAGTAAGTATGAATTGTATTCATTGATAAATAAAGTGAGTACTGTCCCCGTCAATTGGTAATGCGCTGGAACCTTGTCAAATTATCATACACATCAACGTCATCCGCAACTAAAAGTCACAAAAAACAGTAATATTCTGATAGGTAATATAATACCTTTGTTCGCTTTAGGACAGATTCGCTTTAAGACAGATTCGTTTTACGACAGATTCGCTTTACGGCAGATTCGCTTTAAGACAGAAATTGTACAGTCGTTCACAAAAATATAATAAATTATACAACCCGTGTAGTTAAAGAATGGGATTAGAAATGGCATCGTACATGTTTCTCTTCTCGCTCACTTAGGTACCCACTCTTATTGTGAGCCGTCATTTTGAATCCTTTTTTGACCGCCAGTTAATAAAAATCTTTATCTTCTTCAAATTAATTTACCAAAGTACCAGGGTAGCATAAATTCAGAGGAGCTTAACAAGAAGCAGAAGGAATTTTGTACAATGACCCGTCTATACTTTATCTCTGTCGCTCTCGCGCTAACATTATTGTTGTCAAGTTGACTGTACTTCTGTCGTATAGCGAATCTGCCGTAGAGCGAATCTGTCGTAAAACGAATCTGTCCTAAAGCGAATCTGTCATAAAGCGAACAAAGGATATAATATATTAATTATTGAATTCTTATTTTCAATAAGAAAGGGTCTAGGTACCTATATAAAAAAATTACAATTGTTTTTCGTTTTTGAGGTTAAAATCATGGCCGCCAGGCGCATTACCAATTGACGGGGATAGTACATAAATAAAGAATCTAAAGAAAAGTAGTGCAGACTAGGGAACTCTCTAGAAGATTGTTATGGTTCTCTGAGTATTTCCAATCCGTTTATGCGGCAAATCAACCTGTATCCAAAGATACTGAAAAAAAATCTACCAATCAGAATTTTTCGTGTACTTTGGGTGAAATAAGTTTCTGGGTATCAGAAATAGAAACAGCTTTAAAAAAGCTGGAGCCGAGTAAGGGTGCTAGTTTGGATGGAATACCTAACGTAGTACGGAAAAATTGTTAAAAAAAAACAAAAACCGACTAAAAGCAAGAAATAATATTCGTTAATAATATTAAAAACACGTCTATTGAAGTCGGGTGGGGCTGGAGTACAGATTCCTTTTTTATTCTAAAAGCCCCACCCGACTTCAATAGACGTGTTTTTATTATTACGAATATTATTTCTTGCTTTTTAGAGGTAGGTTTTTGAAGTCGGTTTTTTGTTTTTTTTAAACAATTTTTATTTTTTTTATTTTAAGTGTAGGTACCTTGTAGGTATATTATTTATATAATAAAATCGGCTCAGCCAAACGTGAGATAATTGCGAAGAAACATACATACATACGAGTCAAACTGATAACCTCCTTTTTTTAAGTCGGTTAAAGAACTACACAGATATCCCTCTTCCAACAAAAAAATAATTATCTTATTCAGTTCATAAACAAAGAAGTAACACGACCATTATCATCGAGGTAATTAACACAAAATCATACTATTTTTGTGCTTTTTTTCAAGATTACTTGAAAAGTACAAAACCGATTTTCAAATTTTAAAAAATGGGACCAACGTGGGGGTTTACCTAATGTAATAACGTTTGAATTATTTGAATCGGTTTAGCCGTTTTCGAGTAATCGGTGGACATACACAAAAAAAACAAATATACAGACGAACAGAGAACCTCCTCCTTTTTGGAAGTCGGTTAAAAATATGTGCCGAGAGTCTTGCAGTACCACTGCAAAAGCTATACAACAAAGGACGGTACATTTCCCAGGCAATCATGAAGGCAAGAAAGTGGAGATAAGAATGTTATATCCAACTCACAGACCATACAAAAAGTAATTACAAAATAGAGAGCATATTTTGTGCTGACATTGTCAATTTTGCCGCGTCTTGGAAAAACTAGCCGACCTCTCCCCGCACCCCACTAACTTTGATAATCATCATAGAAATAGAATGTCAAAGAACAACAATGTCAATAAACAGGTGATCCGAAAACGAATGCATACATTTTATATGAGACACGTAAAATATGACTTAGATTCATAAAATATGACTATATATGGCAAAGATATAAAGATATATAAGAATTGCATTTTTTTTTTAATTTTTTTTTATGTCTTGTAACATGTGGTTTTTTTTTTTTTTTGGTAAATTTTGCCTACTTAGGTGCACTTTCGAGTAGCAGACACAGTGATTTCTCAACTAGTTGAAAGTTATTTACTCTCATTACTTAGTAGTATTTAATTTCAACCTACCTACCCATTGTGTGCAAACTTTTGTTAATTATTGTGATGGAAAATGACCTCACTTTAAATGTGGAGCTCATTTTTCAATGTTGACGACTCTGTATGAAATATACAGGGAGAAAAAAGCAGCCCTTGACGAGTTTCTTGCCGGTTCTTCTCGTTACAAGGTCTCCCGCTTAGGGTTTGCGAACCGATGGCGTAGCTTCTATGACATTCACAAGTGCTTGTAACAGCCTAGACTGAATAAATAATTTTTGAATTTGAATTTGAAAGGAAAATAAAAAACTATGTTCCATACTGTTAAACGATAAACGAATAAATGTAGCGAAATTTGGTTTTAGAGAAATGTGTGGCAATATCTTATTTACCTGTGAAAAGTGTGATTACTTGGATCATTTCTTTTTGTCACATCACAATTACTTAGAGCACAAGACACCATGGCTCCATGATACCTTTATTTTAAATTCTAATTAAGATTAACAAATATTTTAAACTAGCGGCCGCCCGCGGTTTCACCCGCGTGGTTCCCGTTCCCGTGGGAATATCGGGATAAAAAGTACCCTATGTTTTAATATAGGCTATCTACTATCTGTGTGCAAAGTTTCAACCAAATCCATTCAGTAGTTTTTGTGTGATTGAGGAACAAACATCCAAACATCTAAACATCCAAACCCACAAACTTTCACATAATATTAGTAGGACAAACTGTGATTGCTCATTTGCTAGGCGGGACGCTAGGGGCTCTTACTGTAAAAAATGTTGACACATGTCACTTGATCCTTTGTCTCTTTTTTACATAGACCGTGTCCGTATGATGTTAACTTCTCTTTTCCACGCTTTGTTGGTCTTCTTGAGCGCAGCGAAAAATTTTCTATGTCTATGGTTTTCATACATAATTCTACAGAAGCGTGGTCTTCTGGTTATAAAGTCTGTGATCCAACTTTATACCAGTCTTAATACTTCCAGCATTAGGCTAGGTCTTTGAATCTTTAGTACGACTAATACTATACAGAGCAACATAGCTTTTTAGCTAAGAAATCTACTGCCACAAACTTAATAGGTTTTATTGATAATGTTTCCCGTGCTATTGATAATGGTGATGAAGTACATTTCATATGTACTGACTTTAGAAAGGCATTTGACGCCTTGCAATAACGAGAATAAAATGCCATACCTATAATAATAAAAACAACGTAAGGCGCAACTTTTACAAAGCCGACTATGATTCAATTAATAATTATTTGGGTAGTCACGGAGCCACTAGTAAATAATATTCTCAATAACACAGGCATTTGGTTAGGTATTTTTTATTTTTATTTTATTTTATTTCAAATGACATAGTTACAGACAACAGATTAAAACTTAAACAATAAAACTTAATAATAAGAAGGTACACCAATCTGATGTCCAATTACAACTATGTTCAACTGTGGTAAGGTTAATTATTAATTTTACAATAATAGTAACAAATTATAATAAGGTACACACAACACAACAACAGATAGATTAATAAAACGATAAATAGATTTAACGCTAACTCTCAGCTTCACTGGGATAATTTAAAAGTGAATTTTTAAATTTAGAAATACTGTCGTTAAAAATATCAAAATCAACACAAACCAAATTAAAAAGTCTACACATTCTATGCAATGGATTATTCATGGAAACATTATTTGTTGAACATGGTATACTAAATAGTTGTGGCTTACGAATTGATCGGGTAGGTGTTTTAAAAGATATTTGTTGTAATAAGCTCCCATCGAATGAACCATTAACAATACGATGAAGTGAACACAGGTCCGATATCCATCTGCGCCTCTCCAAACTTAGTATATTGAGATACTTCAAGCGTTCGACATAATGTGGGAGTCTTCTTCTCAGTCCAAATCTGGAGCAAAGAGCTCTTAAAAATCTACGCTGGATAGCTTCGATCCTGTAAGTGTGGATAGAGTATATCGGAGACCATACAGAGGAACAATATTCAAGTATACTGCGAACCAATGATACATATAAAAGTAACCATGTTTTAATATTTTGAAATGGCTTAGCCTGACGCAACACAAAAGAGAGCATTCGATTTGCTTTCCCACAAATAAAATCATAGTGGGAACGAAATGAGAGCTTGGAGTCGAAGTAAACTCCCAAATCTCGAATGACATCAACTCGTTTGATTACAAAACCACGAATCCTGTAGCTGTACTGAATAGGTTGTTTGTTTTTGGTGAAAGTAATAACTTGACATTTGTCGATATTTAAAGACATGTGGTTGTAGTCACACCAACTAACTATTGTGTCGATGTCATCTTGTAAAGATATACAGTCGTTAACGCCCGCTACTCGACTGAATAATTTTATGTCGTCAGCATAAGCGAGGCATTTACTCCTGATTCGGACTAAAAGATCATTTATGAACATAAGAAACAAGAGAGGACCCAAATTTGAACCTTGCGGAACACCTGATAAAGCAATAAATGGGACCGAATCAAAACCGCCCAAAGCTACCAACTGAGACCGATTCAAAAGATAAGAAGCGAGCCAGCGGTAAAGGTTTCCATGAATGCCCATATGATATAACTTCGTAAGAAGAATTGAATGATTCACGCGATCAAATGCTTTGGCAAAATCTGTGTAAATAGCATCAACCTGTACACGTTTTTCAAAGGAATCACACAAAAAGGTAGTATATAATAATAAATTTGAATTAGTTGACTTTCCACTCACAAAACCGTGCTGACTTTGGCTCAGTAAGACAGTTACATGGCGATAAATATGCTGGTAAACGAGACCCTCAAAAATCTTGGCGAACCAACTAAGTTTGCTTATCGGTCGATAGTTTCTGATATCTCTTTTGTCACCATCCTTAAACACTGGAGTAATTTTAGTTATTTTCCAGAGAGATGGAAAGGAACCTTCGTTAAAGGACTTATTAAAAATCAGTGTCAAAGGATCCACCAAAACGGGAGCACACAAACGGATGAATATTGGTGGAATTCCATCCGGACCAGCACCCTTGTTGATGTCTATATTCTTGAGTCTAGTTAGCACCTCCTCCCTTGATACATTAATTTGGCCGACTATGGAACTCGAAGGTGGGAAATCTGGTTCATAAGAACAATTCATACTAGTGTCATACACTGACGAAAAGAATGTAGCAAAAAGCTTGACAATTTCATCACCCGTATTAGCTACACTATTGTGAAGATACATGCTACTTAGTCACTTTTTTGTTCCTTGTGTATTTCCAAAAAGACTTAATGTTTAATACCAAGTCTTTTTCTATGCCTGTTATATACTTTCTGAAACACTGATCAAGTTGACTTTGGGAACGTGTTCTGAACATACAAAATGTGTCGTAGTCTCTAGGATTTTTGTAGCGTTTGAAGCGTTGGTGATACTTGAACTTTTGCTTCAAAGTGTTCCTTAGACCAATTGAAAACCAGACTGGATACATAGTGTGACGAACTTTGACTTTCGGAGTATACTTTTCAATAATTGAAGATAGCTGATTGTAAAAAAACTGTACAAAGTCATCACAGTTTAGAGAATGAGCAAATTGGAACCAGTCAATCTTCTGAAGTTCAGCCTTACAACCATCAATATCAGTTTTGTAAAAACATAGTTTATCGAACGTAGTGTTTGGGCCTAGTAAAGATATGGGTCCTAGATAGCGAACTACAAATGGAGGATGATGACTGTCTATGCGGCATATGGGTGCTGACGATTCCAATGAAAACAACTCCGGGGTGTTAGTTATTGCCAAGTCTAGTATTCTGTTGTTTTTGTTTTTAATATTATTCAACTGAGACAGTGAGTTTAGGTTGAACAGATTATACAACGATTGAGATTTTTCACAGGAGGATACAAGAGAAGGTTTGCTAGCTTGTAACCAACTCAGCTCACCCAAATTAAAATCACCAATCACACATGTTATTTCATCAGGATGCGACGAGAGAAAGTTAGCACAATTAGAAGTAAAACCCTCATAATCCGATGTAGGCAAATAGTCAGGAAGATAAACAACACATATATTAATTAACTTGTTCTTAATCTTAATTTTCACCCATAAATCTTCGACGAAATTTGACTGCCATTCATTAAGAGCAGATACATCAAGAGCCTTAGATACCGCGATAAGTACCCCACCACCATGATGTTTATTAAATCGTCTAAGGAACTTACCATCCCGATCCCTTCGCATAACCACGTACCTATCGTCAAATAGCTCTGATGAAAAAACGGAGTCATCTAACCAGGTCTCACACAGACATATTACGTCATAATTGCAACACAGTACAGAATTGTAAATGTCAATAGTCTTGCTCTTCATTCCTCTTATGTTCTGATAATAAATAGAGACAGCCATTTCTTAATTCGGATAGTTATAAAGAACAGATTGTTTATATCAAGTTTCTAGCGAATTAATTCAAGACTATTAAAATTTTTCACATGAATGTGTGGAGATTCAGGACTTTTTCTCACGAAGATGCGGCCGTTTCTGACCCAAATGAACTGATAGTTTAACTCCTTTGCCTTTCTTCTGGCAGCAGCATGCAGAGATTTGTTAGTAGGCGATAAATGCTCGGAAACGAAGACTGGCCTCTTATCGCCTGCAAGTCCCAGAAGCGATGTATTAAGTTTTTCGCCACTGTTGATTTTGTTATATCTGTGCACGGCTGAATAAAACTCATCACGGCATCGTACATTAGAGAACTTTGCTATAATTGTTCGCGGCTGTTTGCTGTCCTTATTCAGTTTTGCAACTCTAGTACAATTGATAATATCACCACTTGTTATCTTATAACCAATCACAGTAGAGCAGTGCGTAATAAGATTTGTTAGGTTCTCATTGTGATGTTCGTATATTCCATGAAACTCCAAGTTGCTTTCCCGTAGATATTGTTCTGTGTTGTTCAGGCGGTCTGAAAGGTCTTGAATTGTAGACTTATAAGTTTCTATTTGCTTTTTTAGTACAGAATTATCTTTCTTCAATAGCTCCACATCAGCCTTCATTTCTTCATGTTCCTTGTTGAAAAAATTTAAGGATGTTCTAAACTCTTGAAGTTCAGTTTGCAGAGGCAGAAGTTCTTTTTTCAAAACTGTGGTCAACACAGACGGTATCTCAGCCCTGATCACATCGAGAACTCGATCAGTGATAGCAGAAATTAAGGTCTCGTCCAAGGACTCAGGGCGTCGGCTGTCATTCCGCATAGGCGGGGTTGAACTGTTCGTAGTTTTCAAGTTAGACTTACGAAGGGTCACATTCTCAAACGGTGTTTCAGAATTATTCTCTTGGTTAGTAGAACCTGACGTAATGTTATGAAGTGCTCTAACTGGAGTGTTTATATTACTGGTTTTCGGTTGTTGACTTTTACACTCGTAACAAACCCATTTATTTTTAAGTTCCTTAGACATAGTATTACGAAATCGTTGCACACTTACATCCGTGCATTCAAGGTCGTATATTTTTGAGCAGTCTTTGCATTTTAAATATTCACTACAATTAGAGAATTTGTTACAACAACCATCACATGTAAACTGTATAGGTGCCATTCTATCGACGATGCAGTTTTCCTTAATGTTATTTAAATATTACCAATGTGTAGTAATTTTCTTTGTATGGCAACACTTAAGGACCTACACATAGCCTTCTATATCTTCCAAGCCCTGAAGTTGAGCAGAACGGCAACATCGCATGTGGTCAAGCACATAGTATAAAATTATTTTAATAATTATGTATTATTTGTTTTTCCTATATTATCTATGTTTAAACTCGTTGTAAATTGTGATGTAAGATTATTTCAATAAAGTTTTATATTTATTATTATTATTTATTTATTAGAACATAAGGTTTGAGTCAAATTATTTGAACTTTTCGGGGGTCCTTTAGTACGATGAGCATTTTGATCTAAGCCTCCTCTAGCAATAAATCTTACATCATTGGAAAGGTATTTAAATTTGAAACACTTTATTGTATCACTATAATCGTCAACTATTAGTACTTTGAGAGTTATAACGCTCTGAACTTGACCAATTTTTTTAACATTAATGACCTAAAACTCCGAAAATACTAGCAATTAATAGAAAGTATGTTTGAAACAAATATTTGTCATATAAAAACCTTTTTTATGATATATCAGTCATATCTATAGGTGTGGTAGATCAACTCCCATAGACAATAAACCACTTTTATACTTTAATAACCTTTAACTCCAAAAGTATTAACAATTGATATAAAGTATATTAACAGCAAATATTTGTCTTTAAAAGACATTTCTAATGATATATCATTTATTGCTAGAGGGCGTGTGAATCAACTCCCTGCTGAAGAAAATCAACAAAAAAGATGACATCTTTGACAGGCATTTTTTCCTGGTTAACATTGATATTTTTCTTATTGTTTAATATACAAAGCATTTCAATAAAAGAACTAAATTATTTTTATATTTTGAACCTCACACGATTACTACGAAAAAAAATATCGACCTCTTAAAATTGAAATATTCCCATACATTTAGTATGGAGACTGGCCGACGACATGACCACGAACTGACAGTAACAGACGTTGCCAAACTTATGTTCACGGCTTGGAAATGAAGAAGGCTATGACCTACAAGTCAATAATCACAGTTGTCATTTGAGTTTGACAGCCAGTCAAAATCAAATTTATGCTGTCATTTGATTTTGACGTTCGCAAAGTTGGTAAAAGTGAGGGTATTTAAATCAAGTAGAGAATGGAGGTAGAAAATTCCACTTATCTTTGATGAATTTATTGTTTCCACCGTTGTAGGAAATCGCAGATAACAATAGTGTAGCTTCCGGGGTTATTGACGATAAATTAGCAATCACTTTCAAGCACTAACACTGATTAATGATATATTAAAATCAAAAGATAATAATGGGAGCGTTGTGTATATTACGGCGGTGTTGCCATAGATGGCAACACCGCCGTTTCTAAGTCTATGCGGTATCACGCATAGACTTAGAAAATTTTTCGCTACGCTCAATAAGTTTATGGTATCACGATACCCTTTCATTAATAAGGAGCACTCGTTATTTTTAAAAGATTTTTACGTAAAATTAAAACGAACCTGCTTAGAATACCTGTAACAAAAACAAAACCGCATCAAAATTGTCTCTAAAAAACAAGAAATAATATTGAAATCATTAGATACGAGATACGCAACGCATATCAATTTTAATAAAACACGTCTGTTGAAGTCGGGTGGGGCTGGAGTACCACTTTTTTGTTCTAAAAGCCCAACCCGACTTTATTAGACGTGTTTTATTAAAATATCAATTTAGCAATTAAGCGTATATTGCGTCTCTCGTATATTATTTCTTGCTTTTTATAGACAATTTTGATGCGGTTTTTGTTTTAAGGGTTTTTGAAGGAGGTTTTTTTAAGCTTTTTTATTTTAAACTTTTTTGTGGTAGGTTTGTCAGAAGATATTTTAACAATTGAATGAGTAGAAGCAGCTTTCATAGCTATTTTTACATAATATCCCAAGTAGCACACGATGCTGTATAGTCGCTGCACTACATGATATAGTAGCTCTCAGTGCTGTTTTAGGTTCCTGTATAAGGGCTGTGTAGTGTTCTACACAGACCTTGTATTCCTAAATTGGGCCCCAAATTAACCAGCACTACGCTTTACAGTGTCTGGTTAACAGCTCCTGTACTAATCTTTAGCTGTACAAGGTCTGTACAATTGCTATAATACACCCACAGAGTCTTAGATTCAGCTACTTTAACTCTTTACTACAGTTGTTTGCTGCTTAGTGGCTGGTTGACAGCAATATTTTATGTAAATAATCAACAAAAATAAAAAGAATGTTTTATTAATATATTATAAATTCTAAATGGTGGATTCATGTTGTGTCAAAGTGTCGGACATCAAATATCTAAGATTAAGAATGTTTTGATATTTGTTTTGGTCTTTCATAGAAAGTTGTGTTGCGAGTACCACTTTACTGTAAATGTGTATAGGCATTTACATCAAATATTTTACGCGCCTTCATAATAATATCGTATTACCGAATTAATTATACAAAATAAATACGATGTATATATACTTCATAGTATATTGCTCAATAACTAGGTTCGAAACATATGATTTAAGTCAGAAACTATGCGCAATATATAGTTTTTGCACTATAAGCTACATATGTCTCGAAATTGAGCAGTAATAATTTGAATTTCTATAACAATAATTGTTCGTGTATTGTTAAAATGGCGTCCATTTGTTTTCTAGCATGTATACTTGCTCAACTGCATTGAAAAGTTCTTTGCTGTACAGTAGCGTTGTTAAACTCTATTGATCAATATAAAGTATCCTACTCCAAATTACAGCGCAAAGTGTACAATAATACTCTTATAATTGTAACGGCATTATTATAGGTTACATATACTCTTTTAATCAGCTTTTATGAAGCTCATTGAAGTAGCATTAGAATTAGTGTACACCAAATAAAAGCGATTTACAATACCTAATACTATAATGCAGCTCACAGCATTACAAGAGAGATTTTCTGTAAAGCTAAACTAGTCGTTAACAAGCTTTGATCTTTAAACCAGCTAGAAACATCACATAAAGCCAAAGCCTGGACTAGATCGTTTTAGAATGCTACACAAATGCGTTTTTCGGTATACTTTACCATCATAATGCCGTTAGTCAGCTGTGTGTGATATATAACAGTGTAAGAATTCTCCCCAATGCAGTTGAAAGACTCGCTCTACCCTTTAGTATAGTGCGAATCACGAAAGATGACCACAAATGGCGCCCATCTTCGCATCATAACTCATGAAGAAAAGACTTAAGACAAAATAATATTTCATATCTATAGACGTATATCTTATTATGATATTATATGAAATTACATTTAGTCTTAAGTCTTTTCCTAATGAGTTATGATGCGAAGATGGGCGCCATTTGTGGTCATCTTTCGTGTTACGAACTATACATCTGCATAAAAGCTGTACGCTATTATACTTCTTTTTTATGATCATAATTTTCACTAAATTGCTACTTGGGTACCTACTAAATAATATAGTGAAAAAATTCGACTCGCACCAGATCATATTCTCAGGCAGAAATCAAACCCGCGAACTTTGGAAGTCCGGTTGGCCTGCAATTGTGGAGGTTAAGCAACTTTGGCAAGGGTCAGCCGTGGGATGGGTGACCAAAGTGTCTTATCTCGATCTCCTCCGTGCTTCAAAAGCACGTTAAGCCGTTAGTCCCAGCTGCATTTGCCCTTATACCCACCAATCCGCATTGGGCCCGCGCAGTGGGTTATGGCCCATCCTCCTTATCAATCCGTAAGTAAAGCCTGTATCCCAATAAAAATGGGTAATGCGAAACCTTTCAATACCTTAATGTTATCACTAGTACACTATCCTATTTGATTTTGAAGAGTTCTCATGTGTATCTTCGAAGTCCAAGGTTCTATGCCAATGAAATTAACATGAGACCCCCCTTAAGGTATTCCCTTTCCAACAAATTAAGAATAAAATCTAAATCGGTACATAAACAAATAAGTTATGTCTGTAGATCCCTAAAAATTCGAGCAATTTTAACCAGTATTTTCAGGATTACTCGAAAACTACTAAACCGATTTCAAATTTTCAAAAAATGGGACCAACTTGGAAACATACTTGATAAAGTGACGTTTAAATCATTTCAATCGGTTCAGCCGTTTTCGAGTAATCGGTGGACATACACAAAATATATATATTTATATATATACAGACGAACATAGAACCTCCTCCTTTTTTGAAGTCGGTTAAAAATAAACGGCTCTAAAAAGCAAGAAATTATATTCTAAAATCTGCATAATTACTAACTCGTAAGTACGCAATCTATAATACATACACGCTGAAATTTTAATCATTTGGTTCCCGCAGTGAGGTGTTTCCACTTATGATTACAGGCAACTTTTACTATGGGACTAACTCTGATATCGCGAAAAAAAAACAGCTGTTCTATTCAAAAGCGCAATATATAATGTAGTAGTAAAGTTGTGTCTGTACAAAGGAAATATACTGAAAAAAAAAGGTTGGGAAGTTTAGAGTAGTAGAACCCATTTCTAACATTTTTGGAATGTTCGTCTGTTTGTCTGTCTATCTGTATGTTTGTGCACTAATAACGTTAAAAGCGCTAAATTATTCGTGATGATTTTTACATACAAATATGTAATAGGTATATATTATGCAAAACAACCAAATCTCTATTTCTCCGCAATCGGTTCACTAAATTAAAAGATATACGAATTTTAAGTTTACGATGAATTCGTTGTAATAATATCTTGGGGGAATCATACTGTTCGAACGACCGACCAGCTGGTGTATCCATATTTGGCACATTATAATAGTCAATGGCTAAAAGTTAACAAAAACGTGTCGAGTTTTGGGTGGGTCTATTGTAATCTAAAGAAAATGCACTTGCATGCAGTAAAATCAAAGCCCGCTTTCTATTCTATAACTTTCTACCAGCTTCCGCCCGCGACTTGGTTCGCGTGGACATTCGAAAAAATCCTTAGGGAACCTTTAACCAGGATAAAAGTATCCAAACCCAAATCGCTGTAGGTGTGCCTATAATATTTGAAGATTTCTCTTAATTTCTCCAGGATCCCATCATCGCAATGAAAAACAGAATTTATCGTTGACCTCTTTGGTCTTTGTCTATATTTGTCAATATTAGCATATTATAAAGAGGATTTTTTTTTTGTTTGTAATGAAAGAAACTCGAAAACTGATTATATAAATCTTTTCCCTATTTCCCCTACATTATCAACGAGAAGCAATCTTAAATTCAATTCCATTCACTTTATTGCATTCCACAATGATTACAAGATGGTAGGTAGGTCACTCACTCACTCACTCTTCCAAAGAAAACAAACGCCAGAAAAAATGTCCCGATTACCGCACTATAAGCTTAATGAGCCACGTTCTTAAACTGTTGTTATCCATAATACACAACGTATAAGACAAAAATGTGATGAACAAGTAAGTGAAAACCAATTTGGATTTAGAGCGGGAATGGGAACCAGAGAGGCGCAATTTGCACTAAACGTTTTAGTACAGAAATGTAGAGATATGCAAAGTGACGTCTATATGTGCTTTATAGACAGTTAGTTACTTTTGAAAGAACTAAAACGTATAGGCAAAGATATCCGCATCATAAGAAATCTGTACTGGAACCAAACGGCAACTGTGAGAGTAGATGGAAAAGAAACGAATCCCATTGACATACAAAGAGGCGTCAGACAAGGCTGCATAGTACTGTCCCCCCCTATTGTTCAACGTATACTCTGAAGCTATCATGAAGGAAGCACTCCGTGATTCAACTTCCGGAGTAATCATCAATGGCCAAGTAGTCAACAACCTTCGATATGCAGATGACACAGTCCTCATTGCCGGCAGTGAAGAAGATTTGCAGGAAATAGTGGACAGGGTTGCGTTGTGCAGTAGGAATGTGGGGCTAAATATGAATGTCAAAAAGACCAAAGTCATGGCAATATTGAAGGAGCCCAAACATCTTTCAAACCTTGTCGATAATAAACCTCTCGAGAGAGTCAACAATACTCAATAACTCAATACCTTGGCTCGTGGCTAACTGAGTCGTGGGAAAGTGAGACGGAAATCCGAACACGTATTGAAATAGCCCGAGCAGCGTTCGAGAGGATGAGGAAAGTATTGTGCAGTAGAAAACTCTCCATCAGGCTGCGCACAAGGATTCTCCAATGCTACGTCTGGCCTCTTGTACTCTACGGTTGCGAAGCGTGGACCTTGAAGGAAGACCTCCGAAAGAAACTGGAAGCGTTTGAGATGTGGACATACCGCAGAATGCTACGCATAAGTTGGACGGACCATATTACCAACGTTGAGGTCCTTAAGCGCATGGATAAAAAGGTGGAGCTGGTTCGAACCATTAAAATAAGAAAAGTCGCTTATCTTTGTCACATCCTGAGGAATCCACAATATCGTTTTCTCCAGACCATCATGATGGGGAAGATTGCCGGAAAGCGCAGAGTGGGAGGACGCAAAATGTCATGGCTTCGTAACATCCGCCAGTGGACCGGCATTAAGACGGTTGAACAGTTGTTCAGACTCGCCGTGGACAAAGCTAGATTCAAGGAGCTGACGGCCAACCTTCAATAATGAAGCGGCACTTTAAGAAGAAGAAGGTAGGTAAAATAACAAAGTACATTGTAGACCCTGAATAGGGCCATAACAGCAAATTATTTGGAGAGGAATTGAGAGGACGACTTACTTTTTTTCAATCAAATGACAATATATAGATATTAAACATATAAAAGAAGACTCTGAGTGACTGACTGACTTATAGCTCAAACCGCTAGGTCCTTAGGTCATAAATTTGGCACGTAGGTCTAGGGGTACACTAAGAAGGATTTTATAGAATTCACCCCCTAAGGGGGTAAAATATGGGATGAAAGTTTCCCTTCCCCTTTCATACAAAGTCCCACAGTTTCAAAGCTAGGATCTTCTAATTTTGAATTTAGGATAAAGATTGAAAATTAATATACTTACACGTGTCTCAGCGTTTGCGAAAATTCGGTAAAAAGGGGAATGGAGTTGTGTATAGAATTTCCTTCATTTTGGAAGAAAAATCAATAAAAGTATTTTAAACTTATATTTGGAAACTAAAGTACCGTACCTATAATGGTACTGTTGGGATTTCAACCCTTAAGGGAATGAAATGGGGGCAAAACTCGATATGGATGTCGTTATTGGGGTTTTATGGAATATTGATTGCAAAAAATAAATTTATTTTGAAGTTCAACACGGTGAACATGTTTCAACCCCTTAAGGAGTGAAACGGAGGTTTACAATTACGAGTATGTATGAAAAAAAATTGTTTAAAAACAAAAAAACCGACTTCAAAATACCTGAAAATAAAAACAAAATTAGCTTCAAATTTAAATACCTCTAAAAAGCAAGAAATTATTTTCAAATCATTAGATAGGCATATCATCGTAATTTTTTATTTATATATTATGTAAATGTAAGCGATGATGTTATGTATTTTTTTATATTTCACACTTTTCCGTGGTATAATACCACTAAAAACTCAATTTCCATTGTTTGTGCTGTTTGTTGTTAAGGAGTTCCGTTGTTCCATCCCAGTTCAAGTCTAGTCCAAAATGTCCTTGACCATAGTTAGATACTTACCTAATTTGTTTAAGATTGTAATCATAATCCTAGGAATATTTCAATCACTATAGAGTTTCTATTCTTATCTTTAAAATCCAAGGTCCAATAACAATGAAATCAAAATGGTATCATCATAAGTATCTTCTTTCTAACAAAAAAAGAATCATCTAAATCGGTACATACATAAACAAAAAAGATGATGGTCGATCATCCGTATAAGTTCATAAAATGGTAACGAAAACGAAAGTATTTTCAGGTTTTCCTAAAAAACACTGAACCGGTTTCAAAATTTCAAAAAATGGGACCATCTTGGGAACAAACTTGATCTAATAACGTTTGAATTATTTCAATCGGTTCAGCCATCTTCGAGTAATCGGTGGACAATGTGGACATAATTAAAAAAAACATACATACAGCCGAACAGAGAACCTCCTCCTTGTTAGAAGTCGGTTAAAAATAATAGACAATAGACTGAATTTGGACTGGAAATCACTTCTTCCGTAGGTGTTCTTTTAAAAACAAATAAGCAAACACATTTTTTGTAATTTTCAAAACCTTCGTTTGGGGGTAAATGGAGTAAATAAAAACATTAAAAATCAACATGGATAAAATGCCATTTATTTTGAAGTCCAATACGGTGGACATTATTCAATCCCTTAAAGGTTGAAATAGGGGTTCACTCAAATTTTCTATGTTAACATGTATTACTTTGAGAGCGTCCGCTGCGTTAAGCGGGCTCCCGGCGCGGGTACACGGCGCGGGTCGTAATAGATTAGAGCAATCTATTACGACCCGCGCGCGTGTCCTGCGTAACGCAGCGGACGCCCTTAAGGACCCTACTTCTATAAATAAATGATTTCGTTATTTTCCGAAAATTCCGCACTTCAGCGGCGCGGTGCGAATATTATTACAATTAATTTGCAATGATGCAAGCCACATTATAGCGGCGCGGCGCGGAGCTGCTATAATGCGGTTTGCATACAAAATTTTTGGCCGCGTCGGTCCGCGGCGTGCCGCGCCGGTGAAGTACGTTTTGACCTTTAGGGGGTAATGGGAATAAATGAATTGGTCGTTATTGGGGAACTGAAAGGAAATCGAGAACGAAAACGGGAACGGGAACGGGGACGGGTGTGGGAGCGGGCAATAGAAAGGGAACGGGAACAGTAAGGTCATATCTCTAATTCCAATTATGATTTAATAAACTAGCTTCCGCCCGCGACTTCCCCGCGAGGTAACGCGCTTGGTGCCGAACTAACTGCGGACCCACCTAATCTAAAAGTAAAAATGTCTGATTGGATGGATTTTCTCGATTGTCCGTGCGGAAGACGTCACGGCCGGAAGCTAGTATTTTATAAAAACAATAGAGAGGAAACTGCAATAATGAAATCAAAAGTACAACGCTGAAAGTACGCATCTCGCTGACGTAAGTATTACGAGTATTTACCCTCACCAACGACAATGAAAAAAACATGACACGCAAAGACAAAATGTTAACTTTTGTTCCTCACCTCCTCAAATGTTATGTTAATGTAAAGAAAATATGTATTATGTTAATAGTATTTTAACTCATTTGCAAGTAACATTTGGTTTAGGTAGGTATATGTATATTATATGCTCATAATACCATACTTGAATGCGATGATTTCTATTTCTTTAACATTTATTAGCAGCCGCCTGCCACTTTTTTTATTTATTTCCACACTTACATCTATCGTTACTATATAGTAGTAGGTATACAGGGTCACTGGAAATATGACGTATTCCTGCTAAGGGGTTATAGATGAGGTCAAAACAAATATTTTTTGTTATATAACTTTTTCTCAAAAACTTAATAGTTTTTGAGTAAATTGAAATTAAGTATTTTTTTACCAAAAGTACGTTTTCAGACACAAAAATTTTAAATAAAAGATAACTACTCATTTGATTCCGGTTTTTTTATTATTTTGGGATAGAAAACACTCCAAGTGTTGATAATGAATAAAAAAAATACAAAAAGTACAGGAGTTTACAAAAAAAATAATCCTTAAATGCATTTATTTTATTTATTTTTTCAGATTATTTACAAACGGCAGCAAATATCTTTAAAAAATTCCTAGTAACTAAGCGTGCATAATATTTTAAAAACATCACCATCTATTCAGCTTTCAGTTGAGGTATAAAACTTAATAATAACTTAAACAAAAAATGAGAAATTAAGACTTAAGTAAATGGCAGTCCCATTTCATGTAGCAAAAATTTCCTACTTCGAGCGCTTCGGAGGTGGCCCTATTATCCTACTTATATCATAAATGTGGAAGTTTGCTTGTTTGGATGATTGTTAATCAATCACGCAAAACGGCTGAACGGATTTGGATGAAATATGGCACACAGATAGTTTAAAATCCGGATTAAAACATAGGAGGATACTATTATCTTGGTTAAAGGTTTCCTAGGGATTTACTCGAATGTAAATGCGGATGAAGTCGCGGGCAGAAGGTAGTTTGCCATAAATGGTCGTGTTTACTAAAAATACTTTCGTTCGAGCGAGTTTCGGGACTGGATTATTTTCCGCCGATGAGTCAAAATTTTTACAGACGGCATCAAAAATAACCGTGCATATCAGCCATTTTTAATGCCCCGCTGCTAGGGAACAGGCCTTCCTTTTGGCTTGTGGATGGATAAAGCGGACGGGCCATAACCCACCACGTGGGCCCAATGCGGATTGGTCGGTGTTAACGACTGTAAATGTAGCAAAAACTTAATAGGTTTTTGAGAAAAAGTTATATAACAAAAAATATTTGTTTTGATCTCATCTATAACCCCTTAGCAGGAATACGTCATATTTCCAGTGACCCTGTATAGTACCTAACTATATAATTTATCAGTATACAGGTAGGTACTTATATATACTTATTTTAGAAGCCATCAATTATCAAAAATAAAAAATCCTTCAATTTACTATTATTAGCATATAATAACATAAATACAAGATTATTTTTAGTCAATACAAAACCTCTCGTATAGGCGTAGCCAGGTACACTTTTCAGGGGGGTTTTGGGCCAGTTTTTAGGGAGGGTCGGTCTATGTTAAAAAAAGGCTTGACAGAAAAAAGGATTTTACTTAGCAAGTCTTTATTTCGGGGGGGGGGGGGGTTTGAACCCCCAAAACCACCCCCTAAATACGCCCATTAATCAGACCATCAAACTGAACAACTTTCATTATAGGACCAACCTTGAAATCGCGAGGTTTTGTATTACCTAAAAATAATCTTGTATATTTAATAAATAATAATAATTACATGATTTAGTGAATTCTTAATTCATTTACATTACAATCATTGTAAAATAATTATTAATTCATTTTATAGCAAATAGAGAACAAAGCCGCTCTTATGAATTCACTCAGAGCAGAGCGGACACGTCAATATTGGCTATAGGTTGAGAGTGCGCAATGATAGCGTAAATTGGTCCGCGCTCGCGGTCGGTCCGGAACCTACAATGCCTATTGGATTGAGTATACAAAGTGTTTGGAAATAGACTAATAAATCCGAAAACGGTAGATAGGGACCATCAAACTGTTTCATACATTTTGATATTCTCATTATTGTTTTTTGTATGAAACAGCTGTTTCCTAAGTACAAAAGCAAGGTTGGCGCTCTGTTACTTTGCAAACAAAATGATTTGCACGGGTTTCGGTGGCGCGTCGGTTACTTACCTTTTTTAAGATAATTATGTCATTAACGCAAGCAATTTTCGGTCGCCCTCCCCCTGTACAATGTACCATGACGAATTTTTTAAAACAAAAATTAATAAATAATTTGGTCAACTACTTAGGTACTTACTTGACTTTACTTTTACACGAGTTTAATAAAATGAACTTTGAACATTCTCAAACAGCAGCTGATGCTAGCCCAGTTAGGGAAAACGGTGATCAATGATGACCGACTGAGAAATGCAAAGTTGCATTTCACACGGACAGCTCACTATAGTTAATAATTATAGTAGTGTGTGTACAGTCAAATTAGTATTTAAGATCATGGAAATTATAAATAAAATCTCTTTGGATTCAGCAAGCTTTGGTGTATCGTTTCAACCTGTCTCTCTCATTGTGGCCAAGACTCCCTTAGCCCTCAGTTCTAAACAGTCTTGTGAGTCTGCTTGACTGGCAGTGAAAAAATCACTACTCCTAAGCCTGTATCCTTCCAACTCTCCATCTGTTGATATTCTGGTGTATTTATATGTTTAAGTATCTATTCACGGTTTATAATAGGGTAGGGCTGCTGTATGAACTTTGAGACCTGTTTTACATAAAAACTGGCATGACAAAAAAGATAAGTATAGGTATAGGTAATTTCCGAACCTGCTCAGAAAATTTCACGAGAACCTGATGTAATTAATATTATTATCATTTTTGAATCATTTCAAATCGGTTCAGCCGTTTTAGAGTAAATGGTAAACATACATTTAAAAAAAAATACACGCGATGAATCCTTCTTTTTTGAAGTCGGTTAAAAAAATGGGAATTAATTAATTGAGTTCTGTTAATGGGATACTTAAATACTTACTAAACCGGGCAACAATTTATTTTTTACGGGCGACAAACAGTGGCTCCGTCGCCCACTAGTATTTCAGTACGCTTTAGGCTGACCCCAGACCTACCGGTTTCATTTCTTTGCTTTGCTGTTCTACCTTGCTTGAAAGACCGCCGGCCAGCCAGGGTAGTTTTCAATCTATCGCATTTTGGGACTAGACTAAATTGGCAAGATAGCCATTAGCTTGGTGTTATCAAATAACATCGCCTGGATTGCGAAGTAGGAAGCTTTTAGGAGATATGCCACCCTGAACATGGACTCCAATCGTTAAAAATAAATCGATCGCTTATTTATACAAGATGTTTGGTAAAGCCTTATAAAGCTGAATATGGTAGATAGGGACCATAAACTGAACAACTTTTACTATGGGACCAAATCTGAAATCGAGAAAAAAATGAGCTGTTTCATACATTTTGATAATTTTGTTATTAATTTTTGTATGAAACAGCAGTTTTTTTTAAACTAAAACTTCGCATTGCAACCCAGACGACGATATTTGATAACACCAAACTAATGGCTATCTTGCCAATGTGGTCTGGTCAAAATATGCGATAAATTGAAAATGAGCCTCTTGGCCGGCGGTCCATGGTAGAACAGCAAAGCAAAGAAATGAAACCGGTAGGTCTGGGGCCAGCCTTAATCAGTATTTTTGATACCCAAACTGGGAATTTACTGTTACCCGATTAAATACTACCCAAAAATAAAAAAAGTTATAAAAACAAAAAACCGACTTCAAAAAATCTGCCTCTAAAAAGCAAGAAATAATATTTAAATCATTAGATACGCATTATCATCGTTATCTATTCATATCTATTGAAGTCGGGTGGGGTACGAACGTACCGTACGTACGAACGGAAAGTACAACTTCCTTTTTTTATAATGCGTATCTAATGATTTGAATATTATTTCTTGCTTTTTAGAGGCAGATTTTTTGAAGTCGGTTTTTTTTGTTTTTTAAACAACTTTTTATTTTTTTTTATTTTAGTGTAAGTATACCTTCTGTATTATGTATAGTGTAAGTATATTATTAGGCAGAAAAATCGGCTCAGCCAAACGTGAGAGAATCACGGAGAAACATACATACATACCTACAGGTCAATCTGAACATACATACAGGTCAATCTGAGAACCTTATTTTTTTGAAGTCGGTTAAAAGACTACATTAAAAGTATCCCTTTTCCAACACACAAAAACTTCATCTAATTCGGTTCACATGACAAAGTCGGCAAGGTAGTTAATGCAAAATCATAGTGTTTTTAGGATTACTTGAAAACTACTGAACGCAAGAATACTCAATCGAACAAAAAAATAATTATCAAAATTCTAAAAATCCTAAAAACACAGAAGTCATAAATAAAGATCACTGATACTAAAAAACATGAAAGTAACGTTTGTAGGGTTCCGTACCCAAAGGGTAAAAACGGGACCCTATTACTAAGACTCCGCTGTCCGTCTGTCTGTCTGTCACCAGGCTTAGTATCTCATGAACCGTGATAGCTAGACAGTTTAAATTTTCACAAATGATGCCTATATAAGTTGCCGCTACAACAACAAATACTAAAAACAGAATAAAATTATTATTTAAGGGGGGCTCCCATACAGCAAACGTGATTTTTTTTGCCGTTTTTTGCTCGATATTAATAACGACAATAGGTAGACAGTTGAAATTTTTACAGATGATGTATTTCTGTTGCCGCTATAACAATAAATACTAAAAATAGAATAAAATAAATATTTAAGGGGGCTCCCATACAACAAACGTGTTTATTTGCCGTTTTTAGGGTTCCGTACCTAAAGGGTAAACGGAACCCTATTACTAAGACTCCGCTGTCCGTCTGTCTGTCTGTATTTCTGTCTGTCATTGGTTGGAATTTGGCACACAGATAGTCTACATTAAAACATAGGATACTTTTTATCCCGATATTTCCACGGGAACGCGAACCACGCGGGTGGAACCGCGGGAGGCCGCTAGTAAAAAATATAGTCTTTATTTAAGTACCAACGAAATTGTACGGAACCCTCGACGCGCGAGTCTGAATCGCACTTGTCCGGTTTCTTTAATGTTTGTTTCACCTTGAATTTTGATTTGTCTTAAAATTGTCAATATCGCGGCTAGGTTCTTAGCGTGCCCGCAGACTACAGACTTCCTATCGGCCGACAGTTTAGTCGGGCTCTCAATCAGTATGAAGGTGTATGCATAGAGTACATTATTTGCAGGTGCGCACACTAGAACGATTCGGTGTCGGCCGATAAATAAGTTGGATGGGCTTCCCGACTAAACTGTCGGCCAACTATCGGCCGCCTGGTTAATCAGTATTGGCTCATATCCACGCGCGCACACACGACGATCGTTTAGTCGGCCGGCTCGGCCGATAGTTCATTTCGCTCCGAGTTTTGGCGCCGGACAGTCAAGGGTTTATTAATGGCATCGCTAATTGTATTGTAGGACAGACGTCTTAAATTTTATCGAGGAAATAGAAAAAAAATATTACTCTCTCTATATAAGAAAAATTTAAAGCTTACTCTGACGTTAATATAAAGAAAAAACTCTGGGAGGAAGTTTGGGAAATTCTGTTCCAGATTGGAATCAGCTTAGTGCCGAGCGCTCGCATGATTTTTTTAATTCATCGAAATTACAGATTACTAAATTCAATAGTTCTAGGGGTTGCCAACTTTTTTGCATCAAATTTCGCGTGATAACGATCGACAAACTGAGTGGTGCATTGTTTCAATATCCCAGTCTACTACGCAAGGAATCGAACCTGCCTGAACCGGCCGGGCAGAAATTGAAATGATGAATTTTAATTTGGCTTATGTAATGATCACCATACTAACCCAACCTTACCCAGAAGCAGTCAATGCTCACCAAATCTTTTTGGGTGGTTTAGGATTTGGTGAGCATTTACTAATTTTGTAGAACAAAATGATTTTTTGGTATGTATGCTAGAGTATTAATTCATTTCATTCCCTTTTAATTACCTACCTAGTAAAAAATCTGTTGTCTAGCATCCATATGCTATGTAGGTAGGTATGTTTTGTTAGTTATGTATGTAAAATCAAATATTCAGCTTCAGAAAGCTGAACTGACTTGGATGAATTTTTTTCGGAAGATCGAGTAATTTGGAATGTATCGTGTAAAATTTTCCATTTATTTAAACTTATTTATTTATTTAAACTTTATTGCATAAGAAAATTCAATTGGCGGACTTAATGCCTTAAGGCATTCTCGAACAGTCGACCGGAAAGGGTGTTAAAGAAAGAAATCGTGGCGGCAAAAAAAATGGATAACTAAATATCCGTTAATCATAAATAAGGATCTAGCTTAAATAAAAATATAAACCTACATAACAATACATACATAAATAATCCTAATTGCTATAACATATATAATACATACACATCCATTCAATAATCTATTACTGAAGATTGGATGTAATGTACCCAATATTCTCTTCTCCATAGTATGAGAGCAGTAATAACCATTCTAGACAAAAGTAAATTAATTTTCATTGTGCGACAGTTCTCTACAAAATTCGGTTACAAACTACACTAGCAAATCATTCGAAAAGTCGGCCGACAGTTGGCTAGTCTGCGCACTCATCACCAACCCGACTGTTTAGTCGGGCCAGTGTGCGCGCTAGCAACCCAAACCGATCAAACTATCGGCCGATAGAAAGTCTGTAGTCTGCGAGGGCTCTTAGGCGTTGGTTTGCAACAAACGCCGGTAGTGACGCTGGAAGCCGTGTCCAGCGTCCCAGACGCCGGACGCGGCTTCCAGCGTCACTACGATGGTCACTCGGAACTGTTTTTAAGTTTCTCATACGCTCAATTTAAATGGACGTGAGCGATTAAAATATGGGTGACCTGCATACCCAGTTAAGGTACTTACCAAAGTGAAGATAGTCATGAATGTCAGTACTTAAATATTAAGTAGCTTTTTATCGCATAGTACCTACGCAAGGTAAATAAATACAAAACCTTAAAACAAAGTACCTAAGTACCTACACAATACAAAAACAAAATAGGTAGGACTTACTACGCAAGTGAATAAAACGGATTCTCACCTGGTTGACCAACAACCAAGCTTATCTCTTCCCAACGTTTGTGTTTCAAGACATTGTTTTTATTGCTGGCATCATAATATTATGAAACTATGTTTCATTTAACTAATTCTATTAGTACTCCGTCTTGTTCCTACCTAAATTTCACCATTTCCAGAGTGACCGCGCGACAAAAAAGCGGCGTCCGTGTACGCCAGAATGCTCCGAAATGACTGAGTAGGCGGCGTAAGACCTATGGACGCGGCGCACGGCGTACGTGCGCCGCGTCAGGCGTGTGAGAGAGACCACACTAGTACATTTCCATAGTAAGCATTCGTAGGCCGCGTACAGCGTTATGCCGGACGCGACCTACGACGTTTGTTGCAGACCACCGCCTTAGTTTAAAGATTGCCAATGACTCCGATTTCACCCTGTACTGTAGGTAAGTATAGATAGATTCTTCAAAACATTTTCAATTTTTAAATTACAATTAGGGTTTTTCAAAATGACAAAAAGCTGTAGGCTCGATAGATTGCGTTGATAAAAATGTATGTCTCAATGTAATTTTTTTTTACTAATCTTCGAAGAGTACTCAGGTAGGCAGGCAGATGATACCCTAAAATGTTTCTCTTTGGGCCATAAAGTTAATATTACCTAGCGGAAGTATATTAACTTTATGCTTTGGGCAGATGTCAGCCAGCGAGCGTTTACTTTCCTCTTTAGTATAGGCCGTTTATTTTTAAAAGCCAATTTTGACTCATATCTTTCCATTAGTTATTTTTATTTTTACACGTTTAAACGTTACTTTGAAAAGCCCTCATTGTTACTACAAAATTGTTACTTGCAAACCCATTAGCATATATCTATTTTGCATTATTAGTTAACTAAATTGGTAACAAATAAAATTAAAAACAATTTAAAAACACGACTGCCCTGCTAAAAACAAACTAAAAAGTTAAATAACAAGTGTCATTGCAGTCGGGGGACCGTTTTGTGGAACAATTTTTAATCGAATAGGTCCCCCGACTGCAATGACACTTGTTATTTAACTTTTTAGTTTGTTTTTAGCAGGGCAGTCGTGTTTTTCAATTGTTTTTAATTTATTTATTTTTATTTCACATATTTTAGTGACAAACTGAGTCATGTCTATAAGTTGTTTTCGAGAGTCCTTACGAATCGTCTCGCTCGCAAGCTCGACGACTTCCAAGTCTTCCAACCTCCCGAACAAGCCGGGTTCCGAAAAGGCTTTAGCACCATAGA
The DNA here is from genome assembly GCA_928269145.1 of Agriphila tristella. Taxonomy (NCBI): domain Eukaryota; kingdom Metazoa; phylum Arthropoda; class Insecta; order Lepidoptera; family Crambidae; genus Agriphila; species Agriphila tristella. The sequence continues at coordinate 57,076,767 of OV743431.1, read as the reverse complement.
CCACATCCATACGCTGCGGCAGGTTATACAGAAGACTGAGGAGTATAATGAGCCACTTTGCTTAGCGTTCGTGGACTATGAGAAAGCTTTTGATTCGATTGAAACCTGGGCGGTGCTACAGTCTCTCCAAAGGTGCCAAGTGGACTATAGGTATATCGAGGTGTTGAGGTACTTATACCAAAATGCCACCATGACGATCCGAGTACAGAACCAGAACACAAATCCTATCCAACTGCAGCGTGGTGTGAGACAGGGAGACGTTATTTCTCCGAAACTGTTCACAGCTGCGTTGGAGGACATCTTTAAGCTCTTGGACTGCAAAGGACTCGGCATCAACATTAATGGCTAGTACCTAACACACCTTCGTTTTGCCAATGATATAGTCCTTATGGCTGAGACCATGGAAGACCTGAACACAATGCTCGAAGATCTCCGTAGTGCTTCCCAAAGAGTGGGTCTTAGGATGAACATGGATAAGACGAAAATTATGTCAAATGCCCATGTTGTACCCTCTCCAGTTCATGTTGGGAACACTACACTTGAAGTTGTTGACCATTACGTATACCTAGGACAGGCAGTCCAGTTAGGTAGGTCCAACATCGAGAAAGAGATCTCTCATCGAATCCAACTCGGGTGGGCAGCATTCGGGAAGCTTCGAAAAATCTTCGCGTCCGACTTACCTCCGTGTCTCAAGACGAAAGTCTATGAACAGTGTGTGTTGCCAGTGATGACTTACGGCAGTGAAACGTGGCCGCTAACTATGGGTCTCATAAGGAGGCTCAAGGTCACTCAGCGTGCAATGGAGAGAGCCATGCTCGGCGTTTCCCTACGTGATCAAATCAGAAACGAAGAGATCCGCAGGAGAACTAAAGTAACCGACATCGCTCGAAGGATTGCTCAGCTGAAGTGGCAATGGGCGGGACACATAGCGAGAAGAACCGATGGCCGTTGGGGCAGAAAGGTTCTGGAATGGCGACCGCGCACCGGACGACGCTCCGTGGGTAGGCCCCCGACAAGGTGGACCGACGATCTGGTGTAGGTCGCGGAAAGCCAGTGGATGCAGGCAGCGCAGGACCAATCGTCGTGGAGATCCTTTGGGGAGGCCTTTACCCAGCAGTGGGTGTCGTGTGGCTGATATGATGATGATGATGAGTGACAAATTATATATTTTTGAAATGTGCTCATTAAGGCCTTTCATTTAATGCCCATCCTTATCCTTATATATACATATAATAAAACAGTAGAAAAAATGTGTCTGTACATTACTTATTTAAAAAAGAAATATCTGGGGCGATGGAGACATAGTAATTGAGTAATAATTTGAAAAAAAAGTGTGTCTGTTTGTTTGTCTGTTTGAACACGCTATCTCCGAAAATACTGAACAGATTCGAATGAAACTTTTTTTATTACATAGCTGTTAAGCCTGGGCATAACTTAGGGTATAATTGATTTTGGAAAATGGAACACCTGATGCAGAACCATAATGGTCCAACATAACTATAAGGAATATAAAAATGACACCTTAGCAAAAGTTGTTCAGCCTGATGAGCATTTTTTGTTGAGGTATAAAAATTGAAGATCTGCAACACCCGATGCAGAACCATAATGATCCAGCTAAACTATACAAAATAAAAAAATGACATCTTTGCAAAATTTGCTCAGCCCGATGAGCATTTTTGTTGAAGTATGAAAATCGAAGATCTGGAACACTTGATGCCGAACCGTAATGGTCCAGCTAAACTATACAAAATATAAAAATGACATCTTTGCTAAAGTTGTTCAGCCTGATGAGCATTTTTTGTTGAGGTATAAAAATCAAAGATCTGGAACACTTGATGCAGAACCATAACTCTGCTACAAGTATTTCTTATGCAACTACATTAGTTCATTTATATGCCGAAGTCATAAAGTCCACGCGTACGAAGTTGCGGGCATCAGCTAGTATTGTAATAATTGAAGAAAAAAATCTTTTTTCACATTTGAAAATGGCGTCATACAGTCGCCATATTGACTCTTTTTAAAAAAAATATAGCCAGTGTCACTTGTAATGATGTAAGGATTCTAACAATACCCCATACATCCAAATCCGTTGAGCCATTTGGAAGTTATGGTGGAATAAAGAAACTCACATACCCACAAACATACATGAACCCTGCCTGCTTATTGTCTAATTTTCAAAATCTATCGCAATCGCTTTCATTTGACAGTTGGATGTGACACATTGCTGCATTTCTTTGGTAAGTTTTTATTTGTGCCAAAAAGAAGCATCAATGTATTACAACCTGAAAGCGATTGCGATAGATTTTGAGATTAGACAATTAGCCCCCTGAACACATATACACTCTTTTTGCTTTGGGCAGTCGTGTAATTACAAATAGAATACAAAATATTTTTTAAAAACACGTTTTTAAAACGGACTAAATTATTACAAAATAATCGGACTAAAAATATTAAAACGGATAAGTAAAAACAAACTAAAAAGTAAAAAATAATTTCTTCTGTAAATATTTATAACCCTAATAACCTATACCTACAGAAATTTTAAACCTAAAAATTTTAAACCAAAAAACGTGGGGCGCATGCTATAGACAATATGGATGATAAATTTTACAAAACGCGCCCCACGTTTTTAGGTTTAAAAGATCATGCCGCATTCTGGGCCATGATGCGCATTAACCATACATATCTGTGACAGACTCATGTCATGTCAAAAAGGGGTAGATAACAAAATGTCATATAATAGTAAAATGTCAAACAATTATAACCCCAAACGGCTCCTTGAGATTGAGATTTCTCTTTTTTCCCGCATTATATTTTAATGATATTCTTCCCACGCAATCACTATAAAATTACTATAGTGTTTTGGTAATTTCATCAAAGCGCATCATGGCCTAGCTTGTATAGTAAAATCGGCATAATCCTTTTTAGGTTTAAAATTTCTGTAGGTATAGGTTATTAGAAATTAAGAAATTATTTTTTACTATTTAGTTTGTTTTTACTTATCCGTTTTAATATTTTTAGTCCGATTATTTTGTAATAATTTAGTCCGTTTTAAAAACGTGTTTTAAAAAAATATTTTTTTCAGTAAATTATTATTTTATGCTTTTTAGTTAACAAGCTAAGATTAAAAATATACCATCTCCTATCGGAGCATTCGTCAAAACGAAGAGTCCCAGTGCCCTTCTTCTGGCTCCATCATCAGACCCTGGAAACTATTTCCCAACAAAGAACTCGGCAACACGATTCAAACGAGCCCAAACTCGATGGGGTTGCATGGTTTTATTACAGAGTCCCAGTGCCCTTCTTCCTGCTCCATCATCAGACCCTGGAAACTATTTCCCAACAAAGAACTCGTCAAGACGATTCAAACGAGCCCAAACTCGATGGGGTTTCATGGTTTTATTATAGAGTTCCATTGGCCCTCTTCCGGCTCCATCATCAGACCCTGGACACTATTTCCCAAAAAAGACCTTGTCAAGGCGATTCAAACGAGCCCAAACTCGATGGGGTTGCATGGTTTTATTATAGAGTTCCTATGGCCTTCTTCCGGCTCCATCATCAGACCCTGGACACTATTTCCCAACAAAGTACTCGTCAAGACGATTCAAACAAGCCCAAACTCGATGGGGTTGCATGGTTTCATTACTGAGTTCCAGTGGTTTTCTTCCGGCTCCATCATCAGACCCTGGACACTATTTCCCAACAAAGTACTCGTCATGACGATTCAAACGAGCCCCAATTCGATGGGGTAGCGTGGTTTTATTACCGAGTTCCAGTGGTTTTCTTCCGGCTCCATCATCAGATCCTGGACACTATTTCCCAACAAAGTACTCGTCATGACGATTTAAACGAGCCCAAACTCGATGGGGTAGCGTGGTTTTATTATAAAGTTCCTATGGCCTTCTTCCGGCTCCATCATCAGATCCTCGGACACTATTACTCAACAAAGTACTCGTCAAGGCGATTCAAATGAGCCCAAACTCGATGGGATTGCACGGTTTCAATATTGAGTTCCTTTGGCATGGTCTTCCAGCTTCATCATCAGATCGTGGACCTTATCTCCCATCAGAGTACTCATCAAGACGATTGTAACAAGCCTAATCAAAATGGGGTTCTATGGTTTCATCATTAAGTTCCTGTGGTCTTCTTCCAGTTCCATCATCAGATCAGCTCAATGACACCATAATATTGCATTGTATTTCAGTTCTGAGCTATGTTCAAAGTTTCAAGTCTCTAGCTCATCGGGAAGCTAGTTTAAAATCATTCGCAAACTTTGCGGACAAACAAACAAACAAACGAGAAAGCAACCTAATAAAAACGTGTTAATAAAATACCATTGATTTATTATTAAACCAATGTCCACGCAGACGAAGTTGCGGACGGAAGTTAGTTTATAATATTCTTCCACCCCCGACTTCATTCACGTGGACATTCGAGAGAATCCGAAACCTTTGACCAGAATAAGAATGTATTCTTTGTTTTAACCTCCTGCCTTGCGAGGCAATACGTTTGTTGTGGACGTACCTCGCTTGCGAGGCAGGGGCCCTTTATTGAATCGCTTGACTGGCATCGAGCGCTCTTTTCTACTGATTTTCGTTCGACATTTGACTCAATCTCATTAATTTGAGTCAAATGTCGAACGAAAATAAGTAGAAAAGAGCGCTCGACGCCAACCGAAGGATTCAAAAATAGGGGACCCCACGCTCGTGACATTGTGTTGTAGCATGCGACTTAAGTCACACTCGTCTTCCAAGTCGCATGACGCCGATTTTCCGTATTTTTGGAGGGGCGGACTGCGACATCGGAGGTTAAAGGATCATTCACACAGCTCCGGCGCGTCAACGGCGCGTCACCGGCCCGTCAACGTCAAAAATATAGTAACATACAAGTTGTACTACACTGTTCACACACATCAGTCATGGCGCGTCAACGGCGCGTCACCGGCCCGTCAACGTCAAACGCATATTGCTACGGCATGCCGGCGACGCGCCGGTGACGTGACGGCCGGCGCGTCACCGGCACGGCGCGTCGCCGGCGAGTCACCGGCAAGGCAAACAGGGTTGCTACTTTTTTGTTTAAATAAATTATTGGTTGCTGTAATCGGTACAGAAAATTACACTGTGGTATGGAAATAAAGTATAATTTATTTATTTCAACTTTGAAAAACAATTATTTTTACTACTTTTGGTAATATATTGGTAATTAATTTACACCACCAGTCTAGGATTAGTATTTTTCGAGATATTCCTGTTTTAAGATTAACAGATGTCCGCTGTCAAACTTAAAACAGCAATATCAATAAAAAAAATTGTTGAGATTTGCGTACGTCGCGGATGACGTCATAATTTATTTACAGATCACAAGACTATGTTTTCCTAGCTTCACTTGTTTTTACGACATTCACTTGTTTACCCGAAGTTCACTCACATTGTTGTATTTTTATTAAAATGCGAAAAAAAATACCTTTACTAGAACTTAATGGAACAGGCGAATTAAGTCTCATAAAGTTACCAAAATATTAACAGAATTAAAAAATAAAATGTTTTTTAAAGTTGAAATAAATAAATAATACTTTATTTCCATACCACAATGTACTTTACTACAAAACCCACTACACTGTTGTGATGGGGGACTTCAATGCAAAGTTGGGGAAACGATGCGGTGATGAGCTGAGAGTGGGGCAATTTGGAGTTGGGCAACGGAATGACAGAGGCCAGATGCTGGCTGATTTTATGGAGAAGGAGAACCTCTTTATGATGAACTCCTTCTTCAGAAAGCCGGAATGCCGGAAGTGGACCTGGGTCAGTCCGGACGGTAAAGTCAGAAATGAGATAGATTTTATCATGTCGACGAAAAAGCAAATATTCAATGATGTCACTGTGATCAACGCTGTTAAGACGGGGAGCGATCACCGATTGGTACGTGGCACATTGAATATCAACCCAAAGCTGGAAAGATCTCGACTGATAAAATCAACAATTCGACCATTGCCGGCCCATATTCAAAACCCCGAGAGCTTTCAACTCGAACTCCAAAACCGCTTCGAAGCCCTTGAGAACAGCATAGATGTGGACGATCTAAACAACATGGTGGTGGATACTGTCCGTACGGTAGGGTCCAAGCTCTTTAAGACCCGCCGTCCCAAGATAAAGAAACTCTCCGACCACACACTCCTACTCATGGATCAGAGACGTGAAATGAGGCTCCAGAGTTCAGTAGATGCTAATCGTTATCGGCAGCTTAATAGACAGATATCTAAGTCTTTGACGAGCGACCTTCGCCAATTTAATACGAATCGTATTAAAGAGGCTATCGAGCGGAATAAAGGCTCCAAAGTGTTCGCGAGAGATCTGTCTATTGGGCAAAGCCAGATGACGAAGCTGAAAACTGACGACGGACGCATCATTTCATCAAAGCCTGAAATCCTGAGGGAGATCGAGAGCTTCTATGGGCAGTTATATTCCACGCAGACACCTGTTGAAAGCAAGGCTAAAGACCCCAGAGCCAAGCTTACCCGACACTATACTCAAGATATCCCGGACGTCAGCCTGTACGAGATTAGTATGGCTCTCAAACAGCTGAAAAACAACAAGGCGGCGGGTGACGATGGAATCACTACAGAACTTCTGAGAGCGGGCGGTAAGCCGATACTCAAAGTCCTCCAGAAGCTCTTTAATTCCGTCATCGTCCAGGGCAGAACGCCAAAGACATGGAACATAAGTGAGGTGATCTTGTTCTTTAAAAAGGGTGACAAGTCCCTCTTAAAGAACTATAGACCCATCTCGCTTCTGAGTCATGTCTATAAGTTGTTTTCGAGAGTCCTTACGAATCGTCTCGCTCGCAAGTTCGACGACTTCCAACCTCCCGAACAAGCCGGGTTCCGAAAAGGCTTTAGCACCATAGACCACATCCATACGCTGCGGCAGGTTATACAGAAGACCGAGGAGTATAATGAGCCACTTTGCTTGGCGTTCGTGGACTATGAGAAAGCCTTTGATTCGATTGAAACCTGGGCGGTGCTGCAGTCTCTCCAAAGGTGCCAAGTGGACTATAGGTATATCGAGGTGTTGAGGTACTTATACCAAAATGCCACCATGACGATCCGAGTACAGAACCAGAACACAAATCCTATCCAACTGCAGCGTGGTGTGAGACAGGGAGACGTTATTTCTCCGAAACTGTTCACAGCTGCGTTGGAGGACATCTTTAAGCTCTTGGACTGGAAAGGACTCGGCATCAACATTAATGGCGAGTACCTAACACACCTTCGTTTTGCCGATGATATAGTCCTTATGGCTGAGACCATGGAAGACCTGAACACAATGCTCGAAGATCTCCGTAGTGCTTCCCAAAGAGTGGGTCTTAGGATGAACATGGAAAAGACGAAAATTATGTCAAATGCCCATGTTGTACCCTCTCCAGTTCATGTTGGGAACACTACACTTGAAGTTGTTGACCATTACGTATACCTAGGACAGGCAGTCCAGTTAGGTAGGTCCAACTTCGAGAAAGAGATCTCTCGCCGAATCCAACTCGGGTGGGCAGCATTCGGGAAGCTTCGAAAAATCTTCGCGTCCGACTTACCTCAGTGTCTCAAGACGAAAGTCTATGAACAGTGTGTGTTGCCAGTGATGACTTACGGCAGTGAAACGTGGCCGCTAACTATGGGTCTCATAAGGAGGCTCAAGGTCGCTCAGCGTGCAATGGAGAGAGCCATGCTCGGCGTTTCCCTACGTGATCAAATCAGAAACGAGGAGATCCGCAGGAGAACTAAAGTAACCGACATCGCTCGAAGGATTGCTCAGCTGAAGTGGCAATGGGCGGGACACATAGCGAGAAGAACGAAGAAAGGTTCTGGAATGGCGACCGCGCACCGGACGACGCTCCGTGGGTAGGCCCCCGACAAGGTGGACCGACGATCTGGTGAAGGTCGCGGAAAGCCAGTGGATGCAGGCAGCGCAGGACCGATCGTCGTGGAGATCCTTAGGGGAGGCCTATACCCAGCAGTGGGTGTCGTGTGGCTGATATGATGATGATGATGATGAATGTACTTTTAATCTACCTTTTATAACAACCAATACTTTATTAAAACAAATAAGTAGCAACCCTGTTTGCTTTGCCGTTGACGCGCCGGCCGGCGACGCGCCGGTGACGTGACGGCCGGTGACGCGCCGGTGACGTGACGGCCGGCGCGTCACCGGCACGTCGCGCCGCCGGCGAGTCACCGGCAAGGCAAACAGGGTTGCTACTTTTTTGTTTTAATAAGTTATTGGTTGCTATAATCGGTAAAGAAAAGTACACTGTGGTATGGAAATAAAGTAGGTATTATTTATTTATTTCAACTTTGAAAAACATTTATTTTTATTACTTTTGGTAATATTTTGGTAAATTTTTTAGACTTAATTTACACCACCAGTTTAGGATGAGTATTTTTCAAGATAAATTTCTGTTTTAAGATTGACAGATGACAGCTGTCAAACTTAAAACAGCAATATCTCAAAAAGAAATTGTTAACCTTCACTTGTTTTTCCGACATTCATTTGTTTACCCGAAATCCACACTCATTCACACACAAAATTCGAAGAAACAGTACCTTTACTAGAACTCGGTGGAAAGGGTGAATTAAGGCTCAGTTGCACCACCCAACTTTAACGATAACAGGCTAGTTCTAGTACCGGTTAAGCATAAGTTAGCCAAAAAAAGAGGTTGTGAATTAAGGCTCAGTTGCACCACCTAACTTTAACGATAACAGGCTAGTTATAGTACCGCTTAAGCATAAGTTAGCCAAAAAAAGAGGTTGTTAGCCAGCTTGATGTCCTTTGACAAGTTTGACGTGACAAATAGGTAGCATTACCCTTTGAAGATAACTTTAACTTTGACAGCGTTTTGGTACAAAATAAAGTTACCAAAATATTAACAAAGTAATAAAAAATGATTTTTAAAGTTGAAATAAATAAATAATACTTCATTTCCATGCCACAATGTTTGTACCAATAATAAATAAGCGGCAACCCTGTTTGTCATGCCGGGGACGCGCCGGTGACGTGACGGCCGGTGACGCGCCGGTGACGTGACGGCCGGCGACGCGCCGGTGACGTGACGGCCGGTGACGCGCCGGTGACGCGCCGGCCGTCACGTCACCGGCGCGTCGCCGGCCGTCACGTCACCGGCGCGTCGCCGGCCGGCGCGTCAACGGCAAAGCAAACAGGGTTGCTACTTTTTTGTTTTAATAAATTATTGGTTGCTATAATCGGTAGAGAAAAAGTATATTGTGGTATGGAAATAAAGTATTATTTATTTATTACAACTTTGAAAATCATTTTTTTATTACTTTTGTTAATATTTCGGTAGCTTTATGAGACTTAATTCACCTGTTCCACTAAGTTCTAGCACAGCCGATATTTAGTTCATACAGTTGATCATCGAAGGAGTCTAGACAGAGCAATCGTGCGGGGTGGTGCAGTATAGAAGGGGGGTGGGAGGTCCCGAGAGGCTAATATCAACGCAATGTTAAAAATGAAAGAAATCAAGATGGCGGCCAACTTTTTACTTTGCGGGCCGATTTAGATAAAACTCGGTTTTGGTACTATTTTGACAAACAAACAGCAACGCAATGTCAAAAAAGTAAAAAATTCAAGATGGCGGCCAACTTTTTTGTTTGCCGGCCGATTTCGATGAAACTCGGTTTTTGGTCCTATTTTGACAAGAAAACAGAAACGCAATATTAAAAAAGTAAAAAATAAAGATGGCAGCCAACTTCTCTGTTTGCGGGCCAATTTCGATGAAACTCTGTTTTTGGTACTATTTTGACAAGAAAACGGCAATGCACTGTTAAAAATGTAAATAATTCAAGATGGCGACCAACTTTTTTGTTTGTGGGCCGATTTCAATGAAACTTGGTTTTGGGTACTATTTTGACAAGAAAACAGCAACGCAGTGTTAAAAATCTAAAAAAATTCAAGATGGCGGCCAACTTTTTTGCTTGTGGGCTGATTTCGATGAAATTTGGTTTTTGGTACTATTTTGACATGAGAACAGCTACGCAAAGTTAAAAACGTAAAAATTCAAGATGGTGGCCAATTTCTCTGTTTGCGGGCCGATTTAGATGAAATTCAGTTTTTGGTACTATTTTGACAAGCAAACAGCGACGCAATGTTAAAAAAGTAAAAAATTTCAAGATGGCGGCCAACTTTTTGTTTGCAGGCTGATTTCGATGAAACTCGGTTTTTGGTCCTATTTTGACAAGAAAACAGAAACACAATATTAAAAAGTAAAAAAAATAAAGATGGCGGCCAACTTTTTGTTTGTTGCCGATTTCGATGAAATTCGGTTTTTAGTACTATTTTGACAAGAAAACAGCAACGCAGTGTTAAAAATCTAAAAAAATCAAGATGGGGGCCAACTTTTTTGTTTGTGGGCTTATTTCGATGAAATTCGGTTTTTAGTACTATTTTGACAAGAAAACAGCAACGCAATGTTAAAAATGTAAAAAAATTCAAGATGGCGGCCAACTTTTTTGCTTGTGGGCCGATTTTTATGAAACTTGGTTTTTGGTATTATTTTGACATGAGAACAGCTACGCAAAGTTAAAAATGTTAAAATTCAAGAAAGTGGCCAACTCCTTTATTTGTGGGCCGATTTCGATGAAACTCGGTGATGCCGTTTTCTGGCCAAAACGGTCCAAAAAACCGAGTTTCATCATAATCGGCCCACAAGCAAAACGTTGGCCGCCATCTTGCATATTTTATGTTTTTAATATAGCGTTGCTGTTTTCTTGTCAAAATAGTACCAAAAATCAAGTTTCATCGAAATCAGCCCACAAGCCAAAAAGTTGGCCGCCATCTTGAATTTTTACATTTGTAACTTTGCGTTGCTGTTTTCTTGTCAAAATAGTGTCAAAAACCGTGTTTCATCGAAATCGCCCTGCAAACAAAAAAGTTGGCCGCCATCTTGAATTTTTTAACTTTTTTAACATTGCGTCGCTGTTTGCTTGTCAAAATAGTACCAAAAACTGAATTTCATCTAAATCGGCCCGCAAACAGAGAAAGTGGCCACCATCTTGAATTTTTACGTTTTTAACTTTGCGTAGCTGTTCTCATGTCAAAATAGTACCAAAAACCAAATTTCATCGAAATCAGCCCACAAGCAAAAAAGTTGGCCGCCATCTTGAATTTTTTTACATTTTTAACATTGCGTTGCTGTTTTCTTGTCAAAATAGTACTAAAAACCGAATTTCATCGAAATCAGCCCACAAACAAAAAAGTTGGCCGCCATCTTGATTTTTTTTAGATTTTTAACACTGCGTTGCTGTTTTCTTGTCAAAATAGTACCCAAAACCAAGTTTCATTGAAATCGGCCCACAAACAAAAAAGTTGGTCGCCATCTTGAATTATTTACATTTTTAACAGTGCATTGCCGTTTTCTTGTCAAAATAGTACCAAAAACAGAGTTTCATCGAAATTGGCCCGCAAACAGAGAAGTTGGCTGCCATCTTTAGTTTTTACTTTTTTAATATTGCGTTTCTGTTTTCTTGTCAAAATAGGACCAAAAACCGAGTTTCATCGAAATCGGCCGGCAAACAAAAAAGTTGGCCGCCATCTTGAATTTTTTACTTTTTTGACATTGCGTTGCTGTTTGTTTGTCAAAATAGTACCAAAACCGAGTTTTATCTAAATCGGCCCGCAAAGTAAAAAGTTGGCCGCCATCTTGATTTCTTTCATTTTTAACATTGCGTTGATATTAGCCTCTCGGGACCTCCCACCCCCCTTCTATACTGCACCACCCCGCACGATTGCTCTGTCTAGACTCCTTCGATGATCAACTGTATGAACTAAATATCGGCTGTGCTAGAACTTAGTGGAACAGGTGAATTAAGTCTCATAAAGCTACCGAAATATTAACAAAAGTAATAAAAAAATGATTTTCAAAGTTGTAATAAATAAATAATACTTTATTTCCATACCACAATATACTTTTTCTCTACCGATTATAGCAACCAATAATTTATTAAAACAAAAAAGTAGCAACCCCGTTGACGCGCCGGTGACGTGACGGCCGGTGACGCGCCGGTGACGCGCCGGCCGTCACGTCACCGGCGCGTCGCCGGCCGTCACGTCACCGGCGCGTCACCGGCCGTCACGTCACCGGCGCGTCCCCGGCATGACAAACAGGGTTGCCGCTTATTTATTATTGGTACAAACATTGTGGCATGGAAATGAAGTATTATTTATTTATTTCAACTTTAAAAATCATTTTTTATTACTTTGTTAATATTTTGGTAACTTTATTTTGTACCAAAACGCTGTCAAAGTTAAAGTTATCTTCAAAGGGTAATGCTACCTATTTGTCACGTCAAACTTGTCAAAGGACATCAAGCTGGCTAACAACCTCTTTTTTTGGCTAACTTATGCTTAAGCGGTACTATAACTAGCCTGTTATCGTTAAAGTTAGGTGGTGCAACTGAGCCTTAATTCACAACCTCTTTTTTGGCTAACTTATGCTTAACCGGTACTAGAACTAGCCTGTTATCGTTAAAGTTGGGTGGTGCAACTGAGCCTTAATTCACCCTTTCCACCGAGTTCTAGTAAAGGTACTGTTTCTTCGAATTTTGTGTGTGAATGAGTGTGGATTTCGGGTAAACAAATGAATGTCGGAAAAACAAGTGAAGGTTAACAATTTCTTTTTGAGATATTGCTGTTTTAAGTTTGACAGCTGCCATCTGTCAATCTTAAAACATAAATTTATCTTGAAAAATACTCATCCTAAACTGGTGGTGTAAATTAAGTCTAAAAAATTTACCAAAATATTACCAAAAGTAATAAAAATAATGTTTTTCAAAGTTGAAATAAATAAATAATACCTACTTTATTTCCATACCACAGTGTACTTTTCTTGACCGATTAAAGCAACCAATAATTTATTAAAACAAAAAAGTAGCAACCCTGTTTGCCTTGCCGGTGACTCGCCGGCGGCGCGACGTGCCGGTGACGCGCCGGCCGTCACGTCACCGGCGCGTCACCGGCCGTCACGTCACCGGCGCGTCGCCGGCCGGCGCGTCAACGGCAAAGCAAACAGGGTTGCTACTTTTTTGTTTTAATAAATTATTGGTTGCTATAATCGGTAGAGAAAAAGTATATTGTGGTATGGAAATAAAGTATTATTTATTTATTACAACTTTGAAAATCATTTTTTTATTACTTTTGTTAATATTTCGGTAGCTTTATGAGACTTAATTCACCTGTTCCACTAAGTTCTAGCACAGCCGATATTTAGTTCATACAGTTGATCATCGAAGGAGTCTAGACAGAGCAATCGTGCGGGGTGGTGCAGTATAGAAGGGAGGGTGGGAGGTCCCGAGAGGCTAATATCAACGCAATGTTAAAAATCTAAAAAAAATCAAGATGGCGGCCAACTTTTTTGTTTGTGGGCCGATTTCGATGAAATTCGGTTTTTAGTACTATTTTGACAAGAAAAAAGCAACGCAATGTTAAAAATGTAAAAAAATTCAAGATGGCGGCCAACTTTTTTGCTTGTGGGCTGATTTCGATGACATTTGGTTTTTGGTACTATTTTGACATGAGAACAGCTACGCAAAGTTAAAAACGTAAAAATTCAAGATGGTGGCCAATTTCTCTGTTTGCGGGCCGATTTAGATGAAATTCAGTTTTTGGTACTATTTTGACAAGCAAACAGCGACGCAATGTTAAAAAAGTAAAAAATTCAAGATGGCGGCCAACTTTTTTGTTTGCAGGCTGATTTCGATGAAACTCGGTTTTTGGTCCTATTTTGACAAGAAAACAGAAACGCAATATAAAAAAGGAAAAAATAAAGATGGCGGCCAACTTTTTGTTTGTTGGCCGATTTCGATGAAATTCGGTTTTTAGTACTATTTTGACAAGAAAACAGCAACGCAGTGTTAAAAATCTAAAAAAATCAAGATGGCGGCCAACTTTTTTGCTGGTGGGCCGATTTTTATGATACTTGGTTTTTGGTATTATTTTGACATGAGAACAGCTACGCAAAGTTAAAAATGTTAAAATTCAAGATAGTGGCCAACTCCTTTATTTGTGGGCCGATTTCGATGAAACTCGGTTTTTGTACTTTTTTTACAAGAAAATGGCAACGCAATGTTAAAAATGTCAAAGTTCAAGATGGCAGCCAACTTTTTTGCTTGTGGGCTCATGGGCTGATTTCAATGAGACTCGGTTTTTGCTAGTATTTTGACAAGAGAACAGCTACGCAAAGTTAAAAATGGAATAAATTCAAGATGGTGGCCAACTCCTTTGTTGATGGGCCTATTTCGATGAAACACGGTTTTTGACACTATTTTGACAAGAAAACAGCAACGCAAAGTTACAAATGTAAAAATCAAGATGGCGGCCAACTTTTTGGTTTGTGGGCTGATTTCGATGAAACTTGATGGTACTATTTTGATAAGAAAACAGCAACGCTATATTAAAAACATAAAATATGCAAGATGGCGGCCAACTTTTTGCTTGTGGGCCGATTTTGATGAAACTCGGTTTTTTGGACCGTTTTGGCCAGAAAACGGCATCACCGCAAAAAATTTGTCATTTTTTTCTAAAAGGTAAAAATATTTTTTTTAAATTTGTCTCTTTTTCTTCTTTTTATGCTCTTCAAATAAAGAATAGAAAAAAATGTGACTTAGTTTTTGCTCCTTTTCTTTTTGTTTATGGGCCGATTTCGATGAAGCTCGCTTTTTGATATAACTTTGACACGAAAATAACAACGCAATGTTGAAAACATTAAAAATCCAAATTTTTTGTTTGCGGGTCGATTTCGATGAATCTCGGTTTTTGGTACTATTTTGCCAAGAAAACAGCAACGCAATGTTAAAAATACAAAAATATCTAAGATGGCGGCCAACTTTTTTGTTTGCAGGGCGATTTCGATGAAACACGGTTTTTGACACTATTTTGACAAGAAAACAGCAACGCAAAGTTACAAATGTAAAAATTCAAGATGGCGGCCAACTTTTTGGCTTGTGGGCTGATTTCGATGAAACTTGATTTTTGGAATAATTTGGCAAGAAAACAGCAACGCTATATTAAAAACATAAAATATGCAAGATGGCGGCCAACTTTTTGCTTGTGGGCCGATTTCGATGAAACTCGGTGATGCCGTTTTCTGGCGAAAACGGTCCAAAAAACCGAGTTTCATCATAATCGGCCCACAAGCAAAACGTTGGCCGCCATCTTGCATATTTTATGTTTTTAATATAGCGTTGCTGTTTTCTTGCCAAATTATTCCAAAAATCAAGTTTCATCGAAATCAGCCCACAAGCCAAAAAGTTGGCCGCCATCTTGAATTTTTACATTTGTAACTTTGCGTTGCTGTTTTCTTGTCAAAATAGTGTCAAAAACCGTGTTTCATCGAAATCGCCCTGCAAACAAAAAAGTTGGCCGCCATCTTAGATATTTTTGTATTTTTAACATTGCGTTGCTGTTTTCTTGGCAAAATAGTACCAAAAACCGAGATTCATCGAAATCGACCCGCAAACAAAAAATTTGGATTTTTAATGTTTTCAACATTGCGTTGTTATTTTCGTGTCAAAGTTATATCAAAAAGCGAGCTTCATCGAAATCGGCCCATAAACAAAAAGAAAAGGAGCAAAAACTAAGTCACATTTTTTTCTATTCTTTATTTGAAGAGCATAAAAAGAAGAAAAAGAGACAAATTTAAAAAAAATATTTTTACCTTTTAGAAAAAAATGACAAATTTTTTTCAAAGAATATAACTTGAATTTTGAAGTACCAATCTTATTTTTCTTATTAATTTTTGATATTCAAAAAGGCAAATCACAGAGTGCCAACCCTTACACCTTTAGTCGTTGCGTCAACTGCCTAGCTAGACGAACAGCGGTTCTAGTAAGGGTAACATTTTTCGAATTTAAATGAAAATACAACAATGTGTGTGGATTTTGGGTAAACAAATGAATGACGTAAAATTAATTGAAGGTCAACAATTTCTATTTGAGATAGGTATTGCTGTTTTAAGTTTGACAGCTGTCATCTGTCAATCTTAAAACAGCAATATCTCGAAAAATACTCATCCTAGACTGGTGGTGTAAATTAAGTCTAATAAATTTACCAAAATATTACCAAAAGTAATAAAAGTAAATGTTTTTCAAAGTTGAGATAAATAAATAATACTCTATTTCCATACCACAGTGTATTTATCTATACCGATCATAGCAATTAATAATTTATAAAAACAAAAAAGTAGCAACCCTGTTTGCCTTGCCGTTGAGTCGCCGGTGACGCGCCGTGCCGGTGACGTGCCGGCCGTCACGTCACCGGCGCGTCGCCGGCAAGGTAAACAGGGTTGCCACTTATTTGATTCAATAAAGTATTGGTTGTTATAATAGGTAGAAAAAAAAGTACATTGTGGTTTAGAAATAAAGTATTTTTTATTTATTTCAACTTTAAAAAACATTTTATTCACATTTTTCTTAATATTTTGGTAAATTTTATAGACTAAATTTACACCACCACTTTAGGATGAGTATTTTTCGAGATATATTGCTGTTTTAAGATTGACAAATGACAACTTAAAACAACAATTTCGCAAAAAGAAATTGTTGACCTTCACTTGTTTTTCTGAGATTCATTTGTTTACCCGAAATCCACACACGTTGTATTTTTATTAAAATTCGAAAAATTGTACCCTTACCAAAATTTAGTGGAACAGATGAATAAGGTCTCATAAAGTTACCGAAATATTAACAAAAGTTATAAAAAATGCTTTACAATGCTGAAATAAATAAATTATACTTTTTCTGTACCGATTATAGTAACCAATAATTTATTAAAACAAAAAGTAGCAGCCCTGTTTGTCTTGCCGGTGCCTCGCCGGCGACGCGCCATGCCGGTGACGTGCCGGCCGTCACGTCACCGGCGCGTCACCGGCCGTCACGTCACCGGCGCGTCGCCGGCCGTCACGTCACCGGCGCGTCCCCGGCATGGCAAACAGGGTTGCCACTTATTTATTATAATAAATTATTGGTTGTTATAATAGGTAGAAAAAAGTACATTGTGGTGTAGAAATAAAGTATTTATTTATTTATTTCAACTTTAAGAACCTACTGTTTAAGTATTGTTTTTGGTAGTATTTTGGTAACTTTGTTAGACTTAATTCACCTTTACCACTAAGTTCAAGCAAAGGTACTATTTTTCGAATTTTAATAATAATACAACAATTTCTGTAGACAATGTTTTCATGCCTTCACTTGTGTTCCGGCATTCATTTGTTTACCCGAAAATCCGACATTCGCATACGTTGTTGTATTTCTATTATAATTCGAGAAAATAATACTTACTTTTACTTAAACTTAGTGGAATAAGTAAATTAAGTCTAATAAAGTTACCAAAATATTTCCAAAAAACAATACTTAAACAGTAGGTTTATAAAGTTGGAATAAATAAATAATTCTATATTTCCATACCACAATGTACTTTTTTCTACCTATTATAGCAACCTATACTTTATTAAAACAAAAAAGTGGCAACCCTGCTTGCCTTGCCGGTGAAGCGACGTTGACTTGACTGAAACGAGCCGGCGACGCGCCGGTGACGTGCCGGCGCCGGTGATCTGAACTGCTTGTTCACACATATTTTTGACGTTGACGGACGGGCCGGTGACGCGCCGGTGACGCGCCGGTGACGCGCCGGTGACGCGCCGGAGCTGTGGGAATGATCCTTAAGAATGTCATCGAGTAACAGCGCTGGGTGGTTACGTCATTCGCAGGAAGACTACGCCACACAGAAGAGCGGAGACATTCAGAGTTAATGGCTGTGTTTTCGGTAATAAAGCGTCGTCTCTGCAACCACAGCGTTTTCCTTCCAATCCCGTCCCCCGCGTCCGTTACAATATGGAATACTTTTTATCCTGGGTTCCCTAAAGATTTTCTCGAATATTCACGCGGACAAAGTCGCGGGTGGAAGCTAGTAGAAAATAATATTATAGAAAGCGGGCTTTGTTATTTATTGCATACACGTACATTTTGTTTCTGAGAAATTACAAAAGACCCTAAACTCCACACGTTTTTGTTTACTTTTACCCATTGACCATTTATACTGTGCCAGATGGTAATACACCAGCTGTTCGGCCGTTCTAAGTTTCTAACAGTATAATTCCCTTAAAACTAATTCATCGTAAACTCTTCTTAGTATATCTTTTGAAAGATTGAACCGATTGCGATGAAATAATAATAAGATTAAATTGTACTCCAAAATACACAGTATATTTTGTATGTAAACATCAACACGTATGGATTGGCGTTTTTAGGGTTCCGTACCTACCCAAAGTGTAAACTCTATTACTAAGACTCCGTTGTCCGTCTATCTGTCTGTCTGTCACCAGGCTGTATCTCAAGAACCGTGATAGCTAGACAGCTGAAATTTTTACAGATGATGTATTTCTGTTGCCGCTATAACATCAAATACTAAAAACAAAATAAAATAATTTAAGCTCCCATACAACAAACATGTTTTTTGCCGTTTATTGTTTCTTTTGCCGTTTTTTTACGTTATTAGTGCACAAACAAACATACAGACAAACAGATAAACAGACAAAAAATCTAAAAACATTAAAAATAGTTTTATTTGGTATTTATTAAACACCCCAACAACTTTTTTCAAAATATTTCCTTAGTACAGACAACTTTTCTACAGTCTATTTATTATATTGTATAGATAATTTCAAACTTATTAATAGGTAGTATATTATTACACGAAAATTGAAATAAATGTCTTTTTTTTTTTATTTATTACACGTACCGGAATATGGGGCATTATTTTATTTTACTTTATAAGATTATCTTTTGAGATAACATTCAGGATTTTATAGGTACACTAGCGTCCCGCCCTCGCTTCGCTTCGGTGTAGTGTGGAATTTGACACCATGTTTTATACATAATAAAAACCTCCCTCTTCAATCACTCTATCTATTTAAAAAACCGCATCAAAATCCATTGCGTAGTTTTAAAGATCTAACATACAAACAGACAGACAGCGGGAAGCTGCTTTGTTTTATACAATGTAGTGTTACAAGACCTGGGACACACAATCTATACATATAATAAAGCTGTAGAAGAGTTGTGTCTGTACAAAGAAAATATTTTGATATAAAGTGGTTGGGGTGTTTGATAACAACCTATAAAACCCTTTTCTATCATTTTTGGAATTTTTGTCTGTTAATCTGTTTGTCTGTATGTTTGTGCGCTAATAACTTCAAAAACGCTAACTCAATCGTAATGATGTTTACATAGGAATATACTATGTATTTTGCGAAATAATTTAGTTTTTATCTCATTGAAATCGGTTTACTCAGTTAAAAGATATATACGACTTTTAAGTTTTTAAGAAGAGTCTACGATGAATTCGTTGTAACAATATCTTTGGGAATTATACTGTTAGAACGACGACTACCTGGACCTGGTGTTTCCGCATCTGGCACGGTAAAATGGTCAATGGCTTAAAAGTAAACAATAAAGTGTCGAGTTTTGGGTATTTCTTTTGTAATTTCTCAAAAAAAAATGCACGTGCCATGCAATAAAATCTAAGCCCGCTTTTTATTATATTATTTAATACTACTAACTTCCGAGCGCGACTTCGTTCGCGTGGACATTCGAGACTTTTTATCCAGATTAAAGGTTCCCTAAGGATTTTCTCCAATGTCCACGCGGACGAAGTCGCGGGCGGAAGCTAGTATAATTATAATAGTACTCACGTGAATCCTTCGGGTGGAGTCGAGCGCTCTTTTCTACTGATTTTCGTTCGACATTTGACTCAATCTCATTCATTTGAGTCAAAATATGTCGAACGAAAATCAGCGATTCAAAAGTAAGGCCCCTGACCAGGCGGTGAGTACGAGGTACGACTACTGATGTCACGAGACTTTTAAGCTAGGATGGATAGGTGAGATTCAAGAATCTTATATTCATATTCTATTGGTAAGATTGTTTTTTTCCATTGTTTTACTTGCCAATGGGAACAAAGTGAATTTTCTTTCAAACATCATTTCGTTATATTTAATATTTAGCAATTAAAAACGCAACCGGATGCTAAACACTAGGTGTACGTACAGTGCGAGGCACGTATCTTGAAATCGGGTGGGGATTGCGCGAAACGCGTATTTTGGGTATGCGTAGCGGTGAGGGGCGCGGGCGGCGGGAGAAGGGCGCGCTATTGGTCGCTCACAAGAGCACATGCGCGAACTTATCCCCACTCTGTCGACAAAATTTCAAGATACGTGCCTCGCCCTGTAATTGGTGTGTTGGTGATTGGTATCCATCTCATCACCTGTATTGCAATATGGTATAGCAATATGGTTTGGCAATATAGATTCCATACATTTCTTGAATATTCGAGAATACTTCGAACCATCGCATTTATTGTTATAAATTGTTGTTTCTCATAATAATGTAATAATACTGTACAAGCCATTTTAAATAATATGTTCTTATTTTATAATTCGACAGTACCGCGCCGCGTTAATATTGCACAACCTAAGTAGTTTTGCATATGCGACAATTTCGCATAAGTTTTCCTGTAATACGGCGGCAGTGCATTAAGTATTGACGTTTATTATTGTTCCGCGCAAATATCATATCCCGTGACGTCAGTCACCTCAAATTGACATAATCGCATATTGACATAGTGTACAGCCTCAAGCAGGGGCTCGCACAGTTTGGTCCTTCGAGAAAACTTTCCAGGACCATCAGTTCGCGTTTCCGGGTCGCGGTTTCGTGTGCGTGGGTTAGGAAAGAGTAACCAGTGACAGGATTGCAGTGCATTTACAAATTTTGCATTTAGTGACATATTAATTAGTGACATCTGTGACAATAATTTATAAAAAAGAGAGTGACAATTACTTGCATTAAAATAAAATAGTGACATTAATTTACAAAGTGTTTGGAACTATTGGTCCAGCATTTAGTGCAATCATCTTTAATTTAACCACGTGGCATTTGCGTGGTTACCTGACATCGGAGGCGGAGCGGACGTGCTTCCTCATCACCTCGACTGAACCTGACAGAGTAGCGGTACGCCGGCAAAACGCTGGGCTGACATCATCCCTCTTATCCCAGGGTGACATCGTAGTTGACATCGTTTGTGACAGCAGTTCCCAAGTAAGACTGTTCCATGATTTTTATACTAAGAATTGACAGAAATGGAGGCTATTTTAAATAACCAGCAGATTATCATCAAGGGGTTTGAACGCGAGAATAGCAACTTTAAAAAAGATCCTTCTAGCAGGAAGACTCCAGAATATATTGCAAAGAAGCTAGAGAGATTAGACAAGTTATGGGAAGACTTCCAGTTTAACCACGACCAATTATTGACATTTGATGACAAAACACATGATTATTTTGCAAAGGATTTTTATGAACAAACTCTGAGATATTATCAAGTAACTCGAGACTTGGTTGCAGCATTCAAGATGCCAAAATCGGCTGAGATTAAAGAGGCTGGAGACTCTTCGAAAGATACATCAAAGCTTGGCAGCTTAATAAACAGACTTATGTAATAACGGTGACGATGAGATTTTCTCTTACAAGAAACGGGCACTATTTGGGGCCGAATCAAACCATGCGCATCCGTCGGGGACGGGGGGTGAGTTTGGCGTCACCGCGCGTCAGGTCTATGACTGTGTGCGCTCGATGACGCGTGGCAAGTCTCCTGGCCACGACGGCCTTAGTGTTGAACATATTCTCTATGCGGGTCCACAGCTCTTTGAAAAAATGGCTACACTGTACAATTCATGTTTATCACATAGTTTTTTTGCCCGGGGCCTTTATGAAAACTGTTGTGGTTCCGCTGGTGAAGAATAGGACTGGGGACGTGTCCAGCCTGTCTAACTATCGCCCCATATCCCTGGCCACTGTATTTTCAAAGATATTAGAAAGACTTATTAACCCCAATTTGACAAAAAATATTCCCTTGAACGATGCGCAGTTTGGTTTTCGCACCGGTCTTTCAACTGATATGGCAATATTCGCTCTTAAAAACACAGTCAAAAGTTACGTTAGGAAAAACACATCAGTATATGCATGTTTTCTTGATTTAAGTCGTGCTTTTGACACTATTAGTTATAAAATTCCTTGGAAAAAATTAAGAAACACCGCTGTGTCAAAAAATATTGTCAATCTGTTGGAGTACTGGTACGGTAATCAGGCAAACGTAGTTAGGTGGGGTAAAGTGTACTCGAGCCCATATAAACTTGAACGCGGAGTGAGACAGGGTGGACTTACGTCCCCAATCCTGTTTAATTTATATGTTGATCAGCTGATTGAGGAACTTAGTGCTACCAAAGTTGGCTGTTACGTCAATGATCAATTAATAAACAACCTCAGTTACGCTGACGATATGGTGTTGCTAAGTCCCTCAATCGGAGGTCTAAGGAAACTCATCGCTAAATGTGAGCGTTACGCTGAAATGCATGGGCTCACGTACAATGTAAACAAAACTGAAATAGTAATTTTTAAACATGATAATGTGGGTCCAAAAAATGTGCTTCCTGTATACTTAAGCGGCTCTGTTATCAATGTAGTGCCAAAATTTAAATACCTGGGCCATATAGTCTCAGAGTCACTACGGGATGATGAGGACATAGACCGCCAAAGGCGCGCGCTTGCTATGCGGGCTAACATGCTCGCTCGGCGGTTCGCGCGCTGTTCTAGAGATGTTAAATTGACCCTGTTCAAGGCCTACTGCCAGGGGCTTTACACATGTCATCTTTGGTACTCATTCACGCAACACTCCTACCACACTTTAAGAGTACAATACAACAACGCGTTCAGAGGCTTGATGGGCCTACCATGGCGTTGTAGCGCCTCAAGTATGTTTGCCGTGTACAGGGTTAATGATTTTTTCGCGATAATGAGGAATGCGAGGGCAAACTTTGAAAAACGTGCAAGTGCAACCCGGAATAAAATAATAAGGACAGTGTATGACAATTTTTATATCTTTGACGATCATTTTAATGTGATAATATATAATCTATATTGAAATTAATTTTTAAATGCTAATTGTTAAGTTTAATTAAAGTTAAATTTAATATAATCTAATATAATGTAATTTAAAACTATGGGTGTAATTTAGCCTGAAATAAATGATTTTTATTTTATTTATTTATTTATTTATTAATCAACAGCGAACTAATTTTAAAGCCTTCGTAAGGCAAATACAATATTGTGATGTGGACGGAATAGAGGAAAAGTGGGAGATAGAAGATGAACTTCGAAGTATACAAGCACGTTGGGAGTGTATTGACAAATTACATTGGCAAATAGATAACTTGTTGGAGGAATCTGACACTAGTTACGAAGATGAGTATAATGAGCATGAACTGAGATATAGAGAGATCAAGAGAATTTTAAATCGAAAGTTGTCCTCTACGGTTCATCTTAAGGAATCTACTCCAAAAATGGACATACCTGTATTTACAGGAAATTATACTGAGTGGCCGACATTTATTGACCTTTATAAAGAAACCATACATCAGAACCCTACACTTTCTAAGTCCCAAAAAATGCAGCACTTGAAAAGTAAGTTGAAAGGAGAAGCGGAGAGGCTTATACAGCATCTCCACATCTCGGCGGACAATTATGACACCGCATGGGATATTTAATGGGTTGAGGGAGCTTTTGCATAAATGTGAATGTTATGCGCTCACTCATGGCCTTATGTATAACACAAAAAAGAGCGAGTACCTCGTGTTTAGGGCCGTCGGTGGTAAGTGTCCGTCCACTATACCAAGTATAAATCTCAATGGTTCGGAACTCAAACGAGTCTACCGTTTTAAATATCTTGGACACTATGTAACCGACGACCTTAAGGACGAGGTAGACATTGAAAGGGAGCGTAGGGCGCTGGCGGTGCGCTGTAACATGCTGGCACGGAGGTTTGCACGTTGTAGTGTCCCAGTTAAACTAACACTATTTCGAGCCTTCTGTCAAGTGTTCTACACGTGCAGCCTCTGGACCAGGCACACGCAGCGGGCCATCGACGCGCTACGTGTCCAATATAATAATGCTTTCAGAGTGCTGTTGGGGCTGCCCCGTTTCTGCAGTGCATCGGGTATGTTTGCGCAGATGCACATAGACGATTACTACGCTATCATGCGAAAGAAAACTGCCTCGTTGCTCTTCAGGGTGCGGGCCAGCTCCAGCTCCATTCTGCAAGTAATAGGAAATCGATACGATTCTCCTATTATAGCTAATTGTGTTCGGAGATGCATCACGGGCACAAAACTAGTGTCTAAGTAACGATAATACTAACATTAGGTAATAAGATATTATAATACTAACAAATCAAATATGGATGATCTCTAGTCCGAAATAAAATTTATTTTATTTTATTTTATTTATTATTTTAATGTCAACGCTATAATAACAAACAATTGCTTTTCACCAAGCAGATAGAAGTGTTTCTTAACCAGCCCAATGTTCAGAAACAGACATCTTATGAGATAAGAAAATTACATGACACCAGTAAAGAATGTTTGCATGCCATACAGAATTTAGGTGTGGACACGGCCACATGGGGTCCACTATTGGTACACCTCTTATCAAAAAAACTGGATACCGAGACTTTTCGAGACTATCAAGAGCAAAGAAAAAATCCGCGTGAATTGGCAAAAATTGAAGATATTTTGTCATTTTTGGAGCTTAAATTTACAGCGTTAGAGCCTATTCGCAAAAGAGAAGATTTGACATTACAAAAGTTCCCGAAAAATCTGACAAAATATGATAAAAATGACAAAAAATATCAAAATGGAGCACAGAAATATAATTTTTCGCGAGCATATTATACAAATTTTAAACGTGACAAATGTCCATTGTGTAATTTTGATCATGCATTGCATCAATGCAAACGATTTGCAAGTATGTCACCGGATATGAAATTAAATTCTATTGCGAAACATGATATTTGTCAGAATTGTCTTTACCGACATGAAAAAGGTATTTGTAATTCCAACAAACGTTGCAAAACTTGCAACAAAGCGCATAATTCGTTGCTACACGATGCGTTTGGCGAGCAATCGACGTCATCGTCGAACTGCAATAATTTACCGTCGCGTCCGATAAATAAAAATGCAAGCCATGTTGACAGCGAAAATGATGAAATGCTATTGACAACAGTACAGATCAAAGTAAGAGCGGCAGACGGCATTTATATGACATTCCGTGCGTTATTGGACCAAGGGTCTCAAATTACCCTAATCTCGGAAAACGCAGCACAACTTTTAGGTCTTCGTCGGCAACACATCAATGCATCAGTGTGTGGAGTGGGCGTCGCGCCTAAAAAGGGCAAGGGCAAGATGTCATTGAACTGTAAATCAATTTACGATGATTATGAGTTTGAAACCGAAGCGCTCATTATGACAAAAGTTATTAATAATCTGCCAAATTCGTCATTTGAAAAGAAAAATTATTCTCATTTACAGAATATTCAATTGGCCGATCCTGAGTATCACATTTCAAAACCTATTGACATATTACTTGACGTGAAAGTGTACTCAGAGATAATTATGAATGGATTATTGCGAGGCTCAGCACAACAACCTATCGCCCAACAGACGAAATTAGGTTGGATTTTGTCTGGAAACATAAATTCGTTAACTTTTAACTGTCACGTGATTGTAAACAATGAAGAGGATATGTCGAGATTCTGGGAGATGGAAGAAGTGTCTGAAAAGAATGCATTGACAGAAAGAGAGCAGTGTTGTGAGGACTTTTACATCGCTACAACAAAAAGATTGTCTAATGGGAGGTATGAAGTGCGCATGCCAATGATAGAAAACTTTGAGCAACATCTTGGTGCATCCAAACCAAAAGCTGTAGCCCAGTTAAAACACTTAGAAACTAGGTTAGCAAAGAATGATAAATTACATGACAGTTACCATCAATTCATGGAGGAGTATAAAGCCCTTAATCACATGAAGAAATGCGTGGCAAGCAAAAATCCTCATTAATTCTTGCCTCACCATGACATTCACAAAGAAGACTCCACAACGACAAAATTGCGTGTGGTGTTTAATGCGTCGTCGAAAACAAAGTCAGGTTATAGTCTCAATGACCTGATGGAGTGTGGACCAAAATTGCATAATGACATACAAGGATTATTAATAAATTGGCGAACGTTTCGACATGTTTACGTTGCAGATTGTGAGAAAATGTATCGCATGATCATGGTCCACGAAGATGACCAGCATCTTCAGAAAATAGTATGGAGAAATGGGTCAACTATAGAAGAATATCAGCTATGTACTTTGAGTTATGGAATAAAGGCGTCACCCTTTTTGGCATTACGAACCTTGCAAAAATTAGCTGAAGATGAAGCAGAAAGATATCCTCTAGCGGCGAAAGTCGTGTTGAAAAATCTTTATGTCGACGATTTATTGGCGGGAAATAATAATGCTGACATAGCCAAACAGACGCAAATACAATTAATTGACATGTTAAAAAGGGGATGTATTTAATAGCACTTTAAATTTGATGAAAACAGCTATAAAATTGTATATCAGCACTTCAAAATAATGATAGACCTATAATTTAATCTTATCACTACAAAAATAATGGTTTGCACATTAAAATAATAATAGATCTATTATTAATATTATAACTACAAAAATAATGGTTTGCACTATAAATCTGTGTCCCAACTCCGAAATCATTTAATTTCTGTCAAACCCAGACTAATGAGATGGCAAGTCTCATCAAGTCGGTTCTAGCGTTGTTGGTCGCAATGGAACCTAACCACATGAGTAAAAAGAAAACCTAACCTCCTCCTCAGCTCCCCTCTCAATGCGCCCGCTCGTATGGTGTAATGTAAAGTATTAATTTTAAAGCTAAACAATTGAATTGTATAGTGCAAAGTATTAATTTTAAAGCTTAGCATATTTATAGTGGAAACCATTATTTTTAAAGTTCATTCAATAAATTTTGAAGTTAAACATTTTAAAGTGTGTTACATTATTTTTAAAGTGCAATTATATATTCCCCGTTAAAAAGCGCGGGCATTAATTTACGCAAATGGTCCAGCAATACGCCGGAGCTATTAGATCATTTGTCTCCGGAGCAATTAAATACAACAAGTATTGATTTCAAATGTGCAAAGTCGACAAAAACGCTCGGACTTAAGTGGGAACCAACATCCGACTCATTTAAGTTCGAGAACAAAATTGATTACAACATTAATGACAAATACACAAAGCGCATGATGTTATCGGATATGTCTAAGTTATTCGATCCCTTAGGTTGGTTATCACCTATTACAATAAAGACAAAACTTTTGTTTTAAAAGGCCTGGAATACCGGGATAGGTTGGGATGACCAGATTCCCGAGGACATTAACCAAGAGTGGATTAAATTACGAAGTGATTTGAAGAACATTGACAAGTTTAACATACCGAGGTGGATCGGAACTACGGAAAAATCTATAGAGCTTCACGGGTTTTCAGATGCTTCGGAAAAGGCAATGGCTTGTTCTGTATACGTGAAAACTACCGATGACAGCGGAAAAATAACATTGACATTACTAGCCGCTAAGACAAAGCTCGCTCCAGCAAAAAAGCTTGTATCATTGCCGCGTTTGGAGCTTTGTTCGGCAGCCCTGTTGACAAAATTAATAAACAAAATCATAATTTCTGTGCCTGAAGACGTGTCCGTGGAAGTGTTTGGATGGACTGATTCCATGGTGGTGCTAGGATGGCTTCAAGGTGACCAGTCGCGGTGGAAGGCCTTCGTTGCTAACCGGGTCCGTGAGATAATTGACATACTACCGGCGTCACAATGGAGACATGTAAAGTCAGATGACAACGCAGCCGACTGCGCCACTAGGGGTCTCCAACCCTCACAGCTGTTAGATTATAAGTTGTGGTGGAATGGACCCTCATGGCTGAAGGATGACATACAAAAAGAGAGTCCAAAAATTGATCCCCCAAAATTAGAAATAAAAAACATAAAAGCATCGTGTGCAATTCAATTGATTTCGCCATCTATTATAATTGAATTATTAAATAAAAATAGCAAGATAACGCGAGTCGAAAGAATTATATGTTGGATATCACGTTTCATACAGCGCACGCGACGAAACAATAACATTGAATTATATCAACACCTGACTGCAAATGAAATACGAGCGGCTCGACAGCTTATAATAAAAAGTGTACAGGCACAACATTTTAGCGAAACTATAACCTGTCTGATGCAAAATAAACCTATTTCGTCAAAGGACTCACTTTTGACATTAAATCCGTTTTTGGACAAAAACGGCACTTTGAGAGTTGGTGGGAGACTGCAACATTCTAACTTGACATATGACAGAAAACACCCCATAATATTGCCACACGACTCCCACTTAACCCGGCTTATCATTGATGAGGCTCATAAAGGTACTCTTCATGGAGGTGCCACTCTGACATTAGCGTATGTTCGCTACCATTACTGGATTATATCTGGCAACCGAGCAGTGAAGAAACAGGTGCGACAGTGTGTTCGATGCAGACGACTGAATCCACAGAATCCGCAGCAACTAATGGCTAGCCTACCGGAGCCAAGGGTGACACCTTCCCGTCCTTTTACTCACAGTGGCCTTGATTTTTCGGGATATGTGGAAATCAAAGCCAATAAAGGCAGGGGCATGAAGACCTTGAAAGGTTACATAGCGGTATTCGTCTGTTTTTCCACGAAAGCCATACACTTGGAGCTTGTGACAGATTTGAGTAGCTTATCATTCTTAGCTGCATTTAAACGCATGTGTGCGCGTCGCGGAGTACCCAAGCATGTATATTCGGACAATGGCACAAACTTTATCGGTGCAGCGAAAATTTTAAATCAACAGTACAAGGAAGCCTTGAACGTAATTAACACCGAATTCTTAGAGGACATCAGCAATATGGGCGTTACTTGGCATTTTAACGCTCCCGCATGGCCAAGTGCAGGTGGTCTGTGGGAAGCTGTGGTGAAAAGCGTTAAGCACCACCTAAAACGCATAATAGGAGAGCAAAAACTGACATTTGATGAGTTCTACACGCTATTAACGCAGATTGAGGCGTGCGTTAACTCAAGGCCACTATACGCTTTGACAGAGAATGCAGAAGAGGAGATTTTGACACCTGGACATTTCTTGGTGGGAGGTCCGTTATTGTCGACCCCTTTAGAAGACCCACTGGAACCGATGGATCCGCGTACACGCTGGCAACTAGTTGAGAAAATGCATAAATCGTTTTGGAAAAAATGGTCTACGGAGTATCTCCACCGCTTACAAACACGTAGTAAGTGGCATCACGGCAAGCCAAATTTGAAAATTAATGACATTGTTTTGGTCAACGAAGAAAACATGCCACCGTCGAAATGGGCACTAGGAAAAATAACAGAAATACATGAAGGAAAAGATGGATGCGTTCGAGTAGTGACATTGAAAACTAAGAATGGATATTTAAAACGCCCTATCATAAAGTTGACACCAATACCTGTGTACCCTGACAACGATTTACCCGTTCCAAATACTGACAAACCTCAAAGCGAAAATGACACTCAATCTCCCCAGAATCGAACACGTTATACTACCAGAAATCGGAGGAAGCCTAACTATTATGTTGCTGTATTAATGCTACTTATGACATTGATAGCGCCGTCTCTGCAACAAAGTTTTAATATCACTAGATTGAATACAAGCAACACCCTTTATTTTGACAAAATCGCTGACATGAGAATAGTGCAAGATCAATGGAAAATGGTGGTTTACTACAATATGACAAACTACTGGCAAAGCATGGTTGACATACAAAATTATATTAATCATCTGAAAATGATAAGCAGTGGTGAAATGACATTTAAACCTATAATTACACAGTTTGAACACGAACTAAATGAAATAAATTTTTACAATGAATTATTGAAAGCGAAAAGTCAGATACGGGTGAAAAGAGGTCTGATAAATGGCATAGGAAACATTGCAAACACTCTATTTGGCGTTCTCGATGACAAGTTTGCGGAAAAATATGAAAAGGATATTTTAACAATCAAAAATAATGAAGGTCATTTATTGAAAATGCTGCGAAACCAAACGTCTGTTCTTGAGGCCGAAAATAATATTCTAAAACGAAATGAAGCTATCATGTATAATCACTTCCAGTATATTAATGAGCATCTAAAAAATATGTCGTCGGCAATTAACGAGGTTCGACAAGCTACGACTCATCAAATGCAACAACTCTATATTATGACAACTGCTCTCTCCGCCGATGTTATCTTGTCTAATTTAAGGAGAATTCAAGAAACATTACTTGACACGATTACAAATATTCATCACGGGCAGATTGACATACATTTAATATCGCCTAATGAATTGCAAAATCAGCTCAACCTGATATCGGGGCGATTACAAGGAGAGTTAGTGATTCCTGCTGATAATAGACGAGATTTATACCAACTTTTACAAGTTCACGCTAAAGTTACAAAAGCGTTCCTAATTATGGAAATTAAAATTCCGTTATTGAGTCAAAATCAGTTTGAACTCAGCAGAATAATGTCTTTACCCTGGAAGAATAATAACAAAATTATGTATAATATTCCCATTACTCCATACATCGCAGTCAACGTGAAAAAAGATATGGTTATGCCAATGAATGAGAATGACATAGCAACGTGCAAAAGATATCAAACTGACAAGTTAATTTGTTACGAAAGTACTCCCATACTTAATGTCCACTTTGATAAATCTATATGTGAAATGCATTTATATAATAATGATAACGACACCTTTTGTCGGACGGAGCTCAGACAATGTTCCGATAACTGGATCAAGTTACAAGCGCCCGGCGCGTGGTTGTACTCATGCTGCCGAGAATGCAGAGTTCGCATTTTGTGCCCAGCTGGACTGGATACGAAACAATTGCAAGGCAATGGCCTGATTAATATAGGTCACGGCTGTCTAATAAAAGGTGACACATTTACGATACAAGCCCATCACGATTACAATAACCAAATATTTGTGCAACATGATATTGACGTACCTACTATACAACAGCCAATTTCGTCTCTGAATTATATGATAAATTCCTCGTATAATTACATTGCACTGGAAGATGATAAAGAAAATCATGATCATTTATACGAGTCGATAAAACAACAAATTGAAGTGTTGAAAAATCAAAATTTACAAGATATAGAATCGAGCGGTACAACTCATTACACGATCATTTATTCGATTTTGGGTCCGCTGGTCATGTTTCTCATTACATATGCCCTATTCAAGATCTGGAGAAGATGGTTGACAACGGTACAATGCATCAACGGAGCGCAGCCAGGAGCCCAGGAGCAGAATCCTGCCGACCTGGAGTTGGGTCGGAGCCGTGACAGTGTTGTGAGTGTAGTAGATGACACTGGTGTTAGTGCGCGAAACACCGCTGTGTCTATGTGCCGCGAAGTGAGTGGCTCAATCATGAGCGTGGACAGGGCTACGTCCCCAACAATGAAAAGGACCATTAAGTTTGACAATTTACCCAAACCTTAGTGTTATTGGACAAAGTTTATTATGAGTCTTATTGGGCATTTATTTTTTATTCCTTTTGTTTGTATTTCTTTGTTGTTGTTGGCAATATGTACAAGCCATTTTAAATAATATGTTCTTATTTTATAATTCGACAGTACCGCGCCGCGTTAATATTGCACAACCTAAGTAGTTTTGCATATGCGACAATTTCGCATAAGTTTTCCTGTAATACGGCGGCAGTGCATTAAAGACATTCAACTTGTATTGACGTTTATTATTGTTCCGCGCAAATATCATATCCCGTGACGTCAGTCACCTCAAATTGACATAATCGCATATTGACATAGTGTACAGCCTCAAGCAGGGGCTCGCACAAATACATTGCAAAAATCACTCTTTAAAAATGTAGTATTCATAATAATATGAGACAAGACGAAATCGATCCCAAATTATCCCGATGCTCACGACTACTTCGAATTCCTTATGTAAGTACCCCCTAAACAGTCAAGCAAAGCATTTCACCGTTTGGGGGCGTGGCCTACTTGATAGGCCACGGCAATCTAACTATTCTGTGGTACTTGTCAAGCATCAGTCCTAGACGATCAAAATGTGATTGACAAGCTGAAAAATTTACGTGCTTGACGGACCGTGCTTGCTGCTTGACCGTTTAAGGGGTACATTATGGACTATGCTATGGCTTGCTCCCCGTGCACACGTTTTTAATTCCAACACTTGAAAGCGGCTCTTGTAATCCAACACAGAATATGATATCACGAATAATCAAGTCAGTGTCAGCCTAACCCCTTGTCAGAAGGCCTTCTGAAGGTCGGTGTCAAATTACATAGTGTCAGCGTTTTTTGCGTATTTTATTTAGTCGGTGCGAACTGTTACTGCCCTACTCTAATTTAGGGGATTCGCAAATCCGCGACAGATGACGCCATTTTGAAAAGTGACCTTTGACTTTGACAGACAAGTGGTTATCTAAATGAAGCACAGGTTTTTTTTCTATCTCGTACTGTCAGTTAAAGAGTTTATACAGCTGAGTGATGTTAACTAATCCTGTAGGATGTACATGTATGTAAATTAATCTGGTTATTAGGATTTTGAACCGTTTATTAGGATTGGGTTTCAATCGTTGGACATTTCGCTTAACTTGGCACGCGTGAGGGCTCGAATCTCTGGCATGCTGAGTATAATGTCATACGTGCGCTCTAATGTCTGCTTGATCTCAGCACCCATCATCGAGTCCAAGCCGAGCTCCGCGAGGTTTACCGTTTCGGGAATCTTAGTGGGGTCCTTGATGCCTGTGGGAGAAAAGGTCAACATCAGAGCTGGACTACAAAACAAAGGAACGCTTGAGAGAGGTGCGGAGCAGAGTACTCGACTCACCAAGCATGTTGGCGCAGCTTGCCGAATGTAAGCCCACGAATCTCCTGCACGCCGAGCACCACGTCGTATCCACGCTCTAGCGTCTGCTTGATCTCGGCGCCCATCAGCGAATCCATGCCGAGCTCCGCGAAGTTTGCCGTGTCGGAAACCTTAGTGGGATCCTTGATGCCTGGAGGAGAAAAAGTCGTCATCAGCACGAGGATAAGACAAAGAATCGCTCGAGTGAGAGGTTCATAAATAAAAAAAATAGAATACTTGACTCACCGAGCACGTTGGCGACGACGTGGACGAGGTCCTGCGTGGGGGCGGCGGCGCGGCGCTGCTTGTCGGCCAGCACCATGGAGGCGACCACCGGGTGCGGCAGCGCTAGCAACGTACCCAGCGCCTCCATGCACGACGCGATACGTTGGGGCAGCGTGCCGCCTACTATTGTCTCGTCACCGCCCATCTGCTCGACGACCATGCCCACTTCGCCTGGGAACGATATGTTTAAATTTATAGGTATTGTATTGAAGAAGTTTTAAGTCCAACAATTGTCAATCTCAGCTTACCGATGGCTCCCCACTGCACGGCGAGACCGGGCAGGCCGTCGGCCTGGCGGCGTTCGACGATGCGCTCCATGACGGAGTTTGCGTAGCCGTAGTTAGTCTGGCCGGGGTTGCCGCGGCCGCACGACACCGACGACAACACCACGAAGTACTCCAGATCCGGCGCCAGCTCGCGCGTCGCCACGTCCAGCGCACGAGTGCCTGCACATACGATGATACAAATCAGCGGTCACGAGCCCGGTCAAAGGGAAGTTCAAGGAGCGGCGGGTCGGGTACTCACCGTCGACCTTCGGCTTGGCGACCACCCGGAAGTCAGTGGGCGTCTGGTTCTCGAGGTAGGCGTCGCGCAGCACGGCGGCCAGGTTGAACACGCCGCCCACGGGCCCTAGCGCGGAGGCCTCCCGCAGCAGCGCGCGCGCGCCGTCCGGCGTGGTGGCTTCCGCGGTGGACACCAGCACCTGCACGCCGTCGCCGCGCCAGCGCTGCAAGCACCACGCCTGGTAGCCCGTGCGCACGCCGCTGCGCGACACCAGCACCAGCCGGCGGGCGCCACGTGCCACCAGCCACGAGCCTAGTTCCAGCCCGAACCCGCCGAGCCCACCCACCAGCACGTAGCTCTTGCCGGGGTGCATGTACGTGCGGGGCAGCGCCGACACCAGCTTGCCGCCGCCCCGCACGCCACCACTCGTCTCTTCATCGCGCACGCGCATTACCACCTTTCCAATATGCTTGCCTGTCGCCATATATCTACAACAAGATACACATTTTATTGCAAACTTTCACTTACAAATAAAAACACACTGATCAATAACTCAAAAAAATAAAAGGGCCTGGTCTTGCAGCTCACAAACCTAAAGGCTTGTTCAAGTTGCTGGTCACTGAACACTGTGGCGGGAAGCGGGCGCACTGCGCCCGAGCTGAGGCCCTCGTTCATGCAGCGCACCACGGCCGCCTTCTCTACTTCGTTGCCGCCCGATTCAAATAAAGAGTCCAGAAGAATGCCGTGGAAGGTTGTGTTCTTCAGAAATATCGCCATGCCCTGCGTACCCGAGCAATCAATCATTATAATACTGAGAAACACAAACCATATTTTACTTACGGGCATCGTACTGGTAGCAGAGACTCACCAAGGGAGTGTTTTTGGAAAGGTCCAGTTTTCCAATTTCCAAGAAGCGGCCGCCTTCGGCCAGACAGCGCACTGAAGCGTGAAGCTTGTCGTCGGCCAGCGAGTTGAGCACGAGATCGACACCGCGGCCGCGGGTCCTGCGCAGCACGAGCTGCTCGAAGCTGGTGTCGCGCGAGTTGCCGATGTTCGCGTCCAGCAGTGCGGGGAAACGCTCACACAGGAAGGCGCGCTTATCAGGCGAGCCCACGGTGGCGTAGATAGTGCAGCCGGCGTGCAGCGCGATGGCAATGGCCGCCTGCCCCACGCCACCTGAGCCCGCGTGCACGAGTACGGCGTCACCGCGCCGCATGCGCCCGCGCACACATAGCGCGTAGTAGGCGGTCGCGTACGCCACCGGCACCGTGGCGGCCTCCTCCAGCGACCAGGCGGCGGGCACGTTCCACAGGAAGCCCGAGTCCGCCTCCACGGTGGTGGCCAGCCCGCGCGCCGCCACCATGCCCATCACTCGCCGCCCGTCCACCGCGCGCCCGCTGAACTCCAGGCCCAGGATACAGTCCTGTCGACCACTCCAGTTAGTCCCGACTGTGTTAATACAAAGGCGGATGCACAGACACACAGACACCCGTAGTCTGTTCTGCAAGGCCCCTGCCCACTACACCGTGCCATACCATGACCGTGCTAGCAACGTATCACACACTAAAAGCAACACGATACGCTCTACTATGCCCACTGAAACGGATCGATGGAGTTCTGTGTTCGTATGCAACCCGCATGTTTATTTTTAACCGACTTCAAAAAAAGGAGGTTCTCAGTTTGACCTGTATGTATGTTTGTCCGCGATTATCTCGCGTTTGGCTGAACCGATTTTGATGCGGTTTTCAGAAAAGTATTTCTTAGATTGAGGAGAAGGTTTTGGTATTTTAACCGACTTCAAAAAAGAAGGTTCTCAGTTTGACCAGTATATATGTATATTTGTCCGCGATTACCTCGCGTTCGGCTAAACCGATTTTGTTGCGGTTTTCAGAAAAGTATTTGTTAGATTTAGGAGAAGGTTTTGGTGTTTTAACTGACTTCAAAAAAGGAGATTCTGACCTCACTTGACCCTTATGTATTCATGAATGTTTGTCCGCGATTATCTCGTGTATGGCTGAATTGATCTTGATGCGGTTTTCAGAGAAGTATTTTTGACATTTTAGAGGGTTTTCAACTGACTTCAAAAAAAGGAGATTCTCAGTTTGACTCATATGCATGTATATCCGCAAATATCTCACGTTTGATCAAACCGATTTTTCTAACTAGATAACATATCTATCATATCATTGTAAATAAAACACGTCTATTGAAGTCGGGTGGGGCTTTTAGAATAAAAAAAGTTGTCCTCCAGCCCCACCCGACTTCAATAGACGTGTTTTATTTGGTTCCCTATGTATTTGCATAAAATTTTAAGGCATAATATGTCATAGCATAATATGATTTCGCCGAATGATGTTTACGCATAATATTACTTAGTCATAACAGCTTATGCATATTTTTTTTAGGCATAACTAATTTAGGCATAATCATGTTTAAGCATAATATTCTTTAGCATCAATTTAAATACGCATAATGTTATTAACGCATATTTTTATAAACAAAAAAATGAATACACTTCAAAACTTGCACATTTAAAAGCTATTGCTAAAATTTTACAATTGAAATAAATATAATTATTGTTTGTCTCATGCATAGCTAGGGGTATGTATTTACAATAGGGTATTTTCCAAATTTTAGAAAACTGCTTATATTTAAAGATTGGGACGAACAATTTAACAGAATAATAAAAATAAATTTATGAATGCCTTTTTTATTCATTAAACCAATTTAAAGTCAAACTTACTTTAATGGTTTTGAATTTACCGCCAAAACGCTCGGTTCGATGATGTCTACTGTGTGACGTCAACTTTGTGTAAACAATAGAGTAAATTGTACCACAGACTATATAGGTTAACACAAAGTTGACGTCACATAGTAGACATTATCGAACTGAGCGTTTTGGCGGTAAATTCAAAACCATTAACAATAAAATTGACTTTAATTGGTTTAATAGAGAAAAAAGACATTATTTAATTTATTTTAATTTTTCTGTTATACTGTTCGTCCCAATCTTTGAATATAAGCAGTTTTCAAAAATTTGGAAAATACCCTATTCCGAAGTTGAAAAGACCGAATTTTACAAGACCCATGAACGAAACACCGAAAGTCAAATGGTCGAACGGTTGTTTGGCCGTACGTTTAAAATCACGAAAGGACATTTTAACTACAATACTAAATCCCGAAGCCTAAAAAACTGAAGGTTGATTGAGAGTTACACGCCAGCAGGTCGGTTCTGGCACTTCGCCGGCCACTGCCGCGGCACGCTCGCTTCGCTCGCTCGGCTCGTGCATTGTAGGTCGCAATGAAACTTAACCTCCTCATCGCTCGCTATGCTCGCTCCTCGTCGCACCTAACAGACCTAAACAGACTTTCGGGATGTTGAATTATCGGCATTTTAACATTCGGGATATCGAACTATAGGTCATTTAATAATCGATCTTTTAAGATATCGATATTTAGGATTTTCGGTATTTTGAAAATAGGTGTTTTATACGTCGATATTTTTGTCGTATATGTTATGAATTTTCGGCATTTTAATACATACCCCTTTTGCAAGAAAATAAATAAGTACGTAAAAATATTTATTCTGATTGTTTTTGATTTTTATGTCTAAATAATATTAGGCAAATAGACAATATGCCTAATAACATTATGCAAAACAAATTTTTTTTTAATTATTATTATGCTTACATAAATAGTATGCCAAAAAACAATCATGCCAAAGTATTATTATGACAAAAAAAGTTATGCCAAATCCGTTATGCCAAATCAAATTAGATATAAAAGTATTATGCGAAAACAAGGGATCCCGTTTTATTTACAATGATAATGCGTATCTAGTGATTTGAATATTAATTCTTGCTTTTTAGAGGTAGCGTAGGCTTTTGAAGTCGGTTTTTTGTTTTTTAATACATTTTTTTACTTTCATACCTAGTCAGTAGTTTTGTAAAAGGCCTATAAAAAGCCTATGGGTAGCCTTAGTGTGTCATGCTCTCTTTATCATTTCTACGGTGTTGTGTGAGGCGGGTCGTTACGTTCCCTCAAATATGGTTGAGCGAAGCGATGGCTGGTTCATGCGTCATGCTCGTGAACGAGAGCTGCCTGTGGGAATGGGTCTGCTTCAGACTACCTATCTTAACGTATATTGAATTGTACCTATATTGATTGTTGTTGAATATAATGTTTTTTTTTTTTTGTAACAGCCTAGACTGAATAATAACTTTGAATTTAGCTTGAATCCTGTAATTTGATTAAGTAATCTGAAATTCATTAAGATATGAGCTAATTTAATAATGTTATGTATTTGTTAATCTTTTTTACATATCTTTTGTAAATATCGTTCCATGTGATAACGCTGGCAAGTTTTTTGCACCCATTTTTGTTGTCAGCTAAAAGACGTCATAATGGGTGGTAGGGTAAAAGATTTGTCGATTTAAAAATGCTTATTACGAATGAATATGAATAAAGATATTTTCATTTCATTTCATATGATGCCCTTACATGCAACTCGTATGCATGCAACCCGTATGGTACCCGTATGCAACATCCAAAACCGATAGGAATCTGTTTAATTTTGCTTTTATAACGGTCATCATCATCATACGCGGTTACAACTCGTATACTCATCGACTCAGCAACGTCGCGTGTCATGCTCAGAGCGTGCCAGCACCAGCAAAATATTGTCGGCTGCTCCGTGCATGGCACGCTACGTTACGTGCATTGGGAATAGATAGATAATTGATAGATAGGTAAACAGTTTTATTTACTATGACAACACATGCATTCATCGATACAAAAACGACTAAAAAAAGAACGATAAACAATAAGTATAAGAGAAAAAAGATGACAAAAACAGTGAGAGGAAGGAATATACTTGTGTGCAGCTGCAAGTAAGGTCTAGCTAGTCAGTCAAGGCATAAGAATAAACAAAACTACTAGAACGGACACTCCCGCTCCGAACGGGCTCAAACAAAACCTGCAACGGGCGTTTTAAACCCGATGAGTAAGTTTTTGCGTTCGGGATAATAAACGGAGTCTTATCACAATGTCCCCGTAATTGAGTCTCGACAAAATTAAGGACTCTCATAGCATCAGTCGCAGTAGCAGTATTCTAAAACTTTACGGAGATTCAGGAGAGGCTCAGAATTAAGCCCTGAGGTACTCCACAAGTCACAGGTTCTGAATTAGAGAGAAAACTTTGTATCCCCACTTTACTACAAATCAATCTCACTGATTGAAGTCATTGTGACAAGTAACTTTCGAACTACCGCGCACCGTAGCGATGAGTCTCCCAGGTCATAATATCTAAGCTTTGCAAGTAGGAGCTTCGTATTGATGCTGTCGAATGCGCGAGAAAAATCCAGCAGAGCAAGGATAGTGGCATTGGCTGATGTCTTGATCTGACAGAATCTTGTAAACAACATCGAGCAGAGCAGTCGATGTGCCGCGGTTTCTACGAAAATCCGACTTATGTACAGGCAGGATATTGTTTTCGGTTACGGATAATTTTAACTCACCCAGTTCTTTCTCGGTTACAGGCCTCAGCTGAAAAGTTGAACGATTTAAACGGTTGGAGTTGTAGAAGGAAAACCTTGATTAAGGAACTTCATAGTTTCTTTGTACGTTCAAA
This sequence comes from Agriphila tristella, assembly GCA_928269145.1. Classification (NCBI taxonomy): domain Eukaryota; kingdom Metazoa; phylum Arthropoda; class Insecta; order Lepidoptera; family Crambidae; genus Agriphila; species Agriphila tristella. Next base: position 57,037,419 of record OV743431.1, on the reverse strand, counting down.
CAATATGTGTTGATTACATTAGGATCATTAAGGTTTGGAGGCAAAACCTGAGTCATGACTAGAATCCACTAAGACCTTTTTTTGAGACTTCTCCAAAATGTCTGTCTCTATTATGGACCTGGGAGTTGACAAAACGATTGAAATGTGTCAAATTTTCACTTCCTAATGTGAGGCAGGTTCATATGACTATACATGTAAATGGCGAAGCAGTCGAATTTGTTGACTCAACAAAATTTTTAGGTATTACTATAGACTCGCGGTTGCAATGGGACCCTCATATCGATATCCTGTCAAGCAGACTTAGCTCTGCTGCCTTTGCAGTTAAGAAAATAAGGCTTCTGACCGACATTGAAACAGCAAGATTGGTTTACTTCAGTTATTTTCATAGTATTATGACCTACGGTTTGTTGTTGTGGGGCTCAGCTGCTAATATTAATAACATATTCATCTTACAAAAAAGGGCAGTGCGCGCTATATACAACTTACGGTCTAGAGATACTCTTCGTGACCTATTTAAAGAAATTAAAATATTAACGGTAGCTTCCCAATACATCTATGAAAATATAATGTATGTAAAGAAAAATTTAGATAGCTTTGTAAAAAATAGTAATGTTCATAAACTCAATACAAGAAACAAGAACAAACTTGCTGTTCCAAGGCGCAGACTGCATAAAACCGGAAGCTCTTTTTTGTGTAGATGTATTACCTTTTATAATAAGATACCAGAACAAGTCACAGAACTGCCCTTGGAAAAATTTAAAAATACTGTTAAATCCAATTTAATGAGTAAAGGTTATTACACTGTTGACGATTATTTGAAGGATAAAAAGGCATGGGCATAGCTTTTGTATTGTTAATTATTACTCTAATACCTCAGTATTGATTAGAAAAAGTCCGGGGTTCTTTCATAGGTCTAGATAAAAGTCCTTTAATTAAACTCGAATCGTGATTTTCTTTTCTAAGTATAAAATTGTGAGAAGTATCCTACCTACTTAAAAACGTACTTCTGGCTTCCTGACTCGACGACTTCATATGGGTAGCTTTAGTATGTCATGCTCACTTCAAACATTTCTGCGGTGGTGTCGTGTGAGGCGGGTCGTTACGTTCCCTCAAATATGGTTGAGCGAAGCGATGGCTGGTTCATGCGTCATGCTCGTGAACGGGTGCTGCCAGTGGGAATGGGTCTGCTTCTGTCTGCTTGTATTAAGGGCGTCGTATAACTCGTATATAAAAGATCTGTTTTATATTGTCTGTATGTATGGCACTTCTTACTCAAAAAATATAATTCTTAATAGCTTACCTTGTTTTGATTTATTTAATTGCAATATTTTTACTTTCTATAGTCAGTAGTTTAGTGAAAGACCTATGAAAAGCTTTTGGATATAAATTTTCAATTCGATGCCTTAACATAGGTAGTCTTAGTATGTCATGCTATCTTTAATCATTTCTGCGGTGGTGTCGTATGAGGCGGGTCGTTACGTTCCCTCAAATATGGTTGAGCGAAGAGATGGCTGGTTCATGCGTCATGTTCGGGAACTGGTGCTGCCAGTGGGAATGGGTCTGCTTCTGACTACCTATCTTAATGCATATTGAATTGTATGTTTTTCTTTTATTTTTATTTATTGTAACAGCCTAGACTGAATAACAAGTTCAAACTTTGAATTTAGCTTAAAATCTGTAAATTGATTAAGAAATTTGAAACTCATTAAGAAATGAGCTAATTCAATAATGTTATTTATTTGTTAATCTTTGTTAATATAAAGTCTGGAAACGATATACATATTTGTAAATATCGTTCCATCTGATTGATAAAGCTGACAAGTTTTTTGCGCCCATTTTTCTTGTCAGTTAAAAGACGTCATAATGGGTGGTAGGGTAAAAGAATTGACGATTTAAAAATGCTTATTATGTGAGCTTATTTAAATAAAATATATTTCACTTTCACTTTCACTAAGGCAATGAATAGACATAAAAGGGGGTAGGCGATACAAAAGCGCGGGCTCGGAAGGCGAAGCTCCCCGCCATGGAAAAAGTCTTAAAAAAATCATTAGATTAGGATAGGTTAGTATCTTACTACTACTGTCTGTGTTGCATCCGCCTTTGTATAGTATACGAGTCCCGACTAGCTCTGTCATGTTAAACAAACATTGTGATATAATAATAATATAGGGTGCATATCGATACCTGTCCTGCGAGATTGCCGGGCAACGCATCAGGTGGCAGCTTGCCGGTGGCCAGCATAATGTCGCGAAAGTTGAGTGGTGCGCAGTAGATGCGGCACAGCTCAGTGCCGGGAGCGCGCGGTGTCTCTGCCGCGAACCGCAGTGGCGACTCGATCCAGCGCAGCGACGATAGGTCACCGCGCGTCAGCGTGTTCACGTACGCGTGCTCCACCTGCAGAGATATAGGAACGTGAGCACGAGCGGGACGGTACTGGAGACTGGGTGAGGGAGAGCGGAGTGACACTCACCTGCAACAGCGCCTCGCTGGTGTCGGAAAGCGGCAGGTGCCGGTAGGTGCCCCACACGCCTGCACGCAACACGTTGCACACGAGGTCCTTCTGCACCTGCGCCTTGTACTTGGGCGCGGTCGGGTCGAAAGACTCGCGCGCGTCGGGAAGGTAGTAGACACGAACGGCCGCACCGCCAGGTTCCCCGCGCAAGCAAGTACCCAGCCCTAATACGCCGGCGTCCTGCGCATACGCCACTACGTACACACGCAGAGTTTCGGTCTCGGCACGCTTGAGCGCGTCGCGCAGTGGGTCCACCCACGTGTACGAGTCATCTGTGCCCACTTCGACAAGTATGTGGGTGGCGGGCGGTGCCGTGGCACGGCGCAGCAGCAGGTACTCGCAGCTGGCCGCCACCTGGCGCGTTACCACCGCCAGCCCAGCACGCGCTAGCACCTCCTGCACGCCCGGCTCATCTAGTGCGTGGTTTGGCTCCTCTAGTAGCAGCATGCCACCCTCCACGAGTGCTCCAGCCAGGTGCCGCAACGTGTCGGCACCTTGCCGCACCACCACGTCTGCCGCTACAACCAGCTGGCAGTCGCTATCTGGCGGCTTCACGCACGGATCCTTCTGGGTCACCTTAACGCCCAGCTCCTGCAGGGCCACGTACGCCACCGCACCTGCTCCCGCCGCCACGCTCGCATCCACTCGCACTTCAGGCTCGCCCCCAAGTACCTGCAGCGCGAGTGGCGTCAGCAACGCCTCTACCGGCCGCTCTAGCGCTGCCTCCACCATCTTGAGCCGCAACGCGCCGCAGTTCTCGAGCACGAGCTGCAGGCACACTATCAGCGCATCGCGATTTAACCTGGTCGCGTCGTCGGTGGCCACGGTGACGTCATCGTATGGTAGAAACGCGTATCGCTCTAGCTTTGGTGATTGCTGGACGTTGACACGACGAGAAGCGACATTAATTTTCAGGCCACGGATCTCTACGCCACCGCAAGTAGTAATGCCAATATCGTGGAAGTTACGCACGGGTAACGAGTCTGCTCCGGTGACTGCTGCTGCGTGGCGAATCGGATCTATCACTATGCGGTCCAATCTCGTTGGTAGATACAGCTGCCGAGTTTTTCTTGGGACGATCGTGTATTGTAGCATCGTATCCATGAAGGTCACCCAGTTGTGAGCCCAAGTGAGGCGCCCGCATGTGCCAGTGCTGTCTGTAGTACGGATGCCGCGAAACATGCCACCGTACTGGTAGCCGCGCAAGCGAAGCTCTTTGTACACGTCCTCCTCATCCAAGTGCAGTGGGTCAGTCTCTGGTTCTGGTGGTTGGGAATTCTCCACCAAAAGGAATTCCTTCTCAGAGGTTCCTGCTAGTCGAACTTGCCCCGTGACCACGATGGCCCCACTTTCGCACACATTGAACTCGCCGGTGCCCTCTAAGATGCTGATCATAAAACGGAGAGGAGTATCAGGGCTGACTATGGTTGCTCGTTTAATTTGCATGTTTTGTAGTATTACAGGGGTTTCTTCCATTTTCTTGTTATGTATCTTCGCCAGTGTCCGCCACACTAATGTCTGAAAGCAAAGTCAAAAAAATCTGAATGTAAGCAGACATCTGCCATTTTTATTGTGTCACTGCTGGGGCATAGGGTTTCTTTATGGGTGGATAAGGAGGATGGGCTATAACCCACCACGCAGAGTGTGGATGGGTGGGTGTTATCGACTGCAAATGCAGCCGGGACCAACGGCTAATCGTGCCTTCCCAAAGCACGGACGAACTTGAGTAAAAACATTTTTGGTCACCCATCCCATGACCGACCCTTCTGAAAGTTGCTTAATTTCCGCAATCGCAGGGAGCAGCACTAAGCCACTGCGCCACTGAGCTCTTCAGGCATTAAACAAAAATGCGAGTTATAACAAACGGATGTTTTGTATTTAGAATAACATGGGATTTTTTTAAGGTTACTCTACCAGGTATCCGGTAGCCGGGAACAAAACACGTCCATCTATTTTATGTCCGCTAAAGAAAGAGTCTTCGGCTTTAGACAGATCGATCTCGATGATGTTTTCTCCGGAGCGCGAGGGCGAGGAGAAGTCGGCGACGGCCCACTCGATGGAGTGGTCCCAGAGCACGCTGGAAGCGATGGTGGGCGTGGTGCGCGGCACGGGCCAGGCCACGCGCGGGTACAGGCGGCCGACGCGGGGCTGCGCGCCCGCCGCGTACGCGCGCCCCAGCGCCGCCAGCAGGTGGCGCAGCGAGTCGGGCTGGTCGCGCCGCAGTAGCGGCACGTGAGTGGCCGGCGCCGGTAACGCGCGCTTCAACACTGCCTGCAGCAGCGCGTGCGGCGCCACTTCTATGACGATGGCACGTTCCGGCACAGCCGCAAGTGCTTCAGCGAATCGCACCGGTAATAGCATATTGTTAACGTGGTATTCTGTGTCACCAAGTTCGGCTGCAAGCAATGATACAGTTACATAAATTAAACGAGAAATCAGATGTTAGCAAGCGTGGCAAGATATTTTTTAAATATTTTTTTCACACAAGTCCCAAATATTATACAATACTTAATTATTAAATCTGTCATCAGTATAGACTTAGGTACCTATATTAGTGTTATATTGATGGGAAGTAAGTGACGACGACACCCAGCGAGACGATCGTGGCTTGGGTTGCGTAATGATGCGTTTGAAACTGTTGCGCAGCAGTGGTGCCACCGACGCTACGTATTTGGAGTGGAACGCCACGCCGCTGCTGTTGACGCGGCGCGCAAACACGCCCGCTGCGGACAATTCTGCCACGAATTTCTCTACGGACGAAAGTGGCCCTGACACCTAAACAATTTAGATATTTTAGTTTTAGCAAAACAACAATAATAAGGTAAGAATTTTTTCCTGAAGAATAAATAAAAACATAAGAATTAAACATACAATGACCATCAGCCATTTTAATGTCCCTACTACTGGGGCACAGGCCTTCCTTTAATATGTGGATAAGGAGGTTGGGCCACAGACCACCACGCAGATCCAATGCGGATTGGTAGGTGTTAACGACTGCAAAGTCAAGTATCAACGGCTTATAGCCTAGGAAGTAGTGGCAAAAGGTCAAAATTTTTCATTAGATGAATTCACTTGGCACATATTTAGCTTAGGTAAAACTGAGCTGATTTAGCCCGGTAGCCATCCTCCCCCCCTTGGCAGGTAGTGGGGGGTGATATTCAAAGTTTCACGCCGCCGCACTTCAGACAAAAAATCATATCTCCTTCAATATACCTACCACCTCGACTGTGGTATCATTTTATGATAAATAGGGATAGGGGACTCATTTTTGAGACATTTCATAGAAAAAAGGTAAAATATAACGGATAGTATCAAAATCTCTTTGCTATTTTTTTTATTTAAGAGCCGGTATCTTCGAAAATACTAATTTTGTGCAAAGAAAAAAATATTGTATTAAAGCAAATTTATCCAGCTTTTAAAAAATATGTACTTTATATATAGGTATCGTACAATGTCTATCTGAAAAAAAATCGAACATGGTATGCGACGGTGTTTCCCAACGTTTCCAAGAGCCAGTATTAGATGTTTTATTTCTTGCAAAATTTATAGAACACAAACTTAACTCTGTAGCAAGCATAAAGAAATTCATTTTTGAGTCATTTAATTTTATAGACATTGAAAAAAAAAATATTGCTAAAAGTATCAAAAAATGTTTTGCTATTATTTTTATTCAACAGTCAGTATCTTTGAAAATACTAATTTTGTGCAGAGAAAATAAATTTTGACTTAAAGTACACTTATTCAGCTTTAAAAATATGTATACTTTAAATATAGTTATCTTACAATGTCTCTCTGAAAAAAATCGAACACAGTATGTGACAGTGTTGCCAAGAATTTCCAACTGCAAATATAAGTTGGTTTTTTCATACAAAATGTATAGAATACAAACTTAACTTTGGTATATTTTGTCGCTTATGTTCTTACGGTCTTACAATCTCTCTCAACTATCCTACGGTCTAATACATACTTAGATCTTTTTGTGGAAGTCATAACGACTATAGAAAAAATTAGACATACGTGTTCTCAGTACGAGCAAGTCATAAAACGACGACGCGACGTGGCGTCAAAAGATTAGATCTCAAAACGACCCAGGTAGGAAAATATTCTACCAAATTAAGTCTAAAGTGCAAATAATGTTTAAATTATAATTATTAGGTACCCCAAGGACCTAGGCATATAAATATATCGTAAAAATGAAACTATTGTTGCATTAAGTATTTTTATACACTTTTGAGCTGAAAAAAATGATTAACAGGCTTATTTTCATACAAACGAGGTAACTTTAAAGCTTTGGTTCTCCGCTCAGGATTAAACGAGATGTTATCTGATGATGGCAGTTTAAAGAATGGATGGCGGAGACTTATAATGCTAAAGAAATCGAACGGATTAGATAAGTCATTTAGCTCAGGGTTGAACTTAAAAAAATATCAAGCGAAAATTTTTAAGTATGGAAAATGTAACACTCAACACTCTAGACGGTCTCTGGTGTAAACGACTCTTCTGATCCGTTGGGTTTCTTTTGCGATCTGTGCCTTCTCCATTCACTCTTTAAATTGGCATCATCACATAATACCCCGTTTAATCTTGGGCGGAGAACCAAAGCTTTAAAATTACCTTGTTTGTATGAAATAGGGCTGTTGTTCCATTTTTCTGCTCACGAGTGTATAAAAATACTCAATGCAACAGTAGTTTTATCTTTACGATATATTTGTATACCTAGGTTCTTAGGGTACCTACCTATTATGATTTAAACACTTTTTGCACTGTAAACTTAATATGGTAGGATAGGACGTTTTCCTACCTGATCGTTTTGAGCTGATCTTATGACGCCACGTCGCGTCGACGTTTTGTGACTTCCTCATTCTGAGATCAAGTCTGTCTATTTTTTTCAATTGTCGTTATGACTTCCACAAAAAAAATTAAGTATAAATTAGACTGTACGATAGCTGAGAGAGACTATAAGACCGTAGAAACATAAACATCAATTGGCCGCAAAGTTAAGTTTGTACTCTATACAATTTGTATGAAAAACCAACTTAACTTGAAATTAAAGACGTTTGGAAACACCTTCACATACAATGTTCGATTTTTGTCAGATAGATATTGTATGATAACTATATATAAGTTTGTATGTATTTAAAGCTGAATAAATGTACTTTAAGATAGTATTTTTTTCCTTTGCATAAAATTTGAATTTTCAAAGATACCAACTGTTGAATAAAAAAAATAGCAAACTGATTTTGATAATGTCGTCAATATAGTAAAATATATCACTTTTTTTCTATGAAACTGTACATTAAATTTCTCAAAAATGGCTTCCTCATCCTTGATTTATCACATTATGATACCACACTCAAGGTGGTAGGTATATTTAAGGAGATATGTTTTTTTTTCTGAAGTGCGGCGGCGCGAAACTTTGAATGCCACCCCCCCTTACCTGCCAAGGGGGGGCGGATGGCTACCGGGCTAAATCAGATCAGTTTTACCTAAGCTACATATGTGCCAAGTGAATTCATCTAATGACAAATTTTGACCTCGCCATACATGAGTGCCACTACTGACCTAACTATTAACGTGCCTTCCGCAGCACGGAGGAATTCGAGATAATACATTTTTGGTCATCCATCCCATGACCGACCCTTGCGAAAGTTGCTAAACCTTCCGCAATCGTTGGGCCAGGCGCACCCACCGAGCTCCTCAACATAACTCCTCAAAACATACAAAAAGCTTTCATATTCAGCAAGAGAAAAAAATTCACAGATTTTGCAGTCCCCGCAAGAATCGGAGCATTGAAAATGAATACAAAAATTTACGAAAAACCAAAATCAAATAAATCAAATGCAAAATCCTATTATATTTTTAAAGTTACCTAGGTAGTACCTATTTATTTTTACGATTGTGACACTCGGCTCCGCCTCGTGTCTAAAAAACGCCCGCTGACTGCCTCGACGCAGCCGAAATGCTATTAACCAATTTTTAAAATTCCAACGAATGCACTTCTCGTCTGCTTCTGCATCTTTTAACACTATTACCATGACGATCGGTCAATAATCATAGAAGCTACAAAACTTTTTATGTACGGAAACACCCGTTTTTCTAGAATTCCAAATCTAAAGGGACCACCTACAGGTCACAATTATTTACTGATTTTCAAAATTATTTCGCCATTTGGTAGCTAAACTAAGTCAGTTTTTTTTTCGAAATATTTACAATTAAGTTAACAAACTCCCCCCAAAAAACCCGGAATTTTTGGAATTTTGCAAAATTTCAAAAAAGTTCCCAGTAGATATTCAAAATTCAAACGTTCATACGTGTCTCGATAAATTCCTCAACTTTTGGTACTATTTTCATCTCGATCCTCTCAAAATCCTCGGAGATATGGCCAAAAATACGTCTCAGGCGATTTGCATCTGATAACCATTTTCAATGGTAAAATCAGGGGGGTGTTTACCGTGACGCTGTCTTTGGCGTTGTGGCAGGCGGGGAAGACGTCGGGCGGGCAGCGGCGCGCGCACTCGTCCCAGCCGAGCCCCACGGCCGCCATCGCGCCCGGTGGCAGCTTGGCCTCCGTGACACTCCGCATGCGCCAGTATGATAACAAAATGGTCTGCTCCGGCGTCAGTGTCTCATCCGCATAGGCGCAACCTGTAACCGTGACAGACATACGAAAGCATTTTTTCCCAAGCTGAAGCAGAGCCTTTATTCCATTCAGTCCTACTATTAGTTCGATAGTCGAACTGCTTGGACATTTTTTTCCAAATTGTTAGACTGGCGGAGATAATCGAACTGTTTTGACAAATACCAGATGTATGTGATCCTGGTAGATAAGTTTTTATTACGAAGACAGAAAACTAAATCAAAAAATATGTCCTAAAGTAATTGAAAATATTATAAAAATAAACAACAAAAAGGTTTTTTTCTTAATTATAAAAATTAACCTTCTCCATATTTATGTGTGCCTGGTACTTTGGAGACGTTTCTATTACGAAGAAATAAAACTATTGTAAAATACTTTTAATCAAAAATTCGATTATTTCCTCCAGCCTAACAATTTGGAAAAAAAATATCCAAATAGTTCGATCATCTCCGCCAGTCTAACAATTAGGAAAAAAAATGTCCAAGCAATTCAACTATCGAACTAATAGTAGGACTGAATGGAATAAAGGAAGCAGAGACGCTTCGCTCACGCTTCGCGCTCGCTCGGTTAAGTATTTGCATAATGATTCATAGCGGGTATTGTCTTAAAATTGGTATAATTTTGTGTTAGTATGTAGTTGTACGCAAGTGGCGCGATCTCGGTCGTATGAAGCTGTGACTTTTATTGTAGTGGTTACTCTTATGTATTGACTAGCCTCAGCAAATTTACCAAGTAAACTGATTTGATATACTTAGTGCTATCAAGAAGCATTGGAATGCGATGCACCCGCATTCTAATGCAAACCGAAACAATATCACTGAACCCTTTCCAACACCTCAAACTGCCAAAAGTAGTCCCTGAAGAGGAGTGAATTGCCAAAACAAAAATAGCTGAAGAATATTCAAATGTAATTTTTAAATTAATTCTTTTTCACGTTACCAACGTTGCGTTGTATTTTTTCACTACGCTTGTAAGTATGAACTAACCTGTTTCGCCGAGGGAGTGGCCAATAATGCCATCAGGGCGTATACCGACAGACCGCAACACGTCCACGAGTGCTATTTGGATCGCTGTAATGGATACGGAAGAGTTGATGACGTCTTCATAAGCAGATTTAGGGGCTTCAGTGAGTATATGTATCAAGTCCATATACGGCTTGAGTGCGGCTGCTAAACGCTCAATGCTCTGCGCAAACACCGGCAGTTGCATCAGCTGACGCGCTACTCCCGGTTGCTGTGAACCCATGCCCGAGAATATGAACCACACCGGCCGCTGCTCACTGCCCTCGATTTCCTGTATTAGAATAAGTATCGATTAATACGAATTTATGCAATGAGGTGGATCCTGGAGCGAGGCAGTAAGACTCAAGTTGTGGTGATAGCGGACTGTAGGGCATACCTCGACCTCCTCGGTGTATTGATCGGCCAGTAGTGCAAAGCCGCGGTAGGAATGTCCTGGCTGCGCGCGCGCGTGCACGGCGTCGAGCAGCGCGTGCAGGCCCTGGTCGCGCGGGTGGCGTGCAGCAAGAGCGAGCAGTTCGCGTACGGCGGCGTCGCTGCGCCCGGACGCCAACACCAGCCGCGGCAGCGCGTACTCCGCCTCCAGCGCGCGCGCGCCCGCACTGCGCTCCACGTCCAGGATCACGTGCGCGTTAGCGCCGCCGAATCCCAACGAGTTCACCGCCACCAGACCGCCCTCCCACTTCATGTTACGATCTACCACCTGAAATCCAATGGTAGCGAATAGCGATAAAAAATCAAATAACAATTTGCATTAACTAAAGCTATTTAACGACATACCATGCCATGAGATTGACAGGAAAAAATCTATCCCCACTTTACATTAGGGGAGGTAGGTACTAGGTACCCTTAACATATATATTTTTGCAATTTGTCACTTAGCAAAACTATTTTTAGCAAGTTATTATTTGGCAAATAATAACTTGGTCAAAGAGCTTATCTCTAAAAGAGATCTCTTCCAGCCAACCTAGAAAGTTAAGAGATTTCGTAAGTTTGCAGGTAACACAAACTAAAGTGTTAATGTGTTGTGCTCAACTTTATGGTTTTTTTTTTGTTCTTGGTAGAGTATTATACCTACAAGGTTATTTTAAGTATTTACGAAACCTGAAAACTGTTTGTTCAGGATCAGTAAAAGAATCGATTGCAATATTTTAATATCCTACTAATGTTATAAATGTGAAAGCTTGTGGGTTTGGATGTTTGTTCCTCAATCACGCATAAACTACTGAACGGATTTGGATGAAATTTGGCACACAGATAGTAGATAGCCTAGATTAAAACATAGAATACTTTTTATCCCGATATTTCTACGGGAACGGGAACCACGCGGGTGAAACCATGAGCGGCCGCTAGTCATGTTATATTTTGACTAAATAATATTTACACACCCATAACTAACGCACACCCTACTAGCGGTACAACACAAAAAGCTTGTAACTTCGTGAGTTTTAAGGTGTCATTATCTTTTTTTTACTGATTCTGAAAATGAAAATATGTGTCCCGTGTTTCGGCTTTCTAGCGGCCGCCCGCGGTTTCACCCGCGTGGTTCCCATTTCCGCGGGAATATCGGGATAAAAAGTATTCTATGTTTTAATCCAGGCTATCTACTATCTGTGTGCCAAATTTCAACCAAATCCATTCAGTAGTTTTTGCGTAATTGAGGAACAAACATCCAAACATCTAAACATCCAAACCCACAAACTTTCACATTTATAATAGACTAAGCTATCTATTACTGCAACACATTTCTGCTCTTCCACCTTGTGAGGTAAGGTTTCATGCAATGGGAGCTTAGTCTATAATATTAAGTAGGATGTTGTATATTCGTTCGCCCATAATCATTTAAGAAACGATACCGTTTTTTGCGGTCGGTAACGCAGGCTAGATGGATTTATAGCGCTCACGACCACCTCCGTCAACACTATTGAGAATTTCCAGGCGCACGGCTGTTCTCATTTTTTCAGTTGACTCCGGAACAGGTGGTGATAATAACACAGCCAGTTAAATAGAATAGAATAGAAAAATCTTAAGATCTCACACACTAGCAACTAACAAAGGCATGAAAATGTAATTTAGAAATAAAGCACACGGCGCTGTTATCAATGCCGCTATGAATTCATTCTTTATCGTACTGACGATAAAAGTGACCGGAGCGCAGGCTGATCTCGCGTAAGGGACTCGCTACAGCCTACAGTTTTTGTCTGCCCGCCTCTTAAGATGGCTTAAACTGTAGCTTAATTCAATCCCGAGATTTAATTTTTCCGTTTCTTGATTAGCGAGCTCAAAAAAAGTTATTGGGATCTCCTTTAGATTCATGCTAACCTGGTACTTTTCAATAGACTGATTGCCTTATTAGACCTGAGGCCGTATTTACAAGCTCTTAAAACCTGTCAGGTTTATAAATTGCTGTAGTGACATCTCTTTCTTGCTATATAGCAAATAAAAGAGGCAGATTGATAGCCAGTCAGAAAACTGCCTGGAAACAAGAGGTCATAATACGGCCCCTGCTCCCCTACTCAAATGGCCAATTTTCTATTCGTTTGAAACGCTACGCTCACTTTTAAAGCTTAAATATGAGCAATAGGTGATTAAATCACATGTCGAACTTATGTAAATCACAGACTTCGATGTATTGTATGGAACTGTCAAGCTTACGGCACGTAATTTTATAGTTTACTGCTTATTTTAAAGTTTTAGTTCAAACGAATAAAATGTTGGCCATTTGAGTAGGAGTGCTGGTCTCCAGCAGATAGGACTCCTGCGTTGAGAGCTGTGGGGAAAATGCTGACTGAGTCTGATTAATTCCTTTACATTCATACTGGCCTGGTACTTTTCGTTTAAATCATAGTTCATGGTTCGCTCTTATCAATGTCGCATAGGCTTCGTATAGCAGGGGTGGCCAACAAGTCGATTGCGATCGACCAGTCGATCTCTGGAGACAGTGCAGTCGATCGCGACAGACATAACAAAAACTGCTTATCTTGTGGTAGCAAAGCAAGTAACAACCGACCGGTGCGGGAGGTGGGTGCGGCGGTTTTGTAGTGAAATATACCCCAAAAAAATACATTAGGTCGATCTCAATAGGTCAGGAAATTTTAAAGTAGATCGCAGCCCTAGACAAGTTGGCCACCCCTGTCGTATAGGATAGTAGGAACTCATTATTTATCGTACTGACGATAAAGTGAATGGAGCGCAGGCTGACCTCGCGCGAAAGGGACTCTACAGCCTATACTTTTTTGTCCGCCCGTCTCCTAAGATGGCTCAAACTTTAGCTTAATTCAATCCCGAGATCCATTTTTATCCTTTTCTTGAATAAAGAGCTTAAAAAAATATTCGTAATTTCTCGATCCAAGTCGGCGAAAAAAATATTGAAATTTTACCGATTTTAAAAATTCAAATTGCACTTTGAAGCCCTCTGGCAGACGTACATTTTGATATTATGGTTCATCCGCGTACCTCTCATACTCGTACCTATCTGTGAAACTACAAGCAAATGCCACAATTTCATAAATCGGGGCACTGTGCTCGATCACGAAAACATATTGTCAATATTAAAACATTTACTTATTAACAACATAGGTACTGAAAGATAAGGAAAGGAAAACACATCAACAGGGAACAGAAGAGAGGTGAAGAGGATAAAAAAGTGTGCTACTAAAAGGCCCTGACTCAGTTAAGTCTAGGGTTTCTCGGAGGACCCCTCCTTAGCGCGCCTTGTCTGGACCGAGAACGACTCTATCTGTACTGGTATCCGTGACCACGCGGATGATGGTGCTCTCATATAATGTGACGCCAACCTTTTTATTTCAGCAATCTCGACGCACTACGCATTCATCTTACACAGTAAACCGTATTACCTGTAGTTGCAATTTCGGATACCTCTTGAATGAAACCTTATATTTTCCATAATTTTGTCAGCTATGGATAAACGATCTAGATCTATGGATAAATTATCTAATTTCTGATCTTGGCTCACAGTCAACTATTACGTCTCCAGGTAGACGTGTTAACCATAAATTATGAAGGGTGGATTCAGAGCATTCTCATAGCGATTAAAGCCGACATCTTGCGCAGTAGCTGAGATGGTTTCTGGTCACCTAATTCCATCTCGCCAATCAGCTTCTAAAACTGAATGTTCTGCGGATTCTTCGTTTATGGCAACAACAATCTTTTCACCTCTCCAGCACGAAAAGGGCGCTTTTGGCGCGTAAAAACTCGTGAGTGAAGTGCTTTTTTAATTTCTAACACCAACTTTCGATATAGGTACTTAATAAAAAAAGAAATAGAGTGACAAGAATGAAACTTGCATTTATAAGTGAGAAAAGGATAGATCGCTTTATGTTATCTTGTCATACATGGAATAAAAAGCTTAGTTTATGATACAAGGTTTGTAAGGAGATTATTAAATAAAACGAGTCGACGTTTTATAAGCCCGAGCCGCAGGCGAGGGTTTATAATCGTCACGAGTTTTAAAAACCCTAACAACCGTGTGCCATACTACGTTTTTCAATACATTTGCGAGAAAACATTATAGGTACTACTGAAATTGTAATCTATACATATAATAAAACTGTAAATTCTAAATATTTGTGAGCGAATTACGCAAAAACCGCTAAACGAATTTAGTAGATTGAGGTCCAACTTAAAATCTAAGCTATGTTTCATCAAATTTAGGTGGGTGGAACCAGGGAAACAGCTTGAACTCTCCGTAGTACTAGCTTTCATACACTAAAGGGGTCATTTTAAACTGGTTGCAGTATGTTTCTACTGTCTACGCGGATTAAGTCGCGGGTGGAAGCTAGTATAAATTAAAAAAAAAACGTTCGTAAACAAAAACGCACGGCGTGCGGTAAAATCAACTTACCGCACGCTCGACTGTCATCGTAAACTTACATTTTCGAGCAACTGTATTGAAAAAATTCACAGATTTTACAGTCCCCGCAAGAATCGGAGCATTGAAAATGAACACAATTTTTTTTACGAAAATCCAAAATCAAATCAAATGCAAAATCCTATTATATTTTTAAAGTTACCTAGGTATCATTTATTTTTACGATTGTGACACTCGGCTCCGCCTCGTGTCACAAAAGCGCCCGCTGACTGCCTCGACGCGGCCGAAATAATATTAACCAATTTTCAAAATTCCAACGAATGCACTTCTCGTCCGCTTCTGCATCTTTTAACACTATTACCATGACGATCGGTCAATAATCATAGAAGCTACTTTTTATGTACGGAAACAACCGTTTTTCTACAATTCCAAATCTAAAGGGACCACCTACAGGTCACAATTATAAACCGATTTTCAAAATTATTTCGCCATTTGATAGCTAAACTAATACCCTAGAAACTTTTTTTTCATTTTTTCTTAAGTCAGTCTTTTTTCCGGAATTTTTGGAATTTTTCAAAATTTCAAAAAAAGTTACCAGTAGATTTTCAAAATTCACACGTTCACACGTGTCTCGATAAATTCCTCAACTTTTGGTACTATTTTCATCTCGATCTTCTCAAAATCCTCGGAGATATGGTCAAAAATACGTCTCAGGCGATTTGCATCTGATAACCAACCTGATTTGATCCAAGAATAATAATAAACGGGTTTGATCGAACTATTTTTGTGACGTATTAAGCCGGCTCCACACTCGCGCGCGAACCACGGCCGCGAATCACGGGCGCGGTTCGCGCATGAAAACGGTGCGAAAAATATAGCACTCCAGACTCGCGCGTGAATCGCGGCCGCGAATCACGGCAACCCTAGTTCGGCACACAAGTCCTTTGATGCAGACCAAAAAACCGCCACCGGACGGGGAACGCCGCGAAGCGCGAACGCGAAGCCGCGAAACCCTCCACACTCGCGGTTCGCTGCCTTGGCCTTCGCGGGCTTTCGCGGCGCGAGTGTGGAGCCCTCTTTACCAAAAATGAGTGCCTCTAGCTGCGATGAAATGAAGATAGTTGTCTAACTCCAAAAGAGTTGAGATAACAACTTTCTAATGCTGAATTTAGCTTTTTACCAGGAAAATTACGTGATAATTTTCTCGCTGGTAGAGGTATAAAGTTGTATGTTTAAAATGAGACCAAATTTTTACCCTGCCTCGTGCCTTTAAATCACGAACTAGCGAAGTAGTCTAGAATTGAATCACAAGCATAGCGAGTGATTCTTAAATAGACTACTGTGCATAGTAAGATAAAGTCAGCACTCGCAGCACAAATTGGTTTTGGCCACTTGTAAGTATAACAAATAACTATTGTTTTAAGGTGTTATATTCTTCCTTCTTCGGTGGGTTTGACAGCAAATCGCCAACTTGTTGAATGGCCGGCTTTAGTGTCATGGCCTAATTTAGATATTGCTAAAGCTATCGCCTTGTTTCTTTGGTAACATTACAGATTCCAATTACGCAAACCATAATTTCGGCATTTCGATCCAAAATTCAGGAATTCTTGCAGTTACACTGATAAATGCTGCTTCAGCTTCCACAGCAGCGCTGGAATTTCTTGGTGACAAGGTTGATGTTTGGGGATGGTTACTCTGTTGACCCGTAAACGCTGTCTGTTGTTGTTGTTGTACATTCTGATATTGTTAGCACTCTACGCATCTGGAGCATCTAGTCACCGGCATTGTTCTGGATTGATGGTATACTTGACGAAAAAAACTTTGAAGTTTAGGGTAAAGAGCCTCTTGAAATTGCAACCGGTGAGACCCGCTGGTAGGAGGCCGATTGAAATATTATGCAACCACTATTTTTTTAAACTAAAAATCACAATCTCAAAAACTAGACCGTGAATTATTAAAAAAAACTATTGCGTCATCTAATGTAATAGTACATTAATGCAGCGGCACGCAAGACAGGCATTGAAGGACGAACGTGAAAATGTGGGCCGAGGCGAAGCCTAGGCACACATACGTGAGTCCATCAATGCCTAGTTACGGCCAAGGCTTGTATAGTACTTTTCTCAAATAATGCGCGGAAATTCAAACCAAGTAGGTAGTATTTTTAACTTTTTATTTTTATTTAAAATTTGTAGTACCTAATTGAAAAAAAATATTTAAAAAAAAACATTTTTTTTAATGTGCTCGCTCATCAAGGCCTTTCACGTGATACCGATATAACGAATAATTAAAAAAAAAATTTGTAATGTGCTCGCTCATCATGTCGAGGCCTTTCATTTGTTATCCATATTCGTGTTTCGTTAAAAAGATAGCTCCATTTCTGAATTACACGTGTGTAATGAGTTTTCATAGAAACATTGGCGGTCAGACGCCGGCAAGTTTTGTATGAAAATCCATTATTACACGTCAGTAATGGATTTTCATACAAATATTGCCGGAGCGGTTTAGGTCTGTCCAGTAACTCCGATTTAGCACGAAGAAGGTTGTTGAAATAATGTTCAAATTTCCAAGCATGTTATTTGAAATTTATATTTGGTATAATGAAAATTATATTTATTTCCAATACAGTTGCTCGAAAATATGAGCTTGCAATGACAGAACGGCGTGTGGTTGGTTGATTTTACCGAACGCCGTGCGTTTTTGTTAATGGTTTATTTTTTTTTATTTCTATTACATACTGTCTTTAATGAAAAACTGCAGAGCTAATTTGTAGAGAATTTGTGGAAAATTTGTCGGAATTTATGGTGAAAAGTTTTGCACAAATTCTCGGGTCGGGAGGGTCTCGGGTGGTCGCGGGAGCTCGAGATTTTGACATTAGGGTCTAATGATGAAGCCGGAAAAAAGACACAGGATTGACACATACGACATAAGCATGAAATAATTAAGAGAATTAATATAATTGAAAAATAAAATCGACTCACCCGTAGCAGCTCAGACAGGATGAGTCGATTTTTTTCTAGTATATTAATTCTCTTAATACTAATGGCTCCATGAGCTGTAGACCTCGCGTTAAAAAGTAGCTCAAATAGTATGTTGTTTAAAAATAATCTAAGATGTCGCCACCCCTTTTTCCCACACTACTCACGAGCTTGCGTGCTGTTTGGTATATTATTTAGTAGGTATATTCGCAGCTAGAAGTCGTTTCTAATTTTTAAAAATTTTCGAAATGGGTAAGCCCGGCCGCACACAGGCGTTTTCAGCCAACGGATTCCGCGTCGAGTCTAGCACCATCTAGCGCACGCGTTTTATTTTGAATTTAACAGGGCGATTAAGGCTCCGTACCGATTTTGCCGCTGACTGCCGCTCTCTCGCTCGCACATTTCATGTTTTCTCAAGATTTTGTAAATCTGAGTGCGTAAATGAAAAATGTGTCTCGGCCACTTTTCGCAATATAAGATTACGGACATTTCAACATATATTTCAGTTTCGAGTTGCTGAAGTACAAAAAGTTATCGTATTTGTCAGTTCAAATAACTGTTAGAAACGATAACTTTTTGTACTTTAGCAACAAAAAACTGGAATATATTTTAAAATATCTGTAATCTTATATTGCGAAAAGTGGCCGACACACATTTTTCAATTGCGCACTCAGATTTAAGAAATCTTGAGAAAACATGAAATGTGCGAGCGAGAGAGCTGCAGTCAGCGGCAAAATCGTAACGGGCTCTTAAAGGTTTCTTCAGCATTTTGGGGAAATTTTTTGACTTTTTATATAAAATGAATTAGGGAGATTATCTACATGTACAGTTTGGTTGGCATCAGTTATTTTAATCTCCTCTCGTTAGAATAAAGTGTACCTATCATTTTGGTTTGGGTAAAAATAAAATGATATGGGGCCGTATTTTAAAATTATTATCTTTGCCGTGAAAATCCATAACAGTATCTCTAAAAAATATTTCTTCGGTTTTTTTATACTATACAATATGTTTGGTTAGCGATGTCGGAGCTTTTAAAGGCAGATCTGTTCGAATGACCGGCATTTTAAATTTCACTTTTTATTTTGCCCTGCCGAAAAATATTAATTTCTCTGGATTTGAAAGTCCTACTGTTATAAAAAAACTTTTAGAAAGATAATAATATCACCTATCAATTATAAAAACTAATTATGTAAACTTTTAACTTGAATACGTTATAAAAAATTACCAATATAAATTTTAATCCAAAATTATTGTGCTATTTTTCAGTTTTTCTCTCAGATCTCAAAAACTATGACATTGATGTGCATTTTTTTTGCATTTTATGTTCTGAGTTGCATACGAAGACTAAAAATAAATTATCAAAAATGGTAAAAATGCAAAACTGGTAAATACTTGCTTTTATGATTCAATGACATTTATTTTCAGATAAAATTATCAAATTAATTTAAAAACTGATGAAAATGTTTTTAAATTTGTTCATTTTTGAAAAAAAAAAAATTGTATATATTTTTCTACTAGTCCAAATAAGGTAAAAATCTACTGCAACTGGTCACACAGACTGAATTCCGCTGTGGAAACAAATTGAACAAAATGTATGCAAGTGCTGCGTTCCGCATGACGTCATTCGGTTTTTTCTCCGAACGCACTGGCATTACCGTGCTGTCATTCGAAAAGCACGAGCGGATTTTTTTCTGTATCGAAAAAACGAACGAGTGTGAACAGTCAGTGTATTTTGTACTGGATTTGATGCATTTGGGTCTAAAAATAAAACGCGTGCGCTAGATGGCGGTAGGCTCGACGCGGAAAAGCGAATGCGGAATCCGCGCGCGGAAAACGCCTGTGTGCGGCCGGGCTTATTTTTGGAAGATTATGAAATACTGGCTAGACTAAAAAAATATATATAATTATCATACCTGCTCACAAAATTCCACGAGAATCGGTTGAGAAATGCGACCAGTAGAGGGAAACGGACAGCTGGAAAGTCGTACTGAAATATGTTTTTTTACATTTCTCCGCCATTTTTTAAAATTTCAAAAAACTGGCGTGACAAATAAAAATATAATTTTCAAACCTGCTCACAAAATTTCACGAGAATCGGTTAAGAAATGCGACCTGTAGAGGAAAACATCCAGCGCCAGAAATCCGGACTGAAATACATTTTTTTACATATCTCCGCCATTTCGAAAAATTAGAAAAACTGGATCAACTTAAAAAATCTATATGATTTTCGAACCTGCCCACAAAATTTCACGATAATCGGTTGAGAAATGCGACCTGTAGAGGAGAAAAGACGGAGCCGGAAAGCTGGACTGAAATATGTTTTTTTTTACATATCTCTGCCATTATGAAAAAAATCGAAAAACTGGCGTGACAAAAAAATTTTATATCATTTTCAAACCTGCTCACAAAATTTCACGAAAATCGGTTGAGAAATGCGAACTGTAGAGGAGAACTATGGTATCAACGGATCTTCCCTACAACTCACCGATTAGGAAAAAATAAATGTCAAAGTTGACAAGTTGATCTGATATTTTCTCGGAAAGTGATTGTGCGTGTTGTGTGTGTAAGGCCTTGTCCACACTTGTATCATTTTGGCGTATCAGATCACCGTATCTTTAGCATACATCGCTAGTTTGGTTGGTGGTACGTTGGAGTAATACTGTATCAAAGAGACGATGTATGTCAAAGATACGGTGATCTGATACGCCTAAATGATACAAGTGTGGACAAGGCTTTATAAAACATCATAATAATGGAGTAAGTACATATTTTATACTGTATTATATATCAAAAATTATTAGAATGTGTACTTTCTAATAATGTATGGATGTCACGATTATTAAACCAATAAAGTAGTCAAATCTTTCTTCAAAAAATTGGCGTCCTTTTTTGGGGCAATTGTGAATTTTCTACTTGGTTTTGTAAAATAACAATTGGTATTTGGAGTTAAGTAAAGCTGTAATTTAGTTCAATGTAATATGAATACCTATAAAACAAGCTTCTTGTGGATATTTTTTTCGTTGTGCTAGCATATGCATTTCTCGAGAAATAACAAGTTCTGTAAAAATCGCGGAAAATCTGTGAAAAAATATGAATAATCCGAAAACGAGTGGCGTTTGGGCATGAAATAAATCCGTAATAGGATGTTGACCGGATTTTGCGTTTGGTGCCCATGGGCACCAAGGGCTGCTGAGTGGCTTAAATCAAAATTTTCAATAAGCATGAAATAATTATTTACTAAATATACCTTTAGTTAGTTTTCAAGTTGTTTTTGTCAGTAAATTTTAATATCGGACCCGAATATTTTCTTGTTTTGTACTTTTTAGAGCGCGATTTTTTCGTAGCAAGGGGGGCTCGGGGGGCGAAGCCCCCGCAATGAAAACTTCACAGATTTTACAGTCCCCGCAAGAATCGAAGCATTGAAAATGAACTCAAAAATTTACGAAAAACCAAAATCAAATCAAATGCAAAGTCCTATTATATTTTTAAAGTTACCTACGTAGTACCTATTTATTTTTACGATCCGGGCGGACGATTTTTCACAACAGCGCCCGCTGACTGCCTCGATGCGGCCGAAATAATATCAACCAATTTTCGAAATTCCAACGAATGCACTTCTCGTCCGCTTCTGCATCTTTTAACACTATTACCATGACGATCGGTCAATAATCATAGAAGCTACATCACTTTTTATGTACGGAAACAGCCGTTTTTCTACAATTCCAAATCTAAAGGGACCACCTACAGGTCACAATTATAAACCGATTTTCAAAATTATATCGCCCTTTCATAGCTAAACTAATACCCTAGGACCTTTTTTTTCATTTTTTCTTAAGTCGGTTTTTTTCCAAAATATTTACAATAAAATTTAGTAAACAAACATCCCCCAAAAAACCCGGAATTTTCGGAATTTCGCAAAATTCCAAATAAAGTTACCAGTAGATTTTCAAAATTTAAACGTTTACACGTGTCTCGATAAATTCCTCAACTTTTGGTACTATTTTTATTTCGATCCTCTTAAAATCCTCGGAGATATGGCCAAAAATACGTCTCAGGCGATTTGCATCTGATTAACATTTTCAATGGTAAAAAGACTTAAAGTGTTCATTAGATTAGGTTAGGTTAGTATTGCGACCAAAAACGTGCGAGCCGAGCGAGCGGAGCGAGCGTGCCGCGGGAGCGGCCGGCGACGCGCCAGAAACGAAGTTTTTGTAAAATAAACTTTCAATGTAGGTCTTTTACTTAAATTTCCAGAAGCCTGGGCTATTTCACTCACTGTATTCCGCACATTAACGGTGTAGCATCCGTATCTGCAGATGCAGATTAACGGATTCAGTACTCTAACGGTAACATAGATAATATAAAATTTATTTTATTTTACATATGAAATTACAGCAGTAATTTGTTACTGCTGTAATTTCTATTCGTTATTTATACTGAATCCGTTAATCTGCAGATTAACTGGTCGAGTCAGTTAAAGTGCGGAGTTTTTCTTAAAGTAGACTAATTAGTTAATCTGCAGATTAACGGATGCTACACCGTTAATGTGCAGAATACAGTGAGTGAAATAGCCCAGGCTTCTGGAAATTTAAGTAAAAGACCTACATTGAAAGTTTATTTTACAAAAATTTCGTTTCTGGCGCTTCGCCGGCCGCTCCCGCGGCACGCTCGCTCCGCTCGCTCGGCTCGCACTTTTTTGGTCGCAATACTAACCTAACCTAATCTAATGAACACTTTAAGACTTTTTTCATTGCGGGGGCTTCGCCCCCCGAGCCCCCCTTGTGGGGAGACTGTGCCCCTCCGTCTCCTCGCTTTTGTGTCTACCCCCTTTTATGTTATTACACATTTTCTTCAATAAAATAACCTGTTTCCGTACTTTAACTAATCATTGGTCGTTAATCTGCAGATTAGCTAGGGAATCTGCAGATTACCTAGTTAATCTGCAGATTTACTGATTTCCGCACTTTAACGGTGACATATTATATCACCTTTATTCGTCCATCGCTAAGCGCTGGTATGTTCTGGGGAGGAGATTTGTAATGTAAGTTGCCAGGAATGACGCCACGCTGCATGGCGACGACGAGCTTGGCGATAGCGGCAAGGCCTGAGGCGCACTCCGAGTGACCCATGTTAGATTTCACAGAGCCCAGCAGCAAGGGGGTAGTGCGGTTCTTGCAGTAAAGTTCCGTAATCGCATTCACCTCTTGAGGGTCACCAGCCTGTATCGGATAATAGGTTAATCATTATTTTATTAATACTACCTTCTTACTCATTAAGTGGCAATAAAGTCATGAGGCTTTTGACGCACCTTAGTCCCAGTACCGTGTGCTTCTATGTACACAACATCTTCTGGATTTAAGCCGGCTTCATCGACAGTCTCCTTTGCGAGACGGCGTTGCATATCACCGGAAGGGTAAAAGATACCCTCGGGCTTGTAGCCGTCGACGTTGATGCGCGCATTGCGCACGGTGCCGTAGACGCGGCGCGCGGCGGCGCGGCGCTGCAGCAGCACGCTCACCACGCCCTCCGAGCGCACGTAGCCCGCACCACTCGCGTCGAACGCGGCGCAGCGGCCGTCCTGCGACAGCATGCCCAGCCGGTGGAAGTTGAGCGAGCAGGCCGGCTTCAGGCACAAGTTAGATCCCGTCACGACGGCAGCGTCGCAGTGACCGTGACGAATGGCCAAGTATGCTTGTGCAAATGCGTAGAGTGAACTCGCACAGGCAGTATCGATGGCGTAAGATGGTCCCTTTAAATCAAACGAGTACGAAATGCGGTTGGCGATCATCGAGCGGGTGCAACCGATCAAAGAGTAGCCGTTGATCTTGTCAGGGTCAGAGTCCCACATTTGTGCGGACTCGGACTCGCAGGCGCCGGAGTAGACGCCGGTGCGCGAGCCGCGCAGCTCGGCGGCGGCGTAGCCCGCGTCCACGATGGCCTCGTGCGTGGTCTCCAGCAGCAGGCGCAGCTGCGGGTCCATCAGGTGCGCCTGCTTCGCGTGCACGCCGAAGAACGACGCGTCGAAATGCTCCAAATCTTTAAGCTTGCCATTGCGTTCGGGTAGTCCATGAAGTCCTAAAAAGCAATCATTTAATTTTGAAATAATTACAGTGTGGATGGGGGGACGATGTACGAAAATAACTATTTACCGAGTGTAACAAGACCCTCAACAAAGCCGAGATCTACGTATTCTGCCCATCATCAAAACCATTTCTATTCAAAATTATTGCTGGGAAACGATTTTAATTTTTGGTGTTTAAAAAGCATTTCTTATGTTACCGTAAAGTACGGCATCCGTTAATCTGCACATTGACTGGGCGAGTCAGTTAAGGGAACATACCTATACTATATGACGAATTTTTTTGTATTTCGTAGATATTGGATTTATATATATTTAACAGACATAAAAAAATGCTTTTATCTTTATATTAGTACGGGGCGCTTGCCACGTAACGCTAAGAGTGTGTGCCATAATTTTACAGACAATTACAAGTGAAAAAAAATGTATCAAGAAGAAAAAATTTTTCGCTGCGCGCCGTATTTGAATACATCTCGAAAAAGCACAAGATTTCAATAGAGGATATTGACTACATGACGAAACCTTGGCCCCCCTCCCCCGCCCCTGTGACCAAGCGTGGTATTTTCAACACCCCCCTCCCCCCTTAACGGATCACGTAGTATGGGTACGTTCAGGCCTCCTTCACTCGCTCAAGGTCGCGCGATAAGCACCTACCGCTAGCTGTTCGTGCGAACGAACAAGTGAGCAAAGGGCCGCCACACGCCCGCCACCGTACAAGCGCGGCATCTTACTGCCTGCGTAGATATTGCCTCTTTATAATAGTAACAATGTCGAATCGACATTACTGTGCCGTATACGGATGTCAAAAACAAAAAACCAATAAAAATTGTCGTTTTTCACATTATGATATACGCTACGCAGTTCATTTAAGAGAAGACAACCTTAACGTTGCGTCATTAGAAAAGGTAAGAGCACGCGATAGAAAGAGATGCAACTACTAGGTGAATATAAACTGTACTGCAGGCCATTGCGCGATCTGAATTGCACTTTATTGTGTCGGAGCAAAAGTCGCTATTTATTTAAATTACTATGCGGCGTGCTGCTTCTGTACTTTGTACTAAGTGCAAGTTTTGTGTCAACTCCCTTTTATGTGATTACAGTAATTTTTCAATTAAGGAACCTGTTTTCGAACTCTAATATTGATACTTAGTCGTTAATCTGCAGAATAGCGAGGGAATCTGCAGATTACCAAGTTAAGGCGCTAAGAAGGGTCAAATCCCAATATTCAATTCAAATTATTGAAAGATTACGCGCGTGAAGCTATCATGGAAAAAATATATAATGTACTTGTAATAATACACAATAGATTTAATTGAAAGCATTTGTAAAAATGTTACCACCTTTGATGTAAAAAAATATTCCGTGGACCCTGTTTCTGGTCCTATTTGCAAAATTTCTCGGAAACAGAACATTCGTTAATGTTAAAACCAACTCATAAAAAAAAGTATAAAATAAAAAAAATAAAAAAAAAAAAGTATAAAAAAAGTTAAAAAAAAAAATTATTTTTACTACACGAACGTTCTTTTTACGAACTTCACAGAGATTTGTCCAAGGACGATTCGTTTTACAATTATCTAAAACACGAACGTTCTTTTCAGCAGTAAGTATATTTACTTATAAACTGATGTAGGATTATAACTCTATACTGGGAAGTTTTAAAACGAAAAACGTGGGGCGCATTTTGTATTAGAGAGAGAAAGCATTATAGTTCATGTCATTTGCATTATTTTTTTTTAACTTGATGATGAATTCATGCATTAAATTATCTTTTGCATGCCCCGCTTCGAGCCCCCCGAGCCCCCCTCAAGCACCCCCGAGCCACCTCGAGCCCCCCCTCGAGCCCCCCTCATGCCCCCCCGAGCCCCACTCAAGCCCCCCCCCGAGCCACCTCGAGCCCCCCTCAAGCCTCCCCTCGAGACCCCCCGAGCCCCCCTTCGAGCCCCCCCGAGCCCCCCCCCCCCCCCCCCCCGAGCACCCCTTCGAGCCCCCCCGAGCCACCCCTCAAGCCCCCCCCGAGCCCTCCCTCGAGCCCTCCCCTCGAGGCCCCCTCGAGCCCCCTCGAGACCCCCCCGAGCCGCCTCGAGCCCCCCCTGAGCCCTCCCTTCGAGGCCCCCTCGAGCCCCCCTCATGCCCCCCCGAGCGCCCCCGAGCCCCACTCAAGCCCCCCCCGAGCCACCTCGAGCCCACCTCAAGCCTCCCCCCGAGCCCCCCTTCGAGCCCCCCCGAGCCCCCCCGAGACCCCCCCGAGCCCGATCAGACCCGATCAGACCCTGACCACTATTTCCCAACAAAGTACTCATCAAGACGATTCAAACGTGCCCATACTCGATGGAGAGTTGCACTGTTTCAATATTGAGTTCCTGTGGCATAGCCTTCCGGCTTCATCATCGGACCCTGGACCTCGTCTCCCGTCAGAGTACTCGTCAAGACGGTTGTAACGAGCCCAAACACGATAGGGTTGTATGGTGACATCATAGAGATCCTGTGGCCTTCTTCCTGATCCATCATCAGATCAGCTCAATGACACCATAATATTGCATTGCCTTCCAGTTCTGACCTATGTTCAAAGTTTCAAGTTTCTAGCTCATCGGGAAGCTAGTATAAAATCGTTCACAAACTTTGTGGAGAAACAAACACACAAACAAACAAACGCGAAAGCAACCTAAAAAACGTGGTAAAAAAATCGGCGATGTTAATACCTACAATCTTAATTGAACAGATTTTTATTAACTTACTTGAAAGCGAAGAAATTTAATAAAAACCTGTAAAAATTGAGAATTCGGCGCTAGTTCTCAACGTAACCGCCGCGTTGGAACGCGCACTGATTTGAACCCAAAGTGAATAGAGTTACGTTCGATTTCACACCATCACGGATCGACCCGCTCGGATTGAGGCATGTTAAAGCCTTAAAGTAGGAAAAAAACAATTTTTAACTAGACTCGTACAACAGACCGTGCCTATATGCTACACAGCTGCGTGCAGCCGAGTTGAAAGGTAGCGTCTATGTGCATGCTCATGAAATACATTGAGTGATGACGTTTTTAAGCCATTGCTTGTTAAGAAATACAAAAAATTTTGATAATGGACTAAAATTAGGAAATAACGTAACATTTCATAATTTTTCTAGCTAACGAATGATATACCTACACTACCTAATACAGAAGGTATGTACTTACACTAAAAATAAAAACATAAAAAAATTAAAAAAAAAACGCCTTTAAAAACAAAACCTGCCTCTAAAAAGTAAGAAATAATATTCAAATCATTAGATACGCATTATCATCGTTATAATTACGTCTATTGAAGTCGGGTGGGGCTTTTAGAATAAAAAAAGGAAGTTGTAATTCCCGTAGGTACGTACGTACGGTACGTTCGTTCGTACCCCACCCGACTTCAATAGACCTAATTATAATTATGATAATGCGTAAAAAACTCTAGCAGTTTTGGGGTGAAACCCTTGACAAGCCTACAATATTTTTAAAAGACTTATCCAGCGACACCACATCATGAGATTGACGAGAAAATAATTTTTATCCCTACTTTACATGTAGCAGGGGAGATATACTATACACCGTCATTTTGTAGTCGTTTTAATTAACTTAAGGGTGTGTTGTACCAATGAAACTAAACATTTTTGCCCAAGAAACATGGGTCAAAAAACGACAAAAAATTTTGGTCCTCCCATACTAACTACCTAGACAGCTAAAACATTGTATTTGTATAGGAAAGTTCAAAATTTTTGTCGTTTTTCGACCCATGTTTCTTTGGCAAAAATGATTATTTTCATTAGTAGAGCACTCCCTTAAGTTAATTAAAATGACTACAAAATGACGGTATAGATACACAAAAAAAATTTTTTTGTGTATCTACCTCCCCTGCTGCCTGTTAATTGAGGATAAATGTATCAAAATTTTTTTCTACCACTTTTTTGGATAGGTTAGGTTAGGTTATTTGATAACAGACAAACAAACAAACACTGGATAGATGAAACTAAATGAAAGCTTGTAAAAATGTTTGATGATGATGATGTGGTGTACCTGGCGGCCAGCGGCGCGCGTCGGCGGTGACCAGGTCGACGCCGGCGAGCAGCTTCTGCGCGAACTCCTCGATGGAGTCGCACTCGGGCAGCCGCCCCGAGATGCCCGTCAGCACCACGTCCTCGGCGCTCATCCTCGCGTGTGCTCCGCGTCAAGCCTGCAAGACCCTCACTAACGCTCCCTGCGTATGCTCCGCTTCAAGCCTGCGAGTGCCTCCGAGTCCAGACTCTCGCTACGATGCACCTGATATTCCGGAGCTGAAGTTGTCTCGTGTCCGGAGACGCTAGAGCTTTATAGTCGACAAACGCGCGAGCGAACCAATGTCGATGTCAACACAATTCTCTAAACAGGAGTTAAAATTGTCTTTTGTTTTAGGGTTCAATATTTTTAGTTAGGATATTCCACAGAACAATCATTTTTTTGAAACCACAAAATAAAAGTAGGGTTCCTAAGGATTAATTTCTTGTAAAACTTTAACATAAGTTTCTAACAGAACAAAAACAAAATTTTAATTAAGTATTCTGAGAGTTTCTAGATCTTAAATACTTTTATCCTTAGTATAATTACACCTAGAAGCCGTGTCCTCGTATGTAAAGTGAGGCAACTAATACTGAGCCGAAATGGCTCAGTATTCAGATTTATATCCTTCATACGTTACCTAATCGTAACTAAAATCCATGTAGTAACTAATCTCTTTAAGGTAGGGAAATTGAAACTGTTTTGTACTTATTAGGTATAATTATGTAATAATGGACAAAAACAATCTGAAAACGGCACCATTTTGGCTGTTTTAGTTGCCTCACTTTTGACAGTGCGCTTTGTAGGGAATTATCGTTCTAGGTGTTATTATTCTAAGCTTTTATCATACATTTTACTCCTCTACAACTGCTTCTTTTTGATAATAAAAAAATGTGGCGGTACCTGGAAAATTAACCTTAATTTCAATTCCAGTGTTTGCTATCTGATCTTTACAAATATTAGTATGTTTGAACAAAATCGATTGGAAAACAAAAAGTTACAACCTTCGCCACACACAGCCGCCATCTTGATTTTCCCAAATGACATAATTTTTCCCCAGTTTGAAGGGTTTTGCCACTGCACATTTTTCTTAAACATCATTATACCCTTTTCCATCTGGTATTTGCTTTTCTTTTTGGGTGTTGTTGTAAGGTCGTATTTGCCAAAAAAAGGGAGGAACCGAAGCGAAGCGAGGGTGGGTCGCTAGTATAAAACAAGAAAAATGAATGATATTTATGAACAAATAAGTGTTTTATGATTATAAATAAATAAATGAGATGGGATATTAATAAACAAAAGAAAAACACAACGTAATGTAAAACAAAACAACGGGAATCTACTTTATAAATAAAAATTTCAGCATAGGTTTTTGAGCGAACTACTTTTGTGATATATTACAATAAATGTATGCGTCCAGCGATGCAGATAGTTGTCTAACTCCAAAAGAGTTGGAGAGAACAAGTTTCTAATGCTGAATTTAGCTTTTTACCAGGAAAATCACGTGAAAATTTTACTCGCTAGTCGATGTGAAAAGTAGTAAGTTTTACACGAGACCAAATTTTTGTTCTGCATCGTGCCTTTAAATCACTCACTGGGCTCAGTAGTCTATATTAGAATCACTCGCTACCATCGTGATCAACTCTAGACTACTTCGCTAGTTCGTGATTTAGAGTCGGCACTCGCAGCACAAATTGACTTTGATCAATTGTATAACAAATAACTATTTTATATCAATATAAATACCTACTTATATACTATGGAAGAATTGGTATCAAAATGTTTGACAATTCCTAATTCCTAATTTAAAAATGTTTAGGATTTAGTCATATTTTGGTACGAAAAAATATTAACTTAATTTAACCCTAATGTTACCCTTAAGTTTTACCGCGGGTAGTTTCTCTGCAGAAAAAAATTACATGATAAATTTGCTGAGACCCCCCTCTCCACCATGTGATATTGGGCTATTGAGATTTGGCTTGACCATGGTACTATAGATAGACCATGGCGCGGCCGAAGTATGTAATTTTGAAAGATTAAAAGTAAAAAAAAAATTTCGTTACCTTTTTAATTCAAGGTACAAATTGTAATCTTCACAAAGTAAAAAAATATTTCGGCTAAGCTATAATAGTACATTATGATATAAGTGCGGTAAGTTGAAAATTACAGCTGAGGCGATATTGCTAGCCCGAGCCGTAGGCGAGGGCTACAAGAAAGCAGAGGCTGTAATTATCAAAGCGCACGTATGTCATACGACGTTTTATAACATATTTGCGAGGAAATAAATAAAACTCGGACTTTGCATTTTTGCTTGTTTTCTATAATGATGAAATTTTGATACACTTGTAAGGTCGATTTTTCTGCCTTTCACTTCGATTGTGAGGAAATCAAACAACAATAAAGTAAAAAATAAAAAATTGAAAAAAAAACATTTTTTTTTTTAATTTTGGTGACAAATTATATCATTTTGGAATGTGCTCATCAAGGCCTTTCATTTGATACCCATATTCAATAAAAAAAATTTTTTCTTAAATTTTAGTGACAAATTATGTAATTTTGGAATGTGCTAATCAAGGCTTATCATTTGATACCCATATTCAAAAATTAAAAAAAAAATTTTTCTTAAATGAAAGTGACAAATTATGTTATTTTGGAATGTGCTAATCAAAGCCTTTCATTTGATACCCATAGTCAAAAATTTAAAAAAACATTTTTTTCTTAATTTTTTTGTCACAAATTATATAATTTTGGAATGTGCTCATCAAGGCCTTTCATTTGATACCCATATTCAAAAATTGATAAAAAAAAAATTTTTTTATTGAAATAATAGATTATATAAAGTAAATTTTATTCATAAAATGTTGACCAAGAGGTCAATCGCACATGACGCATCAGAAAAGATTCTGATATAAAAACTCTTTGCTAAGATTTAAAAAAGTACCGTTCGTTTAAGACGACGCATCTTGATAAACCGTGCGTTTTACTTTACATTACCGCACAAGTTCGTAATGAGATACAATACGATATTGAAATTGGCGTAATAAGAGACCCTTTACGAGCAAATATGTTATAATACATACTTACTTTATTTGGTTAGGTATCACGCACGACCCTTACCCTTGTAGTAAAAGTATTTTTTAAAGATTTTTGCGTAAAATGTAAAAAATAAACATTGAAGCCAGACTACAATCCATTATTTGCATATAGCATACAATCCATGTAATATGCAAATGCCCTGCACAAATAAATGAGTGATCCTGCAATGTCAAAGTAAAAATATCTTTATTCATATAAACTTAAAGGACATGTCCTATCGGTCCAACGGTACTAATAATTATTTTCTGCATAAAAATCTGCATTAAAAAGTGGGACTTTTTTAAATTAAAACGTTTTTTAACCGACTTTACAAAAAGGAGGAGGTTCTCAATTCGATTGTATGTTTTTTTATCGTTGTTCGCGCGTATCTTCTACATTTATGGCGGCCGCCCGCGGTTTCACCCGCGTTATTCCCGTTCCCGTGGGAATATCGGGATAAAAATTATTTTATGTTTTAATCCAGGCTATCTACTATCTGTGTGCCAAATTTCAACCTAATCCGTTCAGTAGTTTCTGCGTGATTGAGGAACAAACATCCAAACCCACAAACTTTTACATTTATAATATTAGTAGGACTTTGATGATTCTTTTTTTGTTCGATTGAGTTTTCTTGCAAGATGGTCCCATTTATTTATTTTTTTCAAATCGGTTCAGTAGTTTTCAAGAAATCCTGAAAATACTATAATTCTGCATCAACTACCTTGACGACTTTGTTATTTATTAACCGAATTTGATGTTTTTTTTTTGTTGGGAAAGTTTTAAGTGTAGTATTTTTAACTGACTTCAAAAAAAAGAAGGTTCTCTCTCAGTTTGACCTGTATGAATGTATGTTTCTCCGCGAATATCACCGATTCTTCTACCAAATAATATACCTACGCTACCTAATAGAGAAGGTACTTACACTAAAAATAAAAATAAATGTTTTAAAAAACAAAAAACCGACTTCAAAAACCTGCCTATACAAAGCAAGAAATAATATTCAAGTCATTAGATACGCATTAGGTATCATTGTTAATAACAACACGTCTATTGAAGTCGGGTAGGGCTTCTAGAATAAAAAAAGGAAGTTGTACTCCAGCCCCAACTTTTAGATTTTTGCATTCACAATGCTATTTTTATATTAAGATGAATAAATAATGAAAAAATATTAGAAAAAATCGACGACGGGATCCCGTCTGAGTTGCTACGGGTGTCGATTTTTTCTAATATTTTTTCATTATTTGTTCATCTCAAAATATTTTATCATGATAGTACTATTTACTTACATTTTTTCATAAAATACTTGGGAAAACAACTAAATGTTTTTGTAATTGTTTTTCTAAATATACAATCATTTTTGACTGGTACTATGCCTAAGTAAAGTGTAATTAGCATTGTTTTATTTTAAAAGTAATTAAATCAATCATTATTGTACAAGCACAGAATAAACACGTTTATTATTTGTTTCCATATTCTCACATAATTTTTCACCTTTAGACGCATAATACCACATACAAAATACCTCACACTATTTTCAAAACGTTTATAATAATTTTCATCAAGATGTCACATGACGTAGGAAAAGGTATCCGGCGACCATCTTTGGCGCCGTCTTTCAAGTACTTTCGGCCATTTCAGAACTGACAGACTTATGTAAACTCTCTCTAATAATAGTGTGTTTGAGAATAATGAGTCTGCCAAGCCATATCTGGCCGGAAGTCCTTCAAAAGTGATTTTTAACCGGAAGTGAAGGATTTTCTCAAACTTCTGGCCAATTTTATTTGCGATAATCTTCCGATCTTCGCTCTGCACAATATTTCCGACCGTGTGCCATGCATGTCATCGTGATGTCATATGAGGTAGGCAATATTGTCTCGGGCTTACAGACTACAACACAAATTTAATTATTTTCATAAACTAGGCTGTATTGGCTTATGTTTTTAGTTTCATTTCCAAAGTAGAAAAAAATTGAGTTAAGTGTATATTTGTATTATTCCTGTGGATACCTTTACTTCAACTACACCCTAGGGCAATGGGGCGTTAAAATCTGACCGGTCAGCTTTGAGAAAAACAATCTTTCGAACACATATTTTTAGTTGGTACATTTTGTGTAAGAGACGAACTGGTAGGTGTTTCGGTTATTAGCTTATTACTGTTTTTTCTGCTGGCTCTAGCTTTTTTCTAACAACATCGTTTAGATGGTTTTAAGGTGATTTTGAGTTTTTAAGTAGATATTTGCATAGCATTAAATTATAACAACTGTAACAATGTAAATTGCAACAGTAACAAATTCTTATGGAGAAACAATTTGCGTTAGATTGAAAGGAAAACAGACTTCAAGTTGACAAGTTGAAGCTAAGGAAAGATAGGAAAATGATTGTGATTGTAACTGTTTGAAAACAGACATTGGACTGCGTATTTAATTTTAAACTTATTTCTAAGACATTGGACTGCATTTAATGTTAAAATGTAATTTAATTGTAATAAAATAAACAAATGAGAATTTAAATTTAATATTTTATTTTTATTATTTTTCGGTCATCGGCATAATTATTTACTACAATCATGGCCATTGAGTGATATGTCCATTACTCGGTCAGGTCACATCGAAAGGTGACATGTCCAGTACACTGTTACATCAAAAGGTGACATGTCGATAGGTATGTAACAAATGTCATGTCAATTTGTTTTTCTTATTTTTTTTCTTTTCTTTTCCACGAATTTTCCAGGTTATGCCAAATATTAATAAGGAAAAGCCTTTTCCAAAACAGACATTTCATTTTAAAGCAAAAACTTAGGAGGACAACATATTGTGGAGTTTTTTCGATTTCTGTAAAATTATGAACGCTGGACACCTTTTATAATAATAATAATAATTCATTTATTTCGGGTGTCAAAGACCCATTACATGAAATTACATCAAATACAATAAAAATAATTAATTATCAAAAGTAGTCACATTTATAAGTATAAAATTAAAATAATTCCTAAATAACAAATTCATTCATTCATTAATTACTAATACAATTATATTGATTTCGGACGGCTCTATTACTGTGTATATGTGCAATGTGTAGGTTACAGCAGTGGTTAATATAAGTAAGTAACTTTTGATATTGACCTCCCTAATGGTAAAATTTAAGATCAAACATTATTATTTTTTATAACTTTACGTCTTGGACGAACATTCGTCATTTCAATTTCTGCCCGGCCGAGAATTGATCCCAGTACCTCTGCGTGGTAGACCGGCATGTTGACCACTGCACCACTCAGGTCGTCTAGATATCGGGAGTAGGTTGTTTAGATCCTGGAGGAGGGTCCCCAGACCGGGCGCGCGCGCGGGCGGTAGGGATGTTCGATCCGGGTGCCTTGTATCGATATTCCGGATCGCAATGGATCGTAATCCATTGTATCGATCCATGGATCGATCCTAATAAATTGATACGATTTTTTGGATCGATCCAGTATCGAATTAAATATTTTCGAAAAGTCGGATTTTTAATCACTTTAATAGAAACATGATAATAAGTGACTAATATACACTATCTAAAAATGAAAACGAATAGGTATACAGAGAGCAAAGGGTTCAGACCACGTTTCCACCACTTTTCTATGGAACAACTGATTTTTTTTCGCGACCTCATGGTTGGCCCCATAGTAAAAGTTGTTCATTAACGTGGTCTGAACACCCCTTTTTATTTTTAGATATACTTCAAAAATAACGGTGTATTGGTAAATTAAAAAATAATGGCAATATAATAGTGTGTTTTTTTAACAGTGATCAAATTTTGTGGTTTAGCTTAGTTAGACCATCAAACTGAACAACTTTGTCTAGGGATCAACTTAATCAGATCACAAAAATATTCAGCTGTTCCATAGAAAACATCAATAGGTATCTACTCGACCAAAATGTATGGAACAACTGATTATTTTTTGCTCCGATTAAGTTGGTCCTATAGACAAAGTTGGCCAGTTTGATGGTCTGATTTGCAACACCACGAAATTTGATCACTGTTAAAAAAACACACTGTATTTTAAAGTACCCAAAAACAAAATTAAAAGTTGCTAGTGGTCCAAGCAAACAAAACGTACTTATCCTAACGAAATAAAAATGTTCTCTTCTCAAACTAAACAATATATTTGTTATGACTTATGACGAAGTTGACAGTACATTGAAATATGATATCGCAACATTCGCAAAAAGTGTCCAAGTAATTAGAGGAATGTTTATTAAATATCGTAATATGGATTTTGACTAAATATTCCGTTGAACTTAAAATATTCTCTGAGTAATTACTTTATTAATACGATATACATAATATTGGGATTTTGTCAAATGAGAAGCCAGGAGACTTTTATTCGCTTCTTTATTACCACTTTTCACATTATAAATTTATTACATCTTCTCTTAGCTGAGCCCAAATTCGTATTTTCAAACTATCGACTGACATGTGTGGCAGATTGTCAACCTTGAGATTCGAACATACCATAGATATCCCATGGAGGTCGGAAGCCTCCTGCAACACACCCCCTCAATTTGCTACACATGCTGACCATCCTGACTAAAACACTTTTCTACCTATCTGTACAACACTATGATAAAATTTCTACACATACAACCGAAACCAAAGACCTAACTAACTCAACATCAGACTAAACCACAAGAAATATCAAAATACACTTGGATATCAAAACCATTTCATTTTAAATGATGATTCATTTACTTTCTAATCCCACACCCCCTTAAAACTATATTCTAACTTCTACTAAACTTCTTCATAAATATCTCTATCTTCTTCTCATAAAATTATTCTTCTTAAAACTCTCGCTCCTACTCAACTTCTTCAATATTGTAAAATTACTCCTTCTCTACCTCTTCTATATAACATCTCCTTCTCGACATCTTCTATAAAACATCTCCTTCTCGACATCTTCTGTATATAAAACCTCTCCTTCTAAACATCTTCATTAAATTCTCCCACTCGACATCTTCTTATAAACCTTTACTCCCTCTCAACATCATCTTCATTATAAAACTTCTACTTTTCTCCCACTCGACTCATCATCATTAAAAAACTTCTATTTTTCTCCCACTTGATTCTTCATCCTGAAAAAACTTCCTCCTTCTTCATCATCATTACATTATAAAACCTTCTTCTTCTCAACTTCATCATCATCATATAACTTCTGCTCGACTTTTCTTTGCCTCCTCCATCATAAAATACTCGTTAAAAAACTTCTTCAAAATAAACTTATTCCAAAAAAACACTTCTTCACAAAAATAATAAATAATTCATAAATATTTCTTTCTTCATTTTTATTCATCTCATTTCATTTCATTTAGTTTCATTCCATTTTATTTTCTCTCGACTTCATTTGTTTTATAGTATGTTTTGTTGCCAAATAATTTTTCACTCCATCTTCACTCCTGGCTTCTTTTCGAAAGCGTGCTGGCGCATAACCTATTGGGATTTTGTCAAATGAGAAGCCAGGAGACTTTTATTCGCTTCTTTATTACCACTTTTCACATTATAAATTTATTACATCTTCTCTTAGCTGAGCCCAAATTCGTATTGTCAAACTATCGACTGACATGTGTGGCAGATTGTCAACCTTGAGATTCGAACATACCATAGATATCCCATGGAGGTCGGAAGCCTCCTGCAACACATAATACGATTCTTTCGATCCGATCCTCTATGCATGTGTATCGATCCACCAAAGGATCGAATGCTATTGTATCGATACAAAAATCGAATGGATCGTATCCCATTGTATCGATCCACGCAAGTATCGGATCGGATCGAACATCCCTAGCGGGCGGGCGCGCGCAGTGAGCTGGCGGGCAGCGCGTTGACGACACGCGCGCACGCGGGCCCGCGCCGCCCGGAGCGCGCGCCCGCTACACGCGCACGCACCACCTCCGCGCACAAACGGTACGAACTCGAATTTTTTTATAAAATCTTTTTTTTCTTTTATGTCCCATTTGGTAAAACCAAACCTAATTGTTTAATGAAATAACCATTTATAAAAATAACAAACGTTTCAGAGACGTTGATTACAAATAAGTGATGAAAAGTGACCAATTATTAAAAACAGATTGAGTTAACATGACATCATATTTTCATATTCTATTCATACTAAGGAAATTATAAGTAACTTATGATTTCCTTGATTCATACATAGATTTTCATTTATTTGAAAATATCTAATGAGAACTGAAAAAAACTGTCTACCGAATAGGACAAGCAAAAAAAAAATAGGAGTAACTACTTATTTGTAGACAGGACGGAAAGTCAGGTTATACAGTTAAACTGCGAAAACAGCTTTTATTACGTAGAGCATAAAGACGGTCTCAATCTCAACATGTATAGTCTAAAGTGCAGTCGTGTGTACTTGTTTAGTTCCATACTTTTAGTTTATAAAACTGTTACATAATGGGTATTAAAGCTCGTGCTTTACATTACAGTCGAACAGTCGTCTGTTCCCGACTGAAAATATGATCAAGTGCAAGTCGATTTTTTTCTATGGTATAAAAATAGAATTGTGAATGCTAAATTCTTGAATAAAAAAATCATATCGTTTGCGAGCTGAGCACTTGGAGACCAAAATACTGTTTTCTCCCGTTTCAATGTTTACCGACAATATTTTCATGCACTTTTTAGGGTTCCGTACCCAAAGGGTAAAAACGGGACCCAATTACTAAGCCTCCGTTGTCCGTCTGTCTGTCTGTCTGTCTGTCACCAGGCTGTATCTCATGATGAACCGTGCTAGCTAGACATAGTTGAAATTTTCACAGATGATGTATTTCTGTTGCCGCTATAACAACAAATACTAAAAACAAGATAAAATAAATATTTAAGGGGGGCTCCCATACAACAAACGTGTTTTTTTGCCGTTTTTTGGTACGGAACCCTTCGTGTGCGAGTCCGACTCGCACTTGGCCGGTTTTTTTTGGTACGGAACCCTTCGTGCGCGAGTCCGACTCGCACTTGGCCAGTTTTCTATTGAAACCTAGCAGTGTTTCAAATAACACAGGATATTAAAGACAGTTTGAATATAATATTATGCTGCGCGGGCGCCGGTGGTGGCCGCCAACACCGCGCCACTTACAATTAGTCGATGCTTTATTGCCCAGCTTCCAGATCTATTATACGATCATTCTGTTGATTGCTGGCAAGAAATCTCTTCAATAATAAATGAGAACATTTTCTGTACTAATCGTTTTACTGACGGCAAAAAAAAATAGAATAATAAATAATAATAATCATTCGTGGATTATACGCATAGTAACACCCCCGAATTTTTACTAAGTATAAACTTATTTCTTAGTAAAAAATCACCACGGGGGCAAAAGACACCGGGGGCGAAATCCACGAACCCATTTATTTGCATAAAACTTAGTGTGAAAACATGTTGTAAAAGATTGACGTACTTACACAAGTTTTGCCATTCCATAATTAGCATGCAAATCAATTAAAAACATTTTCTTGCATTTTTCATAGTAGAGAGCAAAATTCTCTTTGACATTCGTGTGAACTGTGAGGTCATGTTCCGACATAAGATGTTTTTTTAAACTGTGTAGTAGTTAACTAACATTAGCCCGCGACTTCGTTCGCCCGGACACCACTCCTATGGGAATCAGTGATTTAACCGCAGTAAATTTTAAACATCGGATGAGTATAGGTAGTTTGGAAATTTACTCCTTTTATTCTATATACAAAGTAAACAAACTTACAAACATTATTTATTAAGAGGCAGCCCCGGAAATAGGTGGACAATTTACAGAGCGACGAAATCTCTCTAGTTAGTTAGCCATACTATCATTATTAACAGATCCGGGCACCTTGCAGATTTTCAGTGATGGGGATGGGAGTGGTTGAGCAACAATAGGGCTGAAAAGTGACCCAACTAGAGGGATTTCGTCGCTCTGTAAATTGTCCACCTATCACCGGGGCTAGCTCTTAGTCCATTACATCTTTGTTTAATCCTTTCCTTACTAATATTGTAAATAATCACCCACCAATCCGCATTGGGCCCGCGTGGTGGATTATGGCCCATCCTCCTTATCCACCTATAAGGAAGGCCCGGGGCCGTATTTCCAGGCAGTTTTCTGACTGGCTATCAATCTATCTCTTTTATTTGCTATACGACGAGAAAGAGATGTCACTACAGCAATTTATGAACCTGGCAGGATTAAGAGCTTGTAATAGGGCCTCTGTGCCCCAGCAGTGGGGACATCAAAAATGGCTGACGGTCATTGTAAATGCGAAAGTCCCTTTGTTTGTTTAATCGTCATGAAATTTTATATACATTGTCAGGGGTACAGAGAAGGATATATTAGGTTACCGTTCATCCCGAAAAAAAGTATTGCTTCCGAGGGATAGGAAAAAAACTTTCCACGCAGACGAAGTCGCGGGTGGCCGCTAGTTAGTATATAATTAAGTCAAATATATAAGTATGCACCTATTATTCCGATCAATTAAAGACAAATCCTTACTTAGTATTATAAATGCCAAAGCCCGTTTGTTTGTTTGTTACGCCTTCATGTCTTAACTACTGACCCGATCATCATGAAATTTTGCATACACGTTGTCAGGGGTAGGTACAGAGAAGGACATAGGGTACCTTTCATCCCGAAAAAAGTATTATTCCCGAGGGATAGCAAAAAAATCTTTCCACGCAGACGAAGTCGCGGGCGGCCGCTAGTTGGATCTTATTTTTAACCGACTTCAAAAACTTTGAAAAGGAGGAGGTTATCTATTCGTCGCGTATATTTTTTTATATATGTATGTACACCGATTATTCAAAGACGGCAGAACCGATTCAAACGATTCAAACGTTATAACATGAGGTTTGTTCCCAAGTTGGTCCCATTTTTTGAAATTTTGAAATCGGTTCAGTAGTTTTCAAGTAATCTTGAAAATACTGCCGTTTTCGTTACCATTTTATATGAATTGAGACCGACTTTCAACCATTACTTTTTTGTTTATGAACCGATTTAGACAATTCTTTTTTTGTTTGAAAGAAGACACCTTAAGAATGATTCCATATTATTTTCATTGGTATTGGATTTTGAAGATACACGAGGGAACTCCTCAAAATCAAATAGGAACTGTACAGTGATTGAAATATTGGTAGGTTTATTATTGTCAAGGACATTCTGGACTAGATTTGAACTGCGAAGACCCAACGGAACACCTGTGGACATTGAGTTACTCGGGGTTTACCATTGAAAAATGTGAAACATTATACTTAACGTTTTATTTTATAAAATCATCGCTTACATACCTACCACAAAAAAGTTTAAAATAAAAAGCTTTTTAAAAAAAGTAAAACCTCCTTCAAAAACCTTAAAAAACAGCTCTATAAAAAGCAAGAAATAATGTTCAAATCGATTAATTAAAACACGTCTATTGAAGTCGGGTGGGGCTTTTAGAATATAAACCTCACAATAAGTAAAAAAAATACTTCCAGCTCCACCCGACTTCAATAGACGTGTTTTAATTAATCGATTTGAACATTATTTCTTGCTTTTTATAGAGCTGTTTTTTAAGGTTTTTGAAGGAGGTTTTACTTTTTTTTAAAAGCTTTTTTGACTTCTCGATATTAGATCGTTACTGCTTGAGTTTAAAGGTTGCATAAGTGACACAGTCGGTTCCGTTGGTTTAAAAAAATCAAAATTTTGGTTAATTTTCAGTATTTTTATAGTATGCTTAGCTATTATATTAGACTGAGTTATTATTATAATTTTATTAGCTTTCAGTTTCTAGTTAACATTTTAGTCAGACTATTAAAATGACGTCCATTACGTCCATACGAGGATCGACGGAGAAGTTCGCACGTTCGTACAAGCGTCAACCAATTATTTAATATTATCATTAGAGCTTTATGCTATGAAGCTGCGGAAGATTTTTAAAGTGAATGTTTTAAAAAATATCATGGGATTCTTTATAAATCCCGATGAAATCTGATCCGTTCGCTGCGGTGGCGGTGCGGCCCGGCGCGGCGGACCGAGGAACATGGGCCGCGCGACGGGTCTCATCCACCCCTAGCTAACAACCTGATGCCAACTGATGCCTTTTTGGTGATAATACTAAATAACATAACTATCATTTCATTTGTACATCTTGGAATATTGTTACCAGTTTCAGTTTTGATCGTTACAAATCAAGCAGCCTCATTCAATCATAGTAATACTACAGAATAGATATAAGTACTACCGTACAGAAAGGACACTCTCCGCCCCGCCCCAGAATCGATTACCTCACCCCCGCGAGTTTGTGTGCCAAATCGTGTGCTCGTTTAGTCGTGTTTGTCAACGTCAACTTATTTTGTTTTTTAAAGCAATGCGTCGTAACTTTTTAATCGTGTTTGTCAACTGTCAGCTTATTTTGATATTCAAACAATTCCTCGTAACTTTATTTACCAAAAAGTTAGAATTATGAATTGAACGCCGCCCATACAGTACAAATTGCATGGTAGCCCTAGACTTACACACACAGTTGCGTGTGTACAAAACGTCATCTGACGTCATCTGTTTATAATGGCGCGGTTGTATGAAGTGTCCGAGCCTCCGGGGTGTGGTGATACCTGGTTGTGCTCACACCGAGCGCGCGGCGGGGCGTAGCGTCCATTGTTACCCCGAGTTATAGCTCGCCGAATATTATAATGCGGCGTTATGCGTCAGGTATAGCGCATGCGCGGTCGGGGCGTGGGAACGGCCTCGGCGCGAATAAATCCCGCGATTAAATTTCATTATATACGCGTGCGCGTGCGCTGAGCCGCCCCCTTAATTGCTTCGGCCTGCACTGCACCCCTCTATCGCCCCTAAATGATGGTTTAAACTTGTTACTATCGCATTTTTTTTATTATTAGGGTTCCGTACCCAAAGGGTAAAAACGGGACCCTATTACTAAGACTCCGCTGTCCGTCTGTCTGTCTGTCTGTCTATCTGTCTGTCTGTCTATCTGTCTGTCTGTCTGTCACCAGGCTGTATCTCATGAACCGTGATAGCTAGACAGGTGAAATTTTCACAGATGAAGTATTTCTATTGCCGCTAAAACAACAAATACTAAAAACAGAATAAAATAAATATTTGAGGGGGGCTCTCATAAAACAAACGTGATTTTTTTGCCGTTTTTTGCTCGCTATTAATAGCAACTGCAGGTAGATAGTTGACATTTTCACAGATGATGTATTTTTATTGCTGCTAAAACAACAAATACCAAAAACAGAAAAAATAATTGAGGGGGGCTCCCATACAACAAACGTGATTTTTTGCTGTTTTTTGGTACGGAACCCTTCGTGCGCGAGTCCGACTCGCACTTGGCCGTTTTTTAAATTATAAATTTTATGAAAGTACTTTGATATGAAATCACGAAAAGAATGATGAACGATTACCTACCTTATTTTCTTTCAAACATCGGTGTTTGATGAAAAATCTCGTTTATTTTATCAGTAAGACACTACCTAGTGATTATTCGAAACTTATGAAGTTAGTCTTCGTTCCTTCAGGTTTTTATCTATCTATATATATAAAATTCAAAGTCCTGACTGAGTGAGATATCAACGCACAGCCCAAACCGCTGAACCTAGAGACTTGAAATTTTGCACACAGATACTTTATACAGTGTAGGCATCCACTAAGGAAGGATTTTTGAAAATTCCATCCCTAAGGGGATGAAATAAGGGATGAAAGTTTGTATGAAAGTCCCTCAGTTTTGAAGCTAGGATCTTCAAATTTTGTGTTTAGGCTGATGATTGAAAATAAATAAATACGTGTCTCAGCGTTTTTCAAAATTCTACCCCCAAAGGGGTGAAAAGGGGGATGAAGTTGTGTTTAGAAGATAATCCTTCATTTTTGAAGTAGAAATCGCTAGATTTGTAATTTAGGCTTATGGATGGAAATCTAACGCAACGCATATTGTATTGGTATAATTTCAACCCCCATGGTGATGAAATGGGGGTGCAATGGGGTAAATAAACCTAAAAATCGATATGGATGTCGTTATTGGGGTTTTCTGGGATGAAGATTGCGAAAATGACATTTATTTTGAAGTCCAACACGGTCGACATGATTTAACCCCTAAAGGGGTGAAAATTGGATTTAAATTTGGTATTGAAAACAATATAAAATAGACATTACAACTTAAAACTTCGTAGGAGCATGTCTTAAAATAAATAGGCAAACATATATTTTGTGGTTTTGAAAATCAACCCCTTAGGGGGTAAATGGGCTAAGTAAACGTAGAAATCGATATGGATGTCGTTCTTGAGGTTTTATGGGATGGTGATTGCGAAAATGACATTAATTTTGAAGTCCAATTTAACCGCTAAAGGGGTGAAAATGGGGTACAAATTATATATGGAAAAATAATATAAAATAGACATTACATAGTTTACAGCTTAAAAATTCGTAGGAGCATGTCTAAAAATAAATAGGCAAACACATATTTTCTTATTTTGAAAATCATCCGTTAGGGGGTAAATGGGGTAAATAAACATGAAAGCCGATGTGGATGTCGTTCTTGAGG
This sequence comes from Agriphila tristella, assembly GCA_928269145.1. Lineage (NCBI taxonomy): Eukaryota > Metazoa > Arthropoda > Insecta > Lepidoptera > Crambidae > Agriphila > Agriphila tristella. The sequence goes on along the minus strand of OV743431.1, from coordinate 56,993,703 downwards.
TTTTATGGGATGAGGAATGCGAAAATGACATTTGTTTTGAAGTCCAACACGGTGGACATGATTCAGCCCAAGGGGACGGGGACGGACACGGGAACAGGAACGGGAACGGGGGCGGGGACGGAAACGGGAAAGAGTAAAGAAACGGGAACGTGATACTCTTAATATCTCTGGACCTAATTCTGATTATTGTAATAAACTAGCTTCCGCCCGCGACTTCGTCCGCGTGGATATTAGAGAAAATCCTTAGGGAACCTTCAACCAGGATCCGACCAACCGTTTTATACGCGATTACGCGGGTCCCCACCAAGCGCGCAGCCTCGTGCGAGGCCTGTCACACGTCGCAAATGTTTTGCCTCGCGAGGCAGCGCGCTTGGTGGGGACCCGCCTAATCGCGTATAAAACGGTTGGTCGGATCCTGGTTGAAGGTTCCCTAAGGATTTTCTCTAATATCCACGCGGACGAAGTCGCGGGCGGAAGCTAGTAAATTATAAGAATCTATTCGTAGCTGTAAAGAGAGTGGGGACTTTTATTTGATCCCAAAAGTCCTTAGTTCTAGAAATGCCCATAGAAAAGACATCAACGCGCGTGATCATACGTAATATAAACATCACGTGATCTAAGTATTCTGCGAATCCCGACGTGATCCAAACTAATTATAAAAACCGGCCAAGTTCATGTCGGACTCGCGCACGAAGGGTTCCGTACCAAAAAACGGAAAAAAATCACGTTTGTTGTATGGGAGCCCCCCTTAAATATTTATTTTATTCAGTTTTTAGTAATTGTTGTTAAAGCGGCAACAGAAATACATCATCTGTGAAAATTTCAACTGTCTACCTGTTGTCGTTATTAATGTAAAGCAAAAAACGGCAAAAAAATACGTTTGTTGTATGGGAGCCCCCGTTAAATATTTACTTTATTATATTTTTTGTATTTGTTGTTATAGCGGCAACAGAAATACATCATCTGTGAAAATTTCAACTGTCTAGCTATCACGGTTCATGAGATACAGCCTGGTGACAGACAGACTGACAGCGGAGGCTTAGTAATAGGGTCCCGTTTTTACCCTTTGGGTACGGAACCCTAAAAATGAATTAATGTTCGTTAGTCTGGTCTGAAGCTCAAAAATGGTTTAATTAACCGATTGGAATATTCTTTGTTTATTTTGTTTGTTGTAGTAATAGGGTGTGGTATAGAAACAAAAATATAGGAAAAACTCAAAAGAACAACGAATCGAAAAATTCAACATTGGCAACTTTGTATCCACCGCCATAGATGGCGTTGGTTATCAATATTTTAAATTCTCAAGGTAAAATTGATAAACATATAAATTTTAGGTGATATAAGTTCACAGGTTGCACTAGTTTATTATAATTATGGCTACAAATGTAGTTTGACGTTGTGAGAAACAGAGCACCTCGCGGCGGCGCGCGGCGGACGGGTCGGCGGCCGCGTCCGGCTGACTGCGCTTGCGACAAGAAGTGACGTCTATACTATTCTTACTTATATATTAGTTCTACAATTATCTACTCGTCATGCAGACATGCTCAATATTCCACATAATCAGGAACGTATTCTTTGTAGTCTCGTGAATTTTTTGTTATACCTTACACCCTTAGTGCCCGAAATTGTGCCAACAAACACAAACTAAATTACTTACCGTGAAAATTAAACTGTCGCCGAAATTAAATTACCGAAGTTATCATTGTGGAATGCAATAAATTGAATTGAAAACTATTATTATTTACCATTTAGCCATTTTAATGTCCTCACTGCTGGGGCACAGGCCTTCCTTATGGGTGGATAAGGAGGATGGGCCATAACCCACGACGCGGGCCCAATGCGGATTGGTGGGTATTAACGACTGCAAATGCAGCCGGGACCAACGGCTTAACGTGCCTTCCGAAGCACGGAGGAGCTCGAGATAATATTTTTTTGTCACCCATCGCATGACCGACCCTTGCGAAAGTTGCTTAACCTCTGCAATTGCTGATCCAGGCGCTATACCACGCCACTGAGCTCCTCCAGAATCTATTATTTAGTCCGACTTTATAGAGTTACTTCGATGAGTGAATTTAAGGGTCTTTTAGAACTACATATAACAATATAATTAAATTCCCTAATTAGCATTATGATAGAAAAACTACCCAGTTAGTAGATGTTGTATAATGTATACAGAATAGTACAGCAACAAGCCGCGCCCGCGGCACTCCCGCATCGTTGCTACGTTTGCTGTCGATACAAAAAATGTAGAGCACCGACGGTACCAAATGCCAACAACGAGCTCTGCCGCGCCAAACCTCGGTCGCAGCACAGAATAGATATAAGTACTACCGCACAGAAAGGACACTCTCCGCCCCGCCCCAGAATCAATTACCTTACCCCACCCCGCGAGTTCGTATGCCGAATCGTATGCTCGTTTAGTCGTGTTTGTAAACATCAACTTATTTCGATATTCAAAGCAATGCAAGAATCTTATATTCATACTAGCTTCTGCCCGCGACTTCGTCCGCGTGGATATTAGACGAAATCCTTTTAAAGAACCTTCAACCAGGATCCGGCCAGCCATTTTTACGCAATTAGGCGAGTCCCCATCAAGCGCGCTGCCTCGCGAGGCAAGACATTTGCCGCGTGTGGCGGGCCTCGCACAAGGCTTCCAGTTCCCGTTCCCGCTCCCGCTCCCGTTCCCCGTTCCCGTTCCGTTCCCGTCCCGTTTGCGTTCCCGTCCCGTAACCGTCCCGTACCCCTTCCGTTTCCGTTCCCGTTCCCATCCCGTTCCTGTCCCGTTCCCATCCTGTTCTCGTTCCCGTTCCCGTCCCGTTATATTCCCGTTCCGTTCCCGTTCCGTTCCCGTTCCGTTCACGTTTCGTTCCCGTTCCCATTCCCGTTCCGTTCCCGCTGCGTTCCCGTCCCGTACGCCTTACGTTCCCATTCTTGTTCCCGTTCCGTTCCCGTCCGGTTCTTGTTCCCATTCCCGTTCCCGTTCCCATCCTGTTCTATTCCCGTTCCGTTCCCGTTTCGTTCCTGTTTCATTCCCGTTTCGTTCCGTTCCCGTCCGATCCCGTCTCGTACTCGTCCCGTACCCCTTCCGTTCCCGTTCCCGTACCAGTCCCGTTCTAGTTCCCGTTACCGTCTTGTTCCCGTTCCGTTCCGTTCCGTTCCGTTCCGTTCCGTTCCGTTCCGTTCCGTTCCGTTCCGTTCCGTTCCGTTCCGTTCCGTTCCGTTCCGTTCCGTTCCGTTCCGTTCCGTTCCGTTCCGTTCCGTTCCGTTCCGTTCCGTTCCGTTCCGTTCCGTTCCGTTCCGTTCCGTTCCGTTCCGTTCCGTTCCGTCCCGTTCCGTCCCGTCCCGTCCCGTCCCGTCCCGTCCCGTCCCGTCCCGTCCCGTCCCGTCCCGTCCCATCCCGCTCCGCTCCGCTCTTCTCTGCTCCGCTCCGGTCCGGTCCGGTCCGGTCCGTTCCGTTCCGTTCCGTTCCGTTCCGTTCCGTTCCGTTCCGTTCCGTTCCGTACCGTTCCGTTCCGTTCCGTTCCGTTCCGTTCCGTTCCGTTCCGTTCCGTTCCGTTCCGTTCCGTTCCGTTCCGTTCCGTTCCGTTCCGTTCCGTTCCGTTCCGTTCCGTTCCGTTCCGTTCCGTTCCGTTCCGTTCCGTTCCGTTCCGTTCCGTTCCGTTCCGTTCCGTTCCGTTCCGTTCCGTTCCGTTCCGTTCCGTTCCGTTCCTTTCCGTTCTGTTCCGTTCCGTTCCGTTCCCGTTCCCGTGCCCGTGCCCGTGCCCGTTCTGGTTCCCGTTCCCGTTGCCTGGATGTGCATGTCCAGGTCCAGGTCCATATGTGTCATGTCCACCGCGTTGGACTTCAAAATAAATCTCATTTTCGCAATCACCATCCCATAAAACCTCAAGAACGACATCCATATCGATTTTTATGTTACTTACCCCACTTACCCTCTAAGGGGTTGATTTTTTAAATCCCAAAATATATATTTAGATGTGCTCCTACGAAGTTTAAAGTTGTAATGTCTATTTTATATTATTTTTCCATACAGAATTTAGACCCCATTTTCACCCCTTTAGGGGTTAAATCATGTCCACCGTGTTGGACTTCAAAATAAATGTCATTTTTGCTATCGTCATCCCATAAAACCCCAATGACGACATCTATATCGATTTTTATGTTTACTCACCCCATTTACCCCCTAAGGGGTTGATTTTCAAAATAACAAATTATATATTTGTCTATTTATTTTTAGATGTGCTCCTACGAAGTTTAAAGTTGTAATGTCTATTTTATATTATTTTCCATACAAAATTTGGACCCCATTTTCACCCCATTAGGGGTTAAATCATGTCCACCGTGGTTGGACTTCAAAATAAATGTTATTTTTGCAATCGTCATCCCACAAAACCCCGATAACGACATCCATATCTATTTTCAGGTTTTTTTTACCCTTTTCACCCCCATTTCATCCCCTTTGGAGTTGAAATCCTAACAAAAACAATATACGTTGCTTTAGATTTCTATCCATAAGCCTAAATTATAAATTTAGCGATTTTTACTTCGAAAATGAAGGATTTTCTTTAATACACAACTTCATCCCCCTTTTGACCCCTTCGGGGGTAGAATTTTGAAAAACGCTGAGACCCGTATATATTAATTTTCAATTGTCAGCCTAAACACAAAATTTGAAGATTCTAGCTTCAAAACTGAGGGACTTTCATACAAACTTTCATCCCTTATTTCATCCCCTTAGGGATGGAATTTTCAAAAATCCTTCCTTAGTGGATGCCTACACTGTATAAAGTATCTGTGTGCAAAATTTCAAGTCTCTAGGTCCAGTGGTTTGGGCTGTGCGTTGATAGATCAGTCAGTCAGTCAGTCAGTCAGTCAGTCAGTCAGTCAGTCATTCAGTTTACGATTTTATATATTAAGATTCTAAAGCAATGCATCGTAACTTTATTTACCAAAAAGTTCGAATTATGAATTGAAGGCCGCTCATAGAGTACAAACTGGCTCGGTAGCCCTAGACTTACACACACATTTGCGCGTGTATAAAAACGTAATCTGACGTCATTGTCGCGATTGTAGGGAGTGTCCGGGGTGTGTTAGTAGCTCTGGACTTCATGCACACAGTTGGGCGTGTACAAAAACATCGTCTGTGTAACGTCTGTGTAATAGCTAGTATAGTATTATATTATCTGTGGTAATAGGTAGTTGAAACGTGGCGCTTGTATGGAGTGTCCGGGGTGTGGTCACAGTGTGGCCGCAGTATACGTCCGCGCCACTTGGCTTACAAGCAACGTCATAAAGTCTCACAGAGTCCATCATCATCAAAAAAAAATTCAGTTTGATAATTTACACACCAATCATTTAGTTGCAAACTTAGGAAAGCTTGTATCTACTGTGATGACTAAAATAACGAATAGAAATACTTAAAAAAATAAGATGTAATCAATATCCATGCCTCGGGAACAAATGCTTATGCTCATCATAATGATGGAGACTAGAATAGAGTGTGGAGACCATAGACATAGAAAAATTTTCGCTGTGGCATTATATTTCTATGGTGGAGACGGTGAGTGCGTCTCAATCGGGGTGGAAACTTTTAAAATAGAAAAGATAGGTACAGCTCGCGCAACATAACTTGACCCAATTTTTAACCGACTTCAAAAATTTGAAAAGGAGGAGGTTATCTATTCGTCGCGTAAATTTCTTTTTATATGTATGTACATCGATTACTGAAGACGGCTGAACCGATTGAAATGATTTAAACGTAACATAACATGTGGTTTGTTCCCAAGTTGGTCCCATTTTTTGAAGTTTTGAAATCAGTTCAGTAGTTTTCAAGTAATCTTGAAAATACTGTCGTTTTCGTTACCATTTTATATGAATTCAGACGGATTTTCAACCATTACTTTTTGTTTATAAACCGATTTAGATGAATCTTTTTTTGTTTGAAAGAAGACACCTTAAGGATGATATTATATTAATTTCATTGGTATTGGACATTGGATTTTGAAGATACACGAGGGAACTCCTCAAAATCAAATAGGAACTGTACAGTGATTGAAATATTGGCAGGTTTATGCCAATCAAAAACAAGTTAAGTAACTAAGTATCTATTGTCAAGATCGTTCTGGACTAGAGTTGAACTGCGAAGGCCAAACGGAACACCTGTGGAAATTGAGTTACTCTGGGTATACCATTGAAAATGTAAAATATTATACTTAACGTTTTATTTTATAAAATCATTGCTTACATACCTACCAAAAAAAAGTTTAAAATAAAAAGGTTTTTAAAAAAGCAAGACCTCCTTCAAAAATCTAAAAAAAAACAGCTCTATAAAATGCAAGAAATAATGTTCAAATCGATTAATTAAAACATTTTGAAGGAGGCTTGCTTTTTTTAAAAAGCTTTTTTTTAGTACCACATAACCTGCGCACTATATTTTTTGTAGTATTTTTTTTTACTGCGCAAGCTTGCGCGAGCTGTAGTACGATGGTGAATTGATAAGTCCAAATCAAATCAAATCAAATCAAACATGTTTATTCGAAGTAAACCTTTACAGGCGCTTATCGACGTCATGACAAGCAAGATAAGTGACAAACAATTTATATAAACCAACGTTTACTTATACTATTACAACTTATTTATTTCTAACCAGTGGGTGTAAATCACCAGCACAGAGCGTCAATTCTATTTCCACGCGGATTTATCTGCAATATAATCGGCAACTTTATAGTAGGCCTTCTTTATTAAAGCTTTCTTTATGAAAATTTTGAATTTAGAGTCTGTCAGAGCTGTGACATCGTCGGGTATTTTGTTATAAAAACGAACCCCGCAGCCTAAAAAGGACTTGCTGCTTTTTTTGAGTCTGAAAAAGGGAATCGTTAATTTATTCTTATTCCTAGTATTATAGCGATGAACAGCATTTTGTTTTTCAAAGAGGTGTAGATTTTTCCTGACATACATTATGTTAACAAATATGAACAAGGAAGGTAATGTTAATATATCGATACTTTTAAATTTATCTCTCAATGATTCGCGTCGTTTCATATTATAAATAAATCTCACAGCCCTCTTCTGTAGTATAAATATCGAATCTACATCAGCTGCCGACCCCCAGAGTAAAACACCATAAGACATAATACTGTGGAAGTAAGCGAAATAAACTAATCTAGCCGTAGCTTCATCTGTTAATTGTCTAATCTTTTTTACTGCATATGCAGCAGAGCTAAGTTTTTTTGCAAGCCCTTTAATTTGTTGACCCCACTGTAATTTGCCGTCTATGTTAATTCCCAAGAATATGGAATTTTCAACTACTTCTAAACTTTTCCCGTCCATTTCTATACTAATTGGAGATACCTGACTGTTTGGGGGTGAAAATTTTAGGCACTTCGTTTTTTTAGCATTGAATAAAAGATTATTGGTAGTGAACCAATAGGATACCTTATTTAAAGTTTCGTTGATATTACTTTCACCGGCTTTGTAGTTCCTTCTATCCAAGGAAAAAGTTAAAGAGGTGTCATCGGCAAATAGTGTTATTTGTGACATTTCCTTAACCATAAATGGAAGATCATTTATGTATATTAGGAACAGAAGGGGCCCAAGGATTGACCCTTGAGGTACACCCATCCTTACAACTGATCCATCAGACACAACCCCAGCCACGCCTACCTTCTGATTTCGGTTCGAGAGGTAGGAAGATAATAAGTCCAGATCAGTTCCACGAATGCCATAATGATATAATTTGCGAATAAGTGTACAATGATCAACGCAATCAAAAGCCTTGAAGAGATCACAGAAAATACCTATAGTATCATGTGACCTCTCCCATGCTTCCAAGATATTTTTAATTAATCTAGCTCCCGCGTCAGTAGTTGATCGGCCTTTCGTGAAACCAAACTGGTGTTCATGAAATATCCCGTTTATTCTAAAGTGTGCATTTATTTGAGCGTATATTATGGATTCAAAAATTTTACTTAGCACTGGAAGTACTGAGACTGGTCTATAATCAGAAGGATTGTGAACATCTCCAGATTTAAAAATAGGTGAGACTTTGCTATGTTTCATTAAGTCTGGGAAACAACCTACTTCTATACATCTGTTAAATATATCTGCTAATATTGGAGCAATTATTATTATGATGGGCTCCACTGCCTTTACCGAAAGCCCCCAGATGTCTTCTGTTTTCTTTTTATTTAAAAGTTTATACGACTTAATAATATCGATTGCCGATATCAGTCTAAATTTAAAATGCGGGACTTCTTTAGTAAAATTAGTTTTGAGCAAACTTTCAGCTTGGACTGGAGATGAGTCTAAGTGTTTTGTAGTCTCAATAGGGATACTGGCGAAAAACCTATCAAAAATATTAGCAATTTGTAATTTATCTTCCGTCAAATCATTGTTTATTTTAAGTGCTATATTTGTTTCTTTTCGACTTCCTTTTCCGGTCTCAGTATTAATAGCTTTCCAAGTAGCCTTTACTTTATCTTTGGCGTTACGAATCTTATTACTTATACAATTAGACTTAGCTTGATAGCAGACATTTTTGAAAATTTTAGAATACTTTTTGACATACTCATGGAAACCTAAATCAGTTGTATATGATTTCCTATCATAAAGATCATAAAGAGTATCCCTACTTTTCCTAATGCCCTTTGTAGCCCAATCACTAAAAACTTACTTTTCCTTTAAACATACCTCTTTTTTTGGGAAAGTTTTATTAAACTCCTTTGAGATAGTTTCAAATAACTTGTTGTATGCGTTGTTCGGCTCTTTTGTATCTAAATTTATACTCGGTATGGCTTTTAATATATTGTCTCTAAAAATGTCAGTTCTATTTTCTGTAATGGGCCTAAACGAAACAGTCCATGACTTTATAAAGAAGAAACACTCTTTTTCGGAATATTTTGTTTTATTTGTCTACAGAATCTTATTGTAGCTTTGCGTATTCATCAGTCCAACGAAGTTCCTACCTCTTTAACCCATTATTTTTTTCTTTCATCGCCTGAAAACTGGTAACTGAAATGAGAGCCCATTTCAGACACCACCTTTTGGCTTGATGAAAATGTTTGCCCGCCAAGACATTTATTCGAGCTTGGTAGGAAAAAAAAATCACAGTGGGTTGAATCTAGAGAATAGGATTCGCATCTTCATTCGATGAGTTTTGATGTCATGAGTGCTGCCGAGAGGGTCGACAGGGTCATTAAGAAAAGTTAAAAGTCGCTTGAGCTTTTTGTTTCCAAAAGTAATAAGCTTTTGCCGAATTTGAAAAAAATGTAGTATAAATATTCCTTAAGAAGTTTCTTTTAAAGATGCAAAAATAAATTATGAAAAAAAGTATATATAATTCTTCTTTTCAAAGTCATGGACTTATCAAACCACCCTCGTATGGTGTCAGCGACTATAAGGGCCCTCGCCCGTCACTTCACTTCTCAACGAGATAACGGCCACGAGTGTCCGACAAGCGGCAACTGATTCTATTTGAATGTAATGAGTCCGTCCTGTCCTAGCTGCACCCCGATCGTTATCTACAACATCTACACAGAACCACGGACTAACAGTGACAGAACTGTGGTCGCTGATGTTACACTTATCTATTATCATTCATCATTTACACATTATGAACACCGAACGTATGAATAATTAATAAGGTTTAGGCACTGGCCTGAAAAATGTGAAATATATGGAGGCCAGTGGGTTTAGGCATTACTATACGCCTCCTTAAGGAATATTCAAATCAAGTTTTGATCAAATCTCTAAGATAAAGGAGAAAAGCCAAATCTTTAGCAAAACATATTTTTGCAGCGCCACATTGCAAGTCCTTGCTTTAAAGAATCACTATGCAAGAACTATTACTACTACCTACTTTAAAATTAAAATTAAAAGCCGCATTAAAACTATGTAGTTTTAGTTGTTGACCGAGCGAGCTGTTACATCCCTTAGATGTAGAGATAGTTGCTGACAACCCTGGATAATGTTGCTGACCCAGCGTCTGGGAGACCAGTTGGACGCGCTCGCTTCTCGAGCGCCTCAGTCTCATTCCATCCTCCGTGACGGCTGCCATTTCGCGAAATTACTAATTCCTCGTTTAATTTCAAATCCTTTTTTAAAACCCAAATTGAGAGACTCGTCCTAACATCTGGTGGCAGCGTCAAGGGATCTTAAAAGGTCCTCGGTCCGTCTCCGTTTCAAAGTTCTAAAATCCATAAAAAAGTGCGTGAATTTACGCGTATATGCAAACTCTATTTTCCTCTGTGTCTGTGTCCAGTGAAAACTCTGTATCCAGTGTAAAAATCTACTTCTATATCCTGCATAAACTTACCTCTGTGTCCAGTGAAAGAAAAACGTATAATCAGCGTAAATCACACGAGTTTCGTCTCTATCCCTAATAATCTCCGTATCCAGTGTGAACTTACCTTTATATCCAGCGTAAACTTACCTCTGTGTCCAGTGAGAGAAAGCATATACTTTACCTGTGTTACCAGTGTCCAGCGTAAACTACACAAATCTCATCCCTGCATCCAGTAATCTCCGTGTCCAGTGTGAACTTACCTCTATAAGCAGTGCAATTCCCCGGTGAAAATCGTCTTATCCCTGTAAACAGTGCATAAACTACGAGCAACAAACCCTTGCAAAATCCAGAACCCAGATCCATAATCAGTACCATCGTCGCAGCCGTCCGTCGATTACATCATCAGTGGCCTACAACATTGTTGCAGTATTTCTACGAAGTCATAGTGCATCCGGCCGATCGTAATGAATCTTATCGCAGCTTTAACCGTTGTCGTGTTCTACGAACTGTGAGTCGTATTTTTGCTTATTGACTATTGTAAACAGTGACTTTAATCTTGTTATAAGTGAAGAACTTAAATTCATATTGTGCTAAATTAATTTACTATCTCGTTTTCGTTGTTAATTTGAAGAATACTATATCTTTGTTAAAATGCCTGAAACTAAGTCAGACCCAACTCTGCAAATACCCATCAATGTCGATTTGCCCGCCGATACTGATGACGAAAGGGCCCCTAGCCCTGTAGAAAAACAAAAGAGAGGGAAAAAAGTTTCCACCCCTCAACTTGAAACATTAGATTTAAATATCATTTTAAAATTTATAAAACCATATGATGGCAGTAGAGAAACGTTGAATTCTTTTATTATCAATTGCAATAATGCGTATGAATTAGCATCAAATCAGCAGAAGCCCATTCTTTTCAAATATATCTTATGTCAACTCCAAGGAAAGGCGGAAGTTGCCTGCTCAATAAAAGAGTTTCAAACTTGGGAACAACTCAAGGAATTTTTAAAAACCCAATTCAGTGATCGCAAACACTCTTCACACCTTCTGATGGAACTACAAGAGAGCAAACAACTTCCGGCCGAAAACGTAAGCCAATTCGCTCTTAGAATCGAAACACTGTTATCACAATTACTCACCGAAATCTCACTTAGTAACTGTAAACTTAAAGAACTCCCAGGCCGTACCGCGGCTATGGAGGAACTTGCCCTCCATCACTTCCTAATGGGTTTACACCCAAGAATCTCTAACATAGTCCGATGTAAATCACCGAGATCTTTAAATGAAGCCACTAACTTTGCAATTTCAGAGGAAAGAATCCAACAAACCTTATATAAAAGGAGCATTCCCGAAGCTAGACGCGATAATCGCCCAACAAGAATGAACAATCCTACTAGACCCTTCCAGCCACAAAGGCCATTCTCAACCGCCCCGCAAAATCGCAACCCTAACTCCGCTCCTAATTTTCCTACCAGTTCCAATACAATCACGTGCCGGTACTGCAAGGCTCCCGGTCACTCTATTGAGCAGTGCCGAAAGCGAGAATATAATAATAGGTTCCGGTCCTCGCAACCATCCTCTGGTCCTGTCCCGTTCCGCCGCGTCAACTTCAACGAAACCGAACCTCAAGGTTATGACGAGGTCGATGACCACTACGACCAGTCACAAGGTTTAAACTAGAACCCGTCTCGTTTAGGTGTCGCCCGAGACGCCATCTTAATAAAGACACCACTATTCCAAGAAAATCCACTGTATCCACTGAATCCGCTGTATCCGCTGAATCTATAAAAAATAAAACCGCTGTATCCACTGAACCCGCTGTATCCACTGTATCCACTGAATCTACAAAAAAGAATTCCACTGAATCCACTGTATCCACTGAATCTACAAAAAAGAATTCCACTGTATCCACTGAATCCACTGTATCCACTGAATCTATAAAAAATAAACCCACTGTATCCACTGAATCCGCTGCATCCGCTAAATCTGTAAAAAGGAAATCCACAATATCCGCTGAATCCGCTCAACCTACTAAATCCATTCCTAAATGTACTAAAACAAATACTAATTCTACCAAATCCTCTGAAGCACGTACCAGTTCCACTGAATCTAGCAATCCTACCAAACCCACCAAATCCATAACTACAAAATCTGAAGAGATCTACGAAATCACGCCTGACCCTTCAATAAAATCATTGCCTTACGTAATTGTTAACTGCGAAGCGACAGTACTTCCACTGACCCTCCTTATAGACACTGGTTCTTCTATAAGCCTAGTCAAAGATTCCACTCTCAAACCCAATCTTCCTCTCCAGAAGGAGATTCTCAAATTAAAAGGTCTTACTACAACAACGTCACAAGACGATGTCATTCCAACTCTAGGCTCACTCAATTTACAATTATCACTTAGTGACAAAAATCCCAAATACCGTCTCACTCACAAATTCCATGTAGTAAGCAACCTAGATTTCCCTTATGATGGTATTATCGGTAACGATCTTCTGACCGAATCTAAAGGAAACATAGACTTCACCTTCGGCATCCTTACTTTAAAGAATTCTTACATCCATATCTACTTCTCGGAGCCCCATTATACAATCCCTGGCAGAACCGAAACTGTCATCGAATGCTCAGTCTCTAACCCTGAGATAAAAGAAGGGTTAATCCTTGATCAAAATTTATCAGAAAATCTATTGATTGCAAATTGTATTGTCCATGTCAAGGAAAACAATAGAGTAAACATATCCGTTGTCAATACCTCTGAAGAACCTGTTACCATAAAATCAGATCTTAAACTTAAACTCGACTCTCTCGACTCTTTCGACTCTTCAGAATTCGTAGACCCACCTATAGGAATTAATCATGTCAACACTTCATATAACGGTTTTAAACGCACAGAAGAAGTTCTAAAGCAACTACGCACCTCACACCTAAATAAAGAGGAAAAGAACGCTCTCTTACAACTATGCTCTGACTATTCCGATATTTTCCACCTCCCAGGGGAAAATCTTACCCATACAAATGCTCTCAAACATGAAATTAAGACAACAACAGACATCCCAATACATACTAAGACCTATAGATTCCCTGAAGTCCATAAAGCTGAAGTACGAAAACAAATTGACAAAATGCTAGAACAAAACATCATAGAACCCTCTGATTCCCCTTGGTCATCACCTATCTGGGTGGTACCCAAGAAACTCGATGCTTCCAATACTCAAAAATGGCGCGTAGTAATCGACTACCGCAAACTCAATGACGTCACAATTGGTGACACATATCCCCTTCCACAAATTACCGAGATATTGGATCAACTCGGTAATAGCAAATACTTCTCTACCCTAGACCTTGCCTCTGGATTTCATCAGATTAAATTAAATGAAGCCGACAAACCTAAAACAGCCTTCACAGTCCCTGAAGGGCACTACCAATTCTCCAGGATGCCATTCGGCCTTAAAAACGCCCCTTCAACCTTTCAAAGGTTAATGAACACAGTCTTGTCTGGTCTCCAAGGCATTAGATGCTTCGTATACCTCGACGACGTAGTCTGCTATGGACACGACCTAAAATCCAGCATCGGTAATTTATCAGAAATCTTCCAAAGAATCCGTAATTTCAATCTCAAATTACAGCCAGACAAATGCGAATTCCTAAGACGTGAAGTCTGCTACCTGGGGCATATAATCACTGAACAAGGCGTCAAACCGAATCCCGAAAAAATCAAGGCCGTAATCGCATTTCCTACTCCAGAGTCCGCTAAAGACATAAAGTCATTCCTCGGCCTCGTTTCGTATTATCGTCGTTTCATTCCGGACTTCTCCAAAATTGCCAAACCCCTTACTCAACTTTTGAGGAAAGATACTAAATTCAACTGGGAAAACCAACAACAAGTCGCTTTTGACACTCTGAAACAAAAATTGACCACTGCACCTGTCCTTTGCTATCCCGACTTTACAAAACCATTCGTACTTACCTGTGATGCCTCTAACCACGCCATCGGCGCTGTTTTATCCCAGGGTCCCATCGGTAAAGATCATCCTATCGCGTATGCATCCCGAACTCTAAATAAAAACGAAGTAAACTATTTCACTATGGAGAAAGAACTCCTCGCAATTGTCTTCGGATGCAATACATTCCGACCATACCTATATGGTCAAAAGTTCCAAATCATTACAGACCACAGACCCCTTAAGTGGCTTTTCAATCACAAAAACCCTAACAGCAAGATGCAGCGCTGGCGTCTGATGCTCGAAGAATATGAATACGAGATCATTTATAGGAAAGGTAGACTTAACTCAGCCGCAGATGCTCTTTCCCGTTATCCCGTAAACCCCGTCATTCCAAATCAACCTGAAAAAGAAAATACTAACCCTAAATCTACCGACGCCAACAACGACAACATACAACCTCCATTCAGCCCGCTGACTCTCGATGATCTTGGCGTCAATCTCCCTGCTACTCCTGACTACGACAGCAGCAGCTTACCTCAAATAGACTTGTTAGACGACGATGACGATTTCCCATTCAACTACAGCCCCACTGATCCTACTAAATCTAGCAAAGTAAAATCTCCAAAATCTGATAATGCGCAAGCATCAACTAGTCGAGAAAACTTACCTGATCCAACTCCTTCGATTTCAATGCAAGATCCTGCCATACCTGCTATTTCAAATCCTGAAACTCAAGAAAACTTACCCGACTCGACACCTTCCACTTCAGCCCAAGATCCTACTATATCTGCTACTCCAAACCCTGAAATCCAAGAACCTGAACAAGCTCCACTGAATCCTGAAAGCTCACCTGCGCAAGCTCGCGACTCTCCTCCAGCTCCCGATGATACCTACACTAACGACGAATATTCCAAATTCCTGAAAGAAATTAACAATAAAAACAATCAATTTAACACTAAAATCACTGAACATAACCAGTCCCTCACCAAAACCCATTGTAAAATCATCCTAATCCCTACGTCTATAGACTTAGATGAATCCAATCCGTACTTACCAGAAATCCTAGGAAAAGTGACAGATGAAACACGTTACAAAGAAAAACAATTGTACTCTTTCGAAAAAGTTCAAACCAATGATAACAAAAGTACTTACCTTATTTTCCCTAAAGTACACCATTTCGATGAATGCACTTATCCAGAGATTTACCGAACACTTAAAAACATTAAAACTCATTTAACCTCAACCGAAGACAACATTTCCGAAATTGCTATTTCTGACTTTAGAAATCCATTCCAAAGTCTATCTTTTGCAAAATTATATAACATGATAGTGTACATCTTCCACAATACTAATATACAAATAAATATTTATCACGATAGTATAATTTATCCAACTCTCAGTGAAATTAAAAAGATTCTAAAAGAAAATCATGATCTTCCCGTTGCAGGACATTTAGGCTGCAACAGGATGCTTAACCGTATCAAAGAGAAATTCTACTGGAAAGGTATGAAAGGTGACGTAGAAAACTATGTCAAAGCCTGCCCTTCATGCCAAGAGAATAAAGCCCTTCGACAACTCAATCGTGCTCCAATGCAGATCACTACTACCAGTACCAGCCCCTTTCAAAGATTAGCTTTGGACATCGTCGGTCCTTTACCCGAGTCCGGCCCTGCCAAATTGAAATATATAATGACTCTTCAAGATGACCTCACGAAATTCTCCGTAGCTTATCCTCTCCGCAGTGTCTCCTCAGAAGAGACCACTGATTGCCTCGTACACTTTATTTCTCTGTTTGGAATTCCTCAGACTATCCTCACCGACCAAGGTACCAATTTTACAGCTGATCTCTTTAAAAAGACTTGCAGCTTCCTGAAAATCAAACAGCTGTGGTCTACTCCATATCATCCCCAGACTCAAGGAGCTCTCGAGAGGAGCCATTCTACTCTTAAAGAGTACCTTAAATCCTATGTAAATGATAATCAAGATGACTGGCCACGATACGTTTACACAGCAATTTTAGCCTACAACACCGCTACCCACAGCACTACCAACTTTTCACCATACGAATTATTGTTTGGGCATAAAGCCTTCATTCCCGATTCCCTGTATAGCCAAGACCTCACCACATATCCTGACTACGTCAGAATGCTTCAACATCGCCTTAAACTGTCTTGGGAAAAAGCGTATCAAAATATACAACATTCAAAAGAAAAATCCAAATCCTACTATGATGCAAAAACTCGATCTATCCGATACAAAGTAGGTGATTACGTCTACTTGAAAAACCATTTGAGACTTCGTAAGGCCCTCTCTCCGATTTGGAAAGGTCCTTACAAAATCCTTGCCGTTCACGGAAACAACACTGTAACCTTACTAGTAAATAGGCGCCATGTGAAACATCACTTTGACGAAATTAAATTAGCAGGCGTCTTTCCCAGTAGTCCCTAAGATTAGGAATAGCGTATTTTATTCTTTAGTAATTCTACTATTTTACATGTTACTATTACATTTTTATTATTATACTATAATTAACCTTCTATATCCTTAGTTTTATTAATATAGCATTAGGTTTTTATAACAGTCGTTATATAACTTAATTTTATTTTCAGTGTGCCAACCTCAGTAGCAACAAGTTTTGTAGAACAAATCTCATCGAGTCCTGGCTTGTATTTCGATTATGTGGGAAAGGTTAAAATCAAAAACGGTAATTTAAACTTAGTCATCCCGATAGATATTTCCCACATACAATTACACATTGAAAATATAAATTCTGTGTTAGAAACAGTTACGTACTTTTGCAATAAAACAAAAGAATTTGACGAATCAGAATGCGAAAATATAGTAGAACCGCTAATTACCCATTATAAAAATATGGTTAAAGAATATTCATCTATAACCCATTTAATTGATGACAGATTGAAACGCAGAGCTTGGTTTGGCGGAATAGGTACCGCTTTTAAACATATATTCGGCACCCTAGATGAGGATGATGCGGAAAAATACGATAGCGCTATAAATTATGTACAAGATGATCAGAAAAGGATAGCTTCATTAGTAAAAGAACACATATTAGTCACAAGATCTACATTAACCAGATTTAATGAAACTATTGTAAGATTGAAATCTAATGAAGATAACCTAAACCTAGCTATCGATAAACTTTCTGTAAAACTTAAATATTTATCCAATAGAACAGATCATTTGTCAGTAATGTCCGGTTTAAACACAGTTTATAATAACTTAGAAGCATCCATCCTTACTTTGTCTTTCCAAATTGAAGATATTACAAATGCTATTTTACTTAGTAGAGTGAATATCATTCACCCATCTGTAATAACACCACAAGAATTGTACAAAGAATTGACTGATAATTATAAATATTTACCTAACGAATTAGAATTTGTTGTACCTCTGGAATTGAAACTTATCCATAAAATTATGAATATGTCAAAATTAATTAGTTATTATTTAAATAAGAAAATAATGTTTATACTTACAATTCCTCTTACAAATCCGCTTGAATTTTATTTATATAATAGTATTCCTTTTCCAATGCCTCATAATGTAACAAATCCAAATTCATTCAGTGTTATAATTCCTAGTAGCAAATATATCGCTATTACTAAAGATAAGACCCACTATTGTAATGTAAATGATATCGATTCTTGTCAAACTATTGACCATCAAAATTATCTATGTAAAATAATGAACATATTTCCAACATCTGCCAACCCCAATTGTGAAAGTGAATTGTTATCAAAAGTAGTTTCATCCCTTCCGGAATATTGTAAAACAGAATTCGTTAATGGCGAATTGGATATTTGGAAACCAATTCGTAATAATAGATGGATATTTGTACAGTCAAAATCTAGTAAATTAACAATAGATTGTCTTCACTCAGAACCGATTGATATAAAATTATTAGGCACCGGAATTGTATACATACCTATCCACTGTAAAGCATATTGCAAGAGTACTAGACTTTTACCCGATTATAATGTTTTGAATGTAACCATACCTTCTATAAACTTAGATTTTAATTTAATTAATGATTCTTGTTGTAGTTTAAGTAAATTTAAAGAAGTAGCGAATAGTGTTCCCTTGTTAAAGTTAAATAACATAGATTTAGAAAATTTACCCCTAACACAAAATTTAGATAAAGATATGATACAAGATTTAAATAAAATTATAAATAAACCTCACTTCATCCAATACGGGGCACACTATTCTACACTTATAATATTTATCATTATAATTGTAATTTCATTTTGTGTATTTAAAATATTTAGGAAAATAAATAAAACTGGCAGCCATCACAGACAAATGGAAATTCCAAAAGTAATGTTTAAAAAGAAAATTACAAAACAAGACGATAAACAATCAGAACACGAAGTTACAGAATTAGTAGATATAGAAGTAGAATCTAAACATATAAAAGCTCCCCCTTCTCCAAAAACACGCAGACTACTATAAACCTGAATACATAATTATATACATAAATAAATATATATTATAAATGAATAAATAAATATTATTAAAAAATAAATAAATATTATAAATAAATTTAAATACAAATAATAAATAAATATATATGTAATTATTTTAACTTTGAATTACTTAGTCATAAACTTCAGAATATTGATCCTGAAGTTTATTTTTCCATGGGGGGAGGTGTTACATCCCTTAGATGTAGAGATAGTTGCTGACAACCCTGGATAATGTTGCTGACCCAGCGTCTGGGAGACCAGTTGGACGCGCTCGCTTCTCGAGCGCCTCAGTCTCATTCCATCCTCCGTGACGGCTGCCATTTCGCGAAATTACTAATTCCTCGTTTAATTTCAAATCCTTTTTTAAAACCCAAATTGAGAGACTCGTCCTAACTTTCGTGTAAGTTTCGATATTATCCAAAAAAAACTCAGCTATTTCGAAAAATATCACAAAGGCGAGGTCTACTAGCTCACAGAGCCACTAGCTTAATAAGGTCGTTGGCCCAGAGATAATTTTTATGAATGCTTCATGAGTATTTCCACTTGTAAAACTTGATTGAAATAAACTGCGTGTGAGCGCGCTCGAAGATATCTTCCTTATATCGTGGAGGCATGTGGGCACGGCGGGTCGGCTATTTAGGATGACAGTCCGAAAAACTGGAGTTTAGTTTGACGACAGGACGAGTTCTTGCCGAATGTTTCTCACTAAATATGGCGGCGAGCGGCGTCTCCACGCTCCTCTGTGCTGGAGACCCGCCAATAACATACAATAACATTGCTGCTTTGTTTCTCCAAATAAATATGTTTGTATAGAAAAAAATATAATATTTTACGAAATTAGATTTGCAAAATTAAATACTAATGCATTTTTTTCTACACTTGCGTTTCAACCTGGATAGCGAAAAATGCAAAGCTTGTAAAAATACAAGTTAACCATGAGGTATTTAACTGGGTGTAGTAAAAAAGCTGTTATATTGAGTCAGCAGCGGTGTTAGAATTAGAATGTTGGATATATCGCACTGTAATCTCAGTTTACACGCAAAACTAGCATTCTGCAATGAAACTAATGCGGAAATCCGACAGCAAACGACATGCTCTTAGCACTGACACATTGATAATTCTTGAACTGCGTTCAATATCTGAAAAAAATTCAAAATTTCAAAAATTAAAATACAATACGTGGGCTTACTACAGCTCGCGCAAAATAACTTGACCCAAATTTTAGTACCACGTGACTTGCGCAGTAGCAATTTTAGGTACAAAAATGTTTAGTGCGCAAGCCTCTTGTCTATGATTTGGTTAAAGTTATATTGCGCGAGCTGTACTCGTACTATAATTTTATAAGTTCGGAAACTTTTCTCGTACGTCTGTCGATAGC
Organism: Agriphila tristella; assembly: GCA_928269145.1. Classification (NCBI taxonomy): domain Eukaryota; kingdom Metazoa; phylum Arthropoda; class Insecta; order Lepidoptera; family Crambidae; genus Agriphila; species Agriphila tristella. The sequence goes on along the minus strand of OV743431.1, from coordinate 56,973,603 downwards.
TTCTCAAAATTTTCAACAGCTAGTTAAGGTTGAGTTAACGGTGAAGAATAACAGCGTGTTTATCCCGCCGAGATTAAAGTGTAAGCTCGTTAGGGGCCAAACAAAGCGAGCGACGAGACGGGCGGCGCGGGCGCAAGGAAACATGCGCGATTCCGCCGCGTCACCGCGCGTAACGACCCGCCAGGCTAGGGCTGCTGCTGTTATAAAAGTTAATGCTTAAAGCGGTTGTATGACCGTATTACGTGTATTACGTGGAGTTTTTAGGGCCTATGCTCTAGTATTTTTAGAATGTATCACACATGCCCTCGTAGTCATTCGTAGAAGTAGATAGCAAATGTGTCAAAAATGGCCAGTTTTAGCAGTTTTGCTTTCTACTTCTAGCAGTGACTATGAGGGAATATAACGATACCGTCTAAAAAATATTAGACTGTAGGCCCTAAAAATTCCACGTAAAACATTATTAAAAGAGTGTATTAGAATTATAATATTAAATAAAATTCAACGCGGTGCCACTTTCGCTCAGGGTGCCACCTTAAAATCGAATTATTAATTGACTGGAGTAATCTGACGTTTACGGTTGTAACCATGAACGTTTGATTGAGGCTTGTTTAAAAACCTTTTTTTAGTTGTAACCATGAACGCTACCGACTTTTTGTAAGTGAACTGAATCACAATGAACGAAACGCAGCACTAGTACAATAAATAAAGCAACATTATTTTACAATGTTACATTAGAATCTGTCAGTTTACTCCAGTGAATTTACAGCTGCTAGTTATAGCAATAGCACGATTCAATATAAACCATCAAGGACGGGTTTTGTGGTATTGAATTAACTATGTGTGTGATACATACCGAATCCTAGCAAAAACAATGCCAAAAATAGAGATTTAGTCAACACTTTTATTTCTTGGGGTATTTCTTCGAAATTTCATTCTTCGACTGATTCATCTGGCCAAAATGTAATTTTACTTTCAGCTCTGTAACACATGTTCATATGAAAATAAGTATACTAAAGAACATACATTTGAATGAGGGACTCGTTTTTATAAAGCAGTTTTCAAGATATCAACGTTCAAATATTTTGTGCCCATATTAATCAGAATTTGTTACAGATGAATCAGAAACAGAAATCAAAATTAAAAAGTTTATGTATATGAGCTCTGTATTAAGAAAATAATAATATTATAACAACTACAATAATCTGTTTTTATGAAAACAGTTATCAGTGATCATATCACGGAATAAAATCTGGTCAATTCAACAATAATTCTTGTGAAACATTTCTGCTTTCTGCGACTCTCCTTTTCTCCTTATTTTTATTTTGTTTATGGCACTGTTGTGAACTGCAATGTCTGCAATATTAAAATAAAAGAATTTAGAGAAAAAAATTTACTTATAAATAAATTGGTAAAATAATTAAGGATGATTAGTGATAAAAGTGCCAATTAATTAATACCGATCCCAGATTAATTACAACATTGTTAGTAATCAATGTACTGATATGATTGTTAATTCTAACTATTCATTATTAATTATTAACTAAACCAAGACATATCAAACGTATCATATACGAGTATGTAGAACAAGTTTATACTTACTCCTGTTATTTTTTTTATTAATTAAAAAGTTATAGCTAAGTACATTAATAATTAAGACAAAAACTACTGACTTGTACACGATTCAAAACGTTTTTTTGTGCTATAGGGGGGTAGAACTAATTAATTTTATGATTTATATGATGTTTTGACCATATGAATCAGGCACAGATAAATCAGGATTTGCCTACAATCTTGCTTAACTCATCATACATACACATTTCAGCATTGTCATTTTTCTACACGAATCTATAACTCAAAAGCATCACACGAAAGGTAGATTGAAGTTGTAAAACAACAAAATAAATTTTATAAAGTAGGCATTGTAATCAGAATGCCACCCGAACCAAGCACAGATGAATCAGATATTTACCTTCGTAAGACCGTGATCTAAGCCAACCAGCCCCACGTTCACCTTCCAGGTCTTCCGTTGCATAACTGGCTTCCCCCCGCACGGGAAACCAGACTCCCATTATTATTATCCGACCAAGTATGGTCAAGTGAAGCTGACGCCACATTAATCAGTTTTATACGCCGGACATTTCTTATTTATTTGTTTATAAATACACTAAGGTAGTTATGACCAATACATTTTTTTTTGTAAGAGGACAATTCATTTCCTTTCGATAAGATTATAATTTATACTGATTTATCTTAGGGAAAATGCGGCATCGACCATTTTGTTCTGGAAAATGGCAAACGGACGCGTCATATGAATCAGGAGAACAAACTTCAAATATTTTTATTTTGTACCTAAACTGCAATTATTTCAAAAATATCATTTGTTCCAGTTAGGAATAAAGCTAAACTGTACAAATAAAAAATTACAGGCCGTTTTGTTAGTTGGTTACAGAAATATACCCACAGACATCGAAAATATTGTCTCTGGAGAAGTACCCCTTGGAAAACCTTCTTCTTAAAATGTTTATGGTTATCAGTCATTAGTCAGTAATCAGGTTTTCACATGTAATAACAGGATGATTAATGCTACAAGTTTTTCCTAGTAAAAGAATAAATTGTCTTAAAAGATAGTTCTGCTATGGAACGGCAACTGTTGTTATTTCCCAGAATTATCAAAAAACAACAAGCTATTTTGATGTGCGTTACATACTCACTACCTACTGATAGTTAAAGAAATTATTTTAACTACGTCTAGCTTTTATGCGTAATTGTATTCAGAAACTCCGTTGGCATTATTTAAATATGTAATATGATATTATAATAATATCTTATTACATTTTAAATAATGCCTATAATATAATACAATAATTTTTATAACATAAACAAGCTCTGGCAGCCCTGGCCACGCGAGCACGGGTTCTCGTTATGTTTTCATAACATCATAATTTGCTCTCCGCACTATTATCGGCAAAAACATTTGTATACCAACATGGAGCTGCGTATAAAACAATCAATTACTCTCATCTCAATTAAAATGTTGGATCCAAATATTTATGAAGAAAAGTAAAGTTAGCAGTACTTTAGAAAAATAAATATATACAGAGTGTTACATATGGTAGATATGAACCATCAAACTGAACAACTTTTACTAAGAGATCAACTCTGAAATCGCGAAAAAAAAACTGCTGTTTCATACAAAAATTAAAAACGAAAATATCAAAATGTATGAAACAGCTGTTTTTTTTCGTGATTTCAGAGTTGGTCCCATAGTAAAAGTTGTTCAGTTTGATGGTCCCTACCTACCATATTCGGCTTTATAAGGCTTTTACCAATCACCTTGTAATAATTATTATTCTAATTTATGTTTGGTAGAAGATTGGCGGCGCGGGTTGAGGGAGGGTGCCTGGACGCAGGGGCGGCGTTGCTGCCCGACGAGACGTACGAGTGCACCGCCGCCTCGCACGCGGCCTCGCGCGCGCCTGGCCACGCTGTGACACCCGCGCCCGCGCACGCGCTACACGTACTGCTGCGCGCGCACCGAGCGCACGCCGAATTCTTTTGTGCCAACCGACCACGCCAGCACCGCGATATCCGCAAGTAGGCATTTTTATCGTTTTAAGTTACTTAACGTCATTTAACATTTGTGAAGCGCTCATGATCACGTTTGTTAAGCAACGCTCGGTCCGGCCAGGTGTCGGATGGGTGACCATTATTGTGGCATTACAACTGAGCCATGCTTCATAGGGCACGTTAAACCGTCGGTCCCGACTATTGTCATCTGATAACAGTCGTTAAGCCAAGTTAGAGGCCTTACAGGCGGATTCATAATCTCTATGGAGGCCACTAATACTCATTCGATGAGAAGAAGATTTGGATGCTCGCTCAACCTGTAAAAATTTTTGCCGGATGCATTCCAGCAGACCAATCGCAAAGTTATCGGTCACCACAGTCTACATTTTAAACCATGGAAATGGCTAAGCCGCATAAGGTGCCTTTTCCCGTGGTGAATATTTTAATTTTGATTGAGTTAAATATTCTTTAAGCTATGACTGTAAACACACACATTATGAAAAGTTGGATCTGTTTTTTTTTACTTTGGTATAGGCACTTATGCTTGCAAAGCCGGTTGAGCAGCTTAGTCTTATTGAAAGAGCTTAACGTCAGCCGCAGTCTTAACATGAAAAGGAGTTCCGGACCGGGCCTCTCTCACCGGTGAGAGAGCGCTATCATTTAGTATTTATTTTTTATTATGACTATTATCTTAGCTGGCGTTACTTATAATGCAACCTTTAAGAAGTGTATTAGAAAAAAAACCACAACCACCGATTGAAGATTAAACGATCAATCTCGTTGAAGCTGGAAATGTATCTATTAAATCTTTTTGGAGTTGAATGAAGTATATATATTAACTTTTTTATATTTCTGGCTTAGAGCGGGGGAGACCGAAGCAAGGAACCATGATGAGCCGGGCGCGTGCGGGAGGCGCCCGCACCGCGCCGCGCGACCCCGCCGCCTCGCCGACCGGCCAGATGGTGAGCTCACCACCTGCCCCTGAAAATAACGTTTAACCTGAAAAGCATGTAGAGCTCAGCCTTCGATCAAGAATACCCTAGATGTCCGGTCAGAGTCTCAAAAATGGCACCTCAAAATAGCGTTCCACTTACAAACGGGCGCTTATTTTGTGCAGAGTAAGTGATTGATCGCGAGGAGCTCGGTGGCGCAGTAGTTCAGCGCCTGGCCCGGGTGGTTAAGCAACTTTCGCGAGGGTTGGTCACAGGATGGGTGACCTAAAATTTATTATCTTGAGCTCCTCCGTGCTTCGGACGGGTGCGTTCGGCACGTTAAGCCGTTGGTCCCGGCTGCATTTGCAGTCGTTATGGCCCATTCGCATAGTGTGTTATGGCCCATCCTCCTTATCCACGCCACTCCTTATCATAAGGAAGGCCTGTGCCCCAGCAGTGTGGATATTAAAAATGGCTGATAGATAGAATTTCCTTGTTTCATGTAATTTTTGTTGCGGATGACGTCAACGTAGATGTTAATGTGACAAGGTTCCATCGTATTACCAATTGGCGGGGATAGATGGTTTTTAATGGTAGCTGCCCTTTAAATTTAAACAATATCTTTGGTCTTGGACTAGCGTTAATAGAAAGGCGTAATATACAGGGTGTCCCAAAACTTTGCCACACGGTGGGAAAGTACCTTAAATATTGAAGATGGGAAATTTTACTGAAAGAAGACTTCATTTTGTTTTTAAAAATAATTGGAAACGCATTCAAAGATTTTTAAAAAATCGCCTGCCTTAGCCAGGAATCGAACCTACCAAAAACGAAATTTTTTTTTTATTAATTTTTACGATACCAATCGAAAGGGTTACTTATAAAGATATTTTTTTCTTAAGTAACACAGCATCCTAAACAAAAGGAAGACCATGGAATTTAACATTTAAATTTTAATTATTACGGATTGTGTCAATTTGTATGGAATCGTATGCTGTTTCAAAAAAAAACTTTAATAGCAGTTCCGTTTCTTTTTAAAAACAAAATGAAGTCTTCTTCCAGTAAAATTTTCTATCTTCAATATTTAAGGTATTTTCCCTCCATGTGGCAAAGTTTTGGGACACCCTGTATACCAAATTTTACTGACGAAAAAAGGAGTCACCCACCATCTCATCTCCGCCATTTTAAATGTTCTTTTTTATTTTGGGCTGCCTTGTGAAAAAATAATATTTTTTTTCACACCACATGCTCGACAATGCCGAATTATATGTCATGTAAACCTTACCGAAAGCAAGACATTGTATCTCTTGGCTTTAGCCGGGTTATAATGTTCTATTATAACCCGCTGGTCAATAATGTGATTTTCACTTTCATAATTCTTATTGCTATGTCCATAAAGTCTAATTTCACTAAACAGAATGTGTCCTCAGCGGGCGCGGCCAACTCGATTTTCGAAGACCGAGGCCGTGGCCCACTAGATTCGCACTGAGACGAACTTCATTTGTTTGTCAAATCGAGTAGGCCACGCCAGCTGAAAGAAGTTGCTATAGCCGTAGCTACCCAAGTAGCACACGATGCTGTATAGTCGCTGCACTACATGATATAGTAGCTCTCAGTGCTGTTTTAGGTTCCTGTATAAGGGCTGTGTAGTGTTCTACACAGACATTGTATTCCTAAATTGGGCCCCAAATTAACCAGCACTACGCTTTACAGTGTCTGGTTAACAGCTCCTGTACTGATTTTTAGCTGTACAAGGTCTGTACAATTTCTATAATACACCCACAGAGTCTTAGATTCAGCTACTTTAACTCTTTACTTCAGGTGTTTGCTGCTTAGTGGCTGGTTGACAGCAATATTTTGTGTAAATAATCAACAAACTTAAAAAAAATGTTTTATTAATTAGTGTTAAGTATATTATAAATTCTAAATGGTGGATTCACGTTGTGTCAAAGTGCTGGACATCAAATATTTAAGAAGAATGTTTTGATACTCGTTTTGGTCTTTCATAGCAAGTTGAGTTGCGAGTACCACTTTACTGTAAATGTGTATAGGCATTTACATCAAATATTTTACGCGCCTTCATAATAATATCGTTTTACCGAATTAATTATAGAAAATAAATACGATGTAAAAATACTTCATAGTATATTGCTCAATAACTAGGTTCGAAACATATGATTTAAGTCAGAAACTATGCGAAATGTATAGTTTTTGCACTATAAGCTACATATGTCTTGAAATCGAGCAGTAATAATTTGAATTTCTATAGCAATAGTCGTTCGTGTATTGTTAAAATGGCGTCCATTTGTTATCTAGCATGTATACTTGCTCAACTGCATTGAAAAGTTCTTTGCTGTACAGTAGCGTTGTCAAAATCTATTGACCAATATAAAGTATCCTACTCCAATTTACAGCGCAAAGTGTACAATAATACTCTTATAATTGTAACTGCATTATTATAGGTTACATATACTCTTTTAATCAGCTTTTATCAAGCTCATTGAAGTGGCATTAGAATAGAATTAGTGTACACCAAATAAAAGCGATTTGCAATACCTAATACTATAATGCAGCTCACAGCATTACAAGAGAGATTTTCTGTAGAGCTAAACCAGTCGTTAACATGCTTTGATCTTTAAACCAGCTAGAAGCATCACATATAGCCAAAGCCTGGACTAGATCGTTTAAGAATGCTACCCAAATGCGTTTTTCGGTATTTTTAACCGACTTCAAAAAAAGGAGGAGGTTCTCAAGTCGACGATATTTTTTTTTTTATGTATGTTTTAACATAGCTTCGTCATGAAATAAAAGACTTTTTAACGGATACTAGCGCGGTTTTATTGAAAGTACTTTGGTAATTAGTTGGTATTTGGTTTGATTTTTGATTTTTCCGACGTTCCCCGTGTCAGTCCCCCGTGACCACGGCAGCTGCAAAGGTGCCGAAACGTCGGAAAAATCAAAAATCAAACCAAATACCAACTAATTACCAAAGTACTTTCAATAAAACCGCGCTAGTATCCGTTAAAAAGTCTTTTATTTCATGTCTAGTGAGCGCGTAAGCTTGAGAAGTGAATATAGCTTCGTCAGTTGTTACCCGATTTGTACAATTCTTTTTTTATCTCAAAGAACATAGTTTGTGTGTGGTCCCATACAATTTTTTCAGAGATCTGGCCAGTAGTTTTCTCATAATCCTGAAAAATAACTATTATTTAGCTCGCCATCGCACGAGTTTTTATGGAATTTCGGACATAACATCATTGTTTATGAACCGATTTAGATGATTCTTTTTTTATTTGAAAGGGTATACTTCAAGAGTGGTCACAATTTAATTTCATCGTTATTGGACTTCGAACTTCGAAGATACACAAGGGAACTCCTCAAAGTCAAATAGTATATGTAAAGTGATTTAGGTTTTGGTAAGTTTATGGCAATCCAAAACAAACCAAATCATGATTTGCGATGCAACGTTCTGGACTAGACTTGGACTACGAAGACGAAGACACAACGGAACTCCTCAAAAACAAACAGCCTAAATTTGGAAATTGAGTTCTGGGCATTTTACCATTGAAAATGTTATAATATAAAGTTAAAAAATATTTACACGCTGCGCTTACATACCTACCACTAAAAAGTTGAAAATAAAAAAGCTTTTTAAAAAAAAAGAAAACCCGCCTTCAAAAAACCTGAAAACAGAAACAGCTTAAAAATTAAATACCTCTAAAAAGCAAGAAATAATATTCGAATCATTCGTTACACATATCAATATTAATAAAACACGTCTAATGAAGTCGGGTGGGGATTTTAGAAAAAATGAAGTTGTCCTCCAGCCCTTTTTTTCTTATTTTTTTTAAAAGCTTTTTTACCATCATAATGCCGTTAGTCAGCTGTGATATATAACAGTGTAAGAAGTCTCCCCAATGCAGTTGAAAGACTCGCTCTACCCTTTAGTACATCTGCATAATAGTAGATTGTTATACAAGACGCTAAAATGACCCATTGCATACGAGGTAGTTTTATTCCCGAGCTTTAGCGAGGGAATAAATAGAAACCGAGTTACAATGGGTTTTAGCGTCGTGTGTTACACTCTACTTTTCACTACGATTGCGAAAAAATAAAATCCAATATTAAATACCTATAGTTTATACTTCCGTAAACGAATCCACTCGTTTTTCTATCCTCCACTTCATAAAATTTTCATACAGTATTTAAATAAATGATTTGTGCTTGACGGCAAAAGATTAAAATTATTTCTATCCTATTACTTACTTACAGTCACACAATTCAATCAGTTTGGAATTAGAGAAAAATTCTAATGATTTCGCGCCAGTGCCTTTTTTAATTTCTACTGTAGCCGCTAAGAAACACAATGCACGCATTTTACGATCAAACTTAAAGTCACAGAGTATAAATAAGTCTATGATTTCACCGAAGAGATCGCTGCTTTTAGTTCCATTTTCAAAAATCGAGCGAGTTTTTATTCGTAATTATGAATAAAGACTTTTTCGTTTTAGTAGGTTCATTGGTAATAGACAAACTTTAAAAAAGAAAAAAAAATCTGTCAATTTTAATCAGAAATATGTCCGATTTTTTTTATATCTAACGGGATTAGGAATTTAGGACTGATCACCGACAATCAATTTCGCAAGACCTTCCAAAATAAAAAGTGAAATTTAAAATGGCGATCATTCCAACAGAAGAGGGGATGACCCCAACATGTGGGTGTTTCGATAAAATAAGGTGAATATTCTATGACCAAAAAGACATTGTAGGTATATAATCGTACAGGTTGTCAAAATCGTCAAGTAAAGTATGGCCATAAAATAATGTTTGGTAACAAAACGTGCTCGATCATCGCACGACGCTTTGTGCGGCGCGGCGGCGCACAATCTCGACGCACATTGTTACAACGAACTTACTAGTCACGTCACGTTGTTTACTCGAGTTTTCCATCGAAATTTACTGTATCAGTTTTTACCGGCGATGAGAGAGGCACAATGTGGCGGAACACGCTGCTGGAATATAAAGTGGTGTCGCGGCAAAAAGAGGATGCGGGGCAGAGTGCGCGCGCGCAGATAACGCCACAGCACGGTAAAAGAAATCTACCAGTATTCTAACTTAGTACAAACGGTCGAAATGCGAACCACACCTATGCGCCTCGAGTTCGGTCTGCACTCGGTCTGCAACAGTCGTCGCGAATGCGCTCAGTGACGAACGAAAGATTTACGTATTATTGATTGAAATACAAGTAATTACTATGGCAAAGTGCAGATTGTGCTGTTTTTATTATATTTAATTAACCAATTAACCCAGACATAACATTTTTAAATACCCGAGTCCGAAAAGTAATATTAAAAAAGATAATATTAAGATACTTAATTTTTTTATTAATTTATTATATAGGTATTACCTACTAACTATGGCCAGAAGGATTTGAAACTAATTTGTTTCTCCTAAACAAATTTTAGGTATTTAGCTTTTTTTAGTTTTCTGTTTTCACAATTAATTTGGTTAACCTAGATATTTTATTGCTTAGAAATTGATTTGTCGGCGAAGGTAAACCCTATAATATGGATTCTAAAATAGTACGTACAATTACAAAACCAAAATGATACGAAAGTACTTACATGAAAATAAAATTCTGTAGCTGGTCGGCCCTATCGCGTGTTGATGTACCGCGCGGCTCAAGGTTGTTTTTTCAAGGACGGAGCCGAGTTAGAATACTGATACATTTCTTTACTGTGGCCACAGTGTGGCGCGGTGCGGCCGGTGGCGACAGCCTCCGCAATAAATAAGTCGCAGGCGCGTTATCGCGCGTGCCGCTTAATTGGCGTTATCTGACACCACGCCGCACGCCCGCCGCCACGCTGCCCGCCGCCGCCCCCGCCTGCACCCCATTGTAGAGCTTCAACCGATGTTATCCTACCTATATAGAATACTAGTACTTTGACTCGCGTGTTCACTACCATACATCCTCCATGTTTACGGTGCGTCTATGAAAATCCAATTACACGCGCTAGTTTTAGAACGATTATTAAAGTTTCACACGCGAACCTGTTTACGTGTAGAGCGGCCTTTATAGAGCACAAATTATAATTTTTGCTACCATAGTATAGGAATAGGACAATAGGTGCTTGTTGCAACTTAACTGTTATATGTAAAACACTACCTATTACGGTTTCTTATAGAATTATTTATTGTGAGTAAAATGAAACTTTGCAATTTTGTGTTCATTTGTATGTACCTAACCTACTTACAGCAATTTATAACAGATTAGGGAGCTGAAAATCTGCAATGAAACATTACTTAAATATCGAACGAAAACTAAAAATCGATATACAGGAAAGCCGCTTGGCACACGTGTATTTGAGGTCGAAACAATATTTTTCTTCCGCAGTTTAAAACATTACCTTTAAAAAGACGACGTAACACGTAAGTTTCTCTTCTCAGTTACGACGTCATCTTTTTTTTAATAAAAAAAACTGAGCCAATTCTAAAAATATATCACATCATGACATTTCAGCCACTTATTTCAAATGAACCAAAAATAATTTTCAAAACATACCAAGTTTGGGTTCCTCCAGATACGATACGGTTGATTATTTTTCTTAAAATATAGGTACCTCAAATGATATGTAAGTAATTTATATGATACCACAAACGATATATTTTAGAACAGATCACGCTGGATTGAGTCTAACCTCGCAACCAACCGCATCAAAATCCATCAATTTACTGCGTTCCGCGATCTTGATCGGATCACGGCCAGGATTGACTGTGTAATGGCTGATGTAAAATAAAACCGATATATTAATTACGTGATGCGTTGGTCGCGTGCCGGCGCGGGCGGCGGGCAGTGTCCGGCCGCGCGCCGCACAGCACCGGTGCTCGGCGCTGCCGCTACCATGCTGGCAACTGGTGCTGTCTTAGTGGCCACCAAAACAGTATACATAGGACATGCACTCTGAAACAATATTTACACGGGCTGAGTAATTATCTTAAATATTAAGCAAAAGACTCTTAAGCAAAATATATAGGTCTTTCTGTAATAAAATTATTTTAAGCATTTTTAAATGCTCAGACGTAGTGGAATCAAATAAACTGGATGGACAAAAAATGTTGCTGTTCAAAACTGATTGGATTCTACTTCAGAAAACGCTTATCCAAGTGATTGAGTTCGTGACTGAATGTGACTCCAAGTGAAGACCCATGGGACCCTCATCTACGGCAGGAGATGACGAAGGTGCGTGCAAAATCGATAGAACCTTGAAATTGTAATGTAATGCTACAAAAGTAACTTAGTACCTACGTACGAGTTAGGCCATGAAGTGAAATACTTTTACGGATATTACGCAATTTTGAAAGGTATCTGATGTTTTGATTGACCACGGCAGCTGCAAAGGGACAAAATAGAATAATAAAAATAATTTTATTTTTTCTATCAGTAACTTTATGGTGAAAAATCATATAAGTATTTAAATAAGATTAAGATGATATTTGTCAATTATTTCGTTCAAATTTTTCAGTAGCTGCTAAAATATAAGTAACTATTATAAAACCCATTATATTGTGTTAAAGTTTTACTATTTAATGCCGTCCAGGATAAATTTATAAGGCGCTTAAGTAAAATGCGACAGGACACGTCCTTTATGGTTTGCGATCACGATCACAGCATTGCGTGGAGCAAAAATATAGTGATAATAAATCTGTCTAGGGCCCGGCGCGGGCGCACCCCACGGATAAGCCCCTCCGCACACGGCGTCGTAGCGTAAGCGTATCGTAATACGCGCGTCGTACGAGAACAATACGAGCATGTACATGTTCAAAGTCCGCACACAAAGGCCCTCCGCACATGGCTCGTATGCGTAGTCGTCTTGTAAGCGTATCGTAAAGACGCGACGATAACGATACGAGCCGATTTCTACACACGAGTCGTAGCGTAGGCGTAGATATTGTTCCATAATAAAAACTAGAGCTTCACGTTGACGAAAATTCATCACCAAACATTTATATAGAAAGTATTTTCTACGCTTGCTTACGCTACGACTATCGTATTGACAATAAAATCTCATACGATACGCTTACGCTACGACGCCGTGTTACGATAGCCCTACGCACGTATTACGATAGTTGTAGCGTACTGGCGTAAAAAAGCAAGCGTAGAAAATACTTTCTATACATTTAGTAATGAATTTCCGTCAACGTGAAGCTTTAGTTTATACTCCGTAACAATATCTACGTCTAAGCTACGATTCGTGTGTAGAACTCTGCTCGTATCGTACTCGTCGCGTCTTGACGATACGCTTACGAGCCGTGTGCGGAGGGCCTCAGTACAAAAAGCAGCCGCGTCGGGTTTCCCACCACGTGTTAAGTGATACTTTGTCGTCGCCGCGCCTATCTGCAACATCTGACACGCGTACACTATTTCTTTGAAATTCCCACCTCATTAGATATTTAATTTACTGCTTTTCAACATTCTGTAGGTAATAAAAAATCTGCAGATTTTTTTATTGGAAAATCATTGGCTCCTTCATTTAAAATTATTAACTAAGATTTTACTTAACTTGAAATGTCAAACAATATTTCAAAAATATATAAATAAATAAAAAAACCCAACGCATAAACTATACTAAGTACATTTTTATATTTATGTATATTTTTCCGTTAAATATTGCATCGGATGGAAGGAGAAAGACGTCACAAAATGAATCTATTTTTTAATAAAACTATTTTTACATTGCTTGTGCACACTCGTAATGTTTTAACCTACTATTAAATTAATAAACTTCCACTATGAATCAATAACGGCTTCCTTAATTTTTCTCTTAGCTAAAAATAATAAAATATATTACGAAAAGCAAATTGGAAAACCAACCTGTCTTGGATTTTAGCCTTCACCTTGGAAAGTTAAATTTTTTATTTGGTTTCTTTCCACTTTTATGAATAAAAGTGTTGCAGATACACTTTGTTTCATAAAAACAGTAGGTAAGAAGGTAAGGGTACCGTTTGCAAAAATTCCCGCTTGAAACGAATCCATAGTATTACAACCCCATACATTAGACATCAACGCGTTACGCTCGAACGTGCGTATATCTTTATTTTAATTACTAGCGGCCGCCCGCGGTTTTACCCGTGTGGTTCCCGTTCCCGTGGGAATATCGGGATAAAAAATCTACCATCTGTGTGCCAAATTTCAACCAAATCCGTTCTGTAGTTTTTGCGTGATTGAGGAACAAACATCAAAACATCCAAACCCACAAACTTTCACATTTATAATATTAGTAGGATATTTACAAAACTATAACATTTTATAATAATTGTGTTATAAAAAAGTAAAAACAACAACACTAATACACCAACAAAAGGAGTTCTTTATAATGATAAAAATGTATAAATAAAACAAATCCCTCAACTCATTTATATTGCTTTTAAATGTTTCACTCGCAACGTATAAACGATGAAAAACTTAAATCACTTCCAAGTACTACGGCCCTCTCGCGGAAGAAAGTTAAAAGGCAAGGAAATATGGGTGCGCACGCGCAGGTTGTAGTTGTCTATGAGAGGTTTCTAAGGCGGCGGAGTGCGGCAGTCTGTAGTTGCCGCGAGGGCCGCCAGGTGGAGCTATGCGGCCGTAGCCGTCGTGGGTGACGCGAAGGTAATATCCATGAATACAAAGAAATAACAATCTTTACATACTTTTATCGTATGTAGAGTCGTCTTCAAGTTCAGACGTGGGTACAACATCTCAAGCACCGTAGAAGCCGAAGCCGGGACGTGTATACAATGTGCACGGCGACTGTTTGATTATGTTTCGGGACCCGTACCGGCGCGGCGCCCACGTCGAAATTCCAAGTAACACCTATCTTGTGCGAAGAACGTATTGACTCGGTCACTCGGTACCAGGAAACAATCGCAGATCTTATAAATAGTAAAAAAATAAAAGATAGATAAAATAAATAGTTAAAAAAAATGGAATTCACGTGTTACAAAAGTACAGGGGCCCTATTTTTGAATCGCTCAGCTGGCGTTGAGCGCTCGTTTCTACTGATTTTCGTTCGACAAATCAACTCAAATGTATGAGCTGTCGAACGAAAATCAGTAGAAACGAGCGCTCGACGCCAGCCGAGCGATTCAAAAATAGGGCCCTAGATCCGGATCCGGAAAATAAGGAATTAACATGCTATAAAAAGATGGAAGAAGAAGAAAAAAATGAATTACCGGATTACTTTAAGAAAGGAGGATGGGATGTACCTATTTGAAAAAGTTCAATATACCTTTATGAGCGGAAAATAATCCGGGACAGTTTGTCCACATAAAGGAAAGAATCGAAACGGCTAATAGCCCAGTAAACGAAAAGGTGTAGAGGGAAATTATTGGAACACAATTTTTGACTTCGTAACTTTGTTTGGACTAGTTAGGAGGTGAACTTATCAAAAGTCCCCGTCCGTAACCCCTATGGGGGGGAGGGGGGTGTTTGAAGGTCCCATTTTTTTGGTTTTTTCACATATATCTCGGAAACTATGCGTTGTAGCGACATGAGACTGCTCACAAAATAACAGCTAAATAAATTTGGTACAAGTTTTATCCTATCAAGTTTTTCGATATCTTTTATAGTTTTCGAGATATCCACTCCTGAATGTCTGTCAACATGCTTAAGGTGAAGTGAGGACAATGGAATGGCGCATTTTTTCCTGTGTCAAATGGTATTAAAAAATCAAATTCGGCTTCAGATCGGTTAACGGCATATGGTATGAAATAAAAGACTTTTTAACGGATACTAGCGCGGTTTTATTGAAAGTACTTTGGTAATTAGTTGGTATTTGGTTTGATTTTTGATTTTTCCGACGTTTCGGCACCTTTGCAGCTGCCGTGGTCACGGGGGACTGAAGCTACTCGTGAGCCTACCCTCAAGCGATGAATTTTTTTTTTTTAAGACGTTCAGAAATTAATATTTTACAATTTTATTTATCTTTTTAATTGGTTTAAGTTGATTTTGTGATTTAATTAATGCTAAAGAGAGAGAATCTACTGAAACTACCACCATTTCACAAAATTGGGAGGCCCCTCCAAGAAAGAAATGGCGAAATAAAACTTGGAGAGGAAAGCCGACCTCCGTCTTTTATATTTATTAATTTATTTGCAAAAGGAACTAACCGTATCATTAGATCTTGCAGTGTGTGTATGGGGCTTCAGCTTGTGAATGATGGGGTCCCAAGCTGGTGGAATTTTCCAACCATCATCTCTATTGAAATTAGGATATTTATTTATTTCGATAGCCTCGCGGAGCATTCTAGGAATAAATCTACGTTCCTTAGCAAGGATTTGGGGTTTGTCAAATCTAATGTAATGGTTGGGCCCCTCAAAGGCGTGATCACACACTGCAGACTTGTTATCGCGCCTATGTTTCATGTCAGCTACATGCTCTTTAACGCGGGTCCCTATACTTCTCTTTGTTTGCCCGATGTAGGAGAGCCCACAGTCACAATCTAGTTTGTAGACGCCTGCGGCTTGAAGGGGGATGTTACACTTGACAGGTCGTAAGAATTGGTTGATCTTCTTCGGCGGCTTGAAGTAAGTTTTGATTGACGCTCGCTTCAGAATGTTTCCAATCTTGTCAGTGACACCCTTCAAATAAGGTAGGATGGCAGGTTGACGCTCTACTGTGGCTGGTTTGTCGCGTTTTCTGTGACGAAAGCGTGGTACTTGCAACTTGTTTTTACGCAGTACTTGTTTGACGTGCTGAAGCTCAGCCGTCAGGTGTTGTTTGTCACAGATGCCGCGGGCTCTCTGAAACAAATATTTCCTTACGGTAGCTAACTGTATAGGATGATGGTGAGAGTCACCATTGAGGTATCTGTCTGTATGGGTTGCTTTACGATACACTGTATGGCTCAAGGTTTGGTTCGGATTCCTGATAATGAGAATGTCTAGGAAAGCTAGTTTATTATCTGTCTCTAACTCCATAGTAAATTGTATGTTGGGGTTTATGGAGTTAAGATGGTTAAGAAAAGCAGGGACACTGTCTCTAGGTAGTATTGTGAAAGTGTCATCTACGTACCGTTTGTAGAACCGGGGAGTCACTGGTGCTGTGGCTAGTGCTTTCTCCTCAAAATCCTCCATGAAAATGTCAGCAACAATGGGGGATACAGGAGAGCCCATTGCTACGCCATCCACTTGCACGTAGAACTCCTCGTTCCATAACAGATAGCCAGATGTTAGGCATAATTCTAGTAGTTCTGCATATTCAATTGGCATGTTGTTATCAACTAGCTTTTTCCTGATGATATCAATGCAGTCCTGTACTGGTAAGCATGTGAATAAGGACTGAACATCAAAACTAACCATAGTTTCATCATCAGCGAGATGTAGATGTTGTATCTCACTGACAAACTGGTAGGAATCTTTTACAAACGCTGATGTATTACCTCTCAGTGGTGTGAGTGTTTTCGCTACGTGTTTAGCTAATTTGAAGGTTGGTGAGTCAATTTGGCTTACAATGGGACGTAGCGGAGCATTGTCTTTGTGTATTTTCGGTAACCCATACAGTTTCGGCGGTATAGGGCAGGATGGAATAAGATAATCGACGTCAAGATCTAACTGTTCTGAATGTTTTTTGATGAGTTCTTTCGTGTTATTAAGGATCTTGGCGGTTTGATCACATTTAACATGTTTGTAGGTTTTCTCATCACTCAAAAGTTCTTGTATTTTTGCGTTATAATCCGACGTATCCATAACTACCGTTGCGTTACCTTTATCAGCTCGAAGGATAGTTAATTCAGGTCTAGTGCGTAAGTTCTTCAACGCGACGTTTTCATCATAAGGAAGATTTTGCTTGGGCAGTTTACTACGACGTAAAACAGATGAAATATCTTGACGTATAGCGGGTTTGACATTGACGGGTGTCGTGCAGTTGTCAATTTATCAAAACAAATATTGGATGAAGCTACTTTAAAAGTATTAAATAAGGGTCTGAATTTCGCGGTAACACCTCGCAGAATACCGTATGAGGATATTATCTGCAGCGTAGAGGATTGTCTAGTTAAAAATCAGATCAAAAAAAAAAAGAGGACAGTGAAGCTATACGTCAAGATATTTCATCTGTTTTACGTCGTAGTAAACTGCCCAAGCAAAATCTTCCTTATGATGAAAACGTCGCGTTGAAGAACTTACGCACTAGACCTGAATTGACTATCCTTCGAGCTGATAAAGGTAACGCAACGGTAGTTATGGATACGTCGGATTATAACGCAAAAATACAAGAACTTTTGAGTGATGAGAAAACCTACAAACATGTTAAATGTGATCAAACCGCCAAGATCCTTAATAACACGAAAGAACTCATCAAAAAACATTCAGAACAGTTAGATCTTGACGTCGATTATCTTATTCCATCCTGCCCTATACCGCCGAAACTGTATGGGTTACCGAAAATACACAAAGACAATGCTCCGCTACGTCCCATTGTAAGCCAAATTGACTCACCAACCTACAAATTAGCTAAACACGTAGCGAAAACACTCACACCACTGAGAGGTAATACATCAGCGTTTGTAAAAGATTCCTACCAGTTTGTCAGTGAGATACAACATCTACATCTCGCTGATGATGAAACTATGGTTAGTTTTGATGTTCAGTCCTTATTCACATGCTTACCAGTACAGGACTGCATTGATATCATCAGGAAAAAGCTAGTTGATAACAACATGCCAATTGAATATGCAGAACTACTAGAATTATGCCTAACATCTGGCTATCTGTTATGGAACGAGGAGTTCTACGTGCAAGTGGATGGCGTAGCAATGGGCTCTCCTGTATCCCCCATTGTTGCTGACATTTTCATGGAGGATTTTGAGGAGAAAGCACTAGCCACAGCACCAGTGACTCCCCGGTTCTACAAACGGTACGTAGATGACACTTTCACAATACTACCTAGAGACAGTGTCCCTGCTTTTCTTAACCATCTTAACTCCATAAACCCCAACATACAATTTACTATGGAGTTAGAGACAGATAATAAACTAGCTTTCCTAGACATTCTCATTATCAGGAATCCGAACCAAACCTTGAGCCATACAGTGTATCGTAAAGCAACCCATACAGACAGATACCTCAATGGTGACTCTCACCATCATCCTATACAGTTAGCTACCGTAAGGAAATCTTTGTTTCAGAGAGCCCGCGGCATCTGTGACAAACAACACCTGACGGCTGAGCTTCAGCACGTCAAACAAGTACTGCGTAAAAACAAGTTGCAAGTACCACGCTTTCGTCACAGAAAACGCGACAAACCAGCCACAGTAGAGCGTCAACCTGCCATCCTACCTTATTTGAAGGGTGTCACTGACAAGATTGGAAACATTCTGAAGCGAGCGTCAATCAAAACTTACTTCAAGCCGCCGAAGAAGATCAACCAATTCTTACGACCTGTCAAGTGTAACATCCCCCTTCAAGCCGCAGGCGTCTACAAACTAGATTGTGACTGTGGGCTCTCCTACATCGGGCAAACAAAGAGAAGTATAGGGACCCGCGTTAAAGAGCATGTAGCTGACATGAAACATAGGCGCGATAACAAGTCTGCAGTGTGTGATCACGCCTTTGAGGGGCCCAACCATTACATTAGATTTGACAAACCCCAAATCCTTGCTAAGGAACGTAGATTTATTCCTAGAATGCTCCGCGAGGCTATCGAAATAAATAAATATCCTAATTTCAATAGAGATGATGGTTGGAAAATTCCACCAGCTTGGGACCCCATCATTCACAAGCTGAAGCCCCATACACACACTGCAAGATCTAATGATACGGTTAGTTCCTTTTGCAAATAAATTAATAAATATAAAAGACGGAGGTCGGCTTTCCTCTCCAAGTTTTATTTCGCCATTTCTTTCTTGGAGGGGCCTCCCAATTTTGTGAAATGGTGGTAGTTTCAGTAGATTCTCTCTCTTTAGCATTAATTAAATCACAAAATCAACTTAAACCAATTAAAAAGATAAATAAAATTGTAAAATATTAATTTCTGAACGTCTTAAAAAAAAAATTCATCGCTTGAGGGTAGGCTCACGAGTAGCTTCAGTCCCCCGTGACCACGGCAGCTGCAAAGGTGCCGAAACGTCGGAAAAATCAAAAATCAAACCAAATACCAACTAATTACCAAAGTACTTTCAATAAAACCGCGCTAGTATCCGTTAAAAAGTCTTTTATTTCATGTCTAGTGAGCGCGTAAGCTTGAGAAGTGGCATATGGTATATTATAGTTTATGCACGGCAGATTGTGTATTGGCGGGCATGTGTCCCGCCCATTGCCACTTCAGCTGAGCAATCCTTCGAGCGATGTCGGTTACTTTAGTTTTCCTGCGGATCTCCTCGTTTCTGATTCGATCACGCAGGGAAACGCCGAGCATGGCTCTCTCCATTGCACGCTGAGTGACCTTGAGCCTCCTTATGAGACCCATAGTTAGCGACCACGTTTCACTGCCGTAAGTCATCACTGGCAACACACACTGTTCATAGACTTTCATCTTGAGACACTGAGGTAAGTCGGACGCGAAGATTTTTCGAAACTTCCCGAATGCTGCCCACCCGAGTTGGATTCGACGAGAGATCTCTTTCTCGAAGTTGGACTTACCTAACTGGACTGCCTGTCCTAGGTATACGTAATGGTCAACAACTTCAAGTGTAGAGTTCCCAACATGTACTGGAGAGGGTACAAAATGGGCATTTGACATAATTTTCGTCTTATCCATGTTTATCCTGAGACCCACTCTTTGGGAAGCACTACGGAGATCTTTGAGCATTGTGTTCAGGTCTTCCATGGTCTCAGCCATAAGGACTATATCATCGGCAAAACGGTGTGTTAGGTACTGGCCATTAATGTTGATGCCGAATCCTTTCCAGTCCCAGAGTGGTTACTAAATCACGCAAAACCGACTAAACGGATTTCCATTTGCACAAAGATACCTAGTTTATAGCCCGGATTAACCCGGCCTCCGGGAATGCAGGGCCACCTTCCCTGCTCTCCACGGGGGTAACTCCTGTCCGGCGCGTCCTTGCCGCGGGGGTGGGCACCCCTCGCCTCAGTAGGCCGTAGCGAGTGGGTGGCTAAGTTCGGACAGGGACCCAGTTCTGCGGGGTATAGTGCAGACCCCTTGCCCAGGGTTACGGGTGAAGACCTCAACGGTGACTACAGCGGAGAAGATGGGCTTCGGTACGGTGTAAGTCAGCGGATGAGGCAACGGATCCGGAGTACCGCAGGCGACAGTAGGGTCCAACCTGAACAAGTCGGCAACTTCTGCAACCAAGTCGGCTCCCCACGTACTGACTTGTCTTTCCTGGGGACACAGTCGACGTGGTCGAGAGAAGAACACGGATGCTGGGCAAGTCCGTTTTCTTTAAATTGCGTCCCAGGCATGCAGCGCCTGTGGAGAGGACACTTCACTTGTACCTGAAAAGGTGCAAAAAAACAACACGGGGAGTCGCAGTCACCGGTTATAAGCTTTGCGCTAATGGGCGTGTGCGCGGGCGCCAGGGGTGGCTCCTGACGGTAGGATAGTCCATCGCGGCTAACTGACCAGTTACCGCCTGCCTAAGCTGGGCAGCCCCCAGCCAATAAGGTACTGGTCCGCCTCTCATCCTGCGCTTCTATAGGTGTGTGGAGCAGCAGCCATGTCACAATGTCTGTAACAGGATGAGTTCTGTATGCACCTGGCAACAAAAATGGAAACAATATAAACAACAAAAACACTAGAACAAAGATCTTAAAAGTCACTAGATTTGCTACATGGAATGTGAGAACGATGCTCCCTGGACTCGACACATATATGACTTCAACTACAGATGGTATACCGAAACTCCGAAAAACTACAACTATAGACAGAGAACTACTCCGCCTCCGAGTTGATGTTGCTGCACTGCAGGAAACCCGTCTTCTGGACGAGGGCAGCCTCCGAGAGGATAATTTCACCTTTTTCTGGAAAGGAAAAAATGACGGCGAAAGGCGGGAACACGGTGTTGGTTTTGCCGTTCGTAACTCCCTACTCGGATGTATTGAAACACCTTCCTACGTGTCCGAGCGCATAATAACCTTAAGGCTGATGTTGGATTCAGGCCCTATTACTCTCATCTCAGCTTATTCACCAACCCTTAAAGCTTCTGCCGACGTTAAAGACAAATTTTATGAAGATTTACGGGAATGTCTGGAAAAAGTTCGCACAACTGATAAACTTTTGTTACTCGGCGATTTCAATGCAAGGATAGGAAATAACTTCGAAATTTGGCCGGAATGCATCGGACATCATGGCGTTGGCAGCATAAACGAAAACGGGCAACGTCTGCTGGAACTGTGTGCTTCTTTCTCTCTCTGTGTCACAAATACCTATTTTAAAGGCAAAGCAATCCACAAAGTATCATGGAGACACCCACGTTCAGGCCACTGGCATCAGATCGACTTTATCATCACAAGGAGAAAGGATTTAGGCGATGTCCTCAACTCCCGTACTTATCACAGCGCTGATTGTAACACCGATCATTCCTTGGTTATGGCTAAAACCCGGCTTGTACCAAAGAAGATACACTCTGCTAAGAAAGCTCCCCAAAAAACTGCACTGAACACCGCAGCTATGTCGGATAAGAACCTTTATACACACCTAGAAGAACTAATTGAGACCAAACTTAGCAAGGAAATCTTGGACAAATCTACAAACGCCGCAGATATGTGGCAGCTAATAAAAAAAGAATTAACGCTAGCAGCTGAAGAGGTGTTTGGCAAAAAAGGAAAAACGGTCTGTGACTGGTTTGCTGAGTATGAACATGTGTTGCTGCCTTTAATCGACAGAAAAAGAGCAACTCACATAGATCTCCTAAACAACCCTCGAGATCTGGCCAAACAGTCTGCTCATAGGGCAGCTAAAGCAGAACTGCAGCGCACCAGTCGTGGCTGCGCAAATGAGTACTGGGTTAAGCTTTGCCAGTCAATTCAGAAATGTAAGGAATTGGGCGACTTCAGGGGCATGTACAAGGGAATAAAGACGGCAATCGGCCCAACTAAAAGAAAACGTGCCGCAATAAAAGATCTACACGGAAATCCGATTGCTAATAAAAAAGAAGAGCTAGAAAGATGGACACAACATTACACCGACCTTTACTCCCACGAGGTAGCTATACACCCTGAAGCACTGGCCGATTTTACTCCCCGGCCGACGGTGGCTGAACTTGACGATCCTCCCACAGGCGACGAATTCTTTGAGGCCATCCAGAGTCTTAAACTCGGTAAAAGTACAGGACTTGATAACTTACCCGCAGAATTAATAAGACTTGGATGTGTTTCTTCTCCCCTGTACGCTCTCCTACTGCGATGTTGGGATGAGGAAACGATACCCCAAGACATGAGAGACGCTGATATAATAACCTTGTATAAAGGGAAGGGAGACAGAGGAAACTGTAATAACTATAGGGGCATATCCCTGTTAAGTATTGCGGGAAAGGCATTTGCAAAAGTCGTGCTACGAAGGTTGGAAATTCTGGCCTCCGAGATTTACCCGGAGTCACAATGTGGGTTTAGAGCTGGCCGCTCAACTAACGACATGATATTTACCCTTCGGCAACTCCAAGAAAAATGCCGCGAACACTCTTTACCTCTTTACATGGCCTTTGTCGACCTCAATAAAGCCTTCGACACTGTGAGTAGGGGGGGATTATACGAGGTATAGAAGGTATACAAGTCCTTCCACGATAATATGTACGGCTCGGTAATTTTTGACGGCGAAAAATCTGCGTCCTTTGGAGTTAACCGCGGGGTCAGACAAGGCTGCGTGCTTGCTCCTGCTCTTTTTGGGATTTTCTTCTCGGTGCTGCTTCTGACAGCGTTTGAAAACTGCAGCGTCGGAGTTCACTTGCACACAAGGAAAGACGGAAAGCTGTATAACATCAACTTACTAAAAGCTAAAAGCAAATGTCTGGACCTGATTGCCAGAGATCTCTTATATGCAGATGACGCTGCACTAGTGGCTAACTCAGAAAGCGAACTTCAAGAGTTGGTTACGAGATTCAGTCACGCTTGCGATTTGTTTTCAATGACCGTGAATCCCAAGAAAACGGTCATCATGGTGCAGGGAACGAACCAGCCTCCAAGAATTACACTTAACGGCGCAGCTCTTGATGTCGTGGAACATTTCTGCTATCTTGGCTCGACTACCACGACCTCGCTATCGAACGACAAGGAGATAGATACTCGGATCGGCAAAGCATCTACCACCTTTGGCAAGCTTTTCGTACGTGTTTGGAGAAACTCTAAGCTTACAATCTTTACTAAAGTCCTCGTATACCGGACTTGTGTGTTAAGTACTCTGTTATACGCATCAGGAACGTGGACTACATACGCGAGGCAAGAACGCAAACTTAACGCTTTCCACATGCGATGCCTGAGGACTATTCTTGGAGTGACATGGAAAGATAAAATGACCAATGAGGAAGTCCTCTCAAGAACAGGCTGCTGCAGCATTACTGCTCTGCTCAAACAGGAACGACTCCGCTGGCTCGGCCATGTACACCGCATGGCTCCTGAGAGACTACCACGGCAAGTTATGCTGAGTCAGATAGCGCACACGAAGAGACCTGTTGGGCGTCCAATACTACGATTTAAAGACTCATGCAAGCGAGACATGAACAGCTTCGGTATCCAGATTGACGACTGGGAAAGGCGAGCAGACATGAGACCTGAATGGCGTCACGACATAGGAGTCGGGGTCTCCAAACACGACGAAGACTGGCTGGAGATCCTTAAGCAGAAAAGGCTTCGTCGCAACGCATCGCCTCCACCAGACTCACAGTACATCTGCAATCGATGTGGCAAGAAGTGCCGCGCCGCCATAGGGCTCCAGAGCCATCAGCGGAGCTGCGGTAACCCCTAAGACTAACACTGGCGCTGTGACAATCATCTGTAAAGATGCTGTGGCCAATGATGATGATGAGCCCGGATTAAAACCTAAGATTATTTTTATCCCTTGTAGACGTTTCTTTAGGGATTTTTCTAAAGCTAGTTATTTCATAAAACTTTTAAAAATACCGGAGGTTTTTACGATTTTGCAGGAAACTAAAATAGAAAATAGAACTTCGCTTCCTAGATTTTCTTCTCCTACGATGCAATATAATAATGATTCTTGTTTTGTAAAATATTTTTTCCTTTTCTACAACGATTGGACAATGATTGGTCTTCATCTCAGCTGGTAAACACGTCCTTGCATTAACATCTGATAAAAGTGATTAACTAACTAATTTTGATATAAACAATCTTCTATTAAGTACTACAATATGGGCATCAAATTCAAAAACTATATAGTTTGTCACTAAAATGTGTGAAATAAAAATAAATAAATTAAAAAATATTAAAAACACGACTGCCAAAAACGAATTAAAAAGTTAAATAAATAACAAGTGTCATTGCAGTCGGGAGACCTCTTTGATCAAAAAAAATTTTTCATGAAACGGTCCCCCGACTACAATGTCACTTTTCGTTTTTGGCAGGGCAATCGTGTTTTTAATATTTTTTAATTTGTTTATTTTTATGTCATTTTTTTCTTAGTGACGGATTACACTAGGTACATCTCTTGTAATCTTACCCGTAATAACCGCTGGACAGCAAATTTGCCATCCTAAGGATACGAATTCATGAGCATGTTGAGTACTTTGTTTAATATTAATCATTCTTCTATCTAAAAAAGTTGCAAGATAATGCAACGGAAGGAAGGAGCTTGCGACAAACGCCGTTACAATTAACGAAAGCTGCATACACTTATAGTTATAGCGGATAGTTTACTCAAAATGTTTTTTGTAGGTATACATTTTGACGTTAAATAAGAGACTTAAAATCCGTCATTCAAAATCAAAATTCAAACAATGATTTTTGTCGGTATACAACGTAATACAAAAAAAAACCGGCCAAGTGCGAGTTGGACTCGCGCACGATGGGTTCCGTACCAAAAAACGGCAAATAATCACGTTTGTTGTATGGGAGCCCCCCTTAAATATTTATAGTATTTGTTGTTATAGCGGCAACAGTCAATACATCATCTGTGAAAATTTCAACTTTCTAGCTATCACGGTTCATGAGATACAGCCTGGTGACAGACAGACAGACAGACAGACGGACAGCGGAGTCTTAGTAATAGGGTTCCTTTTTTTACCCTTTGGGTACGGAACCCTAAAAACCCTTGAATA
Organism: Agriphila tristella; assembly: GCA_928269145.1. NCBI lineage: Eukaryota > Metazoa > Arthropoda > Insecta > Lepidoptera > Crambidae > Agriphila > Agriphila tristella. The sequence goes on along the minus strand of OV743431.1, from coordinate 56,947,901 downwards.
TGGAAGACAGAGACCATATCAAACTGAACAACTTTTACTATGGGACCAACTCCGAAATCGCGATATAAAATCAGCTGTTTCATACATTTTGATATTTTCTTTATTAATTTTTGTATGAATTCAGATGATTTTTTTTCGCGATTTCAGAGTTGGTCCCATAGTAAAAGTTGTTTTGTTTGATGTGATGGTCCCTATCATACCCTATTCAAGGGTTTTTTGTATTTCACGTTGTATAAAAATACCAACTATGGCTAATAGGCTGAGGGCAACTCAAGGTATCTCAGCAAGTCGGCACTCGAGTAGCGTTAGATTTTCATCGGGATTGGGAAAGGCGGTGCGGGGCGGGCGGAGGCTACTCATGCATAGCTTTCGGCGCGAGCTTACAAATAAATAAACCAGTTTCCCCCGCGCCCCCCGCGACCCACCCCCGCGGCGCGCGCGCAGCCTCCGCCCGCACCAACCTCCTCACCCTCGCCCGTTTAATGCACGAAATGAACTTTCGTCCTCCTAAACTCTTAAGAATTCGACTCGAGCTTCCCAATTTCTTTCTTTTCTTATATTCTTCTTTTCATCACTCCCCCTACTTTAAATGCCGGTACAGGTTCACATTTATACCAAACAATGGGAGCTTTATTGAATTAGGTGGTATGATACGTTGCAAGGCACTGTAATTGTTTGCGCATTCCATGAGAGGTTTTATGGTTATGTTAGAGGCTTAGGTATTTTAGTGACCTCTTTAAGACTTGTGACATTGGACTTCCTTTGGATTGGATGGTATCGGGGTCGTTCGCCAAATGTTCAGGAGTTTTGTGGCCAGGGCGACGACGGGCGGGCGGGGCGGGGCGGGGGCGGTACGGCGCGGCAGTACGCAGGTAGACGCGCGCGCGACTGGTCGCCACTATCGGCCCCGAGCGGCGCGGCCGCGAAGTGTGATGCGAGCGCGCCGCCCGCCATGGCCACGCTCGGCCTATCCAAGGTGTTCATTCTGGACAAGTACTTCACTGAGCTGCAAAAATTCTGGGAGACGGAGAAGAAACTGCAAGGTGAGGCTGCCTCCGCGCCCCGCGCCGCCCACCCCGCGCCGCCCCGTTGTTCATTATCTCGTGTTTCTTGAAAGCTCCAGCGAATATACGCTCGTGCCCGGACAGTTGTGTGCGTGTGTTCTAAACATAATGTAGCGATGCCGTTTTCCATTTGGGCTAACACATTCTCTAAAGTGGATCTGCCTGCCACATTAAAACTCGAAAACGGTATCACTGACTTTACTCAATACCTACTTAGGTATTTTAGCAATCAGTAGGTACCCGTAGTATGAACATCTATAGAGAAAAAACGCTCGTAAAATCTACATTTTTACAGCACCATCTACCATCAAAAATGAAAATTAAATTTCATAGATAATTACGCTACTGAATACTTTTAGCTTCGTCTTTCGAACATCTAGTTCGTGCTACGGGTTAAAAGTTGATTAAGTTTGGAAAAATTAAGTTAAATATCGGCAAAGATTTGTGAGGGCAAGGGGTTAGTTAGTCAACAGTTAGTTGCGCAACCGCACCTAGGGCCAGATCAGCAGGTTGTGGAGTGAGCAGTGCATGTTTAATCCAAGGGGATTACGCAAGCGCGATGCAGGCGCAGGGCGGGGCGGGCGGCGGGCGGCGGACGCTCGTGACCTACGAACTGCATTGTCTATGTAAACCTGCCCGCCGTAACTGAGTTGTCGTCCCGCGGTACTTGTTTATTTACACACTCGTTCGTTGTGCCTTTCTTTTGAATTCGGGTGCAACGTAATCAAATAATGGTCAAAGTGACCGCGAGACATCACTCTACATAATATAAACAATACAAAAATCAGAATTTAGTCATTTTAAAAAACACATAATACTTAGGTGTGATGTTGATCAAAATCAACTTTGAAGCCGGATTCAAACGGATAACGGCCAATTCTAAGCTGTATTATGTACCTATACCATACCTACTTGTTTCAAATGATTGATAAAATTCGTATACATACAGCGCTAGATTATATTAGTTACAGGTTAAATATACAGCGCTACATACATAATGATATCTTTTTGTCGAAGATTTTAACTATTTTCCTTTGTGCGATATAAGTCACTTTCGCGATTCGTCACATGAGATGTTTCCTACTTTATCGAAAAGCAACATTAGGGTGCAAAAGCACTAAACTTAAGAATCGCCTAAGTCTTTTCTTATCTACAACTCGACCAAGATAACTAGGCGAATGACAGCTACATGACGGCTAAGTTTATGACACCGTTTTAATTTGGTCGTGTTGTAGTTAGGAAAAGACTTAGGCGATCCTTAAGTTTAGCGCAATCGGGCGTAGGTTTAGAGTCGCTTAATAACTGTGCGATAGATTCATAATTGAAAATTATTTAAAGGGATCTATAGGATCTCTCAATATGATTCAGTCGCCAATAATTGAGTCAGTCTGAGTGGTTGAAGTCGGCGATGTATCAGGCAATGATTTACATCCGTTGACTCATCCGATCGGCGCGAATAACGTGCGCGAGCTTTCACGCTATACCAATCCGGTTTCTATTATTTGTAACGGCGAGTTTTGCTCACGAAATACGTGTGGTCTGTGATGATTTGCAGTCATCAAAATGAAGCAGCAGTACTTACAGCAAATAATACATGTTTCATGTCATTGAAAAGCTTACCTTGCATCCAACTACTGTTAGAGCAGTATTCCTGATTTCACGGATACTCGATGCCATTCTGCTTTGAATAGACATTGACAGTAGGTACCTACAAAATATTATCCTCAAATCTGGCTAAGGAACGCTCACATTGGGAAGTATAACTGTAGAATTATAAACCTTCAACCGTTTGATCAGGGTCAATATTGGACTACCTTACTACTAGGTACTTACGTACGGTTAGACTTATTCTAATCTAACATGATGCAGGGATACACAGACTGCGGCCCATCGGCAATCCAGGCCAGTGGCCCGCCAGCAATAATATTACCTCCGCATTTTGAAAAACACATTTTTTTAAGCTATTTTATGTTTATAATTTGTACTGATCGTCATTTGCCCAAGTGACCCATGGTCTCGATAAGTCTGTGCATCCCTGGTTTAGAGCAATAACATAAGCATGCAGTGTGCTATCCAGTGACGTCACAGGAGTATCTCTGGTGCAGTTTATCGCTGCCTTTTGCGGTCAAAGCAACGCGATACATCATGTTAGAGTCAGGTGCAAAAAATTAATAGAGTCGTGTGAGTGCGGTGCGCGCACAATTACGCCGCACGCGCACGCTCGCGCGTCCACTCGCGGTTTTTGCGCGCCCTCCCTCCCTCCCCCTCGCACCGGACGTGAGCGATAAAGGAATGCGTGCCTTAATAGTAACGACAGACAGAAATGCACTCAAGTTATCTAATCACCGACACATCAGATATTTTTAATTCTTCCAAGAACAAATTAGCAATTAACGTCGGGAAAATAGGTAGTGGAAATAATCTATCATAGTTGTAGGTACGCGTTTAATTCCTGTCATTTTAACTAAGTACTATTAACATACTAAAAAAATTGCACACTTTGTAAATTAATCAGACAATTGACCTTTAAACTTGCAGGTGCATCCAGCGACAATAGTAAAATTATGTAGCATCTGTATAGGTACCTATTCTACGCTCATCTGTGTTAGCTCTATACAAAATATTTTTACTTAACCAAACCGTTCTGAATATACAGTGAATTATCACTGATTAAGCTATCACTATTATTAAGCGATTAATAACTTAACGATAATATTTTATTACATCCTATTTCTTTACTCAAAAATGTTTGTAATATGGCCATTATTTTGACAACCTTTGTAAGTCGAGGTTGCCGTGCTCCTCCGATGGTGACGCAACAAAGTTGTATAGGATTTCATTATTGTCGAGTTTTGTTTCAAACATAGTTGGTGAAAAAAGTACATTGTACAACCCGCGCAGATAATGAATGGGATTACACTCGTTGTGGTAAGCGCCGTGAGCCGCCATTTCCAATCCCATTCTTTATTTGCGCGGGTGTTGTATTGTTGTAGATGATGGTTTTGTACTTTTTTTTTCCTTTTTGATATTTTTGACTTTTTTGCTTTTTTTATTTTTTTGTCATTTTGGACCAAGTCAAAATGTACAAAATGTCAAAAAGTAAAAAATGTCAAAAATGTCAATAATGTCAATAATGTCAAAAATGTCAAAAAAGTCAAAAATGTCAATAATGTCAAAAATGATCATTTTGGTAATTTTGGACATTTTGGTCATTTTTGACATTTTTACTTTTTGACATTTTTGAGTAAAGCACTATACAAGACTTGGTCCACAATGACTGCACTACTGGCCACGCTATGATGGCCTCAAGCTGAGCTTAACTACGCTCTCGGCCTTCAAGCTTGGTCATCTTTGCATCCCTTGCATCAAGGGCCGCAATGCTGACCGCGCTGTGACGGCCTGGACCTGCGCTAAGCTACGCTATCGGCCATCATCATCGCGCTGCCAGCAATGCAGGCATTATTGACCGCGTCAGTAATGTACTATTATTTATTTACTTTGAAGACAAACACCTGATTGACAAAAACTGTTTCAGTTACAAAATACGAGTGAAAACATCAAAAACAAAAATATAAAATGATATGAGCACTTTAGGTGCAATAACTATGTACCTATAACAAACCAAACCAACTGCCTAGTTAATTCTTACATTACAATAATTGATCTATTTTAGTTACGAACGAAACTAGAATTCTACTTAGCAGGGATTTTTGCATCTAAAAATAACAACGTAAATCCACCAAAATATTAGCTACCTAACTTCGTTGTTAGTATTCAAATTGATAATCGTTGGAATATGCTTACAATGGATATTATAATTCTACTAAGATATAAATGAAATATCCAAATTCAAAAGCTGCATTGGTCACGCACGGAGCAAGTATGGCAGGTGCGCCGTACAAAAGACATCAACGAACTCCGTAACTAGGGTGCTACAGGAAACTTATAGTTCCAGTTGATTTTACTATAAATGGTTTCCTTACGTTAATCATGCAATCTTGTGTTATTTACTGCACCTTTATTATTGCACAAGTGAAAATACGTTACGATCATCGATTCGCCTAACTTGATGCCGGAGTATTTTTTTACAAAAAAGTTAAATTATGTTAGGTACCTAAGAATTTATCTTTTCAAGTTTATCAATTAATAATCAAAACGTTTTTGTAAGTAGATATTCTAACAACAATTACTCTCGAAATATGCAACGTAGAGCAATGATTTTGATGTCGTTTTGTAGATAATATTTCTGTGTATTATAAAAATACAAAAAATTGCACATAAACGCCCTATTTTTTTAATCTGTGAGAAAAACTAAAAAGGCACACTAATTTCAGGTTAATTTTACTTTAGCATTATTTATGACAAAAGTTTACATATTTATTTTTTACTTGATAAATAGCTTTCTAAAAATATTTTTTTATAACTGTAAGACTTTTAAATCCAGAGAAATTAATATTTTTGGCAGGGCCATCTAAAATAAAAAGCCTAATTTAAATTCACAGGAGAGAGGATAGACCCTAATATGTAGGGGGAGGGGGGGGGGGGTTTGTCGATAAAATTGATCATATTATCTGCCTTTAAAAGCTCCAACATCGCTAACCAAACATATTGTATTCAAAGTGCCACACCCTAACTATCGCAACTGATGATACGTCTAACATAAGCCAATTTAGTTAAACAGCAATCTCAACCTCTCCTAACTTAGATGAGTAGCCGTTATTATCACCAGTCAAATCTGTCAAGAAACTTGATCAAGCCAAATGTACGCGATTTCGACCACATGCGCCCGCGCCGGCCGCGGCCCACGCGCGACCAACGTCCTCCGATTTGAATCTCGCGGACGTAAAGATGAATCTCAACGATCACGCAGAGCCAGTTTTTTACGATAACCTATGGTTTGACAACAATCTCACTCCAAGAAAAGTTGTTCTAAGACACGTTTCCCAAAACAGATAATGTGAATAGGTACGCAACGCGTGCGTTCACTTAGTGAACAGCAGTGCTTTCCACAATAGCACTCGCTACTTGTTTTAGTTTTTTATTTTTTTATTTTTTACACCTTTTACACCTTTGGCATCGTTCACGGCGACGTTTTGTCGGGTTCCCAGCGCATTCCTACGTCACATCTACAATGCAAATGTTTCACTTGATTGCAGGCAGCGGCAGCGCTGCACCTCCCCGGTACTGCCTCACTTTCGTTCTACTGGACCCCAATTCCACTGACGTTTTAACTCAACGTAATGCTTAATGAAACTAACTTCAGGCAAAAGTAGTTTCGTTAAAATCCTGTTAAAAATAATAAATAGTGTCGTGAAGTCAACCAGGTCGTCCATCAGCCATTTTTAATGTCCCCACTGCTGGGGCACAGGCCTTTCTTACGGTTGGATAAGAAGGACGGGCCACAACCCACTACGCGGGCCCAATGCGGATTGATGGGTGTTAACGACTGCAAATGCAGCCGGGACCAACGGCTTAACGTCCCTTCCGAAGCACGGAGGAACTCGAGATAATATATTTTTGGTCACCCATCCCGTGACCGACCCCTGCGAAAGTTGCTTAACCTCCGCAATCGTTGGGCCAGGCGCTAAACACAGCGCCACCGAGCTCCTCAACCAGGTACTTAGTTGGAATCATGGCTCCGTCAGCATTAAAGCTTTATTTAGTAGCGCAAAGGCGAGGCGCACATACGCTATCGTGACACTAGCTTCGCGTCGTGTTTACATGGTAAAATTAGTTGCATGACATTAGTTTTGACATGACATTAGTTAGTTAGTAAAACTAATATCATGCAACTAATTTTACCGTATAAACGCGACGCGAAACTAGTGTCACGAAAGCGGCTGCGCTGAGTGACCGTGTGACTGTACAGGTTATAACGCATCAGAAATGGCATATCTATCTACCTTTATCACCATCATCATCATCATCACGAGCCTCTTTGGTCCCATTCCTGGACATACGCCTCTCCCAAATTCTTCCACTGGATCTGGTTTACGCCTTCGTCATCCGTTTGTGTCCTGCTTGTCCTCTGATGTTCAACCCATCGTTTTGAAGGGCGGCCCCGTGGTCTTTTGTTTGGCCATGGTCAGCTCCATTCAATGATCCTTCTCGTCCATGATTTATCGCTCGATATAAAATCAAGTATCGATATATCGCTACCTAATATGTCATATCATGTTGCGGTGATCATCCTACGGGGTGTATAAGGCTCATTTCTGGGATAGGTGAAAGTACCTACAGCAAAAACAATGACACAGTACTTATGTGTATAAGTTTTTTATACTTTGACAATGACTTATTTGAGTTATTTGCCTGAAATAAAATATAGACGACATTTTCGCGGAAGAAATATAATAATATATACCTATTGATTACGGGCCTCACCGTATCGTTGTCAGTCGGGCCGCGCTCGCAACGTGATGCTGCGAGTGTGGCCGCAGGCAGGTAACCGCCGGCCGCCGATCGGCGCGGGCGCGGCCTAACCTTTTTGCGCAGTGACTCAGCTACGTTCCCACGGACTCTGCACTCACCCGCGAAACCACAACCTTGTGACGTCAGCAAACGATACTCAAACCCTTAATGCTTTCTATCAACTCGTCCCATAGGTACCTAGCGAGAGAAAAATGACAACCCAATACTTTACATTCCAAAAATCTCTGTACGCGTACATTGGCCCTCACTAGCCCCTTTCTTATTATACTTACCCATAGTTCTATAGCACATTTTAATGAGAACAAAGACTAATAGATCATCTAATTATTTGACCAAGCGAGCGCGAAGCGTCTCCGTTTCCGTTTGGACAAAAATGTTTTTGTATGTCCGTTCGGTTAACCCTTTGTTTTCTCCGACCATCTCTACAGGGCGCATCTCAACCGATTCTCGTGAAATTTTGTGAGCAAGTTCGATATTTGGGTATATGGATTTTCGTTGTCGATTTAGTTTTTCGTTTTTTGTTTTTCAAAATGGCAGAGATAAGTATGAGAAAAATCATATTTCAGACATTTCGAAAAAGGTTCAAAAATGTCACAAACGCGAGGTCTACATAATTATTTTATATTCAAACATTTTTAAGTATCAAGTCGACTATAAATAGAGTTACGGAAATGCATAATGATTGTGTTCTTTTTAAATAGGTATGTTACAAAAGAGATTGTTCGAATCATAGGTATTAAAGGTAGCAAAAGTTGTAATTCAGAGCACGTCATCGTCACAACATCCGCGAGGCACGCGCCTGAAAGTAAAAGCAACAATCTGCACGCCGCTTGCGCAGCTTTTTCTATACGAGACACTACCCTAGCTTCAATTATGTTACCCAAGGTCCAAGAAAGCTGTTTATGAATATCTATTTACCATAAGAATTTTATTTTATGTTATACGCACAGGCCAACTGCAGCTTTCAATCGATCGTCATCATAATACTTAAGACTGAATATCCGCATTTCCAAGAAATTTGCGTTTTTCTAAAGAAGTTATCTAAAGAATGAAAGCGTAGGCGTATTGATGTAAACTTTTGTTTTAGGAAGCAAAATTCTTAAATTATTGCCGTATAGAGAGAAAAACATAATAAATTATCAGGTATTTTAAAACGAAGACAATCTGTTCAAGTGGAATTTTTCATAAAAGTTTCAGCTTTAAAAAATAATAATACGACTCATATTTATTTTTTCACTTATTGTTTGTATTGTCAAGGAGTGCACTATAGGGAGAAAATCACAAAGAATATAAAATATTATAAATGCTCAAATCGGTACACTTTGACATGTTTTTTTTTACTGGCATTTAAAGATTCTGAAGTATTTTTTTAGGAATAATGAGGTGTTTGTCTAATGTATTGCGTATTTATTTAATAATTTAAAAGGAATTTTCAAATTCGCCCTCATTACGGCTCGCGCAGAGTTTTTTTGATCATTTGTATTGAAAATTAAAAAATGGAACGTGATGCGTATCTACACCCTTAATATTAAGGTGTTACCTGAGCCAAAGTGGCGCCGCTGTGAATCTTATTTAATATTATAATTCTAATACACAATTTTAATAATGTTTTACGTGGAATTTTTAGGCCCTTTTTTAATTGTTGGCCCACAGTCTAGTATTTTCAGACGGTATCGTTATATTCCCTAATACTGCTAGGAGTAGATAGCAAAACTGCTAAAAGTGGCCGTTTTTGACACATTTTCTATCTACTTCTACTAATGAGTACGAGGGCATGTAGTGATACCTTCTAAAAAAATCGGTCAAGAGCGAGTCGGACTCACGCACTGAGGGTTCCATTCCATACCATCATAATTGCACCATCAACCCACACTGCAGAGTAGAATAATAAATTAGTATTACAGTTTTAGGTCAGCGCCATCTCTTGACCGATAGTGGAACTAATGTTAACTTTTTTAGAAATTTGATCATTTCTAAAAAAGTGTGCTATATTGAGACATTGTTTTATTTTTCCTGTAATCTTTATATAAATTGCTATCACATAGAATTATTTCAGATTTTTCTCTTTGCAAACTTCGGAGATAAGGGGGGGGGGGGGGGGGGGAACGGTATTTTTTTTACAATTTTCATTATAAGTCGAAAACTATGCGGCCTAAAAAAAAAAAGAAAAAATGATTGAAAACGTGCAAACGACGTTCTTTCATATGATACCCCACATGCCCTAGTTGCCCCACTTCAAATTTTTAAGACCCCTTTTCAGCCCCTGTTGTAAAAAAGTTATTTTTATTTTTATTTATTTCTTATTTGCAAAATAGTTGGGCAAATGTCAACTTAAACTATTCCAAATTTCAAGTTGATACCATTAGTAGTTCTCGAGATATCCAGCTGTGACAGACAGACTGAGTCACACCATAAGGGTTCCTTTTTTACCATTTTGGTACGGAACCCTAATACTAGACCATGGGCCCTAAAAACTCCACGTAAACCATTATTAACATCTTTTTCAATTACTAACTTATTAAATAAATACCTTTGAGGGCGCCACTTTCGGTCATACAACCTCCTTAACCACCTAAACGAAAACTTGCATAATTTAATAAGAAGAGCATAATATTATCACAAATTACTTTTAAAGCTTTACGAGTAGGAATAAACATAAATAGGTACTGACTTTCCGTTACTATTCCCACTTGATGTCGCATTAGTAATGCATGCAGATTACAGAAGGCCATTCTTCTATGGAAATCGTACTATTTAGTGATCAAAGAAGCGTGTTAAGGTTTCAACGATTACAGAAGCAGTGAGCCTATTATATTTTTAACCAACTTCACAAAAAGGAGGAGGTTCTCAATTCGATTGTATGTTTTTTTTTTTTTTATCGTTGTTCGCGCATATCTTCGTCATTTATGAACCGATTTTGATGATTCTTTTTTTGTTCGATTGAGTTTTCTTGCGAGATGGTTCCATTTAATTTTTTTTCAAATCGGTTCAGTAGTTTTCGAGAAATCCTGAAAATACTATGATTTTCATCAACTCACATGACGACTTTGTTATTTATGAACCGAATTAGATGTTTCTTTTTGTTGGGAAAGGGGTACTTTTAGTGTAGTCTTTTTAACCGACTTCAAAAAAAAAGGTTCTCCCTCAGTTTAACCTGTATGGATGTATGTTTCTCCGCGAATATCTCACGTTTGGCTGAGCCGATTTTTCTACCCAATAATATACCTATAATAATATACCTAATATAGAAGGTACTTACACTAAAAATAATAAAATAAAAAATTGTTTTAAAAAACAAAAAACCGACTTCAAAAACCTGCCTCTAAAAAGCAAGAAATAATATTCAAATCATTAGATACGCATTATCATTGTTATAACAACACGTCTATTGAAGTCGGGTGGGGCTTTTAGAATAAAAAAAAGGAAGTTGTACTCCAGCCCCACCCGACTTCAATAGACGTGTTGTTATAACAATGATAATGCGTATCTAATGATTTGAATATTATTTCTTGCTTTTTAGAGGCAGGTTTTTGAAGTCGGTTTTTTGTTTTTTAAAACAATTTTAATAGTTAGTAGCCGGTTAGTCGGGGACGTTAGTTGTAGACCAAATCGGGCACCTACCAGTAACGGGTCTCGCAGACTCGTTGCAAATTAAAATAGTTTTCTACCTCGTTTACTCGCACTGCAATTCATTCAGACGTGTCTTATAGAGCTAATGGCATCTAATAGTTCTTTACTAGCATTGCTTCTATTTGTTTTTACGTGGCGACACATCTATTACCTATACTTAGGTACTGGTACTAACATTATGTAGAAGTAAGTATTTCTTTTGTGTCTTGGCGACAGTCTAGGAAACTACTGAGTATATTCTTGAATTATTTGCCCGAAGTAGATGAAAGCGGTTCCCTTAAAATTGAGGTTCAGGGATTTCAAAGCAAACAACATGGCATGACGATGACGGTAGTTTGAGTCGCATTATCGTAGAGTCGAGATTACACGATCATGCAGACTGACGGGAGACTGGTACAAGGCTGCCAACTGCATTGTTTTTTACACGACTGCCCAAAGCAAAAAGAGTGTTATGTGTTCAGGGTTCATGTATGTTTGTGGGTATGTGAGTTTCTTTATTCCACCATAACTTCTAAATGCCTGAACTGATTTGGATAAGTGGGGTATCGTTAGAATCCTTACAATATTCCGAGTGACACTGGCTATATGTTTTCTAGAAAAAATCAATATGGCGACTGTACGACGCCATTTTCAAATGAGCAAAAACATTTTTTTTCTTCTATAATTACAATATGGGCATCAAATGAAAGGCCACAATGAGCACATTTCAAAACTATATAATTTGTCACTAAAATGTGTGAAATAAAAATAAATAAATTAAAAAATATTAAAAACAAGACTGCCCTGCCAAAAACGAACTAAAGAGATAAATAACAAGGTGTCATTGAAGTCGGGGGACCTCTTCACTTAAAAATTGTTGCACAGAACTGTCCCCCGACTGCAATGACACCTTGTTATTTATCTCTTTAGTTCGTTTTTGGCAGGGCAGTCGTGTTTTTAATATTTTTTTAATTTATTTATTTTTTCAATGGTGCAGTTGGCAGTATTTCATCAGTCCCCTGTCAGTCTGCATGATCGTGTAATCTCCCTCTATAACATCTAACACCCATGATCAAAAGCAATGGTCTTCACACGAAAGTCGGTTGGAACATGTTACTTGTTAAGCACATTGCGAGTTTATCAAACACTTAACTACTTATATTAATTGTACTTACAGATATCTATTATATAGTCTGTGCTTATATCAAGTTTCCCTTCTTCCCCAAGACACTACCAAGGGCGCACTACCAGTAGTAGGTAGTGTCGTGGGGATTTTTTTCCCTTCTACACTATAGGCCCAGTATAATGTTTACTTGGTGTTTACTAACAGTTTAAAAACAGTACAGGTAACAACAAATAGCTATGTAAAAGACTTTGGTCTTTAAAATCCGCGTAAAAGAATTTGTCTTATTGAGGAATTCGGACTGGACCATGAATTACTATTACCAGTATTACTTATACATAATAATTATGTTGAAGAAGCTCCGTCTACACTGTCTACAGTGACGTGGCTCGCGAGCGTAGGGCGCGGCGCGGCGGCGCGGGCGCAAGGCGGGTCGTTAATCGCCGCCGGTTTTTGCGCGCCCACCGCGGCGCTCGCGTCCATTTCGCGAATTATGCGACGATTGAGGATTTCACACCCGTCGGGATCTCGTTCTCTACGCGCCACTTAGCGTGGATGACTCGTAAAGAGATAAATCCGCAGTTTGTAGAGCAAAGTTCTACATTACAATAATCTTTTAGTCAATAAATACGTAAAAAAAGTGTCGTCCAAGGTAAAATGTTTAAAAAGGCAAACCTTAAAACGTTAAATTAAATGTGAGAGCTTATGCGAAAAAATTAATCTAATAATACACTAGGTAATTAGGCAGTAACAAAAGCAAAGTACCTATTTAAGTATTTTTATACAGGGTTATTTGTAAAACACGAATATGTATGATAAGTTTTTGTCTGTTTTCGGAAAAGTCGTGGAACAAAACAAATGTTGTGTATAATGTTAGTAATCTACTCCTGCGAGGTTGATGGTGTTTTACAAATAACCCTGTATAATGGGAGGCTTATGTACGTAGTACTATTAAATTAATAGTATTCTGTAGCTAGGTCTAAATCTAGAGGTGAACGCTCGCTTGTAACGTTGCGGTATAACCTGCTCGGAGGTCGGAGCTTGTTTACATGGCCCGCGCCGCTATCTGGGCCGCCTACAAATTGTGGGGCCTACTCTTCATGTCCTCACATCTGTTCATTCTGTACAAAACTCGTATACCTACTCATAAATTGAATGACTTTTGATATAGGTACCTTCCTTATGATGCTATCATTGTAACGCATAGAGCTTTTTAAGTTTTAAGTCAGTATCTTTGTAACGGATGTAGGTACGCTATTGTTGTTTGTGACAGAGGTTAATAAAATATAAAACTATTTTCCTGAGAATTAGCCATAATCATAATCTATTGTTTCTAATCTTTACATTAAAAAATCGTGAGAAGTGAGATTATATGGTAGTATAGTGTATGGCGATAGAGGTGCGCGAACAATGGCGCGCGAGATTAGCACTGCGCTCACGTCATAATTACAACTAATGTGGGACCGCACGCCGCACACCGCCAACTTGCCCGAAAGAATTTCAATTAAATCATAAATAAAGCCAACCAGCCATCATCAACGCAATTACGCTATCAACCACAGTTGTTTGAATAGTTAAATAGCTTAAAAGCTCAAAATGTTCAAAATATTTTATTAGAGCTTTTATGGTTAACTGCCGAGCACTGTTATAATGAATTGTGGTAACGGTCCAACGATTTAATCATGCTTTTGATTCATAGTTAACTATGTCGCTTTGCGTAATTCATGTCACTCGAAAGAGAATCATCCAATCGTCAGGTTCGTGGGCCCAGGAAAACTCTCACGAAATATTTTAAGATCTGTGGCGGGGCGGGGGGCGCGCGGGGCGAGTTGTGTCCTTCGATTGCGTGGCTATAAAAAGGTTTTCGACGCAACCTGAAACAGATTCGAGTGCCAAAACAGCCATATCTTAATAGGTGCAAGGTGCAAGTCGGCGTGAGCGCGCGCGCCGACCGGTTGCGCCCCGCGCCCGCCGCCGCCGCGCAGCCTACTATTATAATAATACAATCAGGTGATCATTCCTCTCCGCGTTCGTTAGCATCGCATGAAATTCAAACGGAGCGAGCGGCGTATGGCTGCACTGCGATTGCGCCACGCCGCAGCCGATACTTTATGTAGCAGTCGACCAGGAACGCCGCTTCCTGGTCTCTGCCGAGCCAGTCCGGCCAGTATTCCGTTGCCTTTCAATTTTCAATTGCCAGAACTCGGACCTTCTAAGCCCATTATAAGTAACGTTATATAACCTTCACTGAGGCCACAGAATACATTCAGTGTGCATTAACTGACTTGCACCTGATAGCTATATTACATGTTTTATTTGTTTCTATTATGCGGACGACGTCCGGCCCGGTGCATGACGAGCGATGAGGTATCGATGCTATTTCTTAGCAAAAAAAACTTCAATCTTCATCTAACGGAACTGGTAGACGCTACGAATGGGTTTTGAACGAGCGTTCTATAGTTATTTGTTGCATAATTAAAAGCCACATTGCATAGACTTTAGAGTTTTGTTACAAGGTAGATGAAAGAATGAGCCTTTTTATTGTTATCTGTTAATATTTTATTAAATCAGGCGTCATTTGGCGGAAGTCCCAAACCATTGAAAAATGAAATATTATGTACGTAGCTTACGAGTACTTCCGCAAAAAAAATGTATATGTAAGGCAAGATGATGCACCGCCCGCCCGCCCGCAAAAAATGCACAATCATGCACACTACAAAATATCAGTGCACAATACCTGCATTTAGCAAGACAGCAACACACCTTGCACCTTCACCAATTAGACTACACTTGTTTCGCCCCAACCCGGAGCATCCTCAGAAGTTAGATCGTGCGTAAACCAACACCAATGTTAATCTTAGTTTGAGGTACCTATCTGTAGATACAGATTCTAACTGAATATAAAGTGTTTTAAGTATAGTGTACAAAAATATAACTGTTGTTGCAGACGCATCGTCTTCGAACGAGGCGGTGCACCTCCAGCGGCGGCTGTTGAGCTTGAGTTCGGAGCTGGTGACGCTCCGCAACCACTTGCACGTGGGCGCGAACGCGGGCGCGGGAGCGGGCGCGGCGGCGGGTGCGACAGCGGGCGCGGCGGCGGGCGCGAGCTCGGGCAAGGCCCCGGCGCCCCAGCCGGCCGTGCCGCCGCGCGCGCCGCTCTCGCTGCCGCCGCCGCCCGCACCGCAGCCGCAGCCGCCCGCACCACCAATATACCCACACACGACACCACCAGGTACGTCTTTAAATTCTTCTTAAGGAAATCTTAATCGTATGACCGAAAGTGGCGCCCTCAGAGGTTTTTTATGGTTCCGTACCCAATGTGAAAAAACGGGACCCTATTACTAAGCCTTCGCTGTCCGTCTGTTTTGTTATTTTGTATTAGAGAGAGAAAGCATAATAGTTCATGTCATTTGCATTAATTTTTTTTAACTTGATGATGAATTCATGCATTAAATTATCTTTTGCATGCCTGCGCCCCACGTTTTTTCGTTTTAAAACTTCTGTATATGGTTATAATCCTACATCAGTTTATAAGTAAATATACTTACTGCTGAAAAGAACGTTCGCGTTTTAGATAATTGTAAAACGAATCGTCCTTGGACAAATCTCTGTGAAGTTCGTAAAAAGAACGTTCGTGTAGTAAAAAGAACGTTCGTGTAGTAAAAAGAATATTTTTTTTAAACTTTTTTCATACTTTTTTATTTATATATTTTTTTATTTTATACTTTTCATTTATATTTTTTTTATTAATTTTTTATATTTTTTATAATCTGTTTTAAAAACGTGGTTTTTAAAAAAAAAATTTTTTTTCAATAATTTTTATTTTCTACTTTTTAGTCTATATTTTCCTACCACCCGTTCGAGACTTTTTTAACTGATAAGCAGAACAGGCGCAAGAAACTTATCAGCTTTATCAAAAATCAAAAGTAACGATATTTACAAACACATACACATACAAAATAGGGCATGAGGGGGGTTCGAGGGGGCCTCGAGGGGAGGGCTCGAGGGGTCCCCCCTCGAGCCCCCCCGAGCCTCCCCGAGTCCCGCTTCGAGCCCCCCCGTGCCCCCCTCAAGCACCCCCGAGCCACCTCGAGCCCCCCTCATGCCCCCCCGAGCCCCACTCAAGCCCCCTCCGAGCCACCTCGAGCCCCCCTCAAGCCTCCCCGAGCGCCCCCGAGCCCCACTCAAGCCCCCCCCGAGCCACCTCGAGCCCCCCTCAAGCCTCCCCTCGAGCCCCCCTTGAGCCCCCCCGAGCCCCCATTTCGAGCCCCCTTGAGCCCCCCCGAGCCCCCCCCGAGCCCGATCAGACCCTGACCACTATTTCCCAACAAAGTACTCATCAAGACGATTCAAACGTGCCCATACTCGATGGAGTTGCACTGTTTCAATATTGAGTTCCTGTGGCATAGCCTTCCGGCTTCATCATCGGACCCTGGACCTCGTCTCCCGTCAGAGTACTCGTCAAGACGGTTGTAACGAGCCCAAACACGATAGGGTTGTATGGTGACATCATAGAGATCCTGTGGCCTTCTTCCTGATCCATCATCAGATCAGCTCAATGACACCATAATATTGCATTGCCTTCCAGTTCTGACCTATGTTTAAAGTTTCAAGTTTCTAGCTCATCGGGAAGCTAGTATAAAATCGTTCACAAACTTTGTGGAGAAACAAACACACAAACAAACAAACAAACGCGAAAGCAACCTAATAAAAACGTGGTAATAAAAACAGAATAAAATAAAAATTTAAGGGGGGCTCCCATACAACAAACGTGATTATTTGCTGTTTTTTTGGTACGGAACCCTTCGTGCGCGAGTCCGACTCGCACTTGGCCGGTTTATTTAATATGTTATTATTATTATTAGAAAAATATTTTAATAATGTTTTACGTGCAGTTTAGCCCATGGTCTAGTATTTTTAGAAGTTATCACTACATGCCCTCGTAGTCATTCGTATAAGTAGATAGCAAATGTGTTAAAAACGGCCACTTTTAGCAGTTAGGTATTGCTATCTACTTCTAGTAGTGCCTACGAGGGAATGTAACGATACCAACTAAAAATACTAGACTGTGGGCCCTAAAAATTCCTCGTAAAATATTATTAAAATTGTATATTAGAATTATAATATTAAATAAAATTCACCGCGGTGCCACTTTCGCTCACCTTAGAGGCATCCTAAGTTTTAAAAAACTGATCAGTACTGATTAATCATGAGCCATTTTTATGTTCCTATTAGCTACTGGGTGGGGCACATGCCTTTTTTATGGATGGTTGGTTAAGGTGGTTCGATGAGCTCAGTAGCGCCACCAATGGAAATAAATAATTTACGTTTTATCAAGGGCTTAGAATAAAAGTTGGTTATTTTGCGCAAATAGAAGAGTAAAGTGCAATATTTAAATATTTTTTCATGGCCTCAAATATAAGCAATAAATTATGAATGTCGATATTGCCAAAAGTGGCCACATTTAGCAATATCGACATTCATAACTTATTGCTTATATTTGAGGCCATGAAAAAATATTTAAATATTGCACTTTACTCTTCTATTTGCGCAAAATTATCAAAACTTTTAATCTAAGCCATTGATAAAACGTAATTAAATAAATTTAAATAAATATTTGACAACATCACATACATTGCTCCAATCCCAAAGTAAGTAGCTATAGCACTTATGTTATGGAAATCAGAAAAAAAAAATCAGAAAAAATTGATTTATTTCCATTGGTGGCGCTACTGAGCTCATCGAACCACCTTAAGAGGAATGAGCCATACATAGCCCACTACGGGAGGATTCATTTCAGATTGATGGGTGTTAATAACTGAAAATGCTGTCGTGACCAAACTTATTTTATTTGGACCAAACTTATTTTATTTGATAGGAAACAAAGAAGTAATCTAGGTATTTGGTTGTAGATGCGCGATGGCGCGGTTCAGGCGGGTGTCCGTCAAGCGCGGGAGCGGGAGCGGGAACAGGAGCAGGAACAACGTCAGGAGCGGGCGCGGGCGCGGGGGCGGGCGCGGGCAGCGGGGCGGACGTCGACGACCTGATCCACCTGCGCGGCCCGCTCACAGAGGACGCTGTCGTGCGCGCGCTGCAGGCCAGGTTCTACCAAAACAAGTTCTATGTGAGTCACACACTGTTTTATTGTACAGTACAACCAGCGAACTTAATCTATGGAATAATTATTCTGCTTAAAAAATGGCACCACACGAAAAGTACAACTAAGTGGATAGAGCTAAAAATGCTGGCATTTAATTATGCAGCACAAAGCGTCTGGACACTGGTTGCTTATTATTAGCGACCATTATTTGTAAACTCATAGATATTTTCTCTACTTAAACGAAAAAATAAGATACGTTTTTTCTGCATCTTTTTACTGCCTTCTGTGCATCTTTTCACCATTTGACTATAAAGGACGTAATTTCTAATACTTATTTAAACTTTATCTTTCTATCTTTTCTACAATACAAACTGCAATTTATTAAAAAGAACACTAAAGCTAGGGTTTCCTAGGATGACGGTGCTGTCATATTAAAATAGGGCCGTAATTTAGCGGCGTAGAACGGTGTCTATGTAAACAATATGGCGCGGTTTCTGACGTTACGGTGTCGCCGTATTGTTTACATAGACAACATTCAACGCCGCTATATTACGACCGTAATATGACGGCACCGCTATCCTAGGAAACCCTAGCTTAACGTCAGTCACCGCGTGCGTGGCTTGCCCGACTAAAGCTGAGCGGGTTGTACTTTTTCAGCCCCGTGGTGTCATTTTTTAAGCAATATTTGTTTGCAATTACACTTCCATAAATTTTAGTTCGCTGAGTACAACATTGTCACAAAAAAACTACAGTAGGCAACAGTGGTTGTATGTTGGGTACTTAAATCACAAACGCTTGAGCTTTCAAATTTCTTTATAACTTCAACAATTACTTATGTAAATCGTAATTGTATAGAAAGTAAAAACAAATAAGTAAATCTAAATTGGAATAAAAAATGTTTGCGCCCCTACTGAGGCTTATGTCGGTGTCGGGGGTACAGGTAGAGAGTGACCGTGCATACCTGCCGTGTGCCCGCCGCAGCCATTAGCCCCAACGACCCTAAATTATCTTTGTTCACTGCGACCGACATAAGATATCAATTAGGATTATTATTTGTGTATGACAGTTTTTGTGAACTGAACACACCCGTATTTTGGTGAATACGTATAAAGTAACCCTGGCCCCGACTTTTAAGAGGTATTTTATCTAAGATATACCGAGATGCAGCGAACTGAAATCTATAGAACAAGCATTCAGTTTAAAAAATGGCACCACACGAAAATGACAACTAAGTGGTAGTAGCTAAAAATGTTGGAATTTAATTATGCAGCATAAAGCGACTGAACACTGGTTGCATATCTACTTAATAGGGACCATGATTTATCCTACATGTGAAAGTTTGTGGGTTTGGATGTTTGTTCCTCAATCACGCAAAAACTACTGAACGGATTTGGTTGTAATTTGGCACACAGATAGTAGATAGCTTAGATTAAAACATAGGATTTTTTATTCCGATATTCCCACGGGAACGGGAACCACGCGGGTGAAACCGCGGGCAGCCGCTAGTATACTCGTAGATATTTTCTATACTTAAAGGAAAAAATATGATACTGTGATGCCCGATTGCATCTATTACAATTTTTTTAGTCGTTGCGCAAGTAGTAAATCAAATAAAGATCATTTTTTTCTTTACTATTAATCTTTGAAAGCTCATTCTGCTTTTGGTTTCGGAAAACATGTCGGTTTAGCTAAAAGTGTAATCGTAAAAAGAGTGATAAAATATACTACAAGATCACGCAAAAACTGTGTTTCCTTTAACGTAGCTACGCCACCCATTGTTACAATACCTACGATATTTCTGCATCTTTTTACTGCATTCTTTGCGTCTTTTACACCACGCGAGTTGTCATTTTTGAGCAATATTTGTTTACAATTACACTTCCATAAATTTTAGTTCGCTGCCGAGATGTACATTACTACGTGTGTAAATTTTGCGCAGACGATGATCGGGCCGATCCTGGTGGCGGTGAACCCGTACACGGACGCGTGCAACCCGCTGACGCTGACGGCGGCGCGCGCGCAGCGGCCCGAGCTGGCGCGGCTCCGGCCCGAGCTGGCGCGGCTCGTGCACGACGCCGTGCGCCACCAGGCCGACACCGGCTACCCGCAGGCCATCATACTCTCCGGTTAGCACTTGTTGCAAACACCTGTCACTTTTCTGATACAACTCTTAATAATTTCAAAAATAATTTCAAGAATAGGTACCATTAATGTCCGGCCAGTCTCAAAAATGGCACCTCAAAATAGCTCCCCACTTACAAACTGGGCGCATATTTTGTAAAAAGTAGTGATAAAAGTTGTTATTCTGTACAAAATAAGCTTATTTTGTACATAATAAGTGATATAAAATGTGAGTTTGTATAAAATAAGAGATGATTATAATTGATAATAGGCGCCCAATTTGTAAGTGGACGCTATTTCAAGATACGCTTTTTGCGTGCTGTTTTAGTTCGTAAAGCGTAGAATATTCTTGACCGAAGGCTGTATCCTATTTGTACCTACTTATAGTACGTTGATAGTTGTTTGATCAAAGCGAGTTTAACTAGGTTTTCGTTGATCCCACCACCCGTCTCACACAACAAAAAATTGCGTTTAATTTTTTTTTTTAAAAACAAAAACCGTTTTCAAAAAACTTGAAAATAAAAACAAAAACAGCTGCAAAATTAAAAACCTCTAAAAAGCAAGAAATAATTTTCAAATCACTAGATACCTACGCATATCACTGTAATAAAACACGTCTATTGAAGTCGGGTGGGGCTGGAGGACAGCTTCTTTTTTTTATTCTAAGAGCCCGACTTCATTAGACGTGTTTTTATTACAGTGATATGCGTAGGTATCTAGTGATTTGAAAATTATTTCTTGCTTTTTAGAGGTAAGTATTTAATTTTGCAGCTGTTTTTGTTTAAAATTTCAAGATTTTTGAAGTCGGTTTTTTATTTTTAAACAATTTTTTATTTCATTATTTTTAGTGTAATCACTATACGGTTCCTATTTGATTTTGAGGAGTTCCCTTGTGTATCTTTGAAATCCAAGGTCCAATAACAATGAATAAAAATGGTATCATCATCTGAAGTATTCTCGTTCAAACAAAAAAGAATCATCTAAATCGGTACATAAACAAAGAAGATATGGTCGATCATCTGTATAAGTTCACAAAATGGTAACGAAAACGACAGATTTTTTTAGGTTTTCCTGAAAAGTTCTGAACCGATTACAAAATTTAAAAAAATGGGACCAACTTGGAAATGAACCTGATCTAATACCGTTTGAATCATTTCAATCGGTTCAGCCGTCTTCGAGTAATCGGTGTACGTACAATAAAACAAAAAAAACTGGTCGAATTGAGTACCTCCCTCCTTTTGAAGTCGGTAAAGATGAACTTTCTGGTATCTAGTGAACCAGAAACCACAAACTAATTTATCCACGAGATTATTGGTTTATCTGCTCTATGTAGGTACTACAAGCGTTTTATGTCGATTTGCAAGCCTGCAACTTATAGTGTGTCGTGCGCAGGGGTGTCTGGGTCGGGCAAGACGTACGCGTCGATGGTGCTGCTGCGGCGGCTGTTCGACGTGGCGGGCGGCGGGCCGGAGACGGACGCGTTCAAGCACCTCGCCGCCGCCTTTACCGTGCTGCGCTCGCTCGGCACTGCCGCCACCGCCGCCAACTCCAACTCTAGCCGCATCGTTAGTACCAATCATTACACTTTGAGGACTTTTGAGTAGCAGTAGAAGCATTAAATTTTTCGATAACAAAACGTTGTTTCGTTCGTAATTATAGGTCCTGATGATTTCCAAGTTGTGCGTAATTCAGTCAGTTACAGTTTGCATGAAGTATATGGGTTGTTGCAGGGGCACTTCATCGAGGTCCAGGTGACGGATGGCGCGCTATACCGCACCAAGATCCACTGCTACTTCCTGGAGCCGACGCGCGTGGTGCGGCCGCCGGCCGGCGAGCGCAACTACCACGTGTTCTACCAGATGCTGGCCGGCCTCACGCCCGAGGAGCGCACGCGTTTGCACCTCGACAACTACACCGCGCAAGACCTCAGGTGACTGACCCAAACATCGTTCATTATTATTTATATCACAATCGAGCACAACTACACGTATTCTACCAGATGCTGGCTGGCCTCACGTCCGACGAGCACACGCGCCTGCACCTCGACAACTACATCGCGCAAGACCTCAGGCCACTCATCATATCAGCCGCACGACACCCACTGCTGGGTATAGGCCTCCCCTAAGGATCTTCACGTCGATCGGTTCTGTGCTGCCCGCATCCAGTGGCTTTCGCTGCCCTTCAGGCCACTCACACACTCATAACTCACGCTTGTGTAGCCGATTGGTTGTACCTAGATATATCACCACATCCACAATCGATATCGTATAATAATTTATTATGATGTTATCCGGCTCAAAGGACCAAAACGAGAAGTACGAAATAACAAACTGAGTGTGATGGTGTAATTAGTAACTCCTTTCGAACATAAGAAGAACTGTATATTACTGCAGAAGCAACAAGGATCAAAGAAAATTCAACTGTAGTTGTTTATAATCTATAGATGCAGTATAGGTAACGTACAGTTCAATTGAAACAATGTGTTTTATTGTGGTAGGTACCTGTCGAGCGCGGTGCACCGGCGCGCGGAGCCAGAAGAGGGCGCACGGTTCGCGGCGTGGAAGGCGTGCCTCGGCATCCTGGGCATCCCGTTCCTGGACGTGTCGCGCGTGCTCGCCGCCACGCTGCTGCTCGGCAACGTCGCGTTCCAGGACGCGCCCGCCGGCGCAGAGCCCACCACTGACGCTGAACTAGGTACCTATACCCCTTCCTACTATTTGGTACTCCTCATTGGATCGGGTCTGCTAATAATATTTCATTAAATACCCTGTGGGCTGTCATCATATTAAAGAGATTATGTGAATATTCTTGCGTTGATGAAAGCTCTTGCAACTCAAACAATCGAGGTACTCAATAGCACATGGTTTCACGCATTCGTCCTGCGATTGCGATGATTAAAATCACCTAGTTAGGTGGAGCCGTTGCATGGTCTCAACTGCTAATTGTAGGTAGAGCTACAGTACTTACCCGCGTGGCGATGGTGAGTAATGAGTGGCCTTTTCTACTTATCCATTCGTAAGGCCTATGCTCAAGCAGTGGAACCATAAATGGCTCCTGCTCCAGATTATGATGATGATAATAAACCGTTTTCTTGCGGCTGGCTAGCTGCCGCGGCCGCGCTGCTGGGCGTGCCCCCGGCGGCGCTGCTGCGCGGGCTGGCGACCCGCTCGGCGCCGCGCCGCCCGCGCGCCGGCGCGCCCGCCGCGCCCGCCCCCTCCGCGCCCGCCACCGCCGCCGCGGCCGCCGCCGCGCGCGACGCGCTAGCCAAGGCGCTCTACTGCCGCACCGTCGCCACCATCGTGCGCCGCGCCAACTCACTAAAGCGCCTCGGCTCTACCCTCGGCACGCTCAGCTCCGACTCTAACGAGTCCGTCCACAATCAGGTAGGTTTTCTCTGCTCGATGAAAGCTTCTCTAAATCAGAACGACTGTATCTACGTCATCCAGCTCTCTGGTTACCAGATCTAATTGGGTTGGTAAACTTTTTCAAAATTGTTGTGAATTATATATTTTCTGGTAGCTTTTGGCTTTGGAGTCAGGAATAACCAATTGCGGAATTTTTATAATACGTCATTTTAATTTAAATAATTATTTAAAATTTAAATTTACAGCATGGTACAATAAATCGCTATTACGGCTGTATGCGTAGGTAGTGCTTTTGCTCAAATAAAAAAAATGAAAATTTGGGCATTGGCAATGTCAACTATT
This sequence comes from Agriphila tristella, assembly GCA_928269145.1. Taxonomy (NCBI): domain Eukaryota; kingdom Metazoa; phylum Arthropoda; class Insecta; order Lepidoptera; family Crambidae; genus Agriphila; species Agriphila tristella. Next base: position 56,923,745 of record OV743431.1, on the reverse strand, counting down.
TGTCATGGTCACAGTCGGCTAAAATTAATAAAATAACACTTTTGTAAAGCTTTCTGAAGGCAATTCCTGTTTAATCCTCTGCACCCCACGTCTCTTTCAAAGGTATGGGAATTGTACAAAATTTGTTCTGCGGATGGTCACATCTATATTTCAAACTAAACGGAACAAAGCAGTGTAGGTACTTCATCGGCGTAATAAGCTGGATAATGGATTTCTTAAAGCTGATCCATTTCCCATAACTGAACAATAAAAACACTAGAAAATCACAATAAATAAGCTGAAAAACAAACAACAACATTACGTCGTTATTAATGATTATTACCAAAGAGTAAAATAATTGGATTACTCTTTGTCACTTTCTGTCAAATCTGTCCTGTCAATCAGTTTTTTATCAGTAAATGCAAGGGAACTTCGTGTTCAGCCGTACGTTTGATATTTTATCGCGATAATAATATAAAAAATTATATTTGATTAACAAGGTGAAATAAAAAAATCAGAATATTATTTTCTTTATTCTTCAAACTTGTGCTATCAACAAAAAATATAAAACAATTATCTTCGAAAAAGTTTACCAACCCAATTATGACATTTCCTGACTTTTCAGTATATTTCCTGTCATTTTGTCACCTACTTACATCTACATAGAAGTCTTTAAGTTGACGTTTGATATTTTTTCTCACCAAAATGACTTTACAAATCTTATTCTTTTTGGGCTATCAAAAATTCCTGACAAATACAGTTTTTCCCTGTTTTCCTGACAGATTAAAATTCTTGACATGTCAGGACAATTCCTGTCATCTGGTAACCCTATCATAAGATTCTTGCCCTACTCTCACAAGACTTTAATTTATGTTACTGTGTAAGTATAAGTATAGCTTGCAAAATGATGACCGATTTACAAGTGTGCCTGAAAACATGTCGTTTATCTTCATTGATTATTTTGTATATGTTACTCGACGACAAGGACGCAGCGTCGCGGCGAGCGTCGAGCGTGGCGGGCAGCGGGGGCGGCGGTCGGACGGGCGCGGGCGCGCGCTCGATGGCGGCGCTCAACGACGCCGTGCGGCACGCCACCGACGGGTTCGTGGGCATCCTGGACATGTTCGGGTTCGAGGACGCGGCGCCGTCGCGGCTGGAGCACCTGTGCGCCAACCTGTGCGCGGAGACGATGCAGCACTTCTACAACACGCACGTGTTCAAGTCCGTGGCGGAGTCGTGCCGCGAGGAGGGCGTGGCGTGCCTGGAGGTGGAGTACGCGGACAACGTGCCGTGCATCGACCTGGTGTCGTCGCTGCGCGGCGGGCTGCTGGCCGCGCTGGACGCCGAGTGCGCGGCGCGCGGCACGCCCGACCAGTACGTCGCGCGCATCAAGACCGCACACAGGTGAGGATATTAGCCTGCGCATTTCCTTTCTGTTTACACGAGTTTTCCACCCATGTACGATTTAAAACATACTTATTTTAACTTTATTAGTATTATCTGTGACTTTATTGATTCGTACGAATTGATTTAATCTAGTGATGGGACTCGAATCACAATTGATTCGAATGATTCGAATCAAGTCAATCAGAGCTCAATTCGAATGATTATTTATGCTGATTCGAATCGGTTGGCTGATTCCAATTGGTTGGGCGATTCGAATTGGTTAGGTGATTCGAATCATCACCTGATCCGAATCGGTTGGCTGATTCGAATTGGTGTTGGGTGATTCGAATCATCACCTGATCCGAATCAGTTGGCTGATTCGAATCATCACCTAATTCGAATTGGTTGGCTGATTCGGATCACCGTTAGAATTCGAATCAGGGGGCTGAGAAGGTAGTTTAATATTCGTTTTTTTCATTTCCGCTCAAGTGAATTTAATTATTTTCCTTATGGTCATAATTAATTTTGCGATATTGTTATTGATTCGAATCATTCGAATCATCACCTGATTCGAATCATTCGACTTATCACTCGATTCGAATCATTTGACTCATCACCTGATTCGAATTTGTTAGCTGATTGGAATCATCACATTGATTCGAATCATTATAACGATTCGAATCATCGTCAAATTTGAATCGACGATTTGAACCACTTACGGGTGATTCGAATCGATTCGAATACATTTTTTTGATTCCAGTCCCATCACTAATTTAATCTATTGCAGCATTGAAAGATAAAATAAATGGCATAGATTGTCTCCACATCTCTTAAAAGTAATATTACTCGTAACACGTGGCCGGTTGCTTAGGGGCCACCCTCGGCTGGCGGAGGCGCGCGGCGCGCACGCGCGGCGGTTCGTGGTGCGCCACTACGCGGGCGACGTGACGTACGACGCGGCCGACTTCCTGGACGCCAACCGCGACGCCGTGCCCGACGAGCTGCTCGCCGCCTTCGACACGCGCACCTGCGACTTCGGCTTCGCCACGCACCTCTTCGGCACTGAACTCAAAGCAAGTATCTCTTCTCATCATCATCTCCTTTGACCTTATATGTCGGCGCATTACATAAGGTACGCTATGCTACTCTTCAATTTTTTCCAGTCACCCGTTGTATTCTCTTGACTCTTATCTTACTAATATCGGGTCATTCCAAACTTACCATCAAAATTTCAAGGATGTGTCGAAACATGTGTCTTATTTCACCACAAAATTTTGGTCATCCCATACTAAATTGCGGCAGTGAAACGTGGTCGCTAACTATGGGTCTCATAAGGAGGCTCAAGGTCACCCAGCGTGCAATGGAGAGAGCCATGCTCGGCATTTCCCTGCGTGATCGAATCAGAAACGAGGAGATCCGCAGGAGAACTAAAGTAACCGACATCGCTCGAAGGATTGCTCAGCTGAAGTGGCAATGGGGGACACATAGCGAGAAGAACCGATGGCCGTTGGGGCGAAAAGGTTCTGGAATGGCAACCGCGCACCGGACGACGCTCGGTAGGTAGTCCCCCGACAAGGTGGACCAACGATCTGGTGGAGATTGCCGGAAGCCACTGAATGCGGGCAGCGCAGGACCGATCGTCGTGGAGATCCTTAGGGGAGGCCTATACCCAGCAGTGGGTGTCGTACGGCTGATATGATGATGATGATGATGATACTAAATTGATCACGTGATTTCTTTGATTTGTATGGATAGTCGATTTTTTTACATATTTGTCCATGTGTTCCTTAGAGAAAGTTGTTCAGTTTTATTGACTGAACACATCCTCAAGATTTGGATGGTGAATACAAAATGACCCTGTATTTATTTCTTTCTTCGTTCTATATCTTCTCCGTCCATCAAATCATTCCTACTCCATCCAGTAGGGAAGTAATCAGGAGACTTTTTGCCTAACCGCTGTGTTTGATGGCAGGCGCTAGCGGCTCACGGCGGGCCGGCGGGCGCGCAGTTCCGCGCGTCGCCGACGGCGGGCGGCGGCGCGGGCGCGGGCGCGGGCGCCGAGGCCGCGTCCACGCTCACGCAGGACTTCCACACGCGCCTCGACAACCTCCTGCGCACGCTCGTGCACGCGCGCCCGCACTTCGTGCGCTGTCTGCGCGCCAACAACACCGAGACGCCGATGCTTTTTGAAAGGGCTACGGTCGCTAAACAGGTAAATATGTAAAGCGCTGTTGCAAATTGACGATTTTTTTTCCTTTTTCTACTACCTACATACTCTTTACCAGCAACACCATAAAAATCAGTAAATTATAACATTTGCATGCGGCCACAGATTACATACCTACTATACATACTAGTGAGCGATCTATCTTATGAAAAGCCTGCGGCTTAACCACAATTCGATGGAAAAGCTACAGGAGCGTTGAAAAGCCTAGCTGAGCTGTACCTAATGATGTTCTGTTACTAATTGAAAACAGTAGCAACTCGGGTCGCTTGACCAAGTAAAAATAAATTGGTTTCCCACGATACAGGCTCTGCCTAGTTTGGGGGCCTCTGTAGGTACACATTTGTAAAACGAATCTTCTGTGCAATAAATATTTATTTCATTTATTATTTTATTTCATTTCGTCTATTATACCTTACAGTGGCGAAGGGTCCATATAAGCCAATTCCCACCGGCTTACCTTTTAAAAATCCCACCCCATCGATACACTATGCAGATCACAACAGTTTTGTAGAACGGCTTACCTTCGCCATAATTTCACCCCTCGCCACTGAATTACCTTAGTGTAATGTAAGCTTGTGATTCGTGTTCAGGTGCGCGCTCTACAAATCCTGGAGACGGCCCAATTGATGGCGAGCGGCTACCCGCACCGTATGCGGTTCCGCGCGTTCAGTGCCCGCTACCGCGCGCTGTACGGGCGGGGCGCGGGCGGCGGCGCGTGGGCGGCGGAGAGCGGCGCGGGCTGCGCGCGCGTGCTGCGCTCCGTGTGGGCCGCGCACGCGCCGCCCGCGCCCGCCTCGCCCGCCGCCGTGCGCTGGGCGCTCGGCAAGCGGCACGTCTTTCTCAGCGAGGGGATGCGACAGGTAAACCTATTGCGATAATAACATAGTTTCTTACAGGCCGCATTGTCTATATTCCTGTGCTAACACATTAGCTTTTATGAGAGTTCATCGATGTCGTTCACGGAAAATTTTGTTATTACTTACTAGGGTTTAGGTCGCACCTACTGACGTGCCCGTTCGAGCAACTCGAACGAGTATTTAAACAGTGTAACCACATAGGTAATAGATAATATGTAGTACTAGCGTACATAAGTTGCACTTCGCAAAATCGTTTAAATAAATTGCGACTCTTGCGCCAACACAATAAAGTACAATTCAGGTCGCACAGCGCTTCCTTCGCTCCAAAACATTCACTAAGTTGTTTTCTCTCTTTCTATCGCGTAGGTTTTATCTTTTCTCAAGTATGAAATTTGTCCTCTCAGAGGACGCCGAACGCTTCAGACTCGCGCGCGGAGTGACAGAGCCTTGGTGTAACCAACATAGCAATAAAAATTACTTCTGCTCCGTAACCTATATACTCCTTCAACCCAGATACAATATTGATACCTAGGTACATCCAGCCCCCCTAGCATGACCACCGAAACACGATATATAGGTATCGCGTGATATAGCGTATTATCGACACTTAACTGTCAAATTCCATTGTCTTTTGACAGTTAAACGTGATAAATCACTATAAATGATATTTTATAGCGTTTCGGTGGTCATGCTAGGGGGGCTGGGGAACTGTTCTTCAAATTTTAATTAGTATGTAAATTACTTATCACTTGCGTTTTCCAGGTGTTAGAGCGCATGCGGCGCGCCCGGCGGCAGGCGGCCGCGGAGTGCATCCAGGCGGCGTGGCGGCAGCACCGCGCGCGTGCCAACCGCCCGCCCGCCGCGCCCGCGCCCGCTCCCGCGCCCGCTCCGCCCGCGCGCCCGCGCCCCGCGCCCATCGCCGGCACGCCGCCGCCCGACCCCGCCGACAAGTGCGACCAGGCGCTCGTCAAGAAGACCTGTTCCCTGTTCGGTCTCGACCTGGTGAGACTCATCGAGAATAGAGTCCGTCCCTGACTATTTTTGATCTCCTGTATTGATCCCCTATATTTGTGATCTCCTGTCCTGCATGTTCTCAGTGAGATACTGAGACGCTTACTCAAAGTTCATATTCTATGCTCAAAGTTTACCATATTTCTAGCCTAACTTAGTGGTTTGGCTCCTAGCTATTATCACCATCTTATTTATCAGTTCCCATTTTTATAATAAAAATGTTACCATTATTATTGTATTGCGGTAGCTTGGGCAAAGTGTCTAAGTAGGTATATTTGAGAGTTCAGCGAGAACTTCGAACGTTTATCTTTTTGATGAAGAATTTTTAATATCGTTCCAAGACATCAAATTTAAAGCTTAAACTTGTAATGTGCGCAGGAGCGTCCTCCGCCGCTGCCGCCGTCGCGCGCGTACACGGTGTCGGGCGGCGTGAAGCTGGGCTACCCGCAGCAGCGCGCGGTGGCGGCCGAGTGGGCCGACGAGCAGGGGCTCGTGCGCCTGCGCCCCGGCGACCTCGTGCTCGCGCTCGGCGCCGCCCGACGGGGACACACCACTGTGCAGGTACTGGGCTACCCGCAGCGGCGCGCGGTGGCGGCCGAGTGGGCCGACGAGCAGGGGCTCGTGCGCCTGCGCCCCGGCGACCTCGTGCTCGCGCTCGGCGCCGCCCGACGGGGACACACCACTGTGCAGGTACTGGGCTACCCGCAGCGGCGCGCGGTGGCGGCCGAGTGGGCCGACGAGCAGGGGCTCGTGCGCCTGCGCCCCGGCGACCTCGTGCTCGCGCTCGGCGCCGCCCGACGGGGACACACCACTGTGCAGGTACTGGGCTACCCGCAGCGGCGCGCGGTGGCGGCCGAGTGGGCCGACAAGCAGGGGCTCGTGCGCCTGCGCCCCGGCGACCTCGTGCTCGCGCTCGGCGCCGCCCGACGGGGACACACCACTGTGCAGGTACTGGGCTACCCGCAGCGGCGCGCGGTGGCGGCCGAGTGGGCCGACGAGCAGGGGCTCGTGCGCCTGCGCCCCGGCGACCTCGTGCTCGCGCTCGGCGCCGCCCGACGGGGACACACCACTGTGCAGGTACTGGGCTACCCGCAGCGGCGCGCGGTGGCGGCCGAGTGGGCCGACGAGCAGGGGCTCGTGCGCCTGCGCCCCGGCGACCTCGTGCTCGCGCTCGGCGCCGCCCGACGGGGACACACCACTGTGCAGGTACTGGGCTACCCGCAGCGGCGCGCGGTGGCGGCCGAGTGGGCCGACGAGCAGGGGCTCGTGCGCCTGCGCCCCGGCGACCTCGTGCTCGCGCTCGGCGCCGCCCGACGGGGACACACCACTGTGCAGGTACTGGGCTACCCGCAGCGGCGCGCGGTGGCGGCCGAGTGGGCCGACGAGCAGGGGCTCGTGCGCCTGCGCCCCGGCGACCTCGTGCTCGCGCTCGGCGCCGCCCGACGGGGACACACCACTGTGCAGGTACTGGGCTACCCGCAGCGGCGCGCGGTGGCGGCCGAGTGGGCCGACGAGCAGGGGCTCGTGCGCCTGCGCCCCGGCGACCTCGTGCTCGCGCTCGGCGCCGCCCGACGGGGACACACCACTGTGCAGGTACTGGGCTACCCGCAGCGGCGCGCGGTGGCGGCCGAGTGGGCCGACGAGCAGGGGCTCGTGCGCCTGCGCCCCGGCGACCTCGTGCTCGCGCTCGGCGCCGCCCGACGGGGACACACCACTGTGCAGGTACTGGGCTACCCGCAGCGGCGCGCGGTGGCGGCCGAGTGGGCCGACAAGCAGGGGCTCGTGCGCCTGCGCCCCGGCGACCTCGTGCTCGCGCTCGGCGCCGCCCGACGGGGACACACCACTGTGCAGGTACTGGGCTACCCGCAGCAGCGCACGGAGGGCGTGTCGCCGGTCACTGCGACTCGCGAATTTGTAAGGCAGCCATTACATGGTCATGCAAGCGTCAGTCAAATTCCATCAGTCATGAATTACGTTTGACTGATTGACTGATGGAAAGAACAAATCACATCATGCAACCATATCAGTCACTACATTACACGGTAGGTTAATCGTCAGTCACAGCCCGTGACTGTGGTTAAACTGACAGCAAAACCTACCGTGTAATGGGTGCCTTATACTTATAATATAGCCGCAAATCGTGAATTAAAGTCCGTTCGCTTAGATAGTGTAGGTACCCGCAAACACTTGTGTTCAGAGACAGGAATACCCGTAACGAACACAACCTTTCACTACGGCGGCATTTCTATGTAAACTGCCAAAATCCAAATTGACTTACGGGTATACACCGCGCGCGGTATCCTTTGTTTATGCGGCGGCATCCTTTGATAATCGCGATAAAAGGGCGACACTATCTAAGCGAATGGACTTTAATTGCTGCTGCGGTGAGCAGTCGTCACGGTTTGCGTAGCCAAGCGGTTAAGTGTGCTCTTCACTAATGCGGCGACAAACTATTAGTAATGTGTGGCGGCGAGCAGGCACGTATCCAAGGGGGGGATAGTTGGGATTTATCCCTCCCCGAAATCCAGAACACACAGTACAGGACTAAATTCAAATTTAGCGGGCGAGGCATTCTCCGGTTTGCGGGATGCAGTTGTCCCCCCCCGAATCAAAAGTCTGGATACGTGCCTGGCGGCGAGGCCTTTCTCCTTTGAAAATTGTAATAACTGGACATGCTTGTAGGTATATAGGTATACTGACTGAGCGTACTCACCGACTGAATATTTTAATGATTTGTTCGTGCATGGTCGCTAGGTGGGCGGTCGCCGCGTGAGCGTGCCGCACGCCGTGCTGGCGCCCCCGCGCCCTCCCGCGGCGCGCCCCCCGCCGCCGCCCGCGCCCCCCAACGTCGCACCCGTCGCCTGACCAACATAGGACTACTACATTTCATCACAATTTTTGAAATCAAGCGATTTACAAAACATCCAGCTATAATTATCATGAAACCTCTAACTCCATGATATAAAATGTACTGAGCCAGATACAAAAAAAATGTCAGATACTTACATGGCAACGGGTACGGAAGAGTGAAATAAAACACACAACCATCTTAGATTGTAGTAGTTGGTTGGTTATTGAAATGAAACTTAATACGTTGCAATAAGGTTGATTTCTAATAATTCTATTAAATGTTCTATAGATTCGGTGCCTTATACCTGCCTGTTAGCGTAGTGTACATATTAGTGGTAAGTATTTATAACGTGCGAAGTCGTTGTGTGCCTGCGCAGGCGCACGAACGCGCAGTATTATGTAAACGACTGATGGTACTCGCCATACTTCATCAGACTGAAATAATTAGAGCGAGAACACATAAATAATGGTCTAGAGCCCTTAGGGGGCCTCCATAAATTACGTGAGGTGATTTGGGCGATTTTTCGACCCCCCCCCCCCCTCCCCCCTTGATGAAATGTCGTGAGATTTGGCTCGACCCTCTCCCCCCCTATAAATCCCACATGAGATTTTTCAAAACGTGTATTTTTTTAGTGTGATTACGTTAATATGTGCTTGCTTGCTTTGCATTTATTTAAATAAACATTATTGTTTAGGATTTACCATATTTTGGTATGAAAAATGATAATTTTTATTTACTTAATTAAAATTACAGGAATTAAACGTGTGCAAACTTTATTAACTTTATTTAACCTAGTTTTTTTCGCGATACTGTTCCTGCAGAAAAAAAATTACGTGATATTTGCCGAGGTCCCCCCTCTCCCCCACGTGAGATTGGGTGAGATTAGGCTCGACCCCCTCCCCCCCCCCCTAAATGCCTCACGTAATTAATGGACGCCCCCTTATCTTACCTAACTTTAAAAAAAATATAGATAGATAGTTCAAATAAATTCAAAATATATTTTAAATAGGTAACACTCAGACAAGTATTACAAAAATAGACAATCGCTCTACTTATTTCGATTATTAAGTATAATAATTATTGATATATTAAAAAGATGTCGGCTCGGCAAGCGGGCGCGAGCAAAACTAAAAGCATTAAAAATTTAGTTAACGTACAGTAAAATACATGTTACAGATTCCGGCAAACATCTTCACGCTCTTTCGACGGAGTGGGGATAAGTTTGCGTATGCGCACATGCGAGCGACCAATAGCGCGCGCCCCTCTCGAGCCGCCCGCGTACGTCACCGCTACGCATACCCAAAATAGGTACGCGTTCTGCGCAATCCCCACCCGAATTCAAGATGTTTGCTGGCTACTGTACACGTCATTTTAAGAAATTAATAATAGTAGAAGATGAAACATAATAAGCGATATTTCGGTCGGCCTCGGTCATAGAAAAATTGGTGCCTCATTGCACAATGAGGGCTTTTCAAAATGACATTTACAAAATAAAAATAGTAACTTGCCTCGCTAGATGGCGATGGAAGAAAGAGACGAGTCAAAATTAGCTTTTAAAAATAAACTTTCAAAATTGTTATAATCGTTTTGAAATAATAGTGTTTGAGAATTAAAAAGTCTGCCAAGCCATATCTGGCCGGAAGTCCTTTAAAAGTGATTTTTAACCGGCAGTGAAGGATTATCTCAAGCCTCCAGCCAATTTTATTTGCGATAGTCTTCTGATCCTCGCTCCTGCACAACATTTCCGACCGTGTGCCATGCATTTCATCGTGATGTCATATGACGTAGGCAATATTGTCGCGGGCTTACGGACTAGAATATTCGGCTCGCGCCCGCGCCGTGCGTCGACGGTGCTAGTGATCATATCATAGAGTAACGACGTTAGCTTAAGTTCATACGCTTAAGGGCCCACCGAACCTCGCGCCGCCAATCAAGAAAAAATCATAACAACGAAATAACTATGTTAAATAAAATTCTGAAAAATATAAAAACTAGTATTAGCTATCAACTATATTTGTATGCGTTAAATTCTTAGTTTAAATGTGTTCGCGTAGTTAAAATCTGGATTAACGCCCAAAGTGGCCACTTTAGGCGTTAATCCAGGTTTTAAATACACAAACACATTTAAACCACGAAAAAACGCATACAAAAATAGTTTTTAACTAGTTTTTATATTTTTCAGAATTTTATTAAACATAGTTATATCGTTGTAATTATTTTTTCGTGAGTGGTTGGGCTAGTGTAGGCTCGGTGGGCCCTTAAGTATTGCTTAACTTTATACTCACGGAGATACATAATAATTTAACAACGAATGTCCACGTTTCATTATTATTGTCGTGTGTTTCAAGCAGGTTTGAAATATTTACTGACGATATGATGGCGTCAAAATTGTGACCATGTTTTCTTGAATAAGTGTGCCTAAATATTTTTAACATTGATTAAATAAAAAATAAGAATTGTCTTCAGGTAAAAATGATTAGAAAATCTAGAATACACCATTTTCAGTTAACGGAAAAGACAGTGTTAAATTAGTGTACTATCCACGCCAATTGGTATTGTGCCTGGCGGCCATTTTTTAAACCTCAAAACTGAGAAACGATTTCATTTTTTTATATACCTTATCTAAACCTACTCTACCCTATGTTATTGAAAATAATAATTCAATAATTAATATATTATATATTACCTATTAGTGTCCAGACACACTATGCCGAAATCACGCGACCGAAGTTCGGCAATATTTCGCCTGCAATGCTATTTGAATGACTGACGATGACACATCATGCCGAAATTACGTCGCGTTTTTTTTTCATAGTAAAGTCGTTGCTGCCGAACTTCGGTCGCGTAATTTCGGCATAGTGTGTCTAGACACTTAGAATTGTCTTTTGTCATGTCATTTTTTTTTTTAGTTGCGGATGACGTTAACGTGGATGTTAATGAGACAAGGTTCCTGCGCATTAGCATTTGGCGGGGATAAGTAATATGTAAAATATTTTATTGTATCGACAGCGGAGTTTTATCGTACGCGTAGAGCAATGATGTATCATAATATATCTTTGGCGTAGAGTTCGGCGCGCAGCTCGGCGTCTTGTTACCAACTCGTGCGCGTGCGCAGCGCGTCACATAGAACTCGGTTAAACACTACTCGTATAAAATTAAACTCTACATACAGAAACATTGGTTGTTAGGACGCGAGCCATACTCGAGTGCAATCGCTTACCGCGCGTATTTAGGACAATTACGACTATGAGCTTGCCAACATGAGTCTGACGTACTTTTAATGTTATATTCTAAAAATTATGTATTTTAGTAAAAGGATTAAGGTACAAATAAATAAGCCTATGATACTTTAAAATAGTTGTTTTATTTTAGCGTAAGTATTATGTCGTACACAAAATATGTCCATTCTGGAATGTAGGGTGCGGGAAGCGGCCGGTGGCCGACGAAGCTCTTTTTCAACGAGAATGCAAAGGCAGCTTAATTACAATAAGTAATATTTATAAATGCTTTTGATATTTTATATGTCTAGATAAACAGTCGAAGCTATGAAGGTGTCGTAAAAATTACTTTTTATCACTCAACAGTTGAGTGCTAAAAACACACGCATAGTAAGAACGGCCTTCGTTGAGAGGGATGGGGATCCAAATACTCTTTGGACTCGACGATGCTAAAAACGCATACCAACATAAAAAAGTTTTGGTTTAGTCCGTCAAAAGAGCAACATTATCTAGACATATAAATTATCTAAGGTAAATGCTTAAATTCAATTGTAATTAGATAATAAAATGAGATCTTATTTGCCACCACAGCAATCGCCATGCGGCAGGGTAACCATGATATAACATCAAGAGCTTCGAGCGACCACCTAAAATAGTTAATTTATCAAACTTTAAACCAATTAAGTTTTACGTATAAGCTACTTAAAATAAACATTCCAAACGTTACATATAAAGTCATTAGATATGAAACATAAAAAACATTCAATATGTCCGATTCAGCCGCTTCTTTCTTTAACTAACTTCCAGAAGTGCCGGCAACAATTCTCCTGACGCACGTCCTCTGGTACCTACTGTCTACAGCACATCTAGTACAGCCCACGCAGATTAACAATGGGACTGCAAATTTCGGTTAATCGCGCTTGCCACAATAAGTATGAGTGAGACAGGGATATAGATTTGATGATATGGTGTGCGAGCGAGAAGTGAACATGTACGATGCTATTCAATTCCATTATTTAACGGTGCGTGTGGTAAACGCGTTTAACCGAAATTTCCAGTCCCATTCTTTATCTGCGCGGGTTGTACGTCACTACATCTTTAACCCACAATTATTATAGATACAATTATGATTATTATAAATTATTAAGCCGCGGATACATTAGGGAACCATGACGGTCAACAACTACGTGTGTCCCGAAACAAATGTCGCTGAACATGTCGCTAGTTCGCTAACAGAGTGGAAGCTAGCGACATTTCCCACGTGACGTATGCGCGTCGCAAAATGTTGCGGGGCATGTTACTGGACACTGGGCAACGTTGCTCACGTAGACTGAGCATCGTAGTTGGGGGTGATTTTGACTTATTACCATCATCCAACCTAGCTATCCAATCCAAGTTGGATGTTGTTGTGTCATCTTCCAACCTACCTCAATACTGGGAATATATTATCTTAACAATTTTTGTACCCAACTTCCAACGTGTCATTAATGTACTGTCAAAACCTATAGTCGATTACTATACCGCAGTTTTGACAGGTTGGAAGATGGGAACACAAATAGTTCAGATAATGTATTCCCATTATCCAACCTAAGGTAGGTTGGAAGATGACACAAAAAAATCCAAACATCCATCCTAGGACCTAATAGGGAATATGCATCAATTTTTTTCTTAATCTTAATCAAAAGTATAATGCGTGAGAAAATTAACTGTAATATCAAAACTTTTCTCTTGTGTTTTTTTCTCGTGATATAGTTACTTGAAGTTAGCGCGCAGCAGCACCCGCCGAAAACGCTCCATACAAAACGGTGACGTCACACATCACGTTTCAGGTGTGTTTCGGCGCGTTTAATATGGAGTTAGCCAATAATCTTCAATTATCTCCCTAAATTTTGCGTTTAAGTACATATGTGTCATACAAAATATTGTTTCTTATTCGATATTCTATCTGACTGTAAAGTGCATTATATCCGAAAAAGAGAAAAAAAAAATGATATTTTTCCCTGATTTCATCGTGTGATAAAACTAAAATAATACATTTTTTTATTTGTTTTCCTGTTCCATCATGTTTTTATAAGTGTCCGCAGCGATCAAGCTCAAATTCATCAAAATCGGTGACTTATGCATATTCCCTATTGTCTAATTTCAAAATCTATCGCAATCGCTTTTATTTGACAGATGGATGTGACACATTGCTGCATTTCTTTGGTAACTTTTTATTTATGCCAAAAAGTATCATCATTTGACAGATGGATGTGACACATTGTTGCATTTCTTTGGTAACTTTTTATTTATGCCAAAAAGTATCATCATTTGACAGATGGATGTGACACATTGCTGCATTTCTTTGGTAACTTTTTATTTGTGCCAAAAAGAAGTATCAATGTTCTGTCAAAAGAAAGCGATTACTATAGATTTTGAAATTGGACTATTAGTGGGCTGGGATGGATAGCTAGGTTGGAAGATAGATGGGAATAAGTTGTCATTTTGTCCCCTAATATATCCGAGGCGTTACGAGGCGCTCTCACAGTGAACACGAACATTATGGCAGTGTAGGTAGAGCAGATCCCGACAACACAACTACTTTATCTAATCGCTATGATGTCCCTACGATAATTCTCTCTTTTTTACATGTAACAGTATTATATATTATATCAAAATGCGACAGTAAGACAGTAATAAATGCACAATTCAATAACGCCGAATAAGACAGAGTTAATAAAATTTGACGACAACAACAACATTGAAGGTCCCGTTAAAACACTTGAAGTATTAAATATTAGAATATACGCAGACATTTATAAAATGCTTCGTTGGTTATATCACATCGCAGCGGCGCGCCGTGTGCTCCATGATTTTTTATAATAAAACTTGAATCGATGCTATTATATTGTTAGACAACCAGGGGCCGTATTATGACCTCTTATTACCAGGCAGTTTTCTGACTGGCTTACAATTTATCTCTTTTACAGCGGGAAAGAGATGTCACTACAGCAATTTATTAACCTGGCAGGTGTTAACGGCTCGTAAAACGGCCTTAGGCAATTTTATTGCCTAACTAACGTTTAAAATAAGAATAATATTTCTTTTTCATACTGAAAGCCTAGAACCAGGCATGTACAATGCCGTCACAATCACCACGTTCAATATAAACTCGAGAGCAGAAAAATCGCACCACAGGCCTATTTTCATAAAAACGAGGTAACTTTGAAGCTCTGGTTCTTCGCCCAGTATTAAACGGGCATTGATCTGATGATGGCAAATTAAAGAATAAATGGTGGAGGCCCATAATGCTAAGGAAACCTAATGGATTCGTTGAGTCGTTTAGCTCAGGGTTAAACTTAAAAAAAATACAAGCTAAAATTACATCAAAAGTATGTAAAATGTAACACTAAAAACTCCATACAGGCTCTGGTGTAAACAAGGCTTCTGATCCGTTGGGTTTCTTTAGCGATCTGAGCCTCCTCCATTTATTCTTTAATTTGCCATTGTCAGATCAGAGCCCGTTTAATCCTGGGCGGAGAACCAGTTACCTCATTTGTATGAAAATAGGCCTGTGGTGCGATTTTTCTGCTCTCGAATGTAGACGTAATAAAATCGGCAAGCACACGGCACACGGTAATTTGAATATCTATGTTCTAAACATCGACAAATCTCAACTATTCATGCACTAACATTCGATAGCTATTTGCAACATTTACAAAAATACAACAATTTTGTCATGACTTTTTTGTAATAAAATACACCTGAAGGAATCTATAGAAAATTTGGCAACAATCATTTAATTCATGTACATTTACAATTTCATACAAATACGACAGAGCTATATCAAGTCTCATTAACAACAAATACATAATATTACATATACCCGAAACAGATAATAATACTGTATAGAAATAATGCTATAATTAATGTTAAGCGTAAAATATGAACCGAAGCGCGGCAGTATGAGTCGGCCGCTCAGATCGCACAACATCGAGATTTCGGTATAACCTTAGAGTAAACATGTAAAAAGGTCAAAAACTTATACTTAAAGTTACGCTAAGTAAGTGCTAGAGTACAAGAAGGCAACGTGCAGCACAATACAACCACGCCCCGCGGTTTCGTACGTTACACTCTGTTTATCTTTACTTGTTTATTTACGGCCGATTTCACTAAGCGATCCTCAGTTAGAGATAGGCTTACTAAAAATTTGTTGCCTAGCGACCGAATTTAATAACCTATCCTCAGTAAGAAAGAGGCTTACAAGGTTTGTTGCCTAGCAGCCGATTTCACTAAGCTATCCTCAGTAAGAGATAGGCTATTGCAAAAGATTTGTTGCCTAGCGGCCGATTTCACTAAGCTATCTTAGTTAGAGATAGGCTTACTAAAGATTTGTTGCCTAGCGGCCGATTTTACTAAGCTATCTTCAGTTAGAGATAGGCTTACTAAAGATTTGTTGCCTAGCGACCGATTTCAATGACCTATCCTCAGTAAGAGATAGGTTTACTAATGATTTGTTGTTTAACGACAGATTTCAATAACCTATCTCAATAAGAGATAGGTTCACTAATGATTTTCTGTCTAGCTATAGCTACCGATTTCAATAACCTATCCTCAGTAAGAGATAGGCTTACTAAAGATTTGTTGCCTGGATATATCTGTTAAATGAAGGGAAATTATAACTGCCTAGTAACAGATACATAGTAGTCCTATCTCTTACTGAATATTCATTATTGAAATCTGCCGTAATTAAATAAAAAAAAGATTAATTATTGATATTATTTCTTTCGTAATCTAAGTGTGGAAAAGTATTTCTTGTATTTTATAAATAAATATTTTATTAAGGAGTTGGGTGAAGATTTTTTTACCAAATAGGACAAGAAAGGATAAACAGACCTGTAGATATATCCCGGATTTCAGACCAATGGAGCGAGAAGGTAATTTCGATTGCTTCTAAATGAATTTTTTAAGTTTATGAACTTCTTGGTAAGTAAGCAAAACGATAGACGGGATCTTGCTTATTTTAAGGTACCTTTGAGTTAAACATTTCCCAAATACTTCTATTGTCTTATTCAGAGTGCGTTCGTTAAACTAGGGCCAAAGTTAACATGGCGTTAGACTGCGGACTAACGCCATTTTAGCGCAAATCGTATTCAGAGTGACAGTTTAACGTTTAGTCCCACCGTTTAAGGATTTAAAGGTGCATTGTGATTGGTTTGCAAGCATAAAACCAGGTTTTGTTAGAACAGTCTTGTACCCCAGTTTTGTGAAACATCTCTGAATAAGACAGTTACTCTTTGCTCTTGACCATAAATCAGGCCTATCAATGACAAAGTAGCTAATATCTTTTAGTAAATACTGGTTTCATTTTCTCAATTTGCAGATTTGTAGAAAACCGCGGGGCGTCACTCCACCAATAACAAAATTTTAAGCGTTACCACCACTTAATACAAAAAATCTCACGAACAAAAATACTCGTTACTCCTTTACAACACATGACATTTAGTTGGAAGTTGATATTGGGAATAATTTATTCATAAACCAACTGATAAAATATGCAAAATGTGATTTGCTATAAAATTCGAATACACAACAAGTTTAGCAACCAATAAAGTATACCTAGTTATTTTTGTTTGATCGCTCGTTAAACAAATTGGTTGTCAACATATGTACATATTAATCATTATGTGTCTACAGTGCTTTCAACGTATACAGAGTTATTTTTAGTTAATACAAAACCTCTCGTGGGGTTGATCAGACCATCAAACTGAACAACTTTCATTATGGAACCAACCTTGAAACCGCGAAAAAAAATCAGCTGTTTCATACATTTCGATGGAGTAGGATTGTACTTTTGTATGGAACAGCAGATTTTTTTTTCGTGATTTCGTGGTTGGTCACATAATGAAAGTTGTTCAGTTCAATGGTCTGATCAACCCCACGAGAGGTTTTGTATTAACTAAAAATAACTTCATCACTGATAGGTACAGGCAACCCAATGGAGTAACGTATCCCTAACTTATAGTGTCTCAAAACATCAATCCTTATATAGTTTTTTTACAACAAATTATGTAAAATACTTTTCATTTGTCAGTGCCAAAATGTCAATCTCGCTTTTTTAGTTGAGCATTGTTTCGTTATCCACAATAACTAAGGCAAACAAGGCAGTTTGATTTGTATTTGAACAATCATTTAAAGCAAAATATTATAATTATCACTATACTAATTTATATCGGGTCATTTTGAACTTACTATCCAAATTTTAATTAAATAAATAAAAAAATAATAAATAAATACATTTTAAGGATGTGTCCAGTAATGGACTGGACACATCCTTAAAATTTATTACTACTAAACTAAACAACTTTCTGTAAGAAACATGTGTCAAATTTCTCCACAAAACTTTGGTCATCCCATACTAAATTGATCACGTGATCTCTTTGATTTGTATGGAAACTGGAAAGTCGATTTTTATTTTACATATTTGACCATGTGTTTCTTAGAGAAAGTTGTTTAGTTTCATGGACTGAACACATCCTCAAAATTTGGACGGTATGTTCAAAATGACCTGATATAATGTAACTTGGAATAAGCATTAATTTGAACATTTAATGTACGATGTTAGCGACAGTTTGCGCACAGACCGCCTTGATAGCGGTGTTTTTTTTTTAATATTTCTATGGTGTTCCTACAGCAGCTAGCGTATTGATTTGATAACTGCGGCTAGGATTACCAGATGACAGGAATTTTCCTGACATGTCAGGAATTTAAGGCATTTGTCAGGAAAACAGGGAAAAACTGTAGTTGTCAGGAATTTTTGGATATCCCAAAAAAAATAAGATTTGTTAAGGGTGCACCGAGCGTCCACTAGCGCCGCCAATCAAGAAAAAATCATTACAACGAAATAACTATGTTTAACAAAATTCTGAAACATATAAAAAGCTAGTATTAGTTATAAACTATTTTTGTATGCGTAAAATTCTAAGTTTAAATGCGTTCGTGTGGTTAAAATCTGGATTAACGCTTAAAGTGGCCACTTTAGGCGTTAATCCAGGTTTTAACTACACAAACACATTTAAACCAGGAAAAAAACGCATACAAAAATAGTTTATAACTATTACTAGTTTTTATATGTTTCAGAATTTTGTTAAACATAGTTATTTCGTTGTAATGATTTTTTCTTGATTGGCGGCGCTAGTGGACGCTCGGTGCACCCTTAAACAATTTGGTGAGAATAAAATATCAAACATCAACTAAGCGTGCCCGCAGACTACAGGCCAAACTGTCGGCCGATAGTTGGCCAATAGTTAGTTTTTTATGAAGAATCGGCCGATACCAAATCGTTGTAGTGTGCGCACTTGCATACTTCTACATACTGATTCCAACTATCGGCCGACAGTTTGGTCTGTAGTTTGCGGGGGCTCTAAATGAAGAATGTAGATGTAGGTGACAAAAGTGAGGAAATTTACTGAAAAGTCAGGAAATCTCATTATTAGATCTGGTAACCCTAACTGCGGCAAAGGCGAGAGCCAGCCGCCCGCACTCGAGTCGAGCTGCGTCAAGCGGCGTGAGCCCATCACTATAAATAGTTGAATCGCGCGGTCTCCAGCGGTTTCCTATTCGCCCGATCGATTAAGAAATCATAAAAATATAATTCGGACACGCCGAGGCCGCCACGAACTGCCCAGAACATCACAGAGATCGCTATTTATAATGTATTTGCACATAGACTCTGTAAATACGCGAAAGTGAAGATCCACACCGAGGGTCGCATAATATATCACAAAGAAGCGTGGGTGCCAATACTGCCAATCGAAATATCGTCTCTTTCGAATATGGTTGCGATTTTATCGCCTGAAGAACGGTGGCAGACATAGAGCCGCGGTCCACGTTAGAGCAGGCGGGCACAGCGCAGCGAGCGGCGCGGACTATTGGCGCTCTATGGGCGTGCTGCAGGCGGCGGAGGGCGTGAGGCGGTCCGTGGGCGAGCACACGTCGCTCGAGTCTACGGCGGCGCCCGCGTCCGCCGCCGCACCCGCGTCCGCGCTCGCCTCCGCGCCGATGCTGTTGCTGGGCTCGCACATCGACGTGAACACGGTGGAAGACATTACGTCGCGCACGCACCGCCGCTGCTCCGCTGCAATATACAACGAAGCTCCAATGAATAGACAGACTCAATTACAATACCTAGACTATATCTAAAAACTCGATCAAAGTTGAAGTTGAGAGAATATACATTTATCCACGCCTGCCTGTACCATGGGCAACAGCGTCGCTTGACCACACCTAAGGTTAAAATCGCTTGCACGCCGCGCCGTCACAACATACGTTTAGTAAGTGCAGGGGCGATACGCGCGCACACGAATTTTGTTGCTAACTGGTTAAGCGACGCTGTTGCCTATAGTAGGTACTATACCTTTTACATAACTAAAAAACATAAAAGATTAGGCTTATACGCTCGGCGTGGCCGTGGCCGTGGCCTGCAGCTGCGCCCCAATCCGCCGGAAAATTCTAATTTCGCTCAACTTTTACGACCGACAATAAATTGTATCTTGAAATTATTTTCTAATGAAATGTTAACTGTGATTCAAACAACTTCATCTTTTAACTGTAGCTACGATTAAATAATAAGTAAAAACTTTCAAGGTCATGTTCGGAAAATTCGATTATTAATTTAATATCTAACCGAAACAAAACGATGAATTGAGCAAATTCAAAGGTCAATCAGATCTGACTGTGGGAAAATCGTGAGCGCCTGCGCACCGACTAAACGCGCTGGCAATTTAAGAAAAACGACAAGCGAAGAAATACTGACAGGTTCGCCAGATCTGTCGGCCATTAACTTAATTGCTTAATTGTTTATTTTACACGTTTGTATGTCCAGTGCATACCACAACAGACGTTTGCACGACGCAATTTCAATACAAATTACTTATATTTTCGCTCTGAAAGTTAAGTTGTTTCAAGAGCACAGAATAAATAATGTTGAATTCGGTAGGCATGTCACCCTGTGGATATTTGTTTTTTCTCAATTGTATTGAACAAAATGATGACCTCCTTTACTTTGACGTCTCATTGTCGTAACGAGATTAATTTAATTTCTATATTAATTTACTTTACACTACATGATTAACCTGCATGCATCCATGCCAATGTAATGAGTGCCCATGCTATATTACCACCGCATATAAAGTTATTATGAAAAACAAAAACATTAAAATGTTAACGATTACGCTTCAAATATAATACTCACGGAATGGAATACTCTAAAAAACCTTGTATAAACTTTAATTCAAATTATAATCACAACAAAGGTATGTTATGTACGTTTACAAATGTGACTCTGGAGGCAAACGCGAAGGTTGATATAAGCGTGAGAAATCGCGACGTATTCCGTAGACAATTCCTCGTGTTCGACTTCGATCGCAGCGTCGCAACACAACAAAGCATATTTCTGATAATTAAGTATGTAAAATAGGTGTACCAAGTTCATATGTATATAAAATACAGAGATGCAGGTGTCTCTGACTGTGGCTGACAAAATTATGAAGCACTCGGCAGCCCCTGTAGCGTAGCGTAACGTGGCCGGTTCGAGGGGATAAAAAATATAAAAAAGTTCGAAATATAAAAAAAACTAGCGGCCGCCCGCGACTTCGTCTGCGTGGATAATATTTTGTCTATCCCTCGGAAACAATCATTTTTTGGCATAAATTGTAACCTATGTCCTTTTCTGTACCTAGGACAACCAAAATTTCATAATAATCGGTTCAGTAGTTAAGACGTGAAGGAGTAACAAACAAACAAACAAATAAACAAACAAACGGACTTTCCCATTTATAATATTAAAGTAAGGATACTTTATTTCTGATCTAGGCATAACTTATATGCCAAAGATTTTTTTCTTTCAAAACAAAAAAACAAAGACTTCTGATGATTTCCATATGCCATGACCTCGCAGGAATACATGGGTTGTAGCGTAACACTTGCCACCAGGTCACAAAACATTTTCAAGTTACATTACCATGTTAGAGAATCGCAATGCAGATATTTGTGCCTTAAGAAACATAACTTAGTATTCTTCTGTAAATTCTAAAAAAAGACGACCTGTAAATGCAGGAGTATGAATTTGTGCATTTTATGCGCGACTTTCTCACCGCATCCGCGAAACATCAGCTGCTGTGACAAGGCCGGCCGTGCTCATAAAATCCGCGTGTTACGGCATCACGGCGCTTGATAAAATACACGATGGATTTGGAAACACGGCGCTGCACAGTATAAACTCCACGGGCGGCGAGCGGCCCGCTGCTCATGTGAACCGTGTCATAGTCATAGCAAATATAAACAAGGCCCTCTGACAATCACTGTCTATTATAAATGGCATAAATGACACGACCAACCAACTCATTGATTTACGTTTCCTTTACCATTAGATCTTCAAGTATCGTTAGAAATGATATAATTCTATCCTGCATACTTATTAAAACAGGCAATATTTTAAAAAGGTTCAGAAAATTGAGATTGTTTAGCCTAAGCGAAGCGGACGGTTTCATGGTAACAACAGACATTTTTATTTCATTTTTTCTGCTCTTGGTAATTAAAAGGTGGGTACACCCGCCAGGCACGTATCCAGACTTTTAATTCGGGGGGGGGGGGGGGGGGGGGGATAAATCCCAACTATCCCCCCCCCCCTTGGATACGTGCCTGACACCCGCCACGTCACGCGCATTTTGCAGAACGCGCATTTATGGCGTTCCAACCCCTAAAATTTGTTAAAAATGGTAGTAAAGTAAATGTCATGTACTTCATAAAATTCGTGTCATAAAATTTATGTCTTGAGTCGCCCCTCGCTGTCTTTAATTCCTTCCACACGTAAGACCCTTTCTTTGCCAAGGCAACTACATAAAATCGATTTCTAGTTCATTCAATTCGGCAATAAATTCTGAGGTCGGCAGCCTCAATACCTCATTGCCTCATACATAGCAATAGCAGAGAGTAATGGTAGAGTTCGAGAAGCTCGTTGGCGCAGTGGTTTAGCGCCTGGCCCAGCGATTGCGGAGGTTAAGCAACTTACGCAAGGGTCGGTCATGGGATGGGTGACCAAACATTTATTATCTCTAGCACCTCCGTGCTTCGGAAGGCACGTTAAGTCGTTGGTCCCGGCTGCATTTGCAGTCGTTAACACCCACCAATCGTGTAACTCGCAATCGGTAGGTTATGGCCCGTCCTCCTTATCCACGCATGCCACCACCCAAGGCCTGTGCCCCAGCAGTAGGGACATTAAAAATGGCTGATGGACAATGGTAGACTTCACCGACAGCAGCGGGTCTTTAAAGGTGTAAATGCTTGGACGAATAAACCACTGGGCCTAGTGTAAATGGAATTAGTACTGAACTGACCGATGACGTTGTGCAGGTTGTCGATGACCACCTCTGTGGTGCAGGTGGCGTCCACCGCGCGCTGCAGGAACGACGTCCACGCACTCAGCTCCGCCTCCTGTGGACAAGCAAATTATATTCATCAGTGGTGCTACTAATACTGCGGTAAGGACAAGGAATACCGCTTCCTATCATGGACATGATAGGAAAACATGGTTTGCGCAGGCGGGATTTTAATATAGAAAAGGTAAAGTTGTAGCCACAAAAACATACGACAAGCTAAAGAGATTATCTAGTACTTCTAGTAGCTACAAGTATTAAATTGCGTATAAACCTCACAAATGACTGTAAAAAACCAGAATATCATCAAAAGCGTTGTCACGGGTCATATTTTTAGCGTAAATAATAGTGGAAACGTATCGAATTCTACATAAAAATACACTTTAACGTACCTACTGTGAAGTTGCTCCAATAACTTTTTTCAAGAACGATAATTGTGCTAAAGATAATGATGAAAAAACAACGAAAAACCTCGAAAAAGTGCAGAAGTGAGATTATTTTCCATACTCTTTACTTACACGTAAAGAAAAAGACAGAGACAAACGTTTCCGCATAACCAAACCTTAAGACAAAACACATTATAAATTACTGAATGATAATATCTACCCTCTGGTGGAACATCTCACGCTTTGATGGGCTGGGTTGCATTCTCTGAACAATTGAGCGGTGGCAATTGAAATCTTTATACAACTAACTAGCTTCCGCCCGCGACTTCGTCTGCGTGGAAAGGTTTTTGCTATCCCTCGGGAAATATACTTTTTTTCGGGATGAAAGGTACCCTATGTCCTTCTCGCTACCCCTGACAACGTGTATGCAAAATTTCATCATGATCGGTTCAGTAGTTAAGACGTGAAGGCGTAACAAACAAACAAACAAACGGACTTTCGCATTTATAATATTAGTAAGGATTCAAGAGCAACTGTAAAGTGAAACCCCTAATTTACGCAGTCTTGTCTTCAATGTGTTGTGATTTAGCAAGGCCAAAGGTGCAAATAGATAAACAGTCTAAGGCAACGAGGTCGTTACACTTTCCTTTACCTCACGATAGTTTCGATACATCAATGTTAGCGCCGCGACGGGCGTTTGCAGGACATGAGTCGTACCTCGGTAACCGATACTCTGGAGCGGCCACCCGAGCCGCGCGCTCGGAAGCCGTACATCACGGCTGTCAGATTTGTGACATGCTATGAGTAAGTATTCATTCAGAAACCGATACCGCCTAAATCGTCTGTAATTAAAACGACCCATAAAACCTCAAATCGAGACTTTCTAATATGTAAGGAGCAATTACTTTTAAACCTTTCCGTGTTCCGAAAACAGAATGCCAACTTTAACCTCTTCTGGCTTGACTGCAAAAACAATCTCTTGAATAAACTGAATTGAAGGTACATCCTGGGATCTAATTGTCTAATTTAAAAATCTATCGCAATCGCTTTCGTTTGACAGATGGATGTGACACATTGCTGCATTTCTTTGGTAAGTTTTTTTTGTGCCAAAAAGAAGCTTCAATGTGTTACATACTGAAAACGATTGCGATAGATATATAAGATAGAATAGAAAGGCTAGTCAAGTTAACTCGGCTCGAAGATTTTTTCTCACTCAAGACGACTTTTTGGTCTGATACTTTAGTGGCTGTGTAATTAGTGGTTTAGTTAGATTAAATAGGCAATATGATAGTGGAATGATAGAACATAGTGTCATCACTTACAGCATAATATGTGAACAATAATAAAAAAACAGCTTTCGACTCGGGTACCGAATTAACTTGATCGGGTTGTAATAGTAGTACCGCTTTTTGAAGTTCATGGTTACCGCACGATTAATCAGTCGTAACTGGTATCGTATGTCAATCAAGAGACAGTGTTGCATTATGATGCGTGCGGTGTGCGTAAGTGTCGGCAGACAGCGGGCCGGCGCGGCGGCACGTGTGGTGCGTACGCGGCGCGCCTATTTATAGAGATGACGGTCAGGGCCGCGGCCGCGCACGGTCGCTGCACCGCTGCGCCCACGCGCCCGCACCGCTCCGCTCCGCTGCCGAACCACGCACCACCCCGACGACGACGGTTTTAGCGATGACGCCCCGCTGATGCGGTCACACAGAAATCAACGCTGACCTCCTTGCCCAGATACACGCCTGACCTCTGACCACAATAAAAAGGCCTGTGGGATATCTAAGCGCAGTAGCTTCCTCTATCATCAGAATTAATGAGCTTACTGCGGCTATTAGCGAAGGATGGATTACAGTTTACCAAGTTAACTATCATAGTACACAAACTATTTTACATGAAATTAAAACAAAATCATCGATGAACCAAAACCCAGAAGCAATCCAGCCAAAAACTTGAAATAAATCTGTACGTTATGAGTGGCACTATTGAAATTCTTTATCTATTACATTGAATATAGGATTTGAATACTAATGTATGGATCTAAAATGTAGTTACACCGACAGTAATACCGGCAAGTAACGGACTCTTATCAAGATTGATTTTTTACATTATTCTACTGTAGTTTAGTCATCAAGCTTCTGATATAGCGGTGTGCAGCGATTGATTCATTTCATAGCTGCCGACGAGAAAGATTAAACGCAGACGAACAAAAAGTGATAGAAGTGCTCCTTGATTGGCGATTTAAAGACACAAAAGCTCATAAGGATCTCAGACAGCTATTGTCTCGGCGATATAAAGAACTACCTCTTCGGAAAGCTTTTTGCATGCCAGTACGTGATCAGCCAGAACAGTTATCTTATTTGGCATGTCTATCTCAGGCTACCCGCATTGTTATATCACGTTTGGCAAATGTAACTGTCTATGTCTAACTGTCAAACAAAAAATTTATAACAAATACTCGTCCTAGTCAAACTGTTTCACCGATGTTGCTGCCGAGTTAGAATATTGTAATTAATTCCAAAATAATCAAATTCTGGGACATGTTAAATCAAATATTCATAAAGGGTGATTATGATTAATCATACATCATAGAATTTGAATATTCATGTAGGCGTATTCATAATGACAAACTTCCTGACAAAGAATGCTCTGAATGAGTAACGAAAACGAAAGTTAAGAGCTGCACGTATACAATGTAAGTTTTCCGGAGATTACAGAGCTGGAAACGTATAAGTACGAGATTTCTATTTGGGTCAATCCCCACGGGCACTCGGATCCTATTACATGCAATGTGATTTACAACATACGGAAATAAAACTAACGGTACAACGAAGGACATTTCTATTTGAACAGATTGCTTCGTCTGTATCTACTCTAGAACCGGCATTCTAGGTGTTGTTAACACCATGTGTGTTTGCACGACATGCTTTTTGACGGAACTGTTAAAACTGCGAAGTAAGTACTTACTTACTTACCTGAATTTATAAGAATAAATGACAAAAAAGAAAGTACGTACAACAAATCCTTATTAATCATCAGGTTGTTTAAACTCCAAAATTTCGTAGGCTGCTACTTCTTTTAACTTTAGTTAGTATTAGCTGCGTGCGCAAATGTGAAAATATTTGACGTATTGGTTCTAATAATAAGATTTATTGCATGGTTGCTTTCCTTTAACGATTACCTAGTCGATATTTATTGGTTGGGCGGGTGTAGTGTACCTCCTGACGAGTGTAGGCGGGCGGGCGTGGAGGCCGGGGCCGCGGGCCGCATTCGAGGCCGCCCTGGAGGTGAAGGGCCCGCGAGTGGGCAGGTAACGCCGACAAACCATGTGTTGGTGAAACTTCCTGCTAGCGTTTTAGTACTCAGTGGAAGTAACTAAAAAACTGGAGGAAAATTAGGTACTTTATCCATTGAAATGTATGTAAAACAGAATGGACAGATCTACGGCACAAATTGTCGCAGTGATTGCAAAGATGGCGGCTACGCATGCACAGTGCGAGCGTGAGTTGTCAAAGAAAAAGTAGCATGCACACAGATGCGACACATTCTTCATGATGATTAGGATATACCTACTTGTTTAATAATATTGCATAAAATTATAGTAAAAACGCAATTTAATTAGGTAATAGGTACATGTTAATACTTACTCGAAAAATAAAAAGGGAGGATGGGCATTTAGTATCCGCACTCATAACAATCATTTGGTGTCGTCGAATAGATTTTTTATTAGGAAAATATTAGGTACTATGGAAACATGGAAAAATATTTTTCCATGTATCCATAGTAATAATAATAATGATTAGGATATACCTACGTGTTTAATAAAATTGCATAAAATTATAGTAAGAACGCAATTTAATTAGGTGATTGGTACATGTGAATACTTACTCAAAAATAAAAAGGAGGATGGGCATTTAGTACCCGTATTTGATGTCGTCGAATAGATATTTTATTAGGAAAAATATTTCTATGGCAACATGGAAAAATATTTACTAACCCAGATCCTTGTCCGAAAACCGTGGAAAGCTCACAAAGTGCTAGTTCTAGTTAATATCATAATAATTGCATATACGATAATATTATTATTAAAAAATTGCAAATACGATTTTACATACACTCTGCTTTATCTGCTGCTTATAATAATTACTCTGGCATAGCATTAAAGAAATAAACGAATTGAAATAAAAATTTATAATTGCAATTAAATCTTATAAAATTGAAATTAAAAAGGGAAGATGAGGCACTAGCTAGCGTCTCGAAAATGTGCCCTCAAAATTAAAGCGCTGAATAAACGCACTAATGAATTCTATAATTCAAAAAAACATTGAAACGTAGTGGGGATCGAACCAGCCGGCACAGCGCCTATCCAAATGGTAGTCAACGGCATTAGGAAAGTAAATTAAAGTAAGCATTTATTCGGCGTTTTCAATACAATACAGATCTTAAAGATAAGAATTAGACGACCGAAAGGGCTGACCAGGCTCAGCTTGTGTTGTAGAGTCTATTCCACAACGCTGGTTTTCAGCTGGACCCATAAATATATTAAAAATATAAAATATATGTAAAAGCACATAACATCGATGATGCCAAAACTTACTACTGATGTAGGTATAATACAGTCTAAAATAGTCAAAACAAAATATGTATCAAAATCATATTGTGTTGAATTTTTTTTCTCTAAACTACCGAGTCAGATTTTGATGCCGCTTTGCATAAGGGTGTAGTTGTGGTATCCCTACATAAATACAACAAAGTGTCGCTATTGGTTCATGGACCACTTCCCATACAAATTTTCCCACTCTCCTTTCTCACAGACAATTACTCTATTGAGCACTTTTACGAGCGTTTTTTTTTCTAGATAGATATTCGTGCTAGGAGTAATGTACACATTCGAACTCAAATTTGCCTTGCCACTCGAGCGGGATGAGTAATTGCGGCAATGGCGCACAGTACGTTGTTCTGTGCACGGATGTGCCTCGACAACAAAATACAGTAGGGATTTAAGATTAATAATCACTTTTAATTTATTTTTCTTTTTTGACAAGCCCCTGGACATATTTTCCGCCTGACAGCGTAAGTTAAGTACCTACACTGTGGCGGCGCGCGGCGGTGTTGTCCTACATCATAGGCGGTTCTTAACGGAATATAATAATATACTTATATTGTAAAACTGTGCTATTAGTTCACCTATCCTAGTTTAGTACCTACGTATACAATCTGTATGGTTCACTTTTCATAATCTATGATTTTCATACAAAATGTCGGGTCAGTAGAAATAATGTATAAAAAATACTTTTGGTTGGTTTATGTTGATGATTTGTTTATTTACCGATGATAAGTCACTCCACTATTTTTTTGATTTGCATTGGAGCGATTTTTGCACGTCTTTAACACACAGGACGGCATTTTTATCGGCACAATTACACCGTGCGTTCGCGGTGAGCGTTGGCGAGTGACTAAATGAGTTGAGGGCAGTTGCCCTCAACGCGTGGAGCAAAAATCGGGGCCGCGAATGTCGATTCTATATAATACATTTCGATGACTTTATCAAGGAAAACTGCCTTCGTTATTAAACCTAGAAATTCCAGGTCACGTAGATACTAAAAACATTAGTACGTAGGTATATCATTGTCCTACTAAAGCCAGACACTATAAAAACTGATTGTTAGCCAGTTTCAGCTATCAATGAGTTATTGACTAATTTGAGTTCAGTGAGTGTTTGAACCAATAAAATAATAAAACCTACTCCTACGATAAAAATCTATTCCTTTAAAAAAATGCAATCACGAAAAATATTTTTAAAGCCGTTCCTAAGTGACACTTTCTTTTTGGCGAGTTTCCAAAGGCTACCTCAACTGAAGTCTGAAATTAAATTTCGAGGTTTCACCAAAAAATTACATACCTACTGTTAAAAGTTAAAACACACATCGCGAAAGTAATCCCTATACCAAGATGAGATCACCCATTAAAATATTACAAATTGTTAGAGAATCTTCAAAGCTTTCGCATTGGAAGACAAGATTGAAAAAACCAAATAAACAAGAAAGCGAACTAATTGATAAAAACGTGATAAAAAAAGATCTCTTTTTCTCGAACGTGTTATTTTGAACGTGAGCCTTTATCAATGAATGCATGGAAACAATCTCAGAAGTCAGAACACAGAAGAAACAATATTCATCAATACAGATTCTCACACTGGTGTTCTTCTTTGAAAGGTAGGTACAACTTTTTTCTTGGGTTTTCATATGTCCTGCTAGCTTAATAATAAATCAGTAAACTATGTAATATCATACATACACATGGTTAAAAAAACAACGTTACATTTCTCTCAAGAAATCCAAACGTCCGGCCGGACTTGTTGCAGTAATAACCCATACAGTATTCGTACATAAGTAACGGGTGAGTTGGATTTCGACAGCAATTTATGATGTTACCCAAATCCGGTTTATAAATTGGTAAATAATGATTCATTGACATCGCGGATCGAAAGCGAAATCCAGCACTCTCTCTTTCGAATTCTGCCGTTATGAGCACAGTGAGCACTTTACATCATTATTGCAAAACAATAAAACCACCGGAAGCATTACACATGAAGAAATTGACAAAGAAAAGTCGCGGCTGATGACATAGGAAGCGTCGCGCGAGACGCCTGCGCGCGCGCCGCCCGCCGCCGCTCTCGAGCGTGAGATTTCCTATTCAACATGACTAAACATTTTCGTAGCAAGAAGTTTTGCGGTTAAAAGCAATTTTATCTTTAAAACATCTCTTTGTTGATCTACATGTTCTCGTCACACTCCGGATGACCGGTTAGTCGATAAGCAGAATCGTTTATAAAAAAACAGGCATCTCGATAAAGTTATATCAGATTTTAACATCAGAATAATAGGAAAGCTTTACAAGAACTAAAGTCAATTAATAAGGACTCCACCCAGTAGAACCAGACATGAAACTGTATTACGAAATTAAAAAATATGAAAAATCTATGTGCATGGATCGTTGCCCCAAGTAGGTATTCTGTTCTGTGCCCAACCCAAGTCGCTCTTTGAACAATACACACCTGCACTGCAGTTTATCAAAGACCAGACACTTTTGGGAATTAACTCGATAAAAACATTACCAACGTTATATGACTCATTGCAATTTGCAGAAATTCATGGTTTCTAATTTGCGCGCGTGGGTGGGTGAGATTTCGACACATTTCTCATGAATCGATCTAGTATATCGAAACTTTTTGTGACGTATGCCAACATATTTCCTGATTTATGGAGTGCCTTTAACTACAAAATATTTCCAGAACAAGGTAAAAGCGTAGAGATTTGATATTGTAGACGCATCCATCGAGCGGTGGCGGCGCCTGCGGCTAGCTCCTTTCATCATTGATGGGCAACCGATTGTTTTCTCCAAATGTCGGAACAATCGATCATTCACATCGGCCTGCCAGAGCCGCGTGTCGTCAATCAATGAGCGGCCGACGCGACACACTTCCCAGGTGATCGGGGCCGACACACGCTCGAGTAAAGCCCGATCCGATACGCTGATCCTAGATAATGACAGCGAAAGTAACGTTTACTCTTTGTTGTCATCATGTTTATACGAAATATATTGCTCATATCATATTTTTAATGTCAGTCAGCTAACTAACAGATTTCTAATTACAGTTACTTTAAACTCATTAGGCGAATCACTACGTTTGGATGAGTCAATCACTAACTTTCAGTGATGAGGTATTCTTTCGTATTTGTTTAAATGTCTTTATAGCTGTCAGCGCGGCGTGAATAGTGAAGTGGGAGGGCAGTGTGATCGATTGACGTCTGCTCGGAAGTTATGATTCGCAAAGTTTCGTAAGCAGTCGGCGGTCCCTTTGACATTAGGCATGAGGTGAGCAGGCGAGGCAGGGTGGCGGACCCGGTTTGAGTGCGCACGCGCTCCTGCGCTTTCACTATCATTATCGCGGCGCGCAATGCTGCCATTAGAAAGCGTGTTTCCATTTATATGCAAATCCCGATCCGACCGCAGTTATTACCGCCATTGTGGCGCTAATGCTGCTCTCGCGCATTGTTACGCTTTTTCCGTTATGTTCGACATTGTTCGCCGTTGTGCCACCACGCACGGCATTGTGCGCCACGTGCGAATCACACCATGCAATCTGAGGTTTCGCAAAACAATGCCCGGTCTAATGTCAGCAATAGTAACTGTATATCGTTTAACCTATGTAGGGCTTTCCTTCATCACCCCTACTAATTAAACTGCCAGTTAATATCTAAGTACACTGGCCTGCAAAACAAGTACTACAGAGGTCTATTTTCATACAAACGAGGTAACTTTGAAGCTTTGGTTCTCCGCCCGGGATTCAGCGGGATGTGATCTGATGATGGCCATCCAGGGAGTGAATAAATAAATATAAATAAATAAATATTTGACAACATCACATACATTGCTCCAATCCCAAAGTAAGTAGCTATAGCACTTGTGTTATGGAAATCAGAAACAACGGTGGTATGACACACACCCAGACCTGAGACAATATTGAAAAGTTCATTTTCTACATTGACCCAGCCGGGGATCGAACCCGGGACCTCAAGAGATGGTGACGCCTTGAAGACCGGCGTGCGAACCACTCGACAATGGAGAAGATTCAGATCTCCATACACACCCAATTGATCTGATCAGCATTCTAAGAGCTGTAAGGATTAGAGTTATCAGTTACAGCATTTCCATACATTTTAATGCTATGTTTGTGGTTTTTTTAAACATATCCAAACAGCTCTTAGAATGCTGATCAGATCAATTGGGTGTGTATGGGGATCTGAATCTTCTCCATTCACTCCTTGGATGGCTATCATCAGATCACACCACGTTTAATCCTGGGCGGAGAACCAATGCTTCAAAGTTACCTACCTCGTTTGTATGAAAATAGACCTCTGAAACCTATGAAAATAAACCAACGAGCCATGCTCGGCGTTTCCCTACGTGATCAAATCAGAAACGAGGAGATCCGCAGGAGAACTAAAGTAACCGACATCGCTCGAAGGATTGCTCAGCTGAAGTGGCAATGGGCGGGACACATAGCGAGAAGAACCGATGGCCGTTGGGGCAGAAAGGTTCTGGAATGGCGACCGCGCACCGGACGACGCTCCGTGGGTAGGCCCCCGACAAGGTGGACCGATGATCTGGTGAAGGTCGCGGAAAGCCAGTGGATGCAGGCAGCGCAGGACCGATCGTCGTGGAGATCCTTAGGGGAGGCCTATACCCAGCAGTGGGTGTCGTGTGGCTGATATGATGATGATGGCCATGGAATGGGGGTTGAAGGAGAATCGTGTCGCTGTAATTGCTCTGCACAAATGTGGGCAGCCACCGAATATGATTTTCAAGTTGCTACAAAAGTTAAAAAACCAACAAGCAATTTATTTATCGCACTATCCATAGGTACAGTAATACCTTGACCGTCGATGACCGAAAAAGATCCGGAAGACCACGCACCGTTCGGACACCAGCTGTGATCAAGGCAGTGAGGGCGAGAATCACGAGAAATCCCGTCCGGAAGCAAAAGTTATTGGCAATACAGATGACTGTGAAGAGAGGTTCCCTTAAAAAAAATATCAATGATGATCTTGGGCTTCACGCTTACCGTAGACGAAAGGGACATCTGCTAAACGCACGATTGAAGGCTATGAGGTTAGCACGAAGTCGCGCTCTACCACAGAATACATAATGCTCTACTAAAGCGGTACGCACAAAACGGCCATCGAAAAATCTTGTTTACTGATGAAAAAATCTTCACAGTCGAAGAAAATTTTAACCGTCAAAATGATAGAGTATACGCTAAGAATAGTGAAGAAGCCAGCATGATTGCTCCAAGGGTCCAACGAGGACACCACCCCTCATCAGTGATGATTTGGCTGGGGGTGTCCTATTCAGGGCTAAATAAGGTTCATTTTTGTGAAAAAGATGTGAAAAGTGGCGCTAGAGTCTATCAAGATACCGTTCTGGAACCTGTTGTCAAACCCATAACCCACACTTTATTTCAAAACCAACCATGGGTCTTCCAGCAGGACTCTGCCCCCGCGCACAAAGCAAAATCTACACAAGCATGGTTTCGGGCTAACAAAATTGATTTTATCGCGCAGGAAGAATGGCCATCCTCCAGCCCAGACTTAAATCCTCTGGATTATGCCATATGGCAACTTATTGAGGAGAAAGCATGTGCTAAACCCCACATGAATCTCGACTCTCTTAAGCGCGCTATTCTCAAGGCAGTCGCGGAATTGGATATGGTGGTAGTTCGTGCTGCCATCGATGACTGGCCTCGTCGTCTAAAGGCGTGTATTCATGCCAGAGGCGGTCATTTCGAATAATTTTAATACATTATAATCTTCAATATATGTGCTTTCATTTGGTATATAATTCATTGTAGTATTATTTGTAAATTTAGTATTATTCATGTTTTCCATAGTTACAGAACTTAGTAACCAACTAGCTATATAAAAATGCTTCTATCATAAAAATATCGATATCGCCAATCGCATTGTACAATACAATATTTGATTCCTTGTTATCACATCAATATGCTCTCGTTACCAGCTGATTACACGATAAAAAAATGTTGATAGCCTACAAGCCTGCAATAATTTGTTACACCGAGGCGATGCCTTTCAGTCGATGGCCTTAATTGCAAACAAACAGATTAACGTGCGTCTGTTTGATAAGGCCGGTGTAAACAATATAATCAATGGATTACGACGAGGATTGTCTGCTAATTAACAATGGGGAATCGGTCACAACGCACAGCTTTCAGATATTCACGGTATGTCAACTCACGACGGCAGGGTGGCGGTGTCACGGCCGCGTGTCGGGTCAGTCCCGCGTGATGTCATTCACACCGCCACCGTGATGCGGCAGATTGGACAAATCGAGGGGCCTGCAGGGACTGCTATACCTTTGACAACTACCTATTATACACCCACCGACTTGACAAGCAGCCAAAGTACCTATCGTAGCCGGAACGGAAATATAATGAGTTCCTAACACACACTTCGAAATCATAAATCAAGAATGTAATGAAGAACAAGTATATGTCGGTAAGTAAAGTACTTTAGATGCGATATACGCAGCGGATGCAAGCACGCACTTAGCAGTTTTAATGATCGTTTAGAGCAAAACGACCAAGTGCGGCGGGGTGTATGCGAAACTGCCAGGGCTGCTGGCGTTTTCAAATTATTTCTCACTCAATTATTTCAGTGAGGCACTTTGAAAATGTTTACTCTGCTAAGCATAGATAGGTAATTTTCATTTTATCATAGACTTTCTGGAAGATACTTTATCGTTATCATATATTAGCCATAACATAAGACATTTACTGCTGGGCATCTCTTCCAGGAATCTCACTCTCCATGACAATCAGTCCTGCGTTGCCAGCGTAGAAGATGGGTCTAGATTCTTGAAGTTTAGTCATATCCTAGAAAAGTGCGCATTTTACGAAATGCTCATTTTGAGAAATGCATATTTTGCGAAATGTACAGGTGGTGTTTTGAGGTGAGTGTTCATTTTGCGAAGTGCACATTCTGCGCCAGATCCAGAATCGGGTCATATCTATAGAAAATTAAATTAGGCTCTAAACAGCGAAAAAGAGGGTAAATAAATACCCTATTAAGATCTTTATATCCTGGACTCGAAGAACGAAAACTTTAAAACCAATATTGAATTGAGTGGCAGCCCTGACGACGGGGGTCGTCGACTCGGCGCTGCTCCAGCGCTGTCCTTTGGTGAGCAGCTCGCCGCCCGCGTCTACGACAGTTCGACATTACTATTTTCACGCGCGCAATAAAAAGTCAAGTGAATACCCGCGGAGCTGCTCAGACGCCCTGGCGCGACCAAAGCCCTTCTAATTTTAAAATATACCTATACATTTGCTCCTTTAACTAGAAACCCTTAGAACACTAGGATGACGATATAACATTACGCGATATACTTACTCGTATTTAACGATCAGATCAGAGCTTATGTGGTCTGAGATCAGAGCTATGAAAGCTAATATGCAATTTTATGACCGGAAAATAAAATGATTTTATTTTACATTCCTATTAATGAAGTGAACCGATTATAGCACGTAAACGTTGGTTGGATTGAAAGAAATCGAGCGTGAAATACAATTGTGACGGTGTAGAAACACATTTACACATACGCATTACAAAATAAGTGCAGAAAGAGGTACTTTCATTTCGTAACATATCGTAAAAATACAAATATAATGTTTACCAAACATAGAATTCTCGATTGCTACGTTTATTTTCAGATTGATCCTCCTAATGGAAGCATGAGTTTTTAGAACATCATCGTAAGTGGCCTTGCGAAACGGACTTTGATGTATCTCGCGGCTGCAGTATAGAGTGATCGATCGTGACTTCCTATTTAGTTGACGACAAGTTTCGTGGACGCATACAAAAAAATAAATGTTAACGCACCAAATGAATCTAAGATGTCGCAAATACCAATTACAATCATCAAAAGAAATTGGAATTGGGTTGAGTGAGTGAAACGATTGAAATTAGCGCCCACTTTATATCACTGGGGAAAGCTTTAACTAACGTAGGAGGCTAGTCTAGATCTGTTAGTGCAATAGTGAAAGGAGTCGGGTGACTCCTGGCGGGAGTCATCGGGCCACGGCCGGCTTCTCAATTGGATGATGTGGGGTAATTGGCGGCGCGTGTGATTTCATCGCCGCTCTCGGGACTCCGCTCATTAGAGCCGACACCACCGGGACTATTAGCCATAACTACATTAAGTGCCACTCTAATTACAGGCGACTAAACTGTTCTATAAGGTTACTGAGCTGGAATATTGAAATTGCGGTCACCTAGAAACAGTGTTGTTCGACGTGTATGATAAATTGTTTTTTTATGATAGCCTTGTCATTGTCCTCTTTATAGTCATTAATATCATCGGGAGTATAATTATCTTGACATGTAGGTAGTCGTATTACATTTAGAGTTGATGAGTACTGTGGCGCCAAACGACGAACAATAACACAGCTAACTTTGACTCAAATTAGCAGTTCAATTTGTGATAAAGGCCACTTTGCAAAAATGTTATTGTTATTCTTGAAGAAGATACTGACAATACACAAATATGAAGAACCACCGCTCGCCCTAGTGATATAGCACGTCCGAAATGAGTTCACACAGCATTGGAAGACCTTGGAGCACGATAACAGAGATAATAGGCTGGCAAATACACATCTGTCCAAAAACAACATATCATACACTAAAAACTCAATTACACATGATATTCGTATTTCATAACGAAGAATTATTTACGATGACACAAAGTAGGCTAATGTTGTTAAGGTAATTTAAGTAGACGTGAAACGCGGAAACGACACGGTAATTAAAACAATTACTGAAAATATCCCAATTATTACTTAAAGCAATTTCGTTCAAAATTATATTCTTATAACTTGTTTACAAGAAAAACAAGTAACTACTTTTCTAAAGTGTGCAGTCAAATAAAATAAATTACATCATGGAGAAATTAGCGACCGTTTAAGAGTTTGGCAATTAGGGCACTCTTCACGGCACTAAGTGGGTTAAATCGCGAAACTCGTGAGTCGAATCTGCGGATGATCTGACCCTGATGGCCGGCGGCCGGGACAGGGTCGACGGCCGGGGTGACCCACCGGCCCGGCCCGCTGCAGCCGGCCACCTCCAGCCAACA
Source organism: Agriphila tristella (assembly GCA_928269145.1). Lineage (NCBI taxonomy): Eukaryota > Metazoa > Arthropoda > Insecta > Lepidoptera > Crambidae > Agriphila > Agriphila tristella. Next base: position 56,886,703 of record OV743431.1, on the reverse strand, counting down.
CTGGCGCCACTTTATAACCAGGGTCCAAGTCTGCTATTTAAACGTCATAATCTTGTTTCGAATGTGTTTGAATTGTAATGCTTTTTGATATTAGTTCTTGTTTCTTAAGGGGTTAAAAGGCTGGTGTACGCAGTGACGAAAACCGCAGGGCATGTATGAAAAGATTGATGGATGTTAATGAAGCGAAAGAAGTGTGCAAGGGTCGTAGCAGCTGGCGATCCATAGTATCTGCCTACCCCCATGGGAAACAGGCGTGAGTATTATGTATGTATAATATGTATATTTGACCGAGCGAGCACGAAGTGCGAGCGAAGCGTCACTGCTTCAGCTTGGGCAAAAATTCTTTCGTATGTCTGTATGTTCTCTTCTACAGGTCGCATTTCTCAACCGATTCTCGTGAAAATTTGTGACCTGAGGGCCTAGCCAAAGTAACATTGGTAAATCTTCGTTATCGCCTCGCTTTCGAAACATGTATGGGATTGACATAAGGTTTCTTTAACTATCGAATTTTAAAACGTCAAATTCATACATGTTTCGAAGCGAAGCGATAGCGAAAATTTGCAAATGTTACTTTGGCTAGGGGGGCAGGTTCGAAAATTATATATATTTTTTTAGTCGAGCCAGTTTTTTTTAATTTTTCAAAATAGCGGAGATATGTTAAAAAAACAGGTTTTACGGCTTTCCAGCGCTGTCTGTTCTCCTCTACAGGTCGTATTTCTCAACCGATTCTCGTGAAATTTTGTGAGCAGGTTTGAAAATGATATAGAATTTTTTTGACACGCCACTTTTTCGATTTTTTTCAAAATGGCGGAGATATGTAAAAAAAACCTATTGCAGTCCAGCTTTCCGACTCTGCCTTTTCACCTCTACAGGTCGCATTTCTCAACCGAATTCCGTGAATTGTTGTGGGCAGGTTCGATAAATCATATAGATTTTTTTAAGTTAAGACAGTTTTTCAAAATTTTTCGTAATGGCGGAGATATGTAAGAAAAATGTATTTCAGTCCGGCTTTCTGGCGCTGGATGTTCTCCTCTACAGGTCGCATTTCTCAACCGATTCTCGTCAAATTTTGTGAGCAGGTTCGAAAATTACATATAATTTTTTTGTCACGCCACTTTTTTGAAATTTTTCATAATGACGGAGAAATGTAAAAAAACATTTCAGTCCGACTTTCCAGCTGTCCATTTTCCTCTACAGGTCGCATTTCTCAACAGATTCTCGTGAAATTTTGTGAGGAGGTTCGTTAATTATATAGATTTATTCACTTCTCAAGCTTACGCGCTCACTAGACATGAAATAAAAGACTTTTTAACGGATACTAGCGCGGTTTTATTGAAAGTACTTTGGTAATTAGTTGGTATTTGGTTTGATTTTTGATTTTTCCGACGTTTCGGCACCTTTGCAGCTGCCGTGGTCACGGGGGACTGAAGCTACTCGTGAGCCTACCCTCAAGCGATGAATTTTTTAAGACGTTCAGAAATTAATATTTTACAATTTTATTTATCTTTTTAATTGGTTTAAGTTGATTTTGTGATTTAATTAATGCTAAAGAGAGAGAATCTACTGAAACTACCACCATTTCACAAAATTGGGAGGCCCCTCCAAGAAAGAAATGGCGAAATAAAACTTGGAAGTTTTATTTCGCCATTTCTTGCCGCCCCTCCAAGAAAGAAATGGCGAAATAAAACTTGGAAATTTTATTTCGCCATTTCTTTCTTGGAGGGGCCTCCCAATTTTGTGAAATGGTGGTAGTTTCAGTAGATTCTCTCTCTTTAGCATTAATTAAATCACAAAATCAACTTAAACCAATTAAAAAGATAAATAAAATTGTAAAATATTAATCTCTAAAGATAAATAAAATTGTAAAATATTAATTTCTGAACGTCTTAAAAAATTCATCGCTTGAGGGTAGGCTCACGAGTAGCTTCAGTCCCCCGTGACCACGGCAGCTGCAAAGGTGCCGAAACGTCGGAAAAATCAAAAATCAAACCAAATACCAACTAATTACCAAAGTACTTTCAATAAAACCGCGCTAGTATCCGTTAAAAAGTCTTTTATTTCATTATATAGATTTTTTATTTGGCTAGTTTTTTATAAATTTACCAAAAATCACCATTTCGAAAAATGTTAAAAATTAGAAGCTCCATCTAGCTGCAAATATACCCACCAAATAATACCGAAAAGCTCGTGAACAGTGTGGGAAAAAGGGGTGGCGACATCTTTTAGATTCTTTTTTAAACAACATACAATTTGAGCTACTTTTTAAGGCCTGGGCACACCGGATGCGTAGACACGCGCGTGGTCACGCGTGCGTGTACACGCGCGTAGTTACGCACGTAACCCCCTGACACACCGGGTTACGCATACGTCTACGCTTACGCATACGCATACGCAACGCAGCCTATCCCTTGCGTACCCAGCGGGCACACCGGATGCGTAGACACGCGCGTGTACACGCGCGTGGCTACGCACGTAACCCATTGACATATACCCAGCCGCTGCGGCAGCCATACTTTTTATGTTTGCAATTCCTGTGCACGATGTCTGATGATGTGATTCAAGAGTGATTCAAGAGGAAGGTTTATAATTATGTCATCGTGTCAAATTCCACACTACACCGAAGCGAAGCGAGGGCGGGTCACAAGTCCTTTTTTTGCCAAATGCGACCTTTGATTTGATTTGATTTTTTTGGGACATTCCCCATTCCATAATACATTATTTATTTTGTTAGAGCTGCAAGTTTATGCAGTGCTTTCGATGCTAGGCTTCCCAGGCGGCTTAATTTTTGCCGACATTTTCATATTTCTACATACATAAAACCTCAACTTATAATTCACCTATACCTTCCTCAGGAATCACTCGTATCATTTGGTAAAAATCGCATGAATATGTTTAGTAGTAATAATGTTTAGTAGTTTTTGAGTTTATCGCGAAGCGCAGACAGACAGACAGACGTGGTGAGGGACTTTGTTTTATAATAATGTATGTAGTGATATCAAGCAATAGATGACTAGTTTAAATTCATAGAAGTGACGAAGTTCTCTATTTGTAAGAAAAAAAGCAAATTTCATAGGTGGGTCCCGAACAAAACAACTGAATGCGTAGTCACGCGCGTGGTTACGCGCGTGGTCACGCGCGTGATCACGCGCGTAGTGACGCGCAGGAAAGATACGTGCGTGTTCGTATTTGTTCGGTGTGACGTCCAATAGGGAATGCCATTGAGTACAACGTCATCAATGCGTTCCGCTCTGCGTAAGTACGCAGCCTGGTTGTCTCATGAGAGCTGCAATGCGTAGGGTTACGCATCGGTCTACGTGCACGCGTACGTTACGCAAGCGGTGTGCCATATCTCATAAAGTTTCAGGTATTACAACGTCATGGTACGTCTACGTGCACGCTTACGCATACGCTTACGCATCCGGTGTGCTGGAGCCTTTAACGCGAGGTCTACAGCTCACGGAGCCACTAGTTATATGTTATTAAGGGTTAGATGGTTACTGCTACCGGTCCCTGGGCCCAGTAGCAAGTGGACCAGTAGCCACCAAACCCATTCTTAAACACTTGAAACACGATTATGAAGGTAAAATAGCAGACTTGGGCCCCAGCACTTCTCGCTAAAAGCATAATGATAGCGAACCACTTGTAACATAGCGTGGAAAAAATCTCTCAAAACATGTGTTCCAATTTTTACGCAGATATATCCATTACTTGAGCTGGGTCGCGTGTAACGTGTGAGAGGGTAATATATTTCGGGCCGCGCTCGAACGTTGGGAAAGCGAATCGACATGAAATATGCAAGAGAAAGGCGAAGGGCACAGGGCCCAGTACGCTACCCTGGAGTAACATGTTTCGACCGGTTAAGCAGGCACGTCTAATCTTAAACTAAAGTATGTAGGTACATTAACACGCGACCCGGCTATTGCCTTGGCCGTTTATAAAATTAAACACTTATTTACGACGACGAACAAAATATTTACCTCGAAATGCTCTTAGCACATTTCTAACCAAAGCATATACGTCATTCTAGTTTCTACCAATTACCTATTATGTAAAATGCAGGTATAGAAAGTGATAGTAGATTATTACAGAGAAAAATCCACTTTCTGTGACCACGACATTAGGCGACTCGCCGCCAACACCGGCGATGTGCCATGAAACATGCGTGCCACTGTCAGCGGAACTACAGAATAGTTTTCAACTAGCCTTCGTAATTCGCAGTATGAGCAGCGGAACGAAATCCGATTCGATTCAGGTCTGCTCGCCGGTGGTCGACCCTAAGCCAATGTCAACAACCACCATAGCCGGCTGATTGTGTAGTCAACAAGCGGATTTTTTACAGTAATCAGCGAGTACTATAATTACCGCAGCCCTTGAATCAGGCACCCGGAAAACATTTGAGCGTTTCTTGACAAATGTCAGATTTAATGTGCACTGGAGTAAAAACATCAATTTGTCAATGTCGCATAATTAAGTATGAACCTAGTGATTTATACGTGTGCCACCCGTTTTTCTTTCAAGCTTGGAGTTTTATTCATTTTAATTCATCTAGCTAGAATAACGTGAAATTGAAGTTAAAACAATGGGATTTTAGTAAGCGCCATATCGCAACATCGGTTTTGTTTCTCGAGGTGTATGAAGTATAACAATGTGTTGCGACACAAAAGCGAGAAGCTGTCACATAGACAATCAACACGCGCGCGACACAATGGTGCGTGAAACAAGGGGTAACCTTACATGCTTCAATCTGTTCTCACCATAGCCTTCTATATCTTCCAAGCCCTGAAGTTGAGCAGAACGGCAACATCGCATGTGGTCAAGACATAGTATAAAATTATTTAAAAAAATATTTATTATTTGTTTTTCCTATATTATCTATGTTTAAACTAGTTGTAAATTGTAATGTAAGATTATTTCAATAAAGTTTTATATTTATTATTATTATTTATTTATTAGAACATAAGGTTTGAGTCAACTTATTTGAACTTTTCGGGGGTCCTTTAGTACGATGAAGGCACGCACGGCGGGGTATCACCCCTATTTGGTTGACATTCCATGCATGCGCACGAAGCGTTTTTCGTCTTCCTTTTTAATGCGCACAGCCAAGGAGTGGAATTCCCTGCCTGCGTCTGTATTCCCGCAAGCATATAACCCAGCGATATTTAAAGCCCGAGTGAATAGGCTTCTTCTGGGCAAGCTCGCTTCATCTTCGGCCTCTTCTTAGCCTTAGGGTTCTCGAATGTGGCCAAGAGTAAGCCCATTTAATGTAAAAAAAAAAAAAAAAAAAAAAAAAAAATGAGCATTTTGATCTAAGCCTCCTCTAGCAATAAATCTTACATCATTGGAAAGGTATTTAAATTTGAAACACTATTATTTTACTATAATCGTGAACTATTAGTACTTTGAGAGTTATAACGCTCTAAACTTGACCAATTTTTTAACATTAATGACCTAAAACTCCGAAATTACTAACAATTAATAGAAAGTATGTTTGCAGCAAATATTTGTTATATAAAAACCTTTCTTATGATATATCATTCATTTCTATAGGTGTGGTAGATCAACTCCCATAGACAATAAACCACTTTTATACTTTAATAACCTTTAACTCCAAAAGTATTAACAATTGATATAAAGTACATTAACAGCAAATATTTGTCTTTAAAAGACCTTTCTAATGATGTATCATTTATTGCTAGAGGGCGTGTTAATCAACTCCCTGCTGAAGAAAATCAACAAAAAAGATGACATCTTTGACAGCCATTTTTTCCTGGTTAACGTTGATATTTTTCTTATTGTTTAATATACAAAGCATTTCAATAAAAGATCTAAATTATTTTCATATTTTAAACCTCACACGATTACTATTAAAAAAAAATATCGACCTCTTAAAATTGAAATATTCCCATACATTTAGTATGGAGACTGGCGGACGACATGACCACGAACTGACAGTAACAGACGTTGCCAAACTTATGTTCACGGCTTGGAAATAAAGAAGGCTATGGTTCTCACGTTGTGCTTAACTGTTCGGAACGTCTCAGATGTATAGACATTTTAACTTCTAGTAAGATCATCGTATTTTTTTTATCTTAGGCCTGAAACGCACTGATCGCACTGCATAGACTTTTAGGGTGAGGCTGCATTAGTACGTTGCGATGCGTTGTGTCGTCGCAGCGTCGTCGCTGCGTCGTTTTCCATATTTTTTTTATGACATGCCCCATTAGACCGTTGCGTCGTCGCCCGCGACGTTTCAACGGATCGACGGATAAGAGACGAAGCGGGAGGGAGGGTGATGCGCTGCGTCGTCGCAGATCCGCTGCGACGACGCAACAAAAGAGCACGTTTGTATCTATCCATTGCGAAGGGTGAACTGAGACGCAGCTGCGACGGCGTGCATACCCTCTTGCGTTGCGTTGTCGCAGCGTCAACGCAACGCAGGTGTGGCATACAATGCGTTGTTCCGTTGCGACGACGCGACGCAACGCAGCGCAACGCACTAATGGGGCCTCGCTCTTAGGATTGGGTAAATAATATCGTTATATCAAAATATCGATATATATTTTTTTAAATATCGATATATATCGTCGATATTGTTTTTTCGATATATCGATATCGCGATATTATTTTCCTCGATATATCGATATTTCCAAATATGAAAATCGTATCAAATTCGATATTTTTAAAGATCTAATCATGTCTTATATCCGACCAAAAAAAAGTTTTATATAAGTAGGCTGCATGTGTTAATTTCCTTCGCCTTAAAACAAACAAACAGCAGACAGATGACATCGGTTTTCATAGTAAATGTATGCACTAGGGTCACACTTATAACACGTCCATATAAATACAGCGTGTTAACACGTGGCGTTTGACAAATGTGCCCACACCTATAGTCGAAATCATGACCGTTTCACAAGTCCATTTATCAAGTCTATTTTCTTAAACCAATTAATGTTTTGACACGTGAGGGCAGCAGTATGGCTCTCTAGAGAACAGACTTGCTTTATTGAGGAATTAGTGCTCGTTAACACGAGCGATTTTTCAACGCGCGATTTTTTTACCGTCGACACGAAATGTACCTTATGGCTAGGCCTAGCCATAAAATAATAATAAAACTTGCTTGTGTATTTAATGTTAATTTTACTAATTTTGAAACCTTTTGTATAGCCAAGCCAATTCTTGGGCAAAAATATCGTAAAATATCGATAAATATCGATATGTCGATATTTTTTTATCATTATACATCGATATATTTCGATATATTTTAAAAATATCGATACGATATATATCGATATATTTAATTCATTCGCCCATCCCTACTCGCTCTTACATTTTACCGTCCGCGCGCGGATTTCACTGGGTACGCTTTATCTAGAAGTAATACGAGTATCTACTACTAGCTTTCCGTCCGCAGCTTCGCCCGCGTGGACTAAAGTTTTATCGTGAGGGCGCAGACCCGTGCCCAGCAGTGGGATAAAAAGTAGCCTATGTCCTTCCCTAAGGTCCCATGTATCTTCGGACCAAATTTCATCAAAATTGTTTTAGTAGTTTAGGCGTGAAAGCGTAACAGACAGAGTTATGAAATAAAAGACTTTTTAACGGATACTAGCGCGGTTTTATTGAAAGTACTTTGGTAATTAGTTGGTATTTGGTTTGATTTTTGATTTTCCGACGTTTCGGCACCTTTGCAGCGGCCGTGGTCACGGGGGACTGAAGTCACTCGTGAGCCTACCCTCAAGCGATGATTTTTTTAAGACGTTCAGAAATTAATATTTAACAAAAAAAAATTAATTGATTTTAGTTAATTTGTAATTTAATTTTGTGATTTAATTAATGTTTAAAAGAGAGAATCTACTGAAACTACCACCATTTCACATAATTGGGAGGCCCCTCCAAGAAATAAATGGCGAAAGAAAACTTGGAGAGGAAAGCCGACCTCCGTCTTTAATATTTATTAATTTATTTGCAAAAGGAACTAACCGTATCCTTAGATCTTGCAGTGTGTGTTTGGGGCTTTAGCTTGTGAATGATGGGGTTCCAAGCTGGTGGAATTTTCCAACCATCATCTCTATTGAAATTAGGATATTTATTTAGAGGATTTTATTTAGCTTGAGAAGTGAAGACAGAGTTACTTTCTCAGTTATAATATTAGAAGGGATTAGCCACTTAGTTAACACTTTGCATTTCGTAGCTCCAGCATATATTTGACCATAACCTTATACAAGGGTCCGAAGGTCCGAATGTTACCATTTGGTACGTCTCAATCTGAACTTTGCCGACCCAATAAATCTGGTCGCAATTAGAAACGAGACAAGGTAAATTAAATCGACTCGGGGTCAGCAACGGTTCTCTAATAAAGTTTAACATCCCAATTAGATGGCGGCCGTAGGTCATGTCTGAACTCTGAACGCCGCCGGCGAATCGAATAGCAAACTACCCACATAAGTTACACAGTACGGTTTAATGGAACGATCGATTCTGCCGACAGTGAAAAATTCGGCTCTACTCTTATAACCATCTTACCACAAGTTCCGGTTTAATTCTATTAAACAGATAATTTATTAGAAAGAACCCAGACCAGCCTCCTGGCTTGACCACCGAAACACGATATTATGATATACTTAGCGGTTTATACGTTTAACTGTCAAAAGACAATGGATATTGACAGTTGGGTGTCGATAAAACGTGCTAGGAAGGCTGAAAACTATCCAGAACCACAATATAATTATGAAATAATTGGGAACCAGTGAAGAGCTAGATATATTCATTTATATGATGACGATGATGATGTCCTCTTATCCCTTATTAGGGACATAGGGCTCTCAGAAGGGACCTCCACTCCTTCCGGTCTTGTGCGGCCACCTCAAGATCTGTCCAGCCTTGACTGATTTGATGCAGCCTCTTTTTCAACTGAGCACCTCCAGGTGGTACGAGGGCAGCCGGGTTTTCTCTTGCCATGCGCTTGCCACTTTAGACCCTGTTTCGGAATGTGGTTGTCAGGTCTCCGTTACACATGACCTATCCAACGCCACTTCCTTAAAAGAACCTCCTTGTCTATCGGCATCTGGTCAATTAACTCCAACAGCATTGGAGATGGTTCGTGGCCACCAGATACATATAGATGTAGATATGTATATATAGATGTAGAATTTGAGAACCGCCTTCGTGAGAGGCGATGCGACGCCCGCTCTGGTTCCTACTTGGCGCAAAGGCTGTCAATCGCCATTCAGCGCGGCAATGCCGTCAGTGTAATGGGGACCTTTGCGCCTGGTATGACCCGGGTAGGCATCTTCGAATAGGTTAATTAAGGAATTGGGTAATGTGAATTGTATTAGTGTAATATTAGTTGATTTTTGTGATATTAAAATATAATTCCATGTAGAATACTAATATAAATCAAGATTATAAAGCAATACATCGGAAATCTCGAGTCGCGTAATCCGTTGATAAGGGATCATAAAGCGATAACAATCGGGAACAGTAGTGGCGAGTGGCGAGATTACGAGCTTTAAAACGGCTCGCCACCGCTACCACTTTACGTTATGTATTTGAAATTGGATGATAACGTGTGAATGAGCTGTTTTATTTGAGGATACTAAGTATTTCCTCAAAGGAGATCCACACGGGAAATTAGTCTGGTGTGCATTGCAACAGAAGCATAGTGCGATGCGGAGGATCATCAATGTACCTGATAAACTTATATTCATATACAAGTATTTTGACATTATAAACGACCTAGCTAGCGGTCTTAAATCCTAATGACTAAGAATCGATTAATAAGACGAAACAAGAGTGTCGGATGTGGTGGAGAAACGGTGCTTGGTAATGCAAATGACAGAGGCTATAGAGCAGGGTTTCTTAACCTTTTTCTAGTGATGGACCCTTCTCGAAAATTTCAAAGAGCCCACGGACCCTTTTTAAAAAACAAAAACTATGTTTACTTTAATCAGCTTTTATTGTTTGCAATTAAACTTTACATATAAATAATTAGTGTGACGGTTGCTGCTGCTTATGCTGGATTAGAATGTCAAATTGAGAAGCATAATTTTTACTTACAATGTAAGTAGGCTTGCCATGGACCCCCAGCTTTCATTACACAGATCCCTTATGGGGTCCATGGACTACAGCAGAGAAGGTCGATCGCCAAGGTTAACAGATTTGCACTAAATGTAGTTTTACTTATGCAATTTTTTTTTATAAATAATTTGGTGGGTCAAAAAGACGATTTCTTTGTGAAAATTTATGGGCACCCCTGGACTACAGGTTAAGACACCCTGCTATGGAGGAAACTTATAGAAGTAATACTGACCATTTTAGCAAGCATAGAGTCCATCTGCGGCTGGTGCGTGGCGGTGAGCAGTTGGCGTATGCGCGCGGCATTGGCGACGCACTGCGCCATGCAGCGCTGCAGCGCGGCGGCCTGCCGCACCAGCGAGGCGCTCAGCGGCACGCTGTCTGTGCTGCCGCCCGTGCCGCCGCGCAGCACGGACTCCAGCACGTGCGCGTGCTGCGTCACGTAGTCCAGGCAGCGACGCAGCTCCATAGCCTCGCGACGCTGCCTCTCTACACAAACAGTCATTTGAAGCTATTTAGAAAAAGGTCACCATATAAATTAAAACATTTTTATTATAGACAATACCGATGCAGAAGACGGTTTTGGTCCCACAATGAAGAATTTTTGTATAATGACTTATCCTACAGCTTATGGGACCCCCTGAACAACTGTGAAGAAATTTTCGAGATATCTTTTAAAACAGACAAGTTATATGGTGTAGAACACTGTTATTGTGTTGTATAATGACGTCACTGGTCATACAGGTGAACCTTACGTCTTTCGTTATAAAGCGCATATTTCAGTGTGCTTGGCATGTCCATCAAACCCTTATAACTTCGACTCTATTGGTTCGATTGAAATGAAACAAAAAAAAATATCTGTATTGCTAGACATTTAACTACATTGTCATAAAGTGTCAAGTGATTTAACAGACACAGTGACATTCTCCATTGCTACTGTGTCATAATAATGTAGTGTAGTAATCATAAGAATCATATTTTACTTGAAACTTAATACTTATCACATTCCTAAATTTAAACAGCGCTAGTGTCTGTTTAAAAGTGTTTTATTACATACTTAGATTTTATTTAGTTTCTTTTAAATTCCAAAAAATCCAATTTAATAAGTTTTTATATTGTATTGTTGATTATGATTACCCTCATATAATATGTTCATTAGTAGAATAATAAGATCCAATCCAAAATCATTATAAATAAAGATAATTATTATCGTGTGAGCTGCTACGGATGAGTCGATTTTTTTCTAATATGATAATTATCTTAATATAAAAATAGCATTGTGAATGCCTGAATCCTAAAAATTCAATAATTATAAATAAAGTTTGAAAACAAAAATAATAGGTAAAGATAAAAGTTGCTTTTGAACTTAGTAATTTATTATCTTTAATCCCTTAGCCTATAAGTCACGATTCAAAATTCAAATTAATTTATTCAGTCTAGGCTGTTACAAGCACTTGTGAATGTCATAGAAGCTACGCCATCGGTAATTCTTTCGACCTGGCATCGATGATCAACACTCTGTTATGGTGTGATAAAAAAGCATCACTAGAAATAATTTTCCAAATTAAGTATGAATTTTATATTATTTATCGGAGCGGCTTATGAGAAAGGAAGGGTTTACAGATTGTGGCCAGTTTATAACTAATAATTTTTTAATCATATTTTTTTTACTGAAAGCGAACCACTGAAAATTCTTAGGTAAAAGTAAATTTTATCCAATTCTTATAATATGATCTGTTAAGGTCTTAGATCCATTTGATAACCTGTATAAAACAAACATGTGTTTTACATATATTCTTTTCTAAACAGATGCTAGATACAAAAAAATGGGTGATAAAAATTGAGACTCCTTAACCATATTTAATAATTACAAAAGAACCTAAAGACCCATGTGAATAATATTTTTATAATCACATTACAGTTACACAGACACGGGTGTAAGTTTATTATAAAACCATCAATGGCATACCATGATAATCGTATATTTTCTGGGTCCTCCGTAGAAATTTCTCTTCTTGCAGTTGTCTGCTTGCTTGGGATTGTTTTTCTCGAGCTTCTAGGACCTCAAGAAACGACGAAAATAAGGATTTTCTTTCGTTGTTGCTCGTAACGGTTTCTTGCATTTTGTAAACAGAAAAAATATCTAATGACTGATCAATAAAAATTCAACGAGGTATAATTGAACACTGATAATTCTTCTAGCTTTAGCAGAAATAACAAGTAAGGAAATTAAATCGAATTTAGTCGAAATGAAATGAAATTCAAAATCACACAACCCAGCTTGCCTTCAAACAGATAACAACTGATCATTCATAGATAAAAAAGAAAAGGACTATTCCGCTGTCAAAAGTTGAACTGTCAATGTCACAGCATTTTCCATAAACAAAACAATAAGAAAATGTAGAAGCTAGTCTGTTTTACTCGCATAAGTCAAGAATCAGTACCTTGATTACGTAAAGCTGTTGCTAACAATTCTCGATTGAAATCGACTGAAAGCGCAGTTGTATTGCTGCTTTAGTTAAGATAGTTGTCACATTGGTTCTAAGTAAAGCAGCAATGTAACTGCGATTTCTGTCAGAGTTGATTGCAACAAAATTACAAAATCACCCCCCTGTACCTTGATTACGTAAAGCTGTTGCTAACAATTCTCGATTGAAATCGATTGAAAGCGCGGTTGCATTGCTGCTTTAGTCAAGATAGTTGTCACATTGGTTCTTACTAAAGCAGCGATGTAACTGTGATTTCTGTCAGAGTTGATTGCAACAAAGTTACGTAATTACCCCCCAGTTCTGACAGCACTGTTGCTTTGCTTGATAATGATGGAGTTTTCATCTCGTTATGTACGTGCTTGATGCAAGAAGCTTAAATCCACTGACTAAGGCCGCGTTCCGAATCCGAGATTGCACGCCTAGTATCATACTGAAGATTGAAAAAGACTCTTTAGTGACGTCACGGCGTATTGCTATCTCTTTCTTTTCGTTTTACAATACGTTTTCGTTTCTCACGAACGAACGAACGACGAACAACGAACACGTATTGTAACACTAAAGAAAGAGGTTGCAATAAGCCGTCACGTCACTAAAGGAGCTTTTTTCAATCTTCACTATGACATATGGCCGTGCAATCTCCATTGGAGGGAGGTATAAGCTTCTTGGCTTGATGTCAAGGTCAAGCTGTCAAACATCACTTCTCTAGACGATCAAAACGTGATGGACAAGATGAAAATTTTACGTGCTTGACAAGCCATGCTTGATTGGTTATGCAGATATTAGGCGGTCATAAAAAGTGCTTCATTTTCGATGAAAAAGGCAGTGGCTAGTGACCAGTGAACGACTTTTGGTATTTAGACACTAAAATTAAATGTAAAATGAATGTAGTATTTCTCATTTCTCACAAAATTTCGCGGCAACAGGTTGTGCGTGATAATTTTGATTAAAGTTAATTAAAGAGAAAAAAAATGCTTGCATGCAGTACCGGCGTTAGGGGGGGGGGGGGGCGAGCATGGGCGACCGCCCGGGGCCCCTTTATATTCGCAGCCGCAGGTGTCCCTTTTTATTTATAGTTTTGTTTATAGTTAAAAAAAACGGCCGCGCAACGCGATTTTTAGTCAGTTTCACCTACTATTCTTGTAATCTTGCTTGTTTATAGTTAAAAAAACGACCACGCAGCGCAATTTTTTAGTCCGTTTCACCTGCTAATCTTCAAGTCTGAGATTACAAGATTAGAAGGTGAAACTGACTAAAAATCGCGCAGCGCAGCGGTTTTTTTTACTGTAATAAGCAAAATTAGAAGATTAGCAGGTGAAACGGTGAATAGTTACTATTTTTATTTTTTAAATGTCACTTTGAAAAGCCCTCATTGCGCTTCTCTAACTCTGCTTTTAGCATTGCACAGCTTGACCACAAAGAGTTGACAAAAATTGAGGGCACCACTTGCTATGTAAACACGTCAAAATCACGAATAATTTGGCAACACTGACTAAGGCCGCGTTCCGAATCACGCTTACAGCACTGTGAGCGCGCTAACGCCCGGTTCAAATCATGCTTACAACGCTCACGTAAGTTGATGTGACGTCACAGAACGTCATCGTATGTGCTAACGAGTAAGGACCGACCGAGATCTCGGTCTCGGTCTCGGTCTCGGCCAGTCTCGGCCAAAAATTATGTCTCGGTCTCGGCCAAAATGGCCGAGAATCTCGGCCTATAAGTACCTATTTACGTAGGCCAGGGGGGTAATTACGTAACTTTGTTGCAATCAACTCTGACAGAAATCGCAGTTACATCGCTGCTTTAGTAAGAAACAATGTGACAACTATCTTAACTAAAGCAGCAATGCAACCGCGCTTTCAATCGATTTCAATCGAGAATTGTTAGCAACAGCTTTACGTAATCAAGGTACTGTTGGTTGATCACGTAAGTCTGTTGCTAACAATTCTCGACTGAAATCGATTGAAAGCGCAGTTGCATTGCTGCTTTTAGTAAGATAGTAGTCACATTAGTTCTTAACTGAAGCAGCAATGTCACTGCGATTTCTGTCAGAGTTGATTGCAACAAAATTATATAATTACCCCCCTGAGATTACACTCGTGCACTTTCCTTTCCTCTTCGCTGAGGCATGCGTCATTGGTCAATTAACGCATGTTATGCATGCCACAGGTTGGCCACAGGGCATACGCTGACGCAATCCTCACTGTAATTAATCAAATTAAATCAAAATTGTTGACTTCGGTCATTTGGTAATTTGCTGTCGACTTGTAATAGGTACCTTTAGTTTTACAAATTAATGTGAATGTTATTTTTATTGTCTTTTATAGTGGTCGCGTACGAGCTCAAAATCAATGGAAAACCGGAAATCGATGTACAGCATAGCTGTTTGGGACAAGTATACTTGAATTCAAAACAATATTTTGGGCCCGCATTTCTTAAACTTTCTTCCCTTAGGAGAGCAGTTATGCTGTTATATTTTTTTGTATGGGAAACTTGTTTTTGTTCTACAACCTATCATGTGTGGTATCCAATTAAAGGGCTTTTTGAGCCACATCGTTACATTTCAGCCACTTGTTTTAAATTATACCAAAAAAATATTATTAAAATATTCCAAGTTTGGATTGTTCCTACAGATACGATATGGTTTAATATTTTTCATAAAATATATCTCAAACCATATGTAATGGGGAATGTCCGAAAAAATCAAATTGGCTGAATATTTTTCTATAGGTAGGAATAAGGTCCCTTAGTAATAGAATAAAATTTCATAATTTTCGGTTTCGTGAAAAAAATTCAAAAAATCAAAGTCTCTTCGACTTCACAAATGTATGAAAGTAACAGCAGAATGGAGATTGTACCTTTGCCAACAGCTGCCACAACCACAACATGGTATTAAAAAAAAAGGTTTCAAGTCAAAGTGTCAAAACTTTTTTTTTAAATACGTGTTGTGTTTGTGGCAGTTAGCGGCAAAGGTATAATCTCCATTCTGCTGTTACTTTCATACATTTGTGAAGTCGAAGAGACTTTGATTTTTATAAACTTTTTTACCCAACCGAAAATTCTGAAACTTTATTCTATTACTAAGGGACCTTATTCCTACCTATAGAAAAATATTCAGCCAATTTGATTTTTTTCGGACATTCCCCATTTTCTCATATCTAACCTCGAAAAACGAATTTTGTAAATATCGACATTAAATTGAGTATTTTTATTTTTAATTATTACAAAGCTTTTAAGTGATTATGTATGATAAAAAAATATATTTGTTATATAACCTATCATGTGCGATATTGAATGAAAGGTCTTTCTGAGCTGTTTCTAAAAATATATTTCAGCATGTTCAGAATTACATTTCAGCACTTGTTTTAAATTAAACCAAAAATCATAAAAAAATACTATGCTACTTTTTCTAAGTTTGGGCCTAAATAAAAAAAAAATCATAATTGCTTTCTTGAGGATTGATATGAGTATAATATATATCTTTTAATTAAAGGTGTATTTTACAAAAAAAATAACTAAACCACATCGAATCTGATGGGGCCAAAACATTGTATGTTTTGAAAATGTTTTGTAATACAATAACCGGCTTAGCAAGCTCTTCCTTTCAATATCATACACGATAGGATTTAGGAAAAAAAATCCCCATACAAAAAAGATGACACCATAATAACTCATCTTCTAAGGAGAGATTTTTTAAGAACTGCGAGTCAAAAATATTGTTTTGAGCTCAAGTATAAGTGCCGTACCAAACAGCTTTGCTGTACATGGATTTGCGGATTTTTTTGCGTACACCTAGCACTATTATGATTAAATAAAGAATTTTAATTAAATTAAATGTGTTTTTCATCAATATTCGCCATTTTATAGTAACATTAAAAAAAATCAAAAATCTCGGTCTCGGTCTCGGTCTCGGCCGAGACTTTTTTTTAATCTCGGTCTCGGTCTCGATCTCGGTACTCGGCGAAAAGTGGGTTCGGTCGGTCCCTACTAACGAGACGCTCAGCGTATTACACCAAAGCACTGTGAGCGTAGTCAGTGTAGCTGTCAAACTTCCTTGTCAAAGTTCATTCTTGACAAAAAATACGTGGTTAAATTGTGAATCGTTGTGGTTATTATTTGTGATTTTTACAAAAGGTAGCTGATTTTATTAACCTGCAGGTGTTTTGTAAAGATGCGAACGAAATAATTATATTAATCTGATGTTGAAAGAGCTAGCAGTGGTGATAAGTATTTTGAAGCTTTAAGAGTTTAAAATTGGTAAGTAAATAATTGGTCTCAGTGAAGAAACTTAATTCGTATTCATTAGTACCTTTTTATTTACTTCTCCCTTAGAATAAATATTAACTTTACCCTTTTTGAGGTTGTGTTGTTCTATAAAATCCAACGTTAGCAGTGTTAGCGCTCTCACAAGCGGTCCGAATCAATAGTATCGTGAGCGTGCTGACAGCGTGCTAATGATTCGGACCGGCATAGAATGACGTCACACGCTGTGAGCATTGTTGGCGTGATTCGGAACGCGGCCTAAATGTACTGAAAAATTTTAGTTCCATTTTATATTATTTCAACTCTTTATGGCCAAGCTGTTCCTGCTAGAGTTGAAAGAACCACCGTAGTTTTTGCTTACTGGTCGATGGTTTTGGAGTCCAAGGAAGTTACATATCACGTGTAGACTGTAGTATTAATATTTTAATATTAATTTACATCAGCTAAACTCGTCCTGTCTTATTCAGAGATGTTTCACAAAACTGGGGTGCAAGACTGTTCTAACAAAACCGGTTTAATGCTTGTAAACCAATCACAATGCACCTTTTAATCCTTAAACGGTGGGACTAAACGTTAAACTGTCACTATGAATACGATTTGCGCTAAAATGACGTTAGTCCGTAGTCTAACGCCATGTTAACTTTGGCCCTAGTTTAACGAACGCACTCTGAATAAGACAGTGTAGCGTTGTTTTTTTGTTGGTATGTCGTTGTAGGGGCGGAAGAGAGGTAGTGTTTGACTGGACGATGATACAAATACAAAATATTTATACAATACAAATACAAAATATTTATTTCATTATCTTAGTCTAGTACAATAATAAGTGGTTGGAGCTAACCTTTTAAGCAAAAGTTTGCTTGTGTTAGGCAGCACCGCTCTTCCATAGCTTGGTTACAATAGACTACGTTAAAACTGCAAATGGTCACAACCAATATTTAAGTTTTTATTATGGATACTTTATGAAATACAATATACTATAAAAATTAAGCAAAACAATACTTTAAAACTATGATAAATTATACCTGCTATTTATTTACGAATTTTACAAATGATTATAAATGCGCCTTATTGTATATATGTGTGTGTTAGTGTGTGTGTGTGTGTGTGTGTGAGTGTGCGTGTGTAGTGCGTGTGTGAGTCTGTGCGTGTGTTAACTTATAATAATCAATTCTATTTCAGAGTAATTTTTAGTTTTTAGCCATTTAATAAGTGAAATTTTGCAATTTGCGTAAGTCATTTCATAAATATTTAATTCCTTATTAATTTTATTATATAAGACAGCAGCTCTCGTGTCATATTGCCGTTTCGCAAAAACTGACTTAACTGGCTTTTGTTGTACAACATCACGTTTTCTTCTAGTGTTATTTACAATATGTTGGTAAGGGAGCGACTTGTGTTTGCTTAGTACTGTGTTCAAAATATATAATTTTCTGACAGATAACAAATCAGTAGAGGAGTAGAGTAAGTCTGTTGAAAAGTCACGTGGTTTAAAATACATCACTTTCAATAACGATCTCTGAGCTCTCTCTAAGTCTATAAATCTAGTTTTGTTTGCCCCACCCCACACAGTTAAGCAGTACGATAAAACAGATTGCGCTAGTGATATATATGTTAGGCGCAAGAGGTGTTCAGAGGCTACATGCCGTAATGTTTTAAACGTCCATATAAGTTTCCTTGTTCTATTCATAAGAAGTTCAATGTGACAATGCCATGACAATCGCTGATCAAGCATAACGCCCAGGTATTTTGTACTGGTTACTTTTATAAGTTCAGTACATGAGCAAGACATATTATCAAGGTTATCATCGCACTGGTGGACGACTATTCTAAAATCAAGCGAGGGTTGGCTGTTATTGTACTTGGTGAAACAAATGTAGTTACTTTTTTGAACATTTAGTGACAAAAGATGTGCATTCAGCCAAGTAGCAATACGAGCCAGTCCCGCTTCAGCACGTGATTTTAAATTTTCCCAGTCCTTAGCTGCAAAAACAATAGCTGTGTCGTCCGCATACGAAAATATGCGACCTCCATCTACCTGCATATTACACAGTTCGTTTATATATACAAGAAACAAAGTAGGGCCCAGGACACTGCCTTGAGGCACTCCATAATTAACGGTACATTCAGAACTCAGTGCTGACCCTACCCCCACTCGCGAATTACGGTCAGTTAAGTAGTTTTCTAGCAGTTTGAGTGGACCTCCTCTAATGCCTACGTCATGGAGATTACGCAGAAGAATTGGTATGGACACCGTATCGAAGGCTTTTTTTAAATCAAGAAAAACCACCAAACACTTATTTCCAGCATCAACATTTTCAATAATAGAGGAGGTCAGAGCTAAGACAGCATCCTCAGTAGACAAGTTCGTCCGAAATCCGTATTGTGATGAAGAAAAAATATTATACTTAGTGAAAAAATTTACCAACCGGATGTTTATTAGCTTTTCAAGAATCTTTGCTAACACAGATATTACAGATATCGGTCTAAAATTAGACGGATCTGATTTGTCTCCACTTTTGTGCACAGGTGTAATAATTGTTTGCTTCAGTGCTATTGGAAAGATTCCGCTCTCAAAACACTGATTAGTGAGATGAACTAGAATTGGTATAATCACATTGTATGCCATCTTTAAAAAGCGTGTCGGTATTTTATCCCACCCAGGAGCACTGTCAGACTTCAAAGACATAAGAACGGAGTAAACCTCTTCAGGGTCAGTGTTTATGAGTGCAAATGATGTCACTGGGGTCACGCTAACGTCAGCACTAATCACTGTTTTCGGTGTAGGAATATTATCAGCTAACTATTTTCCAATAGTAGCAAAATATGTATTAACTTTGTCTAGAGACTCTTGCGGAGTTGATGCAATATCGAGAAGCTCTTGGTTTTGTGATTTGGGTGGTTTACGTTGAGTAATGTTATTTACAGTATTCCATAACTTTTTTGGATTTTTAATGGCTTTTTCTAATCGCTTCCTATCATAATCACGTTTTATATTTTTTATAATCTTTGTACAAAAATTGCGATATCGTTTATATGTAACTTTAAGTGTCTGATTTTCCGGATCTAATCTTAATTTCCTCTGCATGTCATTTCTGTTCCTAATACAGCGTAGTACACCCGCAGTCATCCAAGGCTTAATAATTCGCTTACTTCCAGGAACTGTTATTGTGAGGGTATTTAAGGCTAGGCAGTGTTGTAAAATTGTTATCAAACCTTGTGTTATGAGATTAGGATCAGTTAGGGCTAATAAATCATTCAGTTTTTCACTTTTAAGATATTCTATCGCTTTATCATAATCAATTACTTGTTTTATTTTTTTATTTGCGTTTAATTGCATATTTTTAGTAGTACATATTTTTAGGAATATCATATCGTGATCAGTTATGGTTGAGTCAAGTACAGCAATGGTTGCACTTTTGTTACTACTATCTAGCTTAATTATAAAATGATCAAGGCAATTTAGACCTCTTGTAGGTAGAACATGACCTGGAAGCATGCCATGGGTTGCAAGCATATTTAAATAATTAAATCTATTTGTGCGACATTGCGATGATTCATCAGGGTAGAATATTAAATTTATATTAATATCACCCGTGACAATAACATTTTTATAGCGTTCAATAGTGTCTAAATATAAGTTAAGAGAGTGTATAAATTCATCCGCATTTACTATCGATGGAGAGCGATATATGCCGATGATAATAATATTTTCAATAATAATTTGCAGGCAGGATGCATGGCTCAAGTTTATTTCTTTCACTGAAGCTTTGTGTGTGTTCTTTATAAAGGCAACTACACCATCAGCTTTGTTGACGTGTTTAGTTGTATGAAACGATGTATAGTTTTCTATTTGAGGTATATTTTTATTTGGGTTTAATCGGCATTCAGTTAAAATAATGGCATCAGTTTCAAAATTAAAGTTACATAAATTTAATCGCAAGTCATCTAAATTAGCATAAATACTGCGTATATTTTGTGAAATCACTGTAAAATCAGATGCTTGTATTGTAATGATAGACGAGAGTTTGTCACTCTGGCATTTAAATGACGCCGCTACATCTGTATGGTCTATTTCATTAATGTTTGATAAAGAGTTATTCATAACAGAGCTGTTAGGATCAGATCTTTAGCAAGTGTAGTCATATTCAAATAATTATAAATTAGGTAAACAACATGAAGCAAAAAAGTATGTGTATAAATGTCTATGTATGTATAGGTGTTTGACTTTGAGCGTTTGAAGTTATTATGACTGACGGAAATTTTGTATAAATATGAAATTACATAATATACTATAATCAGTACCTAGAGTAAGTGTGTAGTGTATTTGTATGTGTGTGTGTGTTGAAATTATTATTTGCGTATTTTTGTGTAATAATACGTTCCAAGAAAAAATACATCTTTTAAAAGTGAAGCAAAACAAACTTTTAGCTATACCTAGTCAGCTTGACAACATTAAGTTTTGTACCTGTGTTTCACTCTTTACAAGAATTACTGGCGCGTTTTCTTCTTTACGTAGATATACCCGCCCGTAGGAGGTCCAACAAAATTTGAACTTTTTTGACTTGGCGATGTCTCGAGCTAGGAAGAACAATCGAGCTCCTTTTGCAGTGAGCTGTTCGGAGACAAACACAGCAGTTTCTTCTTTTTTAGTCGCTCCCAGGTGTTTAGCCCGGAGTTTCTCCTTGTATTTAGTATTAAAAACCTTGGTCATCATCAAAATCTCCGTTTTTAGCATCGTAGATGATAATTCCACTATGATTGGGGTATTGTCATTCTTATCAGTTTTCTTGCCAGGTACTCTATAGATGTCTCGTATGTTTTCTTTTCGTATATCACAGTTTATAGATTTCCCTAGTTTCTCCACCATATCTACTAAGTTTTCTTTTGTCTCTTTGGGTAGCTTCGGCATGTTTTTTATTTCTAGGTTAGTCTTACGGTTTGCGCGCTGTAAGTCTTCGATTTTCTCCTCTAACAAATTAATATATTCTCTATCTTTTGTTGCCCGTAACTCTAGTTTTTCAATTTGCTTCTTCAATTCTTCATTTTGTTCTGTCACAAAACTAAGAGAACTTTCAATATTAGTATTAGTTTCTTTGATTTCTACTTGTGTGGAACATATTTTTTTTAGTTCATTTTGCTGTGCAGATAATAATGACGTAATCATGCTTTTCATTTCTTCTTTAAATATCTTAAAATCATCTTCAAAATCATTTTGTTCCCTTCCTCTCTTTTGGCGCCTACTTATGTAATTTGGTGATGACTCACCCAATTGTTCATTTATGTTGGGCTCGGAGCACGACTTATCCATCTTATGACTTGGAAGTACTAGGATATTATGACCTCTGAGTCGTTATTTCAATAGAATCAGTAAACTAAGACAAAGTCGGATCGTGATCGGATCGGATTGTAATCGTACCGATGTACTAGGGTCTCATACCGGCGCAGGAGTAGTTGCGTGCGGACTTGTTCCTGAGGCAGGCGACGCGCGCGACGTAACTGTCCAATGACTGCAGAGTGGGTGTGGCTAACGCAGCGTGCGGGAGAGGTGACGCATAAGCACTGCGCTTATTAGTCAATTTGCAAACAATGGAGCTCACCGAATTGGCCGGCCGTTGCTGCGTACCAGGGTAGCAGCAATACTTGATAGTTGACACTTCGACTCGAGTTGCTCCGGATACTTCTATGCGAGTTATGCACTCCTATTTTTACTGCGGTATTTTCTGAGTTTAAATATTGATTTATTTTTGAAATAAACACAAAATAAAGTTGGTTTATACGTTTGCACCTTACGGCGGTCCGGGGGAAGAGGATGATGTCGCTCAACATGGCCTATCTTCTACGTTACTATCAGTCCAAATGGTATGGTGGCATTAGGTTCTAGGGGAGAGCGCAGGTCGTGAAAATCCCTAGAACAAGCCTGATTGTTAACCTGCCCGCGGTGCCGCCTGCTTTTGATCTGGTTCCCTATGAAACAGATGCAACCAATCAACAATCAGACGTAATCCCATCTTTCACCTATTACTCATATCCTTACCTCTCCCAATATCCCATCTATCCTGTCGGCTGACTCCTTCTCAGCCACCTTCTTCACTGGCATGGAGGGGAGCGAACCGGTGGAGTAACAGCTCCTCCTGCACTACGGCCTGTGCAGTTGATCGCCGTAAGGGGGGATGAAGGAATCCTGGAGGGTTGAGTGAAACGGAGTCGGCGGTAGTACCCTTGTTTACACAACACGCCCCCTTTGGTCTGGATTTCACCCGAAACGGTAGCCTTTCTGGGTAGCGCCAGGGAGGAAACGGTCTCGTGTCCCGTTAGAGGGCCGCGGCGAGGTGCGGGGAGATCCAGCTTGCTGGATGGTTAGGGCCATGCTGACGAGGTAAGAATAGGTGGAGCAACTGGGAAGCCGCTTGAACTGCAACCCAGTCACCCGCTTCGAGTCTCCGATGTCGCGCCTGAGCACCAACTCCCTACACCTATATCCGGTCAGTAGTCCTAGTGCACCTTGTTTTTGATACAGAGCACTCCCAAATGTGCGGGCTCCATGGAGGGTGGGAAGCCGACCGGATGAAGTAACTTTTTATCTACATCATGGACACAACAAAGATCAAGATTTTACCGTTACCTGGCTCTGCCGGGTCAATCTCCCGCGGGACGGACGAGCAATCTGAAGTCCCGCGAGAGACCATTACTCCCGAAGGGAAACTGGAGGGACCACACCAGGGGGGCGCCGAGAAATCGGTACCCACTGGACCACCAACACCTGCTCCGCAGGCCACCGTACAATCGGTGATCGACAGCCGGTGGACGCTACCTGGCAACCACGGGCAGCAGCGTGGACCCTCTGAGAAGAGGGTGAGCGCCGCTCCGGCCCGTGATGGCCAGCCACCGTCCGATCAGACCGGAGCCAAGCGCAAGAAGCGAGGAAAGGTTAAGACCAAAAATCTTAATCCCTTCACGCCAATCGGCGCTGACTCCGGTAGCTCGATCACCGCTAAGCCGTCGGGATCGCAGGCTGCGGCTCAAGGAGGTCAGGGAAACCTGACCACACCTCTGCCGCTCCCGGCCAGTACCGACGCACACCCAGGGAGAGGGCCAGAAACGCGGGTCGCAGCTGGTGAAGGCCGGGGAAACCCGGCTGGACCCACCGCATCTGCTAGTACAGATCCGAACCCTACAACAGGATCGGGAGCGCCAGGGCAGATGAAAGTTGAGAGGCGGGGAAACCTGCGCCCACCCAAATCGGCCCGACGCGCGACCAACCCTCAGCAAGGACGTAAGATCACTACGGCCCCTTTCAACACCCCGGGCGCAGGAGCTGCTGCGCGGCCTAAACCTAAAGCCAAAAGGGCTCGCCTGGACGAGACGATCTCTCCTCGAGGCCAGTCCAAGAAGCTGAAGGCAGAGCTGCCGAGCGGTTCCTCGACTGGGGCACAAACTTACGCTGCAGCCGTAGCCAAGCCCAAGGAGGTAAGATTTGTGATCACATCGCCTTCGGGATACGTCTCTAGGGAGGTGGCGGAGCAGATCGAAGCTGACCTAGAGGAGACTATGCTGCAACAGATACTCCTGGGCACCTACGAAGCGGGTAACGTCGCCTTCTGCGGTAAGCCCTTGTATAAGGACGGTTGTCTCCACCTGGCGGCCACCAACAATACGACCCTGGAGTGGGCGACAGGGTGGGCGGAGAAACACCACATACCGGACGTGGGAAAGCTCAGAGTATTGAGAGCTGAGCAGTCCCCGAAGAAGGTCCTATGTGGTTTTGTTCTGCCCAAGCTCTGGACCCGGGAGCAAGGAATGGTAGGTAAGGTCCTCCATTTCTCCAACCCAGAACTCCAGGTGGAACGATGGCTCCTGAACGGCTTCCAGACTCAGGAGTCCACCAGACGAACATTTGTCGTCGTGTCGGTGCCGGAGGATATCGTGCCGGTGATCATGGCTAAAGGTCGCCGAGTCAGTTTCTTAACTGGCTCGGTGTACCTGAAGTTCAGGAACACCAAGGGTAAGTTCGTCGACACTCCACCCACCGACAACCCCCGCGAGTCCCCCGGTGACGTCACGACGACCGCCGCTACTACACCAGCCGCACCAGCGGCTGCCATCGACACGGCCGAGCCGGCCACAGCGGAGATGACTATCGACGCTGCTGCCGCCGGTCCCTCCGGCAGTGAGGCTTCGCCAGCTAGCGAGGAACTCCTGCTGGGGCTCGACGAGTTGGCCTTAGAGGACGTTGTCTGCGATGATGGCGTCCCTCTCTCGTAAGGCCCAACTCCTCCAAACCAACCTCCAGCACAGCATGACCGCAACGGCTCAACTACGGCACTGGCTGGAGACCAACACGACGACGATCGCACTGATCCAGGAGCCGTGGATCAGAGACGGCACTGTGTGAGGACTCTCCAGTATCGGAGGTAAGCTCATACAGGCCGCGAGTGGTAATGTAAGATCGTGCATATACATATCTAAAGATATCGAGACACAGCCCTTACTGAATTTCTGTTCCAGAGATCTAAGTACTATTACGCTGACAATTAACAATCAGGAGTTGGTCCTGGCATCAGCATACATGCCTGAAGGGGAGCGAGCGCCACCTGAGGAGGTAGCGTCGCTTGCTCGCTACTGCAGGGAAAACAACATTAAGCTAATCATCTCGACAGACTCCAATGCCCACCATCCGCTGTGGGGAGAGGAGAAAAGCAACACTAGAGGTAATGAACTGGTGGAATTTCTACTAACAACCAATCTAGAAATAATTAACATAGGCAATGAACCGACCTTCGTCGCGAAGAGGTGCAGAGGGACGATTGTTGACCTGACACTTGCAACACCGTTAGCGGCATCCATGATAACGGACTGGCACGTCTCAGACGAGGCCTCATGTTCGGATCACAGGTGGCTACGTTTCAACTTACAGGTACCTAACCTACCATCACTATTGACCCTAAAAGGTATCCAAGGAAAACTAACAAACAACAATACAGAACACTCTTAGCAGAGAAACTTGATACAGGCTGCGACAGGAGGGACTTCCCGACCGCTGCGCAGCTAGAAAAACAGGTAGTAAAATTTACCAATACCTTAAGACAATGCTTCGAAGAGGCCTGTCCCCTGAAAGCTCCCGGCTCGGAGAGCCCCAGCAAGCACCAATGGTGGGGACCGGAGCTTAAAAGGCAACGTGAGATTGTCAGGAAAAGGCTGAACAGAGCAATGAACACCTGCGATGACTATGACTGGGACCGATACAAAGAGGCTAAGGCTGAATACAAACGTAAAATAAGGTACTGTACGACCTCATCCTGGAGAAAGTTCAGTAATGAGATAAGCTCCACCAAACAGGCAAATCGGGTAAGGAAAGTATTGTCTAATCAGGGTCCTGGTCCACTAGGTAACCTGAAAAAACCCGACGGCACGATGTCCCGCTGCCCGGAGGAGACAAACGCTATCCTAATACAGACCCACTTTCCAGACTGCCAACTCGTACAACAGGTAAGTTGGCAAGACAACCCACTGAAGACTGTTGGCGTTATGCCGAACAGGTAATAACACCTGAAAAGGTAAGAAGTGCTATTAAGAGCTTCTCCCCTTTCAAGGCGGCTGGAACGGACAACATCTTTCCCGCACTACTACAATGGGGAGAGGAGCAAATAGTTCCAGTCCTCACCCATTTACTACAAGCCTGTCTGGCGCATCGCTACACCCCGCACCTATGGAGGGAAGTCAAGGTAGTGTTTATACCTAAACCAGGTAAACCCGACTACACTAATCCGAAGGCTTTCAGACCGATCAGCCTCACAACCTTCCTGCTGAAAACTATGGAAAGGGTCTGTGAGTGGTATATACGAAGTGGAGCATTGGCGAAACTCCCACTACATAAACATCAGCATGCTTACAGCGCTGGAAAATCCACTGAATCAGCCCTTCATCAATTAGTCGGTAAGATAGAGGAAGCTGTCCAAAAAAACTTATCTGTTTAGGCACCTTCATCGATATAGAGGGCGCCTTCGACAAAACTACATTCACCAGTATTGAGGCAGCACTAGTGAGACACGGTGTTGATAAACCACTCGTAGACTGGATCGTGAATATGCTACGCAACAGAACGGTACAGGTATCAGGGGCCGTCGGCCAAAGGGCCCTGGTGGCGAGAGGATGCCCCCAAGGAGGTGTGCTCTCTCCACTTCTGTGGAATCTGGTGGTAAACGACCTGATCTCCCATCTTAACTCTAACTATTTTTACACTATAGGGTATGCCGACGACATTACCATACTAAGTATAGGTAACCAGGCTGGCATAACCTGTAACACCATGCAAGCAGCCCTGAAGAAGGTTGAGGAATGGTGCAAAAGACACGACCTGACCGTCAACCCCACGAAGACGGAAATGGTAATGTTTACAAACAAACGCCAGGTGGGCGACTTCCGTCTGCCGAAACTGTTTGGAACTACACTACAACTCTCTAATGAGGTAAAGTACCTAGGTATAATCCTGGACAGCAAACTTAATTGGAACAGCCACTTTGAGTACAAAACGCAGTCCGCCAGCGTCATTCTATGGCAGTGCCGAAAGATGATTGGTAAGCGTTGGGGCCTAGCACCCAAACTATTCCTCTGGCTTTACAACACGATTATAAAACCCCTGGTAAGCTATGGATCTGTAGTATGATGGCCAAAAGCCACCCAAACCACCGGAGCCAATAAGCTACAGGGACTACAACGTCAGGCCTGCTGCGCCCGCACTGGGTGCATGAGCACAGCTCCCACAGCTGCTCTAGAGGTAATGCTGAACCTAACACCACTGCACCTCCACATCCAATAGGAGGCAGCCAAAACAGCGTTAAGACTAAAACAACTGGGATCTCTAAAATTCGAGAGGGTAAAACATCTCAGTGGACTACTGGAGGACTAGCTGAACACCCCTCTTATTGAAGCACCATGCGACAAAGTTAAGCCAACCCTCATTTTCGACAAAAAATACATAATACACCTGATAGACGACATATCAGCTCTAAGAAAAGACACAAGGCTCTCCTGATTTACACTGACGGCTCCAAGACCTCATCGGGCACCGGGTCGGGTGTTTTCTCAGAGGACCTCAACATACAAATTGCATCCCCCTTAAGCTCATACAACACGGTCTTTCAGGCCGAGTGCGTGGGCATAATAATGGCGGCTCGGGCAGTCGAAACAAGAGAGGTAAAAGACCGCGACATCTTAATTCTCTCTGACAGCAAATCTGTTCTACAGGCTCTCCAGGGCAGTCGCATCAAATCGAGCCTTTTACTTGAGTGTCACCACGCCCTAAATACAGTAGGTGCACTTAATACTATTACTATCCAATGGATCAAAGGTCACAGTGGATCACGGGGAAACGATGCAGCCGACGACGAACCGGCTAGACGCGCATCTGGTTCGGCGCCTATTAGCCCAGAGCCGATCGCGCCTATCCCGACCAGCTGGTTTGCAAGTAAGATCCGTGAACATACCATAGAACTACACCAACAGAACTGGAGCTCACTGGACTCGTGCAGACAGGCGAAACTCGCTCTACCGCGCGTGGACGCTCGTCTATCCAGGTCCCTGATACAACTGTGCAGTCCGCAACTTCGCCTAGTAACAGGTGCTATTACTGGTCATGGACAATTTAACAGACATCTTTTTAACTTAGGTGTCACGGACAGTCCCCTATGCAGAGGATGCATGGAGGAAGAAGAAACAGCCGCCCACGTTCTGCTGGAATGCAGAGGGGTGGCCCCTTACCGGGCAAGGTGCCTCGGTTCGCCGAGCAGCGTCCAGGAAGCGATCACGAACGTGAAAGCCCTTGGAGCGTTCCTGGCTGAGCTGGGCTGGCTGGAGTGATCCGGCCGCACATCCTCCGACGCAAAATAGGCGCTATAGACGTCGAGTTGCGGAAACCGCCTGCACTGACAAGAAGAAGAAGAAGTTGGTATGTCGATTTCCCTTTAAGGGGAAGTTTTTCTGGTAGTATACTTGTTTCCATTAATGATAAAATTTATTTTTTGGCAGTATGCCTCATGTCCTTTTCCTTATTTCCGTAAAAAGTCCGATTTGAATTTTTGCGTCATCGACTTAAAAAAAAAGAAAGATTAAAATCGTATTTCTTATGGTCTTCCTTCGCCCACTTAAGGGGCTTTTACGATGAGCCCTTATCGCAAGGATTTTATTAAATTGCTTACTTTTCATACTATGACCTCAAAGGTTAGTGTGAAAACAGACCTTAAGCAGTCCTGTTTAAGGCCTGCTTTTGAACTGAAATGGTATCTTATTTGTCCTTAATGTCGTAGGTTGTTTGACCGTGTTTTCGTGGAGTTCGAGGCTCGACTCGACCTGATGAATGCCTATACTGTCGGACTGAAGGTCGACACAAATTATCGGACGCGGCTTACTGCCGCGGCTGATCTGAGGTGTGCAAACTATCGGATGTAGTAGGTCACGGACGTTACCATAGACTAATATGACGTCATCGGACGTCCGACAGCTATCTGGCACACAGGATGTTATTAGAGTGTGCACACTTATCAGCCGCGGCAGTAAGCCGCGTCCATAAGCCGCGTTCGATAATTTGTTTGGACCTTGACGGGCGCGCTCATCGCTGAACCAGCGTTTAGCCTGGCGGGATGCGTCTGAATTCATAGAGTCGGAGTTGTCTGTGGATCGATCGTCGTTGGTTTTTTTTCAAAAAGATATCAGCTGTGTCATTATTTTGGATTGGAAATAAGTTCGCTGAAATTAACTGCATTTCGGTTGCTGAAGTCCTATTCCTATTTATGTGGCCCAAGGAGGATACCCAATTACTGAATTTCAACCAAATATATTGTTAACAAGGGAGCTGAAAGGTGAAGAGCACCGTACGTATACGGAGCCACGAGTTCAACCACTGCTCTGTCGCCTTTTAATGTCCAAAGTGAGCGGAGAAAAGGCTGAAATAAACCAAACTTTGATTTCTCACCCACGGCTCCGAGGAATAATTAATAGAAAGCAGCCATCGAAGCGTTTCTCTACTAAACAGACTCGCTTCGAGTTATTCTAATAGGTACCAGTGAACTTTCAAATCTTTTTAACCCCTAAACTAACCGAAGTAGTAGAATCAAGCATTCCGTACTTAGGCCTCCGAGTACAACCTACGAGCTCGATTTATGTTAGATAGGGTGAATATGCCTATTACCAGCCCCCCCAAGGATTTTTCAAATTTGAATCTCTGTTGTTGCCACAATTGCTATCTTAAAAATATTGTTGATACAGTTTTAGGTAGGTTGATTCATCTTTATTACGAAAATAGTACTTAGTTTTACGTAGTTTTGTGGGAAAAAAATAGAGAAGCGTTTAATTGTCCGAAGGGCGAAAAACCCTAACTCCAGCCGCCTTTGCCCTAATACCAGCCGCTTTGCTCCCTAATTCCAGCCGGGTAAAGGGTGTTCTAAAATAATACAACCATGTTAGTATAAAATTAAAAAAAATATAATTTGGTAACTCTCAATATCCTTATACATATTATAAATGCGAAAGTCCGTTGGTTTGTTTGTTTATCTGTTTGTTTGTTTGTTACGCCTTCACGTCTTAACTACTAAACCGATCATCATGAAATTTTGCATAGGCGTTGTCAGGGGTACAGAAAAGGATATAGGGTACCTTTCATCCAGAAAAAACGTACAGTTTCCGAGGGATAGCAAAAAAACTGTACACGCAGACGAAGTCGCGGGCGGCCGCTAGTTGATAATAAAACACTAAAGGCTATAAATTATGATTCCCATAGCAAGTCATTGAAACTTACACCTCTCCCGTAGATATTAATCAATTTAGAATATACATATATTAAAAATGGCGTAACAAAAAGTGAACTTTGGTTTAATAAACATATTATCAATGAGTATGAAATCGTTTTAATTATTTGAAACTTTTTTAAGCGTTTTCCAAGAAGTGGAATTCAATATACATTTTTTTATATTGAATTTATTTTCTGTTTCTATGAGTGAAGAAAAGTATGAGTTTAATTATTATTACTTTTTACATCTAATATTAAAAAAAAACCAAAATAATTAAAATCATATTTGAGAACACCCTGTATATTGCCGTAAAGTTAGATGACCGGCTGGAGTTAGGTTCTCATACATATCCTAATATCAGCCCCTAATTTGCAGAACAAATAACTTTGCAATTGAACATTATTCACCCGGCTGTAATTAGGTCATTGGGTGCAGGGTTAGTAATTCTAGTGAATAGCACTACAAACTCCAACCTTGAGACGAGCAAATTAAGATGAATTTGATTTCTTAAACGAAAGTTAAATACCTAATACCAGCCCCGGCTGATAATAGAAAGTTATTGAAAATCACCCAGTCAAACTCCAGCCCTCCTATTTTTTTCGAAATTAGTAAATTTAATTACAAACTAGTAATGTCAAAACGTTATATATCTAATCTATTACTAGTATCAAAGCTTAAAACCTAAAAAAAATGCATCTTGCCTTCGTAAACACACTTCCCAAAGTTCGCATCGATCGAGCTTTTATGCTGTTTTTCAAACATAGTCACCTCTACTCGGTCTCGGTGAACATTATTGCTCGTTGTGTGAGTTGTAGGTGACGTGACGGGGTAATAGTGATTTTCCGACTTAGAGGATTAACTAACGGTGTGGCTCCATTAAACAGTTTACGATTTTCACTGTTTTTTAATGAAAGCAAAGCAAAAACTTTTGGGGGCTGGTATTAGGGGGGAGGCTGGAGTTAGGCATATCCACCCTAATTACAACACACCTGATATCCGACAGGGCAGGCAACCCTTACTGTCCCTTACCCACATAACGCTCTGCGAGTAGTTTTAAGTTTAACCTTTTAAAATAACCCCTTGGGAAGAATAGTAGATTTCTAGCGTCGTATCTTCGTGTCATATCATCGTGTACAAGTTCAAGGTCTGCGATTGCAACGTTGATATTTTTGTATTGTATAAAATCCCCTATATTTAAATAAAACTGTAGATTGGTATTGACTGTACATTAAGTGGTTATTTATTTTCCCTTGAGTGTAATAAATTAAGGTGAGTCAATCGCATGAGGTTATATTTATTTATTACTTACTGTTTCTTAAGCCAAAAAAGGCAATAAGTGAGAGAAAATCATATGACAACAGGTCATGTTTAAAATGGAAGTGTCTATTCATCGGGGCGCCTCGACGAATAGTATTTTTCTCTATCTAGCGGTGCGCACCACTGAATAGCGCTTTCTCTAGGGATTGGCTATATGCCGGTGCCTCCTTTTTAGCTGTCGTAATCGTAAGTTAAACTATTGAAATAGGTAGTAATAATTGTGTAAATGCCTGTTAGGTTAGTGGTTAGAGTGTTGTTCTCTCGATCCAGAGGTCGTGGATTCGATCCCCGCCGCGGGAAGCAACATCTTTGAGTTGTTGTTTCTCGTTATATTCAATAACCGTTAGTATTATTTTATTGCTGTGGTGCCGCTTTTTATAATACAAAGTGTTTGGTAAAAGCCTTATAAAGCCGAATATGGTAGATAGGGATCATCAAACTGAACAACTTTTACTATGGGACCAACTCTGAAATCGCGAAAAAAAAACTCAGTTTTTTCATACATTTTGATATTTTCGTTATTAATTTTTGTATGAAACAGCTGCTTTCTTTTTTGCGATTTCGAAAACACCTTGTACTATCCCCGCAAATTGCTAATGAACCTGGCAGCCATTTTTAAACCAAAAAAACGAAGAAAAAAAAAATTTTATACTTACCTAGACCCTATCATATTAAAATTAATAATTCAATAATTAATATTAATAAAAAATACCTATTAGAATTTAATTGTTACATGTTAGGTACCTAATTTTTTGTTGCGGATGACGTAAACGTAGATGTTAATATGACAAGGTTCCATAGTGCGCATTTGCGGGTATAGGTAATCATCTTTGGCTGTGGTTTTAGCAGATTTGTTAGTGCAGTGCGTAGTTTTGGTTTGTGTTTAGAGATTTAGATGCAGTTTAATTGAGATTTGAGAGAAAAGTGTTTGCACTCTCTTTTCCTTCACTCTCTAATTCCGATAGGACAACAGGGGGGTTATTCACGATTGTCGGAAACCAACTTTCCGAATCGAATCGGAAAGTCTTTAGTCTTAAATCTTATTTTCTACCTTGTGCTACATAACTTTGTAAATGCATGGGACTATCCGGTCGGAAAGTGAATTGAATGCCAGTCGATTGTATCAGTGAATTGCTATATTTTTGTATTATTGGAGGGTACGGATTCGAATCGAATGCTTTCGACTAGATTTCCGACAATCGTGAATAACCCTACGGGACGACCGACAAGACAGGAGAGGTCAGGCGCAAGAACTACAGCCGAGCACGGATCATTTCTCTTATCGCACAATCAGGTGATCAGCCTGCAATGTCCAAACCAAACTAGAAACAACAACTCAAAGATGTTACTTCCCGCGGGGATCATCGAACCCGAGGCACCGGCCTATAGCCAATCCCTAGAGAAAGTGCTATTCAATGGTGCGCACCGCTAGATAGAGAAAAATACTATTCGTCGAGGCGCCCCGATGAATAGACACTTCCGTTTAAAATGGTCCCCTGACGTATTTTACAAAACAAAAGCTAACTCATCAATAATATCATCAAGTCATAAGGTCCAAACAAATTATCGGACGTGGCTTATGGACGCGGCTTACTGCCGCGGCTGATAAAAGTGCACACTCTCATAACATCCTGCGTGCCAGATAGCTATCGGACGTCCGATGACGTCATATTAGTCTATGGTTACGTCCGCGACCTACTACATCCGATAGTTTGCACACCTCAGATCAGCCGCGGCAGTAAGCCGTGTCCGATAATTTGTTTGGACCTATAGTTTGCACACCTCAGATCAGCCGCGGCAGTAAGCCGCGTCCGATAATTTGTTTGGACCTATATAGATATATGACTTGATGATATTATTGATGAGTTAGCTTTTTTAGCTAAAAAATCGTTGATATGATAAAGGCCGAAACAAATTATCGGACGCGGCTTACTGCCGCGGCTGATCTGAGGTGTGCAAACTATCGGATACGTCCGCGACCTACTACATCCGATAGTTTGCACACCTCAGATCAGCCGCGGCAGTAAGCCGCGTCCGATAATTTGTTTGGACCTTGATATATGATACTAATAATATTTTTTATGGAAGATTGAAGAAAACCAAAAAATGTTGGACGAAAAACTTATATTTACGAAAATTCGCTTCCAACATCCAAAAATTGATAGCAAACAATAAAATTAAAGGTCTACATCTACACTAGCGCCAAGTTAATGGTAGTGCGCTGACTGTTGGACGATTTTTGATTGAATCCAAATGGGGATGGCAACGCAAAGCTCATTGTAGTTGTCGCTGCGTACGCTTGTTCCTAAGACAGTAGACGTTCAGAACAAAATGTATGGGAAAATAGGTATTTATTTTGTGGTATTTTTTTACCGAAAAAGATTCATTGACCCAAAATGGATATAAAAGACTATTCTACAATGCAAATGCCAGAATTTAAAGCCAAATTAAGACGTTTATATTCTTACAGAATTTATCCATTTTTTCTATATCCAGATTTTTCGGAAATTTGTAAGTGCTAACATTTTTAAACCCTTTTTTAAGTACACAGAATTTAATAATTTTAAGGCCAAAAATAATATTTTTAAGTAAAAGTCCTTTGTTTTCATAGTTCTCGTGGAACAAGCGTACGCAGCGCCATTTTAACAGTTGCCTTCCCCATTGTCCTGCCCTGCCAAGGAAATTATAAATACTTCGTAATCGTAAGGCAGAGGGCCTAGTACGAGTTGTATTTCTCACCTCACTTTGCGAATAGTATCGAGTGAAAGAGAGGAAATCATGCGAGTGAGTGAACGAGTGAAAGAGAGGAAACGATTTAACTATTCGAAAAGTGAAGTGAGAGCAAAAAACCAACTCATACTAGGCACTCAGAACCATAGATAAATATCTCAGAACGAACGAACGAAGAAAACATACTCGATGAGATGGTATTTTTGAGCCAAACCGCACTGTCGACTAGTCGACGAGCGACTCGGTCTCCCAGCGACTGCAACTCAAAACGCACTTGCCGACGACTAAGCCAGCGACTCGATACAGTTTTACAATCCATACAGTTGTTAAGCGCCTTTGATATGGGGACGATGGTGCCTAAAGTCTATCTATCCTTACTTGTCTTATTAAGTACCTATGTAAACAGTTTTTGACAGTTTGTCATACGTCTTTTATACTTACTTAAATCGTTAATTAAAAATATGTTAATAACTTTATGAAATTATCATTTATTATTAACAGTTTATTTCGTAATCTATGTGTGAAAAACCATTTGTTGTATTTTATAGACTTTACTTGCAAATTTGCAAGGGTTTTAATTAAATTTAAACCTTAAATGGTTTTCTAGTTTATTAGAGTAATCAATAAAATCAGCAAGAGGTATACAGGGTGTCCGGGAAGTCATGGATAACCTTTTATCTGCCGATAAGCCACATTGAGATCTACAAAAAAAAAATTATAACTTTAGTAAAAGTCTTATGGTTTCCGAGTTTTTTGATGTTTTATGCAATTTTGGAAAATTTCTACCTTTGATCGGTTTTTTTCATGTCATTTCTATAATTGATATTTTTTTCGATAACGGTTTTTTTATTTTAATTTTGGATCATACTGCTATTGATTGGATACAAGAAAGTTACAGATATCCTCTATTAAAGACCTAAAATTTAGGTCCAGACTTAAAATTTTCACCTATAATTTTTTTTACCTTACTTTTGATCGGCCCTGGTGAAAAAAAAAATTACTAAATAGAGTGTGCAAATTATTTTAAAAACTACTTCATTTCACAAGGATTTTAAAATGGTATAATACTTAATAACTTTTTCTTTTAAACTCTTGTTTTTACAATTTTAAGCCAAAAGGGTAATTTTTGGCAAGTGTTTGAAGTAAAGTTGTAATAGCAAAACATGTTTATTTTTAGGTGTGTGGACGTAAATAACCAAAATAACATGTAAATAAAATTATTATCAGAAGGTGCCGAATGTGCATTAGCACCTGCTGTAATGAAAAACAAAGAAATAATTTTATTTACATGTTATTTTGTTGTTATTTACGTCCACACACCTAAAAATAAACATGTTTTGCTATTACAACTTTATTTCAAACTCTTGCCAAAAATTATCCTTTTAATTTAAAATTGTAAAAAAAAAGTCTAAAAGAAAAAGTGATTAATAACCATTTTAAAATCCTTATGAAATCAAGTAGTTTTTAAAATAATTTGCACACTCCATGTAGTTTTTTTTTTCACCAGGGCCGATCAAAAGTAAGGTAAAAAAAAATTGTATGTGAAAATTTTAAGTCTGGACCTAAATTTTAGGTCTTTAATAGAGGATATCTGTAACTTTCTTGTATCCAGATAGCAGGATGATCCAAGATTAAATTAACTGACTTCCGGACACCCTGTATGTAGCCCGCAAAAAAATCACGCGCAGAGGTACTATCCCCGTCAAATGGTAATACTCTTGGTGGCCATGATTAAAACCTCAAAAACGAAAAACAATTGTTAAATTTTTATATACTTACCTAGACCCTATCTTATTGAAAATAATAATTTAATAATTAATATTATTAGATTACTTATTAGAATTTTCTTGTTTCATGACATTTTTAGTTGCGGATCACGTCAACGTGGATGTTAATGTGACAAGATTCCAGCGCATTACCAATTGACGGGAATAATAATGATCGTCATCTCGTGTGTGCCTTACTCCTTCAGGCTTGTGAGCTTATAAATTCTTCAGTGACGGATAAACAATTTCTTATTTTGGTATTCAGAACAAACGTAACGCTAGAATTTATGAATTATTGACGTTTGAACATGGTCCTCACGAAATGACACTGAAGATCATGGATGCTGGAAATAACAAAAACTAGCTAACAAAAGTGCAGTTTCACTCCATAGATGCTCAGTGACGCAAAAATAAATAAGATTTAACATTCGAAAACCATACAAAACAGAACAGAACTCATAAAATCGTTGTTTAAACGTGGCACACACGGAACCGTATGTGCCAGTTTTCATTTGTCAAAATATCTACAACTAAACCCTTTGGAGTCAAATTATGCAGTCTAGCAGCGTTACGTTTGATAAGTGACAGCATATAACACTTTAAATCCGTTCGCGTAACAACACATCAATAGAAAAAACAAAAACAATATTTCGACCCATCAGACTGTGTGGCCCACAATTAATACCGTTACGTTACGTGAATTTTGCGCCACTTAAGTTGTAAAGCAGTTTATAGTAATAAAAATTTCCGTCACTGAGGATCTAGCTTTATTTGGAACCAATCACTGCAGTACTTACGATGCAATTCGAGGTTTAAATTAGTATGTAGATCACCTAGGGTGACCACGAAGTATTTTTTTGCGGACATCGTATCGTGTCGATGTTTACTGAGACTGCAGCGTATCGTTACAACCCACGATGGATGGAATGGAACGGAGGCGTTATATGCATTTGGGGTAAGGGTTTGCATGTGTTTTTGTATGTTTGTCTGTTACTATTTTCCTCTTTCGCGGCAACAGGTTGCGCGTGATAATTTTTATAAAGAATTAGTAGTTAATTAAAGAGCGAGAAAATGCTTGCATGCATTGCTTGTATGCATGTTGTCTGATGCAGGTTGAAAAACGTCGAAAAACGAAAAATAAAGGCATATTAAAATAAAAACAAAAACGTGGCTGACGACATGCCGTTCACTGCAGTGAATGGCGCTGTTTACACGTTTCATTTATTGTTAATTTCCGATTCCGATGATTGATGAAAGGCAGACACCGATGAAAGCGAACGGCCGTCTAGTGACTTTCATCAAAAAGGCACATCAGTGATGAAAGATGAATTCATAATTAGACACTTCATTTTCGATGCTCCACTAATGAAGCATCGAAAATAGTGCAAGTTTAACACAACAATAAAACTTGTATTATTGAGCAGAGACGATGCACAGCATCTGTGAGAGTGCGCCGACTTCCAGTCTAGCTACATCCTGTCGAAGTAGTCGTCTGACTTAGGCTGGCCCCAGACCTACCGGTTTTATTTCTTTGCTTTGCTGTTCTACCTTGCTTGAAAGACCACCGGCCAACCAGGGTAATTTTCAATCTATCGCATTTTGGGACTAGACCAAATTGGCAAGATAGCCATTAGCTTGGTGCTATCAAATATCATCGCCTGGATTGCGAAGTAGGAAACTTTTAGGAGATATGCCACCCTGAACATGGACTCCGATCGTTAAAAATAAATCGATCGCTTATTTATACAAGATGTTTGGTAAAGCCTTATAAAGCTGAATATGGTAGATAGGGACCATAAACAGAACAACTTTTACTATGGGACCAAATCTGAAATCGCGAAAAAAAATGAGCTGTTTCATACATTTTGATAATTTTCTTATTAATTTTTGTATGAAACAGCAGTTTTTTTTAACTAAAACTTTGCATTGCAACCCAGACGACGATATTTGATAAACACCAAACTAATGGCTATTTTGCCAATGTGGTCTGGTCAAAATATGCGATAAATTGAAAATGAGCCTCTTGACCGGCGGTCCATGGTAGAACAGCAAAGCGAAGAAATGAAACCGGTAGGTCTGGGGCCAGCCTTACCCTTTAAGCAGTTTTCCTATCAAAAATCATAAAACAGACTTACTTCCGGTTGGCGCCATTTTTACTTTCACCTATGGAGTCGTTGTAACGAAGTGTTCTCATAGAAGTCTCTCACTAGGAGACCTTAATGGGATGCTGTGCATCGTCTCTGCTCAATAATACAAGTTTTATTGTTGTGTAAAACTTGCACTATTATAGGGATGTGACGATGCACAGCATCTGTGAGAGACGTGTTTACTAACTCCTGGTGACTCCAAACGACGCTATGTGATGCTGTTGAAGGCATGATTAACTTGAGATAACTGAAAACACATTTCGATTCATTGAAATATTGATATAACATGTGTCACTCTGTATCAGAGTTATTAACATAACTCACTTTTAAAAGCTAGCTTTGATTACTAAATTATTAATAATTATTGCTAATCAATTCGAGCAGCAATCTTTTCGTCTCTATGAAGGCTATTAGTTGGAAAAACAATATTATTGTACTAATTTAGGGGGGCAACGGCCGAGCCCAAGGAACCTGCAGCTACGGTTAAACTGCATCTTTCACATGGTTTAATTTAGTTGCAGATTACTTACAGTTCATGAGGTGGCTCGGGGCACACGCTTCTAACACTGATAATATAGCCTTATTGCGTTCACCTCATCGCCTACGCCTGTGCGTCTCTTAAACCTTAGTCTTATAACTCACCTGAACCGAATACAGGAAAGACATATTACTATGTTTTAATTTTTAACCTGTCTGTTAAACACTGTGTCCGTCTTTTACCCAAGAGCTGGACTCAGGATGACATCATCCTACAGCGATGCCGGCGACCACATGGTCGCCAGCATCGCTGTAGTAGCTAGTAAATACACTTAGAAAAGTGAGGTTGTATACGCGCCCGCCAGCCCGATGTTAGAAGCAGCAGGCACTAACTTTGCGTGAAGCTTCAAATAATGTGATGTAAGCAGATGTCGGATTATGTTGTATCGAAGCGAACAAACCACCCAAAAACAAGACAGGTGGCTCGTGGATTCTCTGCTCGCTGTTTTTGAAGAAGTATTTACTACATTTAAAATGTGTTTTATTAGAAAAAAATACATAAATATTATTACACATGACAATTGAAATGTTAATTCGTTATTTCTAATAATAATGCTCTGGATTTATGTAATAAAATCATCCGATAAGCTAAATTCTCTTCAAAAGGCAGGTATGCTAAAAATCTAGCTATATGGGCCTTTAAGATATTTATGGCCTAAATTATTATCTCTACAAAATTCAACCTCTTTTTGTGTCACACCATCTCATCACCAGTTTTCTGAACGTAGAGCTCGAAGTTGAGGTGGTGGAAGTCTAATGCTCTGGTCTGAGAACTGATTCTAAGTTCGGAATCTTATATTTTACATAGTATTCAACAAAATGTAAATCCGTTATTTGCATTAAGCTAAGTTTGTAAGATTGTGTTGTGGGTTTTGTGATAATAAATAAAAATATAAAGAGCTCGTAGATGGAAGTATAGAAGCAAAACGGTACTACTACCAGATATACACTCTTGCCATGAGTCCAAGGTGGTTGCCAGGTGGTGGGACAGGCAGGGTAATCAGGCTCTGTGATCAAAATACCTATACTAGTCAGAACTACAGTGACTTCAGCAGGACGTGGGTCTTGTTTAAGGCACCGCATAATCCTAACAATCTTGTGGTAGACAGGTTCTCCAACTCTCACACGGCTGCGACAATTTGATCTGGAGGAACTCCGAAAACGTAGTGCTCACCACTGGTCGTAACAGGTGCCGTCCAGTCGCTTGGCTGCCCCGAGACAGCCTGTATTATGTTACCTCTTTATACTTATCTGCCAGGTATTCTGCTGTCATTAAGATGTTCCAACGGTCAAGGTGAAGTAGAAGTCGTCACGTCATCTAAAGATAGGGCCTGATATGGTTTACCGCTGTAAATTTGTCCTCTTTGCGGTTGCAATGCTCATCTGAGTCCCCGACTCCAACCGTGGTCTGCTGCATCTGTTATTAGGAACTAGAGTAGGTAGGGTGTAAATTTTTCACTACCTGATGGTACTCTTACGTAGTTATTTTCAACTCGCGTTGTACTGGTTCTGATATGTTGTAGTGGCTGCTCGGAGATTCTCTTCGTAACACGCGAGTATTACGTTTGTTGAAAGTGCAGTCACTGGGAATGCGAGATTCAGAGTACCTTTGACCAATTTATTTCCTCCGTAGCGACAACATACCAATGCGACGTGCGACCAGCACATCATCAACGCACAAACACGTGAGCAGTGGCAACTGTGTGGTGCAGTTGTACTCCTGACAACGGTAGGTAAGGTCGTGTTGCGCGAGCAGCGTTTGCAGGTGATGCGTGGGCAACTTGGTGGCCAATGCGTGATGAGTACTTATTACTCTTCACCAGTAAGATAAGCAGTG
Source organism: Agriphila tristella (assembly GCA_928269145.1). Lineage (NCBI taxonomy): Eukaryota > Metazoa > Arthropoda > Insecta > Lepidoptera > Crambidae > Agriphila > Agriphila tristella. The sequence continues at coordinate 56,845,765 of OV743431.1, read as the reverse complement.
CGTTCTCTCTTATGCAGTTTTATAAATTTCAGTTTCTGGCTGGGTTCGGTTCAGTTACATTTTTCGATGCTGATGGTCTAATTTAGACTATTGTATCTATTCTCGACTATCTATCTAACTATTATCTATCCAGTATATATCTACTAATATTACACTGTTTGACCAGCGAGAAGTACAAGTAGACTGTAATTCACATACCTTTTTCTGAAGGTGTTGAGTTACCCTGTTGGCCAAAGTGGTGAAATATTTCGGCGCGCACAATAGGCCAAACGGTAGACAGGCCAATTGGAGGACTCGATGGTCGTAGGCCAGCAGAATGAACCTCCCTTGGGCCTCACAGGTCAAGCTTCGTCATCCAGTCGCCTATTTTGAAAGAACTGTGGAATCTGTATCTTAAAGGTCAGTTTAAATGGTCAACGATCCATGTCACTCCTCTCCGTCAGGAACCTGGTTGAGTGAGATGAAGTCGATTCCGACTTGTCACCGATCCACTTCCTCCAAGATACCTCGCTCCATAAGCTTATGTATCAGCCGAGACATAGCGGGCGATCGAGGCGTTTCGAAGCTATAAAAAGTACTTGCTGTCTGATGGACGAGCGCAAGCTTGGGGTAAATGGCAGGCGCATTCTCGTTTAACGAGAAGGGCCTACGGAGCACCGAAGCTAACCTGCCACTGCCTCCGATACGCTCAGAGGCAGCCCCATTACTCTTATGTTAGTGTGATTAATAGTCACCTTACCTTATCGAATGGTCATTCGTCATTCCATTCGTATTCAGAATGTATGCACACAGTGGAAACTAATGTCAACGATTTCAAAAAGCATCTGATAAGGCAACACCACTGTGTGTGACTGGAAACCTGTCAAACAAAGGTTTTGTGTCGAGCAATTCCATGCAATAATACAATGGGCAGCACTACTGTTCGTTCCGGAGACCTGTCACACTTCATTAGTTCTCATCAAATAAGTACTTACACCACGGAGGTAGCTTGCGCAGATCCTCGCGAAGGTTTTTGTTAAGTCGCTTGCTCAGGATACGCTCCTGTCCCAGCAGCTTTCGATATATTTATAATGCCCTTATTTCCGCACACTATTTACATAACCTTATCATTAGTTTTCTAAAATCTGGAGGTAGGTGAAACTAACATAGGTCTGTACATACATCCATGTAACTAGTGGCTCCGTGAGCTGTAGACCTCGCGTTAAAAAGTAGCTTGTATGTTGTTTAAAAAATAATCTAAAAGATGTCGCCACCCCTTTTTCCCACACTGTTCACGAGCTTTTCAAAGCACGTAGTAGGTACGTGCTGTTTTGGTATTATTTGGTAAGTATATTCGCAGCGATGGCGCTTCTAATTTTAAACATTTTTCGAAATGGTGATTTTTGGTAAATTAAGAAAAACTGGCTAAACTAAAAAATTCTATATAATTATCGAACCTGCTCACAAAATTTCACGAGAATCTGTTGAGAAATGCGACCTGTAGAGGAAAATGGACAGCTGTAAAGTCGGACTGAAATGTGTTTTTTTTACATTTCTCCGTCATTATGAAAAATTTCAAAAAACTGGCGTAACAAAAAAATTCTATGTAATTTTTAAACCTGCTCACAAAATTTGACGAGAATCGGTTGAGAAATGCGACCTGTAGAGGAGAACATCCAGCGCCAGAAAGCCAGACTGAAATACATTTTTCTTACATATCTCCACCATTACGAAAAATTTAGAAAATCTGTCTCAATTTAAAAAAATCCATATGATTTTCGAACCTGCCCACAAAATTTCACGAAATTCGGTTGAGAAATGCGACCTGTAGAGGAGAAAAGACAGAGCCAGAAAGCTAGACTGCAATATGTTTTTTTACATATCTCCGCCATTTTGAAAAAAATAAAAAAAGTGGCATGACAAAAAAATTCTATATCATTTTCAAGCCTGCTCACAAAATTTCACGAGAATCGGTTGAGAAATGCGACCTGTAGAGGAGAACAGACAGCGCTGGAAAGCCGAAAATCCTGTTTTATTAACATATCTGCGCCATTTTCAAAAATTAAAAAAATCTGGCTCGACAAAAAAATTCTATATAATTTTCGAACCTGCTCACAAATTTTCACGAGAATCGGTTGAGAAATGCGACCTGTGGAGGAGAACATACAGACATACGAAAGAATTTTTGCCCAAGCTGAAGCAGAGACGCTTCGCTCGCACTTCGTGCTCGCTCGGTCAATAAAAAAAATATTGTCAACAGTATTCATTTCGAAATAAAATAAAAATGAGCTACGTGGGACATTACCAGAGGTCATACATAACATAATCACAGGTTGATCAAATCGAAAAGTCAATCTCTTATCAAGTTAACAAAGAAATTTAAAGTCTAAACTGAAAATAATAAACTAAAGACTCAAATATTTTTTTAATCATACCAGCTATATATTGGCACTATTGGCAGGCAAGCAGATAATAACAAAATAATTTAAAGACTGAACTGAAAAGACGAATAAGCTTAGACTCAACTTAGTTAATCATACCAGCAATATTCTTATTAGTAGAGATATTGACAGGCTTATTACCGGAAAAAGGCAACCGGTTTTAATCGTACAAGTTGAATAGTTCACCTCCAGGTCTACGAAACCAGCCCCCCTAGCCAAAGTAACATTTGCAAATTTTCGCTATCGCTTCGCTTCGAAACATGTATGGATTTGACCTTTTAAAATTCGATTGTTAACGAAACCTTTTGTCAATCCCATACATGTTTCGAAAGCGAAGCGATAACGAAGATTAGCGAATGTTACTTTGGCTAGGCCCTCAGGTTGTGCCTTTTAAGAGTCAAAATCGTATCGAATATTTTTCCGATATTACAAAATTTTTCTAAAACCCTAGGCTCTTTATATGCTCCGAGTGAGCAGGCGGGATCTTACTTTCTTTTTTTTAAGTTAGTATTTTATTATAAAATCAGGATTCAAGAGACTGGATTAAGGCACTGGTGTCAGAAACGACCACATAGCGATCCAATGGGGAGCAAAAGCGCAATTTTATCCCGATAGGTGTCGTCTTGTCTTTGGTACCCAGCCGCCACAAAGAAAGTGTCAAAACATATGGGAATCTCTTGGAGTATTGCACTTTTTAATTTTATACTGAGAAAATGCCGCATTGTTGTGCATGTAACTGTTAAAATATTGGAGTTCATCGATTTCCCAGTAACAAAAAAATTGTTCGGTGCTACGCAAACGAACAGCTCAGCAAATTGCGTTTTATGCAATTTGCACATTTTACTTATTACCACAATTTAAAGTTAGTACGTCGACAGCTACCGTTAGCGTAACGCGTGCTCTTTATAACCATTTTACCATTTTAAACCATTTTCGTAAATATAAATAATTATTTTGACCATTTTAGTAACTTAGTGATTTTTACCATTTATCTTCTTTTTATTGTTTTTATGTGAATCGTTATTATACCAGTTTTAAAAGGACTCTCGGACTTATCATTTAACTACCATAAACTACAAAGGTTAGGCTGAAGCTAAACTCCGAGCCCAGTCCAGACCTTTTCAAAAATATTGGGCAAAAGAATATTTATAAAAAGATGCTATTCCCTCGATTTACTCCTTTACTAAGCCTGAGAAACATTATAAATCAAAAGGAATGTTTCATGAATTTAATGATGCTTCGCCAAAATAAAACAATATTTGAATTATAACAGCTTTGTTCTTTAATATTTCAACCTCAGCAGTTTCTAACATATTTATAACATGGATGAATTTGATAGGTATATCAAATATGGAATAAGCCCAATATTGGGGCCAAACAGAGAATTCATAGAATTTTATATGCCAGAGTCATTCAAGAAACTTAGAATAATAAAATAAATATGATAAAACGGTTTGTGTAGTTTTAGAAAATTCAGAAATTCCAGTACAGAAACCTGAAATGACTATAGCACAGCAGGCATCATGAGGCAACTATAAACACGGGACTCTTCGTCGAGCTTACGCTCTGCGCGTTTCGAGAGGTCACAGCACGCGTTTGTTTCACTGATACTGTTAATTACTATTACTAAAGCATAAGCTTAGCATAAAAAAACTTTTCACTTTGAAATCATGAAAAAATTTCGTAGTATTTCAAAATAGATGTTGCTTCCACGAGAAGTAACGACGCTATGAGGACACTTCGTTACAACGACTCCATAGGTGAAAGTAAAAATGGCGCCAACCGGAAGTAGGTCTGTTTTATGATTTATGATAGGAAAACTGCTTAAAGGGTAAGTCAGATGTCTACTTCGACAGGATGTAGCTAGACTGGAAGTCGGCGCACTCTCACAGATGCTGTGCATCGTCACATGCCGATAATAAACGTAAAAAGGAACCATCTGATTTCGGCTTAAGCGAACGCTGGCTGACATCTACCCAGAAAGAAACATTTCAGGGTTACATCTACCTGCCTACCTAAGTACTCTTCGAGGCTTGGTTATTAAAAAACACATTGACACATACATTTTTATCAATGCCATCTATCGAGCAGACAGTTTTTTGTCATTTTTATTGAAAAGCCCTTATTAACAGGACGGTTATATCCTTTCTGTCCATCAACGTGCGTACACTGTTGTCACCCTATTTTAAAAATCTCATACAAATTGCATCATGAATTGTATTGAAACTACTGCAGTGATTGGTTCCAAATAAAGCTAGATCCTCAGTGACGGAAATTCTTATTACCATAAACTGCTTTACATCTTAAGTGACGCAAAATTCACGTAACGTAACGGTATTAATTGTGGGCCACACAGTCTGATGGGTCGAAATATTGTTTTTGCTTTTCCTATTGATGTGTTGTTACGCGAACGGATTTAAAGTGTTACATGCTGTCACTTATCAAACGTAACGCTGCTAGACTGCTTCATTTGGTTCCAAACGGTTTAGTTGTCGATATTTTGACAAATGAAAACTGGCACATACGGTTCCGTGTGTGCCACGTTTAAACAACGATTTTATGAGATCTATTCTGTTTTGTATGATTTTCGAATGTTAAATCTTATTTATTTTTGCGTCACTGAGCATCTATGGAGTGAAACTGCACTTTCGTTAGCTAGTTTTTGTTATTTCCAGCATCCATGATCTTTAGTGTCATTTCGTGAGGACCATGTTCAAACGTCAATAATTCATAAATTCTAGCGTTACGTTTGTTCTGAATACCAAAATAAGAAATTGTTTATCCGTCACTGAAGGATTTAAAAGCTCACAAGCCTGAAGGAGTAAGGCACACACGAGATGACGATCATGAATAATAATGTATTATGCACGTTGGCGTTTTACACGGTCGCAAACAGGGTTGCCACTTTTTTGTTTTAAATAAAGTATTGGTTGCTATAATTAGGTAGACGAAAAAGTACATTGTAGAATGGAAAAAAAGTTAAATTTATTTATTCAACCAAAAAAATACCTTTAAAAGCTATAGCTTTTGGTAATATTTAATAAATAGTTGATTTCGTTCAAGTACCTGGCCGAGTTCAACAGGCTTTTGTAGTCTCGCTTTTTCAAAAACGTTACCCTAATAACCTGTTGATTTCGGACCGGTAAGTACTTGGCCGAAATCAACAGGCTTTTGTAATCTTGCCTCTGCACAAGTACATTCGTTTAACAACTGTATGGATTGTTAAACTGTGCCTGTAGTGTTTTTGGTACAGTGTCGTACAGAATCAACTAACTTTGCAATAAATAATCAATTTAAAAATAACCACATTTAAAATTATGAACAATCAAAAACTAAAACTCAACAACGAATACTTTTCGTCTAAGTACTTAAAATATGATTTTTTACGTCATTGAAACAAGAAAAAGTATTAATTTATTAGGTAGGTTTATCTACAAGTTCGCTGATCTACAATGTGTTATCGTAAGCGGTGTGGGCGTTTTAGCAAAATATCAGGATTTTTTAGTAGAAATCAGGCTCTTTGTCAGGATTTTTAGATATACGTGGTATATCATACAGTGATATGATGATGACTATACATATACCTATGTTTGCTGATTATTTTAGCACTGAGAATTGACCCAATTGCCATAGCAGATAGCATGGGCAGAATACATAAATAATAATAAAATAAAAAAAACCCGACCCAAAAGAACTAACTCTTGTTAATCCTTCACCTTCAAATAATTCCACTATTTCCTCCTACTGTTGTTTATAATATAAAATCTTTAGTATCGAAAGTCATTTTGTGCGCGATGATGCCCGGTCGACGCGACAGTCGCTCGCAGTGCGTGCGCTTCCATATGAACCCGTGTATCTCTCGGTCGCCGAACGACTCGGGGGCGTGGCTAGTCTCCCGACGACTCAGAGTCGTCCAGCGACCGAGCGACCAAGTGCGTACGCGTCCATATAAACTAGTAGAAATTACAGTCGCTGTCGACAGTCGTTCGGCGACTAGTCGACAGTGCGGTTTGGCTCTTTGAAAGCATCCAAACCATAGACTAAAGAAGAGGTTGAATGTCAAAATTGTCATCAAGTGTCAAATAAATTGTCTATTTTCAAGCTAAATTCGCCGAGTTCGCTTTAATTTCATATTTTAATTCTAATATAGTTGATAATATAATAAAGAAAGTAATAAAATGGCTCGGGAAAGCAGTGCTGGGTTTGATAGACATATCACAATTTTCTCTCCTGAGGGAAGACTGTACCAAGTCGGTAAGTAATTTGTTAGAATCTGTACATTTCATAGGATCGCTTTTTGCCATTGAACTCTTTCCAGTATTCTGTTCTAAATTAGTATAAATAACTAGAATTTGAAGTGAATAATAAATCGTTATGAAAAATACTAGGTATGTGTTAAAGTTTAAAATTAAGATTTTAGGTTAGAAGCTAAAAGTTGTAATGTCATCGTACATGGCATAGCTGGTTACTCATGAGTTGAAACTTGCAGAGTATGCGCTGAAGGCGATCAACCAGGGCGGGTTAACGTCGGTGGCGCTCCGCGGGGCGGACACGGCCGTGGTGGCGGCGCAGCGCAAGGTGCCCGACCGCCTCCTGGACCCCGCCTCGGTCACGCACCTGTTCCGCCTCACCAGCCGCATCGGATGCGTCATGACCGGCATGATCGGTAACTGAGCCCTATTTAAAATAATGTTACAATTTATTGTCATTTCAATTTGGTTTACATTGAGGTGTAGCTATAAGTAATTTGTGCTTTTTTCTAAATTGATTGATGCAATGGATATTAAATTATCCAGACAGGTGACAAAATTGCCACATTTAGTACTATTTTAACTACTAATATTATAAAGTAGAGGCAGCCCGTGACTTCGTCTGCGTCGAAAGTTTTTTCTGCTATCCTTTTCTGCCCCCCTGACAAAGTGTAGGCAAAATTTCATGATAATCAGTTTAGTAAGTAGTTCAACTACTAATAATCTTAATAAGATGTGAAGGTGTAACAAACAAACTGACTTTTGCCAACAAGTGATCAAGTTCAGAGCTTGTGGTACAAAACAACATATTTTAATTTTGTAAAATTTTCTCTTTTTCATACATTCTCAAGTGAAGTTGCAGCAGATCAACATCTATTGTCAATTTAACAGCATTATATTTTATAAAAGTAAATAATCTATAATCCCCAGCTGATAGCAGATCGCAAGTGCAAAGAGCTCGCTATGAAGCCGCCAACTGGCAGTACAAGTACGGATCTGAGATCCCTGTCCACATTTTGTGCCGGCGCATCGCAGACATCTCGCAAGTCTACACACAGAACGCCGAGATGAGACCCTTAGGATGCAGTAATTACCATTTATTATCTACATTGTAGCTTAAAAATCATGGATAACTTGATATCTTGTCTTATTTTGATATGCTGTGAAATCTTATCTTATAATCTTGAAATATGAACAATCATGTTTTCTAACACTGTAACATTTTCTGCAGGTATGATGCTGATTGCATATGATGATGAGTCTGGTCCCTGTGTGTACAAGACTGATCCTTCAGGGTACTACTGCTCATACAAAGCAGTGGCAGTGGGTGCTAAGGTAAAAATGCTATTAATTAATCTTTTCATTGCATGTCAAATACAAAAGTCCTCACTCTAATGGCCGGTATACATTTTGATTAGTGTTTTGTGAGAGTGGCTCGTTTAGTGTTTAGCAAAAAACACGTTCGGACAGTCTCTGATTAGTGTTAAGTAATTGTTTTTTGCTAAACACTAAACGAGCCACTCGCACTAAACACTAATCAAAATGTATACCGGCCATAACGCAAAGCCCATCTGATTTTTGATGTATATTTGACTCTGCTGTCCTATCTCTTTTACATACCTATAGCATGTATAAGTCTTTAATAAGCTCTTTTAGGATAACCCTAATTAGGTCAGTAGGGTAAGAATTTAAATCGGATTTAATTCCTACAAAAGGTTTTATTGTTTTAATAGCTTCATTTGTTGCCAAATATGACTGTCCTAGGTTTTCCCCCCCAGCAGAGTTGTGCTTGAGTGGTGGGGGTAAAAATGTACCACAAAAGGGGTATTTTTGCGGTGTTTTTGTTATATCTCATTTTTCATCAAGATTGTGTAAGAAGATTTTAAAGTTGGGTAAATTCCAAACAATTTGAGGGTAGAACGGTTTTGATTTGAATAGTTTTGGACACACAAAGCATAACATATTTAATACCACTATAATTTTTCGTTTGCAAAATAACTTTGTTTTTCATCGTGTTTGTATGAAAGTTATATTTGCGGTTATGGAAAATGTGCTTTATCTCTAAAACTACTAACTATATCTCGTTGAAACTAATTATTTGTTGAAAACGTTTATTAAGAATTTCAGCATATATATTTTTTTGATTTTTCACTCTCTTATTTCAAAAGTTAGACGTGGGGGACACAGAAGAAATTTTGGTAGAAATCGTGTAACTTAAAAAAATGGTCTAATTTCGAAAAGCTGGGTCTCCAAATCTATCGCTCGTATCAAAACCGTTCTACCCTCAAATTGTTTCATATTTAACCAACTTTAAAACCTTCTTACACAATTTGTTGAACAACCAGTCCTTCCAGGTCAAATCCCCTTTTGGGGTACACTTATACCCCCCACCACTTAAGCACAACTCCGCCGGGGGGAAAACCTAGGATAGTCATATTGGGCAACACAAGATGCCATTAAAACAATAAAACCTTTTGTAGGAATGAAATCCGAATTGAAGTGTTTCTTGGTTTAATGCTACTGAACTAAATTATGACTTTACACATCAAATTTTACTGTCTGATCAAATAAAAAGAAAAAAATTATTAGAAGTACAAAAAAATCTAGAATACAATAAAAATTTGTAGGTTTGCTTTGCAATGACATTATCCCATTCCGTTCATTCATTCCCAGTCTGGAACGGGTACGATTGAAAAGTACTTAATAATTAAGTTTATTTGAATAAAGATTATTTGACTTTGACGTTCAGACAACTGACGCGAACGCATACTTGGAGAAGAAACTGAAGAAGCGCTCGCTGTCGACCTCCGACGAGGCGGTGCAGCTGGCCGTGGCGTGCCTGGCGCACGTGCTGGCCGTGGACTTCAAGCCGCACGAGCTGGAGATCGGGCTCGTGACCAAGGCGGACCCCAACTTCAGGCGAGTAACCTACTGACTCTCGCGATCCTAGCGCACGTGCTGGCTGGACTTCAAGCCGCACGAGCTGGAGATCGGGCTCGTGACCAAGGGGGACCCCAACTTCAGGCGAGTAGCCTACTGACTCTCGCGATCCTAGCGCACGTGCTGGCTGGACTTCAAGCCGCACGAGCTGGAGATCGGGCTCGTGACCAAGGGGGACCCCAACTTTAGGTGAGTTTTACTTGATTGCGCAAAAGTTATAGCTCCTTCTGAAGCTGATTAAAAGATTCGAATTATTCCACTGTGTCCCCACTGGTGAATATAAGTATCAATAAAAAGTGAAAATATAGAAGTAACATTCTCCATCGAATGTACAATTTTTGTTTTAAAGCGAATCTGCCCTTTATGGCAGATGTAATGGCAGTACATGATGTAGGGCAGATGAATGTAATTCGCTTTAGCGAATCTGTAGTAAAGCTAATCTGCCTTAAAGAGGCAGACAAGGGCATCAGTGGAGACACTTAAAGTGATTGCAATCTTTTTGTCCAAATAACTCTAGAACATAACGTTTTTGACCCATTAAAAAAACAAAATGGCGGACGGAGAACTGTGCCATAAACTTTCAAACCCCTCCTATACTACCCAATCTGCCCATGCGCGAAGTGACTTCAGAGCGAGCTAGAAGTTTGGCACGAGTTATACACTACCAAACACTCACAAACGGATAGTTAAATTATTCTCATCACAGTGACAGGCGAGGCGACGTTGTTATACCTAAGGGCGTCCGCTGCGTTAAGCAGGATCCCGGCGCGGGGCGACATAGATTAGAGCAGGGGTGTCAAACTGATTTTTCAAAAGGGCCATTTTTAAGTTAAGAGCGTGTTAGTGGGCTAGACTCAAAATTAAAAATTCAAACACATACTAAATTAAAATCTTTACTTTCATACAAAGGCAATAAAATACAAGTTATCTTGAGCTTGAGCCATATACCTGACGTGACGTCTTATATTTTATTATCTTACAATACGTACGTAGTGGCATCGAATGCTGTCTAAAATCCTCACTGGATAGATTCTGGTCGGGGGCGTATTGAGATAGCTTGCGGGCCGGATGCGGCCCGCGGGCCCTAACTATGACACCACTGGATTCTAATCAAGAGTAAGCTCTAGCCTACTCTTGCACTGCAAGCATCTGTCCGTCAGAAAACCAGCAATCTATATTCCCGCGCCGTGTACCCTCGGCGGGATCCCGCTTAACGCAGCGGACGCCCTTAATATTGTTATCACTTATATTTTGTTTAAATTTGAGCTTCTACAACATTTAGATAAGATTGAATATATTTTTTACAGAGTGCTCACTGAGAGTGAAATCGACAGACACTTGACTGCTATCGCCGAGAAGGATTAAGGGACAGGAAATTATATTAAAGTTAAAAATATCTGTATATCTTTTTTTAATAAACTTCTTAATTACATCACTTTGTTTTATTTCTAATTTATTTACATTTTGTAATAATTAAATATTAACAATTTAACATGCATCATCTTCCAAGATTTCAAAATTTCGGTAGGTACTACAATTTCCACATACCCTTCGCGTGGGGTGACAAGTAACACTCACTAAGTACAAAAACTATAAAATTATTATTTATACACTAAGTGCATTAAATATCAACAATTTAGTGTAGGTACTCACTCACTAATAAATAATCATTAAAAATAATGAATAATTCCTAAATAAAACGATATTTCTATAAAACTGGTTCGTAATCATAAAAATTAAACACGTTTTTATCACACATAAAATTTTGATAGTGATGTCTGATGTTGACGTTACAGTCAACATCACTATCAAAATGTTAATTACTCCATTGTTTATTTTCGTTATTAGTGAGTTTTACTTGTCATCCCACGCTTTGATCTACCTATAACAGAGAGACCTAGTCTGACATGATAAATAAATTAAACTGGTAAATTTATTAACAATCCTCTTTCACCATATGTGACGTTTTGAATCATATCTCTAGGCATCTCTGTCACGATTTCCGTAAAATTTTGAAGGCTGCAGCAGAAAACTAGGCCGTATATGGGGCTTTCGTAGTTCCGGTTCCGATGTAGCTCGCGCAGCCAAGCGGCGCGCCCGCATAAGCTCTCGCAGAATACGGCCTCGCGGATCTCACTCACCGCCACGAATGGGTCGTTGAGAAGGATTAATGCTAAGCCGGAGTGGGTCTGAGGGTCGATGACCGCCGTCCAGATATACTTGGGCACCGGGAATCGCCGCCCTGCTTTCAAGAACACCTCCGCTCGATCGCCCGTCGTGCGCAGTGATAGGACCCCGTGTGTGCCTGCGTGCACTTCTAAATTAGGAGAGCGCTTCAACAATCGCGCCACGTCTTCATGCAAGTGCCGCAAATTCCCCTCCACCACGCTTTTCCACGCAGCAACTTGATTCGACACGAAGTCAGAGGCGCGCATCTCCTGGTCGTCGAAGTACTGCGGCGCGAGGAGTTTAGCGGAGGTTAAAGTCTGTCCGGCGAAGGAGACGTGGTCGTGCTTGAACAGCTCGTGCAGGCGGCGGTTGAGGCGCACGTGGTCGGCGTAGAGGCGCTCGGCGTCGAGGCGCGTGCGCGCGTCGAAAATGTGGTTGAAGTTGCCGAGCAGGCTGAGCGGCGTGCGCGCGTCCGCGTGCGCGCGCAGCTGGAGGCAGCCGGCGTGCGCGCGCGCCGCCACGCCGCGGTCCGAGTCGAAGCACAGCGTCGCTAGGTGACGCACTTTACCGTTCGCCTGCTGGATCTGGTACGCCCGCCCTTGCAGTGGTGACGGGCAGTGGTCCACCTGAGGGCGAATACATTTGACTCACATTATAAAACATTATTATGTGCTGGCCGACGACAACCTCGACAACACAAAAACATTAAGGGTCAGTCAGTTCGGACAGAACGGAAAAATGTCCGAGAAATTTTCTGGCTTTATTGAAAATAGGACCGTATTACAATTATCAAAACAGAAAATTGTAGGTATGAATATCGACGTATTGGTCGCGTCGCGACGCGAACCACAGCATGCGCGAGGTGATACGAGTCATTGTGCATACGGTAGCACTCGAGCATTTTTCCGTTCTAACAAAACTGAGCACATTTTTACGCCATTCAAATGTATAAAGTATAGGAATCGAATCCAGCAATCCTAAGTTTTGTTCGTTTTACACCGGTGTGGTGGAACCTGCCCGCCCACAAGCAGCCATAATACCTGATGCAGCACGTCCTCTAGCACGCTCTCCTGGCAGCCGAGCTCCAGCAGGTGGCGCAGGCTGCGGTCGTGGCGCAGGCGGTAGCGGCCGCGCTCGCACCGGCCACGATACAAGCAGCCGTTATACCTGATGCAGCACGTCCTCTAGCACGCTCTCCTGGCAGCCGAGCTCCAGCAGGTGGCGCAGGTTGCGGTCGTGGCGCAGGCGGTAGCGGCCGCGCTCGCACCGGCCACGATACAAGCAGCCGTTATACCTGATGCAGCACGTCCTCTAGCACGCTCTCCTGGCAGCCGAGCTCCAGCAGGTGGCGCAGGCTGCGGTCGTGGCGCAGGCGGTAGCGGCCGCGCTCGCACCGGCCACGATACAAGCAGCCGTTATACCTGATGCAGCACGTCCTCTAGCACGCTCTCCTGACAGCCGAGCTCCAGCAGGTGGCGCAGGCTGCGGTCGTGGCGCAGGCGGTAGCGGCCGCGCTCGCACCGGCCACGATACAAGCAGCCGTTATACCTGATGCAGCACGTCCTCTAGCACGCTCTCCTGGCAGCCGAGCTCCAGCAGGTGGCGCAGGCTGTGGTCGTGGCGCAGGCGGTAGCGGCCGCGCTCGCACCGGCCACGATACAAGCAGCCGTTATACCTGATGCAGCACGTCCTCTAGCACGCTCTCCTGGCAGCCGAGCTCCAGCAGGTGGCGCAGGCTGCGGTCGTGGCGCAGGCGGTAGCGGCCGCGCTCGCACCGGCCACGATACAAGCAGCCGTTATACCTGATGCAGCACGTCATCTAGCACGCTCTCCTGACAGCCGAGCTCCAGTAGGTGGCGCAGGCTGCGGTCGTGGCGCAGGCGGTAGCGGCCGCGCTCGCACCGGCCACGATACAAGCAGCCGTTATACCTGATGCAGCACGTCCTCTAGCACGCTCTCCTGACAGCCGAGCTCCAGCAGGTGGCGCAGGCTGCGGTCGTGGCGCAGGCGGTAGCGGCCGCGCTCGCACCGGCCACGATACAAGCAGCCGTTATACCTGATGCAGCACGTCCTCTAGCACGCTCTCCTGGCAGCCGAGCTCCAGCAGGTGGCGCAGGCTGCGGTCGTGGCGCAGGCGGTAGCGGCCGCGCTCGCACCGGCCACGATACAAGCAGCCGTTATACCTGATGCAGCACGTCCTCTAGCACGCTCTCCTGACAGCCGAGCTCCAGCAGGTGGCGCAGGCTGCGGTCGTGGCGCAGGCGGTAGCGGCCGCGCTCGCACCGGCCACGATACAAGCAGCCGTTATACCTGATGCAGCACGTCCTCTAGCACGCTCTCCTGGCAGCCGAGCTCCAGCAGGTGGCGCAGGCTGCGGTCGTGGCGCAGGCGGTAGCGGCCGCGCTCGCACCGGCCACGATACAAGCAGCCGTTATACCTGATGCAGCACGTCCTCTAGCACGCTCTCCTGGCAGCCGAGCTCCAGCAGGTGGCGCAGGCTGCGGTCGTGGCGCAGGCGGTAGCGGCCGCGCTCGCACCGGCCACGATACAAGCAGCCGTTATACCTGATGCAGCACGTCCTCTAGCACGCTCTCCTGGCAGCCGAGCTCCAGCAGGTGGCGCAGGCTGCGGTCGTGGCGCAGGCGGTAGCGGCCGCGCTCGCACCGGCCACGATACAAGCAGCCGTTATACCTGATGCAGCACGTCCTCTAGCACGCTCTCCTGACAGCCGAGCTCCAGCAGGTGGCGCAGGCTGCGGTCGTGGCGCAGGCGGTAGCGGCCGCGCTCGCACCGGCCACGATACAAGCAGCCGTTATACCTGATGCAGCACGTCCTCTAGCACGCTCTCCTGGCAGCCGAGCTCCAGCAGGTGGCGCAGGCTGCGGTCGTGGCGCAGGCGGTAGCGGCCGCGCTCGCACCGGCCACGATACAAGCAGCCGTTATACCTGATGCAGCACGTCCTCTAGCACGCTCTCCTGGCAGCCGAGCTCCAGCAGGTGGCGCAGGCTGCGGTCGTGGCGCAGGCGGTAGCGGCCGCGCTCGCACCGGCCACGATACAAGCAGCCGTTATACCTGATGCAGCACGTCCTCTAGCACGCTCTCCTGGCAGCCGAGCTCCAGCAGGTGGCGCAGGCTGCGGTCGTGGCGCAGGCGGTAGCGGCCGCGCTCGCACCGGCCACGATACAAGCAGCCGTTATACCTGATGCAGCACGTCCTCTAGCACGCTCTCCTGGCAGCCGAGCTCCAGCAGGTGGCGCAGGCTGCGGTCGTGGCGCAGGCGGTAGCGGCCGCGCTCGCACCGGCCACGATACAAGCAGCCGTTATACCTGATGCAGCACGTCCTCTAGCACGCTCTCCTGGCAGCCGAGCTCCAGCAGGTGGCGCAGGCTGCGGTCGTGGCGCAGGCGGTAGCGGCCGCGCTCGCACCGGCCACGATACAAGCAGCCGTTATACCTGATGCAGCACGTCCTCTAGCACGCTCTCCTGGCAGCCGAGCTCCAGCAGGTGGCGCAGGCTGCGGTCGTGGCGCAGGCGGTAGCGGCCGCGCTCGCACCGGCCATGATACAAGCAGCCGTTATACCTGATGCAGCACGTCCTCTAGCACGCTCTCCTGGCAGCCGAGCTCCAGCAGGTGGCGCAGGCTGCGGTCGTGGCGCAGGCGGTAGCGGCCGCGCTCGCACCGGCCACGATACAAGCAGCCGTTATACCTGATGCAGCACGTCCTCTAGCACGCTCTCCTGACAGCCGAGCTCCAGCAGGTGGCGCAGGCTGCGGTCGTGACGCAGGCGGTAGCGGCCGCGCTCGCACCGGCCACGATACAAGCAGCCGTTATACCTGATGCAGCACGTCCTCTAGCACGCTCTCCTGGCAGCCGAGCTCCAGCAGGTGGCGCAGGCTGCGGTCGTGGCGCAGGCGGTAGCGGCCGCGCTCGCACCGGCCACGATACAAGCAGCCGTTATACCTGATGCAGCACGTCCTCTAGCACGCTCTCCTGGCAGCCGAGCTCCAGCAGGTGGCGCAGGCTGCGGTCGTGGCGCAGGCGGTAGCGGCCGCGCTCGCACCGGCCACGATACAAGCAGCCGTTATACCTGATGCAGCACGTCCTCTAGCACGCTCTCCTGGCAGCCGAGCTCCAGCAGGTGGCGCAGGCTGCGGTCGTGGCGCAGGCGGTAGCGGCCGCGCTCGCACCGGCCACGATACAAGCAGCCGTTATACCTGATGCAGCACGTCCTCTAGCACGCTCTCCTGGCAGCCGAGCTCCAGCAGGTGGCGCAGGCTGCGGTCGTGGCGCAGGCGGTAGCGGCCGCGCTCGCACCGGCCACGATACAAGCAGCCGTTATACCTGATGCAGCACGTCCTCTAGCACGCTCTCCTGGCAGCCGAGCTCCAGCAGGTGGCGCAGGCTGCGGTCGTGGCGCAGGCGGTAGCGGCCGCGCTCGCACCGGCCACGATACAAGCAGCCGTTATACCTGATGCAGCACGTCCTCTAGCACGCTCTCCTGGCAGCCGAGCTCCAGCAGGTGGCGCAGGCTGCGGTCGTGGCGCAGGCGGTAGCGGCCGCGCTCGCACCGGCCACGATACAAGCAGCCGTTATACCTGATGCAGCACGTCCTCTAGCACGCTCTCCTGGCAGCCGAGCTCCAGCAGGTGGCGCAGGCTGCGGTCGTGGCGCAGGCGGTAGCGGCCGCGCTCGCACCGGCCACGATACAAGCAGCCGTTATACCTGATGCAGCACGTCCTCTAGCACGCTCTCCTGGCAGCCGAGCTCCAGCAGGTGGCGCAGGCTGCGGTCGTGGCGCAGGCGGTAGCGGCCGCGCTCGCACCGGCCACGATACAAGCAGCCGTTATACCTGATGCAGCACGTCCTCTAGCACGCTCTCCTGGCAGCCGAGCTCCAGCAGGTGGCGCAGGCTGCGGTCGTGGCGCAGGCGGTAGCGGCCGCGCTCGCACCGGCCACGATACAAGCAGCCGTTATACCTGATGCAGCACGTCCTCTAGCACGCTCTCCTGGCAGCCGAGCTCCAGCAGGTGGCGCAGGCTGCGGTCGTGGCGCAGGCGGTAGCGGCCGCGCTCGCACCGGCCACGATACAAGCAGCCGTTATACCTGATGCAGCACGTCCTCTAGCACGCTCTCCTGGCAGCCGAGCTCCAGCAGGTGGCGCAGGCTGCGGTCGTGGCGCAGGCGGTAGCGGCCGCGCTCGCACCGGCCACGATACAAGCAGCCGTTATACCTGATGCAGCACGTCCTCTAGCACGCTCTCCTGGCAGCCGAGCTCCAGCAGGTGGCGCAGGCTGCGGTCGTGGCGCAGGCGGTAGCGGCCGCGCTCGCACCGGCCACGATACAAGCAGCCGTTATACCTGATGCAGCACGTCCTCTAGCACGCTCTCCTGGCAGCCGAGCTCCAGCAGGTGGCGCAGGCTGCGGTCGTGGCGCAGGCGGTAGCGGCCGCGCTCGCACCGGCCACGATACAAGCAGCCGTTATACCTGATGCAGCACGTCCTCTAGCACGCTCTCCTGGCAGCCGAGCTCCAGCAGGTGGCGCAGGCTGCGGTCGTGGCGCAGGCGGTAGCGGCCGCGCTCGCACCGGCCACGATACAAGCAGCCGTTATACCTGATGCAGCACGTCCTCTAGCACGCTCTCCTGGCAGCCGAGCTCCAGCAGGTGGCGCAGGCTGCGGTCGTGGCGCAGGCGGTAGCGGCCGCGCTCGCACCGGCCACGATACAAGCAGCCGTTATACCTGATGCAGCACGTCCTCTAGCACGCTCTCCTGGCAGCCGAGCTCCAGCAGGTGGCGCAGGCTGCGGTCGTGGCGCAGGCGGTAGCGGCCGCGCTCGCACCGGCCACGATACAAGCAGCCGTTATACCTGATGCAGCACGTCCTCTAGCACGCTCTCCTGGCAGCCGAGCTCCAGCAGGTGGCGCAGGCTGCGGTCGTGGCGCAGGCGGTAGCGGCCGCGCTCGCACACGGCGGCGGCGGCGGCGCGCGGGAACGCCAGGAAGTGCCCGCCGCCGCACGACAGCAGCGCCTCGTCGCCCGCCGCCACCACCACGCTGCCGTTGCGCGCGTGGTGTGACGTCACCAGAGGCATGTTGTCCGGGATGCACTCCGAGCACTCCAAATCGATCACGCATGGCGCTGGAAACATTGATAGTTGTCAATAATGGTAACGCTTAGTTTGAGTAAGTACGTACTCAACTTTGTCACACCAACTTTAGGGCGGTACCTGGTGGGCCTGGGCCTAGCCTCTAGTTCCGGGCTACGTTTTCTTCCAGAAAAAAGCCTTTTGGGTGGGCCCGGCCCCCTTCCTACGCTCAGTGACGACTTCACTATTGAAATATAGATTGAATGAATATGCATAACTATTTAAAAAAAACCGGCCAAGTGCGAGTCGGACTCGCGCCTGAAGGGGAATCCTTCCAAAAACGGCAACGAAACACGTTTGTGTATGGGAGCCCCACTCAAATATTTATTTTATTCTCTTTTTAGTATTTGTTGTTATATTGGCAACATAATCTGTATAAATTTCAACCGTCTAGCTATTTACGGTTCATGAGATACAACAGACAGACAGACGGACAGCGGAGTCTTAGTAATAGGGTCCAGTTTTTAACCTTAGGGTACGGAGCCCGGAACCCTAAAAAAATAGGCTAACAGCACTACTGAAACTTGTGTGTCGCCCCAACTATATTTTACAATATATTATTGTTTTAAATTTCCATGGTTATTGACGTTAATAGAATAAACTATGTCGGGATTTACACCATGTACCTGTTTATTTTTGAGACTCCGATATTTCGGCGCAGTTGCATGCGCCATGATCACGGAAGAACTGTCGACGAACGCCGAGAATTAATATCGGAGTCTCAAAAATAAACAGGTACATGGTGTAAATCCCGACATAGTTTATTCTATATTTTACAATATCACAAGCCGCCATTCTTTCACAGAAAAGCTATTATGAATGTTAAACAACATAATCAATTAAGATCTATGTAAGTGCCAAAATTAATCACGAAGTAAACAAACGTCTTTACAAGGAAACTTGTATATTTATTTGATTAAAATTACTTATCTATCGGTTAATTATATTAATCTAAAGTCTACATTACTCGCATACATTGAACGGTTTTACGCTGACGCGTCCCTACGCGTACTTTTACTTTTAAGTATTCGTTAACACCACCAAAACTTATAAATACCATGCAGACATGAGGTTTTAAGACGGGTTTAGGTAATCCAAGGTTTAAATATATTTACGGGTTAACCAAAATAAGCAAATGGGTAAGTACTTACGATCCGTAGCCACAACGAATTGAAGCCAAATCACAAACACACAAATCCTTAGTACAGGGGCCATCGTCACAATATCCTGGTAGTGCAGCTCGTGTGGTGGCGTAGGATCGACTGGCGAATGCGCCTGATGCGCCACCCGTCCACCCAGCCACCCTGACCCGCGTGATAGCCCCAAAACAATAGCTGATAACGACTCAATAACAAACAAGTGTTGTTCGACCCATTTCCAGGTACCTACTATGAGTATATGGAATATTAAAAGGCTGCAAGAACTTGAAAACAATATTCGTGGAGAAAAAGAATTTAAAACACCACGGGTTATGGCATAACCCGTGGTGTTTTAAATTCATTTGCCCCCGAATGTAAGTAGTTTTCAAGTTACCTAGTCATGGAAAACTGGCATAGTTGAATATAGGCATATTTTTGTAACAACAAAATAGTGACCAAACACATTTAACAAGAGGTCAAGGTAAGGCCCCTGCCGTTGCTTTTCACCAACAAAACCTCTAGGTGAGCCTGCCCTACTCCGACCCTTGTAGTTTGGAGCTCTTTTAGTAGGTATGTACAATCATGTCTAAAAAAATATGTAAGTACAATTTAGTACTTTGTCACTTTGTTGTAGTAGCTGTGTCATTGATTTCTGTTCAAAAAAGTAATAGATTTTAAAGTGTCAAAGTATTCAACTGTACATTATAGAAGTGACTAGATAAGACATGTATGACCATCAATATCCTGCTAACAAAATTAAAATAGTCTAACATTCATTACTGCTATTGTTAAACCAAATAAGTTGTTTGTAAACTTTGTATCTAAATACCTACCTATCTTTTATTTGATGAGTTATCAATCACTATCGTCAGTGGACATTAAAATAAAAAACCAGCTATTACGACAGAAGTTTAATATAAACATAATATACAATATGCCGATGTTTATTTATAAAAGCGGGTAAAAACCGACGAGACACATACACCGTACGTTAAAATATAGTATTTTATTTATTCATCAACGTATTATAATATAGAGTACATTTTAAACTACCTATGGTTTGTAACAATCCAATGGCCAAATACTCAAACGAATCTTAGGGCCTGTTTCCAAAAAGTAAGTTCTGAGTAGCTTACTTGACAGATGATATATTTAGTTGAGATTTCAAAAATATGTCAAATCATCTGTCAAGTAAGATACTCTGAACTTACTTTTTGATTGTGAAACTGTGGGTCTATTGCCCAAGTGTCGTCGACTTCGCCGTCGGCTTCATTTGACAGATGGATGAAATACATTGGTACAAATAAAAACTTACTAAAGAAAAGTAGCAATGTATTACAACCATCTGTCAAATGAAGTCGACGACACTTGGGCAATAGACCCACATGCCCTTAAAAGTTAAGACCATCTTAATTCAATAAAGTTGTCAGATTTGACAGAAACTATGAAACTGACAGCTTCCTTAAAGTTAAGGAGCCCTCACTCAAGCAAAAATTTTAGCTAAGAAACCTTTAAGTATTCGGCCGCAAGTTCTTTAAGGGCGACTTGCACGAAACTTTCTTAAATCTCGATTTTGTTAAAGCTAGCTTTAGTTCTAAATTCAGCTTAAGTTAAACCCCACCAGGGTTGTCTTGCACATCCTAAATTACATTCGACTTAACTAAACCAAGATTTAGCTCATCATTCACTCGCCGTTCATAGAAAACAAAAGAACAGATGGTTACAAAAAAAGGTCAAGCAAGCAAATGGTTTGACAAATCATAAAAAAACGTAGGTATAAATAATGGGGTCCGAGTGTCGTCCTTTGTTATTTGTTTTATAGTTAAAATTTCGGGCGAATTTTAGTAGGTATTTAGGAAATTACGAATAATTTTACTAGGTAGGAGTGGTTGCACTGTGTTTACTTACCTAAGTGGAATCTTTTCAAGAATTCGTCATCTTGTAACATGTTAAATATAGGAATCACCTCCAATAAATAAAGACAGTTCGGGAGAAAAACAGGGTTTCTAAATATTGCATGATTTCCTCGTCATTGTCTGTTATAAAATTATGACCATTGCACACTGACACAGCTAATAAATCCATTTTTACGTAATATCAGAGAGATCAACCAATAAATAATAACGTCATCTGACAATAAAATCGAGATTTAACAACTTTAAAATATCGCCTTCGTCAGAAAGTAACGTAACTCATCATCGCTATCACTCAAATAATTCAGAAACATGCTCATTTCTCGCAATAATTCACAATATATGAAATCAACAAAATTCTACACCCACTTAAGCCAAGATTAGGAACTTAAACTGCCGACCACGCCGGTTTAAATTTAAATCTAGTTTAACCAGGCTAGGCGCACTCCGCGCTTTAGGTACAAAGCTACAAGTAGGTAGCGGGTCCGTCCGGACGGACTAATTTCAGAGGGCTACCGCGTGCCGGCTGGGTCGCACATTAGCAGTTCGATTTCGATAGTATGCCTTAATACGAATAAAAAGGATCCGAACCTCACGTTTTTCACTCTTCCAAAAGTTCCAAACGACATCAAAACGTAAGAAGTGCTTGTCTACTAGCACAGATAATAAAATACTATCTACTAGGTACCTAGTTAGTAACTAGTATCCCTTTATTCTTAGGTATTTACTTGTCTTATTTGCTAAACAATCTTCGCCCAACTAATTGAAAAAATAATTTATAGATTAGGTAGGTACTTACTTACCTACCTACTTTCGAAATAAAATTAATTATAATTACAATTTCATTTCGTAATAAAGCCAATTGCTTTAAAGCCAGCATGTATAGTCTGATGTGGCGTTGACTGTACCTAGCCTATGTTTTTTTAAACGTATTTAACTACACAAACACATAACTTGTAATAAATTAACTACCAGTTATTTAATTATTATTTAAAAGAAGAAACCCTGAAGTCGTTAGAAGAGGTAAGAGCTACGCGATAGAAAGAGAGGCAACTTCTAGGTGAATATAACTGTAGGCAAGAGAGCGGCGTGCAACCTGAATTGCACTTTATTGGGTATGGAGTAGAGTCGTTATTTATTTAAATGACTTTGCGGAGTGGATCTTCTGTACTTGTACTATTATGTATTCTGTGGTTTAACTCTAAATCGACGCCATGCAATACGATAAGTTCGACTTAAGTTTAAACCGACTTTAAATCTTACTAAATCGAGATTTAACTCACTCGTGCAAGCCGCCCTAAAAGTCATGTTTACGCCTGTAGCACACCTCGGCCGCGAAACCGTACCAGCGAGGAGCACCGCGGTAGTCCCGCGATAGTTCCGCTATGAGTTATCTTCTATCGACGAAGATATATGAGGATCACATTTATGTAGCGGTTTCGCGTTATTGCTTTCGATTTTATTCGCAGAAGTCTTTGATTCTAGGCTCTAGCCGATCGGGTGGAATTGAGCGTGAAAAATCTAAGCATTAGAACAGGCAGTTCGCATTAGTTTCGCTTGTCGAATGACTGAACCTACTGCGGTGTTCCGCGGGCGGAGGTGTGCTACAGGCGTTTTGAACGCCTATTCGATCACGCCCTTTTTCAACAGACTCTCAAAGAACTTTGGATTGTGCCCGCGCGCCGGCGCCATCTGGTGCGGAGATCTCGAGATCGTGACGTCAGCGCGGGGTGAACATTGCACAGAGGAATTATATGGGCCGGCACGCACCGTCCGAACGGCAACTGAATTACTTCGATAACATTTATAAAAAGTGATAATACCTTAAATTGAATTCAATATAACAGAAACAAGTTTTTAGGTCTCAATCCATAACTTAGTTAAATAGACATTAGAAGTTTGGGTGTCGTCTGTTCTGTATTTAATGTTTCCGATAGGACGCAAAGTCTGTTTATCCTTACTTGTCGTATAATCAAGGCTCATCGACAATTAGCAAAATTTGAGAAAATGGTTGTTTAAAGTTGAATGGTTTATTTTTACTAAGATGATTTAACGAGAAATGGGCCTCTTTTAGTTTGTTTTGAATATGTCATTTGAAAGACCCATTCAAATGCCATCGAATGCAATTGTTAGTTCCAATTGATCCAAAATGTCGATGAATGCACGCTCGCTGTCGAGTTTGTTATCAGAGAAGCTGTTCCGGTACTCGGTAGGTGCGCGCCGGCCTGGAGCCCAAGTCTGCTATTATTGATCGTCATAATCGTGTCTCAATTGTTTCGGGTTTGGGTTTAAAAAACAAGAACTGTGTCAAAAACCATTACAACTCAAATACGATTGGAACACAATTATGACGTTAACAATAGCAGACTTGAGCCTCTGTTGTAATAAAGTGATAATGCAGCTATTGCTTTCGCAGATATGTCACTGTACACGAGTAACGCTATGTTGAAGCTTAATATTGGAACGAAAACCTATCGTTAAGTATAACATGCTATCAGTACCTGGCCGAAAATATAATCTACTTTACTGTTGCCTCTATGTACTATGCGAGCCAAATAAGAATAGTACTGTCAAAACGGCCATATTTGTTTGCGTTTCGCTTTAACTTCAGGGTGTAGGATATGCAAGAAAAGGAACAAAGATCAAGATTGCCGTTTAACAGTAGGTACTATACTTATTTGGCTCGCATATTATTATAGTTCATCTGGATAACATATAACAAGCAGTTCAGAAGCATTTACAAACTAACACAATCAGAATTGCAACAAGGGTGAAAATAGTGGACACTAGACAGTTGTAACGATCACTTCAATAATATAATAATAAGAAATAGTATACATAATTTACAAATGCAGATTAGGAAAACATATTGTTACAATTTCATCTAACAAAAATGTGCTATTAATCTCCTTATTTCTGTTAAAATTATAGATATATTGCATTTCACGCCTATCCCTTAGCTATAAAAGAATTCTTTCCGATTCCACCTTACACCGGAACGCTCATATTTCAATAAATTATACAGTTCTTAGAGTAAAGATCAAATACAATATAATGACTAACAGCTCGCGATCTAACGTAGAACCATGCCAATACAGTCGGGCGGGCATCGGCCGTCTCCAGACGCGCTTCCATGCAGCCCACTCACCTTAACCTTTTAATAATTAATGAAAATTAGACTTAATGAGGTGATAAACTTCATTAAGAATCAATCGACTGGAGCCGATTTTCACAACTCGCTCCTAGCCACACGGGTTAGACCGGCCACACACACAACGAAATCCCGATTCGGAATTCCGAACGGAATATTGATAATGTGTGAAAATCCCGTACGGAAAAATCACGCATGTGTGTGTGGTCCATAGATTTGTATGAATTAGCTGCGTTCGGAATCACGTATGTACGGAATTCCGTAACGGGATTCCGTCTGTGTGGCCGGCCTTAGAGTGGCCACATACAGACGGAATTCTGTTACGGGATTCTGTACATACGTGATTCCGAACGTAGCTAATCCGTAGAAATTTATGGACCTAATAAGCACATGCGGGATTTTCCGTATGGAATTTTCATACATTATCGATATTCCGTTCGGAATTCCGAATCGGGATTCCGTCGTGTGTGTGGCCGGGCTTAATGTCGACAAAACACCCCTCTGGTTAAAAACGAACGTACGAACGAGAGTTTCGCTTCTCTAAAATTGACACATTTATTATGATATTTTCCGGATCAAGAGGGGACGTTTTATTATCAAAGGTTATTTACAAAATTATTAAAACAGAAAAATCCGTCGCTTATTTTTTTGTTGTTAAGTTATTTTGAAAGTTCTCCATTATTGTATGTACATAACCAAGACCATCTATCAGATCTATAAAAAGTCGTTTTCACAGGAGACGAAAAAAAATCCATAAATTTATTACGTCACGGAACTTAGGTGGAATTGGTATTTTCTCATAGGGTTTGGTCAACGAAAGATGAAACGGAAATGGAGGCGCCACTATCCCTGTTAAATTATCGTTTAGAGGTTAAGTTATTGGAAACTGAACCTTAAAATAAGGAGCAAAATTACTTCCATTTTCAACCGAGTCTCATCTTTCGTTGACCAAACTCTTGGCCGAATACTCAAACGCTACTTAACTTTGAGCGGCTCTCAAACAGCATGCTGTCTTTGTCATATATATCTATGACATTTTAATGCGACAGGACGACGTTTGAGAGCCCCTCAAAGTTAATTAGCGTTAGAGTATTCGGCCATCTAACTCCCTTGTTTAATGCGAATTTGAGGTAACTGATTAAAGGAAGTAATGCGTAAATTAACCATTAAAAGAACTGCATTAAAAAGTAAAAATCACCAAAAATGAAGATAGATGGTCTCGGTTCTTAAGCGAAGTTTACAACGATAATGGTAGGTAGGGTGGTGGGGTCGGAGCGCGATGAGGGATGGGACAGCTTAGGAGCAGCAGGCGCGGGCGGGCGGCGCGCGCGAGGGGCGGCGCTCGACGGCGATGCGCGCGTGGTCGGCGTCGGCGTCGCGCCCCGCCGACTTGTCGAGGATGGCCTCGGCCAGCTCCGAGAACGCGCGGTCGATGTTGATGTTGGCCTTCGCCGACGTCTCCATGAACCGGATGCCGTGCTCGCGCGCTATCTGCGAGGGCCCACCACATACCACGTTAAGCTGGATCCACACTTGTATCATTTTTTGCGTGTCAGATCACCGTATCTTTACCATACATCGCTAGTTTGGTTCGGCGTGCGTTGGAGTAATACTGTATAAAATAGACGACGTATGACAAAGATAAGGTGATCTGACACGCCAAAATGAACAAGTCTGGACAAAGCTTTAGGTACGGTCAGCGATGAAAATCGCTTAACGCTTTAGTACTTTGTCTTAGCACCTTTTTTGATTACTGTTTCAAACTGTAAAGTCAAAAAATTTCTTATAACAATAGCAAAATACTAAAGTGATTAGCGACTTGTTGCTGACTGTACGAAAACAAGTAACAACAGATGACTAATAACGTGACATCTAATTGATCTATTTTTATGTAGTGAATTCTTAAAATTTAATATTAATGAATCGAATTTTATGCTCTACTAACGACCACCCGCGACTTCATTTAGGTGGAATGTTTTTTTGCTATCCCTCGGGAACGAACTTTTTTTTAGGATGAAAGATACCCTATGTCCTTCTCTGTACCTCTGACAACGTGTATGCAAAATTTCACGATGTTGATGATCGGTTGAAGCGTGAGGGCGTAACAAACAGACTTTCGCATTTATAATGTTAGTAAGGATTTTATATTCTGTAGATTGTACTTAATAAACTGAAGATAGATAGAGATATAATTATTCATAGCTGTGGCACAGTCGCGCCAAGCAAGTATATTCCAATTCGAAACATAAACACTAAATTAAATTCCTTGATTCGAAATATCAAGCTTTACTAAATGATACAATGCTGCCAATAGTCATTAAGCTACCGACCAACAAAAATGGAATAGTGATAAAGAATCCTTCATATCAAACACAGTGAGTCACACGCTGGACAGATAGGCGCTAATTAGTAGCGAGAAATTCGATTCATATACACATTCCGGCGCCGACGCACAATGCCGCCACTGTTCACTCAGTGGAACACTTTACGATTAAAATCGACGAGGGGCGAACTAGGCGTGATTGTATGTAGGTGGCCACTGGCCAGCCAATCAACATTAAAATGATAAAGAGAGACAGGAACTGGGACTACTTCATAGTCAGACCATCTAGTAAAATCTTTCAAAACATGCTATTCAATAAAAGAAACAATAAAAATGGAAATCTATGCCATGATTAGGGTTTCCACCTTCTTTTCAGACAAATAGATTTTTTTTTTCCTTTAGGTAGAACCAAAATAAAGTAGGCAGCATAAAAAAGAATACATTATTATTTTATACTTAATTAATCAATGCCCGCGTGGCTTCATGCGGCGGGACAACAATAGAAAAATTTTGTCTCATTTTCCGGGCCTTGAAGTGTTAAAAGTGGGGCCATTTTAATAGATCACATTTATTTATCCTTAAAAACATATTTTGTGTTACTTTTCACAACTATTCACAAATTGCTGACTTTCATAAAGATAGTATCTAAAAGAAGTATCTAATAAAGGTTACCTTTAAGAAATACTAAAAACATTTCAAACAACTTTTCTAAAAACTGCCAGAGTATATGTAAATATAGAAATACCTATCTACTATAAAACATTTATGTATTTCCTCATAATTGAACTGACTAATAAAGTTATTTTTATAAATGTGTAATAAACTCACCGCTTCTCCACGTTCTTTGCTCACTACACGCTTCTCTTCCATGTCACATTTATTGCCAAGTATCATCTTTTCTACATCTTCATTAGCATGCTGGAATAACAATGTAATTTTTTAGTATTTTTTAAATAATAGTATAATTGTTAACATTTAAAACTAACACACCCTGGCTTTTTTTACAAAATACAAATCTGCATTTGTCCTCTTTGTCAATGGACAATATGACTATTAAAAAATTGCTTTTAGGTATGATTTTATACTATGGACAAGAAAATCCAAGTACAGTGTATGGCTATTCGAATGAGTATTGGTTAAGTTTCAAGTACACAATTAACCAAAGTTAATCTGAATCCAAATGCTCTTATTGTCTTACTACATGTCTCAAAAGACATAGTAAAACATGTGAGCAGCAGACCAATACAATTGAAATGTGATGAGTATAGTAGTAGGTAATCAATTGATTCTATAGCAATGTGAAGAGCACTCATATGCACACATCAACTTTGTCTAGGGATCAAGGTGTTTTTTCATATAAACGAGGTAACTTTGAAGCCTTGGTTTCCTGCAAGTGATGTACCATGCTGTGATCTAATGATGGATATCCAGGGAGCATGGGTGAAGCGAGGTACGAGCAAGGAGGGGCAGCTGCCCTCCCTTAGAAGAGCAGTTGTTCGCTGGTAAACTGTAATTCTGACGAGCTTCGTAGCTTGCGACGCTCCTTATAAGACCTAAGAAACTAACAGGCTTGAAGGCTGGCTTGTGAAATCCAACAACATTGGATGTGATCTCTATACAACGTGTTAATGAAAAAGCACAAAACCTCTTAGGTGGTGGGTGATTGTGCTCATGAATATGAACAAATTTAATATGGGGCTAACCTTGAAATCTTGAAAAAAAAATCAACTGTTTCATACATTCTGGTCGAGTAGGTCTAGGTATTGACAACTTGTATGAAACAGCTGATTTTTTTTGTTGAGTTGCAGAGTTGGCCCATAGTAAAAGTTGTTCATATTCATGAGCACAATCACCACCTAAGAGGTTTTGCACTTTTTCATTAACACTTGTATAATCTAGGATTTTCTTTGTCTGCCCCTCCTTATATAAAATCCTGGCTACGCCCTTGCCATGGAGTAAATGGAGGAGATTCAGATTGTTACGCACACCCAACTGATCTGATCAGCATTCAAAAGATAGGTCAGTCTAGTCTGATTAATTGTCTAATTTAAAAATCTATCGCAATCACTTTCATTTGACAGATGGATGTGAAACATTGCTGCATTTCTTTGGTAAGTTTTTATTTGTGCCAAAGAGAAGCATCAATGTGTTTCTTCCTGAAAGCGATTGTGATAGATTTTAAAATTAGACAATAGAAAGGCAAATCAGTTGGGTGTGTACAGCGATTTATCTGTATCTGAAATCTGAATCTCCTCCATTTACACCCTGGATAGCCATTGTAAAAAAACCAAGGCTTCAAAGTTACCGGTTACCTTGTTTGTATGAAAAAACACCTTGATCCCAAAACAAAGCTGATGAGTATATATATCCTTGTTGGATTATAATTTAAGCCAATATTATATTTCCAAGTATTATTTAAAAAAAATAAGATTCTCACTAACCTCGTCTATATTTCTTAACCACTTAACAATATCATCAAATGTTTTTTCATTAGTTATATCATACACGAGCATGATGCCCATCGCGCCGCGGTAGTACGACGTCGTGATTGTGTGGAATCGTTCTTGCCCCGCTGTATCCCAGATTTGCAACTTTATTTTTTTACCACGAAGCTCTACCGTCTTTATTTTGAAGTCGATGCCTGCAATGGGAGTCAAAATTGATTACAATGCACCACCTTCGAAGATATTTGTCCTTTTTTCTTTATCAGTTCTAAGGTTATCTGCTAAAATATTTGCAATTAAATATTGGTGGGAGAGTCGGGTTATATTTTATCGTAAAACAAGAAAGGGAAGAAGTGTAAGGTTTTATATAAATGTTATAACGTGTTGACTAGGTTTTTTTAGATAATATTACAAATACAAAGGTGTTCCTTACCGATTGTGGATATGAAAGTCGTCGTAAAATGGTTGTCTGAAAATCTGAACAATATGCATGTTTTTCCAACGCCAGAGTCACCAATGAGAAGAAGTTTGAACAGTAAATCGTATGTTTTCTTTGCCATTTTGCTTTATTTTATTTTTATTATCGAAAAATATAGTAAATAATTGGACAGATTTCCAAAGTCATCCGATTTCACAGATTAGATTAGTTAGTAGAGCACGGCATGGCGACAGGGTTGCCAGATGTCTAAATAGGTAAATCGCAGCAAATCCCGGATTGAAGTAGCCCAAAATCACAAACATTTATATCGAAATAGCCCAAAAAGCGACAAATCATGATCAAAATATCGATTAAAATCTCACAAGTCAGGTCCAGAATATTTTGAATTTCCAACAAAATAAAACAAACATTATTTCATCGAGCATTTTTTATTTGAAATATTTGTATTGAACGGTTACCTGGGGGGTAATTACGTAACTTTGTTGCAATCAACTCTGACAGAAATCGCTGTTACATTGCTGCTTTAGTAAGAACCAATGTGACAACTATCTTAACTAAAGCAGCAATGCAACCGCGCTTTCAATCGATTTCAATCGAGAATTGTTAGCAACAGCTTTACGTAATCAAGGTACTGTACCTACCTAACATTATGTGTTTGAAATCATCGTCGATACTTGCGTACAGACAGAGTATATTTAAACAAAAAAAATATTAATATGGCCTAAAGTGAGGAAATTTGGTGGCTTTTGCATACGTGTTACTTACGTTTTCTTAATGGGGAGGCGAAGGCAAAGCATATCACAGATGTCGCTTCAGTCCTTGGAACATTTGTCATTTGTCAGTTTGAGTTGTGGAAATATTTTTTCAGTTTTGCTTTATTATAAAAAATGTATTCCATGCTCACTGTAGCCGAAATTAAAGAAAAATTACGAAAAAGAAAAGCCAAAACAACAGGCAAGAAGGCTGATCTTATAGCAAGGTACGTTTAATGAAAACTTACGAGAAATTCCTAACAACATTACTTCCATTACTTTACATTTTCTTTCCTTTCTTTACGTGTAAGATTAACAAGTTATCTTTTTATTTCAGATTAGAAGCGTATGATCTAAACTTTAACTTATCAACAGCTGAAGATAATGATGAAATAATCCAAATGGTTACACCCCCTAATGAACATTATAGAGACATCAACAGTAAAACTTTATTGCCTGCACTAACAAAATATCACATTCAGGCTTTTGCCGAAACATTCAACAAGAGAACATTCAACGCTGTGCAAATGTATGAAAATCGACACTTGCTCACAGCTCGTGCAGTGGGAGTCGCTGGATATACTTATATTAAATGCCAATGCATGGCGTCAATGAAAAAAATTTTTTATGTCGTTGACATAAAAATAAGAAATGACTGTGCTTCAATTGAAGAGACACACTGTGAATGTGCAGTGGGAAGTGGTTTTGAAGCACACTGTAAACATGTTTTAGTTGCATTATATGGCATCGAACATATGGTGAGGAACAAGTGCATAATATTGTACCAGGTCTGTACCCAAAAACTTATGCAATTTAAAAGACCAAGACCGTTTTATTCCTCACCAGTCAAGTGTGAGGATTTACCAGTTAAACGGAGAAAAACTAAGTCTATAAACTTTGATCCTATAAAAACAGAAGATATTCTAGAGTCATATAGTGACTATGTTAGAAATTTAATTATAAATTATGGTGAGACATCAGCGCCAATTAAACAAACATATTTTCCTGCTAATCTTTATGCTGTTGAGTGGGATCACTCATTTTATGAGGCAAAATCAGGCGAACAGCTCACATTAGAGAAATTATATATGGTTAATGTAAATAGACAGCAGTTAATGGAAATTCAAGAAAGTACTCAAGCCCAAAACAAGTGTGAGTTATGGAAAAAAATACGAGAAAGTCATTTAACAGCAAGTAATTTCCACACAATTTGCCATTGCACCGACGCTTGCAAAGTCCACTTGGCAAATAAAATTATTTACCCCAAGGAATTTACTTCTAAAGCTACTATGCATGGTCAAATCAATGAACCAGTAGCCATATCCAAATTTGAAGAAATGTACAGTGTACATGTGAAAAAATGTGGGATGTTTTTATCTCAATCCTATCCTTTCCTCGGTGCCTCACCAGATGGTTTGTTTGGGGAAGATGCCATTGTCGAAGTAAAATGTCCATACACTGCCAGATACTGTGACATCACCCCAATTACTGTACCATATTTAACTTTAGTGAATGGTGAATTAATTTTAAAGAAAAAACACACCTATTATCACCAAGTTCAAGGTCAATTATTTTGTTCTGAAAAGAAATATTGCATATTTATAATTTTTACTTTTTCACATCTGCAAACCATTCGCATAGAGAGAGATGAAGAATTTATCAAAGATATGGTGGAGAAGTTGATTTCTTTCTATTATAATTATTTTAAGACAGCAGTGCTAGAAAAACATTTATATAAGAATTATTCAATTATAAATAAAAAATAATTTTAATATTTTAATCTTTTATTATACCTTCTCTGAAATTACAACACATTAAACATATATAAAAAATTTTAGAAGCCAAGGGAATATAACTATGGTCTAAATCACTTTTTAGTATTTTATATGTTTTAGTAAGACCTATCAGCCTTTCGATGTGAACTCGTTTACTGGCAAGTTGTCTATCATGTAATACTGTTAGTCCAGGTAGTTGGTCTTTGCCTTTAAGAAATGCTGGAGTCTTCACAATAACTTTTTTAAATATAAACATGTCTTGTATGTTAAATCCTCTATCAGCCAGGATAGTGTCACCTTGTTCGCACTTATCAATTAATGAGCTGCGCTCTATTGTCTGTCTATCACTTGTTGATCCACCGTATGCTGGAGAACAATAAGAAAGCAATCCACCAGGTGTTGCTCCCACTAATACCTTCAGTGTATTTCCATGTTTATAGTTGCTCCATGACGCCTGCTGAGCAATAGTATTTTCAGGTTTCTGTACTGGAATTTCTGTACCATCCAAAATTACACGAACCGTTTTATCATATTTCTTGAATGTCGCTGGCATATAAAATTCTACTAATTCCCTGTTTGGCCAAATATTGAGCTTATTCCACATTTGATATATGAAATTCACCCAAGTTATAAATATGTTAGAAACTGTTGAGGTTGAAATATTAAAGTACAAAGCTAATTCAAATATTGTTTTATTTTGGCGAAGCTTCATTAAAGTCATAAAGAATTGGTCTAAATATGATAGATTTAAAACAGTATGTGTGTAATAATTAATTTTTGAAACCATTGGATGTAGTGTAGAGTAAACTAGTAAGAATTTTTTGTATGTTTCGAAACCCGTATAAAAATGAATAGTTTTGTCATCATTTTGGAATCGTAAAGCAGAACCATATATATGTTCTACATTTATTTGCGTAGCAACGTTTGCACGTTCCGTACAGTTAAAAACACCATCTAAATCATGGTCTATCTGTGATTCTTCAGGTTCAACTAGCAAGTTGGCAGCAATATCAGGAACTCTCTCACATCCTTGATCTGAAATCTTTAACAGTTCTTTCTTTTTACTGCGTGTTTCAAAACGCAGTGATCTTTTTGATTTATGTTTTTCAGGCTCAGTGAAGGAGAAAATCGAGGGAATAGTACCTTTTTTCAACATTTTTTTGTTCAACTTTAGACCTGCAAAAGATTGAAAATAATTAGTTAGTAGGTACTTACGTTTATTTACATATTATAATTAAGTATTTTTATATGTAATATGAATAAAATACAGTCGTACCAGTATAATTACTTTCTTCAGAGTAATCGGTCGGTTTGAAATGGTCTCTACATAACCTTACCGTCGGAGTCGGCTTGAAATTTTTTAAACGTAATGAGTTAATCCACAATTTCTTAATTTTTTTGTTACGGGGAAATCGATGGACTCCAATATTTTTACAGTTATATGCACTACAATACGGCATTTTCTCAGTGTAAAATTAAAAAGTGCAACACTCCAAGAGATTCCCATATGTTTTGACAGCTTCTTTGAGGCGGCTCTGCACCATCGCCTAGACGCCACCTATCGGGATAAAATTGCGCTTTTCCTCCCCATTGGATGCTGCCACAGCCAGCGAAGTAAAGTAGCCCAAAAATTGCGCAAAAATTTGTTAAGTAGCCCAATTTGGGACTTCGCAAAATACGAAAAGCAAGTTGCAATGGGGAGGAAAAGCGCAATTTTATCCCGATAGGTGGCGTCTTGTCGTTGGTACCGAGCCGCCTCAAAGAAACTGTCAAAACATATGGGAATCTCTTGGAGTATTGCACTTTTTAATTTTATACTGAGAAAATGCCGCATTTTTATGCATGTAACTTGTAAAATATTGGAGTTCATCGATTTCCCAGTAACAAAAAAAATTGTGGGCAAAAAAATATAAAAAAAAATAAGCTTTTTCCTCGATTTTCTCCTTTGCTGAGCCTGAGAAACATTATAAATCAAAAGGAATGTTTCATGAATTTGATGAAGCTTCGCCAAAATAGAACAACATTTGAATTATAACAGCTTTGTTCTTTAATATTTCAACCTCAGCAGTTTCTAACATATTTATAACTTGGATGAATTTGATAGGTATATCAAATATGGAATAAGCCCAATATTGGGGCCAAACAGAGAATTAATAGAATTTTATATGCCAGAGTCAGTCAAGAAACTTAGAATAATAAAATAAATATGATAAAACGGTTCGTGTAATTTTGGATGGTACAGAAATTCCAGTACAGAAACCTGAAATTACTATTGCACAGAAGGCATCATCAGGCAACTATAAACACGGAAATTCACACTCAGTTGCTTTGTTAAAATTTAAATCATATGCTTCTAATCTGAAATAAAAAGATTACTTGTAAATCTTACACGAAATTTAAAGAAATGTAATGCTTGTTAGCAATTTTTTGTAAGTTGCTATAAACTATCTTGCCTGTTGTTTTGGCTTTTCTTTTCCGTAATTCTTCTTTTATATGAGCTAAAGTTAGCATAGAATACATTGTTTGTCCGCAAAACCGAAAAAAATACAATCTAAGAAAGTAAAATCACGTAATACACAGTCAAGACAATATAAGCTCAAACTGACAATTGTTCCAAAGACTAAGCGCCATCTGTAATTCACTTTGCCTTCGCCTCCCCATTTCGGTCGCAAGGTAGCCCAAATCGCGACATATCGCAGGGTCGCCAACATGGCAACCCTGCTTGGCGATGATCTGACACAGATTAGTAAGATGATCTTTTTGATGTTGCCATTAAAAATAAAGAATAATCTTCTTCTTATTTTTGGTTTGGCAATCTACTTTCCTCTTGGAAGTAATATTTGTCAGTGTCACGTGTTGACTAGTTGAGTAAGAGTCAAGGGGGCTTATCATCAGCAAATAAGAAACCGTTCAATTCAAAAGCAGGCCTTAAACAGGACTGCTTAAGGCCTGCTTTCATACTAACCTTTGAGGTCAAAGACGTCATAGCATAGTACGAAAAAGTAAAGCAGTTCAATATAAGTCCTGCTATAAGCGCTCATAGTAAAGCCCCAGTAGTAGATATTGTTTCAATTTTCATAAGAATGCGGGTGCATCGCATTCCAATGCTGCTTGGAGCATTTGGCACCAAGTATATCAAGACAGTTTACTCGGTTCGGTTAGTTCTGCCGTACCGTGGTAGCCACAATAAAAGTCTCAGCTTCACACAACCAAGATCACGCCTATTCAGTTGCGTAGACACTTGTACCACAAAACTGTATCGATTTTAAGACACAATATTCAATATGAATCAATTTGCAAATAATTAAAATAGACAACAAACCGAACTAGATAAAATGGCGCCAAAAACTCCAATAAATGGCGTCAAAAAATCTTTGTAAAAGCGGCCGCTTCTCTTTTCCACGCTTTGTGTTGGTCTCATTGACCTGTATACAGGGCCACTGGAAATATGACGTATTCCTGCTAAGGGGTTATAGATGAGGTCAAAACAAATATTTTTTGTTATATAACTTTTTCTCAAAAACTTAATAGTTTTTTAAAAATTGAAATTAAGTATTTTTTACCAAAAGTACGTTTTCAGACACAAAAATTTTAAATAAAAGATAACTACTCATTCGATTCCGGTTTTTTTATTATTTTGGGATAGAAAACACTCCAAGTGTTGATAATGAATAAAAAAAATTACAAAAAGTACAGGAGTTTATAAAAAATTTAATTCTTAAATGCATTTATTTTTTCCGATTTTTTACAAACGGCAGCAAATATCTTAAAAAAAACTCTAGTAACTAAGCGTGCAAAATATTTTAAAACATAACCATCTATTCAGCTTTCAGTTGAGGTATAAAACTTAATAATAACTTAAATAAAAAATGAGAAATTAAGACTTAGTAAATGGCAGTCCCATTTCATGTAGCAAAAATTTCCCACTTCGAGCGCTTCGGAGGTGGCCCTATTATCCTACTTATATCATAAATGTGGAAGTTTGCTTGTTTGGATGATTGTTAATCAATCACGCAAAACGGCTGAACGGATTTGGATGAAATATGGCACACATATAGTTTAAAATCCGGATTAAAACATAGGAGCATACTATTATCTTGGTTAAAGGTTTCCTAGGGATTTACTCGAATGTAAATGCGGATGAAGTCGCGGGCAGAAGGTAGTTTGCCATAAATGGTCGTGTTTACTAAAAATACTTTCGTTCGAGCGAGTTTCGGGACTGGATTAGCGTATAGTTGGCAGACTCACCATGGAATTAGAAGGTTTTGACTAGGTCAAAAAATTGTTAATAAATAGTGATAAATAGTGAACTATAGCATATAAATAGTGATACTATGATTCAAAAGATATTTGAGTATCTTGGTGAGGCTGCAAACTTGACGTCAAGTTGGCAGACACCTTAAGAAATACAGTTCGTATCAATATGATTTATATGCCAAAAAATTGTTAGAAAATAGTGAATCGTATACGCAAATTTTCAATAACATTGCTTCAATACAAGCCGAGATATTACGGTCTCTAAGTGGGCTGCTAACTTGACGTTTCAGGCGATAGCGATTCCAGAGAAACGGGTACAAGTTTTAAACAAATAAATATATCAAAAAATTGTTAGTGAAATTGTGATTCCTACGATATAAATAAAACAATAATTCTTCATTGCTATTTTCTAAAAATCGAATGTTAACTTTTACATAATACTCTGGATAGGCTGTCGATCAATATTGAACTTTGCTCCACAGTAATAAGGTTCAAACTTTATTGCAATCGTGAGGTGAGTACTATCAAGCAAAAAAGTGAGATTTATATTTTTAGCCATGTCCTCCAATTATTATTACGCTTGTTTTATTAATTAATTGTTGGTATCAAACAATAAAGGTCCAAACAAATTATCGGACGCGGCTTACTGCCGCGGCTGATCTGAGGTGTGCAAACTATCGGATGTAGTATGTCACGGACGTAACCATAGACTAATATGACGTCATCGGACGTCCGATAGCTATCTGGCACGCAGGATGTTATGAGAGTGTGCACACTTATCAGCCGCAGCAGTAAGCCGCGTCCGATAATTTGTTTGGACCTGACGATATTTATTAATAACAATCATAGCAATAGCGCCATCTCTCGGAAAAGATTGTCAATTTCTCAGTTATAATTTAACGTTAGGTACCTATTTATGTATTAGGTAGAATAAAGATATTATTATTATTATTATTTGGTGAGATTTATAGAAAAATGAGTATCAGTTGGTATGTGAGTAAGTAGGAAGTAATATAAGTAGAAAATATTAATAGTTTCTCCTGAATTATTAATATTGAATGGACAACATTTCATTTTGAGAAAGTACTAAAATTAGAAAACCATTTCGAGATTTTAGTGTTCCAAGCTCATATTTTTCTTTTCAGAATTTTTAGTTCAGTATTTTTTACGTTATTTAAAAAAAACTAAAATCTAGTCCAAATTGGGAATGTCAGGAAGTTTGAGTTGAGTCTATTTGTCTTGTATTTATATTATCTGTGCATTCATTAAAAAATAAAATCCATTGTCATAATAAATCATAGTGACAGAATGTCATTCAAGCTTATTTCTGATCAGACTAGTAAAATGTAGAAATTTATAAAATATTCTTGTAAAAAACTTAAAAGAAAGTCATAGCATTGTTTGGGATACTTATGCGTTACCAGTGAAATTATGTCTTGTGTGATTAAAGGCTATAAATCTCACACAGGAAGAACTTAAAATAATCAATAAACATTATGATTTCATCGGTAAGTTTATATTGTTTTAGATGTTTTTATGTAGTGTAAATAGCTTGAAACTATTAAAATATACTAATAATTTGTGCAAATAGTCGTTTGTGTCCAGTTCTTTGTTGATTTTTCAAATATCAACTTTTTTATTACATGTCGTAGAGGTTATATTATTTCGCCTAGTGATGTGCATTTCTATATCGATATTTGTTTTATTGTACTTTCTTACTTTATATTTGATGGGAACAAAAAGTAGAAAACCATCACATGGCTTGGCACATCTTTCTTTTATGTAAATAAATAATAATCACGTAATTTACATTTGAAAACTCAAATCAGTTGTAACGTAATGTTTTGTAGGTTCTACTACAAGCTCAATTTCTTTGTTTTAGGCGCCACCGTTATCCAACAAAACACAAAACGTAACACGTCAGGAGAGCCTGCGAGTAGGGCATGGAATACCGGAATGATTTTCATACCGGTATTGATACCGGTATTGAAATTTCAATTACCGGTATACCGGTATTTCGGTATTTTTTCGGTATTTTTTTAAAAACTGCTAGTTACCTACTTTTTAAATGATTCTAAGTACGATTCGTAAGTCTTGTTTGTGAAGAGTGATTAAAGCAATTTTCTACGCTATACTTTATGGCAGAAACACTCAAACTATTTACCAACTGCCTAGAAACCACAAAATGAGTTTTTAAAGTAATACCTAGGTAATTAAGAATACTAAAGAAAATACGTTGTTTCATTCAATTATTATTGAAATCAACAAATATAAAAATTTCCATAGAGAAGATGGTTGGAGAGTACCAACAGCTTGGGACCCTATAATTCATCAACTAAAATCCTATCTCAAATCACACACTGCAGGATCTAAAGATACGGTTTGTTCGTTTTGTAGATAGGGATCAAAAGGGAGGTGGACTAACAACTCTCTGAGTATTCTTCCGCCAGTTCTTTCTCTGAGAGGCCTCCTAATTTGTGAACTGATTGGTGGTAGATTCAGTAGCTAGATCGTGTTTTCTGGCGCAATATAACTCAAGTAAAACATTGGATAATACTTTTTTATTTTGTTCTTTAAAAATGGGAATAAGCCCCTCATAAAGAACTACAGACCCGTCTCACTTCTGAGCCATGTCCATACGAATCGTCACGCTCGCAAGTTTGGCGACTTCCAACCTCCCGAACAAGCCGGGTTTCGAAAATGCTTTAGCACTTTAGTCTAGTTCTGGACCACAAATCCAACTGCAGCGAGGTGTGAGACAGGGAGACGTTATTTGTCCGAAACTGTTCACAGCTGCGTTGGAGGATATCTTTAAACTCATAGACTGGAATGGACTTGGTATCAATATTAATGGCCAGTTACTAACTATATCATCGGCAAAACGTTAGGTGTGTTAGGTACTGTACCTAACACACCATCGTTTTGCCGATGATATAGTTTTTATGGCTGTGATCTTGGAAGACCTGAATATAATGCTCGAAGATCTCCGAAGTCAAAGAGTGGGTGTCAGGATGAACATGGATAAGATGAAAATCATGTTGATTGCCCATGTTGTGCCCGCTCCAGTTCATGTTGGGAACACAACACTTGAAGGTCTTGACCATTACGTATACCTACGACAGGTAGTCCAGTTAGGCAAGTCCAACTTCAAGAAAGAGATTTCTCGTCGAATCCTACTCGGATGGGCAGCATTCTGGATGCTTCGAAAAATCTTCGCGTCTGACTTACGACTTACCTTAGTGTCTCGAGACAAAAGTCTATATATAAAGATAATATATCTATATTAAAAGATAGTTTACGGCAGTGAAACGTGGTCGTTAACTATGGGTCTCATAAGGAGTAGGTCTCAAGGTCACCCAGGTCCCAGCATGCATTGGAAAGAGCCATGCTCCGCATTTCCCTGTGTGATCGAATCAGAAATGAGGATATCCGTATGAGAACTAAAGTAACCGACATCGCTCGAAGGATTGCTCAGCTGAAGTGGCAGTGGGCGGGACACATAACGAGAAGAACCGATGGCCATTGTGGCGGAAAGGTTCTGGAGTGGTGACCGCGCACCGGACGACGTTCCCCGACAAGGTGGATCGCCGATCTGGTGAAGGTCGCGGGAAACCTTTGGATGCGGGCAGCGCAGAACTAATCATCTTGGAGATCCTTGAGGGACGCGGAGATCCTTGAATGAGACCAGCAGTGGTCGTCGTGCGGCTGATATGATGATGATGAAAACATTAAACGAACAACTAAAGGGAATATCATTAAATACCATCTAGATACTAGCTATCTATATACATATCCATGCAGTGTTTTGCGTAGTTGATTTAGTGGTGATTTTTCCTATAATCGTGATTATTCGTGATTCGTTGAGTTTTCATATCGTATACTCATCTGCAGTATGAACAATACTGTGAACCATAGAAATTGAACGTTCTGCATAGTCTTTATATCGCTTTTTTCGAAATACCGAAATACCGGTATTTTACTCTCAAATACCGGTATCAAAATACCGAAAAAAATTACCGGTATACCGGTATTTCGGTATACCGGTATACCGGTATCCATGCCCTACCTGCGAGCTATCGACATGAAGAAATTACCTATTCATAGTTTGCAGCGACAACTAGAAAGAGTTAAAAAAGTGAACGCCTTAAAATAATAAACACTGATATTTTTAACGTGTTTTTTTTATTTCCTTGACTAGTTTCCGCTAGGTTAGAAACTATGTGTGTGCTTTTTATCCAAAATGAGTTCAGCCTTTTTTTCGTGATTGATTAAGAAACAAATAAATATTTGGTTTAAATTAGTTTTTGTCGATTTTTTACATTTTATATTGGATAGTTCTAAAAAGTAAAAAGATGTGTAATCAACGATATAATACTTACGACCTCCATATAGTTAAATAATAAAAAAAAACAGTGGGTGTTTGTCACTGTCACGTTTTGTTTGTTGATGAATTGTTACTTGTTTTCATCGTTGTTGAGAAATATTATTTTCATGCTATTCTCTCTGATTTTTTACTGAATATAAAGCGCACATCTAGCAGCTCGTGTTTAATTAAAATATTGTTTGTAAAATGACTAGCAAAGGAAGCGCAAATGTGGAAATGTGTCAATCGAATTTTTCGAAATTTTTGCAAAATGTCTGAGATATTTAAAAAAAAACCATATTTCAGTCCAGCTTTCCGGCGCTGTTTGCTCTCCTCTACAGGTCGCATTTCTCAACCGATTCTCGTGAAATTTTGTGAGCAGGTTCGAAAATTATATAGAATTTTTAATCAGGCCAGTTTATCGAAATATTGGATATATTTAAAAAAAACTGGCTTTAAAAATATCCCGCATTTGGAAAATTTTTCAAAATTAGAAGTGCTATCTAGCTGCGAATATAAAAAAGCTGAAAATATTTATATAAGCTGACGACATTTAAACATCGACTTTCTCAAAATGAAAATGTTGTCTATTATCGACATCACTCACAGAAATCCCATGCCACATCACTATCGAAATCATGGTGTCATATTGTCACAGATAAGATCAGAATTGATTTTTTTTTGGCAAAAGCTACACATTTCAACTTCCTGACAATGTACTTACGCTCTTTTAGAATGAGTAAGATATCAAACAGTGATTTAATATACAAAAAAACAATTAAAAGTTTAAATAAAAAATACGTGTCCCCTAATTTTGTATCTACTTTCATTATACAAAGTCAAAACGACATATTATATTTTTGAAAGGTTGTCCATTAAGTGTAAGGTATTGACCACAGCAACAGCCTACTAGTCTTTATACAGTCGATCATCGCCTTTATTGTTGGCGCAAAAGCCACCGTTCGTAAAAATAGACAGTTGACGCAACGACTAAAAGTGTAAGGGTTGGCAAGCTATGATTTGCCTTTTTGAATTTCAAAAATAATTAAGTAAAATAATACCTAATACATAAATAGGCACCTAACGTTAAATTATAACTGAGAAATTGACAATCTTTTCCGAGAGATGGCGCTATTGTTATGAATATTATTGTTATTAATGAATATCGTTATTGTCTGATACCAACATTTAATTAATAAAACAAGTGTAATAATAATTAGAGGATATGTCTAAAAATATAAATCTCACTTTTTTGCTTGATAGTACTCACCTCATGATTGCAATGAAGTTTGAACCTTATTATTGTGGAGCAAAGTTCAATATTGATCGATAGCCTATTCAGAGTATTATATGTAAAAGTTAACATTCGATTTTTAGAAAATAGCAATAAAGAATTCTTGTTTTATTTATATCGTAGGAATCACAATTTCACTAACAATTTTTTGATATATTTATTTGTTTAAAACTTGTACCCGTTTCTCTGGAATCGCTATCGCCTGAAACGTCAAGTTAGCAGCCCACTTAGAGACCGTAATATCTCGGCTTGTATTGAAGCAATGTTATTGAAAATTTGCGTATACGATTCACTATTTTCTAACAATTTTTTGGCATATAAATCATATTGATACGAACTGTATTTCTTAAGGTGTCTGCCAACTTGACGTCAAGTTTGCAGCCTCACCAAGATACTCAAATATCTTTTGAATCATAGTATCACTATTTATATGCTATAGTTCACTATTTATCACTATTTATTAACAATTTTTTGACCTAGTCAAAACCTTCTAATTCCATGGTGAGTCTGCCAACTATACGCTAATGGGACTGGATTATTTTCCGCCGATGAGTCAAAATTTTTACAGACGGCATCAAAAATAACCGTGCATATCAGCCATTTTTAATGCCCCGCTGCTAGGGAACAGGCCTTCCTTTTGGCTTGTGGATGGAT
This sequence comes from Agriphila tristella, assembly GCA_928269145.1. Taxonomy (NCBI): domain Eukaryota; kingdom Metazoa; phylum Arthropoda; class Insecta; order Lepidoptera; family Crambidae; genus Agriphila; species Agriphila tristella. Next base: position 56,803,337 of record OV743431.1, on the reverse strand, counting down.
AGAGCAGGAATACGTCATATTTCCAGTGACCCTGTGTATAGAAAAAAAATTTTCAAGTCAATGGTTGGTGGTCTTCTTGAGCGCAGCGAAAATTTTTCTATCCAGTGATTATTTATTTCCTCAGAGTGGGGTGTGTGTGTGGCCTGCCTGGGTGGCCGCTCTCTCAATTTTTTATTTAGTCTGTGAATGGCGTCTGATGGTTGTTTGCGTTGTGTGTGTTGGTGTGTTCTAAATAGGCAAAAAAATCAATAAATCCTGGGCGAGGCCAAGCGAGTGATGTAAATACACGACGAGAAAGTAGTCTTAGAAAATTAAATAAGTATAATATGCTAAGTTTGAAGGGGTGTTTTTTTAATTGAAAACCAACAATGCATCGTCGCGGCGGGAAACGCATCCGAATGGATGATCCACCTCCGGAGTATGCCAATCCTCCTACTCCGGCGACTCCTGCCACCGACTACGGGGGACGCTCGACACACGAACCGGATTTGAGCCGGGCGGGGTTCGACGGTGGAGTGGGGCCGGAACCTGCACGGGAAGAAGTCGAAGAGCCACCGCCACTTGAGGAAGAAGAGCCGCGGTCGCCGTCTCCAGCTCCCACCAAACGCGTGACGAGAAGCCGCGGGCGGGGCGGTGATGGGGGCTACGTGGGGTACTTGGCGGAGTCCCCGCCGCCGCCGCCGTTACGCCGGCGCGCGCGCGGCGGCGGCGGGCGCCCCCGCGGTCGAGGCAGGGGCGCCGCAGCCCCCCCGCCGGCCTACTCGCCCCCACCCGTGTTGCTGCCGGGAGATGATGAAAACAGCCTTTACAATATCCTCAGATTTAACAAGACTGCTATCAATGTAAGTTTCAATATTATTCTCATTAAAATGTGTCAAAAGTTTGTTGGTCCTGCCATGTCATGTAGTTTCTAATTTTCTATAAACATGGATTGGAACTGGAGTATCATATTGACAATGTATAACGGATAAACTTCGGTATGTGGACCGTCGAGTCGGGCGACCGAAATTTTATGGCAGACAGGTCTTAGCCTAAGTAGACTTTCCACAAAATTATAGACTTCGGAGCCTTGTAGTTCTTACAAACCTTACCTCTAACTGCCAGAACACAACAATTTTTAAATTGTTATGGCGTCAGACTTAGGTTCGATGGTGGTAGCTAGCCAGGTGGACTTAAAATAAGCCCTACCACCAACCAAACCGAGTACAAATTGTACCCCCCCTGGGAATGGAACCCCGGACCTCTGCGTCTTACACGGGTGGGTGAACCACTAGACCACAGAGGCGGTTAATGCCGGTAGTAATGTATGGTGCGCACGAGAGTATATTGCATAGTATTGTACCACAAGTGGTCTGAAGTTGCCATTGTCGTACATTGTTATGGGCCTTCCACATGCACAAGGCGGCTGAAGAGGCCAAGAGTGACGAAGCAGTATAAAGAGACACTGTCAACATTCCCTTTTCTTCGTACTGCTCCATCTCTCTTGGCCTCTCCGGCCGTCTCTCCATGTGGACGGCCTATTAAATGAAATTGCATTATACAAGGTCATACTGTGACTCGAAAAATTGTTAACTTGCTACTTCAACAGCAAAAGCAGAATAAAACTTTCCGTGATATAATGGGCGTTTGTTAAAAATATTTTTTTTTGTGTAACAGCAAGTGGTAGACATGTGGATTGAAGAGTACAAGAGCAACCGGGAAAGTGCCCTGGTGCAGCTGATGCAGTTCTTCATCAATTCTTCCGGCTGCCGCGGCAAGGTCACTCCGGACATGGCTTCTATGGACCACACACTTATCATCAAAAAGATGACACAGGAGTTTGATGAGGTAAACAGAAACACTTCATTTTTTATTGAATTTAGCAGTGGTTCTCAAATAAGTTTTTTCTATGTTCCCCTCCAAAAAAGGCCCCAAACTCGTGTACCCCTTTTTGCACCCTCTTGGGTATGCGTATCAGTAATTGGGAAAAACTGGAATATACATAAGTTTTTTGGTAACATTACATTGATGGTTAATTTCGATCTGACACTATTAATCTTCAACAGGAAAGTGGAGAATATCCCCTGATAATGTCCGGGCAGACTTGGAAGAAGTTCCGGTCCAACTTCTGTGAATTCATCCAGACCCTTGTGAAGATGTGTCAGTACTCTATTATCTACGACCAGTATTTGATGGACAACATCATTTCACTTCTCACCGGTTTGTCCGATTCCCAAGTGAGAGCTTTCCGGCACACTGCGACATTGGCTGGTGAGTTTATGAAAGATAATTGCATTAAAAAAAATCACCTCAGTGGTTTTGTTCTTCCACCTTTGTAAGCAGCAAAATATTTTGTCTATTTTTTTTTTTTTTTTTTTGTTTGTTGGTTAATTCACAATCATTTGTCTATTTGGCAAAGTTTTGATTTTATTTTTTCCCCAGTGTAAATTAAAAACATATTTTTTACCATTGCCACTCGAAAAAGTGTGTTTAATTCAACGATAAGAGTGAATAAAACGCTGTTTTATTCACCGACTGAATAAAAATATTTTGAATTTGGAACAATCGGGCGCATCGTATGAATTATGTACAAAAAAAAACGTGCAAAAAGTATGGAGCTATTCCATAGATAGATAAAGCCATAGAATAAAAAAAAAATCCCGCCAATTTTATTTAGGTTCTTTTTAGTGTCTTTGGGTTCTTTTCTAAAAAAATATCTCGCCAAATTAATTAGCTTCTTTTTAGTGTCTTATCTTTGGGTTCTTTTCTTTATATTAGAGGGAGATTAGATGTTCAGTCTTGCTTCAGTCCATTCCATCAGTCTGGTACGATCTTCAGTCTGTAAAAATTCAAAGTCTATACAAACTGATGAAATGGACTGATGTCAGACTGATCATGTAATTTCCCTCATAGCATGGTTGTTTTATGTATAGTTTCACTATTTTCTTACGGATAAATTCCCGATTACCTATCTAAATAATAAAATTTGATAACTATAAATAGGTACTATAGGTGTAAGTACTGCTATTATGTTTTCTCGCAGTCAATGGTAAAAAGTAGAGTACACAAATCGTGAAAAAAAAAAAACTCGGTCCTTTGTATCCCTCGTTTCGCTCAGGATTCTACTTTCCTTCGCTGCTCTCAGGATCCAACATAGTACCTCGAACTAAATTCCTTCTTTTTTCACTTGTTGTATAATCTAGCCGGTAACTTATTATTCGCAGAATAAGATTATAGACATTTTAACATATATATTAGTATCTTATAGTTAGTTGTTATCGCACAGGTTTCATACACGCAGGGGGTGCACTGGTGCTCGCTGGGGAATTATTCCCTGAACGTCGCTTTGCGTTATTCTTAAATTCCCAGTACCTCGCTCCTCGCTTCACAGTGGTTACCGGCACGCCGCGCCGCTTTTATGATTCAGAGCAGAATTTTCCGTTTATTTTCTGGTCTTAGAGAAAAAAACACTGCAATAAATTATATTTATAAAAAAACTGTTTTACTATGAATCTTCGAAGAATGCCCTAGATGTCAAGTCAAAAACGTAAACGGCACCTTGAAATAACGCCCTACTTTAAAATTTTGTACAAAGTATTCTCTTGTTTGTTTCTTACTTTTTAAAGTACTTAAAAGGACTAGGGTAACAGCAGTAAGTAGGAAGTTGTATAATACTGCGCGGTATTAAGCAATTTCATGCACTATGCCGCATGTTCTTCATGAGTTTTATTTTAGAAGTAATCTCCTAAATACTTCTGCTACCCTAACACTTTTCAAATAAAATTGCGAGTCCATATTCGAGAGAAATTTAAACTAATACTTACCTTTTCCGTTCCAAAATTTTTATTTTTCTTAAATTTAAAAAATAATAATAAGAAACAATTTTAAAATAAAGTTTGAAAAGAGACTAACCATGACTGTACCATAAGTAGGCGCGACGTTGTGGGAGTCACAGTAAGGTGAAGAGCGACGTAATGGGAATGCAGGCAAGACGTCAGTTGAGAGCGACGTTATGGGAAGCGACGTTTTGGGAGAGCGACGTCCAGGGAATAATTCTCGCTGGGGTGGGATGTGAACTGAAATGTTGTGGTGCGAGTTTCAGATAAACATTTTTGGAATGCTCCATAGAATCTTCTTCTAAAGAAAGAAAGAAAGAAATTCATTTATTTTGTCATCATCCAACAGTACACAAGGTATTATTACATTTGAGTGTACATAGAAAAAACATATTTTTTTTTGACATTGTGCGCCGTCACATGATGTCAAAACTGTGCTGGACTCAGTATAAACAGCAAGCGGGGCTTTCTGCACTGGTATTCTGCCCAACACAGTGATGACATCAGGCACATAAACATTTGTCTAACTTTTCTTGCCTTCACAGATTTTTGTTCACTTTGTCCGTGCAATAAACTATATTGATCATAACACCCAGTGATGAAGCTAATGACTGCGCTGGTGGACGTGGCGCTGCTGACGAGCGTGAACTGCGACAACTGCCTGCGCCAGTACGAGGCCGAGCGCCTCAAGGCGCGGGACAAGCGCGCCTCGGACCGCCTCGAGGTGCTCGTGGCCAAGCGCCAGGAGCTCGAGGAGAACATGGAGGAGATCAAGAACATGCTCTCCTACATGTTCAAGTCTGTCTTCGTGCACAGATACAGGTAAAGCTTTATACCTGTCCAAAATGATTGTGTATTGTTTATAACCAGTGTTTTTTTCAGGTACCACTCGAGGGGGGGGGGGGGGGCGGTGCCCCCTAGAGCAGCCTTAGTGCCCCCCGGAGAAAAATGTGTTGTGTGTAGGTAGACGGGCAAACTAGTGTAGTGATCGATGGACGAGAGTGTAATGTTTTTCTAATAAATATTAGCAACACCATTTTTTTCTTTTATCATTCCTTTTTTATGTTTTTCTACTATTTAACCAAACCACCAAAGCCCCGATGCGCTCATGGCGGAACTTGACAGACTGATCGTACTCGATTACATTTGTTAAGCAACGCTCAGTCCGGTCAGGTGTCGGATGGGTGGCCGTTAAAGTGGCATTTCAACTGAGCGCTTCTGTGCTTCGGAGGGCACATTAAACCGTTGGTCCCGGCTGTTGTCATCTGATACAGTCAGTAGCACGAATCATGAAATCGGGTGGGGATTGCGCGGAACGCGTATTTTGGGTATGCGTTGCGGTGAGGGGCGCGGGCGGCGGGAGAGGGGCGCGCGCTATTGGTCGCTCACAAGAGCACATGCGCGAACTTATCCCCACTCCGTCGAAAAATATTCAAGATACATGCCTCGCACTGTAACAGTCGTTAATAGAGGCCTTATAAACTTTGAAGGCAGCTTGATAAACTTTAGCACCAGAGGTGGCCACTAATCCTCATTCGATAAGAATAAAAAAGACCAAAGCCCTGATTTTTTTCTGGTTACTGCCTTTTATTATTAGAGTGATACATGATAGTGATGAGGAGTGTACCCTCAGGGACACGCTGCCGGACATCCGCGCCATCACGATGGCGGAGATCGGCATCTGGATGGAGAAGTTCCCCGCGCACTTCCTTGACGACCTATACCTCAAGTACATCGGCTGGACCCTCCACGACAAGGTTAGTGGACAATTACGACAATTTTAGTAAAATAAAGTCTCCGCAAGACGGATATCGCGAGACGTGTATCTTTAAATAGACTAGGAGTGCATACTGGGTCGGTACGGTAGTTTTAGATTTAGATGAACAAAAGTTTTCTCAGGCTCGTCATTTTATGCGTGATTGAAGATTATACATATAGGTTCCTACTGAGCATCAATTTTGTTTTTCACTTCTAAGAGGTGATCAGTGATTCGTAAGTCGTAACCACGCCAGCAACATAGGTGCTGAAACATCGCGAAATAAAGAATAATAATTATCAAAAACCCAATCAAAACATTAAAAATCCTATCGCGTTTGCATTTAAATTTCGTGTATCCACAATGCGAGGCCTGCGAAACTTCGGAATGGGCAGACGCTTTTGCTTCGCGAGCGATTCAAAAAGCGACTTCGCAATGTCGATAAACTGCAACCGCCTCTGTGGTCTAGTGGTTCGCCCACCCGTGTAAGACTTTGGGGTTCCGGGTTCGATTCCCAGGGGGGTACAATTTGTACTCAGTTTAGTACGGCTTATTTCAACTCCAGCTAGCTACCACTATCTTAGCAAAGTCTGACGCCATAACAAGAATTTAAAAATTGTTTTGTTCCGGCAGTTTGAGGTAAGATAGCTTGTTCCTCAGTGATGAGGATTCCGGGAGTAGTGCGTTTCTAACTTCGGCCTTATCATCACTTAACATCAGGTGAGATGAAGGCAAAGCACTATCCCGTTGGGAGCCATCCATAAATTACGTCACACGTTAAGGGGGAGGGAGGGGGTCGACGAAATGTGACATAATGTGACAAGGGGGTGGGAGGGGTCCTAAATTTCGTGATGTCACATTTCAAAATAAATTTACTGAATTTTTGATTGAAAAATCCTATTACTCCGTAAAGGACTACTTAGATGATAAGACGATATTTTGATAATGTTAATTGTATGAATTGACATTTTAATCTGAATTCCATTGTTATTTTGTATTTATTTCTTGCTTACATTAATGTTGCATGTCAGAAGACAGAATATGGCTGATCGAATTTACTAATTATGTTTGATTTGATTTGATTTGAAAACTATTTAAATTGAAATAAAACAAATTTCTGAACTACTGTTTTAATTCAATAATAATTTTTAGATGTAAAATTGTTAAATGTGACGTCACACTATTGAGGGGGAGGTCTCACAAATGTGACCAGCTGTGACAAAGACGGGGGAGGGGGTCAAAAAATCATGAAATTTGTGTGACGTAATTTATGGATGGCCCCTTGTGAATAAAAAACCCTGCATTGAGTGTTTTATTATGTGCAGGTGGGCGAAGTGCGATTGCGGTGCTTGCAAGCGCTGCACCCGCTGTACGAGTGCGAGGAGCTGAAGGGCAAGCTGGAGCTGTTCACGTCCAAGTTCAAGGACCGCATCGTGGCCATGTCGCTGGACAAGGAGGCCGAAGTGGCCGTGCACGCCGTGCGCCTCGTCATCGCCATACTCAAGTACGTGCCTCACTACTGTTCACGTCCAAGTTCAAGGACCGCATCGTGGCCATGTCGCTGGACAAGGAGGCCGAAGTGGCCGTGCACGCCGTGCGCCTCGTCATCGCCATACTCAAGTACGTGCCTCACTACTGTTCACGTCCAAGTTCAAGGACCGCATCGTGGCCATGTCGCTGGACAAGGAGGCCGAAGTGGCCGTGCACGCCGTGCGCCTCGTCATCGCCATACTCAAGTACGTGCCTCACTACTGTTCACGTCCAAGTTCAAGGACCGCATCGTGGCCATGTCGCTGGACAAGGAACTTGGTTACGAAATAGTTAAAATTTTGATAATGTTTCTTTGGACAAAAATTAAGAAATTACAAGGAAATAACGGATAAAAGAAGATTTCATAAAAAATGATTTGTTTTTTACTTTACTTTTAATGACGTAGCTATTGATTTCCTAGGTATAGTCTAAAATCTAAAAGATATGATGATGGGCGGAATGCGTGGACTTCGGCTTCGTTGAGGGTCTCGTTATGTTATATCCGTGATATTATATTCTGTGGTACAGCCACACGTAATATAGCCACACATACGCAGATTCAATACGGTTCGTGTCCGCAGGATGCACCCGGACGTGCTGACGGACAAGGACTGCGAGATGGTGTACGAGCTGGTGTACTCGTCGTGGCGCGGCGTGGCGGCCGCGGCCGGCGAGTTCCTCAACGTGCGCCTGTTCCGCGCCGAGCCCCTCGGCGCCCCGCAGCGCTCGCGCCGCGGCAAGGCGCGCCTGCCCAACACGCCCCTCGTGCGCGACCTCGTGCAGTTCTTCATCGAGTCGGAGGTGTGTAGCTATAGTCGGTCACGTGCGCCCCGCGCCGAGCCCCTCGGCGCCCCGCAGCGCTCGCGCCGCGGCAAGGCGCGCCTGCCCAACACGCCCCTCGTGCGCGACCTCGTGCAGTTCTTCATCGAGTCGGAGGTGTGTAGCTATAGTCGGTCACGTGCGCCCCGCGCCGAGCCCCTCGGCGCCCCGCAGCGCTCGCGCCGCGGCAAGGCGCGCCTGCCCAACACGCCCCTCGTGCGCGACCTCGTGCAGTTCTTCATCGAGTCGGAGGTGTGTAGCTATAGTCGGTCACGTGCGCCCCGCGCCGAGCCCCTCGGCGCCCCGCAGCGCTCGCGCCGCGGCAAGGCGCGCCTGCCCAACACGCCCCTCGTGCGCGACCTCGTGCAGTTCTTCATCGAGTCGGAGGTGTGTAGCTATAGTCGGTCACGTGCGCCCCGCGCCGAGCCCCTCGGCGCCCCGCAGCGCTCGCGCCGCGGCAAGGCGCGCCTGCCCAACACGCCCCTCGTGCGCGACCTCGTGCAGTTCTTCATCGAGTCGGAGGTGTGTAGCTATAGTCGGTCACGTGCGCCCCGCGCCGAGCCCCTCGGCGCCCCGCAGCGCTCGCGCCGCGGCAAGGCGCGCCTGCCCAACACGCCCCTCGTGCGCGACCTCGTGCAGTTCTTCATCGAGTCGGAGGTGTGTATTTTATTTTATTTTATTTTATTTCTTGGAAAACTTACAGCTACTATGTTTATATAACAAAATGTACCATGGTTAATCATTAGCCAACAATTAAGTTTTCACATGTAAGATAACAGATGAATAAAAATTTTTACGAGTTAGAACATGCGTTATTTGCACTAATACGATCGTGCTATGATCAACGGGAACAATAAGTAGTTTAGCAACTAGACTCAATTATTCAGAGAACAATAAAATTTAAAACAATAAAGGAAAGTATATTAATACACATCACATTCAATTATTACTTTCATATTTACTTAGTAGTTCCGCTGCGAGTGCTCGCTTCAGTGATGCAACACTATTCGAACATAAATCGATATCAGTTTGATGGCTCAATTTGTTAAACGATCGACACGAACGAACTAAGTAGCTATTCTGTCGATACTTCGTGCGCACACATGGCACATGTAACTTCAGTGATTTGTTACGCGTAGTAAAACTACGAGGTACTATAAGCTTGATATGTTTTAATAGTTCGCTCGAGTCGACACTGCCTTTAAGTATTTTTGACAAGTAAGTTAAGTCTGCGATATTTCTACGAACCTCGAGGGGAAGAAGATGGTGTCTTGTGCATCGCTCCTTATATGTACTATCGTAAACACCGGTTTTAAATTCTAGGTACTTAAGAAATCTTTTTTGCACTGATTCAAGTTGATTTATATAAATCGAGTAGCGTGGATTCCAGACTTGGGAGTTGTACTCCAATATACTTCGAACAAGTGAGCAGTACAAAACTTTTAAGGTTTTGGCTTTTTTAAATTTGGAGCAAGATCTGATTAGAAAGCCCAAAGCTTTAGACGCTTTTTTAGCGATATGTGTCACATTTTGATCGAATAGTACTTTGGAGTCTTGAACTACCCCGAGGTCTCGCATGTGATTAACGCTAGTGAGAGCTTGGCTTTTAAGTTGATACGTGTGTTTCGTGTCACAATGCTTACGTGAGAAAACCATTGAATAACACTTACTAGTATTAAGATCAAGTTTATTTGCATCGCAATAGGCTTCGAATCTACTTAGGTCTTCTTGAAGTAAGAGACAATCGGTTTCGTTAGTTATTTCCTTATAAATTTTCATATCATCAGCAAATAGGAGGACTTGAGAGTGCTGAAAGCATGTGGATACGTCATTTATAAATAGTATAAATAGTAATGGGCCTAAGATAGATCCCTGCGGGACTCCAGAAGGTACTGTACCCCAAACGGATGTGAACCCGTTTAAAGCCACAGCTTGACATCGGTTTTTTATATATGAGGTGAACCACCGGAATAAGTTACCATGCACTCCGGCAAGATAAAGTTTTTGAAGAAGAAGACGATGGTCAATGCGGTCAAAACACTTGCAATAGTCAGTGAATATTACGTCAACTTGTTTCCCGTCATCCATTTTTGAGGTAATGAAGTCATTAAACAATACCAAATTAGAGGTTGTGGATCGCTTCTTAACAAAACCATGCTGGGTGTGCGTAAGTATTGAGCTCATTGCGGTATAAAGTTGTTGGTGTACTATTCTTTCTAGAACTTTAGAGAAAATACATAACTTAGAAATGGGGCGGTAATTGCAAACGTCACTTTTGTTTCCTTTTTTGTGCACGGGTGTTATGAATGCACTTTTCCATATGTCGGGCATTACACCATCTTGCAAGGATCTATTAAAAAGTATACACAGTGGCTCGACTAAGCTTGAGGCACAGTTTACAATGAAGATCGGATGAATATGGTCTGGACCTGCACCCTTTCTCACATCCAAGCCCTTCAACAGTCGCAAAACTTCCTCAGGGTTTATGTATATAGTTCCAATGGGTACAGTATGATCATTCGACCCAGTATTGAAGCCATCGTGACCATCGTTCATATCGGAGCTTTGCTGAAAGGTTGTCTGAAAATAGGATGCAAACAGGTCGCATATATCGACTCCGGTGCTACTATTAATGTCGCCATAATGCATTGTAGCTGGATATGTACCTTTACTATTTTTGGAAGAGTTAATGTAATTCCAAAACATTTTTGGATTTTCAGTAATAGAATCTTCCATGCGACGTACATAATTTTCATAACAAACAGCCTCGACATCTTTGGCTTGTTTCCTAAAATATGCAAAGGATTCATAGTCACTACTCTTCTCATAGACCTTAAACTTACGATGGTATTTCAACTTATCACTTAATATTTTCTTTAATTCAGCACTGTACCATGGTGGGTAAGATTGTTGTGATACATATTTTTTAGGTATGTATTCATCTTTAAGGTCAGAGATTGTTTTGTTGAATAAGTTTACGCATTGATTAATTTCAATGTTACAGAAAAGTTCATGCCACTGTACTTCATCTAATTTAGTGCAAATAGTGGTATAGTCACCACGTTCATAAAAGTACTTAAATCTCGGATTATTACTTAAAGACACCTCACTTGAGAGTGGTTGATAACTAATTTTTAAGGACCTATGATGAGGGTCTTCGGGGACTATTGGATCTTCACAAGCGGCAACAGTTAAATCGCAATTAGAAAAGACTAAGTCAAGTATTCTGTTATTTGATATATTTGGGGTACTGTTAAATTGTTTTAGGTTAAGTTGTTCAATAGTGTCTAAGAAATAGATTTGTGATTCACCTTGCAAATCAGAAGGGCTCAAATAATTTTCACCCGAGTTAAATTGCCAATTTAAATTACTAAGATTAAAATCGCCTAAGATAATAATTTTATCATTAGGAAATTGGCTAAACGTATCAAATAATTTGTCTGTAAAATTACTAAGTTGTGAGTTAAATCCGAGACCGCCGTGTTGCGAACATAAGTAAACAATACCAATATGGAGGCTAGTCGCGTTACGAGTATTGCGTGATGGCGAGCAAACAGTAAGCCAAAGATCCTCGGCTGTCGATCGCCAGTCGCGCCGCTCAATACTTTGTAATCTGCGATGTACAGCTAAAAGTACTCCGCCGCCCATTTTTTGCTTGCAACTTTCGTAATCCCTATCGCGTCGCCAAACGATGTAATCAGCTGGGAACAATTCAGTATCCAAAATACTGTCTAGCAGCCAAGTTTCCGTGATACAAACAATATCATAACTAGATAACATAATATTCCGTTTAAATGTGTTGGTTTTAGTACGGAGCCCGCGGGCGTTTTGGTAATAGATACTGAGTTCAAGTTCTTTTAAAACTAAATTTATCAATATGAACATCAACATTTACTTCAAATAGGACTAAGTGTGAATTTGAGCATTTCGAGCTAAGAATAATTGTTATAACATTTTTGTGTATCACGAAAATTATGATAAGTGTACTATTGCGATGCACAATGAATTCGAAGAATAATAAATTAGTATTAACTTTTACTTGGTATTGTGCATTACCGTTGAATAATAATGTCAAAAAATTAATTGCAGTGGGTAAGATTAAATAAAGAGCGTACTTACAATAAACCAAACTGAGCCTTAAATTCGTAGTAATAAGCATGAGAACCGATTGCACTGGTGTGGCAAGCACTAACAACGAACACTCACAGGGAAACGCATCGATATTATTGACAATAAGGTAACTAACGGGTGGCCTACGGCCGCCAACAGAACGAACTAACGAACACTTAAATGATAATTTAAATAGTGCCAGTCACTTGATTCTCAACAGATCCGCTTCACAGTTAATGTTAAATATCGGTGTTGATGGTGACTTCCGGGCCAAAATCTTGCTGTTTTTGACCCAAATGAATTGGAAATCCGTTTGTTTTTTGAGTTCCTTAGCTTTGAGCAGCAAATTTTTGTAGTAAGGCGTGAGGTGATCGTTTATAAAAACTCTGCCGCTGCCCTCGTAACCGATGTTGCGCACAGTTAATTGCTTTTGCTTGCGCGCAGCCACCATAAAATCTTCTTTCTGATATTTATATAAAAAGGATATCACTATAGGTTTTACTGCATCCTTTTGGCGGGTTGGAACTCTAGTTAAAAAGTTTATGTCACCCTTTTGTATGGGATAGTCTACGGCTTTTCCGACATTTTCGAGTATATTATATAGGTTTTCATTTTGTTTTAAAGGTATGCCTTTGATCTCGATATTATTTGAGCGAAGCCATTGCTCCTGCTGATGCATACTTTCTTGGATTTTAGCCACTTCGGAACGCAAGGTGGGTATTTCGGCAACTTGAGTCTCCATGTTTTTTACGTTAGCTTCCAGTTTGCTAATCTTCTCTGTAAAACCTTTGATGAAGTCGTGGGCCAACTCAAGCGAGCTCTTAAGATGCTGAATATCAGATTTAATAACTTTCATGTCTTCTGACAACGTATCCAGCACTGAGAGCTTAGATGTAATTTTTTGCAGCTCTTCGTGTAAAATGCCTTGTGCGTGATGAGTCCCCGGACGTGGTGACGAGGTGGCTCCCTTACACTCCGGACAGCGCCACGCAGATTTGTTTTTACCAAGCTTTCGGTAATTAGATTCCGAGATTCCGGCGCAGGCGAAATCGTAGTGGTGCTGGCAAACATTGCACTGAGCACCCTCCGTAACACATCTACCACACTTGAGCATGATAATGTTTTTATCCAAATCCCGTTACGTCTACTTTGCTTTGTCGTGTATTAGTGGGACGCGTGCGTCTCGCGGCGGGACATAGACCGAACTGTGTAGCTATAGTCGGTCACGTGCGCCCCGCGCCGAGCCCCTCGGCGCCCCGCAGCGCTCGCGCCGCGGCAAGGCGCGCCTGCCCAACACGCCCCTCGTGCGCGACCTCGTGCAGTTCTTCATCGAGTCGGAGGTGTGTAGCTATAGTCGGTCACGTGCGCCCCGCGCCGAGCCCCTCGGCGCCCCGCAGCGCTCGCGCCGCGGCAAGGCGCGCCTGCCCAACACGCCCCTCGTGCGCGACCTCGTGCAGTTCTTCATCGAGTCGGAGGTGTGTAGCTATAGTCGGTCACGTGCGCCCCGCGCCGAGCCCCTCGGCGCCCCGCAGCGCTCGCGCCGCGGCAAGGCGCGCCTGCCCAACACGCCCCTCGTGCGCGACCTCGTGCAGTTCTTCATCGAGTCGGAGGTGTGTAGCTATAGTCGGTCACGTGCGCCCCGCGCCGAGCCCCTCGGCGCCCCGCAGCGCTCGCGCCGCGGCAAGGCGCGCCTGCCCAACACGCCCCTCGTGCGCGACCTCGTGCAGTTCTTCATCGAGTCGGAGGTGTGTAGCTATAGTCGGTCACGTGCGCCCCGCGCCGAGCCCCTCGGCGCCCCGCAGCGCTCGCGCCGCGGCAAGGCGCGCCTGCCCAACACGCCCCTCGTGCGCGACCTCGTGCAGTTCTTCATCGAGTCGGAGGTGTGTAGCTATAGTCGGTCACGTGCGCCCCGCGCCGAGCCCCTCGGCGCCCCGCAGCGCTCGCGCCGCGGCAAGGCGCGCCTGCCCAACACGCCCCTCGTGCGCGACCTCGTGCAGTTCTTCATCGAGTCGGAGGTGTGTAGCTATAGTCGGTCACGTGCGCCCCGCGCCGAGCCCCTCGGCGCCCCGCAGCGCTCGCGCCGCGGCAAGGCGCGCCTGCCCAACACGCCCCTCGTGCGCGACCTCGTGCAGTTCTTCATCGAGTCGGAGGTGTGTAGCTATAGTCGGTCACGTGCGCCCCGCGCCGAGCCCCTCGGCGCCCCGCAGCGCTCGCGCCGCGGCAAGGCGCGCCTGCCCAACACGCCCCTCGTGCGCGACCTCGTGCAGTTCTTCATCGAGTCGGAGGTGTGTAACTATAGTCGGTCACGTGCGCCCCGCGCCGATCCCCTCAGCGCCATTCTTCCGGCTCCATCATCAGACCCTGGACACTATTTCCCAACAAAGTACTGGTCAAGACGATTCAAATGAGCCCAAAATCGATGGGGTTGCATGGTTTTATTATAGTTCCTATGGCCTTCTTCCGGCTCCATCATCAGACCCTGGACACTATTTCCCAACAAAGTACTCTTCAAGACAATTTAAACGAGCCCAAACTCGATGAGGTTGCATGGTTTTATTAACGAGTTCCAGCGGCCTTCTTCTGGCTTCATCATCAGACCCTGGAAACTTTTTCCTAACAAAGTACTCGTCAAGACGATTCAAACGAGCCCAAACTCGATGGGGTAGCGTGGTTTTATTATAGAGTGAAAGTGTAAGTGAAAGTGAAATATATTTTATTTAAATAAGCTCACATAATAAGCATTTTTAAATCGTCAATTCTTTTACCCTACCACCCATTATGACGTCTTTTAACTGACAAGAAAAATGGGCGCAAAAAACTTGTCAGCTTTATCAATCAGATGGAACGATATTTACAAATATGTATATCGTTTCCAGACTTTATATTAACAAAGATTAACAAATAAATAACATTATTGAATTAGCTGATTTCTTAATGAGTTTCAAATTTCTTAATCAATTTACAGATTTTAAGCTAAATTCAAAGTTTGAACTTGTTATTCAGTCTAGGCTGTTACAATAAATAAAAATAAAAGAAAAACATACAATTCAATATGCATTAAGATAGGTAGTCAGAAGCAGACCCATTCCCACTGGCAGCACCAGTTCCCGAACATGACGCATGAACCAGCCATCTCTTCGCTCAACCATATTTGAGGGAACGTAACGACCCGCCTCGTACGACACCACCGCAGAAATGATTAAAGAGAGCATGACATACTAAGACTACCTATGTTAAGGCATCGAATTGAAAATTTATATCCAAAAGCTTTTCATAGGTCTTTCACTAAACTACTGACTATAGAAAGTAAAAATATTGCAATTAAATAAATCAAAACAAGGTAAGCTATTAAGAATTATATTTTTTGAGTAAGAAGTGCCATACATACGGACAATATAAAACAGATCTTTTATATACGAGTTATATGACGCCCTTAATACAAGCAGACAGAAGCAGACCCATTCCCACTGGCAGCACCCGTTCACGAGCATGACGCATGAACCAGCCATCGCTTCGCTCAACCATATTTGAGGGAACCCTGCGGCACGCCCATGGTAATGGGTGCTTCATAGGATTCTGTTTTATTTACAACAACTTTTTGGGTTCTCGCCCACAGATACGATTGCATAAGGCTTACTGCATTTTTTTATACACCATAATGTTTCAATTTATCTAATAAAGTACTGTGACTGACACAATCAAATGCTTTAGAGAGATCACAAAATATACCAATTGCATCTTGTTTACTCTCCCATGCTTCAAAGACGTGTTTGAGAAGTGCAATTTTAATTGTGCATCTACCACGAGTAAAACCAAATTGTTTCTCGTGAAGTAGTTTGTTGATAAGAAAATGTGTTAATAATTGATCATAAATGATCTTTTCAAAAAATTTGCTTAGTGCTGGCAAAATGGAAATGGGTCTATAGTTAGCGGGATCGCTTTTGTCCCCAGATTTAAAAAGAGGGATGATTTTACTATATTTCATTAAGTCTGGAAATATCCCTTCATCAACACACTTATTGAAAATAAAAGCAAGATGGGGAGCAATGGTAGTTATTATAGACTTAATTATGTGAGTTGAAATGCCCCAGAGATCTTCAGTCTTTTTTATATTTATTGAATTAAATGTTTTAAAAATGGTATCACTATTGATATGTCTAAATTTAAATATATTATTGCACTTATCAACACATGATTCCAAGAGGGAGACAGCAATTTTTGGAGATGAATTTAAATTACTGGTAGTTGCAATAGGTATTTTAGAAAAGAAATCTTGAAAAATTGTTGCCACTCCTTCATCTGACTCAATAATTTTATTGTCTGATACTAATGAGTATTCACGGTCATTATTTTTAGTTTTCCCAGTCTCTTTATTTATAATATTCCAAGTGGCTCTTATTTTATTATCTGACTGATGAATTATTGTAGATATACATTTTGCTTTTGCTAAAGTACATACTTTATTAAACATTTTTGAATAGTTTCTTACATATTCATGAAATTCGGGATCATTTGAAATTGTTTTCTGACCATATAATTCAAACAACTTATTTCTGCTAACATATATGCCTGGTGCTGCCCAATCACTAAATTTCTTTTTAAAGTCTTTGGATTTAATAGATCTTTGCTTAAATGTTTTATCAAATTCTACTTTAATTAAATTAAATAAATCATCATAATGAGTATTGGGATTATCATTACTAGGTAAGCAAAGAGTTTTGGCAGTGACATTATTATGAAAATTTTCCAATTTATTTTTAGTTAGAGGTCTGCAAATTATAATAACACTGATGAGGAACATGATGGTGCTCAAGGGAAGCTATTTGTCCGCTATGGTCAGAACGAATACAATTTATTATTTCTTTATCAAGTACATTACAGTTGCTAAAAATATTGTCTAGGCAAGTTTTAGATGTAGCAGTGATTCTTGTAGGTTCACAAAAGGTGTTTGCTAAATTGAAGGACTTAAACAAATTCAGAAACCTACTTGCAATTGAGGACGGCTTTAAGATGTCTACGTTAAAATCACCGCACACCACAATTTTTTTATTCTTTTTGATGACTAATTTTAGAGCGTCCTCCATAGCGGACTCAAATTGAGGGTAGTTACCAGTTGGTGGGCGATACACACAAATCATTATCAACTGATCTAATTCCACACATGACAGTTCAACGTGTTGTTCAATAGAGAGGGATATCACATCTTTTCGTTCCTTAAAATTCATATTGTTTTGCAAAATTATCAAAGATCCCCCTCTAGTGGTGGATTTCCTACTGAATGAACTAGCAATTTTATAACATTGAAATCCTGTAATTAATTCATATACCTTAAGCCAGTACTCAGTGACACATAAAATATTAACATTTTTTTCAGTTAAAAAAGTTCTAATTCTAATTCTTTGCCAGAAAAGCCCTGAATGTTTTGGTGAACTATAGTTAAATATTTAGGCTTTTCCTTAGTCATTACACGGCTAGAGACTTCCTCTATTGTCTTATTATGTAATTTAAATTACTAATAAAAGAATTACTTGGGACAAATGCCAAAGTGTTATTTTTAATGTCAACAATTTTTTGCTCAATAGGAGCAGGAGTAAAAATTGTATTATTATTACTTGGAACGGATTCCAAGGTCACATTCAAAATGTCAAAACTATTCTGCTCAATAGAAGCAGAAGTGATAGCCAAGTTCTTGGCTAAATGTTTAAAATAAAATGATAGCGCTAAAGCTACTTGTCTTTTAAAATAATTTGTAAGATAATATTTATCTTTTGTCAATTTAAAATTAAATATTAATTTATTTATGTCTATTATGTGACATCTCTGACTATTATAATAAGTCATATTGCTTAGTGTTAAATTCAAATTATATCTGATATTATTTTCTTCCTGTGGCAAGCTAGCACTGTAAGGTAGTGTAAACAATACAAATTTATTTATATTTAAACTGCATAACTTATTGTAGTATGAAATGAGATCCTTCTTGTTTACATTACCTCTTTGACCAACTAATATAATTAAATTCCTATGGCCTTCTTCCGTTTCCATCATCAGATCCTCGGACACTATTTCCCAACAAAGTACTCGTCAAGACGATTCAAATGAGCCCAAAGTCGATGGGTTTGCACGGTTTCAATATTGAGTTCCTTAGGCATGGCCTTTCAGCTTCATCATCAGACCCTGGACTTTATCTCCCATTAGAGTACTCGTCAAGACGATTCTAACAAGCCTAATCACAATGGTGTCCTATGGTTTCATCATTAAGTTCCTGTGGCCTTCTTCCAGTTCCATCATCAGATCAGCTCAATGACACCATAATATTGCATTGCCTTCCAGTTCTGACCTATCTTCAAAGTTTCAAGTCTCTAGCTCATTGGGAAGCTAGTTTAAAATCGTTTGCAAACAAACGAGAAAGCAACCTAATAAAAACGTGTTAAAAAGGTCTTGTTTAACTCTAGACATAGCTCGCCACAATCGATTACACCGGGAATTTTATATCTGCCACTTCTTTGTACCTATGTATGTAGCTACAGTCGGTCCCTCGAGCCCTCCTCACAGTGCGCGTGTTGCAGCTGCACGAGCACGGCGCGTACCTGGTGGACTCGAGTCCAACCCCATTGTATGTAGCTATGTATGTAGCTACAGTCGGTCCCTCGAGCCCTCCTCACAGTGCGCGTGTTGCAGCTGCACGAGCACGGCGCGTACCTGGTGGACTCGAGTCCAACCCCATTGTATGTAGCTATGTATGTAGCTACAGTCGGTCCCTCGAGCCCTCCTCACAGTGCGCGTGTTGCAGCTGCACGAGCACGGCGCGTACCTGGTGGACTCGCTGCTGGAGTCCAACCCCATGATGAAGGACTGGGAGTGCATGACCGACCTGCTGCTCGAGGAGTGCGGGCCCGGCGAGGAGCCGCTCGACAACAGACAGGTCAGTTTACTCATATTTTATAATAGTTACTACCTTGTTTACTATTATTTTATAATAATAGTTACTTTACTTATTTATTAATTTAGATTTTTAATTTTTTTGTTGCTCAAGTCACTTTTTTATGTAACTTTTTCTTTCAGTCTTCGTTTAAGTACCTAATAAAATTAGGTTGGAATTAAAATAAAATATTTATTTCTGTTTTTGTGCTCGAAATATTCCTTTATTCTGCCTGCCTAAATTCTCGATTGTTGAATTTAATTGTAGTCAAATTCATTAAAATAATTACCCGTAATGTTAGTCTGTCGAAGTAATTTTGTTTACAAAGTGTACGTCAAATTAACACTATAGTTAGACCGCAAGTGCAATGCATGCTCACAACTATAGGCCACAAGCTATAATGGAGATCTCTTTGTGCTTTTATCCTTACAGAGGGCATATCTTCGCAATGGCCAATGCTAGCTTTCATCTACTTACAATGAACTGTTTGTGTTTGTTCGACAATTTTATTGTTCAATATTAGCGGTGTGCCAAGTGCATTTTCTTAAAAATCTTAACTTAAAAAAGTGGGCACAAAATTGTAGCATATTCCACTGAGTCCAGGGTAAAGCAAGTCCCATCACAAAAATGCTAAAAAACACGAGAGAACACAAAAAGCGTGTGCTGCCATCTACAATTAGTTTTGCGTAGAGATCCCTATTGAGTGCGTGCGGCCGACGGTAACCCAAAGCGAATCAGGCAGCCGGCTGCCCCTAGTCGGTAGGCATTACCACGTGCCAGTACAGTTCGATGAAAACTTGTTGGCGGCTAACTTCATTAGGCATACGTCACTGCGCAATACACTATTTAGGCCGGCGGGCCCGCTGCGAAAATGATGACATGAAACCGCTACACGAGTTCCGCTACCTAACTACTACATTAGTCGCGTCGCGATTCGGGTAGCGAAACATCAACAATGCTAAGGCGTTAGTATTCTTTGTCACGAGTCACGATTGTTGGTGAATAATATTGAAAATTGAAATGGAATTTACATTAGTGTCAAAATCTATAGCTGAATCGTAAAATTCTATTTTGAGCCATTTCATAGAAAAGATAAAAAAAAATACTTTGTGGCTGTAGTTTCGCTTTAAAATGTTTGTCGACTGCTTCAAACACTCGCGGAACAAACGCGGAAAAAATGGGGGATCGAACGCGGAGATGTGATCGGGAGTCCGAATAGATCAGCGAACAAGAAAGAGACAGCATCATAGTTAAATATATGTGTTAGAACAGGCCGTGTTGCATCTGTTTCGCTTGTCGTACAACTAAAAAGTCATGGTGGAATTGCTGCGGTTTCGCGGGCATTGTTTCGGGGCGGAGGTGTGCTAGAGGCGTTAGGTGTTAGCGGGTGAGAGAGGTGACTCTGTGGGGCACGACTACGTGTATAGCGGCTACCTTCACAGCCGCCATCCATCAAGTTGTATGCACTCTAAGACCTGCCACACATTGACACACTATTCGTGGCCACTAAACGCGTGCACTAGTGGCTCAGTGAAGCCACTAGACGCAGCCATCTATAACAGCCGCTAGAGGCTTAGTGGCCGCCGGGAAGAAGCCGGCTACTGTGGCCGAATGAGCGAGCGATGCGAGTGACAAAACGCGGCCACAAATAGCGCGCGCGGGTAATTCCCGCAGCTTGTGGCTCGAACGCGGCCACTTAACGCTCGGTTTGCGCCGATATTAATCAACAGCGGTTCCCGAATGGTGTTTTGCGAAGCCCTGGTTAAGAACGTAAGAGGCTCTCAGGGGTTCCGTGGAAATTCTCGAGTTATGTAAATATTTTTTGTTCTTTAAATAAATAAGTAATTTTATTTTAAAAAGTCTTTAATCTATGCTTACAATTACAAAATGTGAACCCCAAGCCAAAAAGCCACAGTATGGAGTGGTTTCACGTAAAAAATAATGTTACAGTTACTTTACTTCTTACTTGAGTTAGGGTTCCGCCCAAAAATGATGAACCAAAAAGGGTTCCGTAGCCAAAAGAATTCGGGAACCGCTGCTATACAAATTGTATGAAGAAGATCGTCTGTTAGTGGCCGCTAGTAGTGGCTCAATGTGCGGCAGCTCTAGACATAGTGGACTGACGAGTGTGGTTGCGCAGGAGTCGTCGCTGATCGAGCTGATGGTGTGCTGCGTGCGGCAGGCCAGCACGGGCGAGCCGCCCGTCGGCCGCGCCGCGCGCAAGCACCACCCGCTGTCCAAGGAGCAGGCCAAGGTGACGTATTACAGGCAGGCCAGCACGGGCGAGCCCCGCGCAAGCACCACCCGCTGTCCAAGGAGCAGGCCAAGGTGACGTATTACAGGCAGGCCAGCACGGGCGAGCCCCGCGCAAGCACCACCCGCTGTCCAAGGAGCAGGCCAAGGTGACGTATTACAGGCAGGCCAGCACGGGCGAGCCCCGCGCAAGCACCACCCGCTGTCCAAGGAGCAGGCCAAGGTGACGTATTACAGGCAGGCCAGCACGGGCGAGCCCCGCGCAAGCACCACCCGCTGTCCAAGGAGCAGGCCAAGGTGACGTTGAACCACCAATTATAACTAGGTATATTTGGTCACAGTTGTGGTCTGCGAGTCAGAGGTCAGTCCTGGTCGTCTTGATAGAGTCAAGTTCAGGACCAGTTCCGTCCGTTAGTCGATAGTTATCTGCCAGTCCGTCCGGTGCGTCATCCCTTTCATCCTCTGTGTGTGTCAGTCATTAGTCAAAGAAGGATGGACGCCGCGATAAGGTATTTTCTCTTCTGGGTAATAAGAACCGGTAGATTCCGCAACTTTACGTCTGGTGCGCGTATTTCACGCTAGAAAGGTGTTAGGCCAGATTTTCGCTTTTTCTGATGTTGCAACATTTTTGCAGTTGACATGGTCATTGCGCGGTGATGTCTGATTTGAACTTATAAACAGACATCAGAATCTGCCGGTTATTCCCTGGTCTGCCTTTAAGTGATATAATTTGAGCTCTCTTTTTAATCGACTTCAAAAAAGAAGGAGGATCTGTATTTATGGCGTATTTTTTATTAATTAATCTACTTTGACTTAACTCTATTTACTTTCTTTTTGGCGTGACAGTTCAACAATAAACAATTATTTAAAAAAAAAACAATGTAGACCTGGAATGTCCGGCAGATTCCGACTTTTATAACTATAACCCTCATAAAATCTCGTTGGTGAATGTGGTTGTGTTGGGTGTGCAGATAGTGAGCGACGACCGCGCGCGCATGACGACGCACTTCATGAGCGCGCTTCCAGCACTCCTGGACAAGTTCGGGGCTGACCCCGAGAAGCTGTCCAACCTGGTCGCCATCCCGCAGTACTTCGACCTGGAGCTCTACACCACGCAGCGCCAGGAGGGGGTAACTACCTAGAGAACACTACTATACATATAACATTATCATCATGGCTTTTTTCAGGACTAAAATACTTATTGTACTGATAAAAATATTTTTTCCAAAAATGTTTTGAAAGCGACAATAACTTTCACCTTTAATATTTTACGATTTGAAGTTAAAATTCTATATTGTACCTTTCGACGTCACATTTTTCCATAGCTTTATCTTTTTCTGTCGCTCATAAACATCACTCGCTAGGGCAATCATACCGCTCAGCGTGTCATCATCATAATATAGAAAGAGTACAGTAGTTAAGCTTAGCACTCGCACGCTCAAGCAACGCTCACATAGACATCTTTTACCGACACTGTATAACCTAAATTTCAAAACGAGTTAGAGTACGTGACGCAGCGGTGAGAGCTGTCTTTGTGTGAGTGCAATGCTCGAGCGCTAAGTATTAGTAAAATGCCGTTTTATTAAAGTGACGCTTTGTTACAGAATCTGACACTTCTCCTAAACAAGATCCGCGAAATAGTGAGCGTGCAAACCGAAGCAGAAGTGATAGAAGCTTGCGGGCGCACGCTCGAGTACTTGTGCAGTGAGCAATGCGGGGTGTATACGAGGTGCAATGTAGCGCGAGCCACAATAACCGACATGTGCGTCAACCGGTACAAGGAGGCCATCGACGAGTACCGCACGCTCATCGAGGGGGTGAGACCATAGTACATTAAAACTGTAAAAAACTTGACCATCAGCGATTTTTAATGTCCCCTGGAGCACAGGCCTTCTTTATGGGAGGATAAGGAGGATGGGCCATAACCCACGATGCCGGCCCAATGCGGGTTAATGAGTGTTAACGACTGCAAATGCACCCGGGACCGACGGCTTAACGTATCTTTCAAATCACGGAGAAGCGCGAGATAAAAAATTGAGCTCCTTTAAAAAACTTACAATGGTCTTTTTTATATCAAAATATGTCTTTTCTGCCACCCAAAAACAAAGTTCCATGTGATGTGTGCTATTCCAGATTCAGTCAACGTGCGTTTTATCGTTTTTCCTAAAATCCACCTTTCGTTCACGTGTTATAAAATAAAAATCATCTATTATGTACAGTGATCTGAGTTGGTAGATTGATTTTACGTACTTGCATCATGAATAGTCATAGAAATCATAACATGGATAAGCCTTTTTTCCGGAATTTCGTTTCGTTACTTACGGGGTTGAATGAAATATTGTGAATGTAAGATTTTTGAACTGCTACATCTGGAATTTAAATGTGACTTTACGTTTGCTGTTTTTACTTATGTTCGCGCTCGAGGAGCGCCGGTCCCCGCCGCGGTGCGAGCTCCCACGCCTCGGCTCCGGCTCGGTGTGTTGGACGAGGCGGTGTTCTATACTAATTGTCGTACTTGCATACAACGTAAAATCTAGTGTGAGAACCGTCTAAGATAAATGAAAGGTTGTAATCGTGTGGTGTGTGGTGCAGGGCGAGACGCCGGACGCGGACGAGGTGTTCAACGTGACCAACTCGCTGCGCAAGGTGTCCATCATGTACATGTGCCACAACCTCAACGACACGCACATCTGGGACTCGCTCTACGAGGACCTGCCCAAGCCCGACGCGCCGCCCGCCCTCCACCAGATGCCCGAACAGGTCAGTGCCATCATGTACATGTGCCACAACCTCAACGACACGCACATCTGGGACTCGCTCTACGAGGACCTGCCCAAGCCCGACGCGCCGCCCGCCCTCCACCAGATGCCCGAACAGGTCAGTCAATCACTGAACATAGACACCAATTTTTATGATTAAAAAATAATGACGCGATGTGATTGTCATATCGTCGTCGATAGAAGACAAGTCATGGCAGAATTACTGCAGCGGAGACGTGTGCTACGGCGTGAGGCCGCCGAAACCTTTCATTTATCAGTTTATACGATAAATATGATGATTATCTAAGTTTTTTCTTTTCTTTTATTTTTTCTAACAATTTTGCAGTTTGTGCCAATAAATTACTGACTTATAAATATAAGGTGTTTGGTAAAAGCCTTATCAAGCCGAATATAGTAGATAGGGACCATCAAACTGAACAACTTTTACTATGGGACCAACTCTGAAATCGCGAAAAAAAATCTGCTGTTTCATACAAAAATTAAAAACGAAAATAGCAAAATGTATGGAACAGCTGATTTTTTTTCGCGATTTAAAAGTTGGTCCCATTGTAAAAGTTGTTCAGTTTGATGGACCCTATTTACCATATTCGGCTTTATAAGGCTTTTACCAAACACCTTGTATAGGCCGTTATCGGGCGTGCATTTTGCGAGCAGCAAATCTTTAGAGGGGTGGTAAAATCTATTGGTTATTTTATTTTGATATCTATAAAAAATATGCAGTGCTGAATACTGATTAAAAAAAATATTCTTGATAGACATTCAGATTAATGAAAAACATTTAAAAAACAAACTTGCGCTTGACAAAAGAAATTAATTGTTTTCTCACTATTTAGAAGATTTTTGTTGTGTGTTGTTGTTGTTCAAAATGTTGACGCTTTACGAATATAGAAAGTACAACAGAGCGTTTCAAGAAGAAATGGCGATAAATAGAATTATAAAACTACTGACGACAACCAATAGATTTTACCACATCTCTAAAGACTAGCTGCTCGCAAAACGCACGCCCGATAACGGCCTCTACTTATAAATTATCCAACAAGTTCTGGGTTGGCTGAAAGAGATTTATTTTACAAATGAGCCCAGCTTTGCTCACATTTTTTTGTAATTTGTATGTGTAAGTAACTGTTTTTTTAGTGCAATAAAGTGAAAGTGAAAGTGAAATATATTTTATTTAAATAAGCTCACATAATAAGCATTTTTAAATCGTCAATTCTTTTACCCTGCCACCCATTATGACGTCTTTTAACTGACAAGAAAAATGGGCGCAAAAAACTTGTCAGCTTTATCAATCAGATGGAACGATATTTACAAATATGTATATCGTTTCCAGACTTTATATTAACAAAGATTAACAAATAAATAACATTATTGAATTAGCTCATTTCTTAATGTGTTTCAAATTTCTTAATCAATTTACAGATTTTAAGCTAAATTCAAAGTTTGAACTTGTTATTCAGTCTAGGCTGTTACAATAAATAAAAATAAAAGAAAAACATACAATTCAATATGCATTAAGATAGGTAGTCAGAAGCAGACCCATTCCCACTGGCAGCACCAGTTCCCGAACATGACGCATGAACCAGCCATCTCTTCGCTCAACCATATTTGAGCCTCATACGACACCACCGCAGAAATGATTAAAGAGAGCATGACATACTAAGACTACCTATGTTAAGGCATCGAATTGAAAATTTATATCCAAAAGCTTTTCATAGGTCTTTCACTAAACTACTGACTATAGAAAGTAAAAATATTGCAATTAAATAAATCAAAACAAGGTAAGCTATTTTTGAGTAAGAAGTGCCATACATACAGACAATATAAAACAGTATTTGATTGAATCAGGCGTCACTTGGCGGAAGTCCCAAACCATTTTGAAAAAAGAAATATATGTAGCTTACTTCCGCAAACAATATATGCAAGATGCACCGCCCGCCCGCCCGCAATAATATGCACATGCACACCACAAAATATCAGTGCACAATACCTGCATTTAGCAAGACAGCAACACACCTTGCACCTTCACCAATTAGGCTACTCTACACGTGTTTCGCCCCAACCCGGGGCATCCTCAGGAGTTAGATCGTGCGTAAACCAACACCGAATGAGCAACATTGCCTTCCGACACCGTATTTATTCTCTTCCTCCCCACTCCGCACCGAGTGACTGACAGCGTTTGAAGAATGTTGCCAGTTTCAAATAAAAAGGAAAAAGGAAGGAAAAATGATTTTAATTTAAATTGTGTACAAATAAATTGATATACATTAAATAATGTGTTTTATTAATAAGATATTTAATTTTAAGAATTATTATTATTTGAGAAAATACGCAGCAATGGCGAGGAAGAGACGTCAAGTTGATTGTTAAGTATGGCTCCATCAACATTGTGTTTGATAATTTCTAGGTTTTCCAACACGTTCAGTCGTAGACCTTTACTACAAGTATGTAAAACCTCATAGGAATGACCATCAAATAGTTGATGTCCGGTATTTAATAAATGTTTCGCGAAATGTGATCGTTCCGGGTGGCCATTCCTATAGGCAGAAATATGTTCTTTATAACGTATATCGAAACTACGGCCAGTTTGACCAACGTATACTGAATTACATTGGTTACATGTTAACTTATATATCCCCGACTTCCTGCCAACCTCCGTTTTTTCCTTGCCATTGCAAATAGCACGCCGGACGGTATTAGTAGTACGAAAAGCCACGTGAACGTCGTTATTTTTTAAGATTTTTGATATTTTATCTGATATTTTACCTACGTAAGCCATACTTGACTGATAATTTTGAATAACGCGCTCACGTGGCACCGCATATAAAAGCCCAGTCACCTGTTTGTTGATTTTACTTCTAACCATGTTATCTATCATCCGCCGATCATAACCATTTGCAATGGCAATATTATAAATTGTATTTAACTCTCTACTATAGGCTTGGCCTGATAACGGTACCGTCATTAGACGATTAATATATGAATGAAAAGCAGCTAATTTATGTTGCCAAGGATGACAAGAAGTTGCGGGGATAACTACATCAGTATGTGTGGGTTTTCTATATATTTGAAAATTATGGCGACAATGCTCCCGTGAGATAGTTAAATCCAAGAAATTTAACGAATTATTAACCTCAATTTCTAATTTGAATTTGATGAAAATGATTCTAACTCTTGTCTAGTACCTGTCCAGCATATAATAATATCGTCAACATAACGATAATAATAAAGAATGTTATTATTGCCCACTATGTACCTATTCTCAAAATTGTCCATGAAGATCTCCGCCATCAAAGGTGATAACGGAGAACCCATGGCTAGCCCCTCCTCTTGTTTGTAAAACCCACCATTAAACTGAAAATAATTTTGTTGCATGCAAATATGTGTTAAGTTAATTATTTCATCTGCCTCCCCTGGATGAAGACCGCGGCGTTCTAAAATATTTGATAGTATATCTAAACTTTCTTGGTAAGGAACGTTTGTGAACAAACTCTCCACATCCAAGGAAAGCAGAAACGAGTTAGAAGGCAAAACAACATTCTTTATTTTCTCAATTAAATCTGATGTATTTTGAATACTATACTTAGGTGAGAAAGATGATTTATCTTTTATAATATTATTTAATCTTTTAGCCAACTCATATGCTGGACAACCTATATATGAAACAACAGGTCGCACGGGAACATTGTCTTTATGTATTTTAGGTAAACCATACAACACAGGGGCCTGTGGATTCATTGGGGCGATATAGCGAGATGAATACTCGTTTGGAAAAATAAATTTTGAATTACTAATATTTTCTTTGACCTCTGTGTTGTACTTTGTGGTTGGGTCCGAGCGCAAAGGAGTAAAGTCACCGCTGTTAATTACTTCCTGAACTTTATTTATATACTCTGATTGGTTTAAAATAACAATACTATTTCCTTTGTCTGCTTTTGTTACAACTAAATGATTATCATTGATTTTATTTTGCAACGACTTTACAGCTCGCAGCTCGGGCCCACCACAGTTAGAAGGTTGTATTTTCTTTAATTGATTAGTTACCAAACCCTTCACCAAGTTATCCTTCTTATTCATAATAACCGCCACCTCTGAGTCCACCGCCAAACCCTCGACCAATGACTTAGTTATTTTAGGGGTTATGTTATATTTGAGGCCTTTTTCCAAAAGCGAAGTCTCGCTTTGGGAAAACTGCACGTTAGTTAAGTTTTCTACCCGGGGATAAAAAGATGTTTGACCACCACCAGCATTATTGTTACTAATTCTACCCCGACTATCCCCATTATTGGTACCAAGTTGAATTTCCCTTAACCTTCGTAACTTGTTGGATTGATTAATATACTTGTTATATACAGCCTGTGATGCGAAATCTCTGGCCTTTTTAACCGACTTCAAAAAAAGGAGGAGGTTCTCAAGTCGACGGTATTTTTTTTTTTATTTTTTTTTTTTTTTATGTATGTTTTAACATAGCTTCGTCAGTTGTTACCCGATTTGTACAATTCTTTTTTTATCTCAAAGAACATAGTTCGTGTGTGGTCCCATAAAATTTTTTCAGAGATCGGACCAGTAGTTTTCTCATAATCCTGAAAAATATCAATTATTTAGCTCGCCATCGTACGAGTTTTTATGGAATTTCGGACATAACATCTTTGTTTATGAACCGATTTAGATGATTCTTTTTTTATTTGAAAGGGTATACTTCAAGAGTGGTCACAATTTAATTTCATCGTTATTGGACTTCGAACTTCGAAGATACACAAGGGAACTCCTCAAAGTCAAATAGTATATGTAAAGTGATTTAGGTTTTGGTAAGTTTATGGCAATCCAAAACAAACCAAATCATGGTTTGCGATGCAACGTTCTGGACTAGATTTGGACTACGAAAACACAACGGAACTCCTCAAAAACAAACAGCGTGAATTTGGAAATTGAGTTCTGGGCATTTTACCATTGAAAATTTTATAATATAAGGTTAAAAAATATTTACACGCTGCGCTTACATACCTACCACTAAAAAGTTGAAAATAAAAAAGCTTTTTAAAAAAAAGAAAAACCGCCTTCAAAAAACCTGAAAACAAAAACAGCTTAAAAATTAAATACCTCTAAAAAGCAAGAAATAATATTCGAATCATTCGTTACACATATCAATATTAATAAAACACGTCTAATGAAGTCGGGTGGGGCTTTTAGAAAAAAATGAAGTTGTCCTCCAGCCCCACCCGACTTCATTAGACGTGTTTTATTAATATTGATATGTGTAACGAATGATTCGAATATTATTTCTTGCTTTTTAGAGGTATTTAATTTTGGTCTAAAAGATCGAATTCGATATTATGTAAACTATGAGTCAATTCTGTATGTAAAATTTTAATATGTAATTTTAAATTATCCCTAACAAGGAACCAACGGCGAGATTCCGCATCTAACCAGACCTTTTGGGCTTTACGTATGGCCAAACTAGCCGCGGGACTGGTCGTGTTGGAACGGATGTTGATATAATTTGGAATTAGATTTTGGCGTTTACACTGTTGATTGAACCACACATTTTGTGCCGCCACCCGATGCTGTGTAGTTAATTTAATATATAAACGTGCCTGTACAGCTATGCTTGCCGATTGTAAGTATTTGATTGAATCAGGCGTCACTTGGCGGAAGTCCCAAACCATTTTGAAAAAAGAAATATATGTAGCTTACTTCCGCAAACAATATATGCAAGATGCACCGCCCGCCCGCCCGCAATAATATGCACATGCACACCACAAAATATCAGTGCACAATACCTGCATTTAGCAAGACAGCAACACACCTTGCACCTTCACCAATTAGGCTACTCTACACGTGTTTCGCCCCAACCCGGGGCATCCTCAGGAGTTAGATCGTGCGTAAACCAACACCGAATGAGCAACATTGCCTTCCGACACCGTATTTATTCTCTTCCTCCCCACTCCGCACCGAGTGACTGACAGCGTTTGAAGAATGTTGCCAGTTTCAAATAAAAAGGAAAAAGGAAGGAAAAATGATTTTAATTTAAATTGTGTACAAATAAATTGATATACATTAAATAATGTGTTTTATTAATAAGATATTTAATTTTAAGAATTATTATTATTTGAGAAAATACGCAGCAATGGCGAGGAAGAGACGTCAAGTTGATTGTTAAGTATGGCTCCATCAACATTGTGTTTGATAATTTCTAGGTTTTCCAACACGTTCAGTCGTAGACCTTTACTACAAGTATGTAAAACCTCATAGGAATGACCATCAAATAGTTGATGTCCGGTATTTAATAAATGTTTCGCGAAATGTGATCGTTCCGGGTGGCCATTCCTATAGGCAGAAATATGTTCTTTATAACGTATATCGAAACTACGGCCAGTTTGACCAACGTATACTGAATTACATTGGTTACATGTTAACTTATATATCCCCGACTTCCTGCCAACCTCCGTTTTTTCCTTGCCATTGCAAATAGCACGCCGGACGGTATTAGTAGTACGAAAAGCTTAACACATATTTGCATGCAACAAAATTATTTTCAGTTTAATGGTGGGTTTTACAAACAAGAGGAGGGGCTAGCCATGGGTTCTCCGTTATCACCTTTGATGGCGGAGATCTTCATGGACAATTTTGAGAATAGGTACATAGTGGGCAATAATAACATTATTTATTATTATCGTTATGTTGACGATATTATTATATGCTGGACAGGTACTAGACAAGAGTTAGAATCATTTTTTCAATATTTAAATAGTTTACACCCAAAAATCAAATTCAAATTAGAAATTGAGGTTAATAATTCGTTAAATTTCTTGGATTTAACTATCTCACGGGAGCATTGTCGCCATAATTTTCAAATATATAGAAAACCCACACATACTGATGTAGTTATCCCCGCAACTTCTTGTCATCCTTGGCAACATAAATTAGCTGCTTTTCATTCATATATTAATCGTCTAATGACGGTACCGTTATCAGGCCAAGCCTATAGTAGAGAGTTAAATACAATTTATAATATTGCCATTGCAAATGGTTATGATCGGCGGATGATAGATAACATGGTTAGGAGTAAAATCAACAAACAGGTGACTGGGCTTTTATATGCGGTGCCACGTGAGCGCGTTATTCAAAATTATCAGTCAAGTATGGCTTACGTAGGTAAAATATCAGATAAAATATCAAAAATCTTAAAAAATAACGACGTTCACGTGGCTTTTCGTACTACTAATACCGTCCGGCGTGCTATTTGCAATGGCAAGGAAAAAACGGAGGTTGGCAGGAAGTCGGGGATATATAAGTTAACATGTAACCAATGTAATTCAGTATACGTTGGTCAAACTGGCCGTAGTTTCGATATACGTTATAAAGAACATATTTCTGCCTATAGGAATGGCCACCCGGAACGATCACATTTCGCGAAACATTTATTAAATACCGGACATCAACTATTTGATGGTCATTCCTATGAGGTTTTACATACTTGTAGTAAAGGTCTACGACTGAACGTGTTGGAAAACCTAGAAATTATCAAACACAATGTTGATGGAGCCATACTTAACAATCAACTTGACGTCTCTTCCTCGCCATTGCTGCGTATTTTCTCAAATAATAATAATTCTTAAAATTAAATATCTTATTAATAAAACACATTATTTAATGTATATCAATTTATTTGTACACAATTTAAATTAAAATCATTTTTCCTTCCTTTTTCCTTTTTATTTGGAACTGGCAACATTCTTCAAACGCTGTCAGTCACTCGGTGCGGAGTGGGGAGGAAGAGAATAAATACGGTGTCGGAAGGCAATGTTGCTCATTCGGTGTTGGTTTACGCACGATCTAACTCCTGAGGATGCCCCGGGTTGGGGCGAAACACGTGTAGAGTAGCCTAATTGGTGAAGGTGCAAGGTGTGTTGCTGTCTTGCTAAATGCAGGTATTGTGCACTGATATTTTGTGGTGTGCATGTGCATATTATTGCGGGCGGGCGGGCGGTGCATCTTGCATATATTGTTTGCGGAAGTAAGCTACATATATTTCTTTTTTCAAAATATAAAACAGATCTTTTATATACGAGTTATACGACGCCCTTAATACAAGCAGACAGAAGCAGACCCATTCCCACTGGCAGCACCCGTTCACGAGCATGACGCATGAACCAGCCATCGCTTCGCTCAACCATATTTGAGGGAACGTAACGACCCGCCTCACACGACACCACCGCAGAAATGTTTGAAGTGAGCATGACATACTAAAGCTACCCATATCAAGTCGTCGAATCAAGAAGCCAGAAGTACGTTTTTAAGTAGGTAGGATACTTCTCACAATTTTATACTTAGAAAAGAAAATCACGATTCGAGTTTAATTAAAGGACTTTTATCTAGACCTATGAAAGAACCCCGGACTTTTTCTAATCAATACTGAGGTATTAGAGTAATAATTAACAATACAAAAGCTATGCCCATGCCTTTTTATCCTTCAAATAATCGTCAACAGTGTAATAACCTTTACTCATTAAATTGGATTTAACAGTATTTTTAAATTTTTCCAAGGGCAGTTCTGTGACTTGTTCTGGTATCTTATTATAAAAGGTAATACATCTACACAAAAAAGAGCTTCCGGTTTTATGCAGTCTGCGCCTTGGAACAGCAAGTTTGTTCTTGTTTCTTGTATTGAGTTTATGAACATTACTATTTTTTACAAAGCTATCTAAATTTTTCTTTACATACATTATATTTTCATAGATGTATTGGGAAGCTACTGTTAATATTTTAATTTCTTTAAATAGGTCACGAAGAGTATCTCTAGACCGTAAGTTGTATATAGCGCGCACTGCCCTTTTTTGTAAGATGAATATGTTATTAATATTAGCAGCTGAGCCCCACAACAACAAACCGTAGGTCATAATACTATGAAAATAACTGAAGTAAACCAATCTTGCTGTTTCAATGTCGGTCAGAAGCCTTATTTTCTTAACTGCAAAGGCAGCAGAGCTAAGTCTGCTTGACAGGATATCGATATGAGGGTCCCATTGCAACCGCGAGTCTATAGTAATACCTAAAAATTTTGTTGAGTCAACAAATTCGACTGCTTCACCATTTACATGTATAGTCATATGAACCTGCCTCACATTAGGAAGTGAAAATTTTACACATTTAGTTTTACTAGAGTTAAGCTTCAGATTATTAATAGTAAACCAATGCATCACCTTGGAAAGAGTGCTGTTTACATCGTCACTGCAGTTACATCCTCTATCAACTTTAAAAATTAAAGAAGTATCATCAGCAAACAGTACTATTTCACATAAGTTTTTAGTATAGTAAGGAAGGTCATTAATATAAATAAGAAAAAGCAATGGACCCAATATCGATCCCTGCGGCACGCCCATGGTAATGGGTGCTTCATAGGATTCTGTTTTATTTACAACAACTTTTTGGGTTCTCGCCGATAGATATGATTGCATAAGGCTTATTGCATTTTTTGATACACCATAATGTTCCAATTTATCTAATAAAGTACTGTGACTGACACAATCAAATGCTTTAGAGAGATCACAAAATATACCAATTGCATCTTGTTTACTCTCCCATGCTTCAAAGACGTGTTTGAGAAGTGCAATTCCAGCATCAGTTGTGCATCTACCACGAGTAAAACCAAATTTTTCTCGTGAAGTAGTTTGTTGATAAGAAAATGTGCTAATAATTGATCATAAATGATCTTTTCAAAAATTTTGCTTAGTGCTGGCAAAATGGAAATGGGTCTAAAGTTAGCGGGATCGCTTTTGTCCCCAGATTTAAAAAGAGGGATGATTTTACTATATTTCATTAAGTCTGGAAATATCCCTTCATCAACACACTTATTGAAAATAAAAGCAAGATGGGGAGCAATGGTCGTTATTATAGACTTAATTATGTGAGTTGAAATGCCCCAGAGATCTTCAGTCTTTTTTATATTTATTGAATTAAATGTTTTAAGAATGGTATCACTATTGATATGTCTAAATTTAAATACATTATTGCACTTATCAACACATGATTCCAAGAGGGAGACAGCAATTTTTGGAGATGAATTTAAATTACTGGTAGTTGCAATAGGTATTTTAGAAAAGAAATCTTGAAAAATTGTTGCCACTCCTTCATCTGACTCAATAATTTTATTGTCTGATACTAATGAGTATTCACGGTCATTATTTTTAGTTTTCCCAGTCTCTTTATTTATAATATTCCAAGTGGCTCTTATTTTATTATCTGACTGATGAATTATTGTAGATATACATTTTGCTTTTGCTAAAGTACATACTTTATTAAACATTTTTGAATAGTTTCTTACATATTCATGAAATTCGGGATCATTTGAAATTGTTTTCTGACCATATAATTCAAACAACTTATTTCTGCTAACATATATGCCTGGTGTTGCCCAATCACTAAATTTCTTTTTAAAGTCTTTGGATTTAATAGATCTTTGCTTAAATGTTTTATCAAATTCTACTTTAATTAAATTAAATAAATCATCATAATGAGTATTGGGATTATCATTACTAGGTAAGCAAAGAGTTTTGGCAGTGACATTATTATGAAAATTTTCCAATTTATTTTTAGTTAGAGGTCTGCAGATTATATTACACTGATGAGGAACATGATGGTGCTCAAGGGAAGCTATTTGTCCGCTATGGTCAGAACGAATACAATTTATTATTTCTTTATCAAGTACATTACAGTTGCTAAAAATATTGTCTAGGCAAGTTTTAGATGTAGCAGTGATTCTTGTAGGTTCACAAAAGGTGTTTGCTAAATTGAAGGACTTAAACAAATTCAGAAACCTACTTGCAATTGAGGACGGCTTTAAGATGTCTACGTTAAAATCACCGCACACCACAATTTTTTTATTCTTTTTGATGACTAATTTTAGAGCGTCCTCCATAGCGGACTCAAATTGAGGGTAGTTACCAGTTGGTGGGCGATACACACAAATCATTATCAACTGATCTAATTCCACACATGACAGTTCAACGTGTTGTTCAATAGAGAGGGATATCACATCTTTTCGTTCCTTAAAATTCATATTGTTTTGCAAAATTATCAAAGATCCCCCTCTAGTGATGGATTTCCTACTGAATGAACTAGCAATTTTATAACATTGAAATCCTGTAATTAATTCATATTCCTTAAGCCAGTGCTCAGTGACACATAAAATATTAACATTTTTTTCAGTTAAAAAAAGTTCTAACTCTAATTCTTTGCCAGAAAAGCCCTGAATGTTTTGGTGAACTATAGTTAAATATTTAGGCTTTTCCTTAGTCATTACACGGCTAGAGACTTCCTCTATTGTCTTGTTATGTAATTTAAATTACTAATAAAAGAATTACTTGGGACAAATGCCAAAGTGTTATTTTTAATGTCAACAATTTTTTGCTCAATAGGAGCAGGAGTAAAAATTGTATTATTATTACTTGGAACGGATTCCAAGGTCACATTCAAAATGTCAAAACTATTCTGCTCAATAGAAGCAGAAGTGATAGCCAAGTTCTTGGCTAAATGTTTAAAATAAAATGATAGCGCTAAAGCTACTTGTCTTTTAAAATAATTTGTAAGATAATATTTATCTTTTGTCAATTTAAAATTAAATATTAATTTATTTATGTCTATTATGTGACATCTCTGACTATTATAATAAGTCATATTGCTTAGTGTTAAATTCAAATTATATCTGATATTATTTTCTTCCTGTGGCAAGCTAGCACTGTAAGGTAGTGTAAACAATACAAATTTATTTATATTTAAACTGCATAACTTATTGTAGTATGAAATGAGATCCTTCTTGTTTACATTACCTCTTTGACCAACTAATATAATTAAATTGGTATTTTCATTTAAGTTTAAAGTTATTACTTTTCTCATAATGTCATGTAGGGTCGCACCCGGTATACAATAATTTAAAACTTTTTCTCCCAATTGATTATTGAATAATAAGTAAAAGTAGATTTATCGTGAAATCTAGGTCAGCTAGGGTTTCCAATAAAATCTAGGACAGCGCAATAATGCAGACTATGGTCTCCTATTTTATGGTATACGCGACGTCTGACTTCAGCGTCGACGCTCCGATCGACTTGTATACGTAACGCACAACGTCGGTTAATACGTCAAAATCAACCCAAATAGAAAGTTGACAGCCATCTTGACCTTTTGTCAGTGTTTACTTGCATTACCGTTTTCTTGTCAAAATAGTACTAAAAACCGAGTTTCATCGAAATCGACCCACAAACAAAAAGTTGGCCGCCATCTTGGATTTTTTTATATTTTTAACATTGCGTTGCAGTTTTCTTGTCAAAATATTAGCAAAAACAGAGATTCATCGAAATCGACCCACAAACAAAACGTTGGCCGCCATCTTGGATTTTTTATACATTTTAACATTGCGTTGCTGTTTTCTTGTCAAAATATTACCAAAAACCGAGTTTCATCAAAATCCAAACGAAAAGTTGGCCGCCAGCTTGGATTTTTTTAGTTAATAGTGAAAAATAATCTATCTTGGTTTTTATAGATTTCGAATAAAAATGTAAATAATTCCGAACACTATTCCACCTTCGCGCGATGGATTTCTGAACGGATTAAAGTACGACAAAGCTTGTTCGGAGTGCACAGAGTAACAATTTCGTCTTAATTTAAGCATTATCATTTTCGTCAATGGCAACGCTAGTGTGCAGACTCGCGCCATCTTAAAGTTTTCACTGTTCTGTCAATAGTTCAGCTTTTTCTTTATTAAACTTCGCCATTTTGTAGTGACGCTGACGCTGCAATGGTTCGAATAGAGACGCGAAAAAAAAAAATACGAGATCGACAACGTAAAAAGGAGAACAAAGTCTTACTAAAGTACTTTTGTTGTCTCTTTCCAACGCTGACGTTGGCGTATGAAATTTATTAGAAAAGTTTACGCTGACGTCAGGACGGCTCGTATAACATAAAATAGAAGACCGAGGCTTTAAGGCTTCTCCAAACAGAACGCGTTTTATCGCCGCGCTAGAGCGCTAACAGACGTCGCGCTACAGCGTCGCGTTGTGTCGTAGGACGTGCGTAGTTTCATGCCAAACACAGCGCCGGCGCTAGTCGTACACAGCGTACTGCTAGCGCCGCCCGGGCGTTGTGTTTGGCATGAAACTACTGCTAACCTGAGTTAGCGCTCTAGCGCGGCGCTAAAACGCGCTCTGTTTGGCAAAGCCTTTAAATAGATGTCGGTGTGCAGGCGGTGGTGTACGTGATCCGCGCGTGCTTCTACTCGCTGCTGTGGTCGCTGCACGAGCTCGAGGAGCGCGCGAGCGGCCGCGGCGCGCAACCGCCGCCCGACGCCGCGGCCAGCACGCTGCGCACCCGCCTGCACAACTACGCGGCCGCCTGCAGGCACATCGCGCGCCACGAGGCGCCGCCGCACAGGGAGGAGGTACGTGCGGGGGGCCCGACCGCCGCCAGGAGCCGGCTGCACGACTACGCGGCCGCCTGCAGGCACATCGCGCGCCACGAGGCGCCGCCGCACAGGGAGGAGGTACGTGCGGGGGGCCCGACCGCCGCCAGGAGCCGGCTGCACGACTACGCGGCCGCCTGCAGGCACATCGCGCGCCACGAGGCGCCGCCGCACAGGGAGGAGGTACGTGCGGGGGGCCCGACCGCCGCCAGGAGCCGGCTGCACGACTACGCGGCCGCCTGCAGGCACATCGCGCGCCACGAGGCGCCGCCGCACAGGGAGGAGGTACGTGCGGGGGGCCCGACCGCCGCCAGGAGCCGGCTGCACGACTACGCGGCCGCCTGCAGGCACATCGCGCGCCACGAGGCGCCGCCGCACAGGGAGGAGGTACGTGCGGGGGGCCCGACCGCCGCCAGGAGCCGGCTGCACGACTACGCGGCCGCCTGCAGGCACATCGCGCGCCACGAGGCGCCGCCGCACAGGGAGGAGGTACGTGCGGGGGGCCCGACCGCCGCCAGGAGCCGGCTGCACGACTACGCGGCCGCCTGCAGGCACATCGCGCGCCACGAGGCGCCGCCGCACAGGGAGGAGGTACGTGCGGGGGGCCCGACCGCCGCCAGGAGCCGGCTGCACGACTACGCGGCCGCCTGCAGGCACATCGCGCGCCACGAGGCGCCGCCGCACAGGGAGGAGGTACGTGCGGGGGGCCCGACCGCCGCCAGGAGCCGGCTGCACGACTACGCGGCCGCCTGCAGGCACATCGCGCGCCACGAGGCGCCGCCGCACAGGGAGGAGGTACGTGCGGGGGGCCCGACCGCCGCCAGGAGCCGGCTGCACGACTACGCGGCCGCCTGCAGGCACATCGCGCGCCACGAGGCGCCGCCGCACAGGGAGGAGGTACGTGCGGGGGGCCCGACCGCCGCCAGGAGCCGGCTGCACGACTACGCGGCCGCCTGCAGGCACATCGCGCGCCACGAGGCGCCGCCGCACAGGGAGGAGGTACGTGCGGGGGGCCCGACCGCCGCCAGGAGCCGGCTGCACGACTACGCGGCCGCCTGCAGGCACATCGCGCGCCACGAGGCGCCGCCGCACAGGGAGGAGGTACGTGCGGGGGGCCCGACCGCCGCCAGGAGCCGGCTGCACGACTACGCGATCGATAGTACACAGTTCCACTTATCAAGAGTATTCTCTTTGCCCGCGTCTTTTAAGAAACATCTTTTCCTTTATGTTAAAGCTAATTAATTACGAAATTATCACTTGTAAATCAAATCGTTAATTCCTTTTTGACTTAGCACAAAAATCTCTAATGATATAGATAGACTATAAAGCTTTGGTCGTCATTTGTTATAAATGTAATAAAAATCACAATGGTTAATTGTTAATAAATTCTTACTTCTTTTCTCATTTATACGCAAATCACTAATATGATAAGACCCTTGTAATAACCTTGTATAAGTGCCGGCACTAATCGAGAGCGGTAAGAAAAATTGGGAGGAAATTACTACACGTGTTTGTAATAGCCCAGCACTACATCCTCCGTCAATGAGACCGATAAATGACTTCTGCGCATTAAACCTCTCAAGATCCGTGCTGATGTCTATTTATACATATAAAACTCTAAATTGATTGACTGATTCGTTGTTGGGATAAGTGTAGAGCCCTAACGGCTGAAGGTAGAGACACCATTTTTAGGCGGTAGATACCTATCATGATGTAGATGAGCACTAAGAAAGGATTTTAGAAAATTCCCGTTATACAGGGTGCTACAGGTTGTTCAAGTTTGTATGAGAATTTGTATAGGTTGAAGGTAAAAACCACAGCCTTCTCTATTGTCCTGAGACAAGTATGCTATTAGGTTTGGCAACGTTGCGCGTGAACCTATAGGTTGTTGATTTAAGATGGTCAAAAAAGCACCATGACTTCTAGTAAACGGCGTCTTTTTAATTTGTCGTAGTTGTTATTTGTGTCATGTGATTTGTGTCAAATCGGTTCACGCCTAGTACCGAAATGCGACGTTGCCAGACCTAATAGCATGGCTTGTAGAAGAACAATAGAGAAGGCTGTGTAAAAACACAGTTTTTGGAGGGTGGATACCTTTCATAGTCTAGGTGAGCACTAAGAAAGGGTTTTGGAAAATTTCTGTTATACAGATACTTTTTATAGTCTAGGTGAGTACTAAGAAAGGGTTTTGGAAAATTTCCGTTATACAGGGTGTTCCAGTGCTACAGAGTGTTCCAGTGCTACAGAGTGTTCTAGTTTGTATGGGAATTTGTATAGGGCTGAAGATAAATAGGTACACCATTTTTGGAGGCTAGGTTCCTTTTATATTGTATGTGAGCACTAAGAAAGGGTTTTGGAAATTCTCCGCTATACGGGGTGCTACAGGGTGTTCTAATTTGTATGGAGATTTGTATAGGGCTGAAGGTAGAGACACCATTTTTGAAAAATGAGGTCTACTGATAAATACCTAGGTATATTGGTAATCCGTGACTTTCAAAATAAATGCACAATTATCTTAATCAGGCGAACGAAGTTGCGGGCAAAAGCTAGTACTTTTATAATTTTTTGTCAGTTATAGTAAATAATGGTGCATTCCGTAGGCGTACACGTCGCTGTGCGACCTGCTGATCCTGTTCTCGGAGCAGCTGGCGGCGCAGAGCCCCGGCGAGCCCGCGCTCCGGGAGCTGGTGCTGGAGCCCGCGCCCGCGCTCTGCGACCTGCTCAACGACTTCATACAGGACGTCGTCTTCGTGCACCACAACTACGGTACCACCACATTCATCACCTCTGCACTCATCTACACTACACTATACACATGTGAACACAATCTAATTAAAATCCACTGAAATAACCTCTATAGTCTCTAGACTCTAGACTGTACACATTTGTACACAATCAAACTAAAATCAACGGAAATAACCTGTACACTAGAAACATTTGTACACAACTAAACTAAAATCTACGGAAATAAATTGAGATAGAATTGAAGCAGGCGGCCACTCTAGCGACGATGCTTCAAAGCAGTACTGTGCAAGATTTCTTGGACAAAAATTTGAAACAAAAGAAACACACTATTCAAAAGAATCAATTATGATCACAAAGCCTAACTTGCAAAACGTCTTTAAAGCGAAACGTCTACGATGCTTAATGAATAAAATGCAGATAAGCTAAGAGTGTATGATTTGTATCAAAATGTTTCTTGGACGGTCACCACACGATATACTGTAAATTTTTTAATCACTTTTACAACAATTTATAAATTGTTGTCTTTCGCTACTTGTGATCGATCACACAATAATGTAACATTTTATCATTATAATAATATGACATCCAAAATCATCTGGATGTCACATTATTGAAAAAAAAATACGTCATTCTATCTTTGTTTATTTCTATGCTACAGGAGCGTTCTTTGACGATATCTAACGTAATCACCAGCCTCCCCTAGCCAAAGTAACATTTACAATTTTTTTGTCATCGCTTCGCCTCCAAACTTGTCTGAATTAAACGTTTTAAAATTTGATTGTTTACTAAGCCTTTTGTCAATCATATTCATGTTTCGAAAGGGAAGCGACAACGAAGGTTTGCAAATGTTACTCTGGCTAGGGAGCCAGGACATTCTACCTCAAAACTAGAATACCCCATTACTAAACCATAGCACAAAACAGTCGGTCTGAATCTTTAAGACAGAAGGCCCGCTTAGAAGAAATCACGATTTTTTGTTTATGCTCAACTTTAATGTAAAAGTCCACGGCAACGAGAGCGCATGTGTCGCGCGTGGCCAAGAAGTCAAATATGAAGTTGGACGTTAAAATGTCGAACCATATAGCAACAAAATAAAAGACGTAATGATTTTGGAATACCGCCAAGCGGTCCTTCTGGGTACTTCATTATTTTGTGACCATAGCGATTAGGGTTTCCAACTTTTTTTACAAGAAATATTATAAGAAAGCGTTATTTTACGAGTGGTAGACCTTCTGCGAAATATACGTTTTGCGAATAAGCCATATTTTAAGATCTGAGAAAGAAAATAAATAGTATTTTAGAAAAATTAATAGTATTTCCCCCTACTACTACCAACAGCAGTATTTTGTATACTTTATTTTTGTTCAACAGTAAACAGTATGTAGTGAAAAATAGTATAATATAAAACTGTTTTTAACAGTATGGTTGGGAACCCTAATAGCGAAACATTTGAGCCATTCCCTCCTGAGTAGAGAAAGTAAAATAGTCCCTGGTACTTGGTTAAAATTACACGAATCCAAGCGACCGTAGACTTGAGAATCTCTTTTGCGCGAGCGACCCTCCCTTCATTTGTGAAAACAGTAAGTAGAAGAACCCAAAATCGTCCAAAGTTTAATTGATAAAACAGAGGTAGTGCTCTAAACGTCTATACATTATTTTTTAAATAGGTACATTACTCTATATCGTGACTATTGTTCTTCTAACTGCAATTTTTATTCTGTAATAATAAGTGAAAAATATCAATTTTGTAATTTTATGGTCAGAATTTTTGTGTATATTATATGGAAAAACAATTACTGATAGTTCAAATACGTTTTTTTGAGCGAAGTATAAAATCGACACGGGTCATTATAATATTTGTTTTCCTAATTTCTTGATATTCGAACATTTTAATCCTCCAGTGGTTGGTTTCTTGTTTCATAACTTTTTTACTTTATTCTCTATTGTTAGTACATACATAATTGTTTTCAATTCATTCGATAAAATGAAGGATACGCGGTGTTATAACTTGGTTACGTTATATAAAACTATTAGAAACTTCATATTATCTGTGAACGTTACTTTTACAAAACCTAGTCGGAAAGTCTTACTTATTTTTCCTCCGTTATTTTGTTAAAAATCTGAATATTAATGTTTCTTATGAAATGCGTTATGATTGCAAAAACAAAACTTTGTAAAACAATTTTCAAATATATTTTTCTTTTTATTATTGTACATTACTTTGTTTACAAGAAACTTTGGGAATTGGGCACATATCTTCTACAGAAATGTTATATTATAAGATCATCGGGAATGTAGTATCATTACATTTCAGGAGCATTAATCGGAATAAATGGGAAGGACAGTGCACAATTTAGCCATGTGTGTGGCCTAATCGCCGAATCGAAAGATTTAAGATTTACGTACTCCGAAAATAAGGGTTTACATTTACTGAAATTCATTGCTAAGTACCTTAAAGTTGCTAAGGTTCTATTGTGTTTGTACAATTTATTTATGTTTCCGACCATCTCAGCTAGCCAACCGCGTTCTAAGGAAACTGCTACAGGTAGGTGAACCTGTACCTTTGGTTTAGATGTTTTTCTGTATTCATTAATTTATTTCACTTCAGCGTACGTGATATTCGCCCCAAAAATATATCATTTTGTCTGTTTTCATTGTAATCAATAACCTCTCCTTAAGAGCGCGCAGTCAAAATAAGGCAAGTCAAATTCTGCGCGGGAGAGGCAAGAGAATAACAACTACAGATGCAAATGCGTCTGTGTGCGTAAGCGCTAGTTCGAGCGTAGACTTCGGGCGTGAACAAAAATGTTGATACTTTGAGTTTATTTTTTAGTATGCATTATTTCAATAGGCATTGCAAATTGTCATATTAAATAAAATGCATATGTGAACGGAGTACGCGAAATGATTAGGAAGAAAAACATCGGGAACGACCCGGAAGTATGGGTAAACACATAAAAAAATGTGTTTGGCTTAAGATTACAAAAAAGAACATGAGGGAAAACCTAGGAGCTTTGGAGGTACTCGGATGTGCTTCCCCCACGGTAACTTATTTTTACGAAGCCGGAGGCAACATAATAGTTTAGTTGGGTATGTGAAAATGAAAGTGAAAATAAAAGTGAAAAATGCTTTATTCCAATAAGCTC